>OX381689.1:10005000-12405000 GCA_947462355.1 Caradrina kadenii | reverse complement strand
ACTGGGGAGTCCACGTGAGCCAGCCTGCCACTTCACATTAATGAAATACGCAGGTCGGTGTGTTAGTTATAATAACTATGTTGGTATGTCCGGAATAGTATGGAAATGTTAGAAAATTAAGTAAACAATCCCTTTGGGAATAGAATACAAGCATGATATGACAGTAACGGTTACCTTTTTTAACGAAGAAGCTGACTCCCTTAACGGCGTTAATATTCCTCCAAAACAACAGCGGCACGTAGTTCTTGTGAACATTATCTACTAAAACGGCGTCTTTGATCTGTTTGATGGCTGTAAAGATATAAATTACTAGCTGACCCAGCAAACGTATTGCCATACATTTTTTTTTAGGGTAGGAAAAATAGATGTTGGCCCATTCTCAGACCTGCCAGATATGCACACAAAATTTCATAAAAATCGGTCCAGCCGTTTCGGAAGAGTATGGTAACTAACATTGTGTCACGAGAATTTTATATATAAAAATTTATTGGCAATATGTACATACGTCTACGACACATGACCGTCTCAGGTTTAGTTCTCGGTCTCTGAACAAATATTTATTATAACTACAAATACAATACACAATTACTATTACAATATACAATTTATTTATTTTTTTTTCCTGCTTCTTAGCCTATTGATCCCAAGACAAGATCCCGCGACTGCTACGCTAGAGGTCTTGGGTTCGATTCCCAGGTCAAACAGTGTTATTGAGTATATCTATGAAATTCTCAGTAGCAGCTCGGAGTTAGGGCTCGGTTCTGGCTCGGGTTGTGCCCGGTTAATGGTAATAGGCTCGCCTCCTATTACATGGGACCTAAACATACCGGCGAACTGTGGGTGTACATTGGTGCACTTCTGCCTAACCCTTCGGGGAATACAGGCGTGATGGTATGTGGTGTGTATATATAATTTTAATGTTACCATATAAATCTTAACATTTTTGGTCTATAGCACTCAACTAAAATGTAGCTTAAAAATAAATTTAAAAATTTTTGGAACTTTGATTTTCAATATCTCTGTAATCTTTAGATTACAGAGATATTGAAGGAGGTTCCCAGCTATGGTCCAAAACAAAAAAAATATCGTGATGGTGGAAACTACAGGCAAGTTTCCAGTTCGTTAAGCGTCTTTATTCCCGATAATGAACTTACGTAATTTGATGGCCTTTTTGACGTAAGCCTTTTCAGCGAGCACCGCTTTATCCTCCTCCGTGGGCTCTACAGGTATGTACTTGATTTTCAACAGGTTGACCGCCAGGTTGCTGATGACGCCGCGCTCAAATATGAATACCATTGACTGCAACAAAGAACTTACTTACAAACAGGTTAAAAATAATTGGTGTAAAAAACAACTTTGTCAGTAGTTTTTGAAGGCGGTTGTTATTTTTGTAAAAAAGTTTTTTATAATTCGCTTTTTAGTATCAACTTTCTGTCATCCAAGTTTATGAAGAAACGGTTACACTACGTAAATTAACAAGACACCTCTTAAACTGTCACAAGAAGGCTGCGGGTTGTTCGTAAGAGATACCGCGCCCCCGGAACGCAAAGGGCACAAGAAGGAACATGGGTGGGTTTTAGTCAGTAAAAGTCTGACACTCCCTCCCGCCCCGCCCAGGGCGGGAGAAGTTATTTGATGATTTCCAACCATCCAAAAAAAAAAAATAGTATACTTATTATCCATAGGTACTAATATTATAAAGCTGAAGAGTTTGTTTGTTTGGTTGAACGAAACTAATCTCAGGAAGTAGGTACTGGTTTGAAGTGAAAAAATATTTTTGTGTTGGATATTTCATTTATCAAGTAAGGCTATATGCTATTTCATATTATATTATATTTGATCATGTCTCCGCACATCTGTCGCTCTTAAAATGGTTGCCCATTAGACAACGCGCGGCGTTAAGGGCTTTGACAACTTTATTGTCTCTTCTATCTTGATTTTTGAGCTAGTTTTCGTAAAAATACCTAGGAAATAGTTGTAATTTTGACCGTCAATAAGTCGGTAACCAGCAGGTTACTTGGTATTGTTCAGAACAAAAAAAATATCTCAATTACGGGAAGAACATGTAAACTTTCGGCTTAGTTAAGTGTCTTCTAACACCTGTTATAATATTTCTATTACTTTTTATTATGTTTTGCATTTCAGTGCGAAAAATCTAATTAAATATGAATACTTGCCATGCAAACCAGGAACTGCACCGCCAAAGCGATCATTGCCAATCCGGGAGAGTACTCATCGACGCAAAAATAGCACCGCATGTCTCCGCTGACTGAAACATATACAACTTCGTCATTACTCTCAATAAACTGACATAACTGACATTAACGTGGACGAAGTCACGGGAAAAAGTTAAAAAAATAATAATCTGTACGTTGTCGCCTAGAGCTTGTGTGCTTCAATGAACTCCAAGGTCGGCCTCAGTAGACTTTACTTTGCCGAGATACGTCTAGGGTGAGGAGCCATCCAAGCTAAGGCCGAACACGCCAAGAGCGCTAGTCGCCAGAGTGCCGACCCTGGATAATATACCTCCAGTTTTATTAACCCTTACCGCAATAATGCAGGGTTGCGGGGTTACTGTTGCGGATAAAGATAAGTAGGTACGTATATTGTATACATCTTAAGAATAAGTTAACTTACCTGATTTTCGCTCACGTTGTTTATAGTCATACTCGTCATAATCCTCTGTAACTGTCTCTTTCTCCTCGCCTCCGGACACTCCGCAACATTTGTCATAGTCGAAGCCGAGCGGCTTTTTGATGAAAAAAGGGACGTAGTCACAATGGACTTTTGTATGTTCGCAGAGAATATTTAACCGCGTCACGAACATGGTGGCCAGCAAGGCGCTTTCCATGGTGTACGGCGTCGCCGCCCAGCCGGCCACCTCCTTAATGGTTTTCATGGGCTGAGTGAGGTTGTTTTGGTAGTCATTTCCTAAAGTAAGGATCGGCAATGGGGAACCTGGAGACATACACCTTGTTAACATAGCTACGGTTTATTTCTCCATTTTGCTAAAAAGAAAATCTCATAAAATACCTCAAATCTCGCGCACGAGGTTACCAGCATGTGCAATGTGGACTCAACAGTTATTGTGCCGATAATCTTATCAGTAAATGTTAAGTAATGTATGTTTACATTTTTCTATATAAAACCTCTTCCCTCTCACTAAAATTACTTCAGAATATTACTCCTATACTATAAGTACTCGCGCAACTATACAGTGGTAAGCTATCAGGAGTATATTGATGCTTAAATAATAATACCAGTCTCTTATTTTCCTACTGCAGGTAAAGGCCTCTTCTAACACATATAAGGCACGAGCATTGATCACCACGTTTGCTCAAGGTAGATTGGTGACTTTTATTACAAGTGCAGGTTTCCTCACGATTATTTTCTTCACTGATGTCAATGATCCAAGATAAACTTAGAAATTGTTTATCGTTGGTTTTATGCGAAAGGTTATACAGCACATAAGCCAAGCTTGTTTAAGTTAATTAAAACCGTTTTCGGCATGGTGTTTCCAAGTAAGAATCATTTATGGCACCGTTATTACCACCGTCTTAGCATCCGCAGATACTCGTAACACCATAGGATATTGCGTTTGACGTGATAAATAATTAACAGGCTTCCAGTAATATTGTGGTAAAGAAAATATACACGTACAAAAAAAGACGACAAAGGGAACGATGATGATGCAGCACATTATCCTCCCCAAGTAGAAGGTCAGGAGGTACGTGAGCGGCAAGAACGCCAGGTAGCCCAGCACCATGATCAATACCATAACCGCTGGAAAAAATACATTATTTTACCGAGACAGGCGAAAAACATTTGCAAACGTTTAAATAAACAACTACCAACTAATATTTCATAAACTTACCTTTTTTTTGGTTGTAAGGGATGAACTCAAATTGAAAATTCTTTTGCCTATGGAAAGCACATATACAGCAAGTAACTTTGCTATATATGTTAAATAGAGCAAAAGCCTGTGACCAGACCTTCGTCATTTAATAAAAGCTTAAACTTTTTCAGCGCATTGTCCCCAACACGGGTAACAACGATTGGCTACTATGAAGTATGGATCATGGTGGCTTCGGCAGGGAGCCGGCAGCAAAGGTGCGAAAAATCCTGCCAAATTACGTCATAGTATAAAGGCCATTTTTTTTTTCGAAGTTACGTTAGAAGCCGCGGTCATCCCTTGCCAGACACATTATGGTATGCAAATAAATAATATGAATATGAATATGACACTTTGCATGGTGGCTTTGCCCAGACAGACACATTTTTAAACTCGAGAAAATGTGTTGAATTTAAGTGATAGTACAAAAGCTGAATTTTTTATATATTACTTGGGTAACTGTTAAAAGATGTTTCCCAAGCAACCAGACACTAGTGACGGTTCCCTTAGCTAGCCAGACACTTTGTAGTTCAGAATATTTGAGACGGGCCAGCCTTAACTGTTACAGTTACAGGAAAAGGTTCCTAGGAGACCCATCCATGACTTTTTGAGATATTCTGAACTGCATTCACAAATTTTCAGATTGTTCATTCAGATGTACATAACCCGTAAGACCACCATGCAAAATGTCTGGCAATAGATGACCGTGACTTCTAACGTCACTTCGAAGAATATGAAAACAAAATTGCCCACATACTATGATTTAATTTTTCAGGAATTTTCGCACCTTTGCTGCCGGCTCCCTGCCAAAGCCACCATGATCCATATTTCATAGTAGCCAATCGTCGTTACTCGTGTTAGGGACAATGCACTGAGAAAGTTTCAGCTTTTATAAAATAACGTAGATCTGGCAGTCTCAGGCTCTTAGGCCATTACTTGCTGATAATGTACAAAACATACCATCACGCCTATATTCCCCGAAGGGTTAGGCAGAGGTGTACCAATGTACACCCACAGTTCGCCGGTATGTTTAGGTCCCATGTAATAGGGGGCGAGCCTATTGCCATAATAAATTAATTGCTGATAATGTACCTACAACAAAATATGTGAACATTTTTCGGTATATTTTTATTTATAAAATTGTCTAACGTTCAACAACAATACTGCATTCCGGTATGTAAATGTAATTATTTGTAAATTTGTTTTCAGGTATGCTGACGGACAATGTACCACAATAATGCCAAAAAGAAAAAAAAATATGTTTTCTATTTGACATTTTAGAGGTGTATAACCAAAAGTACCTACTATCGACAAAGTACTAGTGTGTAGCCAATGACGCTGTTAACTGTATCGTGGTTGTTTACAGGGTGCAGGAAAATATTACTTTTGGAATTATAATGGAAAGTATAAATATAATAAGTAAATACAAACGATTCTTATTAGTCATAATGAGAATCGTTTGTATTGCTGGTACGACATGCTACTTAGTATACCACCACCACAACAATAAACACATCAATAAACGCCCCTTTTTTCAGATTTTTAATGCATTCAATTACTCTTTGTATAAATAAACGATATCAACGAATGCACTCACCTAAAGTCTTCGGCCGGTTGATCACATGGTCCTCCTCCATGACGAACGCGGTCAGCACGATGGGTAGTATTGGTATGACCAAGCACACGGCCACGTGGTACGTCAGGGTCGTGCACCAGTACAGCTCGGGCAAGCAGCCAGTCAGCTTGTGGATCCGACGCACACCCATCTCGCGCTCCTTGCACGGTAGGGTGACAGTGTTCAAAATTGATAATAGGGCAACTGTAGAAGACAAGATGAACTCAAAAAGCTACGAAATTGGTTGTATATGAATATTCCATATTTCTCACTAAACAAGTTCTTTTCATTAGGTTGTAGGCACGTATCTAATGCTTGCGCTGATGCATTGGGACCTGGCGGAAACTGACAGCCTACCGTTTGAACTAGAGCCCACGATCGAAGTCTCTCCCTGTAATGCAGCACCTTGAAAAAGTTCTGACATCCCTGCCTCATGAACTCCCTCACATTCCATCTTTTTGTCATTGGAGCTATCTGATGTTGGTAATCCTGCACTAACTGGAATAAGTTGATTTTGGTGCCTGCGCCATTTGCGTCCGGTCCCCATAGTACCTTTACGAAACCGATTCCGTCTTATCAAGACCTTCAGCCGCTTTACTCCCCCTAGCAGAATAATCGCGCACCAAAAAAGGATTACCTACCTAAAACAAGAAGAACAAACAAACTCTTCAGCTTTATATTGACGCTTTGCTATTTTGTCGGATTGCGATTGTCATGAATTTGGCCGATTGCGAATTCGACCAAATACGACAAAACGGTAATATTTATTAGATGATGTACTTACTGGCTGATATACCCTGGACGTAGATAAAGAGAGCCTTATAATCTTTTATTATATGGGATGAGCGATCTCTGGCTACTTGAATGGGGTTGTTAATAGTAGTAATAATCTTGCCGTCGGCCCACGGTATGAAGCGCGTTGCCAACATGTTCGTGAGGACATTGAGTGCGACAGACGCTGCGTGTCGGGCTGTCGTGTTGTAAAGTATCTAAGGGAGATGAGATAATTATGGTTGTAAAGATAAGGAAAATAAGGAAGCCGAAAGTGTCATGTGCTTTCCATTATTGTAAACATTTTTCAATAATGTTTTGTTAATTAATTAGTAATTTCATGTTATTATAGTATATTACCTTAGCATCAGTTTCGTTGACCTCCACCCCGAGCAAGTATTTGTTGTACTCCAATATGTTCACTTTCCCAGTTCTAAGTACCGCTGTAAAGAAAATGTACAGTTTATTACATTTTAGAAATAACTAGCTTTTTTTTTGTTTCAGGATGGGAAATCATCAAATGACTTCCCCCGCTCTGGGCGGGGCAGAAGGGAGTGTCAGACTTTTACTGACTAAAACCCGCCTATGTTCCTTCTTGTGCCCTTTGCGTTCCGGGGGCGCCGTATTTCTTACCATCGGCCCTGAGTGGCCCCTCCAATAATTTCTGACATCTCTGAGGTGACGCGTGGGAGACGACTGCGCCGTCATCAAGGCCTGTCGTTATGTAACGTAAGGACGGTGAGCTACCCATTGCTCACCGTCTACAGGCCCGCGTCTACGGTGACCGGGTGTCATCTTGCGGCTCCCAACGCCCGGAGCGTCTACCGCGGCGGCTGGGACGGGAGACTCTCTGCCTCAACCGTCCCGCCGCCTCCTTCTCTAGCATAACAGCTTCGCAGAAGGAGGCGGCTGCTTCCCATTCCCCCTCGCTCCGGACCATGGCTTGCACCAGGGCGGGCGCGAGAGTTCGCCGCCGCCAATGGCCGCCACGAGAACCCGGCGATGTTCTGCCCAAGTGGGGCACACCGCCACGGTTTGCTCCACCGTGTTCTCGGGGGGATCCTGACAATGGTGACACCCGGACGTTTTGTCCCGCCCGATGAGGTGCAGGAACCTCAGGAAACACCCATGTCCGGTGAGGACCTGTGTTAGGCGGTAGGCGAGGGTGCCGTAGCGCCTCTCTAGTCACTCCTCAAAGAGTGGACTTAGCGCCTCTATTAAGGCGAGCCCTAGAAATAACTAGCTGTGTCCAAGAAACGGAAAAATCATTTAATATTAATCTTTCAAGTGAACCTACTTGGTCAAAGTCTTAAAGCTATTCCGTGGTTTTCCACTGTTTACAGTGGAAGAAAACATATAATACAACATTACTCACCTACCGTAGCAAATAGCGTGATAATGTATCCTACTATCTAACTCTCTACTTCCTATCCTACTAATTCTATGTATGTTTCTCCAGACCGATTCCGGTCACTGGGTATATCTTAATGCAGACTAGCCAAATACGCAGGAGAAATTATAGTGCACAAGTGTGTGCGCAAACACAGGTGCACTCCCTCTTCTCTATCTCTTATAGTCCGATATGACGGCAATCCGACACAACGGGAAAGACATCAGGCGCAAGACCAACGCCTTTATGTGCTTTCCAAAGCGCGGGGGTGTCACACCAGCGACTTCCAAACTCCGGGCTTGCTACTAAGTAATTCGTATTGGAAAAACCCAATAACACTTTTTGCCCGACCTGGGAATCGAACTCAGGACCCGACGCTCAACAGTCGCGCTTACGACCAAGAGATCAACGGGGCAGTGAAAAAACCCTAAAATAGAAATATCCTTGATAGAACACTATAAAAATATACGCCTATATTAATATCTATAATAGTAAATGACTGACCATTAGCAATATCATCAGATTCCTTAAACGTGACCTTTGGGTACTTTGTCTTGAGCGCCGCCGGGTTCACATCTGGTACCCTGATGTGGTACATGACGCGTCGGTCCGAGAGGTCCTCAAACATGTCCAGGTTCATTGGCGATATAGGCTTTTGTGGGGACATTCTTCTGTTATATGATACCCATCTCCACTCGGGATCTGGCGCATCGGCTATGATCGATGTAACTGTTATTGTCGCCAATAATGGTAAAGCCACTTGCTGGGGACAAGAGTAGAGATGCAAGTTATAACGTAAATAGTATTAAAATTAAGTAAAAAAAACTAAAACCCGACTGCTTAAAAATCACGAGAAAAAGTATAAAGCAAGAAAAAAAATACTTTTGACCGTGGCTATCCTCTAAACATCAATAACAATAACAATTTCAATTTCGGATGAGAATATTTTTTGTAATTTTTTCCAACAAAATTTTTATTTAAATTATTTTGGGGTATACGTTTTATTTTAAAATGGGATTATTTAAAACCTTTCAAACATCAAACATAATAATCATTACTTTGATTTTATTTTCTGACTAGTTTCTGCTCGGGACTTCGTCTGCGTACTTTTTCTCATTCGCATTAGGTTACGTTTTTGGTTACTGCTCCGCACCTATTGGTCGTAGCGTGATGTTATATAGCCTATAGCCTTCCTCGATAAACGAACTATCCAATACTAAAAGAATTTCACAATCAAATCAGTAGTTCCTGAGATAAACGCGTTCAACCAAACAAACTCTTCAGCTTTATAATATTAGTATCGATAACGTGTGACGTGTCGGCTGGAAGCCGCCATTTGAAATTGAATGAGACGTCACATAGCCTTTAACCAGTGGACGATCAAGAGGTTTCCAACGATACCATGCATATTTATAGTTACTTTTCCGATCGAATTAGTATCCGCCGCCATGTTGCATAATAATGCCAAAGCAACATCAACGCCTCTACCGGCGGATAATCTATTTGATCTAACTTAAGATCACCAATGTTTAGCCATATCATTAAGAAGTAGTCGTGCATTTACTGTTAATATTGTCAAATATTGAATATTCAACGATCTAACCTGACCACAACACGATGTGACCAGTGGTAAATGTTTAATTTCATCAAATACAACCATGTCATGAAACCCATTCATGAAAACCATTTCTTATACGTCAGTTGTAGTTCACGTCCGGTACGATAGATGTCGCCACACGTTGTAGAGTGTAACGATTAGGAGACATTAGTGCGTTGAAGTAAAACTCTTCAGGTTTATAATATTAGAGTTGAGAATATATCGACTACTCACCGTCATCACTACACGCCGAGTGACGGAGGGCGGAGCGGCCGGCGGTCGCCGAAGGGGCGCACGCGTCACAACGTTCCCACCCTGTCACTATCTATAGGATATGTACCCATTCCTATTTCCCTCTTTCTATTAGTATCGATGGATATAAACTTACCAATATAAGAAATAACAATAAATTGCGTGAAGTAAACTGTATTTGTCTTTTCAACAGAGCGAAAAACTGCTGCTTTAACAAAGTGGTTCCTCTTAATATTTTTGGTCTCACCTCTGAAACAAGCAGGCTTCATCAGCCTTTACTCTTACCCTGACCTTATTGGTGAGGTTCTTCAGAGAGGTCGGGTGCGCAGTACTCGTAACCGGCTCACTTCTTTTCGTATGTTTATTCCCTAAGCAGCACCCTAAACAACTTTCTGAAAAAATCGCTTAATACCCAGCTCACGCCTATTGGTTTATTAGTTGAGTGGACTATTTATAAAATATCAGATTTGAAACCAATGGTGGGCAAACATTGGAACTGCCCCGTTGGTCTCGTGGTCGCAAGCGCCACTGATGAGCAAGGGGTCCCGAGTTCGGGTCCCAGGTCGGGAAAAAAGTGTTATTGGGTTTTTCCAATAGGATTTGCTCAGTAGCAGCCGGGAGGATCTTTGACAGTTACGGATAGTCAGAAGTCAGGAAGTCTGACAACCAGTTTAACCAAGAGGTATCGTGTTGCCCACTAACTGGGTTGTGGAGGTCAGATAGGCAGTCGCTCCATGTAAAACACTGGTATTCAGCTGTATCTAGTTAGACTGGAAGCCGACCCCAACATAGTTGGGAAAAGGCTAAGCAGATGATGGTAGGCAAACATTATCATTCTTCTTAAGTTCTTTTTATGTATTTACTAACACTATATGGACACATTAGTCTAAAATAAAGAAAATAAATTTAATTGAAATTCAAATGCCTTAATGGGACACTTTGTGGCCAGAGCGGGTCTGGGGGCTGACCTTCCACTTTACCCGATTTCTTTTCAGTTTTGCAGCAATCCATCCAGTTCATTACGCCTGTGCTGCGTGCTGTCACATTTCTAACTCGTTGCCTTAGAAGCTAGTGCTTAGTACTATAATGAAGCAGGATGTACTTACCCAGCTTACTAGGCTTTTCCAGTTCATCTTTAGGTAACGTTGGGCCAAACCCACTGCATAACCTAGCGACAAAGTTACACCGTTATTTCTCTTTTGCAGTTATTTGTATAGGGTCCCATGCCGGCGGTACAGGCCGCCGGCATCTATGGGCCCGTCGGCTACTTTGTGCGATGTACCCGTCATCATGTTGTTCAAACCACTGCTGTAATCCATCTAAAATCCATTATAAAAAGAGTTTCAAAAAAATGTATAAGGCATATTTTTCGCGATTTTTAGTACCTTGCAAGCAAGCAATTAATCAATTCCCAACTCTATCTTATGTAATGATTTAGCTTATTATGAATTTATAAAAGAAAAAGTACAATATCACACAAATACATTAAACTTTTTTTTAAATTAATAGGTAATTAAAATGTTACTTAGTTATGTGCGGCTTCATACACTACATATTTTTTTTCAATGCTATGATGAGGTCTATTAGATACAGTGTAGGGTATACATTACACCTAGTAGCACCACTTACCTCGAGTACACCTCCTCAATGTTCAAATCACTGACTTTCATGGTATCTAGCCCAAGTTCAGTTTTGTTGGACTCCAGCGCAGCGATCAGTTTCGGGATCATGCTAGCGGGTGTCGTGTGCAGGTTATACGCTAGCAAGTCTATTGTGTGCTCCATCACCGTCGCGTCGGGGATGTGTTTTGTCACCGCTTTCGTGATCTCCGGCTCATTTGGAGCTTCGACCGTTGTGCATACTAGACGGTAGCCGGTTCCTAAAATTAAGGTGATATTAGACTAAATGGAGAACATACGAATGATGAATTTTCCCACGGAGCGCTATATATTTTTTTAAAGTGGGTGCAGCGTGCGTCTCTTCTTGTCTCGGTGTTCACTGACTCTTAGTGTATGTCAATAGCCGGATCCACACTACACGATCCAATTATGTATCGCCGATCCTGCAATCCGTGTTCCGGGAGAGTGGAGCATGGATCAAGGATAGTACTCGTCTGACTGCTTGAATTTTCTTGCGAACCTGGTGCCCCGCTCCAGCCGATCCACACTGATCAGCCTACAGTTATCTGTTCAGAAAACCGTCCACGCTATGCGCAATGAGACTAAGGCACCTTTGTGCTTAATCCAAAAACCGATAACCAACGTATGGCTTGCGTCAAGAAGCGTGTGAACCGTTTGGATCGCACTAGTCACGTCCAGACTAAACGCGCATGTGGAGAGCGATCTTGGTGCGTGCGATCGGCGCGCGTTGGTTCGTCTGGTATGGACCCGGCTAAGTACTCACCCACAATGTTCTTAAGGTACTCGGTGTTGCCGGAGCTATTCAGTGCTCCAGCGTGCATCGTCGCCACGCGGTTGCCCAGTGCGTTCGCTTCTTCCATGAAGTGTGAAGTGAGGAGCACTGTATACTCACCGCGGAGAGTCTGTTATGACATTAAATGTTACTAGCTTTTGCCCACGACTTCGCCAGCGTGGATTATTTAATTAGTAATTTTCAACTCTCGACGTTGAGCCAGGCGTTAAAAATCCACGGCACGGTAAATAAAAACAGCATGGCTGTCGTTTCATTGAATAGATGGACTGAATGTGATGGAACGCAACCAAATAAGTAATTTACATGTTTGCCGTTAAAGGCGCCGCCTTACTTTGTGCCTTCCTTCTCCTGTTAACGTCAAACCAAGAAACATTGTAAAAGGAATTTTTCTTCAATAAATTTAAAAATTACACGAAATATTGCTTCTTTCTTAGATCATATCCCCTAATTTATTTATTTATATAATCATGGAAGACTTACAGCGAAACTAAACAGAATATAAAATAGTAGGTGAAACCGATAGCCAATTACAAGTCTTCACTTATAAAAACAGACTGGCAGAGATGGTGTGAACAACACACGCACTGCTCACACAAAAAATAAAAGTGGAACAACATCAAAACTTAAGCTAAGAACACCATAACTAATATATGTATCAGAACATAGAGCTACCAAATTACATTTAAAACATAATATCTGTCATCAAACAAAGTTAAGCAAAAAAGCTAAGACTTACTAATTCTTACAATCACACTAAAAGAAGGAGTTGCCATAAAGCGTAGGTACCGATATCAAGTCCCAAAGTAGCTTGCGATCCTCCATATCGAATCCTGACGTGGGATCATCGATGACCAGTACGTTGACCCCGCCGGCGAGGGCGCCGGCTATTTGAACCCTTTTCTTCTTTTCATCGGACAGCTGGGGTATCATGTCTTCAAGGTCGTTGGAGATAGAGAGCTTTTCGGCTAGATTGACCGCTGCAATGCGCAATGCAAATCAGTGTATTTAAATCCTCTGAGCTGAAGACCAACCATTAATAATAATAATTAATATCCCCGATTTTCTGAAGCAAAAGGTTTATGCATGGGCGTTCTTTCTGTCGTAGCGGTACCTGACAGGCACACCAAGGGTGATTGGACTCGGGAAGTCGAACGAGCGTGCGATCTAATACTAAAAATCCCCATTTTTATACAATTACTATCAGCCCTCAAGATGTAGCTCGTGCAGTCGGTTCATTGCCTAATTGGAAATTTCTAGGGCTGGACGAGCTGCGTTTGCTTGGCGTTCGGATTCCAATCAACCTTGGAATCTGGATTGCTGTTCCAGTTCCTAATGACAGGAATATTCCACGTGCTCTATAAATCAGGTAGTACTGCGGAACCTAAAAATTATATACCGATCACATGTCTGCCGACGGTCCTTAAGCATCTTACATTCATTTTGAGAGCTAAAATGAACAAACAAAGACATCAATACCATCATGTCTCTCTCTCAGAACGGATGGTGGAATAGATCCATTCGAGGAGGTGTGGTATGGAGGTATGGAGTAAAGAGCTTCACAGACGCTTTTTCCGGGCCCTGCGTGGGCTCCATGTAAATTTTATAGCGCCCATATCCTAATCGGCGACCTATTTGGGTAAACCGAGGGTTTTGTCTGTGCAATTATGGATGAAGTTATTAAACAAATAACTGCCGGGGACACTGTCAAGGATGCATGGTTAACATTTGTCGGGAATGCCACCGGCCGGGGCAAGCAATCCATCACATTATCTCTGGGTATTCTTACCCCAGCTAACAAAGAGAACTGGCATAGGGTTGTGCCAATGCAAGTTCTCAGATTATCCATCAGCAACTTGCTGTAAAATATGGCCTTGTGGAATCGGAAGTACCGTACTACTAGGATCGACCCACCATCTCTGACAGGACTATTGTAGCCAACAATCCTGATATAGTCGTGATGGATGGTCTAAAGAGGAGCGCAGTGATTATTAAAATAGTAGTCCCGCATGTCGTGAACTTCGTGAAGGCCGAGAAAGATAAGCAGGTCAAGTATCTTGACTTGGCACGCGAGGTTGTCGACATGTGGGATGTAGACTCAGCGATAATAATGTGCCGATTATCATTACAGACAATAGTTTAATTTCCAAGACCCTCGATTAACATCTAAGGCGGCTCTCGTTAGGCTCTTCTGGACACGGTCTGCATTTTATTTTATATTTTTCGAAAAACTTATAGCTAAAGAAAAAAAGTAAAAAAGTACTAAAACCCGACTACGACAAAAAAAAATACGCTAAAAAAGGGAATGGAAAAAAGGGATGAAAGAAAAATAATATATATTGTGCACAAAACTTACCAGCGTAAAGAATATAATGTGTTCTTCTACAGTGAGTTCGTAGAATAACATATCAGGTTGTGGACAGATTCCCAGGATCTTGCGCACTTCGCGTTTCTGGTTCACCGTGTCCTTACCGTTCACGAATATATTTCCTTCTGTAGCTTTTGTCATCCCTGTAGACATAGGAAATTTGCTGTTTCACACATTTTCACTTAAATGTATCACTTTTGTGCGTTTGTTTTTAATAACCGACGATAATTTTTAACTCGGGAGGGTTTTCATTTTTACCGATCGGAAATCATCAAATGATTACCATCGCCATTTTTTTTAAACATAACTTTTTTTATTTTTTAAATGCTCTATGTTCCATTATTACTACTGAGGGCAAATCGGTTTGCCGCGATTGTACAATCATTTACATTTCACGGTTTTTATTATTTTTACTATTACATGTATTTTGAACCTAATAATAAAAAAACGGAATCCATCTATTCTATATTTCCCGAAGGGATAGGCACGTTAACACCTCCACATTGTTTAAAACCACTTTTATTTTCTTTTGTATCATTATTCTCATTCACTGTTTATTTTTTTACTTAAACTTATATAAACGCAACTCGGGCCCCCAAAATACAGGCTCTGCCTAGTTTGGGGACCACCGTTATTATAACTTGTTAATTAGTTCACTAAAACAACTGATTCAATGATTAAAAAATTAAATGAAAAAAAAAACCATTTTTTTTATTATTATTTACCTGCGATTACAGTCATAAGGGCAGTCTTGCCCGCACCTCTGTGTCCGACCAGCACCAAGGTCTCTCCCTTAGGCACATCCAGGGAGACATTCCTCAAAATCTGACGTCTCTGGTAGACCTGTCACAAACATTTTATATATTTATTTGAGGCTTTTTAGCGACTTACTCACTAATACATTTACAATAGTTAGTTTAGACTTGTTCTCGTAGGAGATCGGAGGTTTGTTGGCCGGGAAAATAGAATTGATGTCGCGAACCCGCTGCTCGAATTGATTTTACTCTATCATTATTTTCGGGGGTATCATTACGACCACTTTTAATGAAAATATTAGTGAGTACTTGTAAAGAAATGTCGTGCTTGTTAACGTTGCAAAGCTGTTATTAAATTGTACTAAAAGTGAATACTATGTTTTGTGCTCGCATTTCACACTTAGGACGCCCACCAAACCCGTAACCACTAAAATAATATGGATGTCGAGAACGATGCTGGGTCTGCGACTATAATGTAGAAAATTTGACTTCGTCGTGATGGCTCACTGGTTAAGGCTAATGGCACGGGAACGTACTAATAAGACATTTCCAATCCTATATGTATGTAGGTACTTAAGTTTATCGGGAACATCACGGACATCGGTAATGGAAGACATCCGTTTTATGTAAAAACTTACGGAATAGTTGAAAATTCGGATTGTTGTACGAAAATTTTAAATCAAAGGTTAAAAATCACCGTCCTTACGTTTAACATAACGACAGGCCGTGTCGACGGCGCGTTCGTGTTCCACGCGCGCCTCAAAGAGATGTCAGCATAGGGAAGGGGCCACTGAGGGCTGATGCCTGCCGGGGCTGCGGGTTGTACGTAAGAGATACCGCGCTCCCGAAACGCAAAGGGCACAAGAAGGAACATGGGTGGGTTTTAGTCAGTAAACGTCTGACACTCCCTCCCGCCCCTCCCAGGGCGGAAGAAGTTATTTGATGATGTCCCACCCCAAAAAAAAAGGTTCAAAATAGAATAGAATAAAAAACAAATAATACAATGAAAGAGAATCGCCAAATGGTCTACAAGACCAATAACGAAGGCGACGGTGCATTGTAAATCGCTGTGAGGAAAAAGTTCAGTTAAAAACTGTTATGTTCCTTTACATTTTTGTAAAAACTTTCATTCCTACCTTGGATACGTTGACGATCTTAATGCCGAGGTCGATACCCTCCGCCACTTCCTGAAAGTACGGCTGGTACCTCTCGTCCCTCACGTCCTCCTTATTTTTCCCTAGTTTCGGTTTACGGTTGCACCAATACTGAGTCTGTATTGAAATAAGTATTGAACTCGTTGCTTATTGTGGGAAATTGTTTAGAAGTAGGTAAAAATGGAGATCCACAATACGTGACAACGTTGATCGTTTCGCTACATCTAATCCTAGTTTGATAAATAATTTGCGAATTAGCGTAACTAACACATTCACACATATTCTTATTGTACAGTCAACAAAACTATTTGGTATACAGGCAAAATTATTCGTCTTACTACTACACTGCCAATATTAATTTTTATCGTATGCGTTTAAGGTCATGACACGCCTAAAAGAGTGATTTAAAAGAATTGTCTGCTCAGCACACTCACAACATTGTTTAAAAGTAATTGCAAGTAACCTGCCTGTATACCTAATAGCTTTGTTGATTGTACTAACACCATCAGCCATCACCATCGTCGTCATCCTCATGTCACTGTCATAGCGCCGCGTAGAATAAACACGCATTCAAGTGTACAACATAACTTTGACTAGTGCATGTGCGATAGAACTATACCTCCCGCAAAACACGAGAGTTTCAATAACGCTTGTGCAATAGCGTGGGTTCGCAGCCGGGTATGGGCAGCAACCAACATTTATCACAATACCATAAAAATCTTCAAAACCCAATTACTAAATTCCCGAAAGTCACAACTCCATGTTCTATTATGTTAATGTACGCATGATGCCTTCGATTTTAATAAAAATGAAAATGCACATCGATTATGTTTGCGATAGACTTGACAGATTTGTCTATGCAATAAAAAGACTAAGAGCCACGGTATCAACAGAAGCTGCTCTTTGTGCATATCACGGATACGTTTCGTCCGTACTCGCTTATGGACTCTTGCTGTGGGGTAATTCGGTGGATATTTTAAAAGCGTTCAGAGTACAAAAAAAATGCGTACGTGCAATTTGTGGAGCCTGGTATATGGATAGTTGTAAGCCCTTGTTTAAAAAGTATAATGTTCTGCCATTACCGTGTATGTACATAAGAGAATTAAGCCTTTTTGTATAACAACATCCCGAACATTTTACTAAACATAAAGATGTAAGTAAACGAAATGTAGCTCCTAGAAATAAAAATAAATTTAAACATGAGCTCTGTTTACCGCAATGCAGGCTCGAATTGTATAAGAGGAACTCGTACATAAATGCTGTTAAGGTATATAACAAATTGCCGGACTCCTTTAAAGATTTACCTTTGACCATGTTTAAAAAAAAGGTAACGCAATGGTTAAAAGAAAAGTGCTTTTACAATCTCAGTGAATACATGTCAGATTGCGGAGAAAGAAACTGAAATAAATATGGGTATATACCATATTTTTTATTAATTAATGTTCAAAAATTTGTGAATTAATACATTGGACATCTTATTAGTTATGACATTATCAATTACCATTTACAATCATATTTATTAAGGGTTAATCTGACATTATATTTTATCTCTTGAACTGACATAGGTATAGCTTTGACTTCATTAATTAATTTTTTTTTTTCCATGAAAGTCCTAATGCATGAACCTTATTTGTTGTTGCTGTATTTTCTTTTTTATTTAATTAGCATTGTGTAGGACAAAACTAAATATTTGCACACCATAAGTAATGGTAGAATGTAAAGGGCCATTATAGTTTTAAGATCATACAATGTAAACCTACATTCTCGCAAATAAATGAATTTGAATTTGAATTTGAATTTGAATTTGACAGAAGAATAAAATTCCCTACCGCAGCTAACAAAAGAGCTGATAACTTTGAAACCGCTGAACCGATTTCCATCAAACATAGCTAAAAACACTCCCGAATAATTCACCTTTCAAACAAAAAAACTAAATAAAAATCGGTTCATGCGTTCGGGAGCCTCGACGCCGCAGACAGACACACACACACAGACACGTCAAACTTATAAAACCCCGTCGTTTTTGCATTGGGGGTTAAAAGAGTCAATGAAGATATATTTAATGCACATACCGTAAATAAGAAGTTCTTGGGTAAGGCCCATGCGTACTGGCCCGGCCTGACGAGGGAGAGGTACCACGTCAGGATATGGAACACGACTGATTGTAGCACCATGAAGCAGATGCTGAACAGCACGGGGCCATTTGTCTTTGCGTGTGGCTCCATCATGTTTGTGAATGAGATTCCGCTGGCTATGACGAACAAAGTACTAGAATATATACCATGCTTGTATGCCCGTGTGTAATATCACAATTCGGTCAAAACGAGCCAACACATAATATCTCAATAATTTAAATATATCTCAATATTCTTGTAGAGCTCTTTGTAAAGTTGTTCGTCCAGGGAAGTACTACCACCACACCTATTTTTGCCGTAAAGCAGCGTCGCTGTGTTCCGGTTACAAGGGCATGGGTGCCGGTGTAATTGCAGGCACATGAGACATTTTATTTTTGTCTCTGGGATGGCAAGGCATTGGCAAGGCCTCTGGTATTGCAGATGTCTATAGGTAGCGGTGATAATTAGTATTAATAAGGCTAATTATTATGAATTGTTAAGTTAGTTATAATTAGGCAAGCTGTGACGCCATTTATTTGTCAACATAAATGACTAACTATTTATTGATTTCAAAGTGCCCCAAAATCTGATTTTACATATAATTAAAAAGTCCTAAAAACGGGCTACAATTAAGTGTTTTTGGAGAAGTTATGTCTTATTGGTTAATAACATACCATCACGCCTGTATTCCCGGAAGGGTTAGGCAAAGGTGTACCAATGTACACCCTCAATCCGCCGGTGTGTTTAGATCCCATGTAATGGGGGGCGAGCCTATTGTCATTGCCGGGCACAAATTTTAAATCCGAGCTGCTACTGAGAATTTCACGGGAAGACTTAATAACACTTTTTGCTTGACCTGGGAATCGAACCCGTGAGCCCGCCTGGTTAGTCTAGCGGTCCTAAGTGCGACTGCTACGCTAGAGATCTTAGGTTCGATTTCCAGGTCGAGCAAAGTGTTATTGGGTTTATTTATGAAATTCTCAGTAGCAGCATGGAGTTAGGATTTGTGCTTGGTTAATAGCAATAGGCTCGCCCCGTATTACATGGAACCTAAATATACCGGCGAACTGAGGGTGTACATTGGTACACCTCTGCCTAACCCTTCGGGGAATACAAGCGTTGTGGTATGTTATTAACCAATAAGACATAACTTCTAAAAAAAACTTTATCCCTAAGAGTTTTCATATGACATAGGTCTTATCACTGTTGAGCAACGTTGAGAAAAGTGGGTCCAAATTGTCGCATGCTCCTTTAATCTAATTATATAATAAATAATAAACAAATTGTTCATTTTTTATTATTAAAAATAAATGTCATTAAAAAACAACTATCGGTTTTTAAAAAACTTTGAATTTATTAGGCGACTCTGGTTACTTATCTCTTTTGCTGGCGTACAATGGTACATCTCTGCCTAACCTTTCGGGTAATACAGGCGTGATGGTATGTACATCATTGTATTGGGCTCCTGCTTAAAATTAGATGAGTTCTTACACTCACCGTATTATACTTGTACGCACTTACCTTTTTTCTGAAGTGTGACCAGCTCTTTCCAAAACCAGAACATGGGCACATGCGGCAACACGCCAGTCGCCAACATAATAGGGAACATGAGACTCAACCCAGAGATATAGCGCGCCGGGAGGTATAAAACAATGTACGCCGGAATTGCCAGGATTAACGGATTGTACATTAGTACTGTGGGAACAAAGAGGTGAATTATTAAGCGTGAGTTTATTTATTTACTTTTAGGAATACCGCACGGACAGGACCCTAGTTCGTTCTAGTTAGTTAGTGTTTTATTTTTATTTCAATTTATCTGGTAATTTAATCTGATGTGTTGGTATTTTTTTTTTTTTGATTTAAAACTATTTTATTTGTATTTGAATTATGTATGCAATGCAATGGGTGTAATTTACCTGAGAATAAATGAATTTTATTTATTTATTTACTACTAGTCTAGTTTGCTAGTGCCCATTTTTCCGTGATATTTTGACCCGCTAAAGATCACGAATGAGTCGTGGCCAAGACATTCCGTTCTATTTTTTGAATACTTAAACTGATTTTTATAAAAATTATGACCAACCAAATATCAATAAGAGCGTTAACTTAAACAACCACAATTAGGTGTCCGGTAGACAAATCTGACAGCATAAAACTAAAAAAAAAACAAACGGTTAGGAAATAGTCTATTTCCTTGCTTTTAGTTTGTAAAAAATCGGTATAAGGTTTAGAGAGATATCGGGTTTACAAAACAACGATTGTTCAAACTCAAATAATTAGTTTCAATCAGACCATCAAAAGGCACTTTTAAACATCAACATGAGAAAAAAAAATATATAGTTGCCCATTAGATAAGGTAGTTTCGTATGGAGAAGAATGGCCAAGAAACTCCATACATCTCTTTTAAAAAATGATTTACGATCAAGGTAGTTTTTAGTAACCCAAAACAATGCTCACTTCCAGTTCCAGTCCTCGAAATATACCTGCAGGCGAAAGCCAAGGACACGGTCGTGCTGTAGTATAGCATCAGTGTCAGGGCTACAAGGATTGGCTCGGATTTCGGCGCCAGAGGGTTGTAGACAAAAACGATGGGGATCGTATTAACGATAGAGAACACCAGTCCGCATGGCAACACATTAAAAATGTGAGACATCGTTTGAGTGCAGTTTGATACTCCTGCTATTTTCATCAGTTCCTGTGGAGAAGAATTGTTTTCTATTGTGTGTGTATTTAAAGTGCAAATCTAGTTGCAGCTTTAAACACTCACAGGATTGATTACGGTTTGAGGCATGGATCACCTCAAATGTGTGGCGACACCTAACACACCACATGCCAACTAGGTACTACTGGCCTTAATTGTACCATCACGCCTGTATTCCTCGAAGGGTTTTTTTTTTTTTTTTGGGGTTGGGAAATCATCAAATAACTTCTCCCGCCCTGGGCGGGGCGGGAGGGAGTGTCAGACTTTTACCGACTAAAACCCACCCATGTTCCTTCTTGTGCCCTTTGCGTTCCGGGGGCGCGGTATCTCTTACGAACAACCCGCAGAGTCGGCGGCTTGCGTTCTGTTTGTAGTTTTGTGTAGTCACCGACTTCCAAACCTAGTTATTTTTCACTTTTCAGTTTTTGAAGGCGGTTTAATTTTTTTGTTAAAAACTCTTTGCTTAATAATCTGCTCATTATTAAGTACATGGTTAATTTTTGAACACTTATTATAATACACAACTCAGCATTGAAATCTGTCTGCCGGGGCTGCGGGTTGTTCGCAAGAGATACCGCGCCCCCGGAACGCAAAGGGCACAAGAAGGAACATGGGTGGGTTTTAGTCAGTAAAAGTCTGACACTCCCGCCCGCCCCGCCCAGGGCGGGAGAAGTTATTTGATGATTTCCCACCCACCAAAAAAAAAAAAAAAAAAGCATTGAAATCTGTAACTGAACAATAAATCGTCCCTATTTCCCCATCCTTAGGGCAGGATTTTTTTATGGGATAAACTTCGAGGTGGTATCCAATATAAAAATAATTATGAAAATCGGACTACTCTGTAAAAAGTTATGCATGATCATACATAAAATAAATATACACAAAAAAAAACAAATAAATATAAAAAAAAACGTTGGAACTTGTGTATCAACATGTTTCATTTAATCAGTTCAAAACTAACTGTCATCTGCGGGCATACACCTCCGAAGGCTAAGCTGATCCTACACATTGCTTCAATGAACTCACCTGATTACCTCTCGTGCGCTCCTGAACCAGCCGACTTGTGAGGAACAGGAAGGGAATCATCAGGGAAAAACAGCATAGGTCCATGAGCAGCTTCCAGTCGATGCTAATATCTGTTGCCAGATCGCGGTAAAATGGGAACTCTTGAAGGGACAGGGCCTAGAAGTAGCAAAGTTTTATAGAAATAAATTAGACTAATCAAAGGCACTTTCGAACGACTTTTGATTTTTGAAGCAAATATTATTCAATCTAGTTGCAATATCGTATGGAGAAGAATGGGAAAGTAACTCCAGACTTACGGTTTTAAATTTCATACTTCTTTTACAATACTTTATATAACAAAATGAAAACAAAATTTTTGACGGACCTTGTCAACAACAAAGTCAAAGTCAAAGCATTTATTTCAATTAGACCATTTACAGGCACTTTTGAATTGTCAAGATGTTACATTTAAAAGTTGAAGCTAATTGCTCGTTCCAAAGCGTAGGTCTCTATGGAGAAGAACGAGCAACATTAAAAAAAATTAATTTTAAAAACGAATTTATGTAGGTACCCATTAGAACTACACTGAATACATACATACTCACCTGCAAAACAACTTATACATTACACTTTTACATTTTAATTTGATAACATTTTTTTTTCGACATTAATTCGGCACGCTACGCTAGAGGTCTTGGGTTCGATTCCCAGGTCTAGCACTGTTATGGGGTTTTTCAATGAAATTCTCAGTAGCAACTCGGAGTTAGGATTTGTGCCCGATTAATGGCAAGGGGCTCGCCCCCTACTACATGGGACCTGAACATACCGGCGAAATGTGGGTGTACATTGGTACACCTCTGTCTAACCCTTCGGGGAACACAGGCGTGATGGTATGTATGTATTAATTCTTCATTCGGTGATTATTGTGGCTCACAGTCACACACTGACACGTCTACGTGACATGAGCCCATATTACAATTAATTTACCCCTCATTTCTTATTTATTTCCTATTTACGTTCTTCAAAGTAACTTGTTATTTTAGGTACATCGTCTTCACATTCATATAATTATTGAATTAATATGGAGCCCTGTACAAATTTTTTGTATTTTTTTTTTCATAAAAGAGTATGTTTGGAGATTTTTTGCCCATCCTTCTTCGTACAAATCTAAATTTTGGAACGGACTACTAGATTAATTAAACTTTTCGCGTTCAGAAGTGTCTTTTGTTTACAAAATTTTTTGTTGAAGCCATCCTCCAGGTCAAGCGTGAACTTTTTCAAACGTGGCTCTTTTGTTTTGAGAATTGACACAACCAAATTCGGCATTTAGGGAAATAAGAGCGCGACGAAGCGCGGTGGGAGGAATGATGCTCTTCGATGCCGGAGTGACGACGTGCCGCCACCGCATTATTGTTAGTGTATCGAACGTGTTTGTGCCGAGCTGCACCGCGATAAGCCGCGTTACCGCCTACTACTGCGTGGCCACATCGCACCTCGAATTAATTGCTGCGCGGTGCCGCACCGCACCGTTAACGAATCGTATGGCCTCGTTCTGAGGGAGAGGGCACAGGATGCAGTGCGGCTCCGGCGCGGCGTAATATAAATGTCCACGGTGCGGCGGCTCACCGCACCGCATCGTGTGTCCTCTACCTAATTCTTATTCTCACCTGAGGCACTTCGACTCCCGACAGAAGCCTAATGTAGCTCGTGTCGACCGCCCATTGGATGCGCATAAATGCGTCATACATCGTACCTGCCGACACCATAACGTTCAATAAACTTCTTTGCGGTCATAATACGTGAGAGCAGTTCAGACAACATTTATGCGGGTCGTCTCCATCATCATTATCATCATCATATCAGCCATAGGACGTCCACTGCTGGACATAGGCCTCCCCCATAGATTTCCAGGACCGTTTGGAAGCGGCCAGCTTCCCGCGTCTTCCTGCGGTCTTAATCAGGTCGTCTTACTCCCTCTTTTTATGACCGTGAATGCCGCGTGTCTATATACACCACTAAATTTAATTAATACAAATATATTACAGAAGGTCTTGTTATCATATATGTAAAGTCTCAATAAATAATATTTATTAATAGCAAACTTATTAGCGTTTGTTTATATTCCAAAATGTCATTCAATTTATGGATGTTTTTTTTTAAAAGCGTGCGCGCACTTTCGCTTGTAAATTAGCACTGCGCGTAGTATTTTGTAGAAGCAATTGTTGAATGATTGATTCAATTATGAATTTATCAATTATGAAAAAAATTCGTGGACTATTTTGGGATTTTGTTTTTTTTTTTACTTTGACTACACAAATATGATCATTAACGAGTACAGATAGAGCCTCATTTTTTTTTGTACTAATTAAAAAATAGCAGTGTATACTATCTATACTAATATTATAAAGAGAAAAGATTTTTTTGTTTGTTTGTTTTTTCAGCAATACATAGCGCTACATTATTCCTGAGTAACATAGGCTATATACCACCTCGCTACGACTCACGGGAGCGGAGCAGTAACGCAAGTGAAATAACCCACGCGGACGAAGTCAGACGGACAGTCCGCTAGTGTACTATAAAGTGTAACTAATGTCTTACCAAGCAAGATGTGCGATTCTATTTCATCGTCGCCCCGTATACGAATTGTGTAGTTCAGCCGATCTGGCCGGACCTCCCCCGACATATTCTGCCACCAAAACGTTACATCTAAATATATATAACTCAAAGGTGACTGACTGATATAGTGAACTATCAACGCACAGCCCAAACCACTGGACGGATCGGGCTGAAAATTTGGCATGCAGGTAGATGCTACGACGTAGGTATCCGCTAAGAAAAGATTTTGATCAATTCTACCTCCAAGGGGATAAAATAGGGGATGAAAGTTTGTATGAAACTTTGTCAATTTTAAACCGATCGGGCTGAGACTTTGCATGCATAAAGCTACTATGATGTAGGCATCCCCTAAGAAAGGATTTTGATAAATTGCACCCCTAAAGGGACAAACAAGGGGTTGAACAGATAGCTGATGTTATAGGAAGTAACTTAAGCTTACTTAGTTTAAAAAAAGAAGGGTATGCGAAAACAACATTAAAACCAATTAAATAGTGAACGCCAACGAAGTCGCGGGCATCAGCTAGTTTACAATATATTTAAAAGTTTTAAAACTTGATGTGCCATATCGCATCTTACTTGAAATATGATGACAGCCTCCAAGTATTGCAGGGTAGACACGACGTCGTTCAGTAGTGATTCGTTTGATGTTCCGAAGTAACCTTTATTTCTACGACCTTTGTCTAATAAGTAAAAAATAAAAATTAATTAATAAAAGCTAAAGTTATAATTTGTTTTAGCGTGTCCCTGTAATCTCTCATTCAGCTGATGTAACCGGAGCGAGCTCGGCGCCTGTCACGTAAGTACCCTAGTTCAGGGGTCGATACCACAGACCACATGTCTGGGTAATGTTATCTAAAGACAAGAAATAAATGTACATACCATCACGCCTGTATTCCCCAACGGGTTAGGCAGAGGTATACCAATGTACACCCACAGTTCGCCGGTATGTTTAGGTCCCACGTAATAGGGGGCGAGCCTATTGTCATTAACCAGGCACAAATCCTAACTGAGAATTTCGTAGAAAAACCCAACGACACTTTTTACTGGACCTGGGAATCGAACCCAAGGCCTCTAACGTAGCAGTCGCGCTTAGGACCACTAGGCTTTTTTTTTTGGGGGTCGTGAAATCATCAAATAACTTCTCCAGCCCTGGGCGGGGCGGGAGGGAGTGTCAGACTTTTACTGACTAAAACCCACCCATTTTCCTTCTTGTGCCCTTTGCGTTCCGGGGGCGCGGTATCTCTTACGAACAACCCGCAACCCCGGCAGGCATCGGCCCTCAGTGGCCCCTTCCCTTTTCTGACATCTCTTTGAGGCGCGCGTGGAACACGAACGCGCCGTCGACACGGCCTGTCGTTATGAAACGTAAGGACGGTGAGCTACCCATTGCTCACCGTCCACAGGCCCGTATCTACGGTGGTCGGGAGTCATGCATAACGACACACGGGAACGGAGCAGTAACCAACCACGCGGACGAAGTCACGGGCAGTTCGAAAGTAATAATGTAGTGCATACCAAATTGGTCAAGCTTCTGCAGGTGCAGTTTGGCGCCTACGTCTTCCATCAGCGAATTGGTGAGTATTGTGTCAGGGTAGTACAGAATCCAATATGGAGCAGGTGTAACTTCCGTTAAAGGCAGTATTTCCTGCGGAAGAAAGTTTATTTTATTGAATGTAATTTGATCAACGGTTTGTTTAGTTTGTTCATAGGCCGTTTAAAAATTCTTGTGTTGTTGCGTTAACTTTAGTATATTCTGCGGAAGAAAGAGGTAGTTAATATTATGTTGCTGTGCCCTAACAGGGTCCAAGACTGTACTTTAGCTTTAAGCCTTATGTAACATCTTTTATAGGTACACATTGTAATTTTATTTTCGCATAAATGAATTTATAACAATAATTATTCCTCTCGAGCGTGTTTAAAAACATCGTATGCCACATGTAAGAAGATATATATTTTTACGCTCTTACCGCTCTTCCCCATAGAAATACCTTAACCTAAGTATACATGTGTGTAGTATTTTATACATTAAAATAACTGCCTCGGTAGCCTGGTCCTAAGCGCGACTGCTACGCTAGAGGTCTTGGGTTCGATTCCCAAGTCGAGCAAAAAAGTGTTATTTGGGATTTTCTATAAAAATCTCAGTAGCAGCTCGGAGTTAGGATTTGTGCCCGGTTAATGGCAATAGGCTCGCCCCCTATTACATGGGACCTAAACATACCGGCGAACTGTGGGTGTACATTGTTACACCTCTGCCTAAACCTTCGGGGAGTACAGGTGTGATGGTATGTTATGCTTACAAATGTATTAGCTGCATAAAAGATGCTCATCTTTGATACGGCTACTACAGCGGTGGTTAAGCCTCTGTGTGTAATAATTGCAAATTCAGATATTTAGTACGTACTAATACTAACAAATGTGGGAAGCCGATTAATAAGGCGAAGTCGGAATAAATATTTTCACTAGCTTCTGACCGCGATATCGTCCGCGTCAAATTAAATATATAATCCCACGGAAACCGAACATTTTTCTTGGATTAAAAGTATTCTACGTGCTATTTCAAACTACAATCTATCTTAGTGCTAAATTTCATACAGTTCCGTTCAGCCGTTTAAGCTTGAAAGAGTATCAAACATCCATCCTCACAAACTCGCATTTATAATATTAGGATGATAGTAGCACTCACCGTATAGGGATAGGGATCAGCAGGGGGTTCTTCATAATCGGGCTCTTTTACTACTTCAGCTTTCAATCTAGATTTCAAGAGAATTATTAGTGCGGCGAACAGCATTGGTGACGCGAATTCCAGAAGTGTGTTCAAAAAGTATCGCTTTCTAACCACCGCATGTTTCCACATCAAAACGCAAAACGCACACCAAACCATGATTAGTTATTTCACCAAATATTCAATACACAACGATTGAATACGGCTGCAACACACACAAACACTCATTTCTTAACTTTATGAGACATAACAATCTATTGTATTATATATGTTACAGGAAAAGCCCGAACTACGGTAAGTCCTAAGATTTATCAACTGTTCATGGTAAAAGATCGAAATGCTCAGGTACCTCATTTTGTATTTTTATCACCATTTACTTGGTAAATCTTAGAATTTACCTTAGAAAAATGTCCCTACCGTAGCTAACAAAAGAGCGGATAACTTTGAAACCGCTGAACCGATTTCCATCAAACATAGCTAAAAACATTCCAGAGTAATTCACCTTTCAAACAAAAAGAAAAAAAATTAAAATCGGTTCATGCGAATTAGGAGCTGCGATGCCACAGACAGACCGACACACAGACACGTCAAACTTATATAACACGATGGGGTGTTTTGCCTCGGGGTTTAAAACGGTAAACGTCTAAAAATAAACATGTTTAGACATATTCAGTTTATTCATGTTCGCCTAAGACTTGTTTGTTTCTTTCTTTAAAAGTCAATCGCCGAGCATTTGGGACTTTTGCCATCAAGAGTAGCTAAAATTCCGGTTTCCCAGTAAATATCTTAGGTTTTACTGGAAAATCTTGGGATTTACCGTAGTTCGGAGTTTTACAGTTACATAAATATGTACACCAGATGATAAAACATTAGTTATTATATTTCACACGCATAATTGTTTAAAATCGACAGTGTAAACACAGGTAAACGACCAGAGTTTAGATTTGTGTAAAATTTACTAATAATATAATGAATATTTTATTCAAATTCCTCACAATACAGTGTTTTCACTTTTCAAAACTGTTCAATGAAATCAATAAATCATTGATATGAAACGAATGAAATAATTCACTGACTGAATGTAGCTTGAATAACAATTGAATCTATGACGTTGCTCTTACTCTTTTTTGTTCTTTTGGAATGGCATCTCGCAGATCAGCCTAGGAGGTTGTCTGTCTGTGCTGTTTAACTGAAGTTTCCTGTAGTGCTTTAAAAATTAAAGTCTTCAGATTAAAACTATCTATACTTAATAATAACATTATAAAGAGGGAAGATTTTTTTGTTCGTTTATTTGTAACGAGTAGGCTCCGAAATTACTGGACCGATTTTATTTTTTTTTTCACCAATAGTCAGCTATATTATTCCTGAGTAACATAGGCTAATACCATCACGCTACGGCCCATGGCAGCGGAGCAGTAACAAAAGACGTAACTTAACGCGGGTGGAATAAGCCACGCGGACGAAGTCGCGGGCAGGTCGTCTAGTATGTAGATACATAAAGCACTCTACGACGCAAAAAGCTGTCAAATCAGTGTGAGATTATTAAATGCCCATGCCCTATGTGTTTTAAGGCGTTTTCGGGGGAGGGCAGCAAGGGGACAGCCTGAATTGATTCATGTTTATTTGGGGACAAATGTAAAGCTAAAATTCAGCGGGCTGGCTAAAGCGAGCTTCGGGGCGGGGTTAATTGTTAACATTTTACAACTCGATTGTAAGAAATTGTGAATGCTCAACTCTGTTTGACAATCCTGGGTAGACATTATGAAGATTCCTATAGCTTCACCATTTTGAACTTCATGAGTTTAGAATAAGGTTCATATTTGTAAAAAAATATATGCAACCACAGAGAACACCTCGGTGCATTTTTCAATGAATAAGAAAAAATACCTTTTAAATGAAAAAGAAGTCGAAGTTAAATTATTTATTTAAATTAGAAGGAACTTTTGAACATATTTACAAGAAAAAATAATTAAATCTAGTAGTACCTTCCAAAATGTAGTTTCTAAACTCCGTACGTGATGAAAATCCGATGTTCTTTCCCTGCCATAGACGAGCGGAACTGGATATGATAATAAAACAGACGTCAAACATTTTCGCATACGCCATCACATCAAGCTACCCTAATCTATCAAGAGAATAAGGTTCATATTCAATTAGGAAAATTCATAGAATAGATAATAAATTGAATAATTGCGCGACAATGTTTGTGATCTGTTCGTGGTAGTTGCATTGCTAATTCGAGCCATACACGTTACGGTCCACCGGAGAGGTCTACCTGTACAGATATGCCAGCGCAGGTAGACCGGAATGTAGGTGGGAATAGACCTGTGCAGTTTTATGGACCTGCGCAGGTGACCGGCGCATGATCGTAAATCAATTTGACATCATTAAACAATAATTCCAAGACACAACTTCTCTAAATAAACACTTTATAACACGTTTAAATAACTATAAAATAGATTTTTAGTTGCTTTGAAATCAATAAAAAGTGAATTGAGATGTCAAAACAGTGACGTCAAGGTTTCGTAATCTGATACAAAATCTATGGGGGAATCGCGTTCTGATAGCTCATAAAAAATATGTCAATTGATTAGTAGCGTCACCCAATTCTTTCGAGTGACACCGTACGGTCTACTGACTAAAACCCACCCATGTTCCTTCTTGTGCCCTTTGCATTCCGGGGGCGCGGTATCTCTCTCGAACAACCCGCAGCCCATGCATGGGCCCTGAGTGGCCCCTGCCACTGCCGACATCTCGTTAAGGCGTGCGTGGAACACGAACGCGAAGTTTACACGGCCTGTCGTTATGCAACGTACTGACGGTGAGCTACCCATTGCTCATCGTCCACAGGCTCGCGTGTACAGTGGCCGGGAGTCGGCTCGCATTTTCCGACGCCCGGAGCGTCTACCGCGGCGGCTGGGACGGGAGGCTCTCTGCTTCAACCGTCCCGCCACCTCCTTCTCTAGCATAACTGCTTCGCAGAAGGATGTGACGCCACGAGAACTGTGTTCCGCCCAAGCGGGGCAGATATATAGCGGACGGGTAAGAAAAATAAATCAGGCTTAACAAATTATTGTGCCAATTAGCTTTCATGAGTAACAGAGAAGGTTCCAGGGATTCAGGTCGGGATCACCGGGTCACCTATTCTTCGTCTTCATCTTCTTCATCTGCCGCCTTCGGTTCGGGAGCAACTTCGACCTGCTGCAAGTTACGTGAATTTTTAGTTTCTCGATAGTATGACTTTCCTATTATGACTTTTTGAAATCAGATACGTTCACAATCTTATATACTTATTAAATATCATGTTTCCAAAACACAAATTTGATGTCTTACATGAAAAAATTTAACTAAAACCCCTTAAACCCTCCTTTCACTATGTCCGGGTGAAAAGGGGGAACACTCGGACAATGACACGGAAGACAGCTAGTATTTAATTAATATTAATTACCTGAACTGATTCCACTGGCTGCTCAACCGCCTGTCAATACAAAAATATAGTTGTCAGAAAGTGTTATAGAGCTTTTACATCGGCATAATAAGCCCAGTAAGGGGCAGGCAGGTGCCGACCACCATCAAGCAGCATCACTTTAATATTACTTTGTCTTGCGCACAGTTGTATTCTTATCGCTCAGCTTAATGGCGAGCGTTGGTAAAGCGAGAAGTGGAAATTTAAAAGTAATATTAAAAAAAACACAAATTCAGGTGGTGATAGGCACCCTGGACTCTCTATTACAGGGAAAACATAACAGGCTAAATGTAGCTGCACCTCTTCTGACCTCTTAGAGAAATGTAAGCGATATTTTAAGGAGAGACGTTTTTATAGCATTCCCAGGGAAGAGCACTAACAGGCGCTGTGCGGGGCTGGGCAAACGGAGACGGTGTCCTCTCCATGCACTGATGGTAACACCGAGGTCCACACAACTACACTTCAGGCCTCATCTCCGCCAGTCGGTCGCTTTTCAAAGCTTTTTTATAACCTGTTAGGCTAAGGCCTCTCTAAAAATGCCCTGGATTTTATCCTTGTGCCACGTTGAGCAGTCCTCATGGTGTTCGTCTAGTTTATCTCGCCACCTCTTCTGTGCCTCGGTGACGCGTTCTATTTTCAGGAACCCTAAAGACTATATGTCCAGACTATAGGCCCAGCAGTTCTTATGGTTTGAAGTTGGAAATAGGCAGGTACCACTACTTCTTCTTCCTTAACGCTCTCCTCTTCAACGTAATCATCGCCGTATCCCACTGGGAACATGGCCAGACATTCCTTCTCGCCGTTGGTGACGTCAGAGCTGATGTACACGGGGTTCAAACCCGATAGCTGGAGAAGAGGCAAGCTTCGTTTGCGGGACACCATGAGCGCCATACGGTCTAGACTTCATAATTGAGGAAAATTAATTAGTGATTAATATACATTTTCAACATTTATTTTCTCAATTCAATGCGGTGTTCTATTTATTAAATTTATTCTTTAAACAGTATAAAACTAAGTCTAATTTCGTTCGTTGGATTTTTAAAGTGTTCGCTTACTATGACTGCAAGGTTTCGACGCAGCAATTAACTTACCATTCAAGTTTGGGCTTTAAATCCTGTACATTAAAATATTTTTTGTAATGGCACGTCGAGGCCTCGTCATTAATTTAACTATACATTTTACATTTCTTTTTTTACATTAGAGTTGGGGTAACGAAAATTTGGAGAAACTAGTTGTTTGTTGTTAGGCGGGTATTAACGAATTTATAGGATTTTTGTTATACACTATACAGTTTGTTTGCTCGAATGTAAAAACAATATGTACAAGGTGTAGTTAAAATTGCGGTGTGACGGCGAGGAAAAATATTAGGTATTGTACTACTACACGCAAACTCCACCGGCACATGCCGGTGGAGTTTGCGTGTATTCCCGTTCGTCCCCTTCGTGGGACGAACGGGAATAATTTATGAATTATTTTTTAAGTCCTATTGGTCCCACCAAATAATTTCAGACTGGTTGTTTTAATAGTAAAAAAAACATACACTTAACCATAAAACAAGATAAAATACTCCATAAAACTAAAAATTAAAAAATCAGTGTCGAGCTTTTTTTATAAAAATAAACCTTCCTAATTGTTACAAAATCACATTTTTGCATCAATTTATCAGAGCCATTTAATATCACAACAAAGAAAGTAAACTATGAAACAACGATTAAACATTTTAAGCACAAAATTATTTAGTGGGACGAATGGCACTAATCTAAAAACATATTCCCATTTGTCCTCTTTAAAATCTCAAATGGTATGATCGGGAACAAATTTAATATTATTTTTGTAAATTCCCGTTCGTCCCACGACGGGGACAAAGTCGGTGGGACGATCGGGAATATACGGGAGTTTGGACTGAAGATACAATTGGTTTTGTACCGGACTTGAATTTGTGGCCGGTAGATGGCAATAGGCACGTCAATGATAACATGGGACTTAAATATAAATGACTAGCTTCTGCCCACGGCTTCGTTTGCGTAGAAATCAAATGTACCATTGATAAAATATAATGTCTCATGGCACTCGGCATTAGTGTAGCTTTGTAGTGTACTTTTTAGTTGCATAAAGTTTAAATAACAAACAAACCAACAACAGTTTTCGACAAATCCATATTTTTCTAAAACTTGTCGATATTGCTACATGATCCTACATTACTGTTACATCCATATAAATGTAACTCCTATCTCCCTCAGGGGTCTAATGGTACGCTGTGAAACCAAATGTGAGTTGGACATACTATTTCTTCGGCCTTATGAACTTGTCATATTGTTTGATCGTGTACGCTATGTGCTCCGCAGTGTATGGATCGTCGCCCACGAAGAACCCCATCTGCAATCCCAAACTATTCTGTATCTTTTTCTATATATTATTGGGTGGCAAACCAGCCGACAGACGGCCCAACTGGTGTTAAGTGGTCTCAGCTGCCTATAGACATCTGCAATACTAGAGGCCTTGCAAATGCGTTGCCATTCCAGAAACATAGTTATTATGCCTCATATGCCCTTATTTACACCGGCACCTATACCATTCACACCGGAACACAGCAACGCTGCTTTGCGAAAGGAATAGGTGTGGTGGTAGTACTTCCCCGGACGAGCTCCTCCACAAAGAGCTATAAAGAGTTATTGTAATATGTCATATTAGTCGCCACGAGTCGTGAGCACAAATCTCAAGTTATTTTTTGAGTTTTACGGTTCATTTCGGGGTTTATTGGGGCGCCGCCACTACACGCGATCGGTGCAACTGACGTATCAATCGCGTGCAGCGTCGGCGACCCAGAAAACCCAGAAAGGAACCCAACAATTAACTGAACATTTGTGCTCACGACTCGTGGCGACTACTATAGTAACATTACTCCCGGACTCTCGGTACCAGAGCAGGGAAGGTGTCGGACTGCACACGTATGAAGCAAAAACTCACGTTAATGATTTCGGAGGCGTAGGTGTTGGCTATTTCCTGTACGTCGTATCTCTTGTCTATGGGGAACATGACGAGGATGTGAGGCGGCAGGAACTCTGTCTCTAACTCCTCCTCTGTTATGGCTTTAATGACCTGCAATTTTTTTTTGATGTGAAACATGGCAATAGCTGTTTTACATAATGTATTACATATGTTGCACATAAAACCGATTGCTGGCGTGGCGACACACGCCTAGTCGACACGTCGCCACGCTATATGAAGGTATTTATATAATATACTATATGTAGTAGTGTGTACGGTGTGGCTTCGCGGCGCCATGCGCAAGCGACTGTGCAATTCTGATGATTTTTTTAAAATTGATTTTCTAATGAGGTAGTACACAAAAACGGGCTGTAATAAGTAACCCCCGACAGAAGAAAAAAAATCCCTACCGCAGCTAACAAAAGAGCTGATAACTTTGAAAACCGCAATACCGATTTTCCATCAAACATAGCTAAGAACACTCCCGACTAATGCACCTTTAAAAAAAAAACTAAAATCAATATCGGTTCATGCGCTCGGGAGTTACGATGTCACAGACAGTCGAACTTATTAACAACCCGTCTTTTTTGCGTCGGAGGTTAAAAAGACACATCACATACTCGTTAACTACGCATATTGCCCACAAACCAAGCAACTTTGAGCAAAATTAATTGTTTGGAAAACTTTTATTTTGCGTGCGAATAATCGCTATTTAAGTGTAGTGTAACGCATTGTGCGTGCGGGTGTATCTAACAGCATGTTACAGGGGGTTCATGTTCAATATGGTTCAGGGGGGTCATGGGGGTATTTAAAGTTTAATTAGAAACTTTCAAACTTGATACAGAAAAAAAAGTTATAAAAATTTTGGAACTTTGAAGGTCGATAAACGTATAGTGGCGAACAAAATAAAAATATCTAAAGAAAGATCTTAACTTTTGGTTTCCTTAAGCATCTACAATAATTATGAATAGTGAACTTAGTACTACTGCATAAGCGTATATTAGTAGCCGCGAGTCGTGGGCACAAATGTCAAATTAATTTTTCGGTTTTTGGGTACCTTTCGGGTTTTTTTTGGGCCTAAAATACCCAGAAAGGAACCCTAAAATTAACTTGACATTTGTGCTCACAACTCATGGCGACTAATATATAAATGTCTAATAAAAGATAAAAGTGAAAAAAAAAGAAAAAAACGATGGGATAAAAATGTACCTTTGGAAACAAGTAAGCCAAACCATTGGCCTTGGACAGATCGCTGGGCGGTGAATACAAGCCGGGCACGAACAGCCCTCCGGCGGGGATAAAATCTTCGCCCTCTACCTCAACGTCAGAATCAAACACTTCCTCTTTTACCGCTACTTCTTCTGGCTCACCCTGTTTTGTGAAAATGAATAATTTATGAAATCTACACTAATAATATAAAGAGGAAAGACTTATTTGTTTGTTTGTAGCAAATAGGGTTTAAAACTGCTGTACCGATTTTAACAATTGTTTCACCAGTAGATAGCTACGTTATTCCTGAGTAACATAGGTTATATAATATCACACTATGACTCACGGGAGCGGAGCAGTAACCAAAGACGTAATTTAACGCGGGTGAAATAAGCCACGTGGACGAAGTCGCGGGCATTTCGCAGGATAAATATATGGGTACCGGTGAAATTTTAGACAGAATCTTTTCTTCGGGATTCGTCGAGCTGCATGGCTTGGACGCTTCTGGATGAAAAAAGACGGCTGGGTTGTTTTAATAAAAATACATGAGACATTTCAGGTTTGTCTATGGAATGGCATCGTATTTGCGAGGTGTCCTGCAGATGTCTATAGGCGGCGGTGAACACTTAAAATCATGTTGGTAGTCGGTTTAGAATAGAATAGAATAGAATATGTCTTTATTTGCTAAGAATGTAGGTACATAAAAATAGGATGGTAAATTACAAAGTTGAGATCCATATACATTCTGCCTTATTAGCATGCAAATCATTATGTATAATATAAAATTGACAATTAGGTTATTTAAGTGTATCATCGTCTAAGAAATCCTGCACAGAGTAATAACATTTCTCTACAAGTAATTTTGTGAAACATTTTTTAAATTTTGACAATTTACTATCTACTATCTTCTGCCCGTGACTTTGTCTTTTGTTACTGCTCCGCTCCCGTGTGTCGGAGCGTGATGTTATGTACCCTATGTTACTTCCTAATAATTTAGCCATCTATATGTGAAAAAAAAAATTAAAGTCGGTCCAGTAGTATCGGAGCTTATTCGATACAAACAAACAAACAAAAAATCTTTACCCTTTATAATATTAGTACAGATGAATTACTTTTACGTGCCTCTCCTGTGACTTCAGTACCAGTAGTGAGCGGTTCCGAAACCTCAGTCTCCGCCTTCTCTACCCCTTCCCCCTCCTCTTGCTCTTCCCCCGGTGTCGGTTCCGGTGTTGGTTCATCTGCTGGTAACTAAAAGAATTCCTTCGTAAATTCTTGTTGTTGTAATATGGTTCGAGATCCCACAACCGCCAGACCATGCCATTTTATCATGGCTGCATTTTAAGCTGTTAGGAACGCGCACATTCTTAACTCCGTACTCCTCTACCTACCCTTATTATGTCCGCTATAATAAAATGACGTAAATCTGGCGATTTAGGATTTCAGTCTAATACTTTTCGAAGTCATTTCTAACTATGTACTAAACTTCATCCCGAAAAACAAATTAGGAACTAGAAAAGTTGAAAGTTGTCTATAGAAAAGGTAATAAAAAATATCTCCAAGGGAAACAACCAAGATCAATCAAATCATATTTATTAATTATCACCGAATTAAATTCCAAAATAACTTTCAACGAATCAAAATGTCAACCGCCTATTTTCGTCCACAGAATCTTCGGTGTCACAGTTCATAAAAAGTCTGTCAAGTCATTGGTGTCTACTACCCCATTCGCCCACTGCTAGTGGCTGCTCGTAAAGCTGCTGTGATTGGTTGCTGATAAAACATTCAACCAATCACGGCAGCCTACGCGAGCATGACAATTTGTTACATACATTTTTCGTTCGTGTAACAGGGGCTAATTACTCAATAATTAATTAATAATTATTAATTTCAACTTTATGCAACATAAAAGTGCAAAAGCGGACTTAATGCCTTAGGCATTCTCTACCAGTCAACCAAAGGTGGTGAAAACATAACATGACAGGTGCAAATTATGAATTGTGAATGTCTTACTCCAGCAGCTATCCTCGCCATCCTCGCCTCCTCCGCCTTCTGCTTCTCGATCCTGGCGGCTTCCTCTGCCGCTTCCCGCGCAATGCGCTCTTGCTCAGCTATTAAACGATCTGCGTCTTCTTTTTCTAATCTCTGCAGATAATTAATAAAAATAATATCAGTGTATTGTTCCACAGCAGGGCAAAGGCCTATTCTCATACAGAGGAGGCATAAGACTTGATCACCACGCTTGCTCATTGCACATTTGTTCCTTGAGCAAGGGTGGTGATCAAGTCATTGTCATGCCAAGCCATTGCTTTAGATTACTAAAGCAATGGCAATGAGTACTTTTAGATATTATCCATTAAAAAGAAGTTTGAAGTGTTAGGTCATCATTTTAACCACATGGCTCCGACGTGTCAGCAGCCCGGCCGAAAATCACTTCGACAAATCCAGCGTGCCGCACACGCGATGTCACCTTTTTTATCTTGTCATTATAAAAAATAGTTTAAAGCATACGACTTACAGCCCTAACTTGAGTGGCAAATTATTTGCTGACACCGCCGTGCTGTTATAATGAACGATGTCCTTAAGTTTGCCGTAGCGGTTAATAATGGCCTGCGCAGACTGGCGGACAGGACGGTAGAGAATTTTAAATTTATCAACCGAATTTAATTTAAGAGCGCTGTGATGCTCCAAAGCCGATTACCGAGCATTCAAAAATATTCCTTATTTGGATTGGATAACTATTAAAATCAATTGATAAATTTAAAATCTTCTGCCGTCCCGTCCGCCAGTCTGCGCAGGTCATAAGGGTCTCTCACCAGTTTCTCTAGTTTAGCATTGTACCGGTCCCGGCGGATTTGCCGCGCAGTCTTACTGATAGTGGCGTAACGTTCGTAGGCAGGTATTGGAGGCAACTGCTTTTCAGGAGGAACGTCCTCTTTGGGTATCGGAATCTCTTCATATAAAGCGTAGCGCATCAATTCTGATTGGGAGGAGATAGAGAAAGTCAGACCATTTTGTAGATTTGTTATTATTTTCAAAATATAATACGTAGATGATTGTACGTAGTAGGTAAAATTTGATGGTAATCCATTGTCCTTTAACATGGACTTGCCATATATACCACCTACCTACTTGCCTGTAATGCTACCTCGGTATACCTCAATGACTCGTGCGGGGCTTATTAGCCAGTAGTCATCTCTTTGTGAAGTAGATCTCTTTGTGAAAGAGGTCGTCTGGGGAAGTACTATATCAATCGCCACGAGTCGTGAGCACAAATGTGAAGTTAATTTTTGGGTTCCTTTCGGCGTTTTTTAAAAACCGATGTTTTTGAATTAAATATATTTTCATTAATAGAACATGAACAGTTTATTAATTAAATTGAATTTCATTTATAAACGGCCACCGGTTTCAAAGAACACTTCAACTATATTAAACGATCTGGTTACTTATCTCTTTTGTTGACCGTACTTCTTTCTGGGGTGACCGTACTTACGAACGAAATTCCGGTTATCAGTGTCAAACATCTTGAATAGCACGACCAGCACTTCGCCGGAAAATAAGGCGTGGAGGCAAGCTTCGTTAGGCTCCACATCACTCATGTAAAGAATCTCTCGCGCAGCTTCCTCGTTCAATTGAAAGGTTTCTTTAGCAGCCACATTTATATCTGTGAGTAGAACAGAGTAGAAGTGATGAGGGGAGCACGTAATACTTTAATTTTTTTAAAGTATGGGATCAAATGACTTCTTTTCTGGGCGGAGCGGAAGGGAGTGTCAGACTCTTACTAGCTAAAACCTATCCGTGTTGCTCCTAATGCCCTTTGCGTTCCGGGCCGCGGTGACTCTTTGGAACAAATTCTGCAACTCTAGACATAATAGGGTGATGATGACTCACTGATCGCGTCCCACTTCTCGTACAAGTCGTAGTGCGCCTGGTGGCAGTGCGGCCAGAACATTATGAAGTTGAGGCGGCGGACTGTCCACGACAGCCGCTCGTTCACCCTCTTCTTACGAGCGGCGAGGGTGAGCACTCGAAGTCTGTCCGTTGCTTCTTTGTATTCTTCCTCCATCCTAAGCAAGTCTTTTTGTCTTTCCTGCAAAAATATCTGTCTATAGTAGAACATCTTAATATTTGTCTGATTAAATGTCTTTGCTGAACGAAATCCATATGCATAGATAAGCGTAGCAACAAATTGTTGAAATGACGCGACGGGAACTTCGGCATGTTTTAAAGCCGTTACTGTCATGACGTAGATTGGTATAACAGACAGGAGGGTGGTAAGCACCCTTACCTTGTTGCCATTCCACCAATTCACACTAAAAGTTTCCAAATGTCATTTATAATGCGCACTGCAAAGAAGTGGAACTCTATATCTGCGTCTATATTTCCGGGCGCATTAAATCCTAATTCCGTTTAAAATTGGAGTGGACAAGCTTCTTCTAGGTAACCACATCGTCGACTTTGTCTCCGTCACCTCTGACCTACACTAGAGCCAAGAGCATATACTCATCTTGAAAATAAAAAAAAGACAGACAAGAACTTGCGTGTTTGACCATCTTCTCCATAGAGACCTATGCTTTGGACCGAACAGCTAGCTTCAACTTTTAAATGTTACTTCTTGACAATTTAAAAGTGATAATGATCTAATTGAATTAGATTGGTTGAATTGATTGCTTTGACATTGACTTTGACATCAACATTTCAGTAACCACAAGGTTCCCAGGTGTGGTCACAATAAAAAATCAATCGGAATGACGGAAAATATACTAAACTTTCGGGTTAGTTAATTGTCTTTTCACGCCCTTCACACTAACTATATAACAAGAAATCCTACCGCTTCTACAGGCAGCATCTCATGGATCTCCCACTTGCGTCTGCCGATATCGATACCCTTATTTTCGTCCGCCATCTTCTGCAACTCCTCTTCTATGATGCGACACAATTCTATCCCGTTTGGGCCGAACATAGCTTGGACCAGTTTCTTTTTCTGTTGGGAAAATAAACCCACTTAGGACTGGCGCCCACTTGTACTGCGACACGGCAAGAGATTTTATTCATATGCCAATTTGCCTTATATCTTATCCTCGCTTACTATTGTTTTGTTAGGGTATGTGACATACGACCACGGCCCCTGAACATAGCTAACAATAACTCTTGTTTAATACGTTTTAGATCGTGATTTTGCAGTAATCGGATTTCAGTTTCTGAAATTACTTTTTATTACAGTTATTATATACATTTTCGAAATACGCTTACTAAGACCTTTCATAAGACACCAAACATGACATAATTTCTTTAATTACCCGACTGCGTCTGAAGGAGGGTTATTTTTTTTTCTGATCACGTGTTTTATGTCTGCTGCAAGCCGCCATTTTGAATTTAACGTGACGTCATACGGCCACAGGTAGCCTATAACTAGGAGACGCTCAATATAATTATTATATTGTGACCTGGGAATCGAACTCGTTCTGTTCAATATCTCCGTAACCAGAAGATTTCCAGGTAATGTTCGAATAAAAAAAAAATGCAATTAGGTATGTAAAAATTAAATAATTATGTAACTTTGGGCTTCAGTAAGTGTCATTTACAACTTTTATTAAACATATTTCTAAAGGAAAAATAATCACCACAATGAATAGGAAAACTGGTTCACTGCGATTTCTAAATCTTATCAACGCATCTATGTTGTCGGCCGGGCACTGAAACAAGAAAACCCAAAGGATTTATGATATAACTAGGTTTTGCACGCGACTTCCTCCGCTTGAATTTTCTCATGAATCTTTGTTTTCTTTTTAATAAGCATATTAAAATACTAAATGATGACGTAGCTTACTCTTGAATTGTCAGACTGCTTGAGATTGGCACGTTCAAAATAATTAATATTATCATATTTATATTGAAGCCTGTCAGCCATTGTAATCAGGTGTCATAAAAACACATCCTACTTGGTCAGTGTAGACAAAGCACTAATACGCTTGAACGGAGTATGTATGAATTGGATATAAGTCACATTTGTACTTGCCCGGTATCGAACACGCAACCTCAAGCATGAGCGCCCTAACCACTGGGCCATCATGACATTTTTAATTTCTTACCTTGACCATAGCGATTGCATCTTGTCCGAGTTCTAATTTACCCTTTCTGATAGCGTTTCCAGTTGCCAGGCATTGTCCACAGAATTCAGAGTACACCTCCATGCCTAAATACAACACTCACATAATAATTAAAACAGTTCATCATCATCATCTGCTTAGCATTTTCCCAACTATGTTGAACTATGTTGGGGTCGGCTTCGTTCATACTATAGTAAAAGTTGTTTAATTTCATGAGTACTGCACTTGCTTAAAAATAGTCCCTCGTTTACCCTAACATGTGATGTCTACAGGAGACATCTGTAACACCAGAGGCCTTCATAGTATGAAGTTTCTCCATAGATAAACTAGGGGTCTCGGCGGACTAACTTTATTACCAAACATAGTTCAAGAACTAGATAATTATAAACTTCATTTTATAACGTAATATTTAGTCATGGTTTAAAACTAGTAATAGTCGCAGCACTAAATTTAAAAAAAATAAAAAGACGGTGTTTGAATAATAAGAAAACCTTAGGATCATCAAATCAAATCCGATTACATGTATTTTGAAATTAGTACCCTAAAACGGGGTGAATAGGGACGCAGGGGTTAATTCAACAAAATTTTAAAAGGGATGTTTACTTTGAAATAGTATACTTAGGTAGTTTACTGCCAAAGAAACCTCAAATGTTTTATCTGAATTATAATTTTCCAATTTAGTGTATTTAATGGCACTAAAGTCTATTAAGTTTCCTCCTATTCTTTCCTGGATCCCTATTCACCCCCTTTTAAGGTACCTAATTATGTTGGGTTCAAAGAGTTTACTACTCACAAATCAGCTGTTTCTTATGAGCTTCGAGGTATTGTTCAAATTCTTCATTAGTTTCTTTCGTCTCTTGAATGGATGCGGCCTGTTTACGCGCCATTTCTTATTTCTTCAATCGGTAAATAATTAGGAATTGAAAATTGTTCAAGATGATCTGACAGACCAATTAGAGGTTGTCAATTTTCTTTTTAAGTTTTCTTCTTAACACTGTCTTCTTATGTAGTATTTTTTGGATATATTACCTACTTACAGTTCCATAAATTATTGAATGGTCCGATAATCGTTCTTAAGCCGCGTTGACACGGCCAGAGTATGCCCGGGCCGAGTGGACTCGGATGACTAGGTACTCGGAAACAACTCGAATTGTGGCAACCCGTAATCCGAGCTCACTCGGACGACGGCGTCCGATCTTTGTAAACTCGGATCGCGTTTTATTTTCCCGAGCTGGCTCGTATATGACAAGAAAAAAAATGGCGGGGATTAAAAAAATTCAAATGTCTCGTGCGAAAAAAACGTTGCCTGAGCGTGACACAACTAGATTTGTGGAACTGTAGTAAGCATAAGAGGTTGTCGGGAATGCAAGGTTAAAAGAATACAAAAATAAAGAGGCCAGGAACGCGGCTGTGCAACTTCCAATCCGAAGTTTTGATTTTGATATCACTGTTAACGATGTTAATAAAAAAATACTACATTTTTTTACTTAAAAAAATAATTATAAAAATCCACCGACTTCCAAAGCTTCCAAAGTTATTTTTCACTTTTTAGTTTTTGAAGGCGGTTCAATGTTTTTGTTAAATAGTTTTAAATGTTTTGTGGATATAATCTTCTAATTATTATATACCTCATATTTGATTAGGTACTTTTACACAACTCAGCATTGAAATCTGTAGTTATACAATAAATCACTCCTATTTCCCCACCCTTAGGGTAAGATTTTTTCCCTAATTTATATGGGATCATCTTCAGTAAAAAAAGAATCATCAAATCGGACTACTCTGTATAAAGTAATGACCAAATATCAATCATATAATACTTTGCGTAGTTGTTTATTAGAAACTTCGTTTGTATGATCGTCCGTTATCACGGGGATTTATGTCTTTTTGCGCGGAACCCTAATTTATATGTCTAAAAAGACTTACTCTCTTTAACATCAGCTATTTTTTTTTACAGGTATAAAATTTTTTTTTTTCTGGATTAATAAATTAAAAGTATCTTAATGTCTCAACAGCGGGTTTAACTCAAATTTTGATTACACAATTAAAATTCACAGCATATTTTATTTGAAAAAATGCCATCAGATTCTGGTAGAATTATAATTATTATCATTTATTCTTTATAAGAAAAGTAGTAGGTACTTGTTCTACGTCTATCTGTCTCCGTCAAAATTGTAGGTATCTATAGTAGCCGCCAGAGACGTGGTCACAACCGTCAAGTTCTGGGTATTTTGGGTCGTCGACCCAAAAAACCTAGAAAGGAACCCAAAAACCCAAAAATGAAATTGCCATTTGTGCTCACGACTCGTGGCGGCTACTATACTTACAAGAATTAGGTAGGAAAACTTGCTTCACTAAGTAAGGCAATAAAACTAGGTCAATAAGTATAATAAATTGTCAATAATTATAATCTATAATAAAATAACATTTACTTACTTAATATTATACAAAATATTATCAACATTCCATAAATAATATCAACATTCTTTCTTTTCGTCTCATTAAATTATTTAAACGTAATATGAGTATTGCTGTCGTATTCGATAATTTGATACCGAATATTATGATAGAGTTCATTGTGGAATGAATAATATAAGACTTGGCATGGCTTATCAACGAGAACGAGCGTCCATTCTACATAAGTGCTAGGTCATTTATACCAGGGCTGTCCAAACCAAAAGCGATTACAGGCCAATACAAATCAATACAAATCCAACTGCCTCGGTAGCCTAGTGGTGCTAGGTGCGACTGCTACGCTAGAGGTCTTGGGATCGATTCCCAGAAAGAGTTATTGGGTTTTTCTATGAAATTCTCAGTAGCAGCTCGGAGTTAGGATTTGTGCCCGGTTAATGGCAATAGGCTCGCTCCCTATTACATGGGACCTAAAACATACCGGCGAACTGTGGGTGTACATTGGTACACCTCTGCCTAACCCTTCGGGGAATACATGCGTGATGGTATGTGTGTACAAATAAATAAATAGATTGTAGGGACGTGGAATGAATATAAATATACAGTTAGGGAATTCCCCGAATAATAGTGACAGAAAACTTGTTGCCATATGAACAACTATTTCAAAAAAACAATTTGTACTATTAAGAAAAAAAATCGCATTTGCGGTTGACCAAAAACACGTCGCGGGCTGCACAAATATAAGTCATGGGCCGCATGTAGCCCGCGGGCCTTACTTTGGATAGCTCTGGTTTAAACGATGCCTGTCAGGGCAGCAGCAGAGCAGTGAATATTTATGCTAACTCCGCTCTCCCAGCTATCGGCAGAGGTGGAACACCGAGGTCGTTTATGTCGACACCTCTCCGACGAAGGAAGTCCATGTGGATTTCCACATAGATTTTCCGATACAGATATCAGAGGTAGCCAGGACGGATCGTTTAGTTTTGTTGGATAAATTGGTCTTTATAGAAGTTCTGACCAACCAATATTAATAAAAACGCCCATTTGAAACTGCTCCCAATAAACGTCAGGTAAACAAATATGGCGGCATAAAATTTGAAAAATAAAAACGGTCAGGCACAGTCTGTATTTTTTGCCGTCTGGTGAGTGAAAACTTTCTTGAAATCTGTTAAGAATTGGGTAGATGACACCACTAATCAATGGACGTACTTTTTACGAGCTGTCAAAACGCGATTCTCCCATAGATTTTGTATGACAATACATGATGATGACGTCACTGTTTTGACATCTCAATTCACTAACTTCAAACTAATTTCAAAGCAAGTAAAAATCCAATTTTATAGTTATTTAAAAATTCATCGGGTTTTCAGGGGTAAAATAAACTGTTCTTATTGTGAAGGTCTTGGAATTATTGTTTAATGGTGTCATCTTTCCTATTGAAGTACAAACATCCGGATTACAAAACATCGATTTTGACAATTTTTGTTGAAATCGTTTTGGCCTGCGTTTGTCTCTGCCTATCTTGTATACGGGGCAGCGCGATAGCAATACTTGTCACATGCTCGTTTTAACCGATTGGCAATTCGTCTAAGTCCGCCTATGAACTTTATTGTTATATCAAGATTTAATAAATAAATAATTAAACCACCAGGCATTATTATGACGTATGGACATGCTCTAAGGCAGTTAGCCCACTGCACCGCGCCCCGACGCGTATCGCGGGGGATTTTAACATCGTATACAAGAGTTTCAATTTGTATAGAAAACACACAGAGGTCCACATACAGCCGACGCGTCTACGTGCGGGATTTTTGTACCGCGCATGGTGCCCCACGGCGGGACACTTCGCCAGTGGGTGAACCGCCTTAAAGTGTTTTTTTTTCTTATTGTAAATGTATTGTTTCATATGCAACGCATGCCTATTACAAATCAGTATTGCAAAGTACAGTATTTTTGCCAAATAACCAATAAGTAGGGCGACCACACTAGCTACTTAACAGAAAAATAAAATAAAATGTACCATGTCCTAAGATATCACAAATATTTTACTAAATGCCTTCACCACCAAGACAATAGAACTAGGGATTGGTAAATGCTAAGCTGTTAACATGTGTGTGTCATATTTTTGATCGGTACGGCATGAGCCTCCATTGTGACTGAATCGTTTCCTTGTTATTCTCGATCATCGCCAGTTTCGTTTCATCTGAAAACAAAAAGTAATTATTATAATATACTAGAACTGCCTCGTTAGTCTAGTGGTCCTAAGCGCGACTCCTACGCTAGAGGTCTTGGGTTCGATTGCCAGCTCGAGCAAAAAGTGTTATTGGGTTTATCTATGAAATTCTCAATAGCAGCTCGGAGTTAGGATTTGTGCCCGGTTAATGGCAATAGGCTCGCCCCCTATTACATGGGACCTAAACATACCGGCGAACTGTGGGTGTACATTGTTACACCTCTGCCTAACTCTTCGGGGAATACAGGCGTGACGGTATGATGATGATGGTATAATATACTAGCTTTTGCTCGCGACTTCGTCCACGTAGTTTTATCACCCGTATTAAGTTACGTCTCTGGTCACCGCTCCGCACCTATTGGTCGTAGCGTGATGTTAAATAGCCTATATATAGCTTTCCTCTAAAAATTTACTATCCAACACAAAATGTTTTTTTTAAATTCAAGCCAGTAGTTCCTGAGATTAGCGGGTGCAACCAAACAAACAAACTCTTCAGCTTTATAATATTAGTATATAGATAGGCATGTAGAAAATGAGTCATGAGGAAAAAAATATATCATGTCTGCAATTATTTTGTAAATCTGTTTTAGATTCAAATCATTACACAATTATATTTACAGCCTTAAAATTAAAAATCCTCAATAAAAACAAAAAGAAACTAAAACTAAATGGCATCAAAAAACTCCTCCGCATCGCCGTCAACCGGTAAAGTGCCCAAAAGACTGGCGGCATTGCCACGTTGGATGGCAATGCTTAACCTCTGGCCAAGGTAAAAGCCAGCCTTTGGGTCGCGGGAAGTGTCAACCAACCGTTCAAAGTCAAAGTCAAAGCATTTATTTCAATTAGACAGGCACTTTTGAATTCTCAAGAAGTTACATTTAAAAGTTGAAGCTAATTACTATTACAACATATAATTACAGATCTATATCTACTTACCTAACCTACTAATGCAGCGTGCTTAAAATATCCATTAATATCTAGCTGGCTAAAATGGATAAAAATACTTATTAGCGAAAAAAGTAGTTTTAGCCGCTTAGTTGAAAACCATTACCAAACGGCTCTGAACCAAGGCTAAACATTAAAAAAATAAAGGCTTCCGCCTACGTCCGAGTTTTTGTAGGACCGATTATCGGACCGTTCAATACATCCATAGTTTCTTAGGACTAAATTTTTCGTGGGACATCAGCGTTGTTATATTCGGATTCATATGGTCCATTCTCTCTGACAAAAAATCGGTCACCAATTGTCTGCCTTGGGCGGGCAGCCTAATGATTAGTGGTATTGGTCGTACCAAAAACACCTGTCTTCCGGTCATGAATTACAGCGATCTACATGGAAGGCATTGAACCGACTGCGTAGGTACCCAGGTAGCAGTAAACATAATCTGGCGAAATACGGCATCATGGAGCCGCCTGGCACCCAGTGTGATAGCGGAGCTCCTCCGATAATGTCCCATATGCTGGAGTGTCCCAATAGTCTTTATGATCTGATCCCCTCGGATGCGACAATAAACATGGCTACCTACTGAGCCCATTTAGTATAATAATGATAAATGTCTCGTTACCAACTGCCTCTGACGCTATAGGCCTTGGGTTCGATTCCTAGGTCTAGTAGTGTTATTGGTGATTTTCTATGAAATCCTCAGTAGCAGCTCAGAGTTAGGATTTGTGTCCGGTTAATGGCAATAGGCTCGCCACCTATTACATGGGACCTAAATATACCGGCGAACTGTGGGTGTACAACGGTACACCTTTGCCTAACCCTCCGGGGAATACGGGCGTAAATGTATCATCGATTCGAAAAGAAGAAGGTGGTACCTTTATCCAGTATGAACTGCGCGAGCGCATCGCTGAACACGGTGACGGGCACGGCCATGTTGACGTACGGGAAGCACGCGCCGCCATCACTCGTCACGTTTATGGCTATGATGCCTATCACTTCCACTTCATATTTTGGACTGAGGGCAATATAATATAATTAGCTTTTTAAGATGTAACATATTCAACACACACCCTGTAAGTAGTTTGCTCAGAATCGGCTACTTAGCTATTTATTTATTTATTAAAGCTTTATGCATAATGTAAAATAAAATACACCGTACAAAGGCGGACTTAATGCCTTAGGCATTTTCTACCAGTCTACCTCAGGGTGATGCAGAGACAAAACATAGTAGGTGGGAGGAAGACGAACTGAAAATTTCCAAGAATAAAATATAATAATAAATACATATATACATACATACTATATATATATTTGTATATATTATGTATATATATATATACATAATATATACAAAGTAGAGAGAGATCAAAATACATAGGTGGAGAAATATAACAAACTAATTGTGGGACGAGTTTGCCTACTTTTTATTCATGTATTCGCGAGATTTTTATCTTGAATTTGAACCGACTGGTGGCCATTCTGATATTCTGAGGAAGCGCATTCCAAAGGGAAACCGCCTGGACAAGAAATGAAGGTTTAAGAAAACCAGTACGGTGAGAAGGACATCGTAGAAGACGATTATTGGAGGAACGAAGATTTTTACTGTGCGCGGAGCACAAGTATTGAAAGTGAGAAGTCAGATAAGAAGGAGAACTAGGTTTGTCTAAAAGGGAAAATAAGGTTGTCAAAGCCCTTAACGCCCTGCGCTGTCTGAAATAGGTTTTTTTTTTGTTAGTCGCTCTGGTTTATTTTGAAGTAAAACTACTTTACGCACGCTTGACTCGGGGAGTAAACTGGTAAATGCTTGACGAGAGCGTTACGGAAATGAGTGTGATAAGTTAGTGAAGATAGAAAGAAAAAGAGTTACGTTTCGTATTATGTAGGAGCAAGAGAGAGACGTGAGCGCACTCATTTTTTTAGTTCCTCTAGTGACTCGACTGAAGTTTGCGGTCTAAAACACACGTGATTTTTTATTATGTAAATAAACTTGTGTACTTTTTTTTTGTCATTGGGCCTACTAGAGGCCCAGGAGGCCTGGGAGGCCTTATTATTTTTGGATTAAAAATTACCTATTTAAGAACTGATATGGGTTCACTGCCCGATTCTGAGAAAACTACTTTTAGGGTTTAAGTTTAATATGTTACACGTTGTATATTCGATTTTTTAATTAGGACTTTGTCATTTGTAATTTTTTAGAATCATAGAGCACGACACTGTTAACAAATTTTACCTGGTAACCCTGAATATAGGTCCTCCGCTAAAGCCTGACTGCACGCAGCAAGACGTCTGTATCATAGATGGCGACACTGTGTTGACGTGGCCCGATGTTATAGTTGGTATTAGGTTTGTCAGGTCAAACTCGTTGTAGTAAGGGAAGCCGGCTGCGAGTACTGATTCGCCTGTAATGGTAAAACACAAAATTAAAAATTTCAAGTAACCCCCTACAGAAGAAAAAAATCACCATCGTAGCTAACAAAAGAGCTGATAACTTTAAAACCGCTGAACCGATTTCCATCAAACAAAACTAAGAACACTCCGGACTAATTAACCTATCAAACACAAAAAAAAAAAAACAAAATAAAAATCGGTTTATGCGTTCGGGAGCTACGATGCCACAGACACACACACATAGACACGTCAAACTTATAACACCCCGTCGTTTTTAAATACTTGACAGCCTCATTAGCCTGGTATTTCTAAGCGCGACTGCTACGCTAGAGGTCTTGGATTCGATTCCCCAGGTCGAGCAAATACTGTTATAGGGTTTTTCTATGAAATTCTCAGTAGCAGCTCGGAGTTAGGATTTTTGCACGAATTTTAATGCGGTTTTCATCAATAATTAGAGTGATTCAAGAGGAAGGTTTATTTATACGTATGGAACATTTCGAATAACGGAAGCGGAGTGGTAACCAAAAACGTAACTGAACGCGGGGGATACTGCGGGATACATAGCTTTTTTTGTAAGGTGGGGAAATCATCAAATGAATTCTTCTTCTCTGGGCGGGCAGAAGAGATTGTCAGACTTTTACTGACTTAAACCCATCCGTGTTCTTCCTAATGCCTTTACGGGGCCGCGGTGACTCTTTGAAATAAACTCCGCAACCCTGGCAGAGGTATATATAGATAGTGAATTAATAAATATACCTTTTTCGGCCGGCACTTTAGACAGCACAGCAGCTTTCATGTGACTCAATCTCTCTGGGTTAGTGAACAGTAGAGCTAAGTCATATGCTTTCTTGTCTGGCGTCTTGTATCGCACTATTGCTGTCTCTTTCATTCCTCGGCAGTAGACCGACAGCTTGTGTGTTTGGTACTGGGGAAACGAAAAAGTGTAATTTATTATAAACAAGCATAAGGTACATTTTTTATAACAATCACAAATAAATTTATTCTTTAGCTTTTGATTGCCTCGGCAGGTTTTCAATTGGACCTTGGGGAGTGACTTGCGGATGTATACTTTCGCAATTTTAATACCATACTATTATTGGTATCGTGGTCGCAAGCGTGACTGATAAGCGTGGGGACCCGGGTTCGATTCCCAGGTCGGGTAAAAAGTATTATTGGGTTTTTTCATTAGGATTTGCTCAGTAGCAGCCCGGAGTTTAGAAGTTGGTGTTGTGACCCCGAGCCTCGGAAAGCACGTAAAGCCCCAGTCCCGGCTGTCATTCGTAGATCTTTGATAGTCGTTATGGATAGTCAGAAGCCTGGAAGTCTGACAACCAGTCTAACCAAGAGGTATCATGTTGCCCAGTAACTGGGTTGTGGAGGTCAGACAGGCAGTCGCTCCATGTAAAACACTGGTATTCAGCTGCATCCGGTTGGACTGGAAGCCGATGGAAAAGGCTAAGCAGATGATGATGACTATTATTACTAGAATATTGTAAAATAGGTGTTGTTAAAGCAGTATTTTTTATGGATTACTTTAATACTAAAATCCTAATTTGCTATCGTGACTTGGCTTTGACGTAGTCGGATCAAAAGGAAAGTTGAAACATTCTTCCAAAGCTCACAGATTTGACGACGTGTGCGCAAGTGACGACGTACCCGCCGCCTAGGTATACGCCCGCGCCCCACGCGTGCCCGCACCGCACCAGCACTGTGCACTCGTCTATCTGACCTGCAAGAAATACGCCTCAGAAACAATAGTACATTATGCTACTAGTGAGGAAAGTTTCTCATTACAGTAGTAGTTGGAATACAGCCCGACCCAAAGGCGAAGGCGTAATGGAGCCGGGAGTGTAATTTATGAGGAAAATACATTGTTATAAATTAATTGATACGAATGAAAACATTACAATCCGGTAAATGACACCATCAAACAATAATTCCAAGCTACAACTTCACCACGGTGGAGCACACCTACACACGACCTACGGCCTACGGAACTGTACGGACCTGTGGACGGTGAGCAATGGGTAGCTCACCGTCCTTACGTTTAACACAACGACAGGCCGTGTCCACGGCGCGTTCGTGTTCCACGCGCGCCTCAAAGAGATGTCAGCAAAGGGAAGGGGCCACTGAGAGCCGATGCTTGTTCGTAAGAGATACCGCGCCCCCGGAACGCAAAGGGCACAAGAAGGAACATGGGTGGGTTTTAGTCAGTAAAAGTCTGACATTCTCTCCCGCCCGGCCCAGGGCGGGAGAAGTTATTTGATGGTTTTCCACCCACCAAAAAAAAAAGCTACAACTTCACAACAAAATAAAATACTTTATTTTAGCCTTGTAAACCCTAACGAATTTTTGAATATGTAACTTTAATATTCGATTTTTAGTTGCTTTGACATCAATAAATAGTCAGTGAATTGAGATGACAAAAGAGTGACGTCATAGTTTAGTAATGTCAAATAAAATTTAAGGGGGAATCGCGTTTTGACAGCTCATAAAACGTACGTCAATTGATTAGTGTCATCTACCGAATTTCTCTGTCAATGTATCAACAAGTTGTTGTACAAGCGGCCAGTAGAAACTCTCTTTGGTTAGTACTGTAACAAACCGACAGACAGACGGACGGATAAGCGAGAGCCATTCCGAGGCGTCCTTGGTGGCCATCACCTCTTCGCAGTAGGAGGCCAACGCATCACAAGCACTCATCACGCTCCCGATAATGGAGCGGAGGGACTTGTCAGACTTTTACAGTGTCCCCTTCCCACACTTACGCCGGTAGCATAATCTGGACCAACTAGATAGACCGACGACCTCATAAAACCTAGATACGACAGGCGGAGAACTGAGAACTATGGCGCTACTTGGGAAAGGCCTATATCCAGCAGCTGAATATGTTAGGCTGATTGACTCACTGAGCACCTCTTGCAGAGGATGTAACTCCAATAGCTCGGTCCGCGGCGCCGGCGCGACGCGTAGCTTGGCTGACAGTACCGAGATGAGCGGCGCCACCAGCGTCAGCCCCACCCACTCCCCTCGGCACCACGACACGCTGCACACCACTGTACCTATTAGCTCCTTGCTGGAAATATATCGAAGGTTTTTATTACCACCTAGGAATAGTAGTCGCCACGAGACGTGAGCACAAACGTCAAGTTAATTTTTGGGTTCTTGGATTCCTTTCCAGGTTTTTTAGGGCGCCTAGAACTAAGAAGTAGAAGCACAACACCATAAAACAGCTGACATAAATAATCAGATCAGCTGTTCACAGGGCCCTCAATTGCTATAAGATACTTACGTAGGTCCTTCAGTAAAGACTGGTCCACCTTCAGAGCCTAACGCAGTGGCCGCGTCGGTGAGCAGTAGTGACGGTTTCTTGCCAACCACACCACATATCGAACCCCGTGTCACTGCATTCAGGAACACCTGTAATGGGTTAATATAACTATCATCATCATATCTTCAACCGAAGGACGTCCACAGCTGGACATAGGCCACTTCTAAAAAAGCTACAATGGCTTGTCCTGGGCTGCCTACATTTATATAATTGGATGAGAAAAAACACTTAAAAAGCTGAAAAGCCGTTGTGGTATTTTATTTTGTTTTGGACCATACTTGGATTACATCCATACCTTCTAGTTACGGGGATAATGAAGGTCAAATTTGCAACGACATTTGACTTCAAATCTACCTACGACCGCTGTATGTGTACTAGTATCTAAGTTTAATATAAGGGATTTTATTATATATATAGTAAATTATTCTTTAAATATGGAGAATTTAAATTTTCTTGTACATACATACTATCACGCCTGTTTTCACTGAAGGGTTAGGCAGAAGTGCACCAATGTACACCCACAGTTCGCCGGTTGTTTTTAGGTCCCATGTAATAGGGGGTGAGCCTATTGCCATTAACCGGGCATAAATCCTTACTCCGAGGTGCCACTGCGAATTTAATGGAAAAACCCAATAACACTTTTTGCTCGACCTAGGAATCGAACCCAAGACATCTAGCGTAGCAGTCGCACTTAGGACCACTAGGCTAACGAGGCAGTCTCTTCAACATTTTAATTCAATGATGTAATTCACGTTTTACATTGTTTTTATGTTGAGTGTCTTTCGTAAAAATATTCGTCGGTCACATTACCTCACAGCCGAAAGGCGTCGAGTGCACTTCAAGAGTGGAACCTCTTCCAGTCGGTGGTCGAACCACGTCCAGCAAATAGGACAGTGGCCTTAAACTTTCAACACCTGAAAATATATTTATTATAATTATACAAAATTTTGTATGAACGTGGACGAGAAAGAAGTATGTAAGGATCGTAGCAGGTGGCCTTCTGTGGTTTTTGCCCCCATGGAAAAAAGGCGTGAGTTTATGTATGTATGTAAAATTTGGTCTCATGAATATAAGAAAGTAATAGGGGTACCTAGAGGTATACCCTGTAGGTTGTGGAGGTGGTGTGGTTTTTTAAGTTTAAAGTAAATACAATACTAATTAATAAAAAAAACTAATTACTTATTATCCGATTGAAAATACATACATACCATCACGCCTGTATTCCCCGAAGGGTTAGGTAAAGGAGTACCAATATACACCGACAGTTCGCCGGTATGTTAAGGTTCCATGATCCTAACTCCGAGTAGCTACTGAGAATCTCATAGAAAAACCCAATAACACTTTCTGCTCGACCCAAGACCCACCCAACACCAAGACCTGCCCAAGACCTGTAGCGTAGCAGTCGCGCTTAGGACCACTAGCCTAATGAGGCAGTTCGAGACAGGAGGATATCCGATTAAAATATGGTTTATATTCATTTATAACGTGTCATAAGCGTAATCGGCAGCCATTTTGTGTTATTTGACATTTCTAAACGGAGCTCTTTTTTGTCGAAGATAAGTCCCGTCTATAGATAAAAGTCAATCGTTTTTGACAAAGGATTTCTTTCGAAGATTGACGTTCGACCGTTCAACAGTATGGCTTTTTGAGTTTTGATAGTCAAGAACGAAAGCCATGTCAGAGCCTAAGCCGTCTCTGTGCGGACCTCCATGCCCTCCACCTGAATGTGATCCTCGTAATTATGCGAGATATTACGATTCTCCTGAAGGGTGCGACATTGAAACAAAGGTAAATGAAACACTTAACTGTAAGACGGTATCTAAAGTTTCAATATTTGATTTCATTAGATTTGATGATGTGGCTAGGAAGGAAATAAACAGACAGACAAATAGATAGAGGACTAAAAGACTCCACCGAGCACAAATAATTGCGCTCTGATCACTATACTTATGAAGTAGTTAGGTTAAAGTTATACACTACTATAACTAAACGATTTTAGGAATATAGCATTCTCAATTTACAAAAATTAAGAAGGCTTTTCTCCTAAAATCGTTTTAAATTAGGTACCTTTGAAACAGGAAAAATCGGTTCTTATATTACTGATATTGTGGTCTTGAAATTTTGTAAAATAATACTTACCATACCGAGTTACATTTTGCTCATTTTAGAAACAAAATTAAAACGTTACAGAGAACACAATAATTTAAACTAATTCATAAATAAATATTATTTTTAATGTATTTCAATGACGCTCTGCGAATCACCATCCAGTGTCTCATTAACAGACTATGTAGGCTCTATGATACAACAGCAAGCAGGCGACTGGAGCTGCCGCGCACTCGCCGCATCAAGAATGCTCTTCATGTATTGTATAGTAGTTGGCACGAGTCGTGAGCACAAATATCAAGGTATTTTTTGGGTTTTTTGGTTCCTCTTGGGGTTTTTGGGGCGCCGACGCTGCACGCGATCGGTTCGACTGATGAAATAATCACGTGCGACTTCGGCGCCCCAAAAACCCCCGAGAGGAACCTGAAAACCCAATGGTATCCCCAACGTTACCCTAAAGGCCTTGCTGTATTGGATCCGCAGAGTTGTATGAGATGTGGTGTGGCGTTAACGTGCTTAAGATTTCTCTATGATTTTCTTGCAGGTCATGGTTGCCGGCCGCTACGGGCTCGTCACTGGCCTCGTGTTGGGCACGTACGATGTTCTAATGTACTCCCATGTCGTGGAAATGGGAGCTATAATGAAGCGGTAACTTTATAAATCCTTCTTCTTCTCTTACGAGTCGATGTTCGATTCATTTTTACATAGTATAAAACAAAGTTGGTTCTCGCCGTCTGTACGCTTAGATCTTTTAAACTTCGGAACGGATTTTAATGCGGTTTTCATCAAAAGATAGGGGGATTCCCGTTTAGAATATCAAGCTATGACTAACGGGAGCGGAGCAGTAACCACGTAACTGAACGTGAGAAAAATCGCGGGATATATAAGGTTTTTGAGACGGGTCACTAAGGGCAGGTACCTTAAGAATTATAGTTACAGGAAAACGTTCCTTAGAGACCATCTCTAACTTTTTAAGATATTCTGAATTGCATGTAAATACCAGTCAGCGAAAAAAATGCTAAAGTTCAATTTTTTTTTATATACCGATCGATCCTATTTCATGTAGGAATCAAAAGACTCTATGGGACCATTTAAGGAAACAGTACTAGAAATTACAGAAATCGCCAAAAACTTTTCTTATAGATTTTGTACGCAAAAACGATTAATCAAGTCGAATTATTCTTTAAACTACCTAGAAGCAAAAATGCCTACTTAAGTAAGTAGAAAATTATAGTTGCATTGATAATCTTCTGCAAGATTAAAACTATAAAAACGATTAGCTGAAGGATTAATTGCTGCGCTGCGTGTCGCGGGTTAGATTCCCGCTCAGAACAAATATTTGTATGGCTTACAGAAATAGAACAGAATAGTTGTACCGGGTCAGGCTGTTTGTGTATGCGAGTTTGTGTTTGTAAAGTCGCTCTGCACCCAACAAGTTTTCTTGAGTCGTAACTTATTTCTATTATAATATTTTTTTTAAAAGGGTTTCCTCTCTTCTAACCCTATGATGCTATGCCCTACAGGGTCCATAATGATCTCAATTATAATGTTACCACCTAAGTTTACATATAGAAAAGCAATAAAGATATTGAGTTAGTTTATAAGGACTAAGTTTTTTGGCACACACTGATAGTCCTCTACTTACCCAGGTACGCACGCCATGTTGTACCTCTCGCTCTGATGGGAGCAACATTCGCAGCGGCCTCTAACGCAGCTCTGCGTATAAGAAATCTTGACGATAAATTGAATTATTTTCTGGGTAAGTTTATTTATTCATTAAATTTTTATGCACATAGTGTAAAAACACAGAATTAACAAGTTTAAGTAACCCCCCACAGAAGAATAAGAATCCATACCGCAGCTAACAAAAGAGCTGATAACTTGGAAACCGCTGAACCGATTTCCATCAAACATACCTAAGAACACTCCCGACTAAGTAATTCACCTTTCGAACAACACTCCCGACTAAGTAATTCACCTTTCGAACAAAAAAAAAAACAAAATCAAAATCGGTTCATGCGTTCGGGAGCTACGATGCCACAGATAGACACAAAATTAAAAATTCTACCTATTAAAACAAACTTTTTTAAAAACTCAATGTGAAATAATTGTCCGCGTAATTTAGGTACTCAGTTGTTAGTAATTGGAAGTTAAAGTTTTACATATGTTGTTGTCCAGGTGGTTTAGCTTGCGGACCACTGGTTGCCCTGTACACTGGCTCCGGGCACGGCTTCGTGGCTGGCGGTCTTGTTCTCGGCCTCATTGGAGTCATTAAGAAGGAGGCGATTGAAACCAACACCACGATACTACCAATCATTCCCGGCCACATGAACACGATCACCGGCTGGAGGCGAGATTGGTCATTAGCGCAGGATCCACGTGAACGTAATTATTTTTAAAAGCTTTATTTCTAACTTCTCTTTCTAGTAGCGTTCTTTGTAAAGGAGCTCGACCGGGGAAGTACTACCACCATACCCATTTCGCCGCAAAGCAGCGTTGCTGTGTTCCGGTTTGAAAGGGGCCGTCGGCTTGTTTGCCATTGAACGAGGTTTAAAAAAAAACTGCCAACTGTCCGTTAGCCTAGTGGTCCTAAGCACGACTGCTACGCTAGAGGTCTTGGGTTCGATTCCCAGGTCGAGCAAAGTGTTATTGGGTTTTTATATGAAAGTCTCATTAGCAGCTCGGAGTAAGGATTTGTGCCCAGTTAATGGCAATACCCTGGCCCTATTACATGGGATCTAAACACACCGGCGAACTGTGGGTGTACATTGGTACACCTCTGCCTAACCCTTCGGGGAATACAGGCGTGGTGGTATGTGTAAAAAAATATATTTTGTAATATAGGTCATATAACATTACGCTACGACTCAAGGAGCGAGTCAGTAACAGAAGATGTATTACAATGTGGGTAAGTATGTTTGCTAACCCAACTATGTTAGGGGTCGGTTCGGCACAATGGCTAAGCGATTTTCTGCTGCGCTGCTTGACGCGCTTTTGATTCCCTCACGGAAAAAATATTTGTACTAACTACGAGTAGTTGTTCCGAGTCTGCAAGTTTACATGTTTGTAAACGTACTTATGATGCAGGAGAAATCTGGGTTGGAGAACAGCTTAAAAAAAATAACTAATGGAAACCTTTTTTAACCACAAACGTAAAAACGAAGGGCTGTTAGTTTGACGTGTCTGTGTGTGTGTCTGTCTGTCTGTGGCATCGTAGCTCCCGAACGCGTGAACCGATTTTGCTTTAGTTTTTATTTGAAAGGTGAATTAGTCAGGAGTGTTCTTAGCTATCTTTGATGGTAATCGGTTCAGCGGTTTCAAAGTAACCAGCTCATTTGTTAGCTGCGGTAGGGATTTTTATTCGTCTGTCGGGTGTTCCATAAAATTTTTAATTTTGTGTTTTTTTTTATCTACAGTAATGCTAAGGGACTGCGTTGAATGCTCAAAAGGTGGCACTGAAAAACCGAAATTGGATAAGAAGAAGGAGGAGAAGAAGGATGACTGTAAACCAAAAAAAAAGAAATAAGAGTCGGTCAGAATTGCACACGAAGGTTTCTGTTGTACGGTGGACATTGCATACAAAAACAATCAAATTTCTAGTATGGGGCACTTTAGGTCTTAACTATGTTTTATTTTCAATTTGTTTGATACTGCTATATAAATACATACTCTGTAAAATAAAGTGTCTACCTAATAACAAAAGATGCAGCCGTGGCAGCGGTATCTACTGACGGATGGACGGTCATACAGAGGAGTGTAATAGAATTCTGTTTGGCACCGTTTCGCACGTCACGTACAGGAACCCTAAAAACTTTCTGGTTTCGCACGTCAATGACAATTTTGTTAGCGACTGCATTTTGTAGATATTTGCTCGAGCGGGTCTTAAAACTCAAGTCTCACTTCTGAGTCACTAATTTATACTAATACAAGCTTCTGCCGGCTACTTCGTCAGCGTATTGGTGCCGGTGAAATTACAGGCATTAGAGGCATTTCAACTTTGTCTCTGGGGTGGCAACGCATTTGCAAGGACTTTGCTACTGCAGATATCCAAACACAGCGTTACGGTTAGGTTGTTTGCCATTTAAAGATGTTTAAAAAACGCGGACGAAGTAGTGTGCGCGAGCTACCATAACTGAAGTCTCACTTCTGAGTTACTACTACGCGGTTGACCGTGCCAAGCATCCTTTATTAGGACTTGTTACTCTTGTTAGAATATTAATAAATGATTTTTGTTATAATTTGTGGGTTCTTATTTTCGAACTGCCTCGTTAGCCTAGTGGTCCTAAGCCCGACTGCTACGTTAGAGGTCTTGGGTTCCCCAGGTCGAGGAAAAAGTGTTATTTGGTTTTTCTATGAAATTCTCAGTAGCAGCTCGGAGTTAGGATTTGTGCCCGGTTAATGGCAATAGGCTCGCCCCCTATTACATGGGACCTAAACATACCGGCGAACTGTGGGTTTACATTTTGACACCTCTGTCTGACCCTTCGGGGAATACAGGTGTATTGATGTATGATATGTATGTTCTTATTGTCGTCCTGCAATTTTATTATACATACCATCACGCCATCACGCATAATTTTATTATATTTATTAATAAATATATGTATATAATAAATATATTAAATATTTAAAGCGAGCCAAAACATTCGCTCGTCCCTGCAATCTCTGTTCTCTTGACAAAAAATCACAACCTTTACACTCAGTAGATTCTTCTCTGGCACCTACCACCAAGATGGCGGCCGACGCCGGCTGGGAAGGCACTATAAGCCACTAACCTCTTTTATCGTTTTCTAAGTCGATGAGTACAAAGACAGAAAACAGCGCGTTGCCAAGCTTCATCTGGCTGTCGATATCACCATCCTTGTGGCCGATGGTCCAGCTATAGAGGATGTCGTCTGCACATCTGTCTAGGATCGGACACTGCCATACGTGGCATATTCTGAGGACAAGAAACCTGTGTTAAAGGTTCCGTAGTAGTCATAATAAATTAACACCCAGGACAGGGACAGGGAATTGGTTAAATTTGTGCAGCGGTACTCCTACGTCGCGGCTTGCAGTAGGTAATGTTGTGCGACTTTATAACTGTGTGCGTGCCAGGTCACCGCCCCACCTGCCTAAACCCAGCGGCAAGTTAGATAGTTCGAATTAAAAAATCACCTACTACAAAAATACCTATTTATGTTATTACCGATTCGTGATTTTGATTGGGTTTTTCCATTAGGATTTGCTCAGTAGCAGCCCGAAGCTTGGAAGTTGGTAGTGTGACACCCCCGTGGCTCGGAAAGCACGTAAAGCCGTTGGTCCCGGCTGTCATTCGTAGATCTTTAACAGTCGTTACGGATAGTCAGAAGCCTGGAAGTCTGACCAGTCAGACCAAGGGGTATCGTGTTGCCCAGTAACTGGGTTGTGGAGGTCAGATAGGCAGTCGCTCAATATAAAACACTGGCACTCAGCTGTGTCCAGTTAGACTGGAAGCCGACCCCAACATAGTTGGGAAAAGGCTAAGTAGATGATGATGACTGATTCGTGTTAGAAATCAGCATGTTAACCTCCTTGAATTTGGTGAGGATGCGAAACTGCATCATGTATAACATTGCCTTGGACTAGTCTATATGATGTTGTACCTACTTATTGTGAACAGAATTAGAAAATCAGTTCAGTTAAATTTTCAAAAAATACTCACCTTCCAGTAAGCACTCTTATTAAATAACTGCTATGGTCCAAATCTCCATGATGCAAATTTCGTTCTCTGCTCAACTTCTCGACGGTCTCATATAGATTCGGATTCTTCGACTGTTTCTTTTCGCAAGTCACATGGATTTCTGGTAAATTTGCATAGAACTCGTCACTAAGAATGGGTTTTCCTTTGGCTTTCTTTATTATCTTGGCCTCTTTTAATGGGGAGAGTATGGAGCCGTGTGTGAGGACCCAACGTTTGGAGAACCTGATGCCAGAAGCTGATACGGTCAGGATGTTGGCGTATTCACCGTCTTCTGAGTAATTGTACGTTACCATTACGCCTTCGACTGCCATGATGCTGGTGGAAAAACAGTAAGTAATGAGTCGTTGTGATACATAGATATCTGCCTCGGTAGTCTAGTGGTCCTAAGCGCGACTGCTAGGCTAGACGTCTTGGGTTCTTTCGATTCCCAGGTCGAGCAAAATGTGATATTGGATTTTTCTATAAAATTTTCAGTAGCAGATCGGAGTTAGGATTTGTGCCCGGTTAATGGCAATAGGCTCGCCTCCTAATACATGGGACCTAAACATACCGGCGAACTGTGGGCGCAATGTACATCGGTACACCACTGCCTAACCCTTCGAGGAATACATGAGTGATCGTATGTATATGTTTAGACATCTGCAATACTAGAAGCCTTGCAAATGCGTTGCCATCCCAGAGACAAAGTTGAAATGTCTCATGTGTGTGTAATTACACCGGCACCCATACCCTTCAAACCGGAACACAGCAACGCTGCTTTACGGCAGAAATTGGTATGATGGTAGTACTTCCCCCGACGAGCGTCTTCACAAAGAGGTCTACTACTACTACTACTTATCATTTACAGTTATTTTATCCAGTCGAGTATAAGTGGTTTACTCTTGTTATGTCGGAAGTTACCATTTATTTAAGTCCCGTTTAGGTATATTTTTTATTGACGTTTACACCTACGATCCTAGTATAATATACAAGTACTTAGCTATCTAAAATTAAGATCGTAATGCACTATAAATAGAACAATCTGGAGGAAACTAGAATTATGTGGATGCCGGCAACGATAGAACGACAGATAACAATAGGGTTGCCAGATCCTAAAGTCGGAAAGTCAGTTAAGCCGGACTTTTGGGTAAAATTGTGTAATAAAAGACGGATTTTATGTTTGAGTTTTAAAATCATATTTTTTTTATCCTACCTGGGAATGGAACCCAGGACCCCATGCTCAACAGTCATGCTTGCGATCACAAGACCAACGGGCCAGACCACCGTGTATAATTATGTTGCTCTCCCTTCGACCAAATTCTTTTAGAAACAATTGAAATATGCACAAAAATGTGTACCTAATCCTACAGAACCCGCTAATTTACAACGGTATCCTGTTGTACCCTATCTTCTGAATTATCAAATAAAGTACGTAATAGAAGTTTCAATTTCATTAACCCCATCACTACCACACATCAGATTGTGAATAAAAATAGATGAAAACAGTAATTTACTCACATTTTCTTTTAGCAACGAAATAATCATAGCGTGACGTGGGGGGTTTCATGCCAAAGGAACGATCGAAAAACTTACACCTTGTTCTGCAATACATTGCTACCTCACATCACACTTTAAAAACATACGCGCATATATACTCGTCAACGTATATTGCAGCAAGCGATCACATTGTAGACAGGCGAGATGTAATAATAGGGTGGTAACGAGTAAGAGATGGGCTGAAGACAGGGTGCGAACACAATTACAAATTAGACATAAACACACCCATGGAATGGAAGTAATGAACCATATTCAAGCGGGTGGTCAATAAAGCCATGCAATTTGCGATGGTATAAAAACGATACACCAGCCATTTCCCGCCAACTTGTGTAGAAGCGTCTGCGTCCACCAGAGGGCGCTTGTGACTTGTGTTCTAATTTCAAATTCATATTTTTTTTCTGTGCGGCCTGTGTTATTTGCCGAGCGCATTTACGAAGGTAAGTTTAATACCTATTTTTTCTGTATTTGTTTGTTTTTTTTCTACGTTTTGAATTATTTTTTATATGTGGGTAGTGTATACTTAGTTAGCATTAAAGTCAATTTCAGTTTTTGCGGAATATTATGGTATAACAATTTACTCAAAAAATAAAAATTCACCATAATTATCTACTTAAAAACTGAACTGTAATTTCGAACATAAGAACATCGTTTCCGTAGTGTAGCGGTTATCACGTGTGCTTCACACGCACAAGGTCCCCGGTTCGATCCCGGGCGGAAACAGTATATTTTGCTTTTTATTAGAGAATCGTATATAATTTTGATATTTATCTCTTGAAAAAGGTGGCATTTTTTTTTTGTTTCTAAACATTTTTCTAATTATATCTCTGGGGATTTATTATTAAAAAGTTATTATATTTTGTTATAAAGAAAATTACATTTCTTTAATTTTCATTTTGAGAATTGCAAATCGTAGCTTGTTTATCGTTAAGTGGCCCTGTATAAGTTTAATAAAAATACAAAAACATTCCTTCGAGCCGGATTTGAACCAGCGACCTATGGATTTCAATTATGCACCAACTACAGTCCACCGCTCTACCAACTGAGCTATCGAAGGTTGTAAAACATCCGTGAAATTATATATCTGTTGTTTAACGGCCTTTGTTTAAAATTGTTATCAAAGGTAAATTATTAATAAATACTTTATTGTAAGTAATATAAAGTATAAAGTACAAAAATAATTAAAAGCGTCAATTTTATACGAACTGCAAACTTTTGCATCCATCTTTCTTAACATAACCATAATTCAAGTCCCGTTTTTAACGGGACCGTCCTGAACGCAGAATTGTTCCGCTTTTTGTTAAAGGTCAACATTGATAAAAACTTCACATCTCTAAAAGGAAATATTTTGTTAAAGACATTGTTTTTTAAACTCTAGGCGCCCAGCCGAGGGTTGAAAATCCAACAATGCACAAAGCAAAGTAATATTGATATAATACTGTGCTTAGAAATATTGATAACATTATAAACTTGCATACATTGCAAGTGCACCGATAATCCTAGTACTTGACTAACTCTTAAAGTCGGTCGCAATTAAATACAGTGTCCAGTACCTACTAACTTTAACCTACCTATTTAGTCATTATTTATCAAATAATTCCAGTAGGTAGGTAAATAAAATAAGTAGAGCTCTAGGTTAAATATTACTACTCGATATAACTTATAAGTAGGTGCCTAAGTACTGTAGAGGCTCTGGCTGGATAAGCCGTTTACAAACTCATTTTGTGTAATTTATGCTATGAGAAAGTAACGTTTAGTTACTTTAAAATTAAAAAGAGAGTGACAGACCGTGACTACATCTGTCAAGAAAACTAAAACTAGATATTTGAAATAATAATGGAATAAAATTAGTCCATAATATGCAAAATATTTAATTTAATAGATCAGTCTACTTCTACAGTAATAAACTATTTATTAAATATATACTACGTAATCATTCGTAAATCCTATGTTTTGATAATCATGAGAACATCCATAAGACTTTATTTGCTGTCAAAGTCAATTAATGTATTCCATAGATAAAAAAAATATACGAGACAAAAAAGTTTAGTGAAATTCACCCTTAATCGAAAAATTGGCGGGATACGTGAAAAAAGATGGCGGCCGGCAACTGTATTGAATCCAGTTTGGAGTTACGCAGAATTGTCCCGCTTATCATACGTTTATCAGATTAGATTAGTTAATCTTGTGACCCAGTTGTAATGAACTTGGTTTTATCTATCTGTCGTATACAAGTTAAGCAAGCTTTCCTGCTAGCTGTGACAATGAAAGGCGTTGAACACGTGCTGTATGAGAACTAGAAATAACTAGAAATAATGTGATATTATAATCTCAACAATAAGTAGATCATTTTCTTCTTTCCTCGATCGATGATTGATCGATCCGGTTTGTACCTATTTGTAAGTACTTATAGATTAGATAAATTAACATAAGTACCTACCTATGTAATAGTAGGGTCAAGGTACTTTTTAGTAATATGTACGTACTACTTTTTTTTTTTTTTTGGGGTGTGTGAAATCGTCAAATAACTTCTCCCGCCCTGAGCGGGGCGGGAGGCACTGTCAGGCTTTTACTGACTAAACCCACCCATGTTCTTTCTTGTGCCCTTTGCGTTCCGGGGGCGCGGTATCTTTTACGAACAACCCGCAGCCCCGGCAGGGTGTACGTACTACTACTATTGAGTTATAAAGTAATGGAATAAAACATGTTATATTAATTTTAAGCGGATGCTTAAAGGGTTGTTAGTTCCTAAAGTAGCCGCTTATCACACTAAGATAGTATTCATTTATGGTGTTGTTTGACGATATCATTTTAATTCTGCTCGTATCACACAGAATTAGGTAGACAAGAGTTAAATCAAGCTAGATTTATCGGGAAACCTAAGTCTATTAAACTTATACTATCTCTATCAGTGACCTAATCAAAGTTTTAAACTAGTTTATAATCTTGCTAACACTAGTTTCCTGTCTAGATTGGTTATGGACGTTTTAACCTCTCACAACACAGAAACGCAATATTTGTAACTGCAAGTGCATTAGGTACCTACAGAGCGGAAAAGCGCATTTTACCTAAGTATTAAGTAACAATCGTTTTTAACCTACTTCAAAAAAGGAGGAGATTCTCACGTTCATTGTCTTCAAATTTAGAAGTAACAAGAATATTTTAACCAAGCTTTTGTAAAAACCTAATTGAAGTATGGTGTACCTTTGAACGATAGAGTTAGGAATGAAATTATACGAGAACGTTGCGGATTAAAAGAGGATGTAGTGATAAAGGTTGAAAAGAGTATGCTTAGATGGTTCGGTCATGTTGAGAGGGTGAGTGAAAGGCGACTAACAAAAGGGATTTATATGGCAGATGTGAGTGGCAACTCCGGGAGAGGACGCCTTAGAAAGACCTACCCTGACCTTATTGGTGAGGTTCTTCAGAAAGGTCCGGTGCGCAGTTTTCGTAACCGGCGTGCTTGTATGAATAGATGTATGAACATGGACGACGCGAAAGAAGTATGTAAGGATCGTAGCAGGTGGCGTTCTGTGGTTTCTGCCTACCCCCATTGGAAAAAGGCGTGAGTGTATGTATGTAATTGAAGTGTGTCTGTGGAGTTTCTTGCTCGTTCTTTTCTATAAAGGCCTACTTACGTTTTGAAACGAGCAACAAACTTCAACTTTCTGACTTACTGGTCGACTCCTTTACAATTCAAAAGTGCTTGTAAAAGGTCTAATTGCAAACAAATGCTTCGACTTTGACATTGACTTTTCCTTCACTGACCTAGAAAATTGATTGTAAGTTAATAAGTCTTATTCTATCGCCTTTTGCACGAGAAACGTCCAAACAAGCCGGGGTTCCTTTAGTTTTATTAATTACCTATTAGTTCCCGACGTAACTGGAGAAGGTGAGGCATACGGCATCGACTTCATAGGGCTTCACCACCCCTATACACCCTTTCCTTCGTGAAGGTTACGTGATAAAATTTCCTTAGCTTAGTTTTAATTTATTTGCAGTCACATTTTAAGTCTGTCAAGTAAAATGTGACTATAAGCAACACGTTGAAAGGCATGTGATCGGTTGGATTTGAACGAACGAACGATCAACTCTACGATTTTTTTTGTTATGAGCAGGCTTTTTGTGACCGACCGTAGTGCTTTTTCACATTGTTTCTCAAAAATAATTTTTGCTCAATATCACTTGATTGGTTTTGAAAAACAAATTTAGTTTAGGGCCTTTTAGAAATTAGATACAAAATTGTATCAGTCGACTAGGTTGACTGTAATTTGCGGTAAGAAAATAAAAATCTATTCTAATCTTTAGTTTGATGGGCGATACGCGTTGTTAACGGCTATAAGATCTGTATTTTTATTACACCTCTTGTAAATAAATTATAAAGAAACATAGTTTAAAAATAATAATCTGTATATACAAAAGTGGTAATAAATAATCTCAAAACTCGTAGATTGATGCGTAATGTTTAAAATACAAATAAAAACTTTATCAGAATATTAATAGAATTAATATGATAATTACTATTAGAAGATTACAATTGTATTGGGTAAAGACGCCACAATGGACAGAGATTGGGCAAACAGTTACGTAAACATTTGATAAAAGTTCTTTTTTGCAATGACGCAAAAGCATTGACATATTAATATTTAATCTTTGTATCCGTCGTTAAGGATAGTGAGAAGCCGAGACGTCTGACGACCAGTCTAACCAAGAGGTATTGTGTTGCCCAGTAACTGGGTTATGGAGGTCAGATAAGCAGTTGGTCTATGTAAACACTGGTATTCAGCTGCATCCGGTTAGACTGGAAGCCGACCCCAACATAGTTAAGAAAAAGTAAAGCAGACGATGATAGAGTACAAGCGACCCGCCCGCTGCTTCTCACAAGTACAATTTGCTGATGTAGCTGCACTTCGAAGCAGTAAAATGACTATCCAATCAATACCAATTTCATACAATACATAGTGTACATAAACTACGCCTTTTTCCTATGGTGGTAGGCAGAAACCACAGAACGTCATCTACAACGATCCTTACATACTCCTTCCGCCTCGTCCACGTTCATACATCTGTTAATACAAGCACGCCGGTTACGCAGTAGCGCACCCGACCTTTCTGAAGAACCTCACCAATAAGGTCAGGGTAGGTGTACCAATTTCATTTGAATTAAATGTAAACAATGAGACTAAGCAACATTTTTGAAAGGTGCGATTTTTAAGTTAAATGTAGACACAGTACCTTCGTCCGAAAGCATCATCATCATTCTCATATCAGCCACAGGACGTCTACTGCTGGACTTAAGCCTCTCCCGTAGATTTCCAAAAGGAGCGGTTGGAAGCGGCCTGCGTCCAGCGTCTTTCTGTGGTCTTAATTACTTCCGAAATACAGTGAAAACTATTTCAAAATTCATTGCGTAGTGCTTAGAACTTTGGAATATAAATTTTAACGCATCACACAAATAGACTCGTAAAGCATAGTAAAGTAGAAACGTAGATAAAGAATTGCAATGTTATCAGTTTGTTTAAATTCATTGCCCTTAAAATGTGCAAAGTGCAAAAAACTGTTGTTATGCATCCTATCATAAGAAATATTGTCTATTTTCTATAATAAGGTTCTTCTCACCACCAATTGGGTAGATGACACCATTAAATAATAATTCCAAGACACAACTTTACTAAAAACATAGTTACGTACTTACATACTCATGCTAGCTAGTTGTTAACTTTCTTGAGCAAGGTGTGGTCTCCTATAAGTGAAGAAGTACACTAACATAATACTTTTGTTAATTATTGTTTTTATGTCATGATTTGTGTATATCTTTTGTTGGAGATCCTAAATAAATAAATAAATACTTTATTTTAGTCCTGAAAACCCGAAGAATTTTTAAGTAACTGTAAAATTCGATTTTTCTTTGCTGATTTTTAGTTGCTTTGAAATCAATAAATAGTTAGTGAATTGAGATGTCAAAAAAGTGACGTCATAGTTTATTATTGTCATACAAAACCTATAGAGAAATCGCGTTTTGACAGCTCATAATTAGTACGTCAATTGATTAGTGGTGTCATCTACCTACCCAATTATAATAACCTAAGGACAAAATATGGCGTCACGTATTCTATTATTCACTTAATTAATGACATCCTCGCAGACATAGTTGTGTAGGACTAGACAATATGGAAGACACTCTTTGTCTTCATAAACTGTGTAACCTCCTGAATTCACTTGACGTTTATAAATGATGGGTAAATGACACCACTAATCAATTGACATACTTTTTATGAGCTGTCAAAGCGCTGTTCCCCCATTAATTTTGTATGACGATACTAAACCATGACGTCACTTTTTTGACATAACAATTCGCTAACTATTTATTGATTTCAAAGCAACTAAAAATCTAATTTTATAGTTATTTAAAAATTAATAGGGTTTTCAGGGGTAAAATAAAGCGCTTTTTTAGAGAAATTGAGTCTTGGAATTATTGTCTAACGGTGTCATCTACCCAATTGTTTGGTTTTAAAATGTTGTTACATATTTACAAAGTATGGCGTTTCTAACACATTCTTCTCCATGCCAAATAAACTATTGGAAGGGCAGGGCAGCTAGATTCAATTATTTGTTCTAGTTAATAATGTTCAAAATTGCCTGCTAATGATCTAAAATATGAAATAATTAATAATCTGGCTGACTGTGATGGCGACTAGAAGAATCGCTGTGATATTTGTACGCTAAGCTTCTTAAATTTCTCAATGTCTCACCATTAAAATAAATCGTCATACCTAGTGTTCGTGAACGTCAGTTGCGATTGGTCCGCTCTTAACCGCCATAGCCTACATCTTTTTTTTTGTTTTCACGTTTATAAGCAATAAGAATATTGTAACCAGGATTTTGTAAAAACCAAATTGAAAGAGTGTCCGCAGAGTTTCGGCATAGAGGCCTACGACTTGCACCAACAGGCAAGTAGCTTCAACTTTCTGACTCCTTGACAATGCAAAAGGGCCTGTGAATTGTCTATTTAATTGAAATAGAAGCTTTGTCTTAGACTTGACTTTGAATCTCAAACATAGGCTCCTTGATACAGAAATCCTGCTGACCTACCTAAAACATATCGTTACAGCTGTCTGTTTGAAAAATGAACATTAAATATGTTTACAATCAGCCGCAAATAGCAGTTGAGTCGTTCGACCTTATAAACTCATTGCGTACATCCTTGATAGAATTTGTTGAAGTCCGGAGCGGCTTGCCCTCACCGAGACGTCAGACAACCAAGTGCCAACGACACCGATAAAGAACATATAGACCGACAAACAACTTGGTATACAAAATTGTGGCGCTGCTTGCCAACAGAAATGTCAAAAATCTGTCAAATCCAGTACATTTCATTTTAGTTCCCTGTTTCGCCACATGAATCAATAAACTTGTCGGACTATACTTTTATTCTCATAGCTTGTTTGAACCGTTTTGTAGATCCATTGGTCTTGAGAAGAACAGGATATTGCATTGCAGTAAAATCTGTAGCTACAAGCTAAGATAATCGTGGATTTGTCATGGCGGTGTGCTGTTTCAAAACCAGCTTGTACTGAGAATAATTTGAGACGTGTCTTTGCATTAAATGCTGTAAAATGAGTTATAGAGGTGCATAACATGGATCTGCAGATATCTGTTTTCATAAAAAATATCTGAAAATATAGACTTGCCTTACACGACCTACTTAGTCATATGGAAGAATCGTCAAGTTGCGCCATGTCCACGTTTCCCCCCGGAGGTTCCTGTGTGAAATAACAACGGAAACGGCCGGCTTCAGAGCTTCGCCGGTACTTAAGTGTCCAATTGAACAAACGAGCGTGATAACCCTGGATCCGGTCCCGTGACTTGATTCGTTGTGGCCTCTTAATATACCTAAATGCAGTCATTACTGATGATTACTGATTTACGTCACGTTAGGATTATAGATAGATTATGATTCTGCTATTTGATGAAATTAGGACACATCTAGGCCAAAGCCGGGGCATAGGACATAGCCATTTAAAAAATAAATATGACTACCTATCTTCTGAATGATTTTTAACATCTTCAGAGTCAAATAATGCATAAATAGCAACGCTCCCAAAATTTCTGAGGAACACACACGCGCTCGGTTCGGGTCGGCAATTTAAGGAGACACTAGCACTACGATAAGCCCACGACAATACAATAATGGACGCTCTTTTGCCTAATGGGTCGCATCCTGCACGGCCCAAGCGCAGTCCAGTCAATGCTAAGAGTTCGCTCCTCCACGGCACATGTTCGTTTCCAGAAACTAAATTTCATTGTTCATGTTTCCCTAATCGTGTGTGTGATCACGTTTCGTGTCATTGTAGACATCCTCGTGTGGGTTTCGAGTGTCGCAGCTCTGGGGAGGCATCGTTTCGCCAATCGACGGACGTCGGCGACGGCGGACGATGTGCTTGTTGCGATCTCGAAAACGATAACGAATTTCGACAACTTGAAGCCACGTTTATCTGTTAGATTGTATATCTATTGTGTTATGGATGCAGTGTTGAGGATGGGAAAGTGCATTTTATGAGAGAATTTTACCTGTGCAGTGTTTAGTGACGGACATGCCTGAGTTTCGACGCCTGGCAGCCAGTGTGAAAAAAAAGAAGCCAGTTTCGCCGACTCAGCGGCCGAGTCACTCTAACAGTTCTATTTACTTGATGCGATAACGTTTTAGGTGAGTCTGTCATTAGTGTAAAGTGGTGTATCCCTTACATTAACGGCCACTTAACTATCGTGAACAGGTGTGTGCTTCTAAAGCATTAGCGTTGCCCCTAAAAATGTTCACTATTTTTACCATTTTTAGTTATCAGTGTTTCTTAAAAGGTGGTCTTTAGACCTTTTCGTTCATCTTAACGAGGGAAAATTAACATTTATAAAAATACTGTAAGTACCATGGCTTACTTGAGTGTACTTTTAAATTATGACATATTATACAAATAGGCTCCATGCATTAATTCTCTTGCATGGGTTCATAACTTATGAAATTATTTGACAGTTAACTTGACAGTTACAAAAATACAAAACTAGCTTGTTAAAAATAGTAGAACGCATTAGTTTTATACTAACTAATTAACATTTGTATAAAAACATAACTTTTTTGCACATTATAAAATAAGTTGATAAATTACGTTCAAAATAAAGTTAGGTACATTTATTGAATCCATTCCTATACTTATGAAAAGTACAAATAATAACAACGTTTAACCACATTCCAGCTCACTGGAAGATTACCAACTATTAAAACGTCATTAAAATATCGTCAAAACAAAGAAACAGAATTATTTACCTTTGACCTTAGTCAGTTTGTTTACTTTTTTGAGGTTATGTTTGGTAACATTGGCCACCAAACTTTAAACTTCTTTTTTCAAAGTTAACTTTTTCTTATCACAACACAGACACTAAACACGCACTGTTTTCACGACAAACTTCTTGAATATAATGATTGTTTTCTCTTATGTCTACAATAAATACTATTACCCTACTACTTATCAGCTGATGAGCTGTTTTGTTTAATTTGTTGCAATTTGATAACTTACCAGTCGTACCAAGCATTCTTATTGGTTGTAGTATAACGATCTCTCGCGGACTCATTCATTACTACATTCATTCATGATTTACGTGTCTGCATCGTGGTTCTATATGGTATCGCGAGATGGCGTTAATTTAAAAAATGAATGGCTCTCCTAAAATATTTGTTAAAAAATGACCATTCCTTCGAGAATATTTTTAAATGGTAATTTTGAAAAATCGGACAAAATGCTAGTCGAACTTGCACATGATGGGTTCCGTACAACCGTACATTAAGATCGAGACAAAAAAAAACTGGTACGTTTTTTCCTAACCATGTACCTTATTCCCTACAAAAGTTTTTTGTCACCATGCGTGAAAAACAACATGCGTGTGGATTTGGGAACCTCTTTCTTTTGTTAGCGTTCGTTTCAAAAAGCAAGGCTATTCCATAACCAAATACCTACCTCCGTTTAAATACGAAAAGATTCTTGAAAAATGTTTATGTATTTATTTCGTCTTAATATTATAAAGAAAATTGAATATCTTAATTGGTTATTCCAGCAATTAATCAAAACTCTTTCTTCAGCGAAGCCTTTTACTGTTACATGGACATTTCATTAATTTTCCGATGACTAACGAAAAATAATTGAATGGTATAAAAATGAATATATAATTTGAGGGAGGGCCCTACCTCAATCATTTAGGGAGTAGGCATCAAAAAATAATTAAAAAATACGTTGCGTAGAAAAATAAGGGAAATTTCCTAATGATTTTTAGACGCTACTCGTTTTTTTATTTTTATAAACTAGCTTATTCCCTCGAATTCTTCTGCGTGAAGATCAGTTACTTACTTGCGGAACCCTGATTCTTTTCCTTCAAATAATAGTAGCCTAGGCCACTTTTTGCAACATCGGGTATCTGCCAGCGAAAGTTCCATCAAAATCGATACAGCCGTTTCGGAGATAGCAAAATTGGAAAGAAAACGCTCACTCGTCTTGAGCATTTTGTCGAACACAGCATCCATTCGCATGAAAGTTACATTACATGGAAATGCTTTTTTTTAATTTGAGCTTTTTGTTTGTATTGTACTGAGGCGAACCAATCAAGCCACCCCAATCTGTCAAAATTCTTTGATAGTTTTTCAACTTTATTACAACCATAGAAAGTTCAAGGTCAATTGGGAAAATTTTACAGCCTGGGTAGCTTGGTTTACAGGGCTTACATTATATTACATCGGAATGCTCGAATAAAATACTGTTCAAGTCTTTTTAGGTCCAGTGTCCACCAAAGCGGAGAGGAGACGAAATGTCTCTTACAACCAATCGTCTTGCATTATTTCACATCTCATCGCTTAGCTTCGACACAACACAGTATCTTATAGGTTGTTTACGAGACGTCTGCTCTTTTCTTCACTTTGGTGGGGTTTGGGCCTTATGCTAATTGGTAAATGCAACAACAACAACAACAACACAACATACCATCACGCCTGTATTCCCCGGAGGGTTAGGCAAAGGTGTACCAATGTACACCCACAGTCCGCCGGTATGTTTTAGGTCCCATGTAATAGGGGGCGAGCCTATTGCCATTAACCGGGCACAAATCCTAACTCCGAGCTGCTACTGAGAATTTCATAGAAAAACCCAATAACACTTTTTGCTCGACCTGGGAATCGAACCCAAGACCTCTAGCGTAGCAGTCGCACTTAGCACCACTAGGCTACCGAGGCAGTTAAAGGAGAGGAGGAGAGGTTGAGGGAGGTTGTAGTTGGTAAATGCAAGTGCAGTAAAGCCGTGTCCGGTGTGCTGGGTCCCTTCACTTGTTGTCGGATTCCAATTATTTGAAGTAAGTAGGTATTAGTCACCAATGTTATGTTAGTTAGAATGAAATCACTTTTGTTTGACAACTACTTGACATAGCGGATGTCGCCAATACCTATTACAAGTCTAAGCAATTTATTTTATTTGTAACCAGCTTTCAGTTACATCTTTGGTTACTGCGTCGCTCCCGTTGATCGTAGCGCGATGTTCTATACGTATAACCCTGCTTATTGAATCACTTTATCTAATGATAAAAAACGCATTAAAATCCGTGGCGTAATTTAAAAGATCTTGTGAAGCAACTTTTTCTATACTATGTAGAGACTAAGCTGGCATTATGTAAGTTACGAGAACAAAAAACATAAATATAAGTATATAAGTTGTTTTGTCAAATATCAATAATTCTAGATGAACTAATCAATGTACCTACTAGTACATTCTTTGGTGGTCAAAGGAATTAGGAACATAAAAAAAAGATTAATTGTTTAAATGAATGCTTAGCGATTTATTAACAAACTAGCTTCTGCGCGCAACTTGGTCCATGTGGTTTTTTCACCCGCGTTAAATTATTTTTTTGCTTACTGCTCCGCGCGCATGTGTCGTAGCGTGATGTTATGTGGCCGACTGGGAAAACTTTATAAAGAATCCGCACCCAAGTCGGTCGCAGTAAAGAGAATCTCCTAAGGTTCTGGTTTCACAGAAGGCACGGCTAGTCAAGTGCGTGTGCGGCGTAGGTCCGCAGACCATGGCCCACCTTTTATCTTGAGCCCTCTCACCTGCACACGTGAGGACCTAATGACTGCGTCAGGGGATGGTGTTATCGTAACTAAATATTGGGCCAAACAAAATGTTTTACAAAATCATATTATTTCATTTAGATATTTACCGTACAAACGTTAAAAATAATGTATGAGTGTCAGAAAGGTTCCAATTTCAAAAAAGTGCAAAGTCACTAAGTGTGACCATGATGTTTCAATAAAAATAGGTGTACCTACTTTTCCATCTAAATAATGAGTCAGGTTCTAATTGCCCCGAGTTCTAGTAAAGCTATTATAGCTCAAATTGCACAATGGAAACTGCGAATGCCTTAGGCGGCACTTGTTGTAATAGGTACATAGTTTTAGTCATTAATCACATGTTAGAAAATTATAATGGAAATCGGAAAACCACTTCAAATAGGTACATATTTACCTAGGTCACCTAGTTGAGTTATGGGAAAAACGATGGGGTGACATAGAATTGGTTTGCTCCTGGGATCTTTTAATCCATTCTCATACCTATTTCAATGATAGCTTTTTCAAGGCGCAAACAAGGGTTTGCCCCTCACGATATTTAAAAAAAAAACTGTCGATTTGATTCGGCGTATTCAGAAAAAAGTAGAAGAAACTCATTTGTATGTTTATTCTGTGGTAACTTGTCATCACGGAAAAAAATAACGCCAAAAATGATTTTTATTCTCATTTCAAAGTTTTTAAACAAATGATAGCTGTTTGGATAAAACTACAATAACATTAACACAACAAGATCAAAAACAAAGATATTAATAAAATCCTTGTTTTTGTATTGCCAAAACTTCCGTATTCAAAATGAAAACATCATCATACTTTTATTATTCTGTTATCATTTTGCGCGCCATGAATTCGTGATCCCACTACCTAACATAATTAAGTAAAATAAAACTAAATAAACTATACTTTTAAAAAGGCATTAAGAAACTTAATATTGGTACAGATCTAACTAAATAATTCCGGTTTAATCAGTACCAACGCTAATCAAAACTGAGTCATTAGAATGACTTCGCGGTGGCGGCGGGGCGTAGCATATAAAAAACGTTAACAAAAAATAGATATACTGACACACCATGTTCTAATCACTAAAGTATATAGGTGAGATGTGTCATCTTGTCATAAATTGTTGCAATTGACATGGCAGAAGTGATGCTGTCCGGTCCGATGTCGTATATACTGGCGAATTTAAAGTAGGACATACTGTGGCGTAGCAACGGAACGAAGATACTCGTAAAGCATAAAGGTGATAAATAAATAGATATATACTCGCTTAAACTGAAACCTTACTTATTATTTATAAAATTGATTAAGGATTTTATTAAATACTTCTTGCAACACTTATTAAAATGACATTCACAATATGATGACAGCTGTCACATGGATAGATAGGCGGGAAAAAGTAGCCAAAGCTAGCGCATGGGATTTAAATGTATATTATTCATAAAAAAGTAGTTTAAAGTGGTTTAAAGTATTCATGGTGTTCGCAAAATCAATGGTTACAGGCAATAAATAATAATAATTATGAAAATATTTAGTTTATACTTTATATTAAAACCGAAAGAGACAGTACCATAAAAAACAATAGCAGTTTCTTTAACTACCTACATAAAAATAACAGAATAGTTTTTTGCTTTTTCTTTTTAATTAGGAACGTGACAAGTTTTTTTTTCCCGATGGGAAATCATCAAATGACTTTCCCCACCCTGGGCGGGGCGGGAGGGAGTGTCAGACTTTTACTGACTAAAACCCATCATCCATGTTACCTCCTGTGCCCTTTGCGCTCCGGGGGCGCGGTATCTTTTACGAACAATATTGGTTTGGTATTTGTTCTGACATTGTAATTCTTAATAAGTTTAATTGATATGAGTAATTGATTTTTTAAATATTGTAAGATAAATAATTAAACAAATGTTAATATTTGTACGCCTAATGGCAAAGCATAGAGGACCAACAAAAATGTAACATCTCACACTCACGTGTATCTGTAACCTATGTTTACAAATAAATAAATTTGAAATCTGAATCTGAATCTGAACAACCCGCAGCCCCGTCAAACGTGACTAGTTAATATGCATTTCGTAGGCGGTCTACGAAAAATCTCGTAGAGCGTGATTCTCGTAGACCCTAGAGGGTTCTTTAGGTAGACATATTTTTGATCTTAGAAATAAAAGTACATTGTAAGAAAATATTTGGAACCTATTTTTCAGTCGTTAAATAACTCTTAACGGAGAAATAAAAATGGCGGTTTGACATTTCTTGAAAAATCACAAATTGACATAATTTATTTTTCAGATAGGGTAATTGTCTATTGCAAATTCAGCGCTGAAATAATTAAGTACATTAAACATAACTACCTTTACATAACATAATCAAAAACAATCTACTTCTCAGAATTTAGTGCATATGAAAAATATTAGGTCCAAATATTAGGTAAGTACTGATGAAAACATCAAGTACTGATATCAGTAGACTTAAAGTTTTTGTTATATCTATAAACCATAAACTCATGGTCCACATACTTGGACATTGATTTATTGTGTCAACAAGGTAGATCTTCTTTCTTGACATAGGAACTATTTCTCGGAAAATATATTCATCATTGTGTGGAAAATGTAAATCCGACGTTCTGAGCCATGCTTAACGATCTGCCGTGTCGTTTAAAACTTGGAACAGATAATAATTATATCCTACGGATTAATATTAATAACTTCAGCTTACAAATTACAGTTCCGAGTATTGTACTGGTCATCATTAAAAAATATGTTGCAATGTTTAACGGTTAAAATTTTTCCGGTAAGGTTTTTTTGAAGTAAAACTTCTTTTCGTACGCTTGACTTGGGGAGTAAGCTGATGAATGCGTGACGAGAGCGTTACGGAAATGAGTGCGATCAGGCGAACGGAGGTTAAAAGCGAGATATAAGTTAGTGAAGATAGAAAGGGAGAGAGTTAAGTTTTGTATTCTGTAGAAGCAAGAGAGAGCAGTGCGCGCGCTCATTTTCTTTCTCTCTTCCTCAAGTGACATGTCAAGTGTCGTGTGGTCTAAAGCAGACGTGTCTTTTTTTTAATACAAGGTGCGGTTCTGCATCCGCGACAAATTCCAGGGGATAACTGTAATGGCCAGTGATTCTCAATAGGGATCAATAATGAAATAAAAAGGATTATTTCGATTTGTAGATGACTTTCGTATTCGAACTTAGCCATCTCGCCGCTGGGTTTAGGTAGACGGGGCGATGAACTCGCATACAGTGATATATTCGCGCTACACTGCGTACCGCATGCGCAGCGGAGCGATTCCGTTTTTTGAAAAAGGTGTATTCTAAAATACTGTCAAACATAAACAACAAACTGCCTCGTTAGCCTAGTGGTCCTAAGCGCAACTGCTACGCTAGAGGTCTCGGGTTCGATTCCCAAATCGAGCAAAAAGTATTATTAGGTTTTTCTAGGAAATTCTCAGTAGCAGCTCGGAGTTTGGGTTTGTGCCCGGTTAATGGCAATGAGCTCGCCCCCTATTACATGGGACCTAAACATACCGGCGAACTGTGGGTGTACATTGGTACACCTCTGCCAAACCTTTCGGGGAATACAGGCGTGATAGTATGTAACAAAAAACAAGTTTTTATTAATTATGTCATAATTTTAGTTGATTATTTATAACTGATAGACAGAGTTACTTTCGCATCTATAATAATCAATAAGTATGGATTAACGGTCAGTTTGTTTTTATTAGGAAATTAACAAACGCCATATATCAAATCTGATGGAATGAGAAAGGTTTGGGAAAATAAAAATCAGATAAATATTGACGTAGACAGTCAGTGTGGTATTCCCTACCGCGGTAACGGTAATCATTTTAATTACTATGATATTTTTGTCAAGGAAGTGCGTTCCGAATTTGAATTATACCTAATGATTTTGTGGTCACCGTAAGGTGGTTGCAGACGAAGCAACTATCTTCGAGTTGCGGCTACAGGCAACTATTTGTTTGTGACAATTCTCATATAATTTAAAGAAAGCTTTTTCTGCAACTGGCAACCGTTAACGAAAACTTTGAAAAAGTTGCCAGTTACGCTAGTTAAAGTTGCTTTGATTGTCTAGCACCTAAGATTTTTAAGTGGGAAATTCTGCCAAAAACTAGTTTGGTGGTAGTACCGTTAGGTTTTAGAGCAAATCAAGTATGTAGTTAGAAATAGATGGGAAAATCCAGTAGCGGAAAATATATTTTTTTATTAATAGAACTCGGTAGCCTAGTGGTGCTAAGCGACTGCTACGCTAGAGGTCTTGGGTGCGATTTCCCCTAGGTCGAACAAAAAGTGTTATTGGGTTTTTCTTTGAAACTCTCAGTAGCAGCTCAAACGTAGAATTTGTCTCCGGTTAATGGCAATAGGCTCGCCGCCTATTACATGGGATCTAAAGATACCGGCGAACTGTGGGTGTTCAATGGTACACCTCTGCCTAACCCTTCGGGAAATACATAAAAAAAACCCAATAACACTTTTGCTCGACCTGGGAATCGAACCCAAAACCTCTAGCGTAGCAGTCGCGCTTAGGACCACTAGGCTAACGAGGCAGTTAAATAAATGCTTGTGAAAACTTGTCGGCCGCCTTCAGTTTGTTTGACTCTAAATGATGCCTAATAAATAATAATAATAAAAAATTAAATCATGATCATCTCAACATAGTATAAAACAAAGTCGCTTCCCGCCGTCTGTCTGTACGCTTAGATCTTTTAAATAAGACAACGGATTTTAATTATGCGATTTTCATCAATAGATAAAGCGATTTAAGAGGAAGGTTTATACGTATAGAACATCACGCTACGACCAACGGGAGCGGAACAGTAACCCAATACGTAACTGAACGCGGGTGTTATATATCTTGTAATACATAACACAGACCTCAGACGCCAGTTCAGTTCATTACTCCATGTAATTATGTCTTCAATACCCAACTCCTTTTTTATGTCTAAATCATATTTTAATGTCGGGTCGTAACTTTTGCGATTTTTTGTCGCCAATCCAAATCAATCAGTGTAATTAGTATTGATAGACTGCCTGTGTCAATGTTTGCTTAAATATAATGTTACCAACATTACGGGATCACGTACGGGACTTTTTCGAGTATTTAAAAAGTTATTAAATGTGAATTTCTTTGAATAGGCCGCGTAGACGCGCTAATTGAGTGGGTTTTCCTACAAGATTAAAAATAATCTGTGAAAAAAATTGAAAAAGTAACTTAGGAAACTAAAACCCGACTACCTACTAAAAATCATGCCCGAAACAAGCGCTAGTCATATTTAAAGGATAGCTTATTTTTTTGTTCAGGATGGGAAATCATCAAATGACTTCCCCCGCCCTCGGGAGGGAGGGAGTGTCAGTCTTTTACTGACTAAAACCCACCCATGTTCCTTCTTCTGCCCTTTGCGTTCCGGGGGCGCGGTATCTCTTACAGGCATCGGCCCTAAGTGGCCCCTCTAATTGCTAACATCTCTTTGAGGCGCGCGTAGAACACAAACGCGCCGTCGACACGGCCTGTCGTTATACAGTACGGACAGTAACGTACGGACAGTGAGCTACCCAGAGGCCCGCGTCTACGGTGGCCGGGAGTCGTCTCACGGCTCCCGACGCCCGGAGCGTATACCGCGGCGGCTGGGACGGGAGACTATCTGCCTCAACTGTGGCGTCACCTCCTTCTCTAACATAACAGCTTCGCAGTAGGAGGCGACTGCTTCCCATTACCCCTCGCTCCGGACCATGGCTTGCACCAGGACTGGAAGCGAGAGTTCGCCGCCGCCGATGGCCGCCATGACTATAAGTCAATATCAAGCATAGCTATGTTTGTATGCCACTTTGCAGTAAAAATTGTGATCGCTTACTACTGTTACAATATATTGCTTTGTTAGGATAGGTGTTATACGAGTCATACGACCACGGCAAAAAAGGGGTTCTTTTTCAAATCTACGCACTAAGCGCTACATTTTAATCGCCGCAAACGTCACAGTATTCTCCCTAACCTCATTTCCCGCGCAAAGTTAAACGTCACTATAATCACAGATAAAAAAAGACCATAAACTCATTTTGTTTCTTTTTCTTAGCTCGCAGACTACAGCAGTTTATTATAGAGGTTGAAGGCCGACCACTTCCGTTTGTCGGCTAGTGGCGCCAACTTTTTGTCTTATGTACCTACGATTGACGCCATATTGAAAATCGATTTCTTAGTTTTATTTTTATGATTAATTATTTTAATTTATTGTACATTCGTGTTATAGAACATGATCAATTGGAGTTTTTCAAAGGTAAATGGCTATTAGCAAACTCGAATTAACTACGTAGGATAAAATGGACTTGTTCTATGTTACCTACATAGAACAAGTAAGAACAAATTATCGTGTCCTAGGCGCCATTTATATGTTTTTATCAATTGATATGTACCTAGTTGCTGACTCATTTCAATATAAATGACGTGGTTTAAATACGGCCGGAAAACATTTTTAAAAGAGGAAACGTTTTCCAATAAAAGTATATTCATTTGTTAGGTATTGTGCGCAGGCAATTATGAGCCTTAATGTGGGAAACATTTTCTGATCGCGACTGTACTTATTTCACTTTTTTTTGTAATAAGTTCACTTACGAAAGTACCTTCTAATAAATTATTATTAGAAGGTACTTTCGTGTTTATTAAAACATTTTTTTTTAGGTTTTTATCTCTACTTATTGTTGTTCAAACAGCAGCAGTTTCAGGTTAAAGTTTCTAAATACAAAATATTAGTTAATGTTAAGCATTTGGCTAAAGTGTTAAATTAACACAAACTGCGTTTTCAAAGTAATGAACACCAATCAACAAACACATTAAAAAATATATCTGTCACGCACCAGACAGCTTGACGACGTGCCTATTAACTTTCCAACAATTAAATTTCATTCTTATCTTTATGACGCGTAAGTGTTAAAATCATTTGAAAGCTATCTGGAACACCAATATGTCACATTGTAATGTACTGCATTGTGTATTTGTTTTTTGAACACATGGCATTCCATTATGCCAGTGATGCTCATGCTGATCCCTGAGTTCCATTCATCATCGTAAGGGTCTAATTACCTCACATATAGAGTTGAAAATTGTGTACAAGAAATACCGCTCTAGTTCGGTAAATTAATCTAAAAAGCACTGGTGGGTAATACCTAACATTATGACTCTAGAAGCGGTGTAATTAAAATCTCTTTACGAAACTAGTGTGTTGAAAAAAATTAAATACGGTGGTGTTGAATGAAACTATAACAAGCAAAGTCAGCAACAAGTACATATATTGTAACCAGGATATTGTAAAAAAAAGTTGATTGAAAATAGTGCCCATAGAGTTTCTTGCTCGTTTTTTTTTTCATAATAACCTACCTATGTTTTGAAACGAGCATCTAGCTTTAACTTTCTGTCTAACTGACCGACCCCTTGACAATTCAAAAGTGCCTTTAAATGGCTTAATTTAAATAAACCATGGGAAGCATGCTAATATAGGTACATATATATATTTTTTAAGTAGGTATTTAGTATAGAGGAAGTGGGATTTATTCTATTTAACTTCGTATATCGAATTGTTATTAATTGGAATATTATATTTTATTATCTAGAACTTAATTTTATTCATCAGCCGTAATCAGGGTCTGTCATGTTCTTCTTAATTTAAAATAAGGTAGGTAACATAAAAAAAAAACAAAAATAATAAAAAAAAGAAACAAAAACTAAATGGCATCAAAAATTCTTTCCAAATAAAGTAAATAAATAAGATTGTATATGGCTTATCCAGGAATTGCCTCTACAGTAGGTAAGTAACTACTTCCATTAATTAATTTTCTCATAACGTAATGCATCTCATTCGTAAGTAAATTCAAACTAAACGTACATAATTTCGCATCGCCAACGTTCACAGACGATGACGCAAAACCCTTGCAGCGATTTAAAAAAAGAACACAAAAAGATCTTCAACAATCTTCTCTGAATGATCATCATTGATAGACCGTTTTTTCACAAACCAATCAACATTCAAATCTGAACTTTATTACCCGAACAATAAAGTCTGTGGCATAAACAAGAAGTGTTTTAATAAGTTGGTTGTCGTAACTCTGCGTGTTGACAGAAATGATTGGAAGGCTTGAGTAATGAAGTCATAAGCGAAACCAGTTTTAATTTTCAGGAATTCAGAGTTATGGTGAATCCGTCTGTTCCCCTTACTATGTTAGGATGTCTGTGGAATAGCGAGAAAATGTAGCGATCAAGACAAAATTAAAAAGATAAGGATCAAATTAAAAAGAAAAAATACTGTGAGGCGCCCCGGGTTTTGTTGACAAATATATCGTAATTATAATGTAATGGGTTTTTCTGTTGGGTTTTTGTTTTTGACATGTGACACTTTATCTAAGATGGCGGAATCTGTTTCCCGCGAATTTCTACGTAGTACATATACATATGACAAAGTAGCTTCCCACCGTCGTCGTCGGTCCCTTAAATTTTTTAAACTACGGATTTTAATGCGGTTTTCATCAATAGGTAGAGTGATTCAAGATAAAGGTTTATACGTATATAACATCACGCTACGACTAACAGGAGCGGAGCAGTAACCAAAGAGTGAACGCGGGGTATATAGCTAGTTATTTATATATCATAGAAATATTCTTACATTTTCCGGTTGATCACACGACACACTACTTTTTTATTCTAATCACACCACACATTCTGTTCCGTCACCCCTTCTATAATTAACTATACAATTAAACTAACTAGAGGTTAAACACCTGTAGTTATTTTGACATCAATCAGTTGGCAACGCGCCCCAACACATGGGCTAATTAATCAGAAAACTATTTAGTGAAATACAGCAGGATCGATAGATATCGTTTCTGATTTTAATTAATCGATCATCGAATCGGATTGATGGTTCGTTAGGCTTGTATTGTTATAAAACCGTTGAATATTGTTGCTACGGTAAGTACTTACTTATGATAAAAGGAGTATATTACGCAGTAGGTAATAAATACCATCACGTCTGTATTCCTCGAAGGGTTAGGCAGAGGTGAAACAATGTACACCCACAGTTCGCCGGTATGTTAAGGTCCCATGTAATAGGGGGCGAGCCTATTGCCATTAACCGGGCACAAATCCTAACTCCGAGCTGCTACTGAGAATTTCACAGAAGAACCCATAAACTTTTTTTTTAAAGAATAAGAAATCCATACTTATTCTCTTCTCTTTACTTTTTGGTTTGGGCAAATAGTAAAAAAAAAAACTTGTAATAATCATATATTATTCTCCAAATCACCAATCCGTCTTGAGCAAGCGTGGTGTTCAATGTTGCGTTCTCTGTACAAGAAGAGGCAAGGGACAAAAATAGGCTGGATGTTTTTTTTATAACTCCAGGTTCAGTCTATATTTTTCTTATTTTATTTGTGGATTTACGGTACTTATGGCTGACAATAACGTTGCGCAAAATGCAACTACTTTAAAATTATTAATAGACAGATTAATAATGTTTGTTTGGTTGAACGCGCTAATCTCAGGAACTGCTACTTTAAATTGAAAAATTCTTTGGATTCATTGGATAGTTCATTTATCGAGGAGGGCTATAGGCTTTATAACCAAAGACGTTTCTTATCGCGGGTGAAAAAAACCACGCGAGCGGAGTTGCTGACAGAAGCTAGTAATAAATAAAACCTTCAATCTACAATATCTCAATCACAGCACAATCTATCAGTTGCAAGGCAAACCACTTATTTGTATAAGTACATTTGTAAATGCCCCATAATATTTTTAACAATCCATACTTCCATATTTATATTATAAAATGCGAAAGTGATTCTGTCTGTCTTTTACTCTTTCACGACAAAACCACTGAACCGATTTTGATGAAATTTGGTACGGAGTAAGTTTGAACCCCAAGAAAGGACATAAGCTACTTTTTATTCCGCGACTTCGCCTGCATTTGCGATAACCAACACTGACGCGTGGCCATGGGAAAAAGGCGTGAGTTTATGTATGTATGTACATACATAAACTCACGCCTTTTTCCCATGGGGGTAGGCAAAACACACCCACAGAACGCCACCTGCTACGATCCTTACATATTTCCTTCGCCTCGTCCACGTTCATACATCTGTTCATACAAGCACGCCGCGCCGGTTACGCGTACTGCGCACCCGACCTTTCTGAAGAACCTCACCAATTAGGTCATGGTAGGTCTTTCTAGGGCGTCCTCTCCCGGCGTTGCCACGCACATCTGCCATATAAATCCCTTTTGTTAGTCGCCTTTCACTCATTCTCTCAACATTATCGAACCATCGACTTGTTTATTACGCAGAAGAATTCCTATGTAATATTCGAATAGTTTTTCATCAGCTGTTATTGACATCCATTCTTTGCTGCGTCTGTGAACTAGAATATCTGAACTAGGAGTGGGACGATTTCCCCTCTTTATATACCTTAACTTTGAAATAAAAATTAAAATAAAAACCGGTAAATCTATTGCAAGTTCCAGTTAAAACTTTGAGTCGATTCTCTTAAATCTTTTTCGCTCTCAAAATATGAGTTGCAAGTTTAAGTTTTTGGGTGACAAAAGTAACAATTTCTACTAAAGTATTGTCAACCTCCCACCCAAAGATTGACGACCTCCCCCCCTCTTCATTCATGTAACTGTCAGTCCACCTTACATCAGACAATCGTGATAGTAACCTTAATGTTGTACTTACGAAATGCGCAAACTTGGCGGCTGCACCTACTGACTTGACTTTGGAATACGTTGCATCATCCGGCGCACGCGCAGTCTGCCGTCAATGAAGAAGTTGAATGACCAATTTTAGAGGATGGGCGAAAACGTGTTGAAAACTCGATATTGTTGTGTAGGGTGTTACCAGTACTAGTAACAGTATGGGTCACAGAATCCGTTGTTCGCTATTGTCAAGGTTTCTTTATCTCCAATGATGTTTAACATCTATTTAAAAATTATAGAGCTTAAAATTTACGAACAATTTTGCATGCGCTCAACCGTTTTTGAATCGCGAAAATCCGATTTTTGTGTACCTTGATTAATTTATTTATTTTCCACCATACAACACTAGGGAACTTACGACAAGACACTTGATTTTATAAGACTTAAAACGTTAGAACGCCAAAATGAAGGTGTTTACGAGTTTCCGGTTTTTTAACTTATTAGCTCTCATTCCGAGATAAAACCCCTATTTTGACTGGAATAAGAGTGCGCTATCAGTTTATTAAGTATACATAGTAACTGGCACGAGTCGTGAGCACAGACTTCAAGTTCATTTTTAGGTCTCTTTGGCGGAATCAAGGTGGGAGGCGGCGACGCTGCACGCTGCTAACTCACGACGCGTGCTGGTTACTATATCTTGTGTTCTTCGCTTTATGAGCTTTGAGCACTAGAAACTATACAAGTTGCAAATTTTGCATTTTCGTTTTAATTCAAGGACGTAACTATGCTTGTGATTCAACGCACGATTCAATTTTAATCGTTTTTTTTTTCATCTATTTTTTTTTTGTTAAGTGGTCGGTGATTTTCGAATTCGACCTGGCCATCTTGCCGCATGCGCACACATAGGTATAGTTTACATATACATACATACATATAGGTATAGTCGCGCGTACCTACCTACCGCATACGTTACGGAGCGATTTTGTTCCTTGAAAGAGGTGTATTCTGAAATGCTGTCGAAAATAAGCAACCAAAAAAAAAAATTATAAATTTAATGACCAGGTGTCGTCATTTTGTTTGATTATTTGTGTCGTATATGACAACTCCCTGTAATTTGAATTTCAATAATATACCATCACGCCTGTATTTCCCGAAGGGTTAGGCAGAGGTGTAAGAATTTACACCCACAGTTCGCCGGTATGTTTAGGTCCCATGTAATAGCGGGCGGGCCTATTGAATTATTGATTTGTTTTATTGAATTTCAATAAATAATATAAATCTAACAAATCCAGAAGGCCAAATGCAGATCAGAAATGTTCAAAATCTATCCAGTCGCAATCTTATCTCAGCGACAAATCGATGACAAAAATGTAGGTAAATTAAAGGTTTCCTAAAATGTGACAAGAATGCAAAACTGCGCCTTGTATTTGTAAACGTATAAAAATAAAACATTGTGCAAATGAGGCTACTATTTTTGGTAAAATTCTCATTATCACCTACTCACTAAATCAGTGCGCAATCTCGACGCGGCGACATGTCGTATGCAAATATCTTACGCATGTTTACCTTATGACGTAGAGGTGTTACGCTAACAAAATAATGCCGGTGTGGAAGGCTCGTGCGGGTAAACTATTGGAATTCTTATCTGTCAACACCATCAAATCAACGCATATCTTTTCTATGGGTCTAACGCAAGCGCGCTAGCATAAACGTAACAATTTCGAATTGAAAATACAATTATTACTTTAGCATTTTGTTTTAAATACAGAGTCACTACACACTTAGGCTGCATGCTCACAGAAGCGAAGCGAGGTTGCGGAGCAGAGAAACGGAGAAATATTAACCAATAGAATTGCATAACTGGGTCAGCTGTTCGTCTTAGAGGGGCGGAGCGAAGATTTTATGCAATCCTATTGGTTAATATTTCTCCGTTTCTCCGCTCCGCAGCCTCACTCCGCTTCTGTGGACAGGCAGCTTTAAGCAGCTCGGCATTCTAAATGAGGTTATATTAAAAATTCCGAACCGAATGTGCCGACCCGCTTACGTGTTAGCGACTAATTAGTATTACCAACCTTAACCACGGCCAGGCGATACTGGGACAGTTAAAAATATAGGCACTGCTGAGAAGACGTTAAGATGGTGATTACATATACCTTCTTTTTTTTAGTATACAAAGAGGCTTTTACCCCGCAAAGTACCATTATCCCTACGAAGTAAAACCCCAGTTTACTCACCCGGTTCAAAAGGAAGATCGCCACAAAAGTTAGAAGCCTAAAGCAATTATTTAATGCCAGAATGAATCAGTATTTAAGGCTGTATATCCACAATGTTAATTGTTGGTATTCGAGGGGTATTTCCATGAGTTCACCGCGATATTTTTGCGGGTTGGTGGCGCCTCTTTTGTCGATAAACATTATAGGGTTGTCGTATACCTAATCGCGTTCAGACAAAATACGCGAAATTGATAAGTAGCTTGTCTTGTGTTACTTTGAAACTTTGGCTATTTTATTATGTTAGGTATATCTACCTGGTTTTTAGGGTTCCATACCCAAAGAGTAAAACGGGACCCTATTACTAAGACTCCGTTGTTCGTCCGTCTGTCCATCCGTCAATCTGTTCGTCTGTCACCAGGCTGTATCTCATGAACCATGATAGACAGTTGAAATTTTCAGATGATGTACTTTTGTTGCCGCTATAACAACAAATACTACAAAACAGAATAAAATAAATATTAAAGGGTGCTCCCATATAACAAACGGGATTTTTTTGCTCGTTTTATAGATAATGGTACACGGAACCCTTCGTGCGCGAAACCGACTCGCATTTGGCCGGTTTTTCAAAATACGTAAGCATCTACATATACTAGCTTATGCCCGCGTCTTCGTCCGCGTGAATGTCGATTATGTAAGGACACGAGAGAATAAGAAGTGGCAAATAAAAGCTAAGGTATTTCTTACGAATTCAATCTCTTGCCAGTAAAACTGACCATTGAATTAGTTTGCGCGTTACCCTTATTCTTTTTTGAAAATTTAAGTAGGCTTATTTACTTCAAATAACAATAGACCCGTCAAAATCTGTCCAGTTTAGTCGGAACAAACAGACAAACAATTTTTTTTTATTGTTTTTGTATAAATCCTGTGGACACATTTATAATATGCATTTAGTAAAAAGCTGTTATATAGATATACTTCAATTTTAGATATTTGTATAGACATTGTCTAAATTTTTTTTATGGTTCAGTTGAATTCTTTCGCCTATCGATTTTGCTTATAAAAAACAAGTCTCGACACTGACTCACATCTATAATATCATAAAAAATTGCTACATTATAAGCAGATTGCTGTATTTTGTAAGACTGTATGACTCACCAAAGTTACCAGTTTATATTTATTTTAGATATCAGAAGCCACGAGGCACAGCCCTAGGTGTTAACGCGACCACGGCATGCAATCATTTGCGGTTAGCGTGAACTTGGGCTTAGTGCACATAAACCATTTATTATTTTAAATAAGCATATCTACAAGAAAAGAGGAATTTCAAAAATATCTGAAAATAAAGCTGAAATAAAAATTTTAACCCATCTTTTCCAAAAAATGTAGGCTGTATTTTTTTTCAGTCATGATTTTTATCCTAAGCTATTACAAAAAATAAAAAGTATAATTAAATTCCTTCAAATATATACTTTTTTGTTTGGGTTATTTTGACCCAAATTACCTTTATAATAATGAAGGTAATTTAGGTAAAATTGACCCAAGCAAACTTTATTCCCAAATTACCTTTACTATTACATATTAGATTAAATTAATAGCTATGACTCATCATCTAAATATTTAATATTTTAAACTGTTTTGTGGTTATTTTTTTCTGTTCGTTGATTAAACCCAAACGATTGATGAATTACCAAACACCTAAACGAAACTCAAGTGGCAATGGACAGAGCACACACCTTTGGACTCGTTAGGAAAGTCGTCGGAAAGGCCTCCCACGAGGTGGACCGACGACCTGGTAACTTAAGGTCGCGGGAAATCACTAAATGCGGGCAGCGCAGGAACGGTCATAGTGACTATCTCTAGGGGAGACCTACGTCCAGCAGTGGCCGTCAATTTGCTGATATGATAACAGACACCAATGTGACCACAGGTTTAACGTCAAGCCATTAGCTTTTAATTATCTTTATTTTAGGGATCTGGGGAAGCCCGACATTATATATATAGATTTCAATAAGAAATCTGTATCACCTTCAATGTTTTGCAAAGTGGTAGTTACAATATTCTTGTTTTGTTTAATGTTTAATATATCTTGGGTTTTTACTTGAAATTAATTCCAATTAGTGGATTGAGGTTTTAATGAATTAAAATTCACCAAAACATTATAAATACGCCAATTAAACTAATGATCTACGCAAAAAAAATATAAGAAAATGTATTTGGTACGTATGTGATACAGAACGCCACAGAAGAATACAAAGTGGCCCAATGCATCCTTCAAAATGTATTGAAAATCCCTTCCCTATCTTCTCTATGTCTTAACGATATCGACTCTTTTACATATTACTTTTACAAAGATCCATTTTTGACTTATTTAGTCTGTCATTAGAATGCGGACGTATCTAAGTCACGAGAATTGCCCCTCACACATTGGTCCACCCATTTTCCAAATTTGATCCCAATCCGTTCAGCCGTTGAGCCCTGATTGATTAGCAAGCTATTAAATGCGAAAGTTTGGATGGAATGTTACTCAATTTTTGTTACGAAATCTGAAGATAGATTATAGTCTAGATTCCAAAATTAAGCCAAAGTCCTAAATGGTCCCACGGGAACACAAAAACGGGATAAGAAGTAGTTTATACAAGATGTTAGTTTAAACTAGGGACATACTTTAAGAGAGTGTAGTTAGAGTAAAATTGCAAAAAAAATCAGCTGTTCCTTACATGTTCCCGAGCTATGCCAACATGAATGTGTGGCAGTTGATTGATTTTTACGATTTTACGATTCGTATAGTAAAAGTTGTTCATTTTCATGAGTACTGCACTCTCTTTAAGTAAGTCCCTCGTTTACCCTTTTTTTTTTTGGGGGGGGTGGAAAATCATCAAATAACTTCTCCCGCCCTGGGCGGGGCGGGAGGGAGTGTCAGACTTTTACTGACTAAAACCCACCCATGTTCCTTTTTGTGCCCTTTGCGTTCCGGGGGCGCGGTATCTCTTACGAACAACCCGCAGCCCCGTCCCCTGCCACCCCTGCCGGCCCTGTTTATGCTATTCTTGACTCTAGAAATTTACACCGACGAAGTCGCATGCAGAAGCTAGTATATAATATTAGTAGGATGTACGTATACTGATTCAAATCTGATTCCTATTATAACTGATTATAAACCCCACCTGTTTCATCTCAAAGTCAACTCGTGCCGGAGTGCGGGCGTGAGTTATAGTGCGCCGGCGGCTGCGGCGCTTACCTATATACCTGCAGAGGATCACCGCTGACATACATGGAACAGCAAATGTTTGCAGTAAAGCACGTGGTCTTTGCGGTAAACCGTTTTCTATACATGTCTAAAAATATATGTTCGTCTGACTGTTACAACGGATTTGATTTTTGCGGTTTTTCTTTTTATAAATGGCTTATTTTGTTTCCGTATCAGCTTTATAGTTTATATCCGCGCAGGAGAGCATTTAGTAAAAAGTAGCGGCCATTTTGAGTAACTTGAAATTTTCTTTAGTGCAGTAAAATAACCTTCTTCGTTAATTCTTCAATTATTTTGAAAAGTGGAAGAATTTTAATACAGACTTGTAATAATAGGGTTGATTTTATGCTTATTTTTGTAAAAAAATAAAAGTATTTTCGCTAAATGAAGATGTCCATATCTACTTTGCTGAAATCAAGCATTCGGTGCCAGAATTTTCTTTATACTTAAGCAAACAAACCCGGGTACTTAAAATGTTGTTTTTTTACATTGTCTTTAAATAAATATTTGTGAAAAACATGTGAAATAAATTAAATATCGTTGTAATCCCTATAATAATAGCAGTCATATGATTTTGATCACTTTCCGCTGATGCAAACAATATGACGTCAAGCAAAAATACGCCACCAGATTAGGCACTTACTTATAGGTACTAATTTTTAGAAAAACTTACTTTTGCTCGCGACTTCCTCCGCCTAGAATTGACTGACGCAATTTGGAAAGAATTTGGATTTTTTTTTTATATTTAAGATAATTTTTTTTTCAAAAACGCTTGAACAAATGTTTATTTATTTTTTAACAAGTGCTTAAATACAAAGTTTCCTGGTTTTGTCTTCAATAATACCGGACTCCCTTAAAAAGTTTCATCCCCTATTTCAAACCCTTTTAAGTAAGAGTGGCCTAAGTCCTTCTCCAAGGTCACATCAGTCTTTGTACTAAATTTCATCAAAATCAGTTCAGGCAGTTTTGGCGTGAAAGCGCAAATTGTCTCCTAGAGCGCTTGCCTCAAAGTTTTGTCCAATCGGTTTTTGCTTCGAAAATTCTGTTAAAAAATCGTACTTCCTTTTATTCATTTAAATATGGTAGTAGATTCTTGTGATTGATCTCGATCGAAAAATTAATGTGACAAATTGTCAAGCGCGCGTAAGCAGCTGTGATTGGTTGACCGGCTTATCGAAAGCCAATCACAGTAATTGACGCACGCTTGACAATTTGTCACATTAATTTTTCGTTCGAAAATCAAGGATTAGTGCCGTTTTTATCATCGCTTGTCAACATGTTTGACGACCTAAATAAAAATGAAGACGTGAGATATACATGCAAACAAGTGTCCGTGTATCGGCGATAAATTATAATAAATATTATGCAATGTAAATGACCTGTGCACGCGACTGTATCTTATGTGACTGTTCGCACGTATACCTTTGATTGTGCAGATTTAAATTGGATTATGAAGTTTATTTTTGTATTGTTAAGGTCTATATTTGTTTGTCTGTGTGTGTGTGGGATAAATAAATACAAAATCCCTGTTGCAATCCAAGTATTTAATCTAAATATCGTCAGATCTTAAATGCGTGCATTTCTAGTAGTGCAGTGTTTATGATCTGTAATTCTATTATATTTACTTATTGGTTTATTAGTTTGTTCAAAGGAACTCCGGTTAAATGTTCTCATCAGGTATATGAGTCAGACTTTGTACGTATCCTAGTCTATCTATAAAAACTCATTTTTTTTTAAGTAAGCCCTAACAGAAAAATAGTGATCCCTACCTCAGCTAACAAAAGAGCTGATAACTTCGAAACCGCTGAACCGATTTCCATCAAACATAGCTAAGAACACTCCCGACTAATTCACCTTTCAAACAAAATCAAAATCGGTTCATGCGTTCGGGAGCTACGATACCACAGACAGACACATTGACACACACACACACACATACACACACACACACAGACACGTCAAACTTATAACACATCGTCGTTTTTACGTCGGGGGTTAAAAATAAATGGCTAAATATGTTGCTATGCGCAAAACTTAACAATGACTGACTGATTTGACAAAAATGTTATCGTTCGGGGTCTAGAATCATGTGCTGCTTAAAATCTTTCATTACAATATACCTTCTACCCCACATATCATTCAACTTTAAGGTTTAAAACAAAAATTACAGGTCCGCCTTTATCATTATCATCTTCCTACCCTTATCCCATATTACTTGGGGTCGGCACAACACTCCCTTCTCTTTCACATCATTCTTCACACAATCTGTCTATCTTTTCTTCTTCTTCTTCATCCATCCAAGAGTACAGGTCAATATTATACTAAAATTGTTTCGAACTACAACTTAAACGCAGGTTCACAGGTTCTTTTCAACGAGAAATAGCTCTCCGATTCATCAGGAAGTAATTACTGAATCATTCCTTACAAAAAATCGAAAAGGAAGGTCATATTGTTAAATTATATGTTTACTATAATGAGTTTCCTGTTAAAATGACTCAGTTCTGGCAACATTGCTGTGAAATTTCTTTGTTTTTTTGTTGGTTTAAAGTTCCCGGATTATGGTAGTTCGTGGTGTGACACCCCCGTGCCTCGGAAAGCACGTAAAGCCATTGGTCCCGACTGTCATTCGTAGATCTTAGACAGTCGTTATGGATAACCAGTCTAACCAAGAGGTATCCGTGTTGCCCAGTAACTGGGTTGTGGAGGTCAGATAGGCAGTCGCTCCATGTAAAACACTGGTATTCAGCTGTATCCTGTTAGACTGGAAGCTGACCCTAACATAGTTGAGAATAAGCTAGGCAGAGTAATTGATTGTTCCCGGATTAAGCATTAAGTAAATACCAGGCTTCTGACCCATGGTAACAAGAGCCACTATGGTGTTTTAGGCGGTATAAGGCCGATATAACTCTCCGTTCTACCCGAGAGGACTTCAATCAGGTTTAAGATTTTGGGTTGCCAATGTTAAGCCGAAATGAGATGACACGTGTTCCCGTCACAAAATTGTGACGTATTTTTCTAACGTTTTTGTGACAAATTGGATTTTTACAAAGTTTTGTAAATAATAATTAGTTTGATGCCCCTCGAACCGTTCAGATCAATGACCTGAATATGCTAGACCGAATGTGGACCTTAGGCACAATGACGTAATTATGAGATTCCTAATTAATTACTTACTTGATATAAAAGAAAAATGCGTCTTTGTTCATGGAAAAATATTCTTTAGTGCCTTTTAAATAGAGTTTCGTATCTTATAATATAAAAGCGAAAGGTCGAAAACGACTTCACCTGCGAAGCTGAAATTTAGCAGATAAGTAGGTAATTTATAGCTAGAAGACGTCGGGCTAAAATCTAGTACTTATATAATAAACATTTTACTAAAGTATGGCATTGCAAAACTATTAATATTTTTTATCAATAAAACTTGTTCACAAAAAGTCCAACCGCCTCCAAAAACTACAAAATAAAACTTTAATTTTGGAAGTCAACAGCTTTCGTTCGGCATGTTTCGTATAGTCAAAGACAAGAAAAAAAACCTAATTGGGAACCTCCTTCTTTTTTTGGAAGCCGGCTAAAAAGCAGATTGCACGGAAAAGAAACATTTCAAAACTCAATTACGTAGGTACACACGTAAAATGTTACGGAAAGTCAAAACTGCTGCAAGACAACGGAAAACCTAAAGATTTACGAAAATATAATTAATTATACCTTTCCGACATATGAATTAAACAGGGAAAAATACAATATGGCGCAATATTCAGTGATTAATCCCTTGATGGTATAAAAAGGAAAAAAAATAAGAAAGAAATGTGTAACCACAAATACGGATAAATCCAAGCGCGTGCGCCGCGATAGCTTGCGTCCTACTACGTCAGCAGTAAATACGTCACATGATATGCGTGACGTCAGCTAACATGCGGTACTTGTTTTGATCTATACCACTACCTACACCATGCCATACCTATTTCTGCCACAAAGCAGGGTATGTGTGCCGGTGTAATTACAGGTACATGAGAAATTCCAATTTTGTCTTTGGAATGGCAACACATTTGCAAGGTCTCTGGTATTGCAGATGTCTATAGGAAGCGGAGCCCACTTAGCATCAGGTGGGCCGTCGGCTTTTTTGCAATTCAATGACATAAAAAAAAGTCTCTGTTCCGTAAATGGAGTTTGTTTGAATTTACTAAACTCAGAAACGACTGTGCCGATTAAAAGAAATCCTTTTATGTTATTGGCTATATAATGTAACAACGTAGCAAATTATCCTACTAATATTATGGATGGATGGATGTTTTTTACTCTTTCACGCTTAAACGGGCTGGACGGATCTGGATGAAATTTGGCACTAAGATAGATTGTAGTGTGGAATAACACATAGGATAGTTATTATCCAGTGGGATATTAAATTTGACGCGGACGAAGCCCGCGGCAGAAGCTAGTAAATGCGAAAGTATCTTTGTGGAATTAAAGTGAAAAAAATAATAATAGGAAATCAATTGAGACAATGATTATTTAGGATATATTTCATGACATAAGAACCAACATGTTTAATAATGCATAAAAAAGGAAGGTGTGATTTTGAACCTTGGAAAACTATAAGATTTTCCGTTCAGCGAAACTGTCTTTAATTAATAACAAGAACTTTAATACTCAGATCTCGTGATGTCAAGGACAACAGCCCTCCATTCTCCATACCTAGAACAAATTACCGAGCACCTGTTTAATTTCGATCAGTTTATGACTGAAACGGAAATATTCCAGTTCTTAGTACCTGTTACGGAAAAGTTTGTCTTAAAAGTCCAACGGTAACATTTACCTGACTCATTTTATACTCCATTTCTCGTAAGCCTAGAATTAAGATGGAAATACACGTGGATACGGTTGCGAATCGCATTTTTCTTAGGGTTCCGTGCTCGAAGGATCTAAACGGAGACTTCTTGTGCTCCGTCCGTCTGCCTTCTGGCCTCTGGGGACCCATGCGCTCTTTCGGGGCTGTATAGACAATTTAAATTTCTTCAAGTGTGAAATACTATGGCCCCTGCATAAATAAATAATAACGAGTCCAATAAAAAAATATTGCGTTGTCATGCAATGTGCATATGTGTTCAAAATTCCAGCTCAATCGAACACCGGGAAGTGGGTCAAATTAAACTTGTGAGATTTGAACGGCCATAGACAACAGGACAGGTGAAAGTAAATAAAAGCTTGTAAAAATAAAATATAGTTAAAAATGAAACAATAATAAAGTTATAAATACAAGAAACGTTTTATTTTCCGTGTTTTTAGCTAGGTCTAATGTACGGTGGTACGGAACCAATCCGTTTCGCACTTGGTCGGTTTTTTCTCATGCTATTTATTGGAGCAAATGAGATTATAAATACATAAACTCACGCCTTTTCCCCATGGGCGTAGGCAGAAACCACAGAACGCCACCTGCTACAGGCGAAAGAAGTATGTAAGGACATACTTCTTTCGCCTCGTCCACGTTCATACAAGCACGGCGATTACGAGTAGATCATCAAATAATCGATCATCAAATAACTTCTCCCGCCCTGGGCGGGGCGGGAGGGAGTCTCAGACTTTTACTGACTAAAACCCACCCATGTTCCTTCTTGTGCCCTTTGCGTTCCGGGGGCGCGGTATCTCTTACGAACAACCCGCAGCCCCGGCGTGAATAGTGTGATGAGCTTCTCCCATAAAAAAAGGCTATGTAACTGAAGACCTCACACAGCAATTAAAAAGCGGAGCGTGATAAAAGGGCGGGGTCGAATTTTCTACCCAGTAAAAAAAAACGAGGTCTTTCTTTTTCTGCAATTGGGTTTAGTACTACCAAAATGAACGAAATTTCGTTTTAAAGGGTTTTTTTACACTTTACCCCTTATTAGGAATTTCTCCTGTATCGTGGGTGCATTTACAAACACATAAACTCACATACACAAACAGCCAGTCTTGGAATCTGTAGGTCATATAAATATTTGTTCCGAGCGGGAATCGAATCCGCGATACGCAGCGCGGCAGTCAATCGCTTCGCCACTGTGCTAAAACTGATATCAAGATAAGGTAATAGGTACTATGGTAGTATTTCCAATTCGAAAAAAAAGTCAAATGACTCCTTTTCTAACTGCCTCGTTAGCCTAGTGGTCCTAAGCGCGACTGCTACGCTAGAGGTCTTGGGTTTGATTCCCAGGTCGAGCAAAGTATTATTGGGATTTTCTATGAAATTCTCAGTAGCAGCTCGAAGCTGAGATTGATTCCCGGTTAATGGCAATAGGCTCGTTCCCTATTACATGGGACCTAAACATACCGGTGAACTGTGGGTGTACATTGGTACACCTCTGCCTAACCTTTCGGAGAATACAGGTGTAATGGTATGCTATGTTATTTAATAAGTACTTTTATATGAGCTGGTTAAGGGAGGCCCTTAACACGTCACTTAGGCACACGTCCGAGTTTTTGTAGGACTAATAATCGGACCGTTCAATAGATCCATAGTTTCGTGGCACCGATTTTTTGGAGGACGTGTGCGATAGTATATTCGAATTCATATTTTCCATCCACTCCGACAAAAAAATCGGTCACCGATTGTCTGACGTGGTTGGACAGCCTTAAGCAATATGTTAGCAAACAAATGAAAAACGAACATACAGGCACTGAACAATTAAGTACTAGAGAGATAAATACAAAATTGCACCACAACACCAATTGTCTAGAACTGTAGACCCAACACAGAATTCCCGGTACCAACGTCATAGGAATTATGCAACGTTTGACAATGACAATAATTGTTTACCTACGCGACATGGTAAACGGGAAGAAATCGTTCAATACACGTCAAATAACGTGTAACTCACAGCTATGCAAAATTTTTGGTGAGTAATTTCATTTGTGATCAATAATGTATCCAACTTTTAAAAATATACATACATACCATTACACCTGTATTCCCCGAACGGTTAGGCAGAGGTGTACTAATGTACACCCACAGTTCGCCGGTATGTTTAGGTCCCATGTAATAGAGGGCGAGCTTATTGCCATTAATCGGGCACAAATCTCAACTCCGAGCTGCTACTGAGAATTTCATAGAAAAACCAAATAACACTATGCTCGACCTGGGAATCGAACCCAAGACCTCTAGCGTAGCAGTCGCGCTTAGGACCATTAGACTAACAAGGTAGTGAGCATAGCTAAATATAATAAAGTTGAATAGTTTTTTGTTTGTCTAATCTCTGGAACTACCAATCGAAATGCAAAAGTTCTTTTTGTATAATTATGATAGCCTGATACATGAGGAATAATATAGGATATACATATAATATCACGCTATGGCACACGGGAGCGGAATAGTGACCAAAGACGTAACTTAAGGCGGGTGAAAAAAACACGCGGACGAAGCCGTGGGCAGTTCCAGGGTAGCTCCAGAGATGTTTAAAAACAAAACAAACAAAAAAACTCTTCAGCTTAGAATATTAGTACGGATACATATGTCACAAAAAAACTGCAGTCACCAATTCGCGCCCCGCCATGATTGGTCATCGAAAGGCGAAAGGTCAAAATGGTCATTTGACGAAAAAAAGAACAAGTAGGTACCTAAACGGAAGCCTTGGGTATTCTTGACGTCATATTCTGTGGTATGTAGTATGCACCATACTACGTAGGCTCCCTAGCCGACTTCATAGTTAACCCTAGAGACTTAATAGTATGACGTTAGTGGATTAACGCTGATTTGGTAGACTTTGCTGACGCAAAGGACTTGAGAAGAACCACGTCTTCTAAAGGAAATGGCAAGGATATTAAACCAGCTTTTTATACAATATTTTCCGAACGCATTCAACCCTAATCTCTTAAAAGTTAGAGTAAAAAGGTTTCTTCTGGGTAAGCTCACTCTAATGTCGACTCTGTCTCTTTACTTTTGACGTAGACTAAAGTCAAGAGCAAACCCATCTCAATTAAAAAAGATAATCTCTCTCTTAGTCCGATGGAACGGCAATTCAAGATGACCGGGGAGAGATCAGGCGCCGCGCCGGACCAACGATTTTATATGATTTCCAAGATACGGGTTCAATACAGCGGTTCGGAAGCAAACGTTTTAAATCAAATAATATCCTCCAAGAAAGGAGGTTTGAGGTTTTTACGGGGTTGGTAACTCACGAGTGATGCCTCTGGTGTTGCAAGTATCCATAGGTAGCGGTAACCGCTTATCGTCAGGCGAGCCGCTAGCTTGTTTGCCACCTTCGTGGTATAAAAAAAAACTACATTTTGTAATACTTAAACAATATCTTTTACGGCAGGTTTTAAAAATAGCGTTCCGAACGAAATACTCACAATATTGAATAAATAAATTATACGAAAATCACCAGGTACAATAAAATTAGCACCTAAAATTGTATTATATGACATAAGTTAACACATCATTGAATTATTTGAATTATCAATACATTATATTGAGCGATCATGATTATTTATTAGAATAGAAGCAAATAATACTAATGATAAATTCAAATACAAAGAATTTGTAGCCATTTTTATATTTTATCGAGTTAAAAACGTGTATACAATACTAGCTATATCTATACACCGCGGTATCACCCGTGTTCAGTTACTGCTTCGCCTCATTTAGCGTGATGTTTTATATTATGTAAACCCCTTCCTTTTGAATCAATTCTATTTTATGAAAACCGCATTGAATTCCGTCGCGTAGTTTAAAAAATCTAAGCGTAAAGAGAGACAGCCGGGAAGCGATTTTGTTTTATACTATGTAGAGATACGCGTGAAGTTAAACCACAAAATACTGCAGTACTATTCCGAATCTCAAAAAAACTCGCTTGGTAAATTTACGTGAGCCTGTGGTGGTAACCCCTAGCATCAGTGGAATAACAGCTCACCTCAATTTCACTTCACTTAAATTCACAGAGGAAGATTTTGAAACAATACATCGGCTGATAATCCTAGGTTTGGTTATAAAAATTCTCGGAATTCAAATACTTCCCAACATCTCAAAACATAATCGTGATTCATTGGGGGTTCTAAGACACTGATTGGAGGTACAGGGGTGATTCGTGAAATAATTATGACTTAGCGAAAAAAAAACAAAAAATCAATGATGATACAGGCGCCAAGAGATACGAATCGGCATTTTTCAAATATTGAAATGATGAATCGTCGTCATCGTCACTATTATTTACCTTCTATTTATCTGGATGTATAAGGCGAAATGTAACATGCATGTGTGATGTCAATGTAAATATGAGACGCTAGTTATGTTGTACTTCAATTTAACATGTTAGGTAATCTCTCTGGTGTAATTTTCTATATTTTCTTTTTCAATTATATCAACTTCATATATTTTAAATTTAACGTTTCCATTCCAGTACTGAAACTTCTAGATGCTCATGGTACTAGACAACTATTGTCGCTTCCTATAGACAGTGTTAACAACATCTAAAGGTCTTCCAAATATCCTACATAGATACAGCTACTCCCAAAAATTTCCATAGTTCAAAGACTTTTTCCGGAAGTCTTCAACTATTATATTGTGTTACAAAACTATTGTGTTACACATTGTTATCTGTTGATAAAAATAACCGGGTCCGTAGAGTTTCCTTGTTGTATTTCGAGTTGGTATAAGGAAATTATTCGTTTAGGTACAACATTGTAGTAATCATGACGGTTTTTAATCGATTTACCTCCTTTAAATGACAGGTTTATTGAAAAATGTTCACTTAAATCACGTGAAGGAATACAATTTATCTATTTTAACGTTACATTTAAGATTATTTAATATCAGGATTGAAGTGAATTGCAAACAATGTGGTTAACATTGAAGGACCTAAGGTAGTCCCCTGTGATTTCCCCTGGAATTACTTCTATATTTAATTGTCAATAGTTTTTTATTAGATAACGCAAGTGATCCCAGTTAAATATAAATGAAAACGATACTAAAATTACTATTTCATTGATAGTTTTTGAGTATCTTATTATTTAATATCTACACTGATACCTTCTCTAACGCCTATGAAAAGTTTTTTAGATACAGAATTAAATATATAATACATTTCTTTACAAAAATTAAGATAACAGTAATAATCATAATTTCTTTGAAAGAGAAATCAAATATGATAAACGTGAAGCTCCACGATCAAAACCAAGATACTGAAATTGTACAATTTCAGTAGTTTCCATTCATTCAAGTAGTATTCTATCTCCTTCAAATTGAACAGGGGAGAAGCAAAACACAACGTAAGTCGAGATAAAATATATAAAATCTATCTTTTCCTCAAATTCTTAGATAATCAAGGGAATCTCGATATGATTCATTGATGTATTTGCTATAATCTAGATATTAATGCATTGTTGGTACTGGCCTGTGGACGGTGAGCAATGGGTAGCTCACCGTCCTTACGTTGCATAACGACAGGCCGTGTCGACGGCGCGTTCGTGTTCCACGCGCGCCTCAAAGAGATGTCAGCAAAAGGAAGGGGCCACTGAGGGCCGATGCCTGCCGGGGCTGCGGGTTGTTCGCAAGAGATACCGCGCCCCCGGAACGCAAAGGGCACAAGAAGGAACATGGGTGGGTTTTAGTCAGTAAAAGTCTGACACTCCCTCCCGCCCCGCCCAGGGCGGGGGAAGTTATTTGATGATTTCCCACCCACCAAAAAAAAAAAAAAAAAAAATGCATTGTTGGACTATGATTGATATGTAGAATTGTCAAAGTATTCATTCATTCTATTTCTATTGTTTTTACATCCTGATTGGCGATTGATTCCACTGTGTCGTGCTGATATAATAGTTGTCATGTTAAATGTGTTAATGCACAATAAATGGACGTAAATAGACCTTTCTTTTTTCCAAGTCCAAGTATTTATTATATCTACCGCTGTACGATATACTATCATCGACGAAATTTGATATTTTATGGGTCCCGTACCCAAAGAGTGCCAAATGGGATCCTATTACTGGAAGTCCACTACCTATAGGTCCGTCTGTCACGGGGCTGTATCTTTTAAACCATAAAGGTTAGATACTTGAAATTATGACAATGTGTGTATAACTATAAACGATAAATAAGCAATAAAAAGAAAATAAAGTTAAATCGAAAAATTCCATTCAACAAACGTGTATTTTCCGAATTTTTTTGCTCGATTTTAATATTGTGCGGTGGAACGGAAACCTTGGAGTATGAATCTGACTTGCAATTGGCCGGTTTTTTTTTAGATTTCTGTCGTCACGTTCCCAGTGTTAGCAAGAAGCGACAATAAGACAACAATAAAAAACCTAACGACCCAGTGGGCACACTCGAAACATACAAATGTCAGTGATCATAAAAGCGTCTGTGAAATGTAGGTTCAAGATAATGCACCTTTGGCTTGAGTCGGTATGGTGTTTATACTAATGCATCATTTCTCAGATTCGGTGAATGCTGGGTGAGCTGAATACGTAAATAGCAATGCATTTCAACGGACTTTAGGTCAACCTTTGATTTGGTATAATAATATTTGGACTTTGAAATTCATGCCATTACTAACGTAACTAATTGCTTTGGAAACCGAGGGTTATACCCGCAGTTTCTACCGCAATCAGTTACGTTTTTCTAATAATGTCAGCCTATGTCCCGCTACTCCTCTCATACAGATAGGCACAAGCATTGAATACCACGCTTGCTTAAGCAAAATTGGTGATTTCAGACTAACATTAACTATAAGTCCAGGTTTCCTTATGATGTTCTCCTTCACCGATGTCAGTAATTTCCAAGATAAACTTAGGAAGATCGCTGCTTGGACAATTGAAATTTTACTAAGTCACTTATAAACAATTTGATATGGTACCGTTTTTAGTTCTTCAGACACTAATGAAGTAAAAGTATTACTAACTACCACAGTAGACATGAAATGACGTGTTGATGACCCTGTTAGCTTCCGTGCTAGCGTCATGGTCATCTGTTCAGCGCCGTTCAAAGTCACGGTCAACGCTTCAGATTTTGAATGAGTCACCTCCAGACAAGCCAAACTTATTAAAATTTTGCGGTTTTCGGTGAGTATTTTCTAATATGTCGAAATGTTCATGTTCTTCAGTAAGTTATTAGTTTAATGGTTGTAAATGCTTCTGACTAATCCGGTGTTTGATTTCCTACTTGTGTTGGTACTGTTTTTATATGCCGTAGCTGTTTTTTAGATCTTCCAGTTGTGTCAATAAATGTTTTTTCTTTCTTATATGTAGGTATTGGTATTTCCATCAAAATATTTTGTTTTTGTTTCTCCTACACCTAATTTACGTCATTATTTTAGTCCATCTAATATCAGCCTAATATTGTCCCACTGCAACGCAAAGGCCTCTTTCCATCCAAGGACGGCACGATCATTTACTTATCATCACGTATGCTCAAGACGGATTGACGATTTCAAACTTTTATTAACCATAAGTCCAGGTTTCTCTCATGATATTTTCCTTTACTGATGTCAGTGATGTCTAAAACAAACATTATTATTGTTTCAGCATCTATACGCTTATTATTGGTGTCGAACGCTTAATTTGAGTCAAGTCTAACAATTTTTACTTCATTTTCAACGATGCTTCTTTTACCTTCATAATACGTAACTTCCCCTATACTTACTTTAACAAATTAGTCACATGTGTTTACGTCATATATCAACACATACATAATCTACGTAACTATACCCTTATCTGATAAGAGTCCAAATCTTGTTTATTAAACATAAATATTTTGGCTGTTTGTGTTCCGATTCCGTATATAGTTGTAGACTGAGAATAAAATCTGTTTTATTTTCATCTTCAATTATGTTACACCTTAAAATATATAATTAAATATACCGTTTTTTATTAAAGTCAAAGCATTTATTTCATCATCATCATCTACTCGTACTTAGCCTTTTCCCAATTAAGTCGGGGTCGGCTTTCAGTCAGACCGGATACAGCTGAGTACCAGTATTTTACATGGAGCAGCTGCCTATCTGACCTCTGGTTGTCAGACTTCTTGGCTTCTAACTATCCGTAACGACTGTCAAAGATCTACGAATGACAGCCGGGACCAACGGCCTTACGTGCTTTCCGAAGCACGGGTGTGTCACACTACCATCTTCCAAACTCCGGGCTGCTACTGAGCAAATCCTAATGGAAAAACCCAATAACACTTTTTGCCCGACCTGGGAATCGAACCCGGGACCCCACGCTCATCAGTCGCACTTGCAACCACGAGACCAACGGGGCAGTCCAAAGCATTTATTTCAATTAGATTATTTACTTTTGAATTGTCAAGGAGTCGGTCAGTAATTCGGAAAGTTAAGGCCTCTATGTAGAAGACGATGAGGTAGGCAGGAGGACAGCTCATAGGCCATCTAAAAATTTGTCTGCATCGCTTTCAATGGGGCAAATACCCAAACGGCTGGTAGCATTTCGGCGGTCTTTGCATGGCAATGCTCTGGTCTCGTGAATCTGTTATTAATGTATTGTGATCACGAATCTGTTAGTTGATGATGCACCGACGTCATCACGTATTTAATTTTTCGCCATCGTTGGTAGGACCATGTTTATTAATGACATGTCTTGATGAAAAATAACCAAAATGATTATATAATTCTGTCTCTACAACTATTTGCAGATAATAAAAGTAGTGTATTTGGCACACTATGACATATTATAATCATGAAATATTTGAAGTGGAAATCGCTGGATGGTTTCCTTATCATTAGAAATTCGACGACGTGACAAGATTTGGGTTTTTTGCTAGATTTACGCATATATACTGCCTGCGTTTGACTCGTAGTGTCAAGAGCGACTGCTAAGCGGGGGGTCCTAGGTTTTTCCATTAGGAATTTGTAAATCACAGCCCGGAGTTTAGAAGTTGGTGGTGTAGCACATCCGTGTTTCGGAAAACACGTAAAGCCGTTATTCTCGGTCGTCATTCGTAGATCTTTGTTAATAGTTACGGGTAGTCAGAAGCCTGAAGTCTGGCAACCAGTCTTACCAGAGCTTTAAAAAACTATAACGTAAAATACTGGTTTTCAACTGCATCTAATTAGAAATGAAGCCGGCCCCAACATAGTTGAAAAAAGACTAGGTAGATGATGATTTGATTAAAGCAAAATTTTCATGCTTGTGAGTCCTCGAGGCTATTTCTTTACACTTCAATGTAGGCAATACTATTGTATAAAAAGTCCCTGTCGAAACTTAGTTCAAGCAAGTGAGTGCTACAGGTGTATGTTCGTACATTACTTGTGTGTTTTAACATTAATGTCAAGTGAGGAGACCCGAGTGCGAGTTTAGTTTACAGAATAGTCCTTTTAGAATATAAGGCTGTATTTCTACTTGATATTTATGTGAAATTAAGCAATAATATTCGCTTCCTTGTCATAACTTGAGCTAAGCTAGCACTGTTAAAATAAGTTGAAACTTTGATCTTCAATTACTGCGTGACTAAAAGGTTTCCAGGTAAGGTTGCGAAAAAAAAAGATCGCAGTGATGGAAAGAACATGTGCACACTTTATTTGGTCCTTTAGTACGCGTGATGCACTAAAGTACCTGGTCCTTCTGACAGAGACTTAGCGTTACAGATTGACGTCATATTTCAGTGGCGCCACTAAGCAATATCTTAAAAGATACTCTTAGAGTGTATTTTCTTTTATCGCTTTTTCTCTATCTACATCTTATACTATCAACGCCTAAGTAATCGGTTTTCCATTTCACTGATATCTACGGATACTTTGAATGGTCACTTTTAATAATTTATTTTTCTCTCTTATCAAGACAACTATTCTTTTTCCTCCCATCACATCTACATTTAAACAATTTGGTATTGCTTTACATGGGAGAGACCATTAAATTTTTTAGGTACGTAATACATAATTATAAACCTTTTTGTTTGTTTGTTTGTTCTGTCCCACTTCGGGGCAAAGGATCTACAACATGAAAAAAAAATTATAGCTGTCTTGTGCCATAACCAGTGTGTCAAATTTCATATCAGCCTGGAAAAAATCTTAAAAATACAACTACAAAACTACGTAACTACAAAATTGCTTTGACACTGTGCAACCTCCGTGTATGACAGTACTAAGAAAATTATGATGTGACGCGCTAAAGCCTGCGTTATCGTTTCCGAGAAAATTCTCATATAATCTCTGTGTGTCAAATCCATCTAATCAGGCTTTTTCAAGGGAGATTTTTCTCTTATCTTGGATTTTCTATGGGTCCAAGTGTTTATTTTGACGTAAAAAGATTAAACGCATTACGTAGATATTATCCACACTTGTACCTATAACTTTAGACCACCACGTGCTTATGCTCGTCATTTATGAACGACCATGTAGTGTACTTAGTGATTACTAGTGTTTCTCATTGTAAGTGAATTAATTATTTTGTTTAATAAAAATAAATGTCTTATGTGTGCTAACATTTAAGTAACAAAATAATACTATTGTAATGTTTTTGGTCCTAAGAGCATTATTTCATCTTATTTTCTACTTCACGAGTAGTTCATATTGGGTTTACATTATCATGCTTTAAAAATACAAAATTAAGAGACTTCTTTGGCTTCTAAGTTTCGCGGAAAGACTGCTCTCTAGACCGACGGCTAAGGATTAATTTACACCACCACTGTGGATCGGAAGTCTGGATGCGCGCAAATTCGTAGGATTGCGTAAAATTCGATTCACCGGAATCAGTAAGAATTATCCGAAAGACGAGCAATCATTAATTTGCGTTTATACGCATTAAGACGTCCCCATACATGAGCGCTATTATCGCTGGGACGGTAATCGATTTCGCGGGAAAAATAGAAATAGAACTTGTTCTACGGATGTCTCCCTAGTGATACCTCTATGCATTTAACTTTTAATAATAACTTCCTGTCTATTACTGTCCCACAGCAGGGCAAAGGCCTCTTCTCATACAGAGAAGACACGAGTATTGATCACCACTCTTGTTTAAGGCGGATTGGCGATTATATTAATTTAAGTCCAGGTTTTCATACATAGAAAAAGTCACATTAGTAGTTGCCCGTGCCCAGTTGCAAACCCATACCTTCGTGCATAAGTGACGGGCGCCTTAACCGCTAAGCAATCACAACGATTTAACCTTTATGGACACAATATCCTATTCAACGAAATTCGCAGCGCAGTGTGAATAGAGCCTAAAGGTGACTGACGCAATTTTGTTCAGACATAGCTATAGACGACACACTGCGCGCTTTCGTTTAATTGGCTGAGAATGCAGACGCTTAGTGCATCATTTTACTTAATTATGAACAACAACTAGCTATTGTTCGCGGCTCCACTTGTAATCAAGACGAATCCCTTTCTATTTAATTTATAGATAGGTAGACATAATCATAATTTTTAAAACCGGTTTCCAAGATCGTCATACAAATTTTAAAGTTTTTAAAGGACTTCGACTAGAACGTCACATACATACACAAATATGTTTAAAAATAAACATAAATATAGCAAAACATCTACTTTGTTTATAAACAATAACTTATGAATTAATTAATTCACCAAAACCTCAATTAAACACGAATAACAGACAGACACACACATACGCAGCACACAATACAAGTATATCTTACAAACAATAGGCGCGATGTACTCGCATGTTTCAGAGACACACCGCTCGGATGTTAGTCGCTTACCGCGGAGAGCTTCAGAAAGACGTATATTAGTGCAACATCGTGCTACTGTGTGGATTTGCCGAATAAACGTTTGATTATAACTCTTGGGTAAGTCCATTTATGAAACTTTTATTTAATCTTTAAATTATTCGTATTTTTTTTTTGTTATTGACACTGATCGAAAACGGCAGCGATTTTTGATTGGATTTTTTTTTGTCGTGCATTCTCGGTTTTTATTTCTTAATTCAAATGACGTTGGACTTGAACTTTTGTAGATTGTATTAGATGTGTTTTGCATTAAATTAGATAAAATTCGATGTGTTTGGTGACGTTACTTCAAGGAACAAGTTATTTACCTACATAAGAGTAACTTTGCCGTCGAAAAAAAGGCGTAGCTAACTTTAAATTTAAGTGAAGTTAACAAACTTTTTCAAGACACAGATCATGTAGTTGTACAATTAGGACCACAGTGCGTGGTCTCTGGTCCTAATTGTACAACTACATGAAATAAGCTATTGCAAAAAAAAACACGAAATCAGACAAAACTGAAGCTTACTTCTTTATAAAATCAATCGCAACTACCGCACTGTGCTACCAATTGCCAAACTGTAGTAAAAATGTATCGGTTGCGTGAGCCCTAAAGGCTTTCGTATGACGTAGCGACGGGCTCGCCGTCTCGACCAATCACAGCGTTGACTGATCCATAAAAACGTCAAGCGTGAAGCGGAAAGACCAAACGCGAAACGTACGTGAGGCAGAACGCACGCCAGTAACAAACGGCACGCGCTACATTCGTTCGCTCAATAAAATTTTCGGTCAGTTAAGTGTTGTTCGCATTTCGGAATAAAAAAAGTGAGTAAAAAAGATTTAAAAAAAAATCTGCATTTTTTTTTATTTGTCTCTCGTGGGTGTCCAGTCGGAACCGGTGTGTAATTGGATGCTGGATTGGTTCAAATGATATTATCTTAGTTCCAAGTAAGCTATCAATTTTTTTTTTCAATTTATCAGTTGTTTGCAAACAAAATTTTTGAATTGGTTCCTAATGGACATCCAGTGGTAATCAATCGCAAAGTCGTAAAAAGTGATTTTATCTTTTTTTGTTAATGTTTACATTCAAATTAGTGAGTATCAGAAGGTGTATGCAGTATTTTTCAACATCAAAGTAACTTCTAACTTAAGCATCCAACATTGATAAAATACTTTTCGAACTTGCAACTTTTTGTTTTGAAACTTTTGAGAAACTTATTACAGTTTTAAACTTAACAAAAGTTTGAGAATCATTGCAACCATCTGCTCCTACTTACGAAATACTTATCATAAACCTGTATAAACTTATCTGCATATTTCTATGCAATCAGTCAACATTGATAAAAAGTCTTATCTTGATCTCTTGCGTAAATATTATCGGAAGACTTCATGGGATGGTTAATCTCATAATCTCAATCGGTGTTAAATTTAACGTCTTTTATAAAATAAACCACTGTGTTATTATCAAAATGCACCTTAAGCATAAAAATCTTTAGGTTTAAATTATTAATTTCCCACTTATAAGCTTATTACTACAAACAGCATCACGTAAATATTGAAAGGCACTCAAAACGCCTAGAAAACTAATCTAAATTCTGTTGCCATTGATAAAATTGTGTCATTTCTTATCACATCATCTGTTACGTGCACAAAAGTAAATATCATTCTGATACCACACACGGGATAAGTAGAGATATATCGTTAAGTCATGCAAGAGGTTTTACTCGCGTGAACACATACCAAACTTGAGTAAATAAAAAACGAAAGTCGGCGTTTATCTTAAGTCTTGAATATACAAATATTAGCTTAGAGCTGTTGAAGTAGAGAATGCAATCTAAGTCACGAGATTTACAAAAGGAATTTCGGATAAAGACGGTGGTACACATGTACCTAAAGACCAATTCATGTTATTCATAAGCGTTTAAAATCTAGTCGGAATCTTATCTTTGCAACAAACGATGTTAAAACTTGTGTCAAAAAATTAGAGGACAAGTTGATAGTGTAATTAAAATGTAAACAATTCAAATTATTCAAAATTAAAAATGTTATGTAACCCCCGACAGAGAGAAGAATAAGAATCCATACCGCAGCTAAGAAAAGAGCTGATAACTTTAAAACCACTGAACCGATTTCCATCAAACATAGCTAAGAACACTTCCGACTAATATACCTTTCAAACAAATAAAACTAAATCAAAATGCCTCTAACTTACCTAAATCTTTGACAAGTTTTTGACATTGACTGTCACTAAGATGAGACGATGCCACTAAAATTCGTTCATTTTTAATTACGTAAATTGGTCCTTTGATTCGTGAGAAGACATTGAATAAGGCTGTCAAAATCAAATTAGAACTTAATAGTATACATACATAATAAAAATGTAAGCTCAGTAAGACAATGTTCTAGTAAGTTGTCAAAGAACATTATAATGTATGTTATTTTAATATAATCTATCACTAATTAATGCCTTCTTAAATAAATATTGACTGACATTCAGATAATAGATTGTCGTTTTACAAATTGTATGGGACATTATTTTTGTTTGATAAATTGTTTACGGCTCTATCATTGGTGTCCGAAGTATATACTTAATTAATTTGAACTTTTGCGGTGTCAAGAAACATTTTGTAAGTGTATCCTTTCCAATAACACATTTATATCAAATCATTTAATGCCGATATCACAGGGTTGCTTTCAGGATTTATTTGCGTTATGAGCAGCTGCTGCTGCAGCAGCTGCTGGCATAGTAAATTTCTAGAATGTCGTGACTTTTTCTTCTCAAATCAATTATTTCTTGAAATCGCATCAATACTATATCTACATAGTATAAAACAAAGTCGTTTTCTGCCGTCTGTACCTATAGTTAAATCTTTGAACTTCACAACGGATTTCGATTAGATCACGCTACGACCAACGGGAGCGGAGCAGTAACCAAAGACGTAACTCAATGCGGTGACACCGCGGTGTACATAGCTAGTCATAGATAAAAATGATCTATTGTCAGATTATCAGTTACTGGTTACATTTTTACATTCACGATTTTGATATCACTGTATGCGTCAGTATATTCTACTCGTACTATAATATTATTAATGCGAAAGTTTGTGAGAATGGATGGACGTTTGTTACTCAATCAAGCCAGAACGGCTGAACGAATCTAGATGAAATTTGGCACAGAGATAGATTATAGTCTGGAAAAAAACAAATCTGGTAAATGTACGGTTTCCGGGGATAATATCAACTTTGACGCGGACGAAGTTGCGGGCTGAAGCTAGTGTATGATAACAGAGAATAGTATAATGTGTATGTTCGTGTGTCGACACCTTTCTCTGCGCCACGTCATCGGATGACGCAATAACTGTTACTGTTTCGCTAAGATGCTGCACTCCTGTCCTGTCCTTTCTAATGCTTTTGTAATTTCTTCTAAATTGTTATCATTATTTATCTTAATTTCATTATATTAAGGTACATGTTAAGTTTGGCAATTTTTTTAATTTAAATTAGCAGCGATTAAGATTTCATCATTTTAATACCTTCTATATAACTATGGATGCCCATTGGTATATTCTTTTCTACCATTAACTATGTATTTTTAGTTCGCACTGCTCATTTTATAAAATCACTCGTGGTTTTCCTCACCTGCGTTAAATTACGATTTTGGTTACTACTCCACTCCTGTGTGTTATAGCGTGATCAGCAGCCTTTACTATTCTTCAAGAATCTGGCTATCATATCCGATAAGATTTTTCCCAATTTCATTTCTGGTTCCAGAGATTAGCGCGTTTAAACATACATAAAAAAATACACTTCACCTTTATGATATTAGTAAAGATGACACTTTTACCTCGACGACACACTGTTAGCATCTAATATGTGAATTTATTTCTATTTATTCACTGTCTAGTCATGAAGTTAGCCAATAATTGATTTTCTAAACAGTCATACATACACTTTAAAGAATTACGAAAATCGTGTCTTGTTGAACTAGCAATTTCAGTTTTAAATGGCTTTGGAATTACTAGAAATGTATAATGTACATTACTATCACATATATTAATATATTTAAAAAAAAAGCGAGCCACCCCGGATTCGCATGGTAGACTTGTAAAAAAATTCTTCGTACATGCGACAATTGGTTTAATTCATATAGATAACATCAGTTTATACAACAAAATATTCGTGTATTCATATTCTTGTTAAAAAAATATATAAATAGTGGATCCTTCTAACATCATTACAAGTTAAAACCTACTAGCTTATAGCATGAATTTACACACAAAAGATACGTATAGGTACATCTAGGTACATTTGATTCCGCATCTAGTACTATTTACCTCATAAGTAAACAGTAAAACAACGAATAAAACAAACCAAGCTTTAACAATAAAGATAAGAATGCAAATACAGTGTCTACAATTGTGAACTTGGTGTTCGGACAATATGCAAACTTTTTACAATAAAACTTTTTTACTCATAAAGTCGGAAAATTTTAAGAAGAAATAAGTTGTTGATTTTGGTTACTATGGAGATTGCAAATAACACAAATTTCTATAAATTTGTTCGAATCGTTTTTTTTTAAACTAACAGAAACCTAAATTTTATTCACTAGGTCTTTAGGTTAGTAGTATAAGAGCTCTTTGTGAAGCAGCTCGTCCGGGGAAGTACTACCACCATACCCAATTCTGCCGCAAAACAGCGTTGCTGTATTCCGGTTTGAAGGGTATGGACGCCGGTGTAATTACAGGCACATGAGACATTTTAACTTTGTCTCTGGGATGGCATCGCATTTGCAAGGCCTCTGGTATTGCAGATGTCTATAGGTAGCGGTGACCACTTAACATCAAGTGGGCCATCGGCTAATTTGCCATCCAACGACATAAAAAAGAAAAAAAAAAGGTTTGAGGGTATGAGTTCCCACTAAGTTATATATGTTACTGAAATCGATAATTCGTCTTAAGAAAGCGTGCTAATCAATGCTCTTGCCTTCTCTGTATGTAAAAAAGCTTTTCTTGCATAGGCCTATACTGGAACTAATACGATAGTACTGAACCACTTTTTCAAAAAGTTGAGTCTTCTCATCCCATATTTGTGAAGCGTAAAGCATCCCAAAAGAACTGTAAATTTTGGATTTTATTTTTTGTATGAGGCCTATATCACCTACCAAAAAAAATTGTATATCCATGACGGTAAATTCTCTAACAACCGTTCGGGAATGATCGTAAAGCTTATAAACAAATAAACAAAGTACATAGTTGTGAGTACAATAAAACGAACAAGACTCAAATCTTCAGTGCATACTTCAAAACGCATTTAAAGTAACGTCGCCGACAGCGCCGTTAACCGACTTAAAAAAATAGGAGGTTTTTTATGTATGTTCAGGCGAAAAAAAAAATTCATATGCAAGAAAAAAAAATGATTTGCAAAATTCTTGTTTGTCCAAGAGAAGTTTATTTCGAAATGGTCCCACAGAAAATTAATCAAGATCGGTTCAGTAGCTTGGTGTTTAATCAAAATAACTGAAAAAAAAAAGACATCTAAGTAAACGAAATTGCTTATTTTTGTCAATAAGTACGTAAAAAAAATAGTCAGTTACCATCTCGTCAATTTTGTGTTACAATTAGTTATGAAAATAATTCCCTTGACGGTAAACTGACTAACTACATTTTTTTATGACAAAACAAATGTTCTATGTGGTACTGCCGAGAATGCTTCCTCTTAAATACGTATAAGTCGAAGTAACATAACGACTTAGGGCCTGTTCACACCGAGACGTGACGCGACACGACGCAGCGCGCACATTTTAATAGAACGACTCAAAATATATCTTTATTTACTACAGGAAAAGATTGTGAGAATTCAGCGTTGCATGGTGTAACTTATTCCGAATTATCACAATGAAATGTGTATCTTTTCGTGTAGTAAATAAAGATATATTTTGAGTAATGTGCGCGCAACGTCACGTCGTGTCGCGTCTCGGTGTGAACTGAGCCTTAGTCGTACGGGACTGGAGGAGTCAAAGATGTAAGGTTGTAAACCCTTCAAATCAACTGTTTGTGTGACTACATGCTGGAATTTATGCGCTTATAGCCTAATAGTTAATCACACATAACATAACATACCATTACACCTGTTTCCCCCAGAGGGTTAAGCAAAGGTGTACCAATGTACACCCACAGTTTACCGGTATGTTTTTAGGTCCCATGTTATAGGGGGCGAGCCTATTGTCATTAACCGGGCACAAATCCTAACTCCGAACTGCTACTGAGAAATTCATAGAAAAACCCAATAACATTTTTTGCTTGACCTGGGAATCGAACCCAAACCCTCTAGCGTAGCAGTTGCGCTTAGGACCACTAGGCTAGCGAGGCAATTTTTAATCAGTTAGCAATAAACAATTGAGTATTGGATTCGAAGCACAAATTTACAACTAAAAGACGTCAAAAGGTCGTGAGGTCAAGGCAACCCCTCATTGGTTAATGCTTAAAAAAAAACATGTCATTGGCCAACCATTATTTGTATTTACTTATTATGTTATTAACAAAATCATAGCAATAAAACTATTTTTTTTTTCACTATATTATTTACATAAGGATTTTAGTGATGCTAAAATTAATGTAAAAAAAACAAAACATTATTTTACACAAAGCAAAAATCTTACAACAAATCTATCTTTCAACATAAAATAATAAAAAAAGTGCAAATAGTCTTAAAAATAAGTGCGAAGAGTCAATGTTTTTAGCGTCCTTATAAAAGACATCAACGCATTCGGACCCCACGCGAGCGCTCTCGCTTCGTCCTCCTTGTCCTTCCAGGAATAACTTCGCTTATCTGACGCTGGTGACCCCTAGTGAGCCCGCACGTGTAACCAAACATACTGCCTTGGATTATCTACCTGACTGTACCTGGATATTGTACAAATATTCTCTTTACTCTCTTTGAAGCACCAACTACTTTTAGGTAAAATTAAATGCAAAATAATGCTCTTTTTCTTGGAAGTAAATTTTGAAAGTGATGAAAGACAATTTAGACATGAATAAAGATTAATAGATAAACGTTCTAAATTTGAACTTGACAGTTCACGATATTTTTTTATTTTTTTTAATATAATCTTTTTCAACCGTCCTATTAAATTAAAATTTACTGAAGTAAGCTTGAGGACTGTCAATCTCTCACATGGATCTGCTCATGCGAAGAATTGACAGCTGAACTCATTCACTTCACCTATATTCACCGACGGAGACATTTACGGAATGAGATGCAATTGTTTTTTAGAAAACCCTCCTGTATGGTATCATATGAGCACGCTACCCCTATTCAAACTTTATAAATGTTAGAATATCAAACATAACATATTATACCATCACGCCTGTATTCCCCGAAGGGTTAGGCAGAGGTGTAACAATGTACACCCACAATTCGCCAGTATGTTTAGGTCCCATGTAATAGGGGGCGAGCCTATTGCCATTAACCGGGTACAAATCCTAACTCCGAGCTGCTACTGAGAATTTCATAGAAAAACCCAAAAACACTTTTTGCTCGACCTGGGAATCGAACCCAAGACCTCTAGCGTAGCAGTCGTGCTTACTAGGCTAACGAGACAGGTAGAATATCAAAGATATGAGATAATTAATCTATTTATTTTAACGTGTGGTTTTTCTAATTAAACTGATGTCGCTCGTGGCGCTCATTAGTCTTAATGTTTTAATAATTTGTTTCTAATTGATTTTAAACTGTGCAGTTTTTACCCGACTACGGCGAAGCCCGAAAGGAGGGTTATGTGTTTGACTTGTATGTACGTGTGTGTTCCTTTGTCCGCTCGGTAGGTAACTATTCCACGGCTCAACCGATTTCCATAAATTATGTGCCATAAGATAAGTCTGGATGGCGCGAGAGTCGATGGATACAAAAAAACTAGATTAAACATTTAGACGGATCTGCAATACTTAAAGTCTTAATTACTTACCTGCTTTTTTCTTTTTAGTTTTTATTTTATTTTATTTTTTACGTAGTCAGGTTTTATAATTAGTGTAAAAACATTTCAAACATGTTGATATTAAGAAAAAATCTTCAATTATTAAATTTAAACTTACCGATTTCGCTGTATCGTATTTCAACCCACTTATATAATTTTTAATGACTCACATAGAACAAAAACAGTGATATAGGTAGGTAATTTGTGCACAGGTGTAGCAAAATTGTTATTAATAATAATAATTAATTTACATAATTATTCTAAATTAATATAATACACAAATAAAAGACAGTTCAATTCTGTAGGGACTGCATAGTGTTAGGACCTCTTTAAAACATATCTATATTATAAATATATATAATACAAAAGTGGCTCTGTCTGTTCCGTCTGCCTGTTACTCTTTTTCGACGAAACCACTGAACCGATTTTGATTAAATTTGCTACGGGTTTAAACCACTAGAAAGGACATACTACTACAGACATTTAGGCGGACAAAGCCACAGGCAAAAGCTAGTAATACTAATATTATAAAGAGGAAATATTTTTTTTGTTTATTTGTTGAATAGGCTTCGCAACTACTAAACCGATTTGAAACACTTTTTAGCAATAGATAGCTACATTATTCCTGAGTAACATAGGCTAGATAACATCATGCTACGACTTACAAGAGCAGAGCAGTAACCAAAGACGTAACTTAACGCGGGTAAAATAAGCCACGCGGATGAAGTCGCGAGCAGTTCGCTAGTTTAAACTCTGGTCGTGAATACATTGCTTGCATATTAATATTAGTCTGGTTCGTTGTAAACAGAGCTGCTTTAGCACGGTAACAATGTAGTCCTAACAAAAGTCAGGTAGCTCACTCATGTTAAACTCAGTACAAGCTTTTATTCCCATCGTTACTCCACTTTCATTTACATGTAAAGAAAATTGAATAACAAATCCATTCTTCCATACTAATATTTATAAATGCGAATGTAACTCTGTCAGTCTGACTGTTACGCTTTCACGACTAAATCACTAGTTTTGATGAAATTTGGTACGGGGTGAGTTTGTCCCTATTACATGGGACCTAAACATACCGGCGAACTGTGGGTGTGCATTGGTACGCCTCTGCCTAACCCGTCGGGTAATCCAGGTGTAATGTTATGTATACGTATGAGTTTCAGCCCCAAGAAAGATATGCTTCTTTTTATTTCGCAATTTCGTCTGCATCCCCGATATCCGACATTTACAAAAGAAACATTACTATATTTTATAACGTCACGCTACGACACATGGGAGCGGAGCAGTAACCAAAGACGTAACTTACCGCGGGTGAAAATAACCACGCGAACGATGTCGCGAGCAGAAGCTAGTCAATAGTAAAGATTATAACAACTGCACATGAGGGCAATCTTTTGTTAATATATTGCTTCAAACTAAGGCCTTATTGAAATGTTGGTTTATAAAATGGAAACTATGTATTATGAGCACTCTGGTTATATTAACCTACCAATATTATAAATGCGAAAGTTTGTGAGGATGTATGTACGGTTCCGGTAGGATAGTATATTAAGTTTGACGCGAAGAAAGTCCGGGGCGGGAACTAGTTTTTTATGAATTATTTTCTAATACATTTTGATCGCTACTTCGATCGCGTGGAATAGAATTTGTACCTCAAAATAATTAAAATAAGAAACCTACCTACAGAAAAGTATGAAACAAGAAAATATTTTCTTTTGAAATTATTTTTGTTAGTGATCTTCAGAAGATAGCCATGGGCGTATGCCACCTAATCTTACAAAACAATACATTTAGCAAGCGAACATAAGCTTGGGTTCGATTACCAAGTCGAGCAAAAAGTGTTATTGGGTTTTCTATGAAATTCAGCAGCAAGCAGCTCGGATTTAGGAATTGTGCCCGGTTAAAGGCAATAGGCTCGCCCCCTATTACATGGGACCTAAACATACCGGCGAACTGCGGGTTACATTGGTACAGCTCTGCCTAACCCTTCGGGGAATACAAGCGTGATGATATGTATTTCATACTATTCAGCAGTTGGGTTTTCGACAAGTTCGAATAGTTATTCTTCTGCATACCTTCTTGGTCTTCATACTCTTGTGGACCAGAGAATTATCGTGCAAATTTAAACTCAAACTTCATAGCATATTTCACCAAACTCGTTAAATAAACGGAACCCAACATCTCAAAGCACCCATTCAAATTGAAATGAACGATTCAATAATTAATTTAAATTAATTTGATGTTAAACATAATTTACATTATTGGTTCCAATATTTGAATATGGTCGAACACCTGTGTGCAACCCGATACGGCCGTCGGCGCCGACTGACCATAAATTGGCCATTAATTTGACCATAAACAATACGTTTTTTTTTTCGAATATCGAATATCTTTTGGGACGGTTGTTCAGGTAGTGTTCGAAGAAGGCTTCATTGATGATTCATTTGGAATCGATATTTCGATTATAAAATCTACTCAGGCATCATTTCAAGGAAATTTTGGTTAATCGTTAAGACTTAGATCAGCGATAGACTTTTTGTGCCAAGTATGATTAAGTTTACGAACTACACGGCGAAATATAAAAGACCGTTCAAGACTAACCAAATTTTAAAAATGGAACAAAAGGCATTGCAATCCCCTAAATTATACCAAATATTGTTCGTATTCATAGGTTGTATTTACATCCAAATAAAAACGTCTTCTGTTATACCTTATTCATATAACAGCTATCAAATTTTATAACCAATCATAGCACAGTCCATAAACACCTCGAAACGCACTTTATAGTACCGGCCCATTCAATAAACTAGTAGTACTTGGACATAGTCAGTATTATGCTTCACACGCTAAGCAGTAAGCTAACACCACAGATATATGAATACACGGAAGCGTCTGGTATGTCGACAGACGTTAACATTGACACTTGACCTATCCAGCGTACGTTTTACTATCGTTAATCAATGGGATTTGTGAGATTGTCTCTTCTTTTAAATCTTATTCTACAGTTATATGATTTGTAGATAGCTCGTCTAGATCTTGGTTGGGGAGCTTTAAACATTTTAGCGTTATCTCTGACCTCACCGTTAGCTTTATCTGCTTTAGAATTTGGCTTTACGGTTCTGTTTTTGACATTGTAAACTAATATTTCTGTTACATTGGTCAATTCTTCATTGACTATATTTAGAATAAGATAAATGCTTTGGACGTCTACATGTAACGCAAAGCCACCTTTCAATTACATGACTTTCTAGAACTCCTCATCCAGACGTTTTAAATCAGAAACTCGTTGATAGCCGCGATTTTCATCATCTTAATCCTCGGACCGGCTCGGGTGCGCTCGGGTACACTCGGGTGTATTCGGAACCAGCGCAAGAGTCGCCGTCAAGTCTCGTTCAACTTGCTACTTAAGTTACAAACCAGATCTTGTTAAGTTACATTTTATTTTATAATGTTATTTTCTTTTAGTGTGATATTTCTTTTATGAACATGTGACAATGCGTTTTTTCTTTTAGTTTATTTCTGTACATACCTACTCGTTTATTTTTGGATTTCAATTATCTAAAAAAGTTGGTGAATATTAAGTATTCTTGGCAAACACTATAAAATCTTCAATAGAAACTTGTCAAAAGTACCTTTGTGCCACTTCTCTACAAACTGAGGTACTTGTCTGCTTGTCTCATTTCCCAGATCATCAAGCCCGGCAATATCCCAAAAATTATAATCCATGAAAATAGAATTATCAAAGTGAGTTGACATAATAACTTTCTCATCGCGTTCATTGCCAACTTTCATGTGATATTTCACTGATTTCAATGTTGCGGCGACTTCAAATGAACGTACTTACGAACGAGGTTACTGTATGTAAAATATTAGTTCAAAAGAAAAGTACGTTCGTATGAAACTCACTTCATTTATAAACTGACTTATTCTGATATCAAAATGAACTTATCAACACAAGCAAATAAACACCTTGTGTTCAAAGAAACAGAGTTTACTATGGCGAAGCTAATTTGTGTGTCAAGAATATAGAGAATTATTACTAATTTGTTTATGAATGGTCTTTACTTACAATGTTAGTATTTAAGGTGAATCTCTCTTCTCAGAACTGAAGAGAGAACTGCAATATTTGTAGTCCAGTGGAAGTGGTAGGTATGGTTACTGATATGGGAACATTCTAAGAAAGCATTAGTAAGAAACAAAGCAACGTCACTAAGAAACGACGGTTCGCTCCAATATTCGCTCTCAATACTGCTATGACAGTATGTGGCAGCCACACCAAGCTCATAAAAAGACTCTACTGAGTCTGTCTGTCGGTTTGTGAGGATAATACAAATATCATCATTCTCTCTACTGTTGGCAGCTATTTGCAAGATATAGCAAGTCAACACCACCTGTTATTAACTTGCATGAAGCAAATAAATTATCATTATCTAAGTATTAACCATAAAGCAACTACGGAAGTGCCAACCCGATACTAGAACATTACACAAATAGTTACCCATATATTCACGCATAATCTTAAGAGGACTAAGCAGATAAAGAATCTCGTTGATTACTAGCAATTAACACGAAGGCTTAGTGAAAGGTGGTACATATCTGTAATTAGATCTCCAACGTTGTTTTCCTTGAGAACTTGAGATCGATTAATGCGCCGTCAAAAGGCGATCTGATCTTAGTGAGTTATGGATATTTTCACGTTGATGGGGACATGGGTAGCGTTGTGATAAGTGATAATGGTGATAAGTATGTGAAAGGAAATCAATGGAAGAGCTATGAGTGTAGTCTCTGATAGATTGCAGGCTAAATGGAGAAGTCAAAACAAAACACAACCTTAGTTTGAATAATTACAGAAAATATTACATAAGTGAACACAGCTGACAAAACCTAATTTGAGATAATTTGAAACATAAGAACTTGACAATACCGATGCAATTCGTGTGAAGAGGAAAGTGTTATAGACGTAGCGGACCCACAAATCACTTTAACATAGTTTAAATAAACAGGACATTGCGGTATTCATTCTCACTTGCAGAGTTGTGGACGCCGTGGTCTATGAGCCACACAACAAAGTGTCGTAAACACATAAGTAGCAGTACCATTACTTACTCAGGTAGTTATACCACTACAATACACTTCGTAACTCGAGTTGTCGAATAAAACGTCTTACTTCCAAACAAGTTGAAAGTAAAGCTATTTATTTCGAGAGCAACACTGAAATATGTTGTTATTTCTCAACCTTATTGTCATTTCAAACATTTTTATGTGTTACACCTCGTTTTAGCCGAGCCTCTTGTTCGGCAGGTTCCTCGTATTCAGGTACAAGGAGAAGTACCCACAAAGTAGGCTGATTAAAATTCTGTTGCTTGTCAAATTTGAAATGTTCTATTTTTGCCGTCTGTTGCTTCATTATTATTATTATAACTAACTCGTACTGACCCACTGCTGGTCAATGGATTCCCTCCATTTCTTCCATTTATCGCATCTTGCCAATTCTCAAGAAAGCTGACCAAGTCGCCCCATCTCCTTCATTGTTGCTCCATAGAAATGATTATACAGAAGTTTGCATTTATCAGTTCAACATTCACTTTATATTTGGACCTGCATTTTGTAAATCCACCAGTGTTACATTCACAAAACCTTATCATTATTTCTAATTATATGGAGACTAATGTAGAATATAAGTCTGAAATCGCCAATAATTCACCTTGAACAAGCGTGGTTATCAATGCTCGTTCCTTCTTTATATGAGAAGAGGCCTTTTTCCTGGAGTGGCACAATAATGGGTTGGTATTATTATAATTATTTATATGGCGTGTGAAAGCAAATCCAATTATATTAATACGTATTATTTCTATAGTCTAAAAACCATGGCTCATTCATCATCTGCTACAGCTCCCAACTTACCATAATCAAAGTTTACGATCCTCTTTAGGAATATATGTGTCAGAATCTTAGTTCTTTTTTAAGCTTTCGTTAAAGCGTGACTAAGTAGCATTTGTTAGTCAATTGTCTCCTAACTGCATGACTGTTTTCACATACTATTAATAGATGTGGATACATTTGTATATTCAGGAGATTGCTGTTCTAATAATACTCGTTAACTCAATGTCTTACTTTTGTTTTATTTTGATTGTAAATATATTGTATTGTATTGGTAGTGGGTTACCGATTGGTACTTGATCATGTTCAGAATTTGAAACACCTTTTAGATCATTCATTAAAACAGTTCTATCGTTTTTAACTTCAACCGATTCTTAAGTCGAGTAGTTTTTTGTGTATCTTCTCTTCGATGTTCAAATCTTTCTACCATACCTACTAAGTTTTTTTGTAATAACAATGAAACTCAAGTATACGTATATGTTACTGTTACTTTTAGTATTAAGAAGTGGTCCGTGGCCTTTTCCGAGACCTACAATTGCATGACTTGATTTTACTTGCTGATTTTCAAGATTTAAACAAATGCTTTCTTTAATTCTCACTTTCCTAAGCCAGAGTCGAAATTTAAAAGTATTTATTTCAATTAAATAATTGTTAAGGAATCGGTCAGTTAATCAGAAAGTTGAAGCTAGGTGCCCGTTCCCAAAGTAAGTAGGTCTCAATGGAGAAGAACGAATAAGAAAGTCCAAGTAGTAAACACATCCTTCACCATCTTTATCAGTTCCTACAAGATCAGGGACAATTTTCGAAGCCACAACATACGGTAGGTGTTTAGTTGCAACACGTCGTACCGACGCGGCGACGCAGTAATGATGTAGATTGGATTGCGCGCATGCGCCTTAGAAGGCGTCAAGTTGTCTCCGTGTGTCCTCGGCTTAGCGTTGTCAACGCACACACGGATGAGACTGTAGGGACGCGATATACTGGGGCAGTTAATATTCTGGATTGTAATATGATTTAGGTCCTGCAAAAAAATATAGTCCTCAGAGTCATTATATGAAGTCGAAGCGATGAATTTGTTGATCCGTAATGAAAAAGTAGCTTTTTTCAGCAACACCTTTATCCGCTCCACTCCGCTCTGGGCGTAGGGGAAGGGAGGGAATGTACTGACATTCCATGGTGGGAGCGGATGGGTTTAAGTCGGTAAGAGACTGCTCTTACCGACTTAAACCCATCCGTGTTCCTCATTCTCGTAGTAGCCCTCATACATTTACTAGATCATACAAACGAGAGATTTTCTACATTTTTGTCAACACGGGTCCAGTCGAAATTCAGCACTAAATATTATATGATCAGAGTCTATTTTTGTCGTACATCGGTATGTTTGCAAATCATTACAATATAACAGTTTGCGTTATGTCAACCTCAGTTATATCTGTGCAAATGATGCCAAACGGATATTATTGTGTGGCCAGACTGTGTAACTTAGACTTTACGAGCTTTGCTTTAGCTTACAATTTTATTTGAAATTCGTAATCGCTAGTAGGTCACAAGAATGTTTATGTAAACTTAGGTAGTTTAAATTTTTTTTTATATCTTTTAGGACTTTAGTATTTCTATCTTGATCTAAAAATTGATCTCTGGGTGAATTTTCCCATAAGTAGAAATTATTCACGCCAAAAATATCTATTTGTGGATAGGGAATTAAAACCTTATTAGTACTAGGCAAAGAGCTCGTTTTTTATCTTTACAACCTTTGACACACCTGTCATGATGTCTCTTCACCGCCTCCGGTTGACTGCTTGTACCTTCGTGCATATAGTTTAAATAAGTTTCTATTATTGTAATGACTAGGGGATAAACCCCAGAAAATAAATAAATTCTTATTAAAAGTAGGCACGACTTTTACTCCGCCACTCTGGTCGAGCCCTTAGCTGCGCAAACGCGCGTTGCCATCGAGTCTGCCACAGTCACCCACTCAGACGCACGTAGTCTCGTGTGAAACCCGATACACACACACAAACACACAGGGAAAATCAACGAACTGCACAGAGCACGGTTCTGAACGTAACTTGCTTTACAGAATGTTATAACTTGGCTTTACTTAACTTATTTATCTTTAGATATAATAACCTTATGTTTAAGTCGGTTTTTTTAGTTAAACTAGGGTTAATATATTTTGTCGCTGTTGAACAGCACTAATCAGAGAAGCAATTCTACGAAATTTTAGGAACGATCACAATATAAACTCAGTAGAAATCTGTCAAAACGTGCCTCAAATTTTTTTGACATTGTTTGTCGCTGTTGTGTCAGATGAGATTTTGACTACATTTTAAACGTTTTTAATTAGTGAAATTGGCCTTCTAGCACTCAATCAATACTGTGTTTTGTATGGACTAATATAGGGTGGAGTTTTTTGGAACTGATAAATTATTTTCTGACATTCAAAAGATGTGTGGTTCTTGTTATAATTTTGATATGAAAATGTTTTTTTGGTTGCTAAGGGCCGATTTGTCAGCTGTTTGACTTATCCCGTTGATAATTTTATAGAAATTCTCTTCCATTTTTAATTTACCAAGTACAGTCATATCCATTGTTAAACTAACTTTCAATTGTATTAATATTATCTTCCCGTCGTCCGTACACTTAGGTTTTTTAAACTACGCAACGGATTTTAATGCGGTTTTCATCAATAGATAGAATGATTCAAGAGGAAGGTTTATACTTGTAGAATATTGTGCTACAACAAATAAGAACGGAGCAGCAACCAAAGACGTAACTGAACGCGGGTGACACCGCGGGGTATTTAGCTAGTTTGAAATATACTAAACTAAAAGCATATAACTGCAAATATTTTAGTGTCTGACCCGCGCGACACAGTTAATAAGCTCTGTTGTATTTCCTTAAGTTAAATTAAAATTTGTTTAGTTGTGTGTTGTTTGTGTATTAAAATTTAAATTTGTAGTTGTCGTCTTAATATTATAGCGTGCGTTTAAAAACTTTTCCTCTTAAATTTATTATCAGCTAGTTTTTTAAGGCCGCTCGTCTTTTGTTTAAGTGAATTTATTCGCTATGATCAGTTTTTACTTAATTATCATTCGATGAAGACTTTGAAGGATGACACCAACCCTGTTATCTTTTCACCACGTTAGGTTGACTGGTAGAGAATGCTTAAGTCGGCCTTTGTAAATAAAACTCTAAATTGGCTAATTAACACCACCAACCAATTTTGGAGTGGTAAGAGTTTTGGGGGTTAAAATAAAGTGGTTTCTGTAGACTTCGTAAGAATTGATTTTCATATTTATTTATGGCCGGGGTATGAAAATCAAATGTTACGCGTACAAGCTACAATTTGCCCTAAGGAATAAACTCCAGTCGTGTGTCGGAGCTGATACAATTATTTTATGTTTTGGAAAGATCAAGTCACACAAGTTTTCTCAAATAACATACACTTACATTGAGAGTAGTTAATTAGAGGCAAAGTCAATTACTTTGGTTTTTCCTAAAACACACGCAACATACAGTTACCTGTAGATTTTGTACCTGGTGCGTCAAAGTGGAGTAATGACGTTAGGGCCGACACACATGAGCGTTTTTCTGTCGAACGACTTTTTTCTTGTCCTAAGTTTGAAGTAAGTTTTTGTTTAATGTTTTAAAGAATTTATATGTGTTAATTAGTTTTTACGTAGATACAGCTTTAATATATTTACATAACAAATAATATGTTTAGATATAGACTATTTATAAACCTACAATATGCAAATTCAGAATAAACATAAATAACTATATTAACATAATACAAATTCTATCCAGCCACGAGTTCGAAGTGAACCATGAATGAAATATTACAACGACTTACCTACTTACTCTGACTAGCTTATGCCAGCGACTTTGTCCACGTGTCCGTCGGTAATCGCAAAATTCGAACTTGCCAGTAATATCGGGTTTTGTTTATAATTTCATGGATTTTTTTGCACAGAACCCTTATTTAGTTTTTAAAATGAAGTTCTAAGTAACTCCTTTCAACATGAGCAATTTATCGCTGAAAGTCCCGTCAAAATGGGGCCAGCCGTTTCGGAGATAAGCCGTAACAAGCAGACAGATACAAAAACAAAAAATAATTCAAAATTGTTTTTTTTTTGCTTTGCGTTCGCTGTTATTTTGATAGTACAAACAGACATCGCAATTTTATTTATTTGTATAGACAATTTTGCCATTTATTCTCATATGTCAACAACTGAATGACAGTTTAGAATAGCATTTTCCTTCTTTTTTAATATATTAACCTACCACTATGGTGACGACAGAGCAGTTATTTAATGAGACATTTCAGCTTTGTCTCTGGAATGGCAAGGCCTATAGGCAGGCATGTCTATACGCAGCGGTGACCACTTACCATCAGGAGGGTCGTCGGCTTGTTTACCGTCCAATAATACTAAAAAAAAGACTTCAAAAACCAACCAAAGCTTGTTAACAATGCTTGAAAGCACACAAGTTACCCATATACCAATAAATCAATAATCTATTTAGAAGCACTTAACTCTTCATAACTCCATAAGCCTTTATAACGTAACATATTTCAACCTGTCAAAGCTAATTCACAATCGTGATCGTTAAGTGAACACGTTGTACACCACGTGTCCGCTGGAAGCCAACGCACCGATAAAATAAACTAATTAAATATTCTTCTCAGCTTTATTAATATTCTCAATGAAAATGAACGTGGCTTTAGATAATTCACACGATTTATTGTCACTCTATTGTCTTTGTTCTTGAAACAGATTTTATTGTCTATGGGTCACTAGCACTAAAAACTTTTCTTAGTCTAAATTGCTGAAACGAGGTTGAAATTACAAATTACGTTACTTTAAATAAAAATACAGGCGAATACAGGCGTGGTGGCATGTGAAAAAAATTACAAAAATAAAAATGTCATATACCTAGCAACTAAGATTTTTTCGCAAGTGGACCTAATGATGCATTTCAACTTAATTTGAAATTATAAAAAAGTACAATTTATTTTTTTAAGTTTCATTTGAAGTCCAACATGTTCTGAGACTTATGCGTGAAGTACGTATTTGGTTTGAAATTTTATTAAAATCGTATTTTTTTTGTTTTATGCTAGATTTTTGATCTCTATGTTTGTACGAGTACGAGATAGCGTGCGGCGTGAGCGCTGTTCACTTAGTTTACTGGCTATTAATAATCTAATCACAAATCACTACCTACGAAAGGATAATATAATTTTTTCGAAAAATCCCGAGGAAAACGCGTCACTTATGTTATCCTCTTAAATACTATTTGTTATGAAGGGGACACAAATGCATTTAGTTTTCCTCAATAATACTCAGATGTGATGCTAAAAATACCCAATATTACATTCTATTACTCATAAAATAAAGTTGCTAATTTTGTTGCAACACATAACTTTACACTAGCCCCCGCGATTTTGGGCACGCCTTAATAGAGGCGGTAAGTGCCCTCTTTGAGGAGTGGCTGGAGAGGCGCCACGGCGCCCTCACCTACCGCCTGACGCAGGTCCTCACCGGACACGGGTGTTTTGGGAGGTTCCTGCACCTCATCGGGCGGGAGGAAACGTCCGGGTGTCATCATTGTGTGGATCGCCCTGAGGACACGGTGGAGCACACCGTGGCGGTATGCCCCGCTTGGGCGGAGCATCGCCGAGTCCTCGTGGCGGCCATCGGCGGCGGCGAACTCTCGCGTCCGGCCCTGGTGCAAGCCATGGTCCGAAGCGAGAGGGAATGGGATGCAGTCGCCTGCTTCTGCGAGGCAGTAATGCTTGAGAAGGAGGCGGCGGGACGGTTGAGACAGCGGTTCTCCCGTCCCAGCTGCCGCGGTAGACGCTCCGGACGTCGGGAGCCGCGAGACGACTCCCGGCCACCGTAGATACGGGCCTGTGGACGGTGAGCAATGGGTAGCTCACCGTCCTTACGTTTAACAAAACGACAGGACGTGTAGACGGCGCGTTCGTGTTCCACGCGCGCCTCAAAGAGATGTCAGCAAAGGGAAGGGGCCACTAAGGGCCGATGCCTGCCGGGGCTACGGGTTGTTCGCAAGAGATGCCGCGCCCCCGGAACGCAAAGGGCACAAGAAGGAACATGGGTGGGTTTTAGTCAGTAAAAGTCTGTCACTCCCTCCCGCCCCGCCCAGGGCGGGAGAAGTTATTTGATGATTTCCCACCCACCAAAAAAAAAAAGCCCCCGCGATTTAGCTACGTCTTTAGTTACTGCTCCGCTCTCGTAGGTAACAGCGTGATGTTTTATAGCCTATAATCCGGCTATCATACCATACCATCACGCCTGTATTCCTAGAAGGGTCAGGCAGAGGTGTACCAATGTACACCCACAGTTCGCCGGTATGTTTAGGTCCCATGTAATAGGGAGGCGAGCCTATTGCCATTAACCGGGCACAAATCCTAACTCCGAGCTGCTACTGAAAATTTCATAGAAAAACCCAATAACACTTTTTGCTCGACCTGGGAATCGAACCCAAGACCTCCAGCGTAGCAGTCACGTTTAGGACCACTAGGCTAACGAGGCAGTTATACCTATACAACAAGAATAATTCTAATCCGACTGTTAGCTCCAGAGATAAGCATGTTCAAACACAAAAACAAAACTATTTAGCTAAAGAGTATAGATTTTAATCTCCATTACTGCATCTGTTTACAATAAGTCCATCAGAACAGTAAGTAACCATTCAATGTATACAAACAAACAAAGTTAACCAAATCGCCTATTTTGTTTGAGGTTAGTTACTCACAGTTGACATAATATACCTATTTATACATAAGTTACTACGTCACTCACTTTTACTACACTAATAACACTTATAATAATATTTCATCACCACGACCCCAATCGTCGGTCATTTGTTTCTGAAGTAAAAAATTCTTTTGCCGATTGAGGTTGAGCGATTTTTGGTAGGGGCAAAACTTATTTGTTACGTCACCGACATGCTACAGCGACCGCGTCACGGGCTTGGAAAATTAATGTGTTGCACACATACTAATAAGAGAAACATCAAAAAGAAAAAAATATTCAACGGATATTCAATACAATATTGTCATTAGTCAGAGGGCAATTTTACAAACTTTTAGGAACTTAACTCAGTTGCAACCTGAGAAAAATGCCTTTCTTCTGGGTAAGCTGACTCCACCGTCGACTTTCCGGGGCTGCGGGTTGCTCGTAAGAGATACCGCGCCCCCGGAACGCAAAGGGCCCAAGAAGGAACATGGGTGGGTTTTAGTCAGCAAAAGGCTGACACTCCCTCCCGCCCTGCTCAGGGCGGGGGAAGTGATATGAAGATTTGCCATCCCAAAAAAAAAACCGTCGACTTTGTCTCTGACCTAGACTAGAGTAAAGAGCTTACCCATCTCGAAAAAATCCTTTTTTTGTAATTATTGATGTCACTGTTAAGATTGGATTGCGACTAGATTTTGAACGTTAGTAATCAGTAGAATTAGTCTTCTGTTCCTCTCAGTACATCATCTTGATTAATTTGCTTACACGCTACCTACTAAATAGTACTTATTCATATCCAACATCCACACTTTGAAACACGTGACGATACACGCGGGTATAAAAATAACATCATTTAATGACCAATTGTACATAAAAACTTGCACGTCGCCCCGTGACCTCTAAATATAGTGAATAATATAAAGTTTAATGCGATATTAATTATATGTCTCGTGTCGTATGCTTACGATGACCCAAATAAGGAGCTCATGTTACGAGGCGACGATGCGTCTGCGAACGCTCGACCACCAGAAACCTTTAATGTTTCTGAGATAATTTTTATCTGTACGTTATTTTAAAGTATTTTCAACAATAGCAGAAGATATCTTGAACGTATCTTCATCTAAGTAAGTTATATTTCTCGAGAGAAGAATGGACTTTTACAAATATTTATTCCATGTGACTTGAGGTCGGCGCAAAACGTTGTCTTCTTCCATTCCATCCTGTCAACCATCATGATAACACTGACTCCCTTCTCTTTTATATCATTTTTCGCACAATCCATCCATCTATTCTTTGGCCTCTCTCTTTCTCTCCATCCATCCACATTTATATTCATAACTCTTATGGTCATATGCGTTTCATCCATCCTCTTCACATGCTCATACCAAAACAAACGGTTCCCTTTCAACCCATACATTTTAAACGCTAGAAATTTGTTAGAAGAGATGTTTGTTTGTTGCTCTTCCACTAATAAACGACTGAACGGAATTAGCTGCAATTTTGCACTCATATAGATATTGATTAGGCACAGTAGACACATAGGATAATTTTAAGCTTTGATTTCATTCTAAATTCTATGCAGATGAACTCGCAGGAAAAAGCTAGTTATGTCATAAAAATAATAAGCAGTTAGTTAGGATCAGACGTAGTACTGACTAATCGTTGCCTATTAAAGTTATTAGCTGTACTTACCGTCTGCCATTCATTAAATATTATTATTTTTATTAATAAAATACAGAAAAGAGGAAAATAATAACTAACTATTATAACAAGCACTTAGGTAGAACAGTATTGAATGTTTATACAAATTAGAAATTCCAAAATATTGAATCATTTACATGTTGTAAATCCGTGACACTCTTTCAAGCACTAAATAGGTGGCTCAGCTAAATACCAGCTTGCCGCGCTTGACTCGGTGGAGCGCAGAGCTAAGAGGCCCATAGGTGACGAAAAACTGGTGGATACCAAGCTTCACCGCTTTGTTCATTGCCGCAAGGTCTTCAACAGACTATACTTCGGTAAGCGTAACCTAGAACTCCACGACCTTATCCCACCGGCCCCTTTCTACCATCGAACATCTAGACGCACTTAAACGACGTTCCCATTTTATTAATTCGCACTAAGCGTTTCCAAACGTCTTTTAAAATGCGCACTGCAAAGAAATGATTCAGTGGGACTCTCTACCTGCGTCTATATTTCCGACCGCATTCAACCCTGATCTCTACAAAGTTAGAGTGAACAGGCTACTTCTAGGTAAGCTTACTCCATCATCGACTTTGTCTTTGTCGCCTCTAAAGTAGACTAGAGTCAAGGGCTTACCTCTCTCGCATAAAAAAATAAATTTTTCATATTTAATTTTATTTGCATACCATGATGTGTGATTGATCTAATCTAGAGCTCCTTCAATAGAAACAAAAAGTCAGCCTAAAACTCCCAAAACTTCGCTGCTACTTTTAACCTTACCAACATCTGATAGTCCTATAATAAAATATCAGCTATCAGTATATATAGCAGTTGATTTGTAGGTCACAAATAAATTCCCTCGGCGGTTGTAGCTAGTAACCTGACACTGGAAGCTAAATATAGCACATTCGCAAGGATTACGATACGTATTGATATTTGGTGTCGATTCATTGAAGAATATGTAGCTTGTTAGAAGAAAAAATATTTTAGAAGACAATACGATTTTGCTTGTATGACCAGATGTATGAACGTGGACAAGGCGAAATGAGTGTGTAAGGATCGTAGCAGATGGCGTTCTGTGTTGTCTGCTTATCCCCATGAAAAAAGGCGTGAGTTTATGCATGTAGGATCGGTTCTGGGACAGTATTGACATTGTCTCTTAACAGTTCAAAGTCAATCATCTCTTTATAGTAAAATGAATCTCAGATGAAACTCAAAGAGAGTACCATCGGGTTTATCCTTAAAATAAACCGAATTTACAGTTAAAGCCGCCGTCTGGACACCAATAAGACATATTTATAACGCTTTAATGAAATAAACAAAATTAAACAAGCCCGCTCTGGAGCTAAAGTTAGCTTATGTCTCTTGCCAATTGTCGGGCCGGTTCATGAATCGCGTTGTATCTATCTAACTGTGGACTCTCACTTTGATTTTATTCTATAAAAGTAAATAGGTTTCTGTCTTTGGATTTTTTTTTAACTGCCTCTTTATCCTATTGGTCCTAAGCGCGACTGCTACGCTAGAAGTCTTGGGTTCGATTTCCAGATCGAGCAAAGTGTCATTGGGTTTTTCTATGAAAGTCTCAGTAGCAGCTCGGAGTTAGGATTTGTGCTCGGTTAATGGTAATAGGCTCGCCCCCTATTACATGGGACTTAAAAACATACCGGCGAACTGTGGGTGTACAATGGTACACCTCTGTCTTACCCCTCGGGGTATACAGGCTTGATGATATATTTGTATAGTTTTAGGGTTTCGTACTCGTATTTTTAAGTATCTTGTCAAATGTTTATTTTTTAAACGACTTGAGCAATAATCCATTTCCTTACAAAAATGATAAATGCAAAAGTAACTCTGTCTGTCTGTTACGTTTTTAGGACTAAACTACTGAACCGAGTTAAATGAAATTTGGTACGGGATAAGTTTGAACCACAAGAAAGGATATAGGCTACTTTGCCTGCGTCCACGATAGCCAACATTTACGAGGATAGCAGTATTAGTTTATCTATAATCTGTTTCTCTATTTTTTTTCTACAAGCGTGATGGTATGTGTGTTTTTCTCTTCCGTTGCACTCAACGTATAAACTCAAACTCAAAGCAAAATCCGCCTTTAATCTCCCTCCCAGCTCCCAACTACGTCATAACCTCTCTTTTTACCTTCCTTCTTACACTGCATTTAACATCATTACGTATATTTTAATATTTATAATCCCAGACTCTGCCAAGTCTCGCTCAATTATCTTTTTCTCGAAGATATCATTGAAGATGAAAGCGTATTTTTCCACGGCGACGGTACATGATATGGTTGACATTTTTATATCAATCGGAAACCGCACGGTTCACCTTCCTCCCGGCTGCTTGTCACGCCTGCGGTCGGCCCGACACGAAATACACGCGCTTACGCTGGTACGTACAGGGTCGCACTCAGGGCGGGTGTTACGGTGCATACATTCAGGATCTTTATTAAAATGGAGAGCGTTTTGGTAGTTTTTTAATAGTTCGTAGCATAGTCGTCTGAACAGAAAATGACTTCTAATTTCTATATTCAAATATTCGCTTTCCTCTTTTAATTTTAAAGCAGGCTCCTTTGAAATATGTCAGATTGCACCCCTATGCGCCCTAGTCCCTCCCTGTCAAAGATGACCGTCTTCGAACCCGCGCCGTCTCGAGAGCCAGATCCATATCACGCAATTTACAACCACTATATTTAAACGTAGGTATCTTCATTAAGACTGGGTGGTCTCTTGAAGACAAAAAGAACTACTCAAAATGTTTTCTGTTGAACACTATCTTTTGATCGACAGCAGTAACTCCCTGGAGCTATAAAATGGCGCTCGGAAAAATGTAGAGCACAGTTTATATGTCAGTATTGGAAAAGAGATTTGGATAATAAAATTATTTCAGTTAAAATCTAAATTTAAAAATTAATTTCGCATTTTGATAAGTCTTTGGAGAGTAGTACAACTTTTATGTTTATTTAGTAACTTATTAACGAAGTAAAAGTGGCAGGCTACCCGACACCTAACAAATAGAATTAAAAAAAAAATACATAATTTAATTTAAAATTATTTCTAGCAAAATAATTAAACAACTATGTAAGAACAATTAAAATAATAATTAAGTCGCCCGCTGTGAATGGCAACCTACGCTTCGAAAGCGTGAATGGACTAAAATTATTACATCCTCAAAATGATAAGAAGCTTTGGAAGGTAGCCAGATTCGAAGACGACATTACATTTGGGGAAGAGTCAATAAAATATAGTTAATGTATACCGTCCAGACACAGACGACACGTTTGCTAAACACGTTTCATAAAAAGAGTATTATAAAACTACTAACATTATATTTTTTGTTTTTATTTAAAATTATTTGATATTTTCTGTAGTATTAAAAGATTTATCGGGATGTTCTATACGTACAAACCTTCCTCTTGAATCTCTCTATCTATTGGTGAAAACCGTATTAAAATCCGTTGCGCAGTTTAAAAACAGAGGGACAGGCGGCAGGAATCGACTTTGCTTCTTTGATGAGACAGCTGCTGGCCGTGACTTCGTTATCAGTCTTTTTTATTAATTTTCTGGCCAGCAACCTTCACGGTTTTACGTAAAACAACCCACCAAAGTTTCATCACAATCGTATCTATGGTCTAAGCACAGAGGACTAGCATAGATACATTTATTTCTAAATAAATAAGTGTGATTGTGGACTTCAGACCTATGACTATTCGTTGATAAACTGAAAATAAAACTAAAATTCTATAGAAATAGAGTCGCCAATCCCTAATCTCTTAATAATTCAATTAATAACGTCATAATAATTTAATTTACGAGACATGGGATCACAGATTCTCATGCCATTTTTGCTTTATAACTACATCTGAGGAGGGAATTTGTTTATTTTTATATAACGTAACACATTAAAATGTACGTCAAACATCCAGATTGTCCACGATAATGTGCAAATAATAACTTATCTATTCAAATATTAGCTTAAAATAGACTTTAATATAAAAATAAAGTACCTACCTATCACGGAACCTGTATCCATGAATATGATTATAACAGAAGTCATATTACGTAATTATTTAAATGGGTGTGAACTCTTTAATATTAAAGAATTAACACTATTTATGCTAAGTATAGTACTATTCATAAAACGAGTACATCGTGAGAAAACTGGCTTTGTCGAGAACGAAAAAAAAAAACGAAAACATAATTTGTATAGGGATCTGGAAATCTATTACCTATAATCTATTCATTATAATTCATAGGTACCTATGTATTTTCAAAATTTAATTACGAGTCAATCGACACTAAAAGAAACAGAAGAAAAGAAGATAATTTTTCGCTAAAAAGTATGGAAACGACTTCTAGAAATAATTATTTTGTACAAAAAAATCCAATGGCAATGTCGAAATTGCGAGATTTTTTCGATACAAAAATCCATTCCATACTAAGCCAACAACTGAACTCCGAAATCGCCAATTCGCCTTGAGGAACCGTGGTGATCAATGCTCGTGCCTTCTGTGTGAGAAGAGGCCTTTGCCATGTAGAGAGACAATAATAGGCTGGTATTATTATTAGAAGGTAGAGTGATCTTTAGGTAAAAGGTCAGGCATTCTAAGGCTGCTTGTTGATCGTTCACATCGTAGCGCGAAGCCTGTGAGTCATTTCATAAAAGTTTATCTTACGAAGCGGAATAACTTTTAAATAATACCATCGTATTATTAATAAGTGCAGTGAAAAAGAAACCGCAAGTCGTGTTTATGATGGCGACGTGTGTTATAAGTAGGGTCGCCAGTATTATTAAAGTAAAAAGAGTACTTACTAATGTAAAAAAATATGACATCTGAAAATGCATCTGCGAAATAAAATGCTGCATCCTTTATCGAGGTGAGCCGTCCCGTTACACGCAAAAAGCTTTATATTTTTGTTTATTTTGAAACAATTGAACAAAATCTTCTAAAGTCAAAAATAGGTAAAACAAAGTATTTTCATGCACTTTATTGCCCTCAAAAATAATTTATTATAAAGTACTGTTGGCAACCCTAGTTATAAGTATAATTTGTTATACAATTACAGTGACATAAGAATGAAGTGTTTCTCTGGAATCTCGTAAGCAAACTAGACTAGGTATTAGATGAAAGCCTATCACATAATCTGTACTTCTTATCGTATCCCAGTTCCTGCCCTTATCCCATGTTACATGCCGTGTCGACGGCGCGTTCGTGTTCCACGCGCGCCTTAAAGAGATGTCAGCAAAGGGAAGGGGCCACTGAGGGCCGATGCCTGCCGGGGCTGCGGGTTGTTCGCAAGAGATACCGCGCCCCCGGAACGCAAAGGGCACAAGAAGGAACATGGGTGGGTTTTAGTCAGTAAAAGTCTGACACTCCCTCCCGCCCCACCCAGGGCGATGAGAAGTTATTTGATGATTTCCCACCCACCAAAAAAAAAACAAATCCCATGTTACTTAGGGTTGGCGCAACACGTTTTCTTCTTTCATGCCGTCCTGTCAACCGTCATGCTATCACTGACTCCCGTGTCTTTCATATCATTCTACACACAATCTTTTCTTTGGCCTCCCTCTCCCTCTTCCTCGCACTAAACAACAAAATTGAAAATTATTTTTAGTAACTACTTATAATAATTAGTACTACATTTTGCCCGCGATTTCGCCTGCGGTAATCTTACAGATCCTTAATTTATTTTTAAATAAAATATAGCCTGTATTACTTGCTGATAACGTAGCTTGCCATAAGTGTAAGAATTTTTAAAATCGGTTCAGTAGTTTTTGAGTTTATCCATGACAAACACAAACAAAACTATTTTCTCTTTATAATATTACTTTAAGATGAGCATTGCATCTGGGATTGACTCGACCCACAGCCGTGACCGAACGATTGACATACACTTTAAATTGTTCAGCCTAACGCTGTCTTGAATCTAAAATATAGTAAACAAAATAACTCGGTACTTTTTGACGTATCTAAATTAAAAAATCGAGATTATTCATATAGTTTCGGGGATACCGATAAAGAAGCGCGCGCGCCGTCTGGCCGTCCTGTTGCTAATGTATGATTGGTTAATTTTGGCCGGCAGACTACGCATGCGCGTTGACATGACTTGTTTATGCGCCAGACGGGTGTCCTCTAAGGTTTGTTTATTTTGGTTTTTTCATCGATGACTATGTTTCATTTTATTTTATTTATTTTATGTTTTTTTAATGTTCTGGAGTTGGCAGATTTTCTTTGAAGTAGTTGCTATGTCATTTAATGTGTAAAGTGTAGACTCCTGCGCATCCATAAAGATTTAGTATTATTAAACTCATCATAATGTGTTTGTGAATCTGTAAAAGTAGTTTTAATGTTGCAAGATTATTTAATAAGGCCTTTATTTAAATATGGTCGAAGGGTGCTTTTGCCATGCATTCTGCAGTTCATTCTAGACCTCCAGCGTTAGTATAATTTATCATTGGTTAATGACAAAAACAAATTAGCTGTTCAATACTCTTTGACTGTGTAGAAGTTATAGTACTCGCCACGGGTGGTGAGCATAAATGTCTAGTTAATTTTGGGTTTTTCGGTTCCTTTCTAGGATTTTTGGGCCACGCGATTGATCCGTCAGTTGAACCGATCGCGTGCAGCGTCCTCGCCCCAAAAAACCCTGAATGGAACCCAAAATCCCAAAATATAACATTTGTGCTCACGAGTCGTGGCGACAAATATACACTTTTGTATGGAACAGCTAATTTGAATGACCAACCATCGATCACTAGGTATAGTAATGAATTACTTATTTGTTGACACTTTGTCCACACGGTTATTCCCCTGCATTTCAGCAAATATACTTTGTCCAGAAGTGTCCAATAGTACCTAATTAATGCTAAAATATTTAGGTACTTGACTGCTAGACTTGCTTTCGCATTCATCAGATCTGCTACGCCGTTTTTTCTTTGACTTTCGCATTAATAGTATTAACTGTAGTATATTATTATTTGAACATACATACCATCACGCTTGTATTCCCCGAGGGGTTAGGCAGAGGTGTAACCAATGTACACCCACAGTTCGCAGGTATGATTTTAAATCCCATGTAATAGGGGGCGAGCCTATTGCCATTAATCGGGCACAAATCCTAACTCTGAGCTGCTACTGAGAATTTGTTTTTTTTTCTGTATGAATTAGAGTATAATGCTCTAAAATAGGAACTCCATTTTTGTGAAGAACCATTTATAGACGTGTAATTCCTTTAGGGGAATACATTATGTCTAATAATAATTTATTCTTAGGAATTATGCGGTTTTACTCATAGGTACTACAATGCTATGTAATATGTACTTAAGCAAGTACCTATAGGTAATTAGCAATTATATGACACAAGCGGAACACGGTTCCGGAAGCGGATATAGACATAGATCACAATAGACATGGTAATTGTCTATGATACCTAGACTATGAATCATTTTTTTTTTCTTGACTGTAAACTTTTCCATACTGTGCACTTTGTTAGACTTGATCATGGGGACAATCGTAGTTTTTTTTTTGCGGTATTTGTTCGAAGGAGTCATGGCGTCCCTAGAACGCAAAGGGCATTAGGAGGAACACGGATGGGTTTTAGTCACTAAGAGTCTGGCACTCCCTCCCGCTCGCCCCAGAGCGAAAGAAGTCCTTTGATGATATCAACTATCTCATGCAATTGGGTTAAGTACCCATATCCTAGTGCAAGCCTGCCACCGGTCCATCACGACATCTCCAGTATATCATAAACAAATCATGTGATAAAGTTTCCATGTCCAGCAAAAAGTGTTATTGGATTTTTTACGAATTTCTCAGTAGCAGCTCGGAGTTTTTGTGCCCGGTTAATGGCAATAGGCTCGCCCCCTATTACATGGGACCTACAATCATACCGGCGAACTGTGGGTGTACACTGGTACACCTCTGCCTAACCCTCGGGGGAATACAGGCGTGATGATATGTATGTGATAAAGTAGATAGCTACCTACTTTTCCTATTGGGAAAATACTTTTAGACAAAAAGGAGGTTACATAGCTTAGCTACGCAGAATAAACGTTCAGTAATTAACATAATATGAATGCCCTGATAATAATACCAATGACGGTTTTTGATACCTATTGAGGAAAACCGTACAGTACCGTAATTAGTTAAATTACTAGGTTATCTTATGTTGGAAGTACGTACGTGAAGAAAGAGGTAAAATTGATACTTTGTAAAAGGAATCTATGGAAATGCTGTTCCGATTTCAAAAAATATTTCACTGATAAAAAGGTGTGTTTATGTCGAGTACTATTGGACATGTTTTGGGGTGAAACAAAATTGTTTTTAGCATAAAATTACTATATTTCTAAATCAAGCCAAAGTCGTAACGTCTTGTCAAAAATTATACTATTTTTTTTTGACTTCTACACGAACGAAGTCGATCTCAAATTAACTTAGGTTTTTTACATAAAAGTAAGAAAATATATTAAAAAAAATATATAATACTTATTTTCTAGCTATCTAAACCTTTTACGATTGCCCAGCAACATCTGTATATGCATTTAAAAGAGTTCTTAAGAAAAAGGAAAAGTGAAAAATAAATGTATCTATGTTCCCAACTAATACTTTTATACAGTTATCAGCGCCTAGGGTTACCATATCTCAGGATTTGTCCTGAGATTTCAGGATTTCTGGACTCTTCTCAGGATTGCGGCTGGATTTTGCAAATCTCATGAAATCTCAGGATTTTTTGAATTTAAATAAAATACAGCTTACATTTTAAAGATCTCTTTAATAAAAAGTTAAACAAACTAAAAATAATCTTTTTGGTAATAATTGCACAATTAAAATCAGTACTTATTGGGTTGGGAAAAGTTTCTTCGCATTTTTTAAGAAAATTGAAAATATGTTTTAATATTTACATTTAACTAAAGTATGTAGGTACCATTTTGTTCGATAACTTTTTTAAATTGTTAAGTACATTTGAGAAAAAAATTTCAAACTGTAAAAGAAATCTCAGGATTTTTCAATGGAAATCATTCCTTTTCTCCGGATTTTTGATTTTTTCATCTGGTAACCCTATCCGCGCCCCATGTTTCCCTCGCCTCCGACTCTCGGTTTCTGCCGGGACCTCGGGACATCTCACGTCAATCGCCTCTCTATTATTACACTGTATTAAAATTATCTCTAGTAATTCAAGGACCACCTGTGCAGTTCATCGGCACTAGACTCGACCAGTCAGTCTGGTTAACACAACCGCGTCATTTACACCTGTCAAATGTAATTTTAAACGATATTCAACTTTATTACATGTAATAAAAGCGGCAAACTGGATGAACGATCTGAAACAAGTTCTGCCGCCAAAGCGCCGTTTGTGTATTATATTTATTTATTCTTTTTAATCTGTATCTCGGTCTGGATGCTCGCGATTAATGCCTGTGCTTGCGAATTGTGGTTCTTTTTTTAAATCTTCACGGTGGCCAAATCGTTTCATGATCGATAATTCAAAATTGATAGTTTGTGGGTTAGTGGTTGAAGCTAGGGCGTATTCTATTTAATCTCTAAGTACATGGTATAAAACAAAGTCACTTCTCGCCATCTGTCCTTCTATACGTTTAAACCTTTCAAACTTCGCAACAGATTTTAATGCGGAATTCATCAATAGACAGAGTAATTCAAGAGGTGACACCGTAAAACCATTAAATTGACACTGAAATTAATTATCAGCACAATTGAACTTACACTCAGTTCAAGTAAACACTTCAGCCAAAATTAATTACCGTTTCAAAATCCGCAGCGCCCGCGCATGACGTGTCGTTGTCAAAAAAATCGTCTCTGACCAAAAAACCGGTATCTCGTACCCGTTTGAAAAAAAAACTCGAGATGTCTGCAATAATTTTTCGCATACTTTTATTATCTGCACAGCAATCAGCTGTACGATGACGTCATTCTGGAGCCACTTTCTTTTCTTCACACTAATTGGCTAAGGAAACTTGCGTGGGTTACATTCTTCCTAAGTAATTGGCAAAAGGTCTAAATTAACTGATAGTGTAGTAGCTTTTTTAAGAAATTACAAAGCAATTTTTTTATTTCACACGCGATGTCATGTTTGAAACCTATTTGTCTACCGATGTCACTTTCATGAAATATATTATTATTTGGACTACTAAAATAGCGTGAGCTACTAACGTAGCATGATGCTCTATACGTGTTAACCTTCCTCTTGAATCAATCTATCTATTGACGAAAACCGCATTAAAATCCGTTGCGTATTTTAAAAGCTCTACGCGTACAAACGCGGGAGACGGCTTTGTTTTATACTATGTAGAGATATCGTTTACATACAATCCAAAGAATTATAAAAAATAAAATAGTAATCATAAACACCTACAGTTAGTCAAAGTCAAACCCTTAATTTCAATTAAACCATTTACAGGCATTTTTTAATTGTCAAGGAGTCGGTCAGTTAGTCAAAGTTAAAGCTTCTTCGTTCCAAAACGTAGGCGACCTGAAAAACTCAACGGACACACTTTTCAAACTAGTTTTTACAAACACCTGGTTACATTTTAACTACTTGTAAAACCAAGCATACACCACTTACAATCCCATAAAACACCCAATACACTCAGTGTAAGTCAAACGGGACACTCAAACATTAAGGTCTATTTACCTTGTAAACACATAAAACAAAACGTCACGCTATGTTAGGTCGGACGAAGTCGTGCGCTCGACATAAAACAGGCTGGCTTCTCGAATGTTCCGACTTTCCTACCAAAGCGGCTTTGCGCGACAATTTTCCAATAGGTACGTGTTTTTTTTAGGTGCGTGGAGGGATCTAGTTTTACATAAATAAACTTGATCTAGTCTAGTTATGTAGCATAATGGTGGGACTACATACAGGGAGCGCGGAGTGATAATTAGTAGCTTCGCCTCGTTCTTGATTGTCGGATGAATTATGTAGACGATATTCTCGTGGTAGTTGTTATGGGCGGGTTAAACCCTTTCCGAGAATACCGCACACGAACAAATAAAAATAACATCCATTTGAATTCGGAATCGGAAACTGGTTTTTAATTGGCTAATATGCACATTTTTTCTATCTACCTTAATCTACTTGTCATAGTCACCTGTCAAATTTGACAGACGCCCAGCACTATTTATAGTCGATTTTTATTACAATATCGAATAAAAGTTCTGGATGAACTACAACAATTTCCACAAAGAGAAACGCATTTTTACTGCATTAGTCATGTGATTGTAATATTGATTATGTTTGCGCATATCAGATGTATGCCTACTGATATTGAGGTAGTCTATGCGACTCACGCGCATTGCATTGTTGCAGTAACACAATATATTTGAATCCTCGACAATGTATGTTGATTCTCATTTGTCACCGTAGTATTTGCGTAGGCCTTCGTGTGAAGTGGCATGTCAAGTCTTGTTAAAATGAAAACGATATCCTTTTGTGTAATGTGCGTGACACAAGGGATCATTTTTCCTTAAGTTTTTAACACTCAGAAGAAGAAAAAACACACTTGTTTAGGCCCTTGCTTTGTTTGGACAAGATCATAATTTAAAATAATTGACTTTTCCACAAAATGTAGGTACGTTTTAAAAATTTCCGGTTTGAAAACAGAATACCGTAAAAAGTGAAACGCGTTTTCATTTGAATACGGAAATGTTTTTTTTTTTGTTATCTTATTTTGTCCCACTGCTGGGTAAAGGCCTCCCTCCAGTTTTGGAGGAATTCATCTAGTTACAATTATGCCAAGAAATCTGTAGACTAAAAGTCTATCGTTAACCATTGCCTAGTCACCTATTTCATTAGGCTCCGGTGTTGCAAGCGTTTAATAGTTCAAGCTAATAAAACATTAACCTCAGCCAATAATTTAGCTAAATTAATTCTGTTGAAATTGCTCGTAAGCGCAGCACATGATATATTTACACGTTTAACTAAAAGTCAATCATTATCAGCGAATGATTACATCCTATCTACTGGCGAACGTACGCCTATTAAATGGCTAACGATTGCGAAAAAGGAAAATTCATGTAATTTCCACTACGGGTTCGCTAGGGTTGTCTATGTTGAGGAATGTTTTAGTTAAAGATTTTGACCAAATTCTGGACATTGGAGATCTGTCAAACTTTTACAGTATTTGCGCAACACACTAGCAAAAAACTTTTTAATTTATTAATGAAGATTTTTATAAACAGGTTCTCTACAAATCCTTATGTTTCTATCATGCCACCTTGAACTAAAAAATATTTGCCATTACGTAATTTTCACGCAATATGTACATGAAAAAATCGTCAGCCCTATCTACTGTACGCATGTAGATACGCACAGCCTACGTGTGTGCGTATAACCGGCCGCTGATTCTCGCTGCAGACAGCGAGGCGCGATCGTCAGCGCAGGCGCACGATGTACTCGCGATGAATACATTCAACATTGCCAACTAGTGCCAGCCAACTCCCATGCATGAACTAGACAGAATTGAACTTGCACCGAGTTCGGTGACTTGTAGCAATGTAACGAATGTGAAATCAATTTAGTTATAAAAGGTCGAATTATTTTATTCGATAGGAAGAAAGGATTTTGCCAATGTTAGACTGTCATTATTTTGTTAAAGCTCTCTCTAACGATATCTTTTGAACTCTATCGGCCATTGACTCGGTAAGAAACAAAGAGGACGGTTAAAATGTATTTTCACCATATTATTAAGATACTTACATTTTACTTATGAAGGAACTTGTGATCTTATACAATAATAAATGGTTTATGTGACATTTTAATGAAGCTATAATAATAACGTATTACCCGTCCATAATTATGGCACCTTTGTCAGATATCTGTCACTGTCACTGTCAAAAGTGTCAGTTAAAAAATTTTAAAAGTAAACGCGTTCGAAAAGACAAACTTTTTTAAATTCTTTCTAGGGTGACTTACACCAAAGAATTAATTTAACACCTAGTTGCTAAAATGTGTATAATTTGTAGTTTAACCTCATGCTAGCAAAAAACTCACACTTAATTTTTTGGTGCAACTGGGCCTTAGTTAGAGACTAACATTTATATGACGCGCTATGACAAACGGTACCTAACCTAACGGTATTCTAATACTTTACTTTAAAAGTCTGATATAAATAATCAGTGAGTTGTATCATACAATGGTACAGAAATAACGACGCTTAATAAATTGGCATCGAACAATAGATGACGACAGTTTCTTACCAATGACACTAGCGCGGACTTACAACTGACTGGATGTGGCTGAGGACGTAGTTCGGTACTACATCGCAATGTCACTTTTATTTTGAGATATAGAACAAAGTTAGGTTTGTTGGTGTCTACATAGGTTTAAATAGAGATAAAGGTATTTCTTGTTCAGTAAAAATAGTGGTGTAATACATTTGTAAACGGAGCTTCTCTTTCAAGTGAGGACACCAGAAATCTGTCATATACCTAGCTACTAAATTAAAGATTGCGCGAGCAAAATCTTTACGTATATCGATTAAGATCATTTACATGAATATTTTTGATTTTTCAAGTACAGACATCAGGAAAATAGTTAAACTTTAAATTATTTTAGAACGTAGTTTTTCTTTTATAGTTTCGCTAACCATCCTTTGTGATAGAATAGTCTTTAATTCCTTTTAAATTCTTCTAACCCACCATGCAGAGCTTTTTTCACGGTAAAAAATGTAAATATTTTTATAATTATTAACATTGCACCACACCACCTCCATATCTTTACAATCCGGATTACCAGGGACACATAATCACGCCGGCACCATATTCTCTAATTCCTCGTTGACCTACATAGCGGTGCACGCGGCTAATTGTCGCTCATTGGTGGGAGTGAGCCATCACGCGACGTCGACCTAGCCTGCTAATTGTCCTACGAGATACACAATCGTTTAGCCAGCTTACATAAAGAAACTGCGATGTTTGCCATTTAGTTGATGTGTACACGTGTTTTTGCATGCTTATGATGGAAAGCTTACATGTTTGTCGTGTAGATCTTCATTCAGCATTTTTCCAAATAGGATGGTAGGTCTTGCCTTTCTAGCATATTTAAACTTTTTCAAATCTTGGACCTTCTAAAAGAGCTTAGTTGGGTTTTCTGAGGGCTGTTCCAGAGTGAAGCTAGACTACGTCTATAAGGCTTTTAGGCCAAAAATAGGTAGGCAGGCAAGGAACCTATCCGAAAGCCCACTTTTCAGTGAGCTCAAGGCTCACTTCCACCACAAATCACTAAACATATTTAGCGCTAAATGTATTAAGATTATTATTCTGTCTCTATCATCTCCTAACAATGTAACAGGGATGCAATGATGTTCTAAATACGTTTAGACACTAAATGTATTTAGTGATTTGTGGTGGGAGTGGGCTTTAGTCTCATATTTCGTAGCTACCTATCAATTTCTATATCAAAACAAGTGACTGTCACACAAGTTGTAGAAAGAATCGTCATTTGTTTACAAATAGATTAATTACTCGACCTTGTACAAAGATCGCTTAGCTTCTTCAAATTGATAACATTCTAGGAGATTCCGTTGAAACAATACACCTCATGGGGACGTCACTTAAGTCCTAATGAGTTGATGAGTTTGTTACAAAAGACAGAGACGTAAGGACTTGATTTTAATACAATGTTACTGGTCCTTGAGATTGCGAGAGTAAGGAATGTTTGTGAACTTGTTCTTTGCAGTCAAATATTTCACTCTGGCTGGAACATACGATGTACGCATAATAGGATATACTTACAGAGAATTTTGAACTCGAGTCAATTAATAAGAAAACTCTTCAACAGGACTTCATATTGTAAACACTATCCAAAGCGAGTTAGATACAGTGTCTTCATCCGAAAAGGAAGTCCATAAAGTGTTGAAGGATCATAAGACTCAGTAGGTAACTTTTTTAAGACCTTTATGTTTTGTATTTCAAGCTTGATCTAAACCAGCATCATATTATCAATCCTCTCCTTCCAGTGAAACTAGGAAGTGAGAGTGTCCAAATTGGTCCGGTAAGGCCGCAGTGAGGCCAGCCCGAAGGTTGCGCCCGTGCAGACACAATGGCGGACGATGTGCGCCATACAGGCTATTGTCTCTACTCGTGAATTAATTTAACTGATCGTGGTTCAGATTTTTGTGATATGATAGTGATTTTACAATGGCAAAATGAACTTACTTATTATTAAAAAAGGATTTTGGGTAAAATTAGCTGTATTAATATGGTGTCTACCCCACAAGCATTAAAATACCATAGAAATAAAGTAAACAGCTGATAAAGTCCGTTCCGCTTCTTTATTCTTCTTTCCGAAAGCTGTTAAAGTCACGTTAGAACTTGCCTGGATTTGAACTCACAGCCCTTAATTTGAAAAACTATCACATTTATTCATTGGAGACATGTTGCCGGTTATTAAAAAATCCATTTTTAAATATTTGGTTACACACCTTATACAAACCAGTATAGCAACTCAGTGCTCCATAAACGCCTCGGTGAACTAAACTGCAGTATTAGTGACGTCATAAATTCCCAGGTAAACTGCCCCACCTTTGTTATGTAAACAAACATAGCTTTGTTTACATTAAAACAATCACGTAAGAAGATGGAAAATAATAAAATATTATCCACTCATCGTTCAGGTCGTTTGTGGGCGAATGTGATCAAAATACTCGTAAAATAAGTGGTGCCGTACAGTCTATAGAACATCCAGTTGGGTGAGACCTCTTATTTTAAAAGGAACATAACATAAAAGAGGTCTTATGGTGTTGGTTAGGTGAATTTGTTTTAGTAAACAATATAAAATGGTCAAGTTTATATTATGCATTTTGTAAACATGAATGCAGAGGTGTGTATCTAGATTCTGCTGTTATTTTGTTTGGATATCAGAATTGGATATCATTTGACATGAATAGCTATGTAGAGAGCTGACTCGAACCCTATGTGTAAATATAATAAAATTCCTTATTGATGGCTATTGTGGAAAAGACGTAACAATTCTGCCAGTAAGGAGAATTTTAGACTGAAAAAGAAATCCTATATCTACACACACAGAGCAGAAATTCTTGTGTTCTAAGCTCAGAGGGAAAAAAATTATAATATTGTCATAAACTAATTTGTTATTCAGTAAAAAAAAAAAGAAACCATGCCATTTTCAACCTTCATTACCGATTAATTGTTACTATTATCGTTTGCAGAGCACTATCCTTTTACGTCATTCTTTTTGCACTCTAGTCTCAGGCGAACTAATTCGGCTTCGCAGTCACAAACTAGTTACACTATTTTAGTATATAGTAGTTTCTCGCCCACCTTGTTTACCCACACGAAGCCAATTTACATCAACTCGCAGTTTTTCTCGAACACAAAGTTGCGCCTGCGCCGCGCATAGCAAGTAGGCTCACAGGATTGCAGGCCGCGTTGGGTGGCTGCCGGGCAGTCTAGCTAGTCCTCGTAATTGCCATGCAGAGGGCGTGCCGAGCGGTGCGTGTGGGGCACATTGACACACACTCTCACAAATTTTGCGTAACGCCACCGTATCTGTGTATCTCACCCCGGACCAAGTTCTGAGGACTTATTTATGTGCATATTGGAGGCAAAGTTGAGGTCTTGTTTCAGTTGCTATCTATCAAAGTGTTATTGGGATTTTCCAATATGAATTTTATCAGTAGCAGCCCGGAGTTTAGAAATTGGTGGTGTGACACCCCGTGTCTTGGAAAACACGTAAAGCCGTGTCGGATTGCCGTCCCATTGGACTATGAGAGTTACGGAAGAGGGAGTGTAGGTACCTGTGTTTGCGCACAAAATTGTGCAGTATGATATGTCCGGTGCATTTGGCGAGTCTCTACCGAAATCTCTAGAAATTACAATTGTAATTCCAAACAATATTTCAATGTATAAATCAGTAGCTAGGCACAGCACTTCGGATCAATTAGAGCTATGCACCATATCTAAGTAAGCATGTATCCCACACTAGCCGAGCCAGTCTCGTTGGGCGGCAGCCGAGCAGTCTGCTATCTATAATTGCTATGCACCCTGCGCATGAGTGAGTGGACCGTAAAACTGCATACTCACTAGGCGGCAACTGTTGAGCAACTGTGGCGCTAGTAGGTTGTGAGATGTTCTAAAATTTTGATTTTGGAACAATAAAAAGTAAATTTATTATTTTTCTTCATATTAAGTTAGCGCATGAGTCACATATTAAATTAATTAATTTTAAAGCGTGTGTCGAGCCCTTAGTAGTCCTATAATAAAGGCAGGTTGAATTCAATTCGGAAAAAAAGTTGCCCAAATGTCGGTGACGGAAAACATCGTGAGAAACCTGGACTTGTAATGAATATAAGTCTGAAATCGCCGATCCGCCTTGAGCAAATGTGGTGTTCATGCTCGATGCTCGTGCCTCCTTTGAGGAGGAGAGGAGGCCTCTGCCCTGCTGCGTGACAGTAATCAGGCTGGTATATTATAAGTGTCGGGAAATATTTTTCTCATCTACCGAGCAATGAACATGCTACTTCAGCTGCACACTTGCGTAACAAGCGACAGTCTGTGTCGACTGTTACATTATTAATGTCCTAGTTAAGATATGTGTGAAACGTCGCTAATCCCATGCCAGAAGAAAGCTAAGTTTTCAATGAATTGGATGCTCTGTTAATGAATATGTAATGCAGGTCGGATTCCTTTTGAATGGCATTCCTTCTGCAGTTAACGCGGACTTTAGCAATAGAGATTTTGTTATTACCTTTTTATATAATGTCAAATCATTTGTTTCAACTAGACAATTTTTAAAGGCTATTTGCAAAAGACAAAGGATCAATCTGAAAAAAATAAAGAAGTCTGCTGTTCCGTACATTTGAATCGTGTTGTAGTGCATGTTTGTAGGTAACAGCTGCTTTATTTCATCATTTGAGTTAGTCCCATGATAAAAGTGGCTGCTATTAATGAGTATTTTTACCCCGAGAACGATCAAAAGGGAATTAAAAGTCACATTGTTTAAGAACAGCTTAAAAGTATAACGAGAAGTAAATTCCAAATCTGGGCTAAACGGTCGTAAAAAAAATCTGTATGAAAAAGAAACATGTATTTCAAATTCGTCATTAGCGCTTACTTCTAATCTAACCAACATTCTAGTTCTGAAATGCAGTAAGTACCGGTTATAACTAGTTCGATAATGTTCTCATGTATTATTCTATGTCTGTACAGCCTACATTCACTAACCGCTAGTTAGAAGCCTAGTTTGACTAAACTATATCTTTTTGGTCCTATCGACTATCACTATTTCTCAACAATGGTCCTAAGTACTACTATTATAAACGCGAAAGTTTGTGACGATAGAGTGATGGAATTTTGTGCCTCTTTCACGCTTAAACGGCCGAGCGAAATTAGCTGAAGTTTGGCATACCTACATATGGACATTGACCTAGCCTAACCAATAAGGTTTAACTCTGAAGTCTACGCAGACAAAGTCGCAAGCTGAAGTTAGTTTTCTATAAAAAAGAATAGGCTTGAAGTGGAATAACAGCTGCCAATTGGCACCCAGGTTATAAGAAAGTGGTCATTGAACAATTCATGAGTGAAATGATTTTAGCCTTGCATAGTGAAATTCACTACAGAAGAGCAGTGAAACTAACCAATGACAGTGCTCGCTCAGGTCAAAACACGAAATGGAACGATTTTATTGGTCATTTTTTCCCTTCTCCAGCTATCATCACGGAAGTAAAGGTCATTTCAACCTGTTACATGATACCGTATTCGTCTATACGCTTATTTTTACTTTAACACAGTTGCTGCATTGTTTCATTGAGAAAGTTGAGTTCATTGCACAATACGTGCCGGGTCTGAATGATTTTTAGACCTACATCGTATTGTGGCAGTGAAAGGGTTCGATCTAAATATATATGATTATATTCGACTTTGGTATTTATTAATTGAATGGTCATTAGGATTGGCTAATCGAAAAGTGTGCTGTCAAGTACAATATTTCACATTTCGCAAAGAAACAAAATTTCCGTACAGGAAAACGCGCACCATAATAAAAATTGGTCCTTTGAGGTGAGATAGTAATAAATTATTTAACATTAAAGAACTTTGTAGTTTTCTAAGATTCACATAGGCCTAAATAAAATTGACTCCACCAAATAGCAGCTTCTCAGTAATTAAACTATTAAATCTTATGGGATTGACTAATGTAACTTCTAGTGCAATTGCTATTCCTCAGTATTTTTTTTTCCTAGCCTATGCTATCCCACAGCTGGATAAAAGCGCCCTTCACCCCCATTCCTTCTAGGAACTCTTTTGACGCCCCAGCTCAAACCAACCCTCGTGATACGCGGCCAGGTCATCTCGCCACTTTTTTCTGAGCAGCATAGACTGCAATATAGTTCAAACTGTAGGTACCACATAAGTACATGTTGACAACTGCAAACCATCGGACCACCATTGAATGAGCGCACCATGGCATAATAACTTCATAAAATCGTCCATGAATCACCATTGCCTGGGGCGTCCCTCGTTACTGAATCGTTAAAGCGATGCCGACTGCCGTCGTAGGACACGCAAGATTTACTATAGAAGGCTTAGAGGGTACGAATACACTAACGTATAAGACGTGTTCGATTTGAGTGGATATAGAATTCGAAATAAGACTAACCTACGGTATTTTTGGTTCAATTTTTAAGAAAAACACAATTGTTGAGTGTTACGGAATAAATATTTGTATTTTATGTCATCTAAAAATCTATCGACCCTACGCGTGTAAAATAGTTGTAGTAAAATAAGACTAAATCCGCTGCTCGTCTCGTCTTCCGAATTTGCAGTTCTGTCCGCCATTTTGATAAGTAATACTTCTGTTATACATTTTTGTATAGACTGTCGGCTCACTTTATACCGATACCGAAGTCAAACCGGTCCACTTGGCCCAATCAGGAAACGTTACGTATATATTATGTTTGTTTATTGAGACGGATAACACTTTATTTAAGTGCGTTCGCGGCGGAGGGTTAAGTAGTGACAAGTTTCGGGTCTTATTGATATAAAACAATGAGAAAATTATTTTAAACTTTTGGTCCTTTGATACGGAAATGTGTTTTTTGTAGTGTTTAATTAATTTTGTTTCATTGTCACATAAAATACCTTAATGTATTGGCATTATCGTGTAAAGTATTCAATGACCTAAGAAAATGAATTTATTTTCACTTTTCATTTGCCAAAATGTTTTACAACCATAATGGTATGTGCTTTCGCACTTAAAATCACAAAAAATAAGGTCAAATCCACCCATTAGCATAGTTAGGACGATCACCTCACGTGAGTCATCCAAAGTAGGCCTCACTGACACGAGCGAGATAAAAAAAACTCGACCAAATAATTTTTTTTGAGTCTCCATTCACTAAAATGCGTCTTTCGCTTACATGTATGGTGTGATCTATAATTGACACGGTCTGCGGTTTTCCTTCAACGATTCTCCGTCTCATCTAATCGTTGTAATTTTTCTCATAGTAACTACCTACAATAGACGCAATTAGTACGCAAAAACTACAATAGAATTCACAGAAGTTTAAATTAAAAAGACAAAAAAAGTTATGAGTAATCGAATTTAAAATAAGAATCTGCTTGTAATCGATTTCAAATTAAGAATCGAGTTGACTAACTCCACATACTTATGTAGCTATGTGAATAGTTTAATAAACATGAGAAATCGTAAATGTTCAATATAGAAATTGCACAAGTTCTTAATATCCGTGTTGATTGGAAAGCTAGGGAAAGGAGCGTGGAATATGTTCTAAGTTGTGATAATTTCCTGTTTTATGTATTAATAATAACCTAAAAGTTGGCCTACAATAGTGCTTGGCCGAACAAAAACGTCTTAGATCTGAAAGTCATTAGTCGATATGTAAATTGTTGATAGATGTCAAAGGCTAGGTATTTAACAACAGTACAGCATGGATAAATAAAAAGTAGACACTATTCTAAGACATGACGATGACCCTGGGGCCTCTATTTAGGTTAGCCCATGCTGCGGAAAGCACATAATGCAGGTGGTCCTGCGCCTGATCACCCCTCTGTTGTGTCGGATTGCCGTAGCGTGGCGTGCCCGATTGTGTGGAAGGTCTAACTCTCCTCCCACCCCCTTTCAAAATATTACATTAATTTGAAGAAGATAAATAATTCTCTTAAGAAAAGAAAAATTAGAATTAATCTCATTTAATACTAAAACTTGGCTAAATCCGTGCAGTGAAGGTGCTATGCTTACTCCAATACCTTCATGCAAATTAGGCCAATAATGTCAAAAAAGTAATCTACATGTAGGTATAATAGGAATTTTGGGTCCGCCACTTGGACCGATTGCGTGCAGCGTCGGCGCCCCGAAAATCCCGAAAGAAACCCAAAAATTCAAAAATTAACTTGACAGTTGTGCTCACATCTCGTGGCGACTACTATACCTGTTTCTGGTTATAAGTATTTTTAGTTTTCTATTTCACAGCTTACCAACTATTACTGGGCCACCGTGCAGGTACTTCGTGTCCACTTAAAGATAATCGCCCGTTCACTTTGCGCTTTAATCTATCGACGTACAGTTAAGGCGAAGAAGGTTTAAACTGAAGTTATGTAGATACAGTCGACGGCGTGTTGTGTTCCACGCGCGCCTCAATGAGACGTCAGCATCGTAGATGGGGCCCGCTGCAGCCGTTTTACACCTAAATAGTGCGTCGTCTTAACAATGTCATCAATTATGGCCATATAAAACAGTGGCGATGATAAGTGTATTTCCCTTAACCACGTGACAACACGCCCAGCGCAGGCGCAGACTCTGCGTAATATTGCGCCATTGCCGCTCACTCCTTTGATCCTCCTCGCCATTACTAACGGCCTTTCGTATTGATAATATTAAAGTACTTGATATAATAACTGTAGAACTTATATGCAAGTGCGTTGGCTTGTTTAATTAAAAGACCTTCCTGGTGTGAATAATTTTAGCGGCAACGGTAGGCATCTATTTATACACGTAACCCAATTATAGAGGTAATTATGACTACGCTATGTAGGTAGCTACAAGTCATATAAAAGTCCTAGACCTTAGGCACAGAATAATATAACTATTTGTTCTGTGCCTTAGGTATATAAGGGATATCCTTTTCCTTAAAGCCACAATTAAAATGCGATGCAATCTATTCTTAATATTATAAATCTGCAGTTTGTTTGGTTGGACGCGCTTCTCAGGAATGATTACTAAATCATATTGTGTATATAGCTCGTTAAACAAAGAAGCACTATATAATATTACGCTACGACGCACGAGAGCGGAGTAGCAACTAAAGGCAGAACTTAATACGGGTGAATCTGGTAGAACTAGTATTATAAAACATTTGGCTAATTCCTCTTACAGACCACTTGAACTGAACTAGTTTATTATCCTGTCTTCTTTTGTAATTAACGCTTTGTTTTTACTTGTTTTCAGATGCATCTAAGTTCGATTCAGTTGGCGTGCGCGGCACTGGTGGCGGTGGCCCTGGGCGCAGCGGCGCCGCCCTCGTCGTCGCACCACGTCGCGCGGCGCTCCTTCTTCACCCTCGAATGCAAAGGAGTCTATGACGCGGCCATCTTTGCCCGTCTCGACAGGATCTGCGACGACTGCTTCAACCTCTTCAGAGAACCACAGCTGTATACTCTTTGCAGGTTTGTTGCGTTTTGTCTATAATTCTCTTTTCAAATGTGACGTTTTACAGTTTTTTTGTGAATCTGTGCCAGTTTATGGCGGGGATTCCGAAAGTTGAAAATGGTTGGTTTGGAATTTTGAATTACTTACAATATTGCGATTTGGACTCGTTTTTTAGATATGCCTGAAAAGATAAACTAAGATACCTAAGTCCTATCACATGGTGAAATTGTTTTGTATAATAATGATGACATGACTAATTTACAATTCAAAACCAACATTTCTCGAAACCAACCTTAAAGAACATGTATTAAAGTGCATTATTACTTGTTGGGGCACAGGAAAGACTGTTTTACGACAGATTACTTCAAAGGCTGCGTGGAGGTGCTACAAGAAACCGACCAGTTAGAACAGTTCAAGGAATATATAAGAATATTACACGGGGCCGTCCCGGCTGGGAATTAGGTACCTACCAACCGAATATATTAGCCTCTCCTTCTCACAACTATGTTTCCTATATATCTATCTCTTTCTAATGCGTCAAGCATTTCTTCAGCTTTGGGGTTCTAATAGCACGCTATATACCGCACTATATTGTATTAGATATATTTTTAACACAGCTATACAAAAATAAATAACCACAAATTTTTCAAGGATCGTAAGTATGAACTAAAATCTAATTTCTCTTCTTTTTACAGCATTTTCTAATCTTTTAGCATTATTGTAGAAGCTGACCTAACAGCATGCCTTCTCGCCTATTTTTAAGCACTATCTTAAAATTGTATAACTTTATTGGAGCACTATTGTAATAATTTCTAACTCTATTTAAGCACTATGAAAGCACTAAAAGGCAGATACGACACTAAACCACGGTTTCTCGAATGAAAAATTAATGTGATAAATGTCTAGTACGCAAGCCTCTATGATTGGTTGTCGATAATTCAATCAACCAATCACAGCAAGCTTACGCGCGCTTGACATTTTGTCATATTAATTTTTCATTCGAGAAACCGAGAGTAAACTGATTGAGCCAACTAATTATTTACTTACTTACATTTTAAGATTATATTCCACTTGTTACTAAGTGACTTACCTGCCTTATATTTCACTATAAAGGGATGACGATTGTATTATATTTATCTATTTTTTTACTAATCACGCTAATTATTATAAGCCAAGTTTAAATTTGCCTTTTGTAGTTCAGTTTTGGACTTGCCCAATTAAATAATTGTTTTTATTTAAAAAAAAAGTAACAGATTATAATTTGCGTGCAGTTTCCTTTCTTCATTTGATAAATTACATCATTATTTTCTCTGCTATCTGCCATTGCATACCTCTTCTCACAATAAGCACTTACAAGAAACTAATTGACATCTTCTTATGTTCCAGGGAGAAATGCTTCACATCGCCCTATTTCAAGGGATGCATGGAGTCTTTGTACCTATACGACGAAAAGGAACAAATTGATCAGATGATCGACTTCGTCGGTAAACGCTAGCCACAACCGCGACCAATTCGTTCCCGACGCATCTTAACGTGTAACATAACCACGCAGTTTTGTACCAACATCCAACGCAACGCAAGGGTTACGCAACGACAGCTTTGCCATAAGCAGACTATAGACAACGTTCTTGATCGACCTCTGCTTTCTTCCTCAACATATTCTAGTCCTACTGCGACATAGTTTTATGTTCGCAACTAAATGTAATGTTATCGTAATTTGTATAAGTAATGGTAAGGACATTTATCTATTTTATGATTTAATGTTATTAAATGTTGTAAGCTTCTTATGTAGGGAAGTGTAAAGTACATAGAATCACCTCCTAGTATTGAAATTCGAAAATTTGAGGCAGCCTTTGGTGTCGATGCTGGTCATCTGTTGTCTCGTGAGATCCGACTGAGATTAACGATTTTATTGTGTAGATGTTGTTTTGAGATGGCGGTGGAGATTGGAGATTGAAATTGCTTCTGCTTTCGACAGCTACGCCTGTTCAGCGTCTCGTGCTCTGCGATTGTCTCAAAACGACAACTAATCTGCGACGCATTCCAATCACAGTATTTAAAACAAATACTTACGCTTTTTTCAATCTACAATTCATTGTATCACATTTTTTTGTATTATCTTTTAAAATATGTTTTAAACAGCCTAACTATTTATAGTTCTTATGAAATACTTGATTTTATCTCTTAAGTAGGTTCTGAACCATTAGTACTTCTTTGCTATACGAATTTGAACTTAATTACCAAGAATCATAACTTTGAATTTTAGTTTTATTGAAATTTAGTATTCATAATCTGTTGCTAGTTAGTTTATAAATATGTAAATCACGCACGTGGCTTATACATCACTTAGATTTATTACTAAAAACTCAGGGAGTTTATTGTTTTAATTTCATTTGTGTTTTTTATTTATTTATTTTTCATGTTCATGTTAAAGGGCCAGTTTCACTAATAGCTATCCAAAATCTTCAATTTTTTAATAATAGAATTAAAAATATGTTCATATTACAGGTTACCTAGGTTAGTGAAACTGCACCTTTATATAAAGGTAGGGTCTCATTTGTACAAGTGAATGTGTAAAGGCCACTTGTGTCGTTTTTACATAAGTTGGTCCTTTTGTACAAATGACATTCGAACCGTACACAGGATTACCGAAATTGTGCTCACTTCGCTTTAATCAGGTTTCGATTGCCAAGCGAGTTTTAATGATTATTTTTATTAGTTAATTACACTAGTTAGTAAGTATTTAAAAAAAGATTTATTTTTATATACTTCCGACCTATTTATTACCTATTGTTACTTTTTATTTATATTTTTTAATAATAAGTATGAATAGAAACTTTTCGTGCAGCGATAGTGTACCAGTGTGAAAAAAAAAATTAACTGTACTCATTTATTATATTCCTGATTTTTTTTTATTATCTTTAAGTTGCGGTTTATACTTATTTAAAAGTTTTCTTTTTGTAAATTCCGCTGTAACTCTTGTCTGTGTTCGAATCTCATCTTTTGTTAGTTTATTAGCGTTTCTTATGTTTCATTGTCAGACTTTGTAATGGATCGATACACAGGTAGTGACGTAATAGTTTCGACACATGAGAGTCAGTCCTGTGACGTAGACAAAATGGTGCCAATTATTGTCAGCAAGACACTAGGTTAAAAAATTAGCTAATGGTATATAAACAATTTATAGGACGCGTTTGTAAAAATGAATTAGTAAATTATTATAAATAATTGTATAAATTTTATAAAAACAGCTAAGAAACGCTACGGGTTCCATGAAATATATTTGATTTGAAAATCACAAAAGCATTTTCTTTACCCCTAATTTTAAATAATATGGTAATATAAATTTTATACAATACAGTTTACAAAACTGCATGCAGTTTTAAAAAAGGTTCAAGTCCTTTAAAATGTTCAAAAGCAGTTTACCACAGATTCAGAATAAGAATAATTTTTGAGGCCCTTTGGAACTCAAAAATTCTTCCCTTACATTTTTGTAAGAACTCTTAGCAAAGATATAGATAGCACTAAACTATTCGAAATTCTGCTAGTCGATTTCAGGGTAATAGTACTATTAATACAACAGTGTTATCTAATTCATATATTTTAATGTAATAAATCTTTGACATTAGATATGACAACGTAGTTCGGAGGATCACAGTACATAAGTATACATAATTACATTATTATTCAATTCCTTACATTATTTCATTAATTACAGTTAACTGTTAAGCATTTAATTTAATGCAAGTGGCAACTTTAGCACGCGAGATTTATATCATTTTTAAATGGGGTTCTAGTAGAATAATGTAAATTATAATTTTAATAACTCTGGGTTTAATCTTGCAAGATGTTGACTAGGTACATTGTCGTATCCTTTTATGGCCCCATTTTATAAACTATAAAAGAGAAACACGAAAGAAGGGTTCGTCATTAATCCGTCGCTATAGTAATTCATTCCAAACGATTCCCAATGGCTATATAGTGCATACGTTCAAGTCTTGAACTACGAAAACCGCCCTTGCTGTTACAGAATAGAATAAAAGAACTGCCAAAGTACATCGTCTCCAACGTGCTTTACATAACATCAGGTGTTTACACAAAACCACATTTAGTTATACAAAAAAAAAAATTGTATAAAAATATATCAATGTAAGGTAGTTAGAAAATTATATGAAAATTTGCAAATACCAATAACCAGAACAACAGGCGGCCGAAATGAATAATAACAACTAGAACTAAATTTAGATTTTTTTAAATAATTACAATCCAGTCTCATTACAAATCACTCATACAAAATTTTATGTCCTTCGAGGCTACCCAAATGGCTCGGCTGACATTAGACAGCTTAAACAGATCAGAAAACGTCTCAAAATTTAGCGAGCGTAAAATCGTGTTCGTGGTAAGATCGTAGATGCTCAGCTCTGTCTACATTTTAACCTTCTATAACGGAGCGAATTTACGCGCGCAAAATTTGCAATACATGTATATGATGTAATTACAGGCACATGGGACATTTCAACTTTATCACTGGGATGGCAACGTATTTTTGCAAGGCCCCTGGTATATTTCAGATATCTATAGGCAACGGTGACCACTTAACATCAGGTGGGCAGTAGTTTTGCCATCCAATGATATTAAAAAAAAAAACAATTTATATTGTGAATGAACACTACCGTCTTCTGAGGATCTTAAGCTTTCTTTAGATTATCCCAATACAGTGCGCATCTTTTGTGTAGACCGTGCCTTCTTAGGTCAATTATTTATTAAGTTACATATACAACGGCACTCTTCATTATCTGAATTAAAAATAAAGATGAAATATTTTAAAAATCTTACATTTACTTTTTCTAAAAGCCGTTATTGCTATTATTTAAATGCAGTAAAGAAAATATTGTAGCGCCGCTCAAATTTTAATACAATTTTATACAAATACGATTGAATTAGCTTGGCCAATCAATTACTTGTTGCTATTTGGTTATAACCATGGACAGAAGAGAATAAAATACTTGTGAAAATGATTGCTTAATTGTATAAGGTCTTTAATGTACAGTAAATTTATATTAAACAGGTACAAGTATTTAACATTGAAATAGAGAGGTACAAGGGTCCATACAACGAGTGAAAACAGACTTAGGAACATTTAGACAGATACATACATCGATCTCAATCGCAGAGAGAGTGTAGCATGTTACGTTGTTATTTTAGTTTTTGTTCTGTATATTGGAGCCTGTGACAGAGTCACACTAGATCGCGGCAGATCAACCACGGAGAATATGGCGGGACACCTTGGGTGACTTTCTCAGGAATTGGCGAGATAAAGTACAACATCGAGGAATGGAAGGATGCCTGCGCCTAGGAGCAGGACAGTAGCAAAAAAAATGTATTATATTTTACATCTTTGTGTAGTACTGATACTTTTGACATTGCTTTAGTTTTACTGTTATGGTGTTATAACTGTGTAAATAAATATATCTCGTTCCTTCCGGTCGAATGACCCGCGTGTGCGTAATTTCGCTCGTTATAGTAAACCGACCTCTACACCTACTCGTAATATAACTACGACAACATTTATACAATTTGTTTAGCAAACCCTATATGTAGTGGTGTGGAATGATTTGTGCAAAAATATGTCTATTCTCCTACAGTTGAGGTTATTTTGGTCGCATATTAATATTTACTTCGAAATTAAACTCTAACTGATTACAAATAAGGTTGTATTTACGAAAGTAATATAAAAAAAAACTGCGGACACAAAGACCAAAACTTTTACCCTCGTTTCGAGCTTCGCTGCAGTTGAGTAATATAATCTATGTAAAGAAATGTCTACTGAAAGCTCATACAAATTCATTGAGGTCCAAATAAAACGCGGCCCCTAGGACCAATACTTCTAGAAAAATTATAAAAATATATCATCTATATTTCTAATAATAGTTAGGCTACAGTAATCATAATTATAATTTCATAATAACAATCTAATATTACAAGTAAGGAATAGCCACCGAAATAATAATAAGTAAGTAATTAAATTACAGGCCGAAGAAACTAGTTATCGAGCAAGTCCTTTGTCTATCTGATTATTACAATTATAATCAATTAAATAAGGCACTGGTATTCTTATGTTGTTATTTGCATAAAATAAAGTTTCAGATATAGTAGCCGCCACGAGTCGTGAGCACAAACGTCAAGTTAATTTTTGGGTTTCTAGGTTTGGGCCGGCCGATGTCGCACGCGTTGCTTCGTCAGCCGGACCGATCACGTGCAGCGTCTGCGCCCAAAAAAACCCAGGAAGGAACCCGAAAATTAACTTGATGTTTGTGCTCACGACTCGTGGCGGCTACTATAAAACTGAATTTGTCTGCTCTAAAACAATAACAGGAACAATCCAGGAAGAGAGCATCGTAACGAGAACTTTAACAAATGATAAAAATTTACGTTAGTTTAAAAAAAGCCAGCATTTCATTACACACGTTGAAAACCAACTGGTCCATACGTTTAGTCCGTACAGGTACGTTTGTATGCAACAGCTGATTTTTGTTTTAAATAACCGTCGACTAATGTCGTCGCTCTGTAGTCTATGGTGGAGGTATAGAATCATATACTGAGTCTATGGTAATAGTTTCCGTTACGATGTCCCTTCCACGCCGTATGTATAAAACCAATTTATTATTTGAAATCATCAAAAATTAATTAATTTAATCATAAATTAATTGTTTATTTACAATTTTAGAATTGTTCGACAACTATTGGCTTCACCTACAGTCTAGATTAGTCTACATAATGATACTAACATTAGAAGTCGTCCAGGCAAAAGTCGAAATGGTCTTCCATCACTTTGTACTGATCGCATGAAAACCTCATGCACTTTGGACACGTGAAAACCTGAAAAAAAAATTGAATTTTATTTTGATAATTTACGATTTAATTTTTTTTTCGCACACAAACATACATGCATTTTGAGTTAAAGAATGCACACATGCGAGTTATATCTTGTTATATTATTTGTCGTACGTGGTATGTGCGGTCATGAAACGTAAGAGCGAGACGACACGAGACTTAGAATGGACAGCGTTGAGAAATCCGTACTAAATACATTCACCATTTCACTTACACGTGTTCTAACCACGAATGCTATTTCTACCGCGCGGCATCTTATACCAACTGTTAATTCCGAAATATTGTATCCTAACTAATATTATAAATGCGAAAGTAAGTTTGTTTGTTTGTTAAGTTTTCACTCCTAAACCACTGAACCGATCATCCTGAAATTTTGTGCATACGTTGTCAGGTGTACAGAAACGGACATAGTGCGCTTTTCATCCCGAAAAAAAAAATGACTGTTCCAGAGGAAAACTACAATAACGTTCTTATATGATATAGAAAGTCGCGGGCAAAATCTAGTCTTAAATAATAAGCAAGATACATAACTATACATAAGTCGATCTATGTATTTTGCGTATATGTACCAAGTTAAAGTCTGACTACGAATTTCTAAAGCCCGTGGGTAAAGCTGTTGGTCTTGTGCCTGATGCCTAACCGGTTGTGCCGGATTGCCGTCCCATCGGACTGTGAGAGTAAGGGAAGTCGGACTGCACCTGTGTTTACGCGCACACTAATGCATTTTAATACACATCTCCTGCGTACTTGGCCAGTCTCTGTTAAACTTAGCTGCCGTGACCGAAGTCTGTCCGGAGAAAAAATATTTCATCATGTTTAAATACATTCGGGTCATAAGTCTTCAAGATTTTGGGCTATAAAGTTTGTATGGGATACTACGCAGCATAAATACGTTTAAAAATTTGTATTTCTTATATTTAGTTAGTGGAACGGTAGTTAAAGAACAATCAGTCAAACAACAACATCTTTCTAACTCAACACTTCAGGCAAAAACATCGGAGGGTTAGGTAAAAACAACCAAAAATCTAGATCATCGTAAGTTTAAAAACAAATGAGAATGAACACCTAACACACAACACAAACAAAACATAATCTCACCTAAATGTAGAAACCTCAGAATATTTCTTATAATAAAATTTAATAATACACAAGTAACAAATAATTATGTATAATTATTACATCATCTTATACAAAAACTGTTTGATAATAAAAATAAATGCAATATGTTAGTAATAAATACAATTTGACATATAACCGACTGTTGGCTGCGAGATTATCGTAACACAATCATTACAAGGTTAGATAAAAAAAAGCTTTGTAAAAAATAAACCTTATGGACGTGTTCACAAATCTGTAAAAATTATGCAGTTTTTCGATGCATTTTGCAACAAAATGGAATTTAAACAAACGTAAGTAACATTTGTTACACATAGATTACTTCTTTTTCTTCAAATCCTCGCTATTATTATATTAATTTTTTTGATTTCTAATATATAAAAAAAAGGAAACAATTTTCCATCGTCTCTTTCACAAAATGAGGCTGAGTTTAGAATCATATTTCTGCTTTTTAATACCCAAGCTGAGTAGACCTACTCATCTCAAAACTATTGATAGTGTTACAATAAATAATATCAGAAAAATTGTAAATAATGAATCTTAATGGGTCGTAATATGGGGTTATTTTATTTGGTCACTGTCTGGATTTCATGCAACAAATTTTGAATAAAATTTCAGTACGCGTTCGAGCGCCGTCGTGTTTCATCTATTGCAAACGCGTCCTTATAGTTTGATATCAACTCGATTCGTAGCGCGCAAATCGGCTTATTGCGATTCACTCTAAATATTTCGTGCTATGACTTAAATTACAATTTCGGCCTAAAATCAACCTAGACAGTGGTCAACGTGTTGTTGTAACAATATGAGCGTCTTGAAGGGCTGGTCGCACACGGGGCAGTCGAAACGTAGCGGTGGTGGGGTAGTTTCTTTGGATGCGTCTGCGCACGCGCCTTCTTCGGACTTGTCTGATAATTTCTTCTTTTTGTGAACCTTTTCGTAGGACGGTTTGTTTAGAATGGAGCTTAAGATTTTGATAGAAGATGTACCACGTAGAATGATAAATGTTGGATCATGGAAGGATCTTTGGATGTAGACACCATCAACCAATAATTCTAAAATACAACTTTTCTAAAAAACACTTTACTTTAGCTCGTTGGAAACCCGATAAATTCTTACTAAATGTAAAATTATATTTTAGTTCCTTTGAAATCAATAAATTGTCAACTAAGTTGTCAAATAAATGACGTCACAATACCCCATTGTTATACAAAATCTACTGAGGAATGCTCGTTTTGACAGCTCATAAAAAGTAAATTAATTGATTGGTGATGCCCACAGACGTGTATAAAAACAAAACCAACAATATCATATGGATCAATATCATGTATGTATATATGTATTTATTAATATGTTTTATTCTTGGAGATTTACAGTTCCTCTTCCTTGCACCTACTATGTTTTGTCTCTGCATCACCCTGAGGTAGACTGGTAGAAAATGCCTAAGGCATTAAGTCCGCCTTTGTACGGTGTATTTTTTTACACTTGTGCATAAAGCTTTAATAAATAAAAATAACATAAATATCAAACAAGTGTTCACTAATAAAAATAAGGCGTTTTTTAACGACGACATTACATAAGCAGCATGACGTCACAACGCAACACTTTTGGGTATTCGTCTAAAAAATAGACTATAACCTTGATTACATATTGTGCTCACCATATTCCCAGTAGTACTGGTGGGCTGCGCAGGCGCAGCTCTCGTGGGAGCGGTTCGGGCGGGAGAGGGTGGAGTCGCTCGGGCTCCTGTACTACTGCGGGACGAGGTATTCGTAGCACTGCGGTATACAGCCGGGTTTATCTTACGTACTTCTTCCAACTGGGGGGGATAAAAAAAAAAAAAACTGTTTATGTTTTTTTTTGTGTTTATGTTCTTGGGTTCGATTCCCAGGTCGAGCAAAAAGTGGTATTGGGTTTTCCCATGAGTTTCTCAGTAGCAGCTCGGAGTTAGGATTTGTGCCCGGCTAGTTACCTTAGATTTCATTACATAGTTAGCTACATACGTCAGGTCGACTTGATAAAAGCGTGTTAAAAATATATAACAATAGCACACCTGTTGCGTCAGCTCCTGATTACGTTTCTGCGTCGTCCTGAGATCCGTGAGTATGTTCTCCTTCTCACTCGCCATCTTCTCGCGAGATTCCCTCTCCGCCTCAAAATCGCTCCTGAAAACAGAAGACTTTTTACACTTATTGTCACTGATAAACGGTAGTCGTTTATCATGACCGCACCGCTGCGACACGACAGCGCTCCGGCCGACATCGTGTCGGAGTACCCAACCGGTATCTGCCAGCGCGCCGACGGCAAGCCTTCACCTTTCTCATTTCATCATTACATACAAATATTTTAACGCATACGATTACACAGCAAATAATTTACTATACAAGTTAGATCTTTAAGTAGAACGGCAAATTATTTGCTGTGATGGAACTCTGCTGTTTTATGAGCGATGACCCTCATCATTTGCCTTGTCTTTTTCCGCTAGGGTCGGCTTCAGGCTTCCAGTCTAACCTGATGCAGCTGAATACCAGTATTTTACATGGAGCCTTACATGCTTATGAGACACGGGATGTCACACCAACAATTTTCAAACTTCGTGCTGTTATTGAGAAATACCTAATGAAAACCTAATAATACTTTACCAGTCCTGGGGGAAGACCGAAACCGAATATCAATGACCTATAATTCTTAGGAGCAATGACCCTTATTTATTGATGGGAAATCATCAAATGACTTCCGTTCTGGGCGGAGCGGGAGTACTCTTACTGACTAAAACCCATCAACCCATTGTGTTCTCGGGCTGCAGTGACTCTCTCGAACAAATTCCGCAACCCTGACAGGAGCAATGACCCTTAGGGTCATTGCTCCTGTCCTGTTGTGTGTGGAATATAGGGTTCAGGCTTAAAATATCAACCACTTACTTATACAAATCCATCTGCGCTTTTAGTAGCTCTGTATCATCCTTCTCTCCCTTCAGCTGGTTGAGTTCTGCCTGCAGTGCGCTGAGCTCGTGCCCCCTCGCCACGAGCGCCGCGGTGAGCGCCTCCACGTTGCCCGAGCGCTCCACGCGAGGCTTCGTCACCGACTTCTTGAGAACCTCGCTGTAGTCCTTGAACATGCCTTCGAATATCGAGAGGGTGCCTCGGACTTGACCACTGGAACGAATATAAAGTAATTAAGGATTACTATGGTTATGAATGATACTTGTGGCTGGATATTGGTTTAAACAATCGTTAACTGAAATGCATACATTAGGTTAATATGTAAATTATGAAAATGCTCACTGATTTAAAAAGAGTTCTATTTTTAACCCCCGACGCAAAAACGACGGGTGTTATAAGTTTGACGTCTGTGTGTGTGTATGTGTGATCCACATTGTTTTTCGAACTTTATTCCAACAACATTAAAGTTCATAAAACTTTGGTTTTTGAGTCAGTTTGCGTGTTAAAACTTTTATCCTAGTGACTAACAGCCATACAACGGTAGTTATTGTGATATATTGACGAAAGGACTGCATTTTAATAATATTTTTCTTTGTACTTGCCTTACAGTAATTACGATTTACGATTACACTACATTACGTTAACATTGAAATAACGATAGCGTTGTAACATTATTTTTTCTAACGTTATATTCAATGGAGTATATATATGTAATAAAAAAAGTTGTCCCACACTAATACTCTCTCCTGTTTCGTACATGCGTTTACTTACATAAAAACTTACATACACAAAAATAATTATTAAGTTGCTAATTAATAAAACTTACATATTATTTAGGGCTGTACTGTGTTGCTTTTCCATCTGCTGCTTGACCTCTGCCAGGCCTGCCTTGAACTGATCTGCTGTCACCCTTTCAAGCTTGTAGTCGTGAAGGCTTGTTATAAGACCGAAGGTCTCGACCAGACTGTCTGACATACTGGAAGACAAAATATTGAAAGTCAGGTTTTTCGTTCGTAGTTCAAGCAAGGAAAGGGTTTCTTCTCATACATAGACGACATGAAGTGAGAAGGGAATCTATGTTCGTTGCATTGATCAATATTTATTTATAGTTACAAATTCTAATAATTAATTTCAGTAAGACCGCTTTTTTTACATGCCATATCTTTTCAATTATCAAAAACATAAAAAAACTTATTTCTTTTTTAATTCTAAGAAGTACGGATGTTGGCGTGAACAAAAGACTTATCGCCGAAGTCACGCGACCTTGGATCTAACATCAGCTGATTGACGATGCACCCACAACTGGGTGGCAAGCAAGCCGACGGGCCGCCTGATGGTAAGTGGTCACCGCTGCCTATAGACATCTGCAATACCAGAGTCCTTGCAAATACGTTGCCATTCCAGACACAAAGTAAAATGTCTCACGTGCCTGTAATTACACCGGCATCCAAACCCTTCAAACCGGAACACAGCAACGCTGCTTTGCGGCAGCAATGAGTATGGTGTAGTACTTTTCCGGACGAGCTCCTTCACAAAGAGCTCTGGTGCTACTAAAACATCATCAATCTTATCAGACAAATTTACCCATGTGTCAATATATTGAGTAGCTCTGCCAAATGCTTCAACGTCTTGTCATACAACTTGACGTTTGACGTGAGGCTGGCGAACTCCGATGACGTCGACTCTGGCTCCGAACTGATCGAGAAGCGGACCGGCTGGAACACCTGGAGACAAAATTACAGTCGTTTTAAGAAGTTTCCTATGAAAAATCATCATCATCGTCATCGTCATCATCATTATCGTTATCGTCATCATCATAATCATCGTCGTCAGCATAGTCGTCATCATCATTGTCGTCATAATCATCATCATCATCATCATGAACATCGTCGCTATCATCATCATTATCATCATCATCACCGCCATCATCATCATTAGCATAGTCGTCATCATCATCGTCTTCATTATCATCATCATCATCGTCGTTATCATCATTGTCTTCATCGTCATCATCGTCATCATCGTCATTATTATCGTCATCGTCATCATCATCGTCATCCCCTTCATCGTCATCGTTCATTATCGTTATGATCGTCGTCGTCATCATCATCATCGTTATCGTCGTTAATTTCGACCTTCAGGATAAAGCCCTTTTTTAAACGCTTTCAAATATTTTTTTTTTAGTGCGCCTTCTCTAATTTGTTATGTTTTTCTTGGTTTTTTATATTATCTATGGTAACATTAACATATAGGTACAATAATAATAATAATATAATTTAAGGAAACTCATTAAAGTTACTCACAGTAGTTGACGCCTCCTTTAGCCTCATATGCAGATCCTGTATCTGGTCCTTGTATATCCTAACAGCCTCCGATACCCCAGACTTGTGTTTTGTGAACTCCAACTGGGAAAAAGTATTTCGATGCAGAAAAGAGATAAAGAAAAATATCCAATCGTAAGCTGTAAGCGCGCCGCCCGCAAGTGGTCACCTTTTTACCTTGTCATTATACAAATTATTTTAACGAACACGGTTAGCGCAATGGCTGAGCGATTGGTTGCTGTGTGTTTATTATTATTATTATTGTTTTTTTTTAAAGACGTTGCCACATACAAGTAATTTCTCCCGAATCGTGGGTGCGTTTACAAACATCACTATACTTCAAACTCACATATATGTATAAACGGACAGACCTGGAACAACTATCAGTAGCTCGTACAAATATTTCATCCGAGCGGGAATCGAAGGAGCGCCACGCAGCGCAGTCGCCAATCGCTCAGCAATTAGGTAGATGACACCATGAAACAGTAATTCCAAAAAAAATTCGATGAATTTTAATAACTATAAAATTGGATTTTTAGTTGCTTTGAAATCAATAAATAGTTAGTGATTGACAAAAAAGTGACGTCATCGTCATGTATTGTCATACAAAATCTATGGAGGAACCGCGTTTTGACAGCTCATAAAAAGAACGTCAATTGATTAGTGGTGTCATCTACCCAATTGCGGCAACCATGCCATTTTTTGCACCACATGGACTGTACCAGTATTCTTTTCATTTTCGTTTTTTTTTCTCTTTTTGTAAGGATTTACTAACTTTTACAGTCTCCAAGTCCAGTATCCTGAGCTGTGCGGTCTTGAGTTCACCCTGTAGCGTGGCCACCCTGTCTTCTAGTTGGTGTAGCAGCTGGTCGCGTTTAGCCATCTCTTCAGATGATATACTTGTCTAAAAGAAAAAGAAAGGTTTATATCTCAGTTGGATTACGTGTATGGACCATAGTTTTGAGCGAGTCTGCGGAACGGAGAAATATTAACTAATAGGATTGCATAACTGGGTCAGTGGGTCGCGTTATGGGGGACGGAGCGAAGATTTTATGCATTCCTATTGGTTAATATTTCTCCGTTTCTCCGCTCCGCTTCTGTGGGCAGGCAGCCTTAATATCGATTAATCGATATCGATCAACCGCTATGTAGTAAGTACCTCCAGAATATTGTTTTTTTTTTTAATGTCTTCCTTGTCAAGCTCATATAAATAAATCTGTACGGTGTTTTGAATTGTTTCATAATCTTAACTGATAATAATAATTAAGAAAATATTTAAAACTAGCTTTTGACAGCGGCTTCGTCCGCGTAAAAATCGGTCATAGCGAACGCAGACGAAGTGCCGAAATAAAAAATAGGCAATCTCCTTTCTTGGGGTTCAAACTCGACTCGTAGCAAATTTCATCAAAATCGGTACACTGACTCAGTCAGCATTCATTAACAGATAGACATACAGGCAGACAGAGTTACTTTCTCATTTATAATATTACTAGCGACCCGCCCCGGCTTCGCACGGGTGCAATGCTGATGTTATTATAGGAGGGTTTATATATACATTTAAACCCTCCTCTTCAATCACTCCATCAATAAAAAAAAACCGCATCAAAATCCGTTGCGTAGTTTTAACCTTTTGACCGCCGCGTCAAAAAAGCAAAAACGTGCCCTCAACGCCAAGCTACGAACTCACCCTGTTTTTTTGTTTTGTTTTTTTTGGTGGATGGGAAGTCATCAAATAACTTCTCCCGCCCTGGGCGGGGCGGGAGGGAGTGTCAGACTTTTACTGACTAAAACCCACCCATGTTCCTTCTTGTGCCCTTTGCGTTCCGGGGGCGCGGTATCTCTTGCGAACAACCCGCAGCCCCGGACGAATTCACCCTTTAACACCTACAAAATAGTAGTGAGTTCGGAATTATATCGATGTTATTTTACGAGTTTTATTTACATTTAAAAATCTGTCATGTGATCGTGACCGTGGCGTGCTAGGCACATTTTGGTTTGTCATCTATACATGACTGCGGCGGTCAATAGGTTAAAGATTTAAGCATACATAGGGATATAGGGACAGAGAAAGCGACTTTGTTTTATACTACGTAGTGAAGTATGAACTTACAAAACTACTGGCGGTCTGCAACTGTGCTTGTAGATCTTGCACGGTAAACCTTAGGGTCTTAATTTCAGCCGCGTGCTCCGTGTCCTTAGTCGATAGCAGCAGCTGTTCAAATAAAAAGAAATTAAATAATTTATCATGTAATAAAGAAAAACCATTTATTTTGCGAAGGTGACCAACACGTGGTCGCCTTAGTTGGTGTAACCAAAGACGTTACTGTACACTGATACACCTCTACCTAACCTTTCGGGGCATACAGGCGTGATGATTATATTATTAATTTTTTTTATTAATTTGAAATTCATAAGTCGGCTGCCCCGTTGGTCTCGTGGTCGCAAGCACGACTGATGAGCGTGGGGTCGCGGGTTCAATTCCCAGGTCGGGCAAAAAGTGTTATTGGGTTTGAAAGTTGGTGATGTGACACCCCCGTGCCTCGGAAAGCACGTAAAGCCGTTGGTTCCGGATGTCATTCGTAGATCTTTGACCGTCGTTACGGATAGTCAGAAGCCAGGAAGTCTGACAACCAGTCCTACCAAGGGGTATCGTGTTGCTCAGTAACTGGGTTGTGGATGTCAAATAAGCAGTCGCTCCATGTGAAATACTGGTATTCAGCTGCATCCGGTTAGACTGGAAGCCGACCCCAACATAGTTGGGCAGATGATGATGAAATTCATAAGTAGAGAGTCAAATAAGTCGCCACATAAGTGACGTCACAGTTTCCTTTTGTCATACAAAAACTTTGGGGGCAACCTCCTGAAATTTACACGAAAATGCAAAACTACACCTTGTATGCAAAGATACAAGACTTACTTCTACATTCTTCAGTTTCTCTTTCAGTACATCTCTCTCTTTAGACGTAGCGTCCACTATGTGCTCCAAAGACTCCTTCTGCCATGTCAGCTTCTCATTATCTACTATCACCTGTAATCAAAAACATAAGGGTTACTGAAAGTACATCGATAATGAAACAAACTAAACCTTAGACTCTTTAACATACAATTGAAATTAGTATAACGAATTAAAATTAAGAATAGAGGCTGGTGGTCTAAATTCAAATCAATAAACTGCTATCACATTTTTACTAATATAATAAAATTGAATAGGTTTTTTGTTTGTTTTTGCTCTAATCTCTGGAAATAACTATGAGATTTGAAAAATAAAAATCTTTTCGTATATGATAGCCGGATTTATGAGTTATAGTATAGGCTATATACCATCACGCTACGACTCACTAGAGCGGAGCAGTAATCAAAGACTTCACACAGATAAAAAAAACCACGTGGTCAGTTTTTTTTTTTTCAACATCCTTGGATGGCAAACAATCCTACGGCCCATCTATTGTTAAGTGGTCAACTCTGCCTATAGACATCTGCAATTACCAGAGGCAAAGTTGAAATGTCTCTTGTGCCTGTAATTTCACCAGCACCCATAGCCTTCAAAGGAGAACTTAGCAACGCTGCTATGCAGCAGAAAGATCTGGTGGTAATACTTCCCCGGACGAGCTCCTTCACAAAGAGCTCTACTACGGGAAGAATCAAGTTTTTTATTTAAAAATATAATAACATGTAATATTATTCACCTGTCGCCTCTGCTTCTCAACTAACTCCAGCTGCGCCGTCAATTTATTAATAGTGTCATCGTCGGGTGACGTCACGAACTCAAGCGCAGACGATGGTCCCGACTGGCTCGACTGCGCCGACTTGTTTGACCGCACCGACTCGCCCGTCTCACTGCTGACGTGTGAATGGGAATCGCTGTCGGCGAGTCGTACTATATCTGACTTCAGTTTCTTGTTTTCTTGGCGGAGCTGGGAAATAAGTGAAATACTTAAATTAATATTATTAAAAGGTGAAACTGTTTGTGTGTTTGTAAGAGGTAATCTTTAGAAGTACTGGTCTGATTACAAATTAGATTCCGACTTCGGTCACAGCGGCTAATCTCAACGGAGGCTAGCCGCAGTAGGTACGAAAGAGATATTATAGTGCACAAGTGTGTGCGCAAACACAGATGCATCCCCACTTCCGCTTCCGTCACTCTCATAGTCCGATGGCACGAAAACCTGACACAACTGGGGAGAGATCAGGCGCAGGACCAATAGCTTTACGTGCTTTCCGAGCCACTGGGGTGTCCACACTATCAACTTCCAAGAAAGAAAGGAAATCCTAAAGGAAATACCCAGTAACACTTTTTTGCACGTCCTGAACATCGAACCCGGGACCCCGCAGTACCACGAGACCAGTAATTAAGATAAAAATAAAGAACACGTACCTTCTCAACTAAACCCTTGGTCTCATCAAACTTCTCCTTATGCAGGACATGCGTCTTCATCATATCCTCCTGACAGGACGCGATCAGAAGGAACTGCTCCTTCATAGACTCATTATTCTGTTTCAACGTCTCCTTGAGGATCACATTCTCGTCTAGGAGTTCTCCGAAACGCTTCTGCAGTTCCTCTGTGCTTCTATCATCGGTTATTATGGTGCTGGCTACCATCATGCTCCCTGGAGATGGCTGAAAGTGTAGGAAAAATCTAAATTAAAAATTGTATGGAATTCTTACCGCTTTGTCTGAATGACGTATCGGGCGCAGTATACTGCTGATTATAACGTATTTATTGACATTAAATCCTCCCCTCCCCCCCCATTCCTTAGTAGAACAACACATTCTAAAATCAAAAAGGACGACAATGTTTTTATTATTATTATAGTTCAAAAAGAAAGAGAATTATGTAAGCTTGTTTAAATTATTTTTTTCAAACACAAATTGCTTTTATTCCTACGGTATTAAAAATAAGACCCTATAAGCTAAAATTTAACAAAAAATAAAACACTACCTCTTAGTTAGACATTTCGTTCCAAAGTACAGCGAAAAAAAACAACAATTTAAAAAAGAACAGCTCAGTTTCCCAACCGATCAACGACAATGTCTAGCACAGAATGGATAATTTTAACAAATTCCGGACTATCAACACTCAGCCACGACCTACATCATAGATTATTTCCGCTACACAGTTATCTAAGGTTAGTCCCCTGTGGAAAGACGCGCTGAACGTAAAGGTGAACACACACCTGAGTGGATTACAAATGTATAGGAAATTAGAAATTATTTACTGGTGTAGGCAAATAATTGGATAGTTGACATCACTAATCCATTGACGTACTTTTTATAATATGTCAAAACGCGATTCCCCCATACACTTTGTATGACAATACTAAATTATGACGTCACGAAGAAGAAAACGTGTTGCGCCGACCCCATAAGGGCAGAAAGATGATGATATTCTGATTAAGGATGATGAATTGATGATCAAAATAAAGTAGGAAGGAAGCATACAATTTTAAGAAAGACAAGGAAAATACCAACGTTACGATGGATGGATTGTGAGATAGATGATTTGATAGGAAAGCGGGTTAAATAATCCCAACATTTTCGAGAGAAAGTTTTCACCTTATGAAAAGTGCGCACATTAATGTGTCCACACCTTAGTTTATGTTTTTATTTTCTATTCAAAAATAACAATTCCGTCAACAAGAAATGGCCACACGATTTGATTGATTGATAAAAGGATAAATAAAATCCAGATAATTTTGATAACTTAAAAAAAATACCCTTATCTAGAAAGATAATGGGATTTTTTACCATTCAATACAGAAATGAATGAATTGTTTAGTGACGTCATAATGATACTTAAATTATTAAATCATAATAATATGCAGTATAATAAACATTATCAAACGTTATCTATAATTCTTGTACTTATGACGTTTGTGCATCTAATATCAATTATTATATAATGATTGATATTATTTATAAATGAAAGTGACTCAGAAGTCATGGCCACTCAGGAGATTGACCATCATAAAGGGGATTTGAGACTTATAAGTAAAGTTGCTGATGCAGTAGAAATATCTAAAATAACAATACACCCCGGTGTCACCCGCGTTTATTTACAAACTAGCGACCTGCTCGCGACTTCGTCCACGTAAGTTATGTCACCTGCGTTAAGTTATGTCTTTCGTTTATGCTCCACTCCCGAGGCGTAGCGTGATGTTATATAGCCAATAGCCTTCCTCCATAAATTGTGTATCCAACACAAAAATAATTTTTAAATTCGAACCAGCAGTTCCTGAGCTTAGCGCGTTCAACCAAACAAACAAACTCTTCAGCTTTATAGTATTAGTATAGATTTGATTATTGCTCTGCTCCCGTTGGTCGTAGTGGCATAGCACCTCCGTTGATAAAAGATTTTTGTTCGGACTAGTAGTTCCTAAGATTGGCGTGTTCACGGACAAACGAACGAACAACTTCTCAGCTTCCTAATATTAGTATAGTTTAAAAATAAATGGGTTAGAAATTGCCTCCTTCTTGAGACGTATTTTGGGAAAATGTTTGACAAACTATGAGATAAAAGAAAAAAATAGATTTTTACGAATCCAGCGAAATCGTGCGCTGATGATCGCTAATTCCATTTCCTACAAAAAAATCAAGTTCCGGGAAAAAATGTCGTCAAAACTGACCACAGCACACATTTACATTTAGAAATCATAGTTACTCAAACATGAACTTTAAAATTATACTTATAAAATCAATTTTTGAAACAAAAAACATTAAACCATTTCGCTTGTACAGTAAACTGAACATTATAAAACGGTAATAAGGTATACTTTTCCAAAGCACATACAATCTAAGCATCAAGTGGCTAAATGTACTTATAAGTTTCATGAGTGTGTGTGAGTGTATTACAAAGTAAAGTCCCTACATAATGGTTTGTTAAACATATGAGTGCAAGGTGTGAATGATTTTACCTTAAAAACAGCATGATTCAAACTGCGCTTGCGACGCATTCCAGTAACAAGAATGTTCTAACTTTTAATGGTCATGTCAATTGAGGAAAATAATATAGAAACATGTGATTTGTCAAGTTATTCTCTGTCATGAAAACATTTGGGAAATCACAGTGCTGTTGCAATATGTTTTATGGACCAATGTTAAAAGGATACAAGTAATAAAAATTAAAAATTTAAGTAACTCCCGACAGCAACCTTGAAATAGCTGAACCGATTTTCATAAATCATATCCAAGAACCTTCACTAGAAAACCTGCTTGCAAATAAAAAAAAACACATTCAAATCGGTTCATCCGTTTAAGAGCTACGGTGCCACAGACATACACACCGACACGTTAAACTTATAACATCCCTGTTTTGGAGTCAGGGGTTAAAAATAAATACGAATATGGAACACCACGTCACGCTCCAAAATTGGGATTATGGACGTGAGTAAAAAGGGTGTCTGGCTCAAGTGGGATTGGGTTAATGTCAGCCGCATGCACGATGACCGCTGGGCAAGTCTCTGCGCAATGGGCGCCTGAAAATGATCGGTGTTGGGGAGGCTTGGAGAGGTGGCGAGATGACCTACACTCGCACCGGGAGGGCTGGTTCGAGGTGACGCAAGAAAAGAATATTTAGAAGGACTTGGGATGGGAAGCCTTCGCCCAGCAGTGGAACACTTTATAGGCTAGACAATAAAAGTAATTAGAAAATTCTGCTATAGGTTGGACAGTTCTTGTTGGCCAGAAAACTTATAATACCCAAACCAGAAAGAGGAGGTCAGGAGACATAATAACCGCTGTTTTCCTGACCCAGACCAAAAAGTTATTGGAAAAAAAGTCTGAAGGATTTTAGAAGAAATTCGATTTCCATTGCTTCATGTTTGGAACATTTATCCTAAAGACAAGGTAAATAAAGCAATGAATATGATACAATTGACAAAATGAAAAGCATTGCCATTTTTAACCACAATTTCACAAATATAAAATGCAAAATGTCAAAGCCAAAGCATTTCAATTAGACCATCAAGCACTTTTGAATTGTCAAGAAGTTACAGTTTAAAGTTGAAGCTAGTTGCTCGTTCCAAAACTTAGGTCTCTATGGAGAAGAATGCGCAAGAAACTCCACGAAAACTCTTTTCCTTTAATTTACAAAAAATTTGGTTACAATATTCTTGCTGCTTCTCAATGAATAATTAACGTAACGAATTGACAATCATCATCATCACATCAGCCGCAGCCCGTCCACAGCTGGACATAAGCCTCCCCATAAATTTCCAAAAGGACCGGTTGAAATGAATTGGCAATACAGGATAAAGAATTGCCTCGTTGGCCTAGTGGTCCTAAGCGCGACTGCTACGCTAGAGGTCTTGGGTTTGATTCCCAGGTCGAGCAAAAAGTGTTATTGGGTTTTTCTATGAAATTCTCAGTAACAGCTCGGAGTTAGGATTTGTGCCCGGTTAATGGCAATAGGCTCGCCCCCAATTACATGGGGCCTAAAAATACCGGCGAACTGTGGGTGTACATTGTTACACCTCTGCCTAACCCTTCGGGGAATATAGGCGTGATGGTATGTTATGTTATGTTATGATAAAAAATTAAAATTTCTAAATAACCCACGACAGAAGAATAAAATCACTTCCGTAGCTAACAAAAGAGTTGATAACTTTGAAACCGCTAAATCGATTTCTATCAAACAGTCTCGACTAATTAACCTTTCAAACACAAAAAACAAAATCAAAATCGGTTCATGCGTTCGGGAGCTACGATGCCACAGACAGACACACTCATACACACAGACACGTCAAACTTAAAACACCCCGTCGTTTTTTGGTGGGGGGTTAAAAATAAATAATATACAAAAGGAACCTAAAACCCAATTATTATTATTCATCATACATCACGATTGCATCAACCTCTTATCAGTACCACAGATATCGATTGCACGAGAGATAGCAGGGGCACACTAACACCTAAACCTACCTATGTATCTTTCTATCTTCTAATCTCTAAACAGTACCTATCGATAAAACAAAAGTTGTTTGTCTGTGTTTTCGTTTCGAACTTCTAAACTACTTAAAAATTTTTAGGGTTCCGTACCCAAAAGGTAAAACGGGACCTTATTACTAAGACTGCGCTGTCCGTCCGTCCGTCCGCCAGTAACCAGGCCGTATCTCATGAACCGTGATAGTTAGACAGTTGACATTTTCACAGATGATGTATTTCTGTTGCCGCTTTAACAACAAATACTAAAAACAGAATAAAATATATATTTAAGGGGGCTCCCTCCCATACAACAAACGTGATTTTTTTTGCACGTTTTTACTGTACATTGATATCGGCAACAGGAAGACGCTTAAAATATTCACAGAATATTTAGTTACATATATACTTAAAAAAATAAATTACATTAACATTAAACACGCTCGTTTTTATAGATAATGGTACGGGATGACTTCGTGCGCAAGTCCGACTCGCACTTGGCCGGTTTTTTTAACCATAGATTCAGTACATTATACCAGGCTGGCTATTTTGGGACACACGGCCGTTGATTTAGCGTGGAACATCCATAATCAAGGAGTCGCTTTTAGTGTTAAAGTTTACAACCTACTTCTATACTTAGCACTTCTCTGACCTAATATGTACTCTTGTTGTAACACCTTTCACGTCAAAATAAGTTAACCTATAATTCTAGACTGCCTTGTGGGCCTAGTGGTCCTAAGCGCGACTGCGACGCTAGAGGTCTTGGGTTCGATTCCCAGGTCGAGAAAAAGTGTTATTGGGTTTTTATATGAAATTCTCAGTAGCAGCTCGGAGTTAGGATTTGTGCCCGGTTAATGGCAATATGTTCGCCCCCTATTACATGGGACCTAAAACATACCGGCGAACTGTGGATGTATATTGGTATAAATCTGCCTAACCCCCTGGGGAATACAGGCGTGATGGTGTTCTATAATTCTAGCAAACTACGCATAATTAAAAGAGATTGAAAGCAATCTTTAATCGTTCGTTTGACGTCAGACGTATCTAGTCCGATGACTTTTGTATTATGCGAGCAATGTTTACAAAATACCGTCTCGTTATAGCAAACTATAATGATAAATGCAGGCTTCAAGCGTATTTTCAAATACCAGTGTCTTCTCATAGGTCAACAAAAACAGAGCAGCATGATATACTCGATATAAACAAGCGATTTTTTATTTATTAACTAGCTATTTATAGTAGTCGCCACGAGTCGTAAGCACAACAAGGGTTTTTTTGGAGCGCGGACGCTGCACGCGATCGGTCCAACTGACGGATCAATCGCGTGCAGCGTCGGCGGTCCAAAAAACCCAGAAAGGAACCCACAAACCCAAAAAATAACTTGGCAATTGCCATACAACGTGGCAATGCTGCCAGCCTTTTGGGCACTTGTCCCATTGACAGCGATACGGATGAGTTTTTGGTGCCCTATATGCTTCCTTTTTATCTTATTATTATTTAAGTAAGTTTTATGTTTGAGAAAATTAGATTAACTAGACTAACCCTCTTAAAAAAAAAACTTGTCATTTGTGCTCACGACTCGTGGAGACTAATATACCCCGCGGTGTCACCCGAGTTCAGTTACGACTTTACTGCTCCGCTCCCGTTGGTTGTCGCGTGACCTTCCTTTTGAATCACTCTATGTATTGATGAAAACCGCATTAAAATCCGTTGCGAAGTGTCAAAGTCAAAGTTACAAGATTTATTTCAATTAGACACTTTTGAACGTCAATTACATTTTAAAAATATTTCGTATGGAGAAGAACGGGCAAAAATCTCCATACATACTCTGTTAAAAAAACGTATTACAATAAATAAATGTCAAACGATCTATCAAAAATAAAAGTCACTCAAAGTGCAGCACTTTGAGTGACTTTTATTTTTGATACGTTTAAAAGATCTAGGCGTACAGAGGGACAGACGGCGGGAAGTGACTTTTTTTAATACTGAAATAATAATGAAATAAAAAATAGAGGTTGACTAGCTTATTCCCGTGACTCCAGCCGCGTTATTGTCTGTTATCGCAGATAGAAACGAAGCAGATCAAAAAGTAGCCTATGTCCTTTCTTGGCTAAAGCTTAGTCTGGGCCAAATTTCATCAAAATCGGTTATGTAGTTTACCCGTAAAAGCGTTATAGACAAACAAATGGTCTTTGGAGGAAGTATGGAGTTTCATGCCCATTTTTCTACAAACACAACTAACCTATTGGAAGATGCAACTAGATTAAATTGTTTTTTCTTGCATATGACGTTCAAACGTGTGTTTCAATGGCGTATTGAAGTAAATTATTTGACTTTTTAAATCTACTGACTGCGACACGACTGTCATGCTTTCATTCCATACCATTTTTTTTTTGGTCCTAAAACCTAAACCCACCCACACATGTTCCTTCTTGTGCCCTTTGCGATCCGGGGGCGCGGTATCTCTTACGAACATCCCGCAGCCCCGGCAGGCATCGGCCCTCAGTGGCCCCTTCCCTTTGCTGACATCTCTTTGAGGTGCGCGTGGAACACGAACGCGCCGTATTCCATACCATTATGCTTAAGCTACGTTACATTACGTTATGTAAAACTTGGTCTAGGTCAAAAAGCAAGTTACGAGTTATGCAACGCTTTATAAGTACCTTCAAACAGTCTTACGTATATCAAGTTCGAAAGTAAGCACTTAATAAGTTCCGGTTTTTACCAACTACGTCAGAGCTCATAAGGTTTCTTTTTAACCGACTTTAAAAAGAAGGAGGTTATCAATTTGTCTGTATGTGAGTTACGCGATATCTCCGTCAATTATGAATAGATTTTGATGATTCTATCTCAAAGAAGTCATTTGATGAAATCCCATACGGAAGCCGCCGACTTTCGAACCTTTTTGTTTTGTACCGGATGGGAAATCATCAAATGACTTCTCCCCTGAGCTTGTTGACTTCCAAAGCTAAAGTTATTTTTCACTTTTTAATTTGGAAGGAGGTTGTCCCTTTGTAAAAAAAGTTTTTTTTAAATTAAACAATACACGTTCTACATCGAGCACTCAAAATAGGTGTTGCAACAACTGGCAACACCCGACGGATAGTCTTTTTGTTCGCCTCCTAATACTTTAACACATTATTGTGATTTTTTTTAATGTACTGCCTCGTTAGCCCGGTAGTTCTAAGCGTGACCGCTACGCCAGAGCTCTTGGGTTGGATTCCCAAGTCGAGCAAAGTGTTATTGGGTTTTTCTATAAAATTCTCTGTAGCAGCTCCGAGATCAGATTTGTGCCTGGTTAATTGCAATAGGCTTGCCCCATATTACAGGGGACCTAAAAACATACCGGCGGACTGTAGGTGTACCAATGTACACATCTGCCTAACCCTTGGGGGAATACAGGCGTGTTGGTATGTCCTAATACATTGAATTTTTCATTTTTACCTTGAACCGATATGTACCCACAATGCTTTTTTAGAACCTTTACCCGGTGGAACGGACGAGACGAAAACTTATCTACCATGAATTCAGTATATGATTCAGGTCCCCTCGGAGACAAATGTAACGTAGTTTATTAAACTATTCCATGTAAAAGTTCCATCCTACACGGTAAAAATGTATGACAGCAGTTTTTTTTCTTGATATGCAAAAGGTCTTCCTCTCCTTGCTCTTACATCCTTTTTTGGCAAAGGATTGATGGTATCTTCGTATATCGAGTGTTTTCTCGACTAATTCGAAAGCGCATTTTGTACATCATCAAAATAAAATTATGATAACAAATGCCCCGACAAAAAAATACTTACATACATACATATGGCCAGCACATGTCGCGAATTTAACAAGCTTGAAGCCAAACACGAGTAAGCATTTTTTTATGTACAGTCAGCAAAAGAGACAAGTAACCAGAGTCGCCTAAAAAAATTCAAAGATTTTTTAAAAACCGATAGATGTTTTTGAATTAAATTTATTTATATTATTAGAAAATGCACATTTATTAATTAAATTAAATTTTCTTTAGGAACGACCACCGATTTCAAAGAAAATTTCAACTATATTAAACGATCTTGTTACTTATATATTTTGTTGACCGTACTTAGTAATTTTTGCATTATGAGTTGCTACATGTGGCCCGCTTATAATGCACGGCTTGTGACTTTTTATTATTTATATGTACTTCCAAAATGTATCTTGGACATCGCCGACATCGGTGAAGGAAAGCATCGTAAGGAAACGTGAACTTATAATAAATATAAGTCTGACATGGCCAATCCGCCTTAAACAAGCATGGTGATCGATACTCGTGCCTTCTCTGTATGAGAAGAGGCCTCTGCCTTGCAGTGGAACAATAATAGGCTGGTATTTCTACGAGTTACTCACGCAAAACATTCGTAATCCATATTTCATCTTATTTCATAATTTTTAACAAGGGCAAAAATATCTAGCTATAATCTTTATTGATAAAAATAATGTGATTGAAGGTTATGTACTAAATATGTAGATGCTAATCTCATAATGATTTTGGCAGGCATCAGCTAAAAGTTATTGAAATTAAGTGACAGAAAAGTTGGAGGGGTGCCGTTTGTCTTGGTATGGGCCATGTGAAGAGGGTGGATGACGGCCGCACCGGGTGAAGGGGCCCGCCTTGTGGTGGTGGCGGGCCAATACCTGCCAGGGTGCGAAAGAATGCTCAAAGCGATACCCGTGCCCCGGCCAATACTAGTTGGAGGAACACCGTGGGGTTTTAGTCGGTAGGAGTCCGACACACCCCTCCGCCTTCCCCGAGGCGGAGGCAGTCCATGAGAATTTCCCCACGAGAAAAAAAAATAAATGGGCCGTGTGAAAAGGAGGAATGGAACGCACGTGACCAAAAGAGAGATGAAAGAAAAGGGAGTCAGTTATATCATGACGGTTCAAAGGACGGAATGGAAGAAGAAAACGTGTTGCGCCGACCCCAAGTAACATGAGATAAGGCCAGGAAGATGATGAGGAACAGTACTGAATGCCGAGGAGTATTTAATAAATAGTCATATTCAACATGAATTGCCTCATTAGCCTGGTGGTCCCAAGAGCGACTGCTACGCTAGAGGTCTTGGGTTCCATTACCAGGTCGAGCAAAAAGTGTTATTGGGTTTTTCTATGAAATTCTCAGTAGCAGCTCGGAGTTAGGATTTGTGCCCGGTTAATGGCAATAGGCTCGCCCCCTATTACATGGGACCTTAACATACCGGCGAACTGTGGGTGTACACTGGTACACCCCTGCCTAATCCTTCGGGGAATACAGGCATGATGCGATTTTATGTCATATTGAACACCGTCTTTTCGAACAATATGCTTTAGTGCCAGTTAGAGCCCGAGCCAATTGCCAACAAAGCACGAATACAGTCTCTGGGCGTCTAGGGACAAATTTCCTATAGCGAAACCAACTATAACAACTTTCAGCAGTTGCGTTTGCAATCATACAACCAACTAGGTTCATTTAGAAGATTATAATGACATAATATTTAATACTTATTTCTGTAGGTTACACTAAGGTGTTCAGCACGGCTACTTTAAAATATGGGTGTATATTTTCAGGGTCGCCAATGTAATTAAGGGTGACAGACTTGATGCTAAAGGTGGACAACCATAAGGGACAGTGTCACTTGGAAGTGACCTATCACCTACCCAGAATGTGACTGTAATATATTGAAATGATTTGAATACCACCTCACACAGGGTTCGCTATAACTAGTCACAGTAGCCTAGCAAGCTGTTGTAATACGATACTGATTACAAACAAAGGAATTTCGCTGACGATCTCACCAACTTACTTAGAAATAAGTAACAGGAATCTTTTAAACATTATTCTGAATAGCCTAAACAAAAAAGGAAAATGTAACTTGACAAAATGGTGGTCGAAAAATAGACCTGCATTGACTTGCCTCAGACAATTCTCAACTAACTCCTGAAGAGACAAAATGCGCACGCGCAAATAGGTTACATCCTCTCATTAAATCATGTCTGGATGAACTGACAGATGAATCTCAATGACAATGATTCCCACTTTTTGGCGCAAGACGATGAATAACATGTTTTTGTTGCGCTGCGCATATAAACCTAACTACGAACTAGTAGTTGTAGAGGTATTTGTAAAGGAACTCGTCCGGGATAGTACTAAAACCATGCCTATTTCTGCCGCAAAGTAGCTTTGCTATGTTAACTGTTTAAAGTGTATGGTTGCCGGTGAATTTAAATTACAGGTACATGAATCATTTCAAATTTGTCTGAGATCGCAACGCATTTGCTGGAATCTGTCTGGTATTGCAGATGTCCATTGGCAGCAGTGACCATTTAACAATAGGTGGGCCGTTCGCTTGTTTGCCATCCAACAATTTAAAAAAAACCTAATTTTGATGAAATATGATGATAAATGCACTTACACAATCTCCAAGTTTAAAATGCGCCTTAAAAGCCATATTGGCCTCAACGGAGAGGTCCTTCATGGCTTCTTCCATCTGCTCCTTGTCTAAGGACATGTCTCCATTCTCGATGCCGTTGCACTTCATGTCTAGACTTGTTCCAGGAGATGTTCCGAGGATAATGAACGAGTCGTCGTCCCCGTTCTGCAAGCTTGTCGTCATGTTCTTACATCAAACTGGAAATAAAAAGAATTTAATTGTATTGATGATGATGATGATGATGAATGATGACTAATGGTCATCGCTCGCAAGCCGTCATCTTTTTATCTAAAGCCCTAACTTGAATGCTTCAAAATTACATATTTAAGTACCATAAAAATTAATTCCAACTAATGCTAAGAAATAATTGAACTTTACTTAGTTTAATGTTAGAGAATAGTAAACTGTAATTGTTTAATATCGTGTAACATGAATTTTTTATCTGAAATCAGAGTTCCAAAAGATCTTCTGTTCTTTATAAGTCTAACATAACATAAATGCTTCGGTAGCCTAGTGGTCCCAAGCGCGACTGCTACGCTAGAGGTCTTGGGTTCGATTCCCAGGTCGAGCAAAAAGTCTTATTGAGTTTTTCTATGAAATAATCAGTGGCAGCTCGGAGTTAGGATTTGTGCCCGGTTAATGGCAATAGGCTCGCCCCCTATTACATGGGACTAAACATACCGGCGAACTGTGGGTGTACATTGTTACACCTCTGCCTAACCCTTCGGGGAAAAAAGGCGTGATGGTATGTTATGTGTTACATAAAAAAATAACATTACGCTAAATGATTGAACACCAATTATGTATTATTAGAGTGTTTCATTGACCTACAAGCATACTAAGCAACTTGAATTGTTAATACCTATCTAACTATTATCAGAATTACTTAGTGATAAGTACCTAGTTGGCTTTAGTTAAAAATTATTCTTCCACTAGCTTTTGCCAGTGACTTCGTCCGCGTAAAAAAGTTTCCAATGTTCTTCTTTGGGGATCAAACTTATCCTATTCCAAATTTCATCAAAATTGGATCAGCAGTTTGAACGAGAAATTGTAACACACAGACAGTTACTTTCGCATAGTAAACTTAAAGTAACGAAGTATGGATTTGTTTTATAAAAAAAAAAGACCGGAAGAAAGAAAGTAATATAAAATAAAGAAGAAAAAGTTTATTCTTCACAAATAAAAATAATTGGGATAAACCAAACAGAAATATCTATGTTTGGGAATACATGAAAGTGAAAAACATTGTTTGCATTCAATGCTTTAGATTGGTCGAAATAAGCTTCTCAAATAATGTTATTATGTCTTTGCTGAGTAGTTAACAAAGAAAGTATGTTACATTTATAATAATATAAATAGGTACTACAAAGAAGTTAAAGAATTAGTGATGGAGAGGTTCCACATATTAAGTAGTGAGCTGATTTTCACCTGTGAAGAAATATCTTCTGGGAAAATTTGCACACAACAAAAAAAAAAAGAATCAGCCAAATCCGTCCAGTTGTTCTTTAGTTTTACGCTTAGCAACACATTCAGCCATTCTTTTATATTTATACAGGTTAATTAAGAGAATGAGCACCTAAGTAAATTAAAATGATGATGCTATTTGCTGTTCGTACATTTATTTGTAACATTTTACCATGTTTCTAGACATTTATATGAATATTTAGCATATTTAACAATTTCCCGACACAAATTTGGCCATTGTGGCCAATCACAACTGATAAAATATGTAAGGACTACAAGTACGGACGACAAACAACACTACACAAACATGTTTCACAACATGTTTTTGTTGAAAAATACAATGTTGCAACATGCTGATGTTCTATATTCAAGGTATAAAAAACATCTTGCAACACAGATGGAAACCATTCCTCCCAAAAAATATGAGACTTGAAGTATTTATAAAGCAGCTAACATAAAAATGTGACATAAAATAAATATCTAATTAATTGAAATGCTGAATATTATGATTATTCTTATCATTTTGTTAGTATATTTCCTTTCTCTTTCTTTAATTAATGTTTAACATCCTGCCGTAGTTGATAAAGAACATATTGCATGACCCATTAATGTCTATGATAGTGTTTTAATGCAACATTTTTTTTTTATGGAGTATGTATTGTGTACCTGGTCTCACATTAATCCATAAAAAAAATGTTACAGGGTCATATCCCCTCTCAACCGCAGATAATATTATTTTTAAGCACCTGCTTCCTTATCTGCAGTTGAGTGGGGATATGGACAAATGATTATTAATGGATCGTGTTTAAGATGATAATAATAAAGATTCAGAGGGTTGCCCTTGTAAAGGGATATGTGACAGAAAGTGAAAAAAAAGATATGTCCCACTAACCCAAATAAATGGAGATAAAAATAGAAACCATTTTGAGTACTAATTATCATAAAATTTTAATAAGTAATAAGTTTGGAATTTCAATAATAAACCTAAATGAGTTCTAACTACTTACCAATATGCGGATTCTTCAAGTAGCCTCAAAACATGTAAACAATTTAATTTAAAGCACTTTGTTTATCTTTATAATGACTCATAGATATCACTACCCAATTTACTCAATAGTCAATTAAAATTACTCACTTTTTCAAATCAGCAAGTCAGTGAAAGATGGTCACGATAGAAAAAGTTTAAACTCTCGCAATAAGTTTGTCCCACGGGAAGTCCCTGAATACAATGGAAAATGAGACGCACTTTGCTAAAAAACGCGAAAACCCGACTATCCAATTATTCCTTACAAAAAATACTCAATAAAACGTACACCATTTGTCGATTAACCTGAATACTCGTGAGCAAGAGCCACTCGACGCCGTAACTAAAAATAAATTATGAAACTTGTCATATTTTCGCGTGTAGGTAGAAAAATAACACTTACCGGATAAGTCGAAGCGATGACAAAATACAATTGTTATGTTCATTCACAGGTTTTAAATTACATGATATGCAAATTGCACCTCCTATTATTTGTTATCGTAGACACTACGCTATCTGAGACGACGGAAAGTAAATATTTTTCTGCAACGGAGGACGTCCAAATTCATTCGCGAGACCTTGGGATATTTTGACAATGACAGATGATGGCATGGAGGATGCAGCCATGAAGCAGGACACAGATCACATGATTTGCTTTAGCAATAATAAAACGTGGTAAACTAAACTACCAATATAGTATGCTGTACATCTCTAATTGCAATTTATTTACTTTTACGACGCCAAAATCCCTACATATTAACAGACAGTAAAGTGCAGCACTGTCGGTTAGGCTCTCATGGGAAGTAAGGAGTATTATCTATAAAAGTAAGTAAATATGGTCGTTCAGTCAATATTAGCTGCAAATAAATATAGATTTCCGATACGAAGTTTATTACATGAACACAGCATAGCAAGATCAGTGTTATGCCGATTGTAGAACACAAATAGAATTTTGCTGCATATATAGTATACGAGGGAATATGAGTAATAATCTCACCTCTAAATGACTACGAAATGTCAATGTCGGTACTGACAACTATTTAATTGTCAAATGTGAAAATGTCAGTCAGTCTCAATCGGTCTCAGACATATCTCAGTTTGCGAGTTGTATCGTAAGTGCAGTAACTAGATTTCAAATATCGTTTTAAAATTAGGTATTTTCCATAATTTTGAGAGGAAATGTCGAACGAACACGCACTGGATTTACACCTGGTCCATCAAAGCTTTCAAAGGAGCTTGAAAGAGGAAGACGATGTTGTCATTGAAGCATACATAGACGGATATAACGAATTAGTAAAGTAAGCTATTTACATTGTTTCCATATGGATTTTAAAATTCTAAGAGCTTAGATAAGATTGGACAATATGTTTGCGAGATCAACTCGCGTAAATTGACAATAAAATGTAGAATAAGGGTTTGCTAAATATTCATTGTATTTATGTACTTACTCAAAGTTGAACAATGATTTTGCATTGAACAAAGTCGATAATTAACTATAATTCCTATTAAGAGGAACCTATAAGGAGGAGGTAGGTCACCTTTGCTGTTCGAGATTAAGTCTGAAACAAATTTGGTCAACAAGAATGAGGGTAATTCCTTCAAATTACATTGTAAATGTCTAAAGAAACATTCATTACATTTCTTTTAATTATAACCATTATTAGTGTGTAACAACTACTTGAGATAATAGATTACTTTGAAGGAGTTTGCATTACAAACATGATTAATAATACAAAATGCAATTAACAATCTGTACCAAGTGTAGAAGTTGTGAACCATATTATTATTCAGTGGTTACCAATTATTGTATACAAGCTTCTACCAGCGACTTTGTCTGAGTGGATATTTGCACCCATGTTAAGTAACATCTTTGGATACCACTCTGCTCCCGTGTGCCATAGCGTGATGATACATAGCCTATGACACTCACAAATAGTGTGGTTGGATGGGTAAAAGAATTTTCAAAATCGGTTCAGTCGATTAAAAAGATTACCTCCTACAACCTTACAAACTTTACCTCCTTTTAATATTAATATAGATAATCCAATCTTTATATCTGTCAAAATATATATATTTAAATAATACCTGCTGTCATGTTATTGTTCAGATATTTTTTGCATGCTTTTTTATTTTTTATTATCCTGTTCAGTCCCACTCCTACGCAAATACCTCTTTCCACTCTTTCAATTGTTTGCAATTCTGTGCTTCATCCCTCTAGTTTTGAAGAAACAATTTGTCTCTCTATCTTCTTCATAGCCTGGTGCAACTCCAGCTCAGTATCTTAGGGTACCAGCTTTGTGCTACTTGAGCCCACAATTTGTCCGGCATGTGGCAGACTATGACATGCCCTGCCCAGTCTGTCCCATTCAAATGGGCAACGTTTTATGTCAATTATCCTGTATTTCGAGATTTGTTTTCGTAATTAAAAGAATTATCCTCCGATAAAAAAATTCTCCTTTATTGCGGGTGCACATTAAAATATTCACTTAGAAATTTGCAGTAGAACAGCAATTTAAAAATGTGATTGCTTGCTAAGTGTTAATGAAGGCAAATTAATTAAAAACCTGATTTCATTTAGTGTTTTTTGCATACAAAAACCACTAAATGATACCATCACATACCATCACTCCTGTATTCCCCGAAGGGTTAGGCAGAGGTGTACCAATTTACACCCTCAGGTAGCCGGTATGTTTAGGTCCCATGTAATAGGGGGCGAGCCTATTGCCATTAACCGGGCACATTTCTAACTCCGATCTGCTACTGAGAAATTCCAAATGGAAAAACCCAATAATACTTTTTGCTCGACCTGGGTGCCTCAATCTATTGAGTAAGGAAATTATTGGGCCACTAAATAATTGACTTTGATAAACTAAATAAATACATTTATGTACTTAGTTTATCAAGCATTAAAACACACTTTTCAAGGTCATATACAAGAAAATAATTAAATCAGCTGTCAATAGGTAGATTCATATGGAGAAGAATGGGCACGAAATTCCATACTTATTCTTATTCTTTTGTAGTAAATATCTTACAATATTTTGTAAACAGGATTTTACAGGATTACAGGTGACTATGATGTACCTTACATAAAAACTACTATGTGTATTAAAAAATTACTACTAATTAATAAAAACTAATTACTAAAACTACTATCATAGTTTTTTCCCGAATTAGACACACATTTTATATTAGTAATTAAGCAAAATCTCCATTTTCAGATTTCTCAATTTAATAGGATCAGTATTCTCATTTGTAAGCAGCGATGTAAAAAGTAAAATAAAAGTAATGGAGAAACACAGAGAAGGTGATGACGCAGTACAGTATGATTCTTTTAAGAAAATGATGAAGTATGAAAAAGAAACGAGTTTGTGCGACAAGATCGGTTTTGTGTCTGGCTCGCGTACAATGCTTCGTTTGCATCGAGGATTGGGTATGTTCCTTTCCATTATATTTTAATTAAATATTAGTTATTGCCTGCAACTTTGTCCGCGAATGTCAATGACAAAGTCGCGAATTAAAAAGTGGCCTTTTTTCTTTCTTGGGGTTCATACTTACTCCATACCAAATTTCATCAAAATCGGTTCAGTTGTTTAGTCGTGAAAGCGTTACAGGCAGATAGAGTTTTGCATTTATGATATGGGTTTATTGTTATTATAATGAGGCTATTGTAACTCTTAATTGTGTTCATTTTGATTTTATTCAATACTAACTTTTGGCCACAACGTTGCCCGTGTGGAAGTCAAGGATCTTCCTAATTCAGTCCTGTCGCAAAATTGGTTCCTAGCTAATATACATACCATCACGCCTGTATTTCCCGAAGGGTTAGGCAGAGGTGTACTAATGTACCATAGTTCGCCGGTATGTTTTAGGTCCCATGTAATAGGGGGCGAGCCTATTGCCATCAACCGGGCATAAATCCTAACTCCAAGCTGCTACTGAGAATTTCATAGATAAACCCAAGAAGACTTTTTGCTCGACCTGGGAAATGAACCCAAGACCTCTAGCGTAGCAGTCGCATTTAGGACCATTAGGCTAACGAGGCACTATAAAAATAGTTTAATAAATTCGTTTATTGTTTGATAGTAAGCTAGCTAATGACCTAGATATTAAGTGACACAAATAGTTGATATCAAACAGCTGTTTAAAATTACTGTGCTGGAGAAGGTTACTAGATATCAATGTAAATGAACACTTATTGAATTGAAATAAAGTATACATTTCAATGTGTGGAAAAAAACCTTAAGACTTAGAACATTTCTCTCAGTTATGCTCCAGTTACCGCTGCGGCTAATAGGCACATGGACCAATTTTTTTTGTTCACAATTATTTATATGACAGTAATTGACAGTCGTTACGGATAGTCAGAAGCCATAAAGTCTGACAACCAGTCTAACCAAGAGGTATCGTGTTGCCCATTAACTGGGTTTTGGAGGTCATATAGGCAGTCGCTCCATGTAAAACACTGATATTCAGCTGCATCCGGTTAGACTGGAAGCCGACCCCAACACAGTTGGGAAAGGGCTAAGTAGATGATGAATTATTATCGTATGAGAACTTTACTGACACTGCGATCCTTGTAAAAGTAGGTAGTCTAGTAATGTTATGGTCAAAAAGCCTTTTCCTGCGACATCGTCGGTTAAACGTCAGTCATGGCGGTCACAGACGAAACCGCGGAATAAGCCTAGGTCCTTTCTTAGGGTTCAAACTTATGTGGTACCAAATTTCATCAAAATCAGTTCAGTGGTTTCGTCGTGAAAGCGGTACAGACAGATAGACAGAGTTGCTTTGGAATTTATAATATCTATTACTATTAGTACTAGTAAGTATAGTCAATAAGTAATTAATATCAATAAAATTTTCTAGATAGAATAAGGTCACTAATATCTAGACTTGTGGCTAATCAGTTTTCTGTCAAATAATTTAATTTCAAAATAGACGTAGATAACTGCCTCGTGGGCCTTAGGATCACTATCCTAAGCGCGACTCCTACGCTAGAGGTCTTGGGTTCGATTCCCAGGTCGAGCAAAAAGTGTTATTGGGTTTTTCTATGAAATTCTCAGTAGAAGCTCGGAGTTAGGATTTGTGCCCGGTTAATGGCAATAGGCTCGCCCCCTATTACAGGGGACCTAAACATACCGGCGAACTGTGGGTGTATATTGTTACACCTCTGCCTAACCCTTCGGGGAATACAGGCGTGATGGTATGTTACGCAGATAACTCACACCGTACAAGATTCTGAGTTACATATCATTTTGACCAACATATGACTAGAATACTTTTGTATGGATCGCCCAGTCCGTAAAGTTCTTTTCAATTTTCAATTTCTATAAGAAATTAACAAAATGAACAAATTATATTAAAACTACGACTGTTGTTCACTGGTTTTCTTCATAAATTCATGAGGTAATTAAAATAGTTATCACTTTTTATGATCATGCATTTATCGTTGAAATTTAAACCTTATGTCAATAGTTTTAAAAATCACGCGACACTCACTCGTGATTTGCTGTTTTGCATGACAAATTATGGAAACTAAATATTATTTATTTAATTAAGTAAAGTGGGCTCAAATTATTGTTTTCATTATCCTTAATTGGAGGGACGGGCTTACACATAAATGGCGTAGTAAATTCATTTGCAAATTGTATTATTTTTGATGACGTCACGCAAGTAACACTAACTGTAAGAGTTTTTCTATTCAGTTTCTATTCTTATTTTTTTTTTACTTTTATCGAAAATGGTTAGAGTCACTTTTTTTAATATTTCAATTTAAATATCTAGCAATGAATTTCAATTGGACACAATGTTACAATGGCATAGCATTACTACTACTATTACTCAGAATATAAATAGAAAAAATAATAGTCCGTCATAATTGACTTATTATACACATATAACCCACGCCTATTATTGGTTGTATAATAACATTAATAACCAATAATGGGCGTGGCCCACGTCAAAATGTCTGTAATTTGTAGTTGTAAAGAATAAATTTAAGCGTAATGAATTTTAGCTCCTTTTGACGAAATGAAACTCAATTTTTAATTTCAAACAGACACTTCAATATAATTGTAAATTTTTTTCAAAATTACAATCCTTACTAATTTTATAAATGCGAAAGTAACTCTGTCTGTCTGTTACGCTTTTACTACTAAACTACTAAACCGATTTTGATGAAATTTGGTACGGGGTAGGTTTGAACCCCAAGAAGGACAGGCTACTTTTTATTACGCTGCTTTGTCTGCGAGGTCTCGGACACGATCTAGTCTTCACTATATTCCGTCATTATAACACCACGGCGCTTTACTATGGTAACCGGCAGGAGTCGTGAGCTCAAACGTCGAGATCATATTTGGGTTTTTGAATTCCTTTCTAGATTTTTTGGATGACGGTCGCTGCACGCGATTGGTCCGTCCGTCGGATCGATCGCGTGCAGCGTCGGCGCCCCAAAAAACCCAGAATCAAACCAAAAAAATTAACTTAACGTTTGTGCTCACGACTCGTGGCGGCTACTATACCAAGCTAACGCAAGCATTTGTTTCCCAGACTTCATACGATTGTTCCTGAAGCGGTTAAGTGAGGCTGAAGAAAACATGAACACGTGCACCACCTGCCAGGGCTCCTACAACGAGACCCTGGCGAACTTCCACCCCTGGTACATTAGGAAAGCTGCCACGTTAGCCATGCATGCGTTACCTTCCAGACCAGATCTATTGAAAAAGGTAATATATTTATTCAAACTTAAATCCTTTATTTATTGTTTAGTTATTTGTTTTTTTTTTAATTCTCAGTAGCAGCTCAGAGTTAGGATGTGTGCCCGGTTAATGGCAATAGGCTCGCCCCCTATTACGTTACTCAGGAATAATGTAACTATCTATCGGTGAAACAATTGTTAAAATCGGTCGAGTAGTTTCGAAGCCTATTCGGTACAAACAAACAAAAAAATCTTTCTTCTTTATAATATTGGTGTAGAAGAATAGATTGACTTCAAACAAGGTCGTCTAAATAAAGCCTTGGAAATCAATACAATACTGTTTAATAATTGGGGCAATTTGTGGTAGGCAATAGTCATTTCTCAATACGTACTCATGTATAATTGTGAGAACCACTAGTATGGTTGTGATAACTGATAGCTAATGCATGCTACACTCTCCGGCGTTATTGATTTTATAATACAAGGCTGTTTCGTGTCCCGAGCGATTCGTAGTGACGTGTTTCTAGTAATTTCCATTTTAGTCTATAACAAAATCATACCGTCACGCCGGTATTCCTTGAAGGGTTAGGCAGAGGTGTACCAATGTACACCCACAGTTCGCCGGTATGATTTTAGGTTCCATGTAATAGGGGGCGAGCCTATTGCCATTAACCGGGCACAAATCCTAACTCCGAGCCGCTACTGAGAATTTCATAGAAAACCCAAGACCTCTAGCGTAGCAGTCGCGCTTAGGACCACTAAGGAATCCCTAATCGAACCCTGGGCCCATTACTCCGCAGTGGCGTGACCACGTTAAGTTGACAGACAGGCGAAATCAAAACGCAATAGAAATGCATACAGTCCTTACTGGGAAAGTCGGACAAAAATATTTGCATAACTGCGTCAATATACAGGCTTATTTGTAAAACATAGACAACCTCTCAGGACTATGTTACTAACATCATAATCAACAACTTTTGTTCTATGACATTTAATTTTTTTTTTTCATATTTTAGTTCATCAGATTTTCATACAAAAATAAAAACATTTAAATTGAACGCTTTAAATGTTCCGAAGTCTATTCGAAGCAAACGAAAGCGATAGTAAAATAGCGAGGGGAGCGGGGTCAGGGCGGCGGGGGTGTTTGTACCTGACCTATTTACAAATTTACGGAAATCCTTCAGTCGGTCATTCACTTCAATGCGCTTGCGTTGCTTGATTCTGTAAAAAATTATAGAACAAAAGTTGTTGTTTATGATAATAGTAATACAGTCCTGCAAGGTTGTCATTGTTTTACAAATAACTCTGTATAGCTCTCCATCTGTGAGGTTACCGAAAGACATTCGAAGCGGCCCTCGTGACTCCTCACTAAGTATTTGCATGCAATTGTTCGATATGAATTTGGATCTTATCATGATATGAGTGTCTCGTGTTTGACGTTCGGTTCTTTCGTTTGTATTCGTTTTCTTTTGATTTATTTCGATGACATAAGTTTGGTTCCATGGTGCATATTACCGATCACTGAGCATTGAAATATAAAAAGGACCTTATTCCGATTGGACAACTATTAAATTCCTTTGATAAAATTACTATATATATATTTTTTTTTTTGATAAATTAACTGCCTCGGTAGGCTAGTGGTCCTAAGCGCGACTGCTACGCTAGGGTCTTGTGCTCGATTTCCAGGTCGAGCCAAAAAGTGTTATTGGGTTTTTCTATGAAATTCTCAGTAGCAGCTCGGAGTTAGGATTTGTGCCCGATTGATGGCAATAGGCTCGCCCTCTATTACATGAGACCTAAAACATACCGGCGAACTGTGGGTGTACATTGTTACACCTCTGCCTAACCCTTCGAGGAATATGGGCGTAATGGTATGATAAATTTAAACCCGTTTCATGATATGAATATTTGTTTTTGTTTCAGATTTTTGGTTCAGACGAAAGTTTAACAGCAGCCCTAGCTATATTGCCACAAACTTTATCGTCCTGTGACGAAGTATACAAACGTGTTGAACAGCTGTACACCGACTTCGACTTCCACGGACTCCCTTAAAGTATTGTAAGACTTTAAATTTAGAAGAAAATTGTTACTTACTGCCTTTTTCAAGGCAGGAGTCTCGCTGCGTTTATGACCAATGAGGTTTACTGCTCATAATTTTTAGTAACGATTTGTGATACGGCTTTTAGGCTCTTGGGGAAGCGATCAAGTGATCAACATCGCGTTGCGCAGGCGCAACTTATGTTTATAGACAGAATCGAGAATGCTTACAACCCTCTTGCGCTTTGTTGTTGCTCGAAATTGAATTGAGTATCCAATAAGATGTTTTCTTGACTTAAAAAAAAATAAAAATGCTAGGTTTAATACCCTTACCAGTTAAATACAACAAAAAATGTTTATCTACCTACTAAACAAACAAAAAATCGCTTGAATCAATAACAAAAATATTATCATTATTCCCCTTTATCAATACTTACTATAATTATAATTGATTACTTATCTCTAGTTTTGATCTGGACCATTTTTTTAAGCGTAGCAATAATTGTATTAGGTTTTTCGTCTGTTGGGCTAATTTTTATTCCGTTAACAAAATCTAAACGAATATTATAAGTCGTTAGTCCTCGTAGTTAAGTCATTTCTAAAAGTGCTTATTAGATTACAAGAAATCATAGTCGAAGTTTCATTTACAAGGAAAAACAAAATTAAATCTAATTGCCCATTCCAAAAGGTAGTTTCGTATGGAGAAGAACGGGCAAGAAACTCCATACATACTGTTTTTAACTAAAAACATTAAAATAATTTATATAGGTTACGTTCATTTAATCTTTAAATCCTTCACTAATACCCACCACTATAGCCGGGTGCCATAGGATATGTTTTATGGTATACTTAATTTCAATGTGGACGAAGTCGCGGGCAGAAGCTAGTTAACTATAAAACCTCTGATAATAGTTCTATATTTAAATGACTTATCAGTTACTGTTACAATTTGCATGATAAGCTTGTTGCTTTCTACATTCTGAAAGGAATGAATGTTAGCAGGGGCGGACCGTGAATTTTTGGGGCCCCATGCTGGCACTACTTGGGGGCCTACCTAATTAATCAAGCTAATTGCCATTTATAATAATGTAAAGTATTATACCTTTAGAGAATTTGGGACAATTATAGCCCATTATAATACAAGTGAGTTAAGTTTGCCATTACAGTCGACGCCTTTACCCTCAAAACAAGACAATCGAATGGCCCATTATGTTCTCGCAAATTGCCAAGTTACGGAAAAGTAGAAGAGAGAAAAATTTAATCGACGGTGAATTGGGGGTAATGGTGCCGACAGTGTACGCCGAAATACACTTATATATTTACAAAATTTTCTTTTTTTCTTTTAGGGCCCTCTGGGGCCCTTTATACTCACGGGACCTATATCCGCCCCTGAACGTTAGTGGATGAACTACTAATCTTCAATGCAAATCATAATAAGAATAACAAAATTATACAGCTTGTAATGGAAATGGTAAACATATAGAAGGGTAAAAAACCACATAGCAACATTTTTTTAATACCTATACATCACAAAATTATTAGGTTAAGAAACATTTAAGTAAAAAATCAAATGTTCCCAATTGAATTCTACACATCACTACACCAAGTCAGCTGTCTGGTATCAATAAACTACACACAAAGAAGGAACACCGTAAAAGATTTGTATCTCCTGCCACGTTTGTTATGATTTAAACTTAATTAACAGCCGAAATGGAAAAACATTATGCATTTTCAAAGTTATTGCTTTTGAGCTGAAATTTTGCATAGAGATTCAGTACCGGATACATTCTTCACCCCGTTTGTATGGATATACCCTTTCCGTAACACGTGGTATAACCGTAGATAGTAAAATAGTTTAGGTATAAAATATTAGAACAGTTACGAAAAGTGAGGTTAAATTGCCTAACTCACAACGGCCATATTGTCAACTAACCAATCGTTGTGTTAAAATATGATCTCAAACATTACATGCGCATATGTTTTAGTTAGTTTAATTGGTGCTAATTTTCTTGTTCACCAGCTGGACTAAAATTTAATGAGATTGGTAACTTTAAGACACAATGACTCAGTAATGTCAAAGGCAGTATCCTTGGTGTAACAATTGGCTAATTGAGCGTAGTTCCCGCCAAAACCAGCTGCAATCCGCAATCTCTCTATATATTTTTTATGACGTTGAACTACAATTAATATGCTTAATATGTTACATCTCTGTCTAGTGATTGAGTATGATTTTCCTCTGATTGAAAATGTGAATTATCGGGACAAATTAAGATTTTTTTTTGAGAAGTGTTTTGGAATTAAGTATTGGTTAATAGTGTCAAGTGTCAAATACCCAATTACTTCGGAAAATACTAGGAGAAATTTTGACGTAGGCCAACCCGCACAACAACAACAACAACACAATTGGTTTGTGAACAAACCAATTTGTTTTGACAAGACTAAATCAAATGTAAGTTAACTTGGTGTACAAGAAATATTGTAATGCAAGCTATGAAAATCCCAATACATTTAAATATAAATGTAAACTGCAAATGCCACATAGATCTTCGAGTTCGATTTAAAGTTCGCTTCTGTTTTACTTAATTTGTTATGCTATACAAAAAGCTACTCTATTTATCATTATAAACGAGAAAATCCCTACGGCAGCTAAAAAAAGAGCTGATAACTTTGAACGCTGAACCGATTTCAATCAAACATAGCTAAGAACACTCCCGAATAATTCACCTTTCAAACAAAAACAATAACATCAAAATCGGTTCATGCATTCAGGAGCTACGATGCCACAGACACACACACACACACACGTACACACACTCATACACATACATACACACACACACGTCAAACTTATAACACCCCGTCGTTTTTGCGTCGGGGGTTAAAAATGAATTGTAAAACAAAACTGCTTAGGTTTTAAAATAATGCCATTTATCTTAAATGCAATCTTTAATGCAACGGCTTTGTGTTAAATTAATTATAAGCACCGTTATTTTATATTTAAAAACTTAATTAAATATTTATGAAACGAAATTAGAGATTTATTAGAATTAATATGTTAGTACTGCCATTTATTTTTTGTAGGAATTGGAAATAATATCATAAAATAGAATTATACTTTCTGTAGTTTCTGCCTTCCCCCTTTTGAAAAGCGTGAGTTTGTGTATGTATACAAGACGACTTTTAATTACTTGGCATTTTTTTATAAGGACCAACTCAACTATGGCAGAAAAAATCAGCTGTTCTGTACATTTTGATCGTGTTATTTGTAGTTCATTTTTATTACAGCTGATTTACTTTTTCTTCTTTTAAGGTTTGTCCCATAGTAAAAGTTGTTCGTACTAATAATTACTTTAACTAATACAAGGTGCGGACTTGAATTTTCGTCGAAATTCTGGAAATCATCATAAAAGACATAAATTTAAAAAAAAACTTGTTTTTTAGTTGTTTATGTTTGACAGTATTTCAGAATAGGTACACTTCTTTCAAAGAACAGAATCGCCCTGTTGCATGTGCGGTTAGTTCATCGCTCCGCCTGCTTCTTAGCAGCAAGATGGCTAGTCCGAATTCGATAATCACTGTTATTATTAATTCGTGATACCTCCTCGAATTTGAGGAGGATATAAAACTGCATTTTGTTTAGGTAGAAGTACGAGGTCGGAAATATGGCGTGTCAATATTCGAAAAAAAAAAATTGGAAAGCATTATCTTTGTCATACTTTAGCTGTCTCTTTTAAAGCTTGTGGTGTCATATTACCGCCCCTGTATTGTAATTTTTGTAAGCGCAAAATGAGCTCAATTGTAACGATTGCTCATTCAACAATATTGGTAGCTTTTGATAACTGTACTTATGAAAGTAAATGTATTTCGACGTGTAGTCTTAATTATAAAAATTAAAAAGGAACATGTTTTCGTGGGCATTGCAAGATGATATGAAAAAAAAACGCTTATAGAATTTAGAAGCCTGCATACTTCGCTGACGAACTGTACCTACATAATAATGTTGACCATTTACTGCAACTACTAAAAATACCATTGTATGAGCTCATACGAAAGGTGATAGCTATATTTTATTCTAGTGATGGGTCAACTCGACTCAGAATCTTATTAACTCGAGTTTACGTATAAGCTATATATTTATGTATAGTACTTTTCTTCATAATAAATGGCGTGCAATAAAGACGCTCCATCCTGCAGATAAAATAGAACCTCTTTGCACACTTTCAGTTCTACTTTTGAATCACAGATGGCGTTGACTTCAATCTTCGACATATATAATTAGGAACAAAACGTTTACTGAGCTTTGTTCTGTCAACTCGAGTTACATGCATTTCAACTCGAGTTAACTCGATTTAAGATTTTTCCGAGTTGGCGCATTACTATTTTATTGTCAATAAAAAGTAGTAATATAATCATGTTTCTATGTTTAACTAGAAATAAATTGTTTTTTCTTTTTATTGTACAAATTGAGATTCAGATATTCTACGATATTGTTATTTAGCAAACCCAGGGTTCATTTTAATTATTTTATTTTTTATTTAATAAGTTTTATGTATCAAACAATGAATTTTTCATATTAAATTAACAAAATGTAATATGTAAGTGTTAGATTTTGTTGTAAAATTGTATCTTCATAATCATCCTGTTATTTATGTGTAAAAATACAAAATTTATTTGTACACTTAAGGGCAAACATATATCATTATTGTAATTTAAACCTTATAATAATCAGAATAAAAGTCTTATGTCGCACGCCCTTGATTTGATATTTCTTAAGAATAAGTTTATTATTTTGTATACAATCATTCGCTGCTTTTTGTACTAAACTGTTGACGCGAATTAGAAAATATATGCTAACAAATAAAATATAATAAAACGCGCCTTTAATATTGTCCTCAAGTGTACTGTACCTATGCTTTATACATTCCCAAATCATTCCTAGATTAGGAAAATGTTTTATAAGATTTGTAACGTTTGGAAGAATAAAGTGTTATTGCAAAGCATTTTGAGTTTTATTACAAAGGGCTTCGGTTGTTTTTCCGTGAACTTTTACATTGGCACGTGTTATTACGCTAATACGAAAATGACTCAATTTCGATGTACACAAGGTATATTTTATGTTGCATAAACATACTGTTAGAAAATTCTAGCCGACTAAGGGATTTTTTTTTTAATTGTCGGAGACAACGGAATTACAAAAAAAAAATATATTCTGTCTGTACGTGTACATATTTCTTCAGGTCAGAAATCGAGCCCGCGACTCGCAGCGAATCGTGTCCTCAAAAACACCATAACTGCCTCGGTAGCCTAGTGGCCCTAAGCGCGACTGCTACGCTAGAGGTCTTGGGTTCGATTCCCAGGTCGAGCAAAAAGTGTTATTGGGTTTTTCTATGAAATTCTCAGTAGCAGCTCGGGGTTAGGATTTGTGCCCGGTTAATGGCAATAGGCTCGCCCCTTATTACATGGGACCTTAATATACCGGCGAACAGTGGGTGTACATTGTTACACCTCTGCCTAACCCTCCGGGGAATACAGGCGTGATGATGGTATAAAAACACCATCAATATTATGTAATTGCCAAATCTCTTCAGAATCAAGGTTTTACGATTTCAGGAGTTATTTACACTAATACAATAAAGCTGAAAAGATTAGTCTCCAGCACAATATTATATAAGTTGATTGTTCAGGGGGCCTGGTGACCTGACTTACAGGTTTTTATAAAACTTGGTTTAGGCACCAGTCTTTCACAAATTAATATGAAAATTGTTCTGTAGACTGTTTAAACTTTACGATATAATTTGTGGTAAGAAAATAAATACATATTCTATTCTAGTTATGTTTGTTAAAACTTGCTAATCTCTGGAAATGACATTTAGATTGGAAAAAATATTTTTTTTATATGATAGCCAGATTCAAGAGGCTATGTGACATCACGCTGCGACCCACTGGAGTACAGCAGTAACCAAAGACGTAACACGGATTAGGGTATAAAATAAACAATATTAGTATTGTAAATATAATATTTTCATTTATTTGCTGTATTATTATTTGTTCATACAACGGAAAACAACACAAACAGTAAAGTGAAACAACAATCTAACATTACATTGCGGCCGCGATAAACAAACGTTACTTAGCACGTAACTTACCTATATACCCGTCTCTACTGTGGGTGTACATTGGCACACCTCTGCCTAACCCTTCGGGGAATACAGGCGTGACGGTATGTATGTTAATGTAAAAGTAGCAAATGCTACAGGCCTTGAAATATCGCGCCTGACTGGGCTTAAGAACTAAAGCAAACTAAGGGCCTCTTGATAGAACTTGCAAGGGGCCCCGCGGTGGCTTAATCCCGCACTGAGAGGGACAATAAAGGTAAGTATAAAAAAAAAACGCTAAGTGACGTTTATTGATCTCGGCCTATTTATTTACAACGCGGGCAACAGTTTTCTGGAAGGATTGCTCAAAAATGGCTTAGAATTATGGAAATAAATACATATTATATTGGTTTAATAAACATCCCATAATTACAGGAAAAAACGATTACCTGCGGCGCAACGCGTTGCACTAACGAGATGTATCAGTAACATGTATTGTAACAATAACAGACGCTTAGATATAACCAACCTTACCGCATAAGGTCACACTGAAGGCAAATGCATATCAGTTGGTAAAGATATTGTACATTCAACTTTATTATCTTGGCCCTAAAGTGCAAACTTGCAAAAACATACGACTTAGGCTTTCTACCTTTTTGGACGTCTATGAGAGGGCTCGTGAGATTTTGTTGGCCAGAGCAACCAAATGTTTGAGCAGGTTTTATTGATTACTTGATAATGATCTAAAAACTAACAGAAATAGAGTTGAAAATTGCGTAATTGCGTGCAAGATAATAAATGCAGTGAGAGATTAATCCTTCACAGAATTTTTGACTCTAACTCTGACGAATTTTAGTCCATTATTAATTATTAAATTAAAACACTTTTGCCAATATCATAAAAAAATATCTTGGGCTGCACAGAGCTTAACAAACATCAGAATAAGCGTCGTAACAAATTACCGTTAATAAATAAAAAATGCAAAACAAAATTTTATTTTTTTCTATTTTTATTTTAGAACTGCCTCGTTGGCCTAGTGGTCCTAATCCTAAGCACGACTGCTACGCTAGAGGTCTTGGGTTCGATTCCCAGGTCGAGCAAAAAGTGTTATTGGGTTTTTCTATGAATTTCTCGGTAGCAGCTCGGAGTTAGGATTTGTGCCCGGTTAATGGCATTAGGCTCGCCCCCTATTACATGGGACCTAAAAACATACAGGCGAACTGTGGGTGTACATTGGCACACCTCTGCCTAACCCTCTAGGGAATACAGGTGTGATGGTATGTAAAATTTTACTAAAAAATATTTTCTTCACTTCAATTGTAATAATAATACATGGAACGCAATGAAAGCTATAACAATAAACGATTTTGGTAATATCAACTATTTCGGTCAACTAAATAAATATAAATCGCCTAAATAATAAATAGTCAGCCATAAGTTGCACACCCCTAGAAATAAATATTAGACACTTAAATATAAAAAAAAAAATAGTCTACTTAGTGCTAAGGTCTGGTGTTTAACCGGATAAAAACCGAATCACGGAATCAGACAGGATGTCAAGATTTGAAAAGAGGGTAGTTCGATATCTGTACCATAAAACGGACCATATATAATCTGATAACTGCCTCGTTAGCCTAGTGATCCTAAGCGCGACTTCTACACTAGAGGTCTTGAGTTCAATTCCCAGGTCCAGCAAAGGGTTATTGGGTTTTTCTATGGAATTCTCTATAGCAGCTTGGAGTTAAGATTTATGCCCGGTTAATGGCAATAGGCTCGTCCCCTATTACATGGGGCCTTAACATACCGGCGAACTGTGGGTGTATATTGGTACACCTCTACCTAACCTTTCGGAGAATACAAGCGTGATGGTATGTATGTAAATAATTTGATTGATTTTTAATTGACAGTAAAATTAGGTTTTTTAGTTGCTATGATTTCAAAGCAAATAATAAATTAGCATTAGAAAATAAATGACGTCACAGTTTCCTATTGTCATACAAAATCTATGGGGGAATCGCATTTTGATAGCTAATAAAAAGTATGTCAATTGATTGATAGTCCTTGTATTTCACATGCACACGGCTCATCATCATCTACTTAGCCTTTTATCGAACCCGGGACCTCACGCTCATTAGACCACGAGACCAACGGGGCAGTTTGCCTGCCAGTGTGTTTGACATGCACACGGCTGACATTGTAATTTAAACCTTATGGTATGTAACCATATGATTCACAAATGTGTGTGTATATAATAGAAATCTTGTATAATTCCATAGCCGGTCGCAAAGAGTACACCCGGTTCTCAATATCACAATGTTGCAATATATTTTCAACGTACTTTATCTAAAATTTGTATTATTCAAGCGAAGCATATACTATAAATAATATATAATCACTTAACATTACCAATTAAAAATTGAGAAACGTCAAGCAGATAGACTATAACTATGTAAGTATGTATATAATATTTTGAGAAACAGCAAAACGATTAATTATGTAAATAAACTACATTTTGTAAACATATTCAATAAACTTCATAACCTATTCATTAATATAATATTGCTTTTCAAAACAGTTCACTTATGAAAAATGTAGCGTTCGATACCTTATATTAGAAATCAAAATTGCATAAATACTGTTCGCAGAATCAGTATTAAAATTGGATAAGGCACAATACACTAAAACGTTTAATCCTAATTCTATTAAAAGACACTCGGTAAAATAGTTAAGTGTGCAGGCAATTACCAAACGCCAAGACTCGTAAGTCGGATAACCAGTAAAAAATGAATTAAAAATGACAGTACCTATCATATTCTTTCACTCGCTCGCTATACTGAGCGAGTGAAACAGCATGGCAACCTTTGTTTGGCAGCCACCGTTAATTCATTTTCGAACGGTGCCACGGTAACTTAGATCATAAAATCTGCGAGTAGAACGGTAAATATATGGAATTTCCAAAATTTATACTTATTTCCGTGTCATCTCGCTCCCATCTTTTATGATCGCAGCTGCCACAAACTTTGGCGCGTGTTAAGGAATCTGCCTGCGTATACTCCCCTGTTTTGCAGTGAGTACTACAAACACAACTTGATATTGTACTGAACACATGATCACTGAAGCACAGCCCGACTCTTGCGCTGTGTAGGCGCACTGCCTCTTTGCTGACTGATACACTATTGTAAGGACAATATAAAATATATATTATTTGCGATTTAATTATTGTTGTGTAATTTAAAAGTGCTCTTAACTTGGTCATAATATAATTCAAAATTGAGCATCATAGTCCTCAGACCACTGGCTTTTCTATACTAAACTAGACGACAGTTTCCTACCAGAATTTAAAATGTTAAAATAGTTCTTTTAGAAGTTAATTTCTTCCGTCATATTTATAAAATAATTTAAAAATATTGTTGTTAGAAAATAAGTACTTAGATACGATAATTTCGTGGTTAACATAATATATATTACGAAAAAAGCTCATTATAATATTTTAGGTAGTACTTTAACACATAAAAGGGTGGAAGATGAAGACTCATCGTTATGGAAACTTTTACCTTGGACTCAGTATATATGATTCTAAAAACCACGCCGGGACGGAATTTTAGGTCAATGATTTAGAAACATCTGCTGTTCCATACAAAAATGTACCACCTACACGTTCAAAATGTATGGAACGGAAGACTTTTTTTTATTACTATGTCCCATAAATCCCGTATTATAGTAATCCGCACAAAATAATAAATATTGGAACATACACTTGAAGACGTTACATTAATTTGAATGTGAAATGACCACATATTGTTATTTGTGTTATAATCAAGGATCGGATTATTGGTTATTTACCTAATCTTCAGGTGTTGGTTTAGTATGGAAGAGTCATAGGTATGTATCGAAAAAATGTCGGGATTTTAACATTGCCTTCGATTTTTTTCTTCAAACTATTTATTTCTAGAAGTCATATCCATACTTTCTTAGCGAATAGTGAATTTTAGGTAAAAATGCCTATCATCCGATTTCTAGTTAGAAAACCAACTAATTATATTTTAGTAATTAATGTAATGGCCAAACATCTCATAAACATACCTACTTAGCCTCTGCTTCATTTGTTTTATGGTAAAAACCAACTGACACTTGCACCACTTACAATATTTTTTGATTATTACCCGACTACGGCGAAAGAAAAATGAGGGTTATGATTTTGACCGGTATGTGTCTATTTGGGTATGTATGTTCCTCTATTCTCTCACAACTTTTAAACTAGGTACTAATCATAATTTGTAAAATGAGGTATTGTTGGAAGCTTAATTGTAAGCTTGTTTTTAAGCTTAATTTTTATTTTAATATAGACAATCTGTAAAGCGGATTTTTTTTGGTTTTTCGATCAACAACTACGGATATTTATAACTGACTTAAGCTTAATTGTTTACACTGGACCTTTTGATGAACTGTAAGTAATTATTTATCAAGTTAACTAGACCAAGAGTGAACGTGCTAGCAACTGGCGGATGAACGAGCGGTCACCACGACCCCCGGCCCCATGACGCGGCCCCCCGGGCCCCAGGACGCGGCCCCCCGGGCCCCAGGACGCGGGCACCGGGCCCGTTTAGCCACTCAGTTCACAGCAGCGCGGCGCCCACTCCTCGCATAGTAAGCGTGTGTCTACATAATATGTCAAGCCTGAGGCGGTTCGTCGAGGGGATTGGCTCGTGGTAGCTCATCGTTCTGCGACTCTTCGTGCGTCTCCGGGAAATTGGCGGACGAAGATCCGCTGCGACTAGTCGACGTCGACGTCGCGGTGGAGGAGTCGCTCGCTTGTGAGCTACTCGTGTCCCTGGAAATGTATTGTAGTTTGTAAAGAAGGAAATTGTAATGAAAATTACAAAAATTACACTAGTATAAATTCCAAATAAAACATAGTTTTTATCGCAAGCTGGTGTACTGTAAATTGGGTAGATGACACAATGACTAATCAATTGACGTACTTTTTATGAGCTGTCAAAACGCTATTCTCCCATAGATTTTGTATGACAATACTAGACTATGACGTCACTTTTTTTACTATTTATGTATTGATTTCAAAGTAACTGAAAATCGAATTTGCTGGTTATTTAAAATTTCATCGGGATTTTAGGGGTAAAATTAACTGTTTTTATTAGAAGTTATGTCTTGGAATTATTGTTTAATGGTGTCATATACCCAATTGGGACATGAGAAATTTGATAACAACAGCGCCATCTAGTGATCGACAATAGAAAATGTAGCGATATTTCTACTTTTTGCTAGTGAAGTGTAGTATTTAAACAAAAACTTATATTTAGTCAAAAGTTTACTAACTTATGAAATCCGTTGGTTTGGCAAGTGTTGTAAGCACCGCAGTGCTGGCACTTCAGCCCGACCACGTGGAACTTTACAGTCGACAGCTGCAACATAATAGATAAAAATATTAATTAAATGACCTAGCGACATGTCCACGCTTCGCAAAGATGCGAATATAGAGATTTCTGTATACCATCACGCCTGTATTCCCCGAAGGGTTAGGCAGAGGTGTAACAATGTACACCCACAGTTCGCCGGTATATTTAGGTCCCATGTAATAGGGGGCGAGCCTATTGCCATTAACCGGGCACAAATCCTAACTCCGAGCTGCTACTGAGAATTTCATAGAAAAACCCAATAACACTTTTTGCTCGACCTGGGAATCGAACCCAAGACCTCTAGCGTAGCAGTTGCGCTTAGGACCACTAGGCTACCGAGGCAGTTTCAGATTTCTGTATTGTATAACATAACATAGCTTCACGCCTGTATTCCCCGAAGGGTTAGGCAGAGGTATATCAATGTACACCAACAGTTCGCCGGTATGTTTAAGTCCCATGTAATAGAGGGCGAGCCTATTGCCATTAACCGGGCACAAATCCTAACTCCGAGCTGCTACTGCTGCTGTTATATATAATATATACAAGTTTTTAACCCACAGGGTGAAAGGGACATCACTGTCGTCATCAAATCATTATCAGCGTCAAAAAGAAACAGCTGTTGCATACGGAAGAAAGTGCAGCACCTACACGGCTAAGTGGTGAGATGAAAAAAGTGCGAGTCGGACTCGCGCACAAAGGGTTCCGTACCATTATCTATAAAAACGGCAAAAAATCATGTCTCCGTTATATGGAAGCCCGTTTAATTATTTATTTTATTCTGTTGTTTTAATATTTGCTGTTATAGCGGCAACACAAATATATCATCTGTGAAAATTTCTACTGTCTAACTATCACGGTTCATGAGATACAGGCTAGTGACAGACGGACGGACGGACAGCGTAGTCTTACCTTTTGTGTGCGGAACCCTAAAAATTACGCAAGCCGATTGCTCCGGTTCGTGGTAACCAATTATTATTGGTCTCATAATGTGCTTTAACTGTATTAAAAATGAGTGGAATTTACCTTATGACAATCCTTGCATAGTATAGTTGCCTTGTAATCTGCATACTCTGGCGGCATCGGTGTCGCCGCTACCTCGGAGTCTAAGTAACTCCACAACTGCAGGAATAAAACTATATAAATCTAAAGTTTATTAAAACAAAATCCTATGCTGCATCAAATATGCGAAAAATTCCTTCATGACAGACTTTTTCTTATAACTCTTTTAAGATTATTTTTCTGTCTGAAAAAAAAAAACGTAATTTTAACATAATTTTTTTTTTCTGTCATTGGATGGCAAAAAAGCCTACGGCCAGCCTGATGTTTAGTGGTCACTGCTATCCGTAGACATCTGCAGTACCAGAAGCGTTGCATATGCGTTAAAATGTCTCACGTGCCTGTAGTTACACTGGCACCCATACCCGGAACACAGCAACGCTGCTTTGCGGCAGAAATAGGTATGGTGGTAGTACTTCCCCGGACGAGCTCCTTCACAAACAGCTCTATTACTACTTGTAATGTTCACATAACTCAACACTGGACTTTGGTAGCGTAAGACCAGTCATTGTGGTTATCTTTAGGGGAGGCCTATGTCCAGCAGTGGACGTCGTTCGACTGATACGATGGTAATGATGATGCTGAACTCGACAAAATGTTCAGATAAGCAGTTTTTCTTTTTTTACAAATTTTGAGTTTAAATTTTGTTCATATAACAGCAAATTTGCTCATAATGAAGGGTAAAATGACCTCTTTGTAACAAAAAATAAGGTTGTATAATGCCGTGAAGTTTAAACTCACGTTAGCCATATCAATCATGCTAGTCTGGCACGTCGGACAGGCGTAGTGTCCGGAATGCAGCAGCTGCTCGAAGCACGGTCGGTGCAGCAAATGTCCGCAGTCCGGAATGTGGCACGGAATACGGGACGTGTGGATGTCCTCGAGGCACACCGGGCAGTTTGAGCGGGATACGTTTTCTACGCACTGAAGATGTAAAATTGAATAATTTTGATATTCTGCCTCGTTAGCATAGTAGTCAGTCCTAAGCGCGATGCTGCTACGCTAGAGGTCGTGGATTCGATTCCCAGGTCGAGCAGTGTTACTGGGTTTTTCTATGAAATACTTAGTAGCAGCTCAGAATTAGGATTTGTGCCCGGTTAATGGCAATAGGCTCGCCCCTATTACATGGGACCTTAACATATCGGCGAACTGTGGGTGTACATACACCCATTATGCCTATCCCTTCGGAGAATACAAGCGTGATGGTTTGTTATGATATTCTGCCGGCCAAATTTCACCACAACCAATCTCAATGGAGACTAGCTAAGTACGCAGGAGATATTATAGTGTACAGATGTGTGCGGAAACACAGGTGCACTCCCATTTTCCTGATGCTCATAGCCCGGTTGGAGAGCAATCTATCAAGGCCGGGGAGAGATTAGGCGCTGGATTAACGGCGACACGCGCGCACCGAGACACGGGGGCGTCACACTACCAACTTCCAATCTCTGAACTTCTACTAAGGAATTTCCAATAAGAAATCTCGAACCCAGGACTCCACGCTCAACATTCGCGCTTCCGACCACTTTTATTTTTATTTTAGATATCATTGGATGGCAGAAACCCCGACGGCCCACCTGATGTTAAGTAGTCACCATTGCCTATAGACATCTGCAGTACCAAAGGCCTTGCAAATGCGATGCCATCCCAGAGACAAAGTTGACGCGTGCCTGTAATTACACCGGCACCTATAACCTTCAGGCCGCAACACAGCAACGCTGCTTTGCAGCAGAAACAGGCATGGTGGTAGTACATTCTCGGACGAGCTCTTCCAGAAGGAACTATACAACTAGTCTCACCCTGTGTCCGACTTGCTGCAGTTGCACCGGCAAACACATGTTGCAGCGCTCGCAGTGGAAGAACCGGTCCCTTCCCCCCACGCGGCAGATGCCACAACCATCGCAGTGGTACTGCCGCTTGTCGTCATCGTCGAACAAGTTGCAAATCAGGCATGTGTACTGTTGAACATTATATTTGAAGTTGGTAAAAGCAATTGGGTAATAGACACCACCAATCAATTGAAACTTTTGTTGAGCAGTCAAAACGTTACTCCCCCATACAGTTTGTATGACAATAGTAAAATGTGACGTCATTTATTTGCCCATTCAATTCACTAACAAATTGACTATTTAAAAGCAACTAAAAAACTAATTTTACTGAGTGGTAACGTTGTGTATAAATCGCGAAAGTGCGTAAACCAAGTGCAGCGCGACGTTATTTATAATTTTATTTAATATCCATAAAAATAAACAATGTTTGTCTTCTATGCATTTCTAAACCACTCATCCGATTCCGCCCGCGTTGACAAAAAAACTTCCACGAACGAAGTCGCGGGCAGTAGCTAGTATTATATACAAAATGCTGCTACTGTGCTAGTATTTTAACAAAATGTTTGGGTATTCCACGCGCCAAAAATTCTTTAAATACTGAAAAACACGCGTCGCGTGCGTAACGTAATTAGGGCGCATGTCGTGCACGCCATAACCCTTGTTTAATGTACTGGAAATGGTAAAAGCGATTCAATCTATTCAAATGTTTGAGTGAATCATCAATTTTCACAATCACATGTATTGTAGGGGATTTTCAATCTTAATCCACTTTTTGATTTTAGTAATGCCCGTTGATAAAATATTTTTTAATACTGATAAGAAGCGAGACTTGCTATTTGGACAATTTTCTTGTATTTTAAATTTATATTTGTCATCGTTTTATGATGGTAGTAAAAAATAATAGCCATAACAGTTATGATCACTAAAGAAACTGGTTTACTTAGAGGTCTATTACAGCTGGATTTATTCGGAGAAGATATGTCCGCATAAATCACAAAGCAAAAATTTTCCAATGTTTAGTGTGGAATCTTCTTCACATAAATCCACGCAAGTTTTTCTTTCAGTCATGTCAATAGACCAACTAAGGCGGTTTCCCCGCTGCACCGCGCTCCGACGCGTAGCGCGGGGCGGCAGATTTTAACAGTGTATACAAGAGTTTCAATTTGTATAGAAAACACGCCTAGGCCCTCACAATGCCGACGCGTCTACGCGCGGGATTTTTGTATCGCGCAAGGCGCCCCGCGGCGGGATGCTTTGCCAGTGGGTGAACCGCCCAAGACAATCAAAACTTACTGTTTAAAACGTACCTTTCCAAATCGGACTCCACAGTTCTCGCACTCCTCTTGTACTTTCTGTCTCTTGTCACATTCTGTACATATGAGTTCCGTGACAGACTTACGGTTGAAATAGTGCTCTTCATTCTCGTCATGGCAATATCGGCAGACGTAAACCTTGTTGCAGCATGGCGTCTGAAATTGTTGAATATATTTTGTAATGTTTTAAATTAAGTAATTGAAAAATTTATTTCGTAGGTTTTGACATCACTATCCATCTTGTTAAAAAGTTATCCAAGTTGCTGATAATCACCTCTGCCTGGAATGCAACTTGATATCTATTTGATATCTACACTTTAACTTCAGAAAAAAAATAACATTCCTAGGCATCCACAAAATAGAAATATCCGATAAAAAAGTGACTCGTGTTTATCATTTTTTTAAATACCAGTAAATTTCCATACGTAGATGTGTTTTGGCGAACAAAGGAGTCTTCATCATATTTTATTCACTGTTCTAAATATAAAATCATGTAGTATGAATCTGCAATACCAAATCTTACTACTGAACTCTACAGTATAGTATATTTTTGTGAAAGAGGTCAATTACTCCATAGATGATTTGTCATTCACACCTTACAACTCCACATCATGAGAACATAATGTTGGGGAAAAGTTCAGGGTAGGATCCTTTACATTGGCGCAATAATAACGCATGATGCGCACCTTCCAGTTCATTGACATAATCTTTGTTACTGAATCCGCATGTCACTACAACACTTTTATGACTTTTGCGATGTTGTGTTTTTAAATAGACCGCGATTGTTTTGTTCCCGACTATCGCACATTAACCTACTTAATCAACTAATATCGATTAAATAACATAATTATGTCGATCTACTTCTTACCACAAACTTTGCGCGACGTTTGTAATGAGCGCAGCCGATCCGCTTTTCTTTGCATGGCTCTGCGTTCACTGCACCATTTATATTAACAGTTTCTTCGTTTTCCGTTGACATTTTTTCGGCTAATACACCGATGTACTTCCCGATGACAACACTCCAAGGCTTCAGGACGTCATTCAAAAGACTATTTTCAATTTATAAATTAGTTATTTATTGAACAACATTTTATTTGCATGACATCTGTAATGAATTGCGAGATTTTCCACTACTGCCTACACCAAAGTTGGTTTTGGTTTATTTATTCGCAATGCGAGCGTGAGGGAGATAGTGATGTAAAATTGGTGCAAGTTAAATAGTGATGGACATAATCTTGATGCTAAAGATTGATTGATGGATATGATGATGGAATCTAAGGTTTTGAATCTGACGTCGACGAATGAAAACAAGTTTGACGTATAACACGTTTAGTTATTCCATCGTGACATCGTGATGTTAATTAAAATAAAATGTTTAGTTCTCAAAACTGGAAGCCGATCGCAACATAGTTGGGAAAAGGCTAAGCAGATGATGATGAGTTCTCAAAACTATCACTTACTGCCGCTAGGAACGTAAAATTGTTAAAGTGTGTATATCTTCTTCGTCGTGTTGAATAGTTAATTCGACTTTTAGGAAATGGAAAAACTCACTCAGCACTCAGCGAAGGTCTTCAACAATGAGTATAGATAACTAAAAAGAAAATTGTTGGTCTTCAAGTTCAGGTGGTATTGCCATAGTGTAATTACATAGTATTGAATGGAACGATCAAAACAGATCTATAAAAATAAAATTGAATGTCAAGTGTGATGTAAAACAAGACGTCATGCCAGAATTTTAGATATTTATTAAAATGTAAAAAAAAATTGTAAAAATACCAAAAAAGCCTTTTACAACAATAATGTCTTATTATTCTGTAATTTTTCTGCTGTTCTTTTTACATCATGCAGCAACGCTGTTACCTCCGAAATTTCAATGGAGGACGATCGACTTTGCATGGGCATGCCCGGACTGCTACGAGAAAAGAGAACAGGCTATGGCGAATGAGACATATATACCACAAAATAACATGCCCACAGGAATAGCGAGATGGAATGATAAATTGTTCATTACCATACCCCGGTGGAAAAAAGGCTAGATTTTTTTTAATTTGTTGTTTTTAATGTTTGAATAGCGTGATGGCCAAGTACTCTCTTGAGGTTGCGGGCACATACGAATATGACTTTTTCAATTAATAATATATACTTTTTAAGTTTACCTACATTAGTCGGTGAAGGGAAACATCGTAAGAAAAACTGAACTTAGAAAATATCTAGTCGACTTGTTTTTTTTTCACTCACGTTATTACGTTTTTGGTTACTGCTCCGCTTCCCGTTGGTCATTGCGTGAAATTAATACAGATGTAAGTGGGCAATCGCCAATCTGCCTGAAGCAAGCGTGGTAATCAATGCTAAGGGGCCTTCAGTGTATGAGAAGAGGCCTTTGCCCTGCACTGAGATGCACTCAAGAAAAAGAAGAATGAACTTCTTCTTTGTTCTGAAGAATACACTGGTACTCTTTTTTTGCAAATGCCGTATGTTTTTGAAAGAAGTATTGAAGTTGGTCTTTATAGCTAAATACATAAGGATAGTCATTCAAGACTTCGTCTTAATTCTGAAGCCTACGCAGAAGTAGTCGCGGGTGGGAACCTAGTCTCCAATCTTCTCCATTCATGACGAATTTCCTTCAGCATAGGTCTAACCTGGTTTTTCATCAAACAGGTGTCCCTTCCTCCTTGAACTACATCTATATGAACGACACGCAAGATGCGCCTCTTCGTCCGTACCCGAACTGGAATGAGGCGTGCCTGAGCCCAAGTGGCAATGTGGCCTCCAACAGGACAGTAGTTTCCACCTTCCGAGTTCACGTCGACAAATGCGATCGCCTGTGGGTCGTAGATAATGGAGTCGCCGACATGTCCAGTAAGTGGCATATCTATGTATCTATTCTCCTGACCTATTTCGGTCACGGCGGCTAGTTTTAATGGAGACTTGCCAAGATATTATAGTGCACAAGTGTGTGCGCAGGTGTGCCCCTCTTCCCTAATTCTCTTAAAATGATGGGAGCTGTCCCATCGTACTATGAGAGTTAGCGAAGAGGCGGAGGACCAACCGCTTTACGTGCTTTCCGAGACACGGGGGTGTCACACCACTAACTTCTAAACTCCGGGCTGTTAATGAGAAATTCTAATGGAAAAAGGAAAAACCCAATAACACTTTTTGGCCATCCTGAGAATCGAACCTAGGACCCCACCCTCAACAATCGCGAATTTTATCTTTATTACAGTGACGAAACGTCCATTTTCGTAAGTGGGAAGACGAGCCGAAAATTGCTTAATTTCATTAGAGGTCTTTCTATTTCAAGGTGCAGTTTTGCAATCTCGTAAAATTTTAGGTTATTTAAAACATAAATAATCAAATAAATACCTGGTCATCGATCAATAATTGGTAAAGACTTGTTTTTTTTAGTTATTATGTTTGACAGTATTTCAGAATACACCTCTTTTAAAGAACAGAATCGCGCCGTTGCGTACGTGGTAGACAGTGTCGCGTAACAATACGGCTGTGTGCGTGCGGGTTCATCACTTCGCCTGCAAGATGGCTAGTCCGAATTCGAAGATCACCTACGAAAAAAATACCTATTTATTTTATTATTGATTCGTATTGCGTATTATTAGCATATACCATAGTTATAGTTCGCGATTATTCCAACTGACGGACTAATCGCGTGAAGCGTCAGCGCCTCCTTCATTCCGCCAAAGAGACCCAAATATGAACTTGTAGTTTGTGCGCACGACCTGTGCTGGTTAATAGTTCGAGAGAAACGGGCATGAAGTTAATGTTATTCATTCTACACTTCCACAGCGACTGTAAAACAGGTGACAGACCCGGCCGTGTTGGTATTCGACTTAAAAACGGATGAGCTGCTAAAGAAGTACATCTTCACAGGTGATGTGTTGAGAGATTCATCGATATTGACTAGCATTGTAAGTACATATAATAGAATAAACCATTTAGTTTTTATTAAGTAGAACCCTAGCTTATGCCCGAGACTTCGTTTGCATGAATGTCGGTTAACTGCGGACTTTTTAGGTATTAAAAAAGACTAGCCGTCGCCTTGTAGGTATCTGCCGGTAAAAGTTCAGTCAAAAATGGTCCAGCCTTTTCGGAGATTAGCCGGAACAAACAGACTGACAGACAGACAAAAAAAATCGTATACACCATGTTTTATGTGCATTTAGTAAAAAGCTTTAAAAACAGATACTTCAATGAAGCACTGCCACAAGCATGAGAGATCACTATCATTAAAACCACTTCTTCTTTCATTTCGAGGCGATGATAATCTTAGTTTTTGGGCCCAGTACCTAGGAGGCCAAGATTTTTCGCGGCATCAGTAGCGTTTATCTATTCAACCATTGAGCCATCACGACACTTATGTCTTATACATAATGCTTTCTTTCCTAGACTGTGGAAGTTGTAGGCAAGGAATGTAACAGTTGCGCTGCTGACGCCTTCGCCTATATCACGGACATGGGGTCCAACGCCATCATCGTGTACAATATAAAGAAAGACGAAGCGTGGCGTGTTGAGAACCATTACTTTCATTTTGACCCCCACGCTGGGATCTACAAAGTTGGAGGGATTGACTTCTATTGGAGTGATGGTGTGTCTTCTGCTACTTTGTCGCAGCCGAAGAAGGATGGGTAAGAAGCTGGCTTTGGTAATCTGGGCGTCTCCCAGTTGTAAACATTCCTTTGTGTGCCTATTGGCCTAGTTTTGTTGTCTCCTGCTTGTTTGGAGCGAAGTGGAAATTATGTATATTCTTACTTCTCCGCTAATCTTTTCTGATTAATTTCGTTTTTTTGTTTTCGGGGTCCAAGACAGCTGTATCGTTTTACCGAGACTCGTCGATCTTCATTGCATCGGCGGTTTTCTGCCGGTCTCCACTGTCGATTCTGGCTTTCAGGAATTGCAGTGGTGGGCTTGTGGCTATGGTAGTTTCATCCTGAATGGTTGTTAACTAGGCATATTGCTCAACAAACCAAATAACATTGATCACTTATTGCTGAAAAACGACTATTAGGTAATTTTTATCTGAGGAATCACGGTTTATATAAGCGTGGCATGTGATTCATGCAAAACTTTGTCCTTACGAGTGCATGAAATGAGTAGTCCTGGGGATTATGGTTTTATAGTTTAGTCATAACATTTAAAACTTGTATTCTAAATTTTAAAAGAGATGAAATTTTGACCTGCAATATCTCCGTAACTAAAAGTTTCCGAGATATGGTTTAGAATAAAAAAAATCACAATAGATAACGATTAATTGGCTTCGTTAATTGTGTTTTGGCACCCTTTATACACATAGGCCAATGATGAACGACTCTCAATCAAATAAAAATGACATTTTCAGATACTGCGACTTGTTTCTCCATCCAACGTCAAGCACAAAACTGTTCAAAATGTCAACTAAACTGTTGAGAGATAAGAACGCGCCTCCAGAGGACATATTCAATGGAGTCGAGGTTTGTATCGGGGCAGTTCATTTCATCTTAATATCAAACTAGTAGTAGAGCTCTTTGTGAAGTAGCTCGTCCACTACCACCATACCTATTTCAGCCACAACGCAGCTTTGCTGTGTTCCGGTTTGAAGGGTATGGATGCGCGTGTAATTAGAGGCATTTGAAAAATTATGGCTTTGTCTCCGGGATGGCAATGGCAACGCATTTGTTATGCCTCTGGTATTGCAGATGTCAATAGGCAGCGGTGACCACTTAACATCAGGTGGGCCGTCGGATTGTTTGCCATTTAAAAAAATCTATTGAAAAACTGACAAAATTCTTTTATATGTCAATATTACTTGTCACTTGTCAGGTCTTGTACTCAAAATATTTAATGTTTTTTTTTGTTTTTCAGATAATTGGAGACCGAGGGCCCAAGTCGCAAGCCACAGCTTGCACTATAGATCCAACTACTAATGTAATGTTTTATACACAGGTGATCAGAAAACTTCGTAATAGTTGATACTTATCGACTTTAATATGAGGATGGGGTCCTGGGTTCGATTCCCAGGTCAAACAAAGTGTTATTGGGTTTTTCCATTGGAAATTTCTCAGCAGCAGCTCGGAGGTACGATTTGTGCCCGGTTATGGCAATAGGCTCGCCACCTGTTACATGGGACCTGAAACATACCGGAAAATGGCAAACGGTGGGTGTACATTAGTATACCTCTGCCTAACCCTTCGGGGAATACAGGCGTGATAGTATGTGTTTATCAACCTGTGTAATCTTCAATCACGATGCCTTGTTTATGATTCTTTATTTTTATTGTCCTGGGGTCCTGGGATCGACTTTCAGGTCGGGTAAAGTTATTGGGAAATACCCATTATGAATTTCTTAGTAACAGCCCGGAATTTGGAAGTTTGTAGTGTGATACCCCCGTGCCTCGGAAAGCACGTAAAGACGTTAATTATTCCCTGGTCATTTCGGATTGCCGTTTCATCGAAGTAGGAAAATCAGGAAAGAGGCTGTATGTTATTATAGTGCACACGCTTGTGCACTATAATAACTCCTGCGTACTTGGCTAGTCTCCATTGAGAGAGGCTACCGTGACCAAGTTCGGTAGAGGGATTTATTTATCTATGATTCCTTTCTTAACAGGTATGCAAAAATGGATTAGGATGTTGGAATATGGACAAGGAATTTAACATAGAGAACACTCCTTTGATCCTCAGTGACTGCAATTTAATGGAATTTCCAAATGACGTCAAGGTATGTATTCATTCCAAAAAAAAATCTATGCGATTTTTTATGGCCTATAGAGCCATACAAATCGAATCAAATTGGGTAAATGACACCACTAACTAATTGACATATTATATACTTTTTATGAGCCGTCAAAACACAATTCCCCCATAGATTTTGTATGACAATACGAAACAATGACGTCACTTTTTTGACATCCAACAAAAAATTGAATTTTATATTTTTTTTTTTTCGGGTTTTCAGGGCTAAAATAAGGTGTTGTTTTGGAGAAGTTGTGTCTTGGAATTATTGTTTAATGGTGTCATCTACCCAATCAAATGTTGGTGTAGACATGTTCTTGAGTGGAGATCGCGAATCGGCAAGCGTGAGGTGGGACGTCCTCAGGCTCGGTGAAGCGACGATCTTCGCAGGGTAGCTGGTAGTAACTGGATGAGAGTTGCCGAGAATCGAGCTAAGTGGCATGCAATTGAAGAGGCCTATGTCTAGTGTGGTGTAGTGTAGTAGTGGACTGTTTCCTCATGATGATGATGGTCTACAGGTACTTGTTCCGGGTCTGGTTATTCGTGTATGTGAGTAAATCTACACGATATATCAGGAATTCATATTTTTTTAATGCAGACTGATAACGAAGGCAATCTTTGGATGCTGAGTGACCGACAGTCTCGGTTCTTATACGAGACCATGGACTTTGAACAGGTGAACTTCAGGGTCATGACGGCACCCACCAGTTCCCTCATTAAAGGCACGCCGTGCGAGAAGAAGTCTTTCTTTTGTAAGTTGGCTTTATAACATCTATATGCTTTCTTTACCTTTTGCAAAAGAGGATGCAGTGACAAAGGTTAAAAAGAGTATGCTTAGATGGTTTGGTCATGTTGAAACGATGAGTGGAGGGCGACTAACAAAATGGCAAATGTGAGTGGCAACGCCGGGAGGGGATACCCTATAAAGACCTACCCTGACCTTATTGGTGAGGTTCTTCACAAAGATCGGGTGCGCAGTACTCGTAACCGGCGTGCTTGTATTACCAGATGTATGGACGTGGACGAGGCGAAATAAGTATGTAAGGATCGTAGTAGGTCGCGCTCTGTTGTTTTTGCCTACCCCCATGGGAAAAAGGCGTGAGTTTATGTATGTATACCTGTTGCTTTTTTTTTTGTCTTCCCTTGTCGTGTCGGGTGGCCGTCCCATCCAACTATGAGAGCGAGTGCACCTGTGTTTACGCACACACTTGTGCACTATAATGATATCTCCTGCGTACTTGGGTAGTCTCCATTGAGATTAGCCGCCGTGACCGCAATCGGTCTGGATAGTTTTATTATGCTTCCTTTAGGTTAGTGGTTACACCTATTTAAGAACAGTACTTATACCTTGACTAGATACAAGTACTATGTTGAAATTCTAAACAAAAACAATGCTTTGTCCAGCTTTTTCCTAGCTACGAAGATCGTGAGTCAAATCGCCGATTCAAGATGTATTCAAGATGTTTTTTTTTATTCTTATTATTTTATATTGCGAATTATATTCATTTCGAAACAGGAATTTATTTTGATTTACTTGTTTAATTATACATTTTGTATATCATTTTGCATTTTAACTCTAAGTTAAGTTTAGGCACAAGTGGGCCTTTTTTTACCGAAGGGAAATCATCAAATGACTTCCCACGTGTCAGACTTTTACTGACTAAAGCCCGTCCATGTCCCTCCTTGTGCCTTTTGCATTCCGGGGGCGCGGTATCTCTTACGAACAACCCGCAGGCATCGGCCCTGAGTGGCCCCTTCTAAAATTGCTGACGTCTCTTTGAGAGGCGCGGGGAATATGAGTACGAACACGCCGTCGACACGGCCTGTCGTTATGCAACGTACGGACGGTGAGCTACCCATTGCTCACCGTCCACAGGCCCGCGTCTACGGTGGCTGGGAGTCGTCTCGCGGCTCCCGACGCCCGGAGCGTTTTCCACGGCGCGGCGTCTGGGACGGGAGACTCTTTGCCTCGACCGTCACGCCGCCTCCTTCTCTAGCATAACTACTTCGCAGAAGGACCATGGCTTGCACCGACACGGTGTGCTCCACTCACAAGTGGGCCTGGGGAGTCAAAACAGGAACAATAAAAACAAAACACATAAAATAATTTAATTTTTTATTTAAATATACAACATGGTAGTTATAACTATGTAATTAAATAAGTCTATGTGATTGAATAATTCATAATTAATCATAATTTTGCATGTGACCGTCGATTCCGTTTGATTTCGTTTACATTGTCAGTCTTTTAGCTAATTATTACAATTGAACCGACGTACAGTGGACTTAGAAACGGGAGCACCTACTGACTAACTTTAGGTAAAGTTTAGAGTCCCAAGGACATCGCAGCAACGGATGGACGAGGGTGATTGAAGACTTGACAGTGTAAAATTAAATAGTTTAGTAATATCCCGAAGTAAGGCGTCTGTGAAGGGAGCTAAGTTATAAATGCTATAAGACTTGTCTTTTGCTTCAAGTTCCACCATCACTACCTATGTGTGAATTATTATTTAAACTATACAGGGTGTAAAACGACACATTACATAGTCGTCAGCTATTTTCCTGTCCATCAAACTAAGCAACATCGAGCAAAAATGATTGCTGGGAAACGAATTTTATTTTTGGTGTGAAAAATCGCTGTATGCGGTAGTGTGAACTATAATTCACGTTTAACTTTGTGCTGACGAATGCATCTAACAGCTATTACCTGTTCCAGCTATTACTATTACATTTTCTAACTAAATTTTACCTCCACGACAGCACAGGCTCTCATGGAAGTAAAATTTAGTTAGAAAATCAAAAACTTGTTTTCGTAAAAGGAAGTTTGACCTTCAATATCTGCATAACCAATAACCTCTTCAATAACCAACAGGTTTCCTAAGTATCGTTGAGAACAATAAAATGAATCAAATGACGAGAAGATCATGTAACTTTCAGCTTCGTTAAGGGTCTCTGCCCAAGACCGATTTCTTGTAGGCCGTGTGCGTTGGTGTATTGGAATTCATATGTTCCAATTACGCCGACAAAAAATCGGTCAAAAAGTCAGTCGTGGGCGGAAAGCGTTAGGTCGGAAACAGACTTATAACACGCGGCGCCTCACATCAGTGAAGCGAGCTCATAAGCCAAATTTCATCTCGTGTAGCTACTCTTCGCCGATTGGCCAATAAGCATGCGTAGGGTGGCGTCGGGTGTTACAAGTGTGCAGCGGCGTTTAGTGTCTTTTTACACCCGTTAAGCAAATGAAATGTATGATTACGGCGATCAATCACTGCCAGTATTGACAGTGTCCGAGACTTTTTCCACAGGGCGTATACGAACTCCATATACCCACCTACTAAACGGGATATTACTAACAATTGTACAAGGCACAGTTTTGCACCCTCAGCGAAGGAGCAATGCGACAATATGAACCCCCTTTTCAACATGGCTCAACAGTGATGGGACCCATGTCATATGAACGCTTTTAAGGAGTACTTCATTTTATTCTATGGCAACTAAGTTCAAATCCAGCGCGAAATTCATGCTTTGGTACATTTCCATATATGTATAATTGTATAACAAATGCACATTTTTGTTTTAAAACCATGTTGTTTTCTTTTTAACCTAACAAAGCGCCATTTTCGCGCTGGATTAGAAGTTAGCTGCCAGAGAATGAAATGGAGTACTCCTTAAAAGCTTTCATATGAAACGTGTCTCAGCGTCTCAGCACTTTTGAGCGATGTGGTAATCTTTGCCCATGATTTACACGAAAATGACAAAATGTACCAAAACACGATTTTCGCGCTGGATTTGAAGTTAGCTGCCATAGAATGAAATTAAGCACTCTTGAAGAGCTTTCATATGACATGGGTTTCATCACTTTTGAGCAATGTTGAAAAGTGGGCCCAAGAACCATACAACGGTCCCCATTGTCCTTTGAGGAGGTTGTCCTATCAGACATATCATAAAATAAAATTACGACTCTTGGTCAATAATTAATAAATGCTTGATTTTTTAGTTTCTTACAGTATTTCAGAATATTCCATTTTTAAAGAGCAGTCGCCTAGTTGCTGTGGTTTGCAGTGTCGTACGACTACATGACTGTGTGCGTGCGGGTTCATCACCCCGCCTGCCTAAACCCAGTGGAGACATGGCTAGTTCATATTCGATAATCGCTTTAAAAAAATCCTATATATTTTATTTCGGATGCGTGTTAAGAATCACGAGTTAAGTAGGCAACTTAACTCCTTGAATTTGACGAGTATGCAAAACTGCGCCTTACTTGAACTACATACGAACTACAGTAGCATACAAAAAGTATAGAATCTAAATGGACTTTAGAAGAGCATTGTATGAAAAAGTTTTGTAAGCAACACTACATACTTGATGTCATCGGTTTCATTAGCCATTACTTGAAATTCTATCAGTTTCTTTTTTTATTTTTAATAGTTCCTTTTTCAATAAACTTTTTCATAGAATGTTTCTGATAATGATTTCTACGGCGATTTAAATCGACTGACTTATTAATTGCATAAAAACATGAATACATATTGTATTTTGCTCGTGTTAATTACGTGAGAATTCAATGGTGAGATAACTCTTATTGGAAACTTGTAATATTTTTTGTTTTTATCATAAATTAGTTTTACCATACCTTTTATTTCTCACAACGCTACAGCTGCCGACTAGACCAACTATTCACTATAATAACTCCTTTATAATACTCATTAAATTCGCGACTTTTATACTACCGTATTTCGACAAAAACTTATTTTTAGTTAGATTTCTAAGTCCATGCGTGGCTCGTACGGTGCTCATCGCGTGTCCAAATCGAACAGAATTTACAAAAGCGTTGCAATTTGAAATATAACATTATTTACAAGTATTATTGCTGAATCATCTATCATAGGCCATAATAAGATTGAGAATTTATAAGAAAATATGAATTATAAAATAAAACTTAAAGATAGTGTCGCGCATGCTGATATAATTATTTTTGAAAATTTATCGATAAATCGTTGGTCGATTTTTTAGACGCACCCTCTACGAATGTATGGTGGTTTTGACCCCTGCTAGGCTAAAAAAAATGCGGCTCAATATTAGTGTAGTAATCGATAACATGCTCGATTTTTCACCAATATTTAATTGACAATTAATACTCATTAGTGCATATTTTTATTGTTGTGCAGAAACGAACTGAAACAAACTAAATCATTTAGAAATACTTCATAAGAGATTTTTTTTACTTTTGTTTTATATTCTAATGAATCGAACATCGTTTATCGATACATTTTCAGCAATAGTAAAGTATAAAGACATTTCAAACGAACATATTTTCTTTAGATTTCTATCGACAAATTGAGTATTCATTCGACATTCACATCACTACGCGCCGTGAGCATCACCATAGATTTTAATAGGACCAGTGGACTCAGCTTATGCCATTACACTATTAGGCAACAGAACTAAACAGCCCTTTCTATCTAGCCTAAAATCAGCTACCTTCTTTCACATACCGAAAAAAAAGAAAGATGGCGGACTAAACACTAGTGTAATATGCCAATAACTTTTTATCCCCAATAGTGTCAACCTCATTGGTCAGAAACTTTGCGATGATCATTTGTTTATGTTGAAAGTCAAGGCGTTACGACGTGCGTTCTATTTGGTAGGGTTGTTGTGTAACGTTGCAACGTTGCGTTGCGCGCTAATGCTCGTTAGCGAAAAGGTCCCGAATCTTCGAGACTTCTTAAGAAAATTAATTTTATTCGAGACATTTTTAACAAATTGTACCTATCAATAAAAAAGCATTCTTTTTTGAAAAAAGTCATCTTTTATTTGACATCTATCATTAATTTATTAAAGTCTGAACAACTCGCATGTTGTTTTTTTTGTAATGTGTCCACACCTTTATAAATTATTTTCTTGGACTTATCTTCACGGTCGCATTTATTCTGTACTCGGTGAGTAATAACGTATCAAGTAGTTACTAGTTTAGCTAACAGAGGGCGTTCTTAATGACAGAGTATGGAACGCTGATAAGGCTTAGTAAGACCTTTTGAAAGTAAAATTAGTACAATACGATGTTGACAAGCGTCTCTCTAGTCTTGACTTGAGACGATTCAATAATAAAAAGTCTCGGGACTTCGAGACACGAGACCTCCCGGTACCCAAAACTTAAGGGTAAGTATTTTTTGTAATAAGTGGTTGAGTTGTAGTGTACTCGCCACGAGTCGTGAGCACAAGTGTCAAGTTAATTTTTGGGTTCCTTTCGGGGTTTTTTGGGAACCGACGCTGCACGCGTGCGGTCCGACTGACGGGCTAATCGCGTGCAGCGTCGGCGGTGCTCACGACTCGTGGCGACTAAGATACTTATGTTTCTTTATTATTATTGTATTATATATCACAAAGTAGGATATAATGTGATATCCCTACTTTTAAATCGTAAATAATACAAGCTAATATATTTTTGAAGAAGGTTGCGTCTTGCGCTGGTAAAGCCTTGGACACTTTCCTTGGTATGACATGAAATGAATCAGTAATTATAAAAAAATAATATTTATTACAAAATAGTTGACATGCATGCGCGACATTCAAAATCCTAAAATTATGGCAAAATAGACTTAACGGTCCAACTTTCCCGGTTTCTAAAACATACGGCACTAAACTTCGGCTATCCTTCTAACCCCCTACAATTAGTAAAGAACAACAAGATACGTTTGTCCCTTTCCCGTTGCCGATTATTCCCGAGCATACCCGAAGTGTGGTGCCGCTGGAACAGTGCGTCACTGTGAACATTGTCCTACCCTACAAGGTCCGTTTTGCTGTGTTAAAGGAATTTCTACCTTATTACAATATTTTAAGGATGTTTGTTGAGTAGATTATCTAGTATTTTCGGCGGTTTCTCCGTTTTTATGTTGGGGCGTCGTCTTTGCTGGGCTGCAGCGCTTTCTAAGGGGTGTCGAGTACTCCCATCCGTCTTCGCCTTTAGGGTTGAACAGCTGTAACGAAAATGAAGCTTGATTAAATCTTTGGAGTATTTGACAAATTTAAAAAAATAGATGTTTCAAAAGGAGCTTTTGTAGCATTTTCTGTGAGATGAGGCCTTTGCCCAGCAGTGGGATTATAATAGGCTAGTACTAGTATGACGTATACTAATGAGCATGGTGCGTGAGAGCTTTGTCATGCTCACTTAGATGTCTCGATGATGGTAGCGCGTGTGTTGGATCGTTCAGTTCCCTTCAAGATGGTTGAGCTGAATGATTAGTACTATCTGTCTGACAGCGCCCGTTCACGAACATGACGCTTACATCAGCATGCACGCGTCATGTTCGTGAACGGGCGCTGTCAGTCGGGATTGGTAATCTGTCATCTGCCATGGCTTACATCTTTATTTTTATGTTTTATATTCACCTTCATTGTCTTCATTTATACAAGCAACAAGGATATTGTAAATAAGATTTTGTAAAAACCAAATTGAAGGAAAAGAGTGTCCGTAGAGTTTCTTGCTCGTTCTTCTCCATAGAGACCTACATTCTGAAACGAAGTTGCTCGTTTCAAATTTAAACTGTAACTTCTTGACAATTCAAAAGTGCCTGTAAATGGCCTAACTGAAATAAATGCTTTGACTTTGAGGTGTGAGTGATCGTACCAGCGTGGCCCACTTCTCGGCGTTGGCCTCCCTGGTCTTGACGGCGTCGCGCTGCGCCTGCTCGACGGCGCGCTTGGCGGCGGTGGCGGCGTCGCAGTCGGCGCCGCGCAGCGCGCACGTGACGTGGCGCCACACGCGCCGCGACTCGTGCGCCGCCTGCCGCGACACCGGCGCCACGCGCTTGCGACGCGGCTTCATGTTCGACACTTCGAACAGCACTTCTGTGCGCTGTGGAAGTGTTGTAAAAATATTATAAAGAGGAAAGATTTTTCCTCGACAGCGACAGCTACTAAAGTAGCTATATAATTTCACGCTACGACACACGGAAGCAGAGCAGTAGCCAAAGATGCAATTAAACGTGGGTGGTATTATGAACTTCATGATTATTATCATGCGTTTGTTATTCAATGGGATTCAGTCAAATGACATCGTGCAGCTATTTCTGTAGAATTTACACAGACAACAGAAATATAGATAAAAAAAACAAAGAAAGCTCAAAGATAACTATTGATTCATCATCATTTTCTTAGCTTTTTCCCAACTGTGTTGGGGTCGGCTTCCGGCTGCCGGCGGATGCAGCTGAATACCAGTGTTTTACATGGAGCGACTGCCTATCTGACCTCCACAACTCAGTTACTAGGCAACACGATACCTCTTGGTTAGACTGGTTGCAGACTTCCTGGTTTCTGACTATCCGTAGCGACTATCAAAGATCTACGAATGACAGCCGGGACCAACGGCTTTACGTGCATTCCGAGGCACGGGGGTGTCACACCACCGACTTCAAAATTCCGGGCTGCTACTGAGCAAATCCTCATGGAAAATCCTAATAACATTTTTTGCTCGACCTGGGAATCGAACCCGGGACCCTACACTTATCAGTCACGCTTGCGATCACGAGACCGTCAGGGCAGTTAAAGATAAGTAATGATTCTTGGAAGTAAATAAAACAGAAACAATGTCTTATACACAGAAATGATAAGGTCGATAATGTAAGGATACGGTGCGCCTTCGGCCGCGTAATTGCCAAATGTGAATATCACAACCTTATCTCAAGCCATTTGACTTTGAAGTTTGACATAGATATATCAAATGGCTGCTGTGTTGCATATCTCAGGGTAAATTCCCGGAAGGAACAAATATTTATATGGCTTATAGGCTTATGGGTGGGAAGGCCCCCCACGAGGAAGACCGACAACCTGGTAAAGCTCGCGGGAAATCGCTGGTTGCAAGCAGCGCTGGCCCAGTTATTGTGGCTATCTTTAGGGGAGGACTATGTCCAGCAGTGGACGTGATTTCTAGATGTATATAACTGCTATAGAATTTATTAAACGTAGCCTAAATTATTATTGACTTGAATAAACCTGCGCGAACCTGCACTCGCAGCTAACTTCCGAGCCGCCATTAAGTTTATAACGTATTATAGTTGCTTCGTCGTTTGTGTAACGTTTAACAAAATAAAGCACTTACTCCAGATTCAGTCCATCTTCCATCCATCCTAGAGTTCCATTCCCCTTGCGCTGTGTAGTACGGCTTCTTGTCCACGCCGGCGAACACTTCGCACGTCACCCGGTGCTTTTTGCCACCGTAGAACGGTTTCGTAAGGAACTCAATGTTCGCTTTGTGGCCGGTCTGGACGCACTCTATGCACACTGAGCCACCTAGTTCTATCCAGGGGACTGTTAGTATTGATCTGTGGATGACAAATGCTAATATACTAAAGCTGATGAGTTTATTTGTGCGCGTTTATCCCTGGAACTACCAGTTGGATTGGCAAAATTATTGCTGTATATGGTAGCCCAATTTATGAGGAATAGGCTTTATAACATCACGCTAAAAGATAATTTAAGTCTGTTTTAGCCGGGACGGCTGGGACGGAAGACTCTCTGCCTCAAGCAGACAGTTTCCCGTCCCAGCCGCCGCGGTAGACGGTCCGGGCGTCGGGAGCCGCGAGATGACTCACGGCCACCGTAGACGCGGACCTGTGGACGGTGAGCTCACCGTCCGTACGTTGCATAACGACAGGCCGTGTCGACGGCGCGTTCGTGTTCAACGCGCGCCTCAAAAAGATGTCAGCAATTTTAGAAGAGGCCACTCAGGGCCGATGCCTGCTGGGGCTGTGGGTTGTCCGTAAAAGATACCGCGCCCCCGGAACGCAAAGGGCACAAGAAGGAACATGTATGGGTTTTAATCAGTAAAAGTCTGACACTCCCTCTCGCACGCCCAGGGCGGGGGAAGTCAATTGATGATTTCTCATCCCTAATAAAAAAAAGTCTGTTTTTCCGGATATGACCTATGGATCCGAAAAAAATAACTAGGATTTTCATGAATTTATCTGATGTGACTTTTTCAATTTATATGTACTTTCTAAATTTATTTTGGACATCACTGACAAAGTTGAAGGAAAACATCGTGAGGAAACATGGGCTTAAAATGAATGAAGTTTGAAATCGCCAATCCGCTTTCAGCAAGCATGGTAGTCAAAAGTCGTGTCTTGTCTGTATGAGAAGAGGCCGTTGCTCTGCAGTGGGCTAATAGGCTGTTGTATTATATAATATTATCTGATGGATAAGTTAACCGGAACTCATCTATAGGCTGATCTTAATTACCACACACATGAAACGTTAATTATTGTTTGTTTAAATAATGATTTTTATTTATTGATAATCCACTTTAATAAATAATATATCTCTCACCTGCCATATCCATTAGGGAATGTAAGCGTGTACTCTTCACCGGTATCAATCAACGTGACAGTTCCCTTCCCGATATTATGTACTCCGATGGACAGGCCCAAGAACTTGCTCTTAGTCCACACCCACGCCTCGAACTGGATGCGTTTGTTCACGTGTTCGGCGTAGAAGGCCGATATTGGGGGGTGGTGGGACACTTGTTCCGCTACGAATGACAGCTGGTCTGGTGTGCACCAGGGTACGGGCCCGTCTCCTACTTCTTGCTGTGGGGAAATGTGGAGCTTATAGTTACAACTATTGTTTGATTACGACTGTTCCTTATTCAATATAGCATTAGAAAAACAACGTTAGAACGATATAGATAGAAGTTAAAATTGAAGCGTCTTCTTGTGTTGGTCAAAATAACAGCTTTTTACTAAATGCATTTATAAATGTTTACATAGTACTTACATCAAAATATCAATATATAAAAATGTTGTCTGACTGTTTGTACTTTTATTTATATTTGAAATTAAATTCAATTTCCAATAGCACCAAAATGCATAAAAGAGTTCGATAGCTAATTTGGACCTTACCTTGTCAATAGAGTTATTACTCTCTGCCAGTGCACCATCCATGTCCCAGTGGCATCTGAACACCTCGCCCAGGATGGGGTTGTAAGGTTTCTTGGCGACCTGTGACTTGCGGCCCGCGTGGTACGAGCTCAGGTACCAGCGCACTACTTGGACCATGCGGTCGCGGGGTGTAGGCTGGTCTACTATCCTGGGAAAGTGTAAACGTGGGGACATTAGACAAAGATGCATAGCCATCTGGTCAGTAAGTTCGCAAGTCCTAAATTCAAAGTACAAGAAACAGGGCCACACCTGTGTTTTAGTAAGAACATTTCAAACTATATTTCATAAACAAAAGTAACATAAAAGAAGGAACTCAGGTACCTACCTACAGTCCGAACGAATAGATAACATAGAACAGTTCACTTACTTTACGAACTGATCAGGATGCGCAAAGGAGTCGGCGTACATCTCTAGAAGCGATCGCCTTTCCAGGATGAACGTCGGTAGCACAACCTGTAAAGAAATGTTGGATCACTATTCCGCTGCCCAACGCTCTTGACCTAAGATCCCTTCATAAACCTCACCTCTCTCATTAAGAGGAATGCTAAAAAAAGCAGTGTTTATTCTTTTATTACTTCTGAATTCGAACAGAATTTCAAATGCCTACAGATAGTTTACCGTGAGCGCGCGGAGTCAACGTTAGATAATTAAGATCGATTTTTTTATTAGAATTTTTTATTTGAGATGGATTTGCTCTTGACTCTAATCTAGGTCAAAGGTGACAGAGACAAAGTTAACGATGGAGTGAGCTTACCCAGAAGATCTTCACTCTAACTTAGTAGAGATTAGAGTTGAATGCGTTTGATAAAACAGCAGCATCATTATAAAAAAAAAATATTTTAGAGAATAGCAGGTATGGCACACATGATGAACATGATACCAGCACATATGTTTGGACTCGTAAAGCGCGAGCCGCGCATGCGGGCTCCCGCAAGAGGCGCGCGCACCTGTCAAGGCAATGGCATGCCATTTTGTTTTCTGGTCCGCGGTCTTCCCTCGCTCGCGTGTAAATTATATATTTTTATAAGTTTTGTTATTTTCGTGTATTTATACTGCTGTGTCCCACTAATAAACGATAATTCGAGTTGCATTACTTTCTGGTTTCACTGACTATATAAGCCTACACCATTATACAGGTGAATTTTCGTAAATCAGTAAGGTAGTATTGTAATGTAATGCTCAAAATAAAATCTTGGATTGTAATATTACAAGTAAATGCTATTGGTGAGGGAGCGCCTTTACGTTCGGGCTCGTGTCAGGCTCACAGAATTGAGTAATTCGAACCGGTTCGCGTATTCCGCGATGGAATTACAGCACAATACATATTCAGGGCTAAATAAACATTCATTTCAGTTACTGACCCTTATCGTTATTCATGCATGAAGGAAAATTTACTGCTATTACATACCATCACGCTTGTATTCGCCGAAGGGTTAGGCAGTGGTGTACCAATGTACTCCCACAATTCGCCCATATGTTTAGGTTCCATATATTAGTGGCGAGCCTATTGCCATTAACCGGCTACAAATTCTAATTCCGAGCTGCTACTGAGAATTTCATAGAAAAACCGAATCACACTTTGCTCGACCAGGGATCGAACCTAAGACCTCTAGCCTAGCCGTCGTGCTTGGGACCACTCACTATGTACTGCTGTTCTGTAGAGTTCACTTAGAGCTTTACTAGAGTGAGTTTCACTGTATCCTTCTTTCTTTACGCTTGTATTATGAATACTTATTAATTATTTTATTTGGGTAGATGACACCACTAATCAATTGACGTATTTTTTATGAGCTGCCAAAACGCGATTCCCCTACAGATTTTGTATGAGAATACTAAACAATGACGTCACTTTTTTGACATCTCAATTCACTATTTATTGATTTTAAAGCAACTAAAAATCTAATTGTATACTTATTTAAAAATTAATCGGATTTTCAGGGGTAAAATAAAGTGTTTTGTGTCTTGAAATTATTGTTTGACGGTGTCTACTCTCCAATTATTGAGAGATTGTGGGTTGATTCCCTTTGGCGGGACAAATGATGAAGTTTATTTTACGTACCTTAGTGAGATCCATTCCAATCTTGACCTGCGACAGGAGGTGGGTGACCACGGAGCCGTGGTTTTCCATCGAGCCGAGGTCGCTGTCCGATTCATCTTCGTACAACGCTGCCAATGGAAATTAGGTTATTAGTTAGGGGACTTTATGACGATCTTCACTTTTATTACAAAACGGAAGCTTGTGTCCTGCTCAGCATTGCTGTAATTTCTAGTTCTTTCTACTTGAATTATGTAAGACAATGTGTATAATTTGTTCGGAATACTCCAACAGACAAACAAACGCACACGGCTGTGCTTACCTACTCGTTTCTGGGGTATACCCCGAAACTAATGACTGCTGAGACAAAATTCATGCGTACGTTTGTTACGCACATGATAAATATTGACTAGTGCAAGTTTAAACTCACACAAGTATGTCGTGGCCTGCACATAGCGACAAAAGAAAAATTATTCATCCTAAACCATAAAAAACCATTGTATTGTAGTCGCCACGAGTCGTGAGCACAACTGTCAAGTTAATTTTTGGGTGTCCGTCAGTTGGGCCGATCGCGTGCAGCGTACGCATCAAACCCCGAAGGGAACCCAAAATCTCAAAAATTAACTTGACTTGTATGCTCACGACTCGTGGCGACTAATATGCTTATGGTTGCATGCAATATAAGAGTCGTGGTGACATTTAAAGTTCAGTTACAACATTTAAAACCTTTTCGTAAAAAAACATTACAAAGTTGGAACATCGCCGGGGCTGCGGGTTGTTCGTAAGAGATACCGCGCCCCCGGATCGCAAAGGGCACAAGAAGGAACATGGGTGGGTTTTAGTCAGTAAAAGTCTGACACTCCCTCCCGCCCCGTCCAGGGCGACAGAAGGTATTTGACGATTTCCCACCCACCAAAAAAAAAAAAAAAGTTGGAACATTGACTTTTAATAACTTCGTAACCAGAAGGCTCCCGAGGCATGTTCCAGAACAATTACACAATGTCAGTGATGAAAAGAACATATTACTTAAGGGTTTGTTAACATTCTTTTAATATCCTCTACTTATCATTTGGCGTAAATGTTAACAGAAAAGTTATTTGTCTAGGACTCTACGCCCTCAAGACTCTTTATTTAGTCCCTGACATAAATACTCCAAATAAGTCTTGCCGACTCGATACTACGGACTATACTTAACTAATAAGTCACCAAGTCTAGTAGGTACAATACATAATATTTTCATGGTTTAGTCTAGTCTTTAGAGATTGCTAGACCAGTATAATTTTCAGATGATATAAAAGTATGTCGAGTCCTTCAGCATACATGCCTCTGTTACAGTTGGAACTGTGCCAGGGAGACTGGGAGAGGCTTGCCCGGTCGGATCGAATGTTATAGGTTTTCGTCGAATAACTGTCGCTTCATGTATGAACTGTTTGTCAAACAACATTATTATACATATTAGCCTCTGCCCGCGATTTAGTCCGCGTAGCGTGATGTTATAATATACCCTAAAGCCTTCCTAGATAAATGAACTATCCAACACAAAAAAAATATATTCTATATTATAAAGCTGAAGAGTTTGTTTGTTTTGTTGAACGCGCTAATCTCAGGAACTCCTGGATTGAATTGAAAAATTGTTTGTGTTGGATAGTTCATTTATCGAGGAAGGCTTTAGGCTTTATAACATCACGCTACGACACACGGGAGAGAAGGAGTAACCAAAGACGTAACTTAATGCGGGTGAAAAAATTCACGCGGATGAAGTCGCGAGCAGAAGCTAGTCTATACTAATATTACAAAGAGAAAAGACTTGATTGTTTGTTTGTTTGCATTGATTAGGCTCCGAAACTCGTAAACCGATTTTAACCATTTTTCACCAATAGATAGCTACATTATTCCTGAGTAACATAGGCTATATAACATCACGCTACGTTCCACAGGAGCAGAGCAGTTACCAAAGACGTCACTTAACGCGGGTGAAATAAGCCACCCGGACGAAGCCGCGGGTAGTTCGCGAGTATTCTATACGTATAAACCTTCCATTTGAATCACTCTATCAATTGATGAAAACCGCATTAAAATCCGTTGCGCAGGTTAAAAGATCTAAGCGTACAGAGAGACAGACGACAGGAAGCAAATTACAAATATCCCTTTTCAGGTTTTCAGTTAATAAACAATTACACTGTGTAATTCTAAAAATAATATATTTTATAGTTTTTTTTTTAGAATAAGCAATATTTGTTTATGTCTCAGTCATACGAAAATAAACCCTTTGCCACTGCTAACTACAGTAATATTTACTTGAAGTCTTAAATGTAAAAGAAACTAAAATTACCGATGACAAGTTTAAATATTTGTCATGGACTGAAAACAATAAAGTATCGATTACCAATCATTTTAATACAAAGATCAAAGTATGTGACCAAATTAAGTGGACTTTTAGGGGCTGCCAAGTTCCGCGTCTATGTGCGTAAACGCACTAAAGTATCGCCAGTAAGCCCCCTGTCCTGCACATTGTATGCTAATCTCCCGAAGCCCCACGAACTATGGCTGCACGCGTCGTCAAAGGATATTCCTTGTAAAACAATCGTGAGGGGAATAACGTAGCGCCGTATTATTTCCTTGGAAAGTACTTGATGACGTGCGCGTACGCACGAACTATAGCATAAATACCTATTGTAACGTTTTTTGTATTGAATAGGTACCTAATACGATCGCCTTCACATTCTAATAAATATTTAATTAATGTACCTGTAGAAATTATTGTGAAACTATTTTTTTTACGGTGTTTCTTACCTATTCTTCTCCATACGAAACTACCTTTTAGAAGGGGTAACTAGTTTGTTTTTTTAGATCGTAAACGATGTTTAAAAGTGCCTTTTAATAATATAATTAAGATTTTGTTTGAAAAGACACAAGAAACAAAAACAAAAAAGCTTCAAGAGGTATACGAGAATGGCCGCCAGGCTTGACTCCCGGTAAAAGTCGGCTTGTATACGAAAATAGCTATCGACTTGATGTAAACTTTTGCCAGCAGGGTGGAAGTGGGGCTGACTTCCCGGGGAGCGCCAGACGTAGGTACTACTCAAGTTTAACCACTCGTACCAGCTATTTATAAGCCTTTATTTAGCGTAGTCTGTTAGCTTCACAGAAGTGAAGTGCGTGTATAAAAAAATCTGGAAAATTTAATTTCCTTATGGTCATATGAAAATATAGTAAAAAAAACCGCCCATCTAAAAAAACGGCAAAAATATCACGTTTGTTGTATGGGAGCCCCCTTTTAATATTTATTTTATTTTGTTTTTTTGTGATAGCGGCCACAGAAACACATCATCTGTGAAAATTTCAACTGTCTAACTATCACGGTTCATGAGATACAGCCTGGTGCCAGACGGACGGACAGCTGAGTCTTAGTAATAGGGTCCCTTTTTACCCTTTGGGTTCGGAACTCTAAAAAAAACTTATTCATCGATAATGCTAATAATTAGTAAAGTATTTAAATATTAGTAGTCGATATTGTGGTGTATGCTCACCATCGTAGTCGATCTCTCCATCTCGGGTGCGGGGCAGGTCGACGGGCTGCGACGAGTCTTGCTCGGCCGCGCCCTCCGCCTGGCAAGTGCGACTGGCGCTGTAACAATACACAACATATTTAGTTAAAAGGTCACCATTTTAAAGTTGTGGCCACACTAGAGCGGACGTCTGCTGTCGGGTGCAGTCTGGTACTGTATTAGTAATTTGTATCTATATTAATATTACAAAGCTAAAGAGTTTGTTTGTTTGGTTAAACGCTCCAATCTCAAGAACTACTGGTTGGAATTGTATTTTTTTTTGTGTTCGATAGTTCATTTATCGAGGAAGGCTTCAGGCTTTATAATATCACGCTACGACACACGGAAGAGGAGCAGTAACCAAAGACGTAACCTAATGCAAGTGAAAAAACTACGTGGACGAAGTTGCGAGCAGAAGCTAGTGAGTTTATAAAAACAGTATGGAGTTTCTTGCCCATTCCTTTCCATACGAAACTCAATTTAGGAAGGGGGTAACATGACGTTCAAAAGTGCCTTTTTAATGGTATTGATTTTAACTTATGCACGGGTCCACACCAACGCGGACAGCAGCTTAAACTACACATTTTAGCGAGGATAGCCCGCTAGGTCTTTCATGCTGTGCCTCGAGACGCCTCGATCAGCGATGCTTCGCCGGTAGCGAGACGAGCGGCGTGTTAGAGCCAGCTAAGCCTGTGCTGGGCTTCACGAAGCTGTGTAACCCAGAAAATTCGAGCGGCTTCGCGATTCATTCAACTAGCTCCTTCAACGATCATCACGTCTCACCCATACGTGACGTTATTACCGTGACAGTAATCCTAAACTCATTTGGTATTAATCACACTTAATAAGACAGTTTGAACTCAATTTTGAAACAAAATTGCCTCCGTGCGCGTCGTGTGAAGACGACAGACGCAACTATTAAGGAGAATAAAAAATGTAATAAGCTCCCTGGGTGAAATAAATTGCTGTTTACAAAGAATTGATGGCCCAATGGGAGGGGAAGGATTGATGGCTGTTCACTATGTATTACGTTGAACTAGATATTGTAGAATCATAAGCCATGCGCCTGATTGGATCTTTCATCAAAACTTTTGTCTTCTACCAAATTCCTTCAGGGCATGATTTTACAAAATCCTTGTTTAATGCTCATCTTCGTTATATAAGAAATTCTTGTGCAAAATTTCAAAACTCCACTACTAACACCATTTTTATTTCTTATCTGTAGATCATGGACTTTTTCGGTACTGAGCTTGTAGTAACTGATCCTCAGATAGTCGTCGTTTTGTAATCGGAACACAATTTGATCCCAGTATGAACGTTAATACCGTAACAATACTAGACTTATAAGTTTTGGTTTAAACCAGTACTTAGGCAGTTTTTTTGGAATAAGACGGTACTAGTTTAATAGTTAGTCCAAATATGTAACATTACGTTCCAGCAATAACGTCCAAAAACATTTGAAATGCACCGGTGTCAAATATCCAAAATCATTACTATTATTTCCAAAAAGGGAAAATTATAACGTGGGTTGGTTCATTTTGGCACACTAATCCCATTATAGAACTATGTTAACGTAATCTATTCAAAGTTGGAACCAAAGGAATCCCTTAATGTATGTTTTTGAAGTCTCGGAGGTATGCCTTCAAAAGAGGCACTCAAATAATTCCATTTATATACCAAGCGCAAAGTTGCGACTGCTGGAAGGAATGGAGGAAGGCCTTTTCCCAGCAGTGGAAAATATAGGCTAATTATAATAATGTACCAAACTATAACGGCCCGCTCTGGCTTCCCACGGGTGCAATTTCCGACCTTACGGGTAGGTTTTCCAAAAAACATCTTTCATCGTGGTTGTTATTATCGAGCCCTTCTAAAATAACCGATGATAGATAAGATTCTATATAAGAAACAATTTCTTGGAAAAACCATTGGGCGAGACCGGCTTGTGATGAATTAGGCCGCCTTCACTAAATTCAAAAATGGATGCCTACAGAGAAACAGTTGCTCCTGTTTTTAACCCCCGACGCAAAAACGACGGGGTGTTATAAGTTTGACGAGTCTGTGTGTGTGTCTGTCTTTCTGTGGCATCGTACCTTCCGAACGCATGAACCGATTTTGATTTTGTTTTTTGTGTTTAAAAGGTGAATTAGTCGAGAGTGTTTGATGGAAATCGGTTCAGCGGTTTCAAAGTTATCAGCCCTTTTTTTGTTAGCTGCGTTAGGGATATTTATTTTTCTGTCGGGGGTTACTTAAAATTCTTAATATTTTGATAGTTAAAGCGTCATCGACGTCGTATAAAAAAAACTGTAAAAAAGATAAGGCATGTGCTTCTGCCGCGCCAATATTGCGCTGCTCACGTCCTTTGTGAAAGCGGCCACAGTGTGTGGCTAAATTAAAATATTATTATACAAAGTAAACTGAAACGATTTCATTCTTAAATAAAGGGCATCAGATTTTAATTAATTAATGACTATACCGGTTAATTTTGATGAAAATGAATTTCGTATCCTATATATGTTGCAAAAATATTGAGACCACGAGTGTAATTACCGGTTAACATGCTATTACAATTTGCACGAACGTTAATTAACTTAAAAATACGGAGCTAAGGCATAGTAAGCTGTAAGTAGGTAGTTTTATGACAATATAAGAACATTTATGTTTAAGCTCCTACTGTTTCATACAAGGTCAAAAATGAAAGCGAAATGGATCGCAAAATCACATTATTGCAATCGCTTATCTATCATATAAGGATTAAGAATATAAGGATAAGGATGTAGGGATCGAATCGCAAAAGTATCGATACTAGCAGCAGCAAAGAAGCAGCAAAAAGAATCGATCGTCATTTAGCCAGTTTCTGTCGAATGCCATAATAAATAAAGTATAATCGATATAAACATACTGTCGGTCAATAAAGATCTCTTCTAAAAACCTTTTGGATAACATATAATATTCACAATATGATGTCTACAACAAGATTATAAGTTTGTACAACATTATCACAATGAACTAAATAACAGCTTTTGTTACAAAATAACGGTCCCCAAAAACGAGATAAAGTGACGGAATAGCTCTTCAAACCGTCGACATTTAATGTGCTGTATTACAGTGTACATAGAGCCTATTTTAGGCCTTCTGTCGTTCATAACAACGGTTCGCGTTACTTATCGCTCCCCGGATAATAACCCGAATTTATTATTGAAAGAAGGCTTCTGTTGGCAGTTTGGGTGTGTGGTTTTGTTGGTGGTATTTTGAAAAAGTGTTTTAGGCTAACGATTCTTTTACCATCACGCCTGTATTTCCCGAAGGATTTAGGCAGAGTACCAATGTACACCCCCCAGTTCGCCGGTAATACTAGTTTCTGCCCGCGGCTTCATCCGCGTGGATATTTTTACTCGTGTTAGGTACCTATCGTGTTTAATTACTGCTACGCTCCCGTGTGTCGTAGCGTGATGTTATCGCCTATTACACTCACAAATAACGTGGCTTTCTAAGAGTAAAATAATTTTCAAAATCGGTTCAGTAGATCCAGAGATTACCCCTCACAATCTCACAAACTTTACCTCTATAATATTTGTAAATATGATCTTTAAGTACATGAAAGCCAGATTCATGAAGATTAGTTATAGGCTATATAACATCACTCTACAACACACAGGAGCGGACCAGTAATCAAAGACGTAACTTAACGTTGATGTAAAAACTATGCAGACGAAGTCGCGGGCAGCAGCTAGTACTAACATTTAAAAAAAAATAGCGTAGCATTTATACTTTTTGTTGCATAGAGTTTAAATCAATTAATTAATTAAATAACTCAATTTCTATTTTATTAAAATATAAACTGCCTCGTTAGCCTAGTGGTCCTAAGCGCGACTGCTATGCTAGAGGTCTCGGGTTCGATTCCCAAATCGAGCAAAAAGTGTTATTGGGTACTTCTATGAAATTCTCAGTAGCAGCTCGGAGTTAGGATTTGTGCCCAGTTAATGGCAATAGGCTCGCCCCCTATCACATGGGACCTATACATACCGGCGAACTGTGGGTGTACATTGGTTCACCTCTGCCTAACCGTTCGGGGAATAAAGGCGTGATTGTATGTATGTGTGTTATCTGAAGATTGAACTTGTCACCACTGCGCGCGGGTTAAAGGTTAAACTGTAGGTGGATCGAGATCTAACTGCTATAGTTCTGTATAATATCTGAACCTAGAATTAGATTAGTTCTCCCAACCCATCTAATCCCATTACTCGTGGGTCATACGGGTTGACTCAATTTACTACCCCTCTTTCAGAGGTTTAAAGTAGTTATGAATATGGTCAAATTTTTATTATCGTATCAATACTGACATAGGAAACATAGTTCTTGCCCGCGGCTTCGCTGACGTTCCCTCCCTCCTTAAGGAAGAGTACTTTTTTCTGAATAAAAGGTACCTTATGTCCATTTCTGTACTCCTGACAACGTGTGTCAAAAAATTCATGAACAATAACAAATGAAATTACTTTCGCTTTTATAATATTATTAGTTAAGTTATTAACTGCCCCGTTGGTCTCGTGGTCGCAAGCGCGACTGATAAGCGTAGGGTCCCGGGTTCGATTCCCAGGTCGGGCAAAAAGTGTTATTGGGTTTTTACATTAGGATTTGCTCAGTAGTAGCCCGGAGTTTGGAAGTTGGTGGTGTGACACCCCCGTGTATCAGAAAGCACGTAAAGCCATTGGTCCCGGCTGTCATTCGTAGATATTACCTAAATAAATAAAACTTTATCTGAATGTTAAAGTGGTATTTTTAAGAAAATAGCTAACTAATATTGGAGTTATTTATGTTATTGTTTCGGCTTTTTATGTATAATTATTTTTATTTTCCTTACCTTTTTAGCTTTTTAAAATATCCTTACATATAATTTATAAAGATACATGATCTCATAAAAACTTTAAATAATTTCTAAAATATAAATATTGAAAGTAACTTTTAAATTACAGACTTTAAAAACTATAAATGTTACAAATTTTGATTTCCCACGATTTTATAAGAAATGTTATTTTTTAATTTTTAATTTGTATTTTTCAGATTGTATTTTTTACATTTTAATTTTACATTTAATTTTGCTGTGCCCAAACAGGGGCCATAACTGTTCTTTTAGCTTTAAGCCTTGTGTAACACCTTTATACACATTATGGTATGCACCCTAAGGTTGACTGGTAGAAAATGCCAAAGGCATTAAGTCCGCCTTTGTACAATGTATTATTTACATTATGTGCAAAAAGTTTTAATAAATAAATAAATAAATCTTCGGTTAGTTAGGCTAACTCGTACACCATCGGATAAAATTATTCATGTTGATGGTACTGCAGTACATTTTTGTTAAGGCTAGTGTATTTTTTTTAGCATTGAATGTTTAAGTTGTTCATACGCTTATATCCTTTCACCCCTGAAACATGTGCATCTCTATAATTTGCTTAAAATCATTTTTGGATTCATTTGACACGTTTGTAAAACCTGTTTACAATATAATAAGTCTCTTATGCATGGACTTATTTTATTTCATAACTTAAAGTCGTGGTGTGTCTGCAAAAACATTTACTACAGGAAACATTTTAAAATGAATTCCGAATCTTCAACTTACTAACATAATAATTAATAAGTGGATACCTACTTTGTGTATGTGGATATTTTTCATAAAACAGACAGGTACGTACAATTTAACGTGATATGAATAAAATAAAAGAGTTGATTTCGAATCCGCGACTCAATAATTCCACTGGAAAATATGAATGTTAAGTAGCGCGCGCTGGAAATAATTATTAAGAGAATGAATGAATTAAAAACATTGGAAGATTTTCTTTGTATTTCTGAAAGTAAATTGTTTTAAACTTATTGTTTATTTATTGACGCCTGGCAATTTAAAAATAATACAAAACCCTATTATTGGAGCACTGCAGGGCAACGGCCTGCCGGGGCTGCGGGTTGTTCGTAAGAGATACCGCGCCCCGGGAACGCAAAGGGCACAAGATGGAACATGGGTGGGTTTTAGTCAGTAAAACTCTGACACTCCCTCCCGGCCCGCCCAGGGCGGGAGAAGTTATTTGAAGATTTCCCACCTCCCAAAAAAAAAAAGGGCAACGGCCTCTTCTCGGGCAGAGAAAACACGGGATTGATCACCGCGTTTGCTTAAAGCGGTTTGGCCATTTCAGAGTTACATATAATAATATTAATTATATATTAAACTAGCTTCTCCCAGCGACTTCGTTCGCGTGGTTTTTCTCACCCGCATTAAGTTACTTCTTTGGTCACTGCTCCTCTCCCGCGTGTCGTAGCGTAATGTTATAAAGCCTAAAGCCGTCCTCGATAAATAAACTACTCAACACAAAAAAAAAACAATTGTAATCAGGAGTTTCTGAGATTAGCGCGTTCAACCAAACAAACAAACAAACTCTTCAGCTTAATAATATTAGTATAGATAGGAATGTTGGTATTACTTTTATTTATTTATTTCATTTGTACCGACTTATTTTATTACCACTGTCACCCATAACCTTAAAACACTCTAACGCTGATTTAGAAAGAAATAGCCAGAAGTAGGTAAGTATGATGGCAGTTCCTCAAAAACTAATCATAGAACGCTAAGAATACGCACCTGAATGAAGCACTAGGCAGAACTAGGGCGAGCTAAAGATATTATTTATAAGTTCGTTCATAATTTAACTTAACCTCGCTTTTAGGCAGTTGTTAACCTCATTGTAGCCAGATAAAAAGTAACCTAATTACATTCTCAAGGTAAAACGTTGGCATTATTAGGGTAGGATTTTGATACCTAGGTGTGGAAACTGCTAGGTCAAGAATATAGACTAACGATGTGGACTTGTTAATGGTAAAAACACAAAATTAAACATTTTAAGTAACCTCAGACAGAAGAAAAAAATCACTACCATAGCTAACAAAAGAGCTGATAACTTTGAAACCGCTGAACCGATTTCAATCAAACCAAGCTAAGAACACTCCCGACTAATTAACCTTTCAAATGCAAACAAACAAAATCAAAATCGGTTCATGCGTTCGGGAGCTACGATGCCACAGACAGACACACACACACACAGACACGTCAAACTTATAACACCCCGTCGTTTTTGCGTCGGGGGTTAAAAAGTTCCTGTGAAGTACTTCTTTCAATAAAAGTAGGGAGAACAAAGTATGTAGAGTAGGGATGATGTTAGTCTAGAGCACCGATTCCTAAAGTGGGTTTCGTGGTTAATTCACAAGGGTTCCGTGAAATTGAAATTATCATTGATTAAATAATCAATTCCAAAAATTTCCTTCAAGTAAATTTTCGTGGAGTGACATTGACAGTTTACCACAGGTTCACTTCACCTGAATTCGATGAATGAGGTTTTACAGAATAGCACTTCAGCAGACGTGCTTTAATCTATTACGGAATACTTGTGTAATTTCACGATTTTCAGCAGTTATATATATGTTTGGACGTCAATAAAGTCCACTTTGCTTTGTAGGTCAGATCAGGACATAAATACGGAATCTCATAAAGAAATAACGACCAGAGTGATAAAGGCGGGCTGTCGTGGAGATTGAGATTGGCGATTCCGTAAGCTATTACTTTTTTTAAATCTTCACAATAAACAAATAGTTCGCTATTGGAAAATGTACATAATGAACTCGATTGGCCAGTGTTCACCAACGATGAAATGAGTGTAAAAAACACTTAACGAATCTGGAATTGACAAATGTTCCGATGATTACGATCATTGTTTTGTTCTGCACCATACCTGGGAACCTTCTGGTTTTGGAGATATTGAAGTTCGCATATAATCTTATTTATTTACCTAATGCTATGAGGTAAAAACTAATTTTTAAATAAGTAGGATTATAATGACAGGCCGTCGCTACGGCTGATGGGTAGGATATCATCTACACTAATATAATAAAGAGGAAAGATTTGTATTTTTGTGTGTGTGTACGTTTGTTATGAATAAACTCAAAAACAACTGCGCCTATTTCAAAAAATCTTTCACCATTAGAAAGCTACGTTATTCCTGAGTAACATAGGCTATATACCATCACGCTACGGCGCACGGGAGCGGAGCAGTAACGAAAGACGTAACTTAACGCTGGTGAAATAAGCCATGCGGCCGAAGTCGCGGGCAGGTCGTCTAGTACAAAATATATATATAAAATATAACGCATAATATGACAATTTATCGATCCATTATACATCAAAGTATTGCCGTGTTCACATCCCAGGTCGGACAAAGTGTTGTTGGGTTTTTCCATTAGGATTTGCTCAGTAGCAGCCCGGAGTTTGGAAGTTGGTGGTGTGACACCCCCGTGCCTCGGAAGCACGTAAAGCCGTTGGTCCCGGCTGTCAATCATAGATCTTTGACAGTCGTTACGGATAGTCAGAAGCCAGGAAATCTGACAAACAGTCTAATCAAGAGGTATCGTGTTGCCCAGTAACTGGGTTGTGGGGGTCAGATAGGCAGTCGCTCCATGTAAATCACTGGTATTCAGCTGCATCCGGTTAGGCTGGAAGCCGACCCCAAATAGTTGGAAAAAGGCTAAGTATCTGATGATGATACATCAAAGTGTTCAAATAAGTGTCTCAATCATGGTCGTGATCTCACGTCTTAGGTCCCTACAGTACCTACAAGATAGAAGAACATACATTTCCAAAGCTCTTAGTACCCCATAAAAACATGCAAATCTTAATACTCACTTATCCAACATAACAGATTTAGTGGGTGGTTGTAAATAATACTTTTTGGCATCTAATGTATAATGCAAAGGTCAGGTCTCGGCCTTGTGTCCAATACGTAACATTTGGGAACATTATTCGCCAAGCGACGCGTAGTCAAATGTAAGCTTAGGACTTTATAGGGATGCCACACAGTTATTTTGACACTTGGTCAGCTCTCTACTTTTTAACTATCTTAAAAAAAGGCATACCATCACGCCTGTATTCCCCGAAGGGTTAGGCAGAGGTGTACCAATGTTCATCCATAGTTCGACGGTATGTTTAAGTCCCATGTAATAGGGAGCGAGCCTATTGTTATTAAACCCGGCACAAATCTTACCCCGAGCTGCTACTGAGAATTTCATAAAAAAACCCAACAACACTTTGCTCGACCTGGGAATCGAATCCAAGACCCCTAGCGTAGCAGTCGCGCTTAGGACCACTAGGCTAACGAGGCAGTTAAAAAACCGGACAAATTCGAGTCGGAAGTGCATACGGAGGGTTTTGTAGCATCGCACTATATTTAAAACTATATGCAAAAGGGAAACATCGTTTATACTTTTATTTATTTTTTATTATTAATAATGACAATTAGGAGAGGTTATTGGAATGTTATATTAAGTATTTTCAGTATGGACTTAGATTTTATGAGGGTCTGATGGAGATAGGCAGTTAAACACCCCAATATTCGTTCGTTAGTTCGTTATATTTCTCCACCTATGTATTTTTATCTTTTTCTACTCTGTATATTTAGTTTGTTAGTATATATATGTATTTATTATTATATTTTATTCTTGGAAACTTTCTATTCCTTGCACCTACTATGTTTTGTCTCTGCATCACCCTAAGGTAGACTGGTAGAAAATGCCTAAGGCATTAAGTCCGCCTTTGTACAGTGTATTATTTACAGTATGTGCATAAAGTTTTAATAAATAAGTATTCAATAGTACACGCATTGTGATTAGCTTGTTATTGTACTAAAGATATTAACCTTTTTCTTACAATCATAATGATACCAGCTTATTATTGTCCCATTGTAGGGCAAAGGCCTCTTCTCATTCAGGAAATACATGAGTATTGATCACCATGCTTGCTCAAGGCGGATTAGACTTATATTAATTACTAGCTGACCCGGCAAACGTTGTTTTGCTATATAAACAAGGAACTGCCCGCGGTTTCGACCGCATGGCTTATTTCACTCGCGTTAAGTTACGTACTTCGTTACTGCTTCGCTCCCGTGTGTCGTAGCGTGATGTTATATTGCCTATGTTATTCAGGAATAATGTAGCTATCTATTGGTGAAAATATGTCCAGTAGTTTCGGAGCCTATTCGTTACAAACAAACAAATACCTAATCAAAAAAATCTTTCCTCTTTTTATATTAGTATAGATAAGTCCAGGTTTCCTCGCGATGTTTCCTTTCACATTCCCTGCAGTGGAACAATAATAGGCTGTTATTATTATTAGGGTATTATCGTAAGAGTGACAGTGTCACTGGCAGCCCTAAATGTGAGGGTATTTTGCGGTAGGTATCACAACCTGATTACGTATTCTGTATATAAAAGGGAGGCTGTATATTGTGATAGTAATCAGCCAGATTATGCTCTGTTGTAGTCATAAATACCTTTGTGTTCTCTCCGCGGGAGCTAACAGGATTACATCGTGATTTTAATTTTCCTGTCAATCTTTTTATTGTCTGTGCACTTTCAATGTAGACACGGCTCCGTTTTCTGAATCAGAGGAACGCGTGTGGGTATTATTAGAGGGTCGAAAGTGAACACGGGTAACGTAAAATCGATTTTAGAATTGGAAATAGCCGTTTCCAAGTTATTTACTTAGGCTCATGGCTTTTTTATATAGTGGGTGAAACTACTACTTGTTCCTTCAAATTGTTCCTTAAATTGTATAGCCGTATTTACAATTCAAAATTCGACCAGAAGCGAATACTTTTATTTTAGCTCGCTCATGCTTTGCCTACTACCGGTTTATGCTATAAAATCTCCGTCACTGTTAATCCCTTTTTAAAATAACTGAAATAAAAAAGAACCCTAATTTAAAAATAAAAAAACCAGTGGTCAGGGCTCCTGAGAAAGGAATATCCTAACAATACAAGCCGCCTCCGTGTCCAGAAGTATCGCTTTCTAAATCAAACCCCTGATTCAATCACCCAACGTGAGCCGTGTTCGTCGAGGCTCCTGGTTATTATACCTTTCAGCACAATGACTCCTGCACTCACATCCCACCATGTCGACAAGCCAACCGACCTACTTATTGTTAAGATTATTTTTTCTGAGAATGAACCAACAAATTAATCCTATTTGTACGAAGCTAAACAAAAGGCGACATCACTTACGAATTGTCAAAGCGAATCATCTTCCTGAAAAATTATTCTACCTTTCATAAAACGAAGTGACGAAACAAGACATCCAAGACCTTTTAAGGTAACTTAGTAATATCAAATCGTATTATCGTAACATCTAGAGTACGGTTAGCAATAAAACTCACTTAGGAACAGAGACAATAAGGTTTTAAAGATAAAAAGGACAAAATAATCTTGACACTTGTTTAGAACAATGGAGTATAACCCACATACCATCACGCCTGTATTCCCCGAAGGGTTAGGCAGAGGTGTACCAATGTACACCCACAGTTCGCCGGTATGTTTTAGGTAGTATAACCCACCTATGAGACGGTTAATACGATCAAAGAGTTTTTAATACTTTTATGTCTAGACTAGCTTTTGCCCCGGACTTCGTTCACACAAATGTCTGTTATCGCGGACGGAAATGAAGTCGTAGATAAAAAGTAGCTTAAGTCCTTTCTTGCCACCACGATACCAACAGGGTAGTCAAAATGAATTATAATAAATAAATAATATCAGTTTATTATTGTCCCACTGCAAGCCTAAGGCGTTTTCTCATATAGAGAAGGCAAGAGCATTGATCACCACGCTTGCTCAAGGTGGGTTGTCGAGTTCAGACTTACATTAATTAAAAGTCCAGGCTTCCTCATGATGTTTTCCTTTACCGATGCCAGAGAAGTCCAAGATAAACTTAAAAAGTATTTAGATATGAAATGAACTAGTCACATTGGTACTTGACCGGTATCAAGCTCTCAACCTTATGCATGAGAAACGGGCGTCTTGACCACTAAACCATCACGACTAAACAAAATTAAATTAGTTAACAACACACCTTCACGCCTGTATTCCCCGAAGGGTTAGGCAGAGGTGTAGGTATCTATGTACACCCACAGTTTGCCGGTATGTTTACGTCCCATGTTATAGGTGGCGAGTTCATTGCTATTAGCCGGGCACAGATCCTAACTCCGAGTTGCTACTGAGAATTTTATAGAAAGACCCAATAACACTTTGCTCGACCTGGGAATCGAACCCAAGACTTCTCGCATAGCAGTCGCGCTTAGGACCACAAGGCTACCGAGGCAGTTACCGAGACAGTGAGAGGTAATCTCTAGAATTCCTGTTCCGATTACAAAATATCTTTCACAGATAAAAGCTATACCGACCTGGGAGTCGAACCAAAGACCACTAGGGTAGCAGTCGCGCTTAGGACCACTAGGCTAACGAGGCAGTCCAATTAATTTAATTTCAAATTCAAATTAGTTAAATAATATAATATGACAAAGAAAACAATGTAACACTTTGTTCCCGACCGTACATCACGCTAGTACTAATTTCCGCGCCCCACTTTCTTATTACGCTACATTACTGTTGTTATATTTCTTATCAAACGATTCAAGGTAACTCCCAAGTCACGAATCGCGTTCGCAATCCAGTTTCACATCATAATATTAGCTTGTCGTGGAAGTGTTTCGTTGTTCGTGAAAGTTCCATGAATTTTAATTCAGGTGTGTTTTTAACCGACTTCAAAAATAAGGAGTTTTTTGTATATGTGTTACGCGATAACTCCGCCGATTATTACTCGATTTCGATGATTAATTTTTTTTATTGATAGGTCATACTTCCCATATATATTTATCGAAATTGGATCAATACTGTGGTAAATAAAAATTTACTAAAAAAAAATATGTCATCCAAGTAAACGAATTAGCGTATTGCTTTCTTGTGACTTTTAAGTGGTGTCTTGTTAATTTACGTAGTATAACTGTTCTTTCATGGGTTTGGATGACAGGAAATTGATACTAAAAAGCGAATAAGTACTAAAAACTTTTTAATTTCATATATTCTACCATCACGCCTGTATTCCCCGAAGGGTTAGGCAGAGGTGTACCAATGTACGCCCACAGTTCATCGGTATGTTTAGGTCCCATGTAATAGGGGGCGAGCCTACTGCCATTAACCGGGCACAAATCCTAACTCCGAGCTGCTACTGAGAATTTCTTAGAAAAACCCAATAACACTGCTCAACCTGGAATTCGAACCCAAGACCTCTAAGCATAGCAGTCGCGCTTAGGACCACTAGGCTAACGAGGCAATTTAAATAGGTTTTAATTTCCTTTGTAAAGTTAAATGGTGAAGAGAATTATGTTTATGTACTTTGAACAAAATTAATTATTTAGGTACATTACCCCCTGCCAGGTGGAAGTAATTGATGGCAGTGTAAACACTCAACCGTGATTAGGGTCTTACTTTTGAGTCTAAACCTTTGAAATACAATTCTTTGACAGACTAATTGTTTAAATTAGCCCTTTAAAACAAATACTGCCCATTAATTACGCAATTTCCAGCTCTATTCCTCTTGCTTTTCAGTTTTTTATCAATTAACGACTGTCGCTTTAATTGCCAAAAATGTACTTTATGAAGCCATTTTCTTTTTATCGTTTTAATTATAGAAGGTTTTAATGAAGCTTTGAAGGTAAAACGTGGAGCTTTGGAAAGTGAAGCCACAAAAAAGCTTCTGAACATTGTTTGTTTAAAATGTGGTTTAGTAAAGGCGTATTTGTTTAATAGTTGAAAGTATTTCATTAGTATCACAAAACATTTTAATATTGATGTAGATTTTTCATAATAACACCATCCTATAAGGCTGCCTGTCCACTGCGGAGCGAAGAAACGGAGAAATATTAACCAATAGGATTGCGTTACTGTGTCGGTGGGTCGTCTTAGGGGCATTTTTTTTTTTAGGGATGGGTATCTTCAAATGACTTCCCCCGCCCTGGGCGTGGTGGTAGGGAGTGTCAGACTTTTACTGACTAAAATCCATTCATGTTCCTTCTTGTGCCCTTTGCGTTCCAGGGGCGCGGTATCTCTTACGAACAACCCGCGGCCTCGGAGCGAAGATTTTATGCAATCCTATTGGTTAATATTTCTACGTTTCTCCGCTCCGTGGCCTCGCTTCTGTAGACAGGCAGCCTTATTGTCCCATTGCAAGGCAAAGGCCTCTTCTCATACAGAGAAGGCACGAGCATTGACCATCAAGTTTGCTCATAGCGGATTAGCGATTTCAGACTTATATTAATTTGTAGATCCAGGTCCTCTTACGATAAGAGAAAGTAGTAATGAGTAAGTATTTAGTTAGAATCTTATCGTAACTAGGTTCCCATTATTATTTTTCATTATTACTGAAACTTCAAATTGATAATATCCAGCAAACAAAATATGCACAATGCATAACAAATGATCTAAAGATAAAAATCGAATGACCTTTCTTATCTACAATGACATCTATCATGTAAACTGCGAAGGACTTTTGACCTCGTCCTTGATCCTGACCTTGTGATGCTACGTGACCTTCGGCATGGCTTTAGAGCGCCAGTAACGGTGGCAAATCGTATTATATGTAATTGACGCCATTGGGTGTACCGATCAATAGTGACCGGTAATCGAGTGATTAGCTATGCGTGTTATTGTGAGTCATTAGCAGTATGCTAGCTGATACTCTGGCTTCAGACGGTACAGTTTAGAGGTGTTCCTTGAATTATATAAAACAAATCTATATCTCTACTAATATTATAAAGCTGAAGAGTTTGTTTGTTTGTTTGGTTGATCGCGCTAATCTCAGGAACTACTGTTTCGAATTTTAAAAATCTTTTTGAGTTGGCTCGTAAAAAAACTACGCGAATGAAGTCGCTGGTAGAAGCTACTATTATTATAATATTGCGAAATGAGAAATTCTCGTTCCAAAAATTAGGTCTGTAACACTAAACAATCTTCTAGTAGGCCTTCGATATCATCACTATCGAATATTCAGCATTGAATACTATGCCTAACTAGCAAACAAAAAAATATGTAGAGACTAGCTAAACCCGGCCACGCTTCGTTGTGGTTCAGTCTGATAAAAAAATAAGTATATAAAAAATCTTTTGTTCAAATGCAATGTTGCGTAAAAAATGCAAATCATCGACTACTTTCCAAGTTTATGCAGACACAGACATACGGAAACTAAATTTTTATATACATAAAGATACACACATGAGTTGCTATTGCGGTAAATATAAGTGGCACTGAAGGACTGGAATAACATCTAGAATGACATAGCTTAGAGAGTTCTTTTGCGAGGTCCAGTTCGTGGGAAAATTCTGAAATATCGAAGTGCTTCCAAACAAATTTATTCCAAAAAGTCAATGACGTCATTTACACTTGATCGCCAAGGCTCCTCCGTTACTGCAGTGGCCCTCAAATGTCAACTGGAAGTAATTCTACGCAATATATCGGTGCGTACGTGCACGGATCAATACTATCGAGACTCCAAATGCTTCGGCTTTGAAGACCTAATGAGCTGGAAGGAGTCGCCATTTCCTGAGAATGCTCGATTGCAGGTATTTCATAATATTGTATTAAGGATGTAGTGACCAGGTTTAGCCAAAGGTAAATTCCGGGCTGGTAATGATGAAAATACTCCGAATGGAAAAACCTAATAACGGAGTATTGCCATGCGACCATTAGAAAGGAAGTAATAGTTTTTTTCTTTTTTGGGGGGTGGGAAATCATCAAATAACTTCTCCTGCCCTGGGCGGGGCGGGAGGGAGTGTCAGACTGTTACTGACTAAAACCCACTTATGTTCCTTCTTTTGCCCTTTGCGTTCCGGGGGCGCGGTAACTCTTACGAACAACCCGCAGCCCCGGCAGGCATCGGCCCTCAGTGGCCCCTGCCTTTGCTGACATCTCGAACATTAATTATTCGATATTTATGCTGGATATTACAAGTGCGAAAAGACACTTAACGAAGCTAACCTTACACAATTTATATGTTCCAACTTTCTAGGATTGCAATCGCTTTTGTTCTGGAAATTTGACTGGGGCCCTTCTGGTTACGAAGAGATTTCAAATCCAAGTGCCAACTTCTTTTTAAACGATTTAATCAAACTTATAGTACGAGTAACTCCACGACTGTTGCTTGCACCCCCAATCACAATGTTTTGTGTGCTACCATAAACCGTGACTTTTAACATAAAGAATAAGAGCTATTTTCCAGCGTCCACCTTTAGTCAACGTTACTCAGTCTGATAAGCAGAATGAGTAGTTAAAAGCTATGTGAAGGTCGTTTTACACCCTACACTAAAGAAAGGAAGGAAATTAGAAACCATAAGAATCTAAAGTAACCACAAGTTCAAAGAGAAAAACAATCAATCAAAGCAAAACAACAATATAAGAACAACCAAAACGTGGGGTTACAAAGACTTTTGTTGCCAACGAACTATCAAACAAAAGCTGAAAAAACATCAATATGTATGCCTCGTGTACGCAGGCAGTACCTCTCATGCACTGGTTGTGAGCCCGCAACCGGCTACGAATGAATGAATGACTTTTTCTTTTTCATATATACTTTTTTAAGTTTATCTTGGACATCACTGACACTGGTAAAAGAAGACATGGTGAAGAAAACTGGACTCACACTGGAATATGTTATGTTGAGTTACCTTCGCAGAATAAATGGTTTTCCTTCTTTCTTTCCAATCCGCCTTGAACAAGCGTTGTTATCAATACACAGGCCTTCTCTGTACGAGAAGAGGCTTTTGCCCAGCTCATAGATCGGATAGTGCCTACTATCGTTCTAGAGCTGGGTAAAAGGTATTTTTTTTTAATTGATGCCCCGAGGCTTTCCAAAAGGAACAAGACATCCCATATAAGTAATAAAAGATATAACAAGTCCCATTAGACTCTTTGTTTGTAGAATACACGACAGTAATAAAGAAAACAAAAGGGCATTCCAATTTCCTCTCAAATCGCAATATTCGCTAACATTTTCCGCCCTTGTCGACCATAAACGACATAGTATGGCTACAGGGCTGTTAACAATTGACATGGACATCCCCCTTTTAATTATGACGTGGGAGTTTGGCAGGTGTACCGCCAGGGTCAATGCCAACTTACATGTTGTGTACGCATCGATTGCATGCACTGTATAGCTAATACTTAGGTTTGTATACGAACTGAATAAGATAGTGGGACCTTATGTAAAAAGTAGGTTTACTGTTGTGGTACAGGGTGGATTTTAGAATGGAGAGACGAAATTAGTGTAGGGTGGTAGCAGGATGAATGGTCGAGCGAAATGAATATAGAATGAATTTGAGAGGTCTACGTCAATACTAACATCGGTGAAGGAAAACATCGTGGGGAAACTTGGACTTGCAATTAATATGACTCTGAAACTGCCAATCCGCTTTGAGCAAGCGTGATGATCAATGCTCGTGCTTTCTCTATATGAGATGATTTTCTGATATTGTGAAGACACAATCGATGTTAATCATAATAACGAGAGTACTAGATCGAAACATACGAAACAAAAAGCAATAAAATGACTATCGCCCATACTGATTTTACATATCAAAATATATTTTATTTCACGTTATACATGACTTCACCGTTCGCATACAAAATTCAACACATTTTTCTGCGTCAATGTTATCAGTATTCAGATAGCTTAAGGGAAAACATCACCTGTGCTTTTCATACCAGTGAGAAATATTATGAGAACTGTTTTAGTTTCCCACGCATCCAGTATTAACTATTTTCTACCCGAGGCTTCGTTCATGTGATGTTTTTAAGCACATACTTTTCTTCATGGATCTAGGTATCATATACAACCAGGACTTTTTCCAATCCGACTCGCACTTCTCGAGATTAGCGTTTAAACAAATGAACAAACAAAAAGCTCTTCAACTTTATTATATTAGTATAGATTATGTTGAAAACTTCAATTAACAACAGTATTTACCACGTGGGAGACACCAGTTGTTAGACAGGATCACTGTCAAGTGCTAACCTACATTATAGATGAATACAGGGCCGAATTATCCATTAGGGAGTGTAGGCAATTGTCTAGGGGCCCCATATCGGGTAGAGGCCCCAAGCCCGACAAAAACAGGACATGTTTTATCGAGCGAAAATTAAATCTGAAGATTTGTTATTTTGTTACGACAATAAGAAATAGAACTATAACTATAAGAAATATAACTGCCTCGTTAGTCTAGTGGTCCTAAGCGCGACTACTACGCTAGAGGTCTTGGGTTCGATTCCCAGGTCGAGCAAAAAGTGTTATTGGGTTTTTCTATCCAATTCTCAGTAGCAGCTCGGAGTTAGGATTGGTGCCTGGTTAATGGAAATAGGCTCGCCCCCTATTACATGGGACCTAAAACATACTGGCGAACTGTGGGTGTACATTGTTACCCCTCTGCCCAACCCTTCGTGGAATACAGGCGTGATGGTATGTAAAAAGAAATATTAGAAAAATACACATAACTATAACTGCCTCGTTAGCCTAGTAACTGCCTCGTTAGCCTAGTGGTCCTAAGCGCGACTGCTACGCTAGAGGTCTTGGGTTCGATTCCCAGGTCGAGCAAAAAGTGTTATTGGGTTTTTCTATGAAATTCTCAGTAGCAGCTCGGAGTTAGGATTTGTGCCCGGTTAATGGCAATAGGCTCGCCCCCTATTACATGGGACCTAAAAACATACCGGCGAACTGTGGGTGTACATTGTTACACCTCTGCCTAACCCTTTGGGGAATACAGGCGTGATGGTATGGTGGACACATAACTATAATATTATATTACTTTGTAATATAATAAAATAGCAGCGTAACTAGGAATAAAACTGTGTTGTGGTAAAAAAAAATAATGTTGGTAGTTAGAATAGGGTACAGGAGCCCCGAGGCGTGCATTGGGTCCCCGACATGGTAAATCCGGCCCTGGATAAATATCGATTGAACTTGACTTTTCCCTTAATCGTTCACGTTCAATGTTGCCAGTGGTGATACGTTGAGTCATGTTGGATTCAAGGTTTCTTTTACAATTGCTTTTCTATTTGTATTAGTTATAGTTTTCGATTACGACTTTCAAGGTTTGTTTAGAACTAGTAGACATGGCGACGGCTTGCGCTGTTTTGGTCAAGTCTTATTTAAATGAACTTTTTATCGCTCAAATTTGAGACTAAAAATCTTCAGCTAAATATAAAACAGGGTATAAAAAGATACATCACATAGCCGTTATCTACGCACTCTGACCATGAAACTAAGTAAATTTAAGCAAAAATTATTGCTGAGGAACGTCTTTTATTTTTGGTGAGAAAAACATAGTACTTTCGGGTACATGTCGTAATGTGAGCACCATAACATTTAAAAGTGTTTTTCGTAAAAAAACGTTGAAATTTCGACTTTAATATCTCCGTAACCCCAAGATTCCCAGGTATGGTCCTCAGCAAAAAAATGATCGCAATTATGACACCTTTGTTGAAACATATATTTCAGCTTCGCTAAGTGTGTTTTCACGCCTGTTATAAGCATTCTAATCATTATAATGTCTGGAAAGTAACGTTGCCAAGACAGTATTCACATGAGTAATAGTATAAAAGTAAATCGAAAAACAATGTCATGCGCAATATAAAGATAGGACGCAGGAGAAATGTGGTAACGGGTTCCATATTACATAAGGGTCTCATAACATAGCTAGTCAACCGCATGCATATTGAGATGAAAGAATTTTATTATTTAGTACAACATCCTACGCATTCTCCTAGATTTAAATATTTTATGCTTCTCTAGTTTATGTACGAACCTACATAAAACTATCAAGTTTACCAGATTTGGAAGGGTAGGTCAAACTCGACTGGAGAGTCCAGCACCTATCTGGTCAGTCTAATGATGATGTAGCTAATGACAAAGATAGTAAACTATCTAAATAATGAGATTATACAAAGAGACAACATCTGGTCTATTCTGTAGAAATCCCCCTCAATGAACTTTGGTGAAGTGAAAGTGGGTTCTCATCCTACCTAATTGATGCTAGAGAGTGACAGCTCGCTTCAAGCTCATTTTACAAAAATTCTACATGGGAGATTTGTCACAGAATTGTACTCTAGAAGTTACTGAAGGTACCGTGTAAAGCAAGGTGAAGTAGAGAGAAGGTTCCTGGCTTGATAGCCAGGAACCTTCCCTCTACTTCACCTTGCGTGAAATTTGCGCATCAAATGCTTGTGTACACAAGCATTTAATCTGCTTCAGACTTTCATGGGTGCTTTCTAAAGCCCCAATAACTATATAACAAAATAAACCAATCTAGTACCAGCATCCATGCTGTTTATTTACTCGCGTCATGCCAAGAACATACGCACTCAACAAGACAATAGTGTATATCGTGCCAAATGTACTGCGATAAATTTTGTATGAATCGTCTGCACAGAAGAATATACAAATGATTATAAGTTTGTGTTTCTTTGCAAATAGTAGGTAATGCTTTCCATTTCTTTTTTTGAAGATTATGTATAATATTGATAGCGTTTGTGTTTCAAAAGAATCCATAATATTAAATGGTAATGTTAAGTGGATATTGGGAAAATAAGATATTTCTTATTTTCCCAATATCCACTTAACATTACCTATTTATTTATTTATTTAAGGCTCTCCAACGATTATTACACTTCCAATTTTTTACGATTGTTTTTACTTTTTATTGCACTTAGGTGGCATTCAGACATACGGCCCGCCTGATGGTAAGCGGCTACCGTGGCCCGTGGACGCCTGCAATATCAGGGGCAACACGTGCGTTACCGAAAAACCTATTCACTCCCATTTGAATTGCAGTGAAATTATCACTTATAGGAGCACAACATTTGCGAATTATAATATCAAGTCACTAAAGTCTTATTATTATCTATCACCAACTTGTTTTTGCCTATGGTCTTAATCGATTATTTAAATACTTTTTATTTCGTTTGGCAAACTGGCTGTAAGCCAAGGGGATTGCCAATGTACTGTATGGTTATACCAGTAAGCACAAAAATGCTGATAGATCACAAAATTAGGAATAGTGGAGACGCGAGACGTTCTCGATCTATCCTCCGGTTTCTCTAACGAAAAACTAATGTGACAAATTGTCGAACGCACGTAAGCATCTATGATTGAACTACGAACAACCAATCACTGCAGCTTACGCGCGTATTACAATTTATTACATTAATTTTGTGTGAAACTTGGGGAAGAGGGGGGTGTTTTGCTTTCCACTTTTGCGGGTGCCTTCGATTCTTGTTTAAGGTAGGTTTTAAAACAGATGTGACTTAGTAATATAAGTGGTCTATTGATAAAATATATATAATAATATTTGTAAATAATCAGATAACTTTTATCTGAAGAAGAGATATAACAGTTTGACAAAAGCTGTCAAAATTACATATTTATTATTCAAGATACAGGTATCCACCTAATTAGAGTATCACCGTGTTTTAAGTTAAATAGGATACTTGTAAAATACTTGTATAAGTCTAATAAGGTGATTTTTTTTTACTGTGAAAATAAATTTATTCTTATTCTAAAAATGTAAAGGATCGAATGGAATATTCCAGAAAGTACCTACGTCAACAATTCATAAATAAGAATCCACCTTTGAATTATAAATAACTCCAGTCAACGATTTATTATTAAAAGCATTGTTATTTATAGTCTTTTGTTATTATCTCGCTCTAAGGGCGCCTGCTGTGATATTTCATATTAACAAGCCAATAATGTCAACCTGAAAACGTTATATTGAAAACAGCGGTTTCATAAATAATGTGAAAGTTAATTATGATGATCGGTTATATTACATTGTGGGAACTGATCCGAACGATTAATAACAAATGAAATATGTGGAAGAAATAGACACACTCAGATGACACCAAATCAATAAGGGAAAAGAACATAAAGCTCATGCAACTGCACTGCAGTGTTATTCTGGAAAAATCTTCTTCGGTAAAATTTGGGTAAAGTGAGCTTAAAGTGAGTTGTCAAACTGCATTAAGTAGGATGACAGCTCACCTCAAACCCACTTCAATTTACCGAGCAAGATTTTTACGGAATAAACCGGCAGATCTATATATTTAGAATTTAAAGGCAGACTTACCATCTTTAGACAGATACAGATAGGCAATATAAAAGATACAAATGTATATACAAAGATGGTCCACAAATGTACAAATAGGGAAGTTTGTTTATTAAAAAAATTTCATTTGTCGGAAACAATAATACGGAAAATTGATTCCTATACAGATGCGCAATAGACGCTATGAAATAGGCTAGAATAGAAATATATATTATTAACACAATACGACAAATAATGGGCCAAACCACAGGTCTATTAGAACTAAGTATCTCACTAATGGCTGAGCACATATCTAGACTATAGAAGTGACTAAAATACTTAATTAAATTACGCTATCAGTAAGTGTAAGGGACTTGCTAATGATCTTAATGTTTTAGTGAGAGAACTGGAGGCAGAAGAGAAAACAGAAGGTAGAAAAATCTCTTATATTAGGGGTTACGTTTGTGAATAAATGTATTTTATCTTACGTGTGCAACCGAACAAGGTATCTATACTAATATTTTAAAGAGAAAAGATTTCGTTGTTTCTTTGTAACGAATAAGCTCCGAAACTACTGGACCGATTTTAACAATTTTTTCACCAATAAATAACTACATTATTCCTGAATAACATAGGCTACATAACTTCACGCTACGACCCACGGGAGCGGAACAGTAACCAAAGACCTCACTCAACGAGGGTGAAAAAAACACACGGACAGAAGCTAGTTAATTTAAAAGGCGATCACAACAATAAATCTTCTACGAAGGAACACAACACGTTTCATAGTGTGTTAGATCATGCTCTACTTATACGCAGGTTGACGTATCTAGCCAATTGTCGGCAAGTACATAACTCAACTGGATAATCGTTTCGCACTGGTCGACTAGTACGACTTCGTGAGTGACAAGTCATTGACAATGAAGTAATTTGTACTGTAGCAAGGGCAGGTTGGAAATTCGCCTTTATCGCTGAAGCAATACCTATCAATATTATAATCGATGGTTTTTCACAAAATACAGATTTAATACAAAAAGTCGATCCTACGAAACTACTTGAACGCCTCGATAATTGGTCCTCCAAAAACTCTGACATGGACGGAGGGACTAAGCCTCTTATTCAAATTTCTTTCCACTCCATCGCCAATCAACCGTGTCGTATCCGTGTCGTGTTAGTGTCGCGTCCGTTACGAGCGCGTGCGTCGCGTACGCTTGGACGCACTGCTCAAGATCAGTGGCCGTAAAGCGATACAGTTATGTTGACCGATTCGAGTGCTGCACTGTGAAATTGTAACAATTGTTGTGACGCTCGGGTGTTTAGGAAATGTCAGCTGATTGTCAAGCATAAGGTACTAAAGTAAACCGCACTTGATGGTTTTAATTGATTAGGAACCAGTCTTGTCACCTCTTGTGCGATTCTGTAAATATCTGTCTAGGTGAATTTAAGTCAAGTAAGTTGAATGTCGTGATGGTCACGTGGTTATGACTCCCACCTCTGCTGCTTATGCTTGAGGTTGCGGGTTCAAGACTGGGCAAGTAATGTTGTGACTTTGTCAATAATATGTACTTTCTAAGTTTATCTTGGACATTTCTGATATCGATGAAGGAAACCTCGTAAGGAAAACTAGACTTATAATTAATATAAGTTTGAAATCGCCTTGAGCAAGGGTAGTGATCGATGCTCGTGCCTTCTCTGTATAAGAAGAAGCCTTTTGCCCTGCAGTGGATCAATAATAAGGCTGGTATTATTTATTTTATAAGCTTATGAGTCCTAAGTGGAAACTTATAATTGGCAATTTACATAATGTACCTATTGCTCACTCAAATGTACTAGCATGTTCTTTTTAATTAATAAAATAAAATCAACTAGCTGAAAATATCACAATGAAAGCATCGAGGTGTACTGTAAAAGCGACAACAGTTACACAAAGTTGACCTTGCTCTGGGGAGTATGGCTCGAGAAAAACAACGTCAAAACAAAAACACTCCCACGCAAGTGTTTTTGTATCGGTTGGACTTGGAAGATGAGGGAGGGTCCTCCTTGGGGAGGTTTATGACGTAAGCAACCACTAAGAAACATTATCCCTGAGGCGAGAACCTTTTTAGGCTTCACGTATTGACATGCTTTTATAATCTATAGGTGTATACGAGAATAGACAACTTTGTAAACTTTTCTAACCGTAGAAAACAAAGGTTAATATGTGTGTCTGTCTGTGACGTCGTAGATCTTAAACGGCTGAACTTTTTTGCTTGCCGATTTTGATTTAGTTTGAAAGCTAACTTGATCGAGACCTCCTAGCAATGATTCTAGAAAATGTGTTAAGCGGTTTGGAGATTATCAGATTTCGTTTTATTACAATTACAATACATTTCTTTTTTGGGTAAAAAATAAAATGGTGCGATCTAATTTCGACCACGAAAGGACTACTAATTCATATAAAACCTTCTATGTAGTTATATACTGAATCAACTTTTCGTACAACCGCTGTAAATATCTATGTTAGTTTAGGATTAGGTAAATGTTGTATTCATTAGAGTTAAAGTTCAGATCCTGCTAATGAATTGAAAGCCTCTTAGAAGTTGTAAGTAGGGGGTACAGACGTGAATAAATAAGAAGGTTTCCATTCGGACTTGAAATACTGAACCAAAAATAGAACATACAATTACAATGAACATAAATATAGGTATCGACGTACATGTATATTTAAACATAATTTGGTCGCCATTTCCTAATTTGTAATACATTGTACGTATTATAATAACATAACATACCATCGCGCCTGTATTCCCCGAAGGGTTAGGCAGAGGTGTACCAATGTACACCCACAGTTCGCCGGTATGTTTTTAAGTCCCATGTAATAGGGGGCGAGCCTATTGCCATTAACCGGGTACAAATCCTAACTCCGAGCTGCTACTGAAAATTTTATAGAAAAACCCAATAACACGTTCTGCTCGACCTGGGAATCAAACCCAAGACCTTTAACGTAGCAGTCGCGCTTTATGACTACTAGGCTACCGAGGCAGTATATTGCAGAACTTCTTCTTAAGTAAATACCTTTTAGAAGGGGCTGCGAGATTCAATTCTTTTTTCTTCTATATGACGTTCAAAACTTGCTTTTTAATGGTCTAAATGAAATGTGCGGGATATTTTCCACGAAAACAAGTTTCAAATGGTAATGTTACTGTCAGGACCCCTGTACTGTTGCATGCACCCATAAGAATATCATAAAACCCGTTCAGTTCCGTACAATTCAAACGCCAAAAAAATCATGTGTGTTGTATGAGAGCCCCCTTAAATATTTATTTTATTCTGTTTTTCAGTATTTGTCGTTATAGAGGCAACAGAAATACATCATCTGTGAAAATTTCAACTGTCTAACTATCACGGTTCATGAGATACAGCCTGGTGACAGACGGAGAGCGGAATCTTAGTAATAGATTTTTGAACAAGTCGTTTCGCAGCAATATTTTTTTCTCAATTTAACATAGTCATAGGCAGACATACAACTGACCATGCGTAGAAAGATACCCACACTGCTTCAACACCGCAGCAGTCCGATTAAAATCAAAGCGCCCATATAAAACAAAAGAGTAACGACAGTGAGCTGTCGCCGAATACCTATCCAGTCCAGTGATTGTCAAGGAAGAAGACGCTTAAACAAAAACAGGCAGAACAGCCCTCCATGCTCACCTTTGACATTACAACTTGTAAAAAATAATGAGGCTCTAGAAAGCAGGAGGTACACGACGAAGGAGGACACTCTTAAGAGATAAAACGCCGAATTTATGCCCGAGTATTCCCAGACGGATTTTGCGAAACATAAGTATTCGCGAAACTCAGCAATTATGTAGCGTGAGTCGCGGCGCGCGTGGCTTGATTAATTCTCTTGGAAAATACATGGTAATTTTGTGAAGGGAATTCACGAACTATTACTTTTACAGTCCCTTTATAGCTGCAGGGGGACTAGGTAGACAAGCTGTCTACTAATGCAAATCTCAAAGGGTCGTGGGCGGGTTTGGCACTATACTAAAAGTCACTGCGCAAAGCTTTTGAGATGAAATAATATACATAGTTATGGCGTCTAAGCTTTGAATCTACAACATTTCAAGCCCGCCAGCCATTTTCATTTTTAACCGACATCAAAAAAGGAGGAGGTTCTGTGTTCAACTCAACGGTATGTATTTTATTTTTATGTGTGTTGATTTTACCGCCAATTGTCAATCGATTTACTTTTAATTTTTTTTCGTATTTTTATTTATTTATAAATATTATAAAGCTGACGAGTTTTTTTTTATTGTTTTGTAGGAACGCGCTTATCTCCGGAACTGCTGCTCCAATTTTGCTAATAGGAAGCTAAGTTACTTTATTATCGAAAAAATTGGGATTCGTAAGAAGATTCGCTCGAAATCGGAAATTAAAGTTAGTGTATAATAAGTATGTTGCAAGATTAACGTATTGTAATGACTTCTTGATATCCATCTTAGTATTACGATATTGTTACTGAGCTCGGAGTTAGCATTTGTGCCCGGTTAATGGCAATAGGCTCGCCCCCTATTACATGTGGAACCTAAACATACAACCAAACTGTGGGTGTACAATAGTACACCCCTGCCTAACCCTTCGGGGAATGCAGGCGTGATGGTATGTTATATTACTGAGCAGATGTTCTACCAAATGTTCTTTGATTTTAAAATCATGGTAAGTGTTAGCTAATCTACCTACATTTCTACATCACAGTATCTGGATTGTTTAAGTATTCATTTTGTCCGCTGAGTTATTAAACTAAGCCTGCTTGGCTGCTGTACAGGCATTGAAGCGTACTAATGTTTAATTAACGAAGGTTTATATAATTAAAATAATGAGCACCGACAGGAAGGGTTTATTCTGGTTTACGTAATCTACGCTACATGTAATCCTTGTATGAGACAAACCGGCTAATCGGACCCGCACACGAATGACCTAAACAACAAAACACGTTTCTTGTATAGGGAGCGACTCCCCTTTAATTTTTAACCTTACTTCTACGAACAAAAAGTTTATTTTATTTCCTTTATTTTGGAAAGGTCGAGGTCGCAGTATTCGTAACCGGTGTGCATGTATGACCAGATGTATGAACGAGGACGAGGCGAAAGGAGTAAGGATCGCAGCAGGTGGCGTTCTATGGTTTCTGCCTACCTCAAAGGAAAAGAGGCGTGAGTTTATGTATGTATGCATTTCAACATGCCATAGCGGCCACAGTAATACCCACTCTGTGAAAATTTGAAGTATCTGGTCTACCTATTACGGTTCCAAAGATGTAGCCTGTGACAGACGGACGGTAGAGACAAATACCTGTCTTAATAATAGGAAGGTCCCGTACGCACCCTTTAAGTACAGAACCCTAAAAAGTAATATTTAGACTTAGGTAAAATATTTCAAAGATAAAATGAGATTTTATATTCATTCTACTCCTAGCCTAAACCTCAGCGGATGTTACAAATAAACTTTGAGAAACACAGGTCTAGTTAATGGAAAAACTTTGCCGAAATTAAAAATAACGTGCCATTCCGTTGGATATCAGAACTGTTCATGAAATTTTTTGCATAAAACAAAGGAACCCTCCAGAGGTAAATTGTACGAGAGGTGAAATTAGTTTTGCAGACCGGCAAACGAGATGAATACCAATTAAACGAAGGTATTCCTTGCGCAGATTGAATAAAAAATTTAAAAAAATATACCATCACGCCTGTATCCCCGAAGGGATAGGCAGAGGTGTAACAATGTACATCCACAGTTCGCCGGTATATTTAGGTTCCATGTAATAAGGGGCGAGCCTATTGCCATTAACCGGGCACAAATCCTAACTCCGAGCTGCTACTGAGAATTTCATAGAAAAACCCAATAACACTTTTTGCTCGACCTGGGAATCGAAACCAAGACCTCTAGCGTAGCAGTCGCGCTTAGGACCACTAGGCTACCGTAAACACACAACGTACAAATAATAACTGAATAAATAAATGGCTCCATGGTACTCACATTTGCAAAATTTAAATAAATGATGATAGATTATATAAAACTAAGGTTTTCAGTAAACCTATTCGACAGATAAAAAATACTAATATTCAGCTGAATACCAGTGTTTATCATGGAGCGACTCTCTGAACTCAACAACCCATTTACAGGGCAACGCGATACCAATCCATCTGGTCTTTCGCCAAACTGAAAGAACAAAAACAAAGCCTGATAATTTTATTTTGTATCCGAAAATTATTTTAAGGGGACCGTACAACGCTCCATAAAAAACCGGCCAGGTGCTATTCGGACTCGCGCATGAAGAGTTCCGTACCATTATCTATAAAAAACGGCCAAAAATCATGTGTGTTATATGGGAGCCCCCTTGAGTATTTATTTTATTCTGTTTTTTAGTATTTGTCGTTATAGCGGCAACAGAAATACATCATCTGTGAAATTTCCAACTGTCTAATTATCATGGTTCATGATATACGGCCTGGTGACAGATGGACAGACTGACAGTGGAGTCTTAGTAATAGAGTCCCGTTTTACGCTTTGGGTACGAAACCCTGAAAAGTACTCAGAGGCAATTCTACAAACTTTTAGGAATTAACGCAATGTAATCTCAGGGCCAATCTGTCAACCATACCTTTATTCTCTATTTCCCATTTTTTTTTACACGATTGCCACTGAGATAAGATTCCAACTAGATTTTAAACGTTTTTAAATAGTAGAATTGGCCTTCTGGTCATAGAGTCTTGTTTGAATTCTTCTTCAAGCGGTTTTCCTAATACAATAATACCATTAACAGCCACTACTACCTAAATAATGTTATATAGATTTTGGCAAAGCCTTTAATCCGACGGATTTTGGGTGGAACGGGATTATGCGAATAGACTAGAAGAAACTCGACTTATATTGGAAAGACTATGGAATTGTGGTTTTGTTTTTTTGCTTACCTCATAATTCGTTCAGGCATATGGAATACTGACTTCGTTTGCTTTCATTTTTTCCAAATAGATGGCTTTAATATTTTTTTTTACTATGACTCAGCTGTCTGTCTGCCTTTTCGTCTGTCCTGAAGAGTGTAATGGGGTTTATTGTTCGTTCTTCTCCATAGAGGCCTACCTACGTTTTGAGACGAACAATTGGCTTCAACTTTCTTAGTAACTGACCGACTCCTTGACAAATCAAAAGAGCTTCTAAATGGTCTAATTCAATGCTAAACAATATGCCGCTATCTAACCGTGGATATTAAAAAGCGGAATTTTAATAATGCATGAGCGTGAGAAGTAACTGCTTGCACTGTTAAAGATAAGAAAAATATTTAAAAGTTTAGTGTAACGTTCATAACTAGAGCCAGCTTTGATAATTAGACTATTGCAAACTATGAAGTAAGTATCGTGGTCACCTTCTGGCTGTGATCGAGATATCGGGTTATAGGTACTTCACTTCACGTATATTTTAAATTATTTCAACTTAAATGTGTCTGACTCTAGGGTGGCCAAACGAATGCCCCATATATAAAAGAAAAAAAAAACTAATTATTTTGTTTTTTTTTTTCGTTCGAATTCGAAAAAGAAATTCCATTGAGTGTTTGGAATAAAACTATTTCAGCGAGGTTGTCTAGGTATACAACCTTCACAGTGCTGTGACTGCCGCACAAATGATTAAGGCTTATGGGCACGTATATGTGGGGCTCCTAGTTATATGATACATGATTAAAAGGCACACTTTTGTTTACTTAGCTTCATTGTATTTAAAATAGCAAGCTCTCTTCTTGAGCCAGGGCAAACAACCGCTCCATTTTAATATAAAAACAATAGCCTTTTATTTTTAATTTCAACCCACTTTGGAACTCACCTGAGTGTTTGGATATAATTAAACTTTTGAGCCAGGTTGCATTGGCATACGACATTCACAGTACGTAGCGCTCACTAGCTTAAGACCGCGACTTCGTCCGCATGAATGTCGGTCATCTCCAGTTTACATAACATCACGCCTGAATTCCCCGAAGGGTTAGGCAGAAGTGTAACAATGTACACCCACAGTTTGCCGGTATGTTTAGGTCCCATGTAATAGGGGGCGAGCCTATTGCCATTAACCGGGAACAAATCCTAACTCCGAGCTGCTACTGAGAATTTCATAGAAAAACCCAATAACACTTTTTGCTCGACCTGGGAGTCGAACCCAAGACCTCTATCGTAGCAGTCGCGCTTAGGACCACTAGGCTATCGAGGCAGTTATCTCCAGTTTATTTTTTATTTTTTTGCATTTTTTTTTATGGGGTAAATCCTCATGGACTGACTCCGCGTAGGGGAAGGCGCTCCCACCGACTAAAGCCCCACGGTTTTCCTCCAACTACCATTGGCCAGAGAACAGGGATCGATCTGAGCATTCTTTTGCACCCCGGCAGGTATTGGCCCGCCACCACCATAAGGCGCCCACGGGAGCAAGTAGTAGCCCGATATACTTCTTATAATATGAGCTAGCTGCCAGTGGAAGTCTGGTCAAAAGCAGCCCAGCCGTTTCGAAGTTTAGTTGGCACAATCAGACAAACACAAAATATTTAAGTTTCTTTTTTTCTTGTAAATACTGCGTAAACATCCATAATATTTATTTCGTTCAAAGCCGTTATTTTGATAATACAAACAGACATTTCAATTTTATGTTTTTGTATAGGGACCACCTGGGTGGAGCAGATGAGTAGCTAGATAAAACGCCTTCAGCACTTAGCGTGTTTGCCACCTTTCCCTACCGGTGTCGTAAAATGTTGCCAGACATAAAAATTGGCACTCACAACATCATAATTTTACAGCGCCAAGCTGTCTGCCAAAAGCAGTTATTACAGAAGAATCATTTATTTTAACTGTCCTTGAGAAAGCTGAAGATCATAGAGGAATATACGGTACTGGCGCAGAAGTAGTCTACGAGGAACTTGCAGAAGAATTAGAGACACTGATAGAAGAATAATAACAACAATACAATAAGAAGCACCATAAATTTTTTTTTTTCTTTTTCTCTTTATTGTTTTTAGGGACTTTCATCCTTTTAAGGCATGTCAGCCCCATCATAACCTGACCTAAGTTTACAACATTACATATTACCTACATGCTAGATTTAACATAAAACAAAAAGTGGAGTCAACGACATAATGCCATGTCATAAATAATTTTAGCGGCGTCACTTTTTGGACTTGCGAGGATTTCAAGAAACGTACCCATTTCATATTTATTAAATTTGCGTAATGTTGTCAATGACTCCCTTAATGACTGGTTGACACATTCCACCAAAAGATGCTGGACATCATCAATAACTCCACACACGTCACTATTTGGAGAATCATTTTTTCTCATCAGATGGCTAAATCTTCTGGTAGGATAGTGTCCAGAACGTAGTCTAAAAGCCGCTACCATGTGCGTTCTACTCATTTTAGAGTCTATAAACCACGGAATGCGAGGAGGTTGACTTTGAATGACTCTGTACCAAATTCCCTTAATTTAGAATGATGTTGGAATTCTATTGATGACTCAAATGTTTAATAGAGTATATTACAATTAGCGAAACATATCGTATGACACTTAGCAATACTGTAGCTTTGTATCAGTGTTATGTTTTGTAATCGGACCAGTACTTCAAGAGATTACCTCTTACCAACAAAAAGCACATACAAGCTTTACGTCTATAAAATATAAGTATGGATTTATACTAGGCCTCGCCTAGGCCTAGGAACTGCCTCGTTGGCCTAGTGGTCCTAAGCGCGACTGCTACGCTAGAGGTCTTGGATTCGATTCCCAGGTCGACCAAAAAGTGTTATTGGGTTTTTCTATGAAATTCTCAGTAACAGCTCGAAGTTAGGATTTGTGCCCGGTTAATGGCAATAGGTTCGCCCCCTATTACATGGGACCTAAACATACCGGCGAACTGCGGGTGTACATTGTTACACCTCTGCCTAACCCTTCGGGGAATATAGGAGTGATGGTATGTTATTTATACCAGGATCGGTCATTGTGGTTGGTCTCGTGGTCGTAAGCGCGACAAATAAGCGTGGGGTCCCGGGTTTGATTCCCAGGTCGGGCAAAAAGTGTTATTGGGTTTTTTCATTAGGATTTGTTCAGTAGCAGCCCGGAATTTGGAAGTTAGTGGTGTGACACCCCAGTGTCTCGGAAAGCACGTAAATCCGTTGGTCCCGGCTGTCATTCGTAGATCTTTGATAGTTGTTACGGATAGTCAGAACCCAAGAAGTCTGGCAACCAGTCTAACGAAGAGGTATATAAAAGAAAAAAAAATTTTTTTTGTTTTTTTTTCGTTCGAATTCGAAAACGGAATTCCATTAAGTGTCTGGAATAAAACTATTTCAGCGAGGTTGTCTAGGTATACAACCTTTATAGGGCGTAAGCCTTAATCATTTGTGCTATCATACAACGTATGTATTTGTGGAGGTCAGATAGGCAGTCGCTCCATGTAAAACACTGGTATTCAACTGCATCCGGTTGGCCGGGAAACTGACCCCAACATAGTTGGGAAAAAGATAAGCAGATGATGATGGTCATTGTGGCCATCTTTAAGGGAGGCCTATGAACAGCAGTGAACATCGTTCGGCTGATATTATGATGATATAAATGCTATCTACACAATCTATCTCGCATTCAATGCACAAACTGCGATATCTCTGCACACACATTTCAAACCATAAATTAGTAAAGTGACAAGTAAAAGTTGCCAAATTGACTAATCTCCCGTCTAACTGTGTTATTTATGCGTCTATTGGATTACGTTCACAACTGTTATAAATCTACGTCGAATCCACACTCTAATATAAATGATTATAAAATTATAAAATTAAATTCTTGACAAAATCAATTGGTTGCTAATTTAATTATATAAGTACTTTGTTTTGATTAATTATTTTTCTCTTCGACATTAATTCTACATTTGAGTATGACACACACACAGATTCCTTGTCTTTGAAATGTATAAATGTATTTAATATTACAATTAACTTAGCTTTCATTTCTAATTTGTGGCACTGAGGACGTATTGCAGTTTTTTTAATAGATCCTTTTGACATCAGTATAGTTTTATGGAATTGTACAACTTATTGTAATACATTTTTTTTTTTGAAAGAGTATGTATGGAGTTTCTTGCCCGTTCTTCTCCATACGAAACTACCTTTTGGAATGGGCAACTAGATTCAATATTTTTAATTTAACATGTGATTGACGTTCAAAAGTGCCTTTTAATGGTCTAATTGAAATAAATGATTTGACTTTAACTATAAAACTCTGTCTGTCTGTTTTCTCATCATCAAGTAGCTTTTCAACCAAAGTTAGATATGCTATAGTCACATGAGGGTATATCAAAGAGCAGCATATCTACGCCACCCACCTTGAAGAGAAGACCGAATTGTAGTCGCTGTGGCCGAAATCGGCTAGATGGCATCATCATCATCATCTACTTATCACGGCAAAACCACTGAACAGATGGTACTGTTTGACAAAGTGGTCGTTTAAGATCTGGATAAGCGGAGGGGCCAGACAGGGCGGAGGGGCCATGCATGCCGGGAACGCGGATTGATCGAGAGAGATACCGCACCCCCGGAACGCAAAGGGCACAGAAGGAACATGCATGGGTTTAGTCAGTAAAAGTATGACACTAAGGGACTGGGGAAGTTATTTGATGATTTCCCATCCAAAAAAAAATAATAAAAAGATCTGGATAAGAACATAGGCTACGTAACAATCCACGACTCCATCTGCGTCCAAATCAGCAAGCAATTTAATTAACTGCAAATTCAAAACAGGCCAACTCGATCTTGAGGATGACGTAAAAGCGATCTAAGAGAGTGTTAAATAAGACCAAAATTCGAGATATCCACTTAGAGTAGTGATTATGGCATCCTGCCAAGTTTTTTCAGTACAGCCTATAGGGCAGGCTTATGCTCGGCAATTAAGTTCAAGGTTGGAAAGTAAATGGATTTGAATAGTTAAGATTGCGACGAAGCGCCTGGTTCTCCATTTTCTAAAATAATGGTTTCATTATTGAGGAGTTTAGTAGTTTATTAACTACCCCGTTAGTATCGTGGTCGGAAGCGCGACTGTTGAGCGTAGTGCCTTGGGTACAGTTCCCGAGTCGGGCAATAGGTGTTATTGGGTTTTTCCATTACGAATTTTGTCATCAAATTCATACAATTGTGTCACTATTGTGCCTTCGATAGCATTACCGGCGGATTACCGTCCAATCGGACTATGAGAGTTAAGACAGAGGGAGTGCACCTGTGTTTGTGCAAACACTTGTGCACTATAATATCTCCTGTGTACTTGGCTACTGTTTACTTTAGTTTAAAGATGGGATCCCATAAATGCCTACTGATCTCATTTGTAAGTACAAAAGTAGTCAAGATATTTATATCATGAGTCAAAGTCAAAGCATTTATTTCAATTAGACCATTTACAGGCACTTTTGAATTGTCAAGAAGTTACATTTAAAAGTTGAAGCTAGTTGCTTGAGTACTTTAGACAAACACTACTTTACAGTTTACATTAGATAACACATCATTCGCGCGTAAGGGTTTTAGATAATAGGACATCAACTCATTAGCGACATCACTAATTCCGATGTAACACTCAGTATTGACAGAGTAACTGGTCGTATGCTTGATACCCATTTCAATTCCCATCAAAAAAAATATATATACCATCACGCCTGTATTCCCCGAAGGGTTAGGCAGAGGTGTAACAATGTACACCCACAGTTCGCCGGTATATTTAGGTCCCATGTAATAGGGGGCGAGCCTATTGCCATTAACCGGGCACAAATCCTAACTCCGAGCTGCTACTGAGAATTTCATAGAAAAACCCAATAACACTTTTTGCTCGACCTGGGCATCAATAAAGTTCATCAATACAAGGTACACATTTGCATTCTCGTCCAATTTTAGGAGGTTCTCATAAATAATCAAATAAAATTTCTACACGTGGTCAATAATGACTAAATACTTGTTTTTTAAATCTATGGGGGAGGCCTGTGTCCAGCAATGGACGTCCTGCGGCTGATGTGATGATGATGACTTGTTTTTTTTCTGTGTTATATTTGACAGTATTTCAGAATACACCTCTTTCAAAGAACAGAATCGCCCCGTTGCGTATGCGCTAGGTAGTGTAGTGTATCACTGTGTGCGTGTAGATTCATCGTTCCGCCTTTTTTTTTGTTGTCGGTGTGGAAAATCGTCATGGATGTCCACCGCCCTGGGGAGGGCAGAGGGGTCTGTCAGACTCTTACTGATTAAAAACCACCCCAGTGTTCCGTACCCACACTTACGCCGGGGATTCCGGGAACGTATGCGCCTTCCACGATCCCCCATCGTTCGGCCTGCCTAAACCCAGCGGCAAGATGGCTAGACCAAATCTCCAACAATCATCATACCATCATACCATCACGCCTATATTCCCCGAAGGGTTAGGCAGAGGTGTAACAATGTACACCCACAGTTCGCCGGTATGTTTAGGTCCCATGTAATAGGGGGCGAGCCTATTGCCATTAACCGGGCACAAATCCTAACTCCGAGCTGTAACTGAGAATTTCATAGAAAAACCCAATAACACTTTTTGCTCGACCTGGGAATCGAACCCAAGACCTCTAGCGTAGCAGTCGCGCTTAGGACCACTAGGCCAATGAGGCAGTTCAACTCTCCAACAAATCAAATCAAATTGCCAACAAAGAGAAAACCTATTTATTTTACTATTGATTCGTGTTAAGAATCACTAGCATAGTTACCACGTCCTTGAATTTGAGGAGGATGCAATACTGCACCTTATGTATTTGAAGGAAAAGCGATATTAGCAAACCTCACCTGCCACTCTCCAACAAATCAAATCAAATTGCCAACAAAGAGAAAACCTATTTATTTTACTATTGATTCGTGTTAAGAATCACTAGCATAGTTACCACGTCCTTGAATTTGAGGAGGATGCAATACTGCACCTTATGTATTTGAAGGAAAAGCGATATTAGCAAACCTCACCTGCCACTCTCCAACAAATCAAATCAAATTGCCAACAAAGAGAAAACCTATTTATTTTACTATTGATTCGTGTTAAGAATCACTAGCATAGTTACCACGTCCTTGAATTTGAGGAGGATGCAATACTGCACCTTATGTATTTGAAGGAAAAGCGATATTAGCAAACCTCACCTGCCACTGTCCCGGCGCAGCGACCACCGTCTAGAAGTCAACGCACGAAGCATTGTACACAGTTCAATACACTACATTCAACATCGCAGTAACTAATTAAACTTAACAACCATATTATAAAACGCACTTTTCTCACTTTCTGTTACACTGCTTCTATTACATTTGGAAAGTTTAACATTATCACACTTCCGAGGCACTGAGTTTTAGAGTTTGAAATAATTGTATTGGAAGAATAAATTTATAGGAATCTAAGGAAAATAGAATTTATCAAAGTGGTTTTAAGAGTCGTATTTGAAGAAGAATTTCTGATGTAGGTCTACAATGATCAATTATCCATAGCCACTGAAGTTTACATTGTAGAATGAAATTAATACGAAGAATGTTGAAAAGAAGTATTTCCTTCACTAGACGGTGACATGGCTACTTCAATTTAAAGTAATTCTGTTATGAATATCGCCTCCACGCAAGCGTATACCTCGATATATGTAAAGTAACAACATTTATTTTTAGTACTGTTTTCAACTATCGTACTCAGAGTGTTAAATAGAATATTATTATGTTAACTGCCTCGGTAGCCTAGTGGTCCTAAGCGCGACTGCTACGCTAGAGGTCTTGGGTTCGATTCCCAGGTCGAGCAAAAAGTTTTATTGGGTTTTTCTATGAAATTCTCAATAGCAACTCGAAGCTAGGATTTGCGCCCGGTTAATGGCAATAGGCTCGCCCCCTATTACATGGTACCTAAACATACCGGCGAACTGTTGGTGTGTATACATTAGTATATCTCTGCCTAACCCTTTGTGGAATACAGGCGTGATGGTATGTATTATTATGTTACTTTGAAACCATAACCTATGATATTTAAATTTATTTTAATCTGGTTCATAGCGGTCAAGTGATCGGATGCTGTGTGGCGTGTCGCGGGTCGATTCCTGAACGGAACAATGTAAGGTTTGCAGATAGTAGTTCCAGGTCTGGCTGTTTGTGTATGTGTGTTTATGTTTGTAAATGCACCCACGAAACAGGAGACATTCTTAGTATGGCAACGATTGATTAAAAAAAAATGTTTACATTTTATAGATCGGCGATTTTATATATTGTCAAGGTGTTGTCTAGATCATGTCTTATATTAAATCTAAAGTCTTTGAAGTTTTCAATTTTATAGACCATCTGGCTAATACTAACAAAAACGGTTTTAAACATGTGTCGTGTGTTATTATTAAGTTTATAGAATAATATTGTCGTTCCGATTTACAATACCTATACATTTTATTACACATGCCATCACGCCTGTATTCCCCGAAGGGTTAGGTAGAGGTGTACCAGTGTACATCCAGAGTTCGCCGGTATGTTAAGGTCCCATGTAATAGGGGGCGAGCCTATTGCCAATAGCCGGGCACAAATCCTAACTCTGAGCTGCTACTGAGAATTTCATACACAAACCCAATAACACTTTTTGCTCGACCTGGGAATCGATCCCAAGATCTCTAGCGTAGCAGTCGCGCTTAGGAACACTAGGCTAACGAGGCATTTAAGTTACATTTTATTAAGTTTTAATAATAATTTATTCTGGGAATACTGGCCAGTACGTAGCTAGACTTCCTGAAGATCTCTCTAGTAACATAATAAAACTAATGAGTTTTGTTTCAACGCGCTAATCTCTGGATCTACCAGTCGGATTGGATAATATATTTTATATATGATAGCCAGATTCATGAGGAATAGTATAGAGTATATAACATCACGCTACGACACACGATAGTGTAGCAGTAACCAAACACTTAACCTAACGCGGGTGGTAAAAAAATCACGCGAATGAAATCGCGGGCGAAAGGAAGTATGTAATAATATATGACTTATAATCCAACGTGAGTCCGTATGTTCTTTTTCATTTTTTTTTTGTTTTTAAACATCGTTGGATGGCAAAACATCTGATATACCAGAGGCCTTGCAATTGCGTTGAAATGTCTCATGTGCCTGTAATTTTACCTGCACCCAACACTACTTTACAGCAGAAATAGATATGGTGGCATTGTACTTCTCCAGACGAGTTTCTTCACAAAGAGCTGTACTACTACGATCTATTGCAATTTTAGAAAGAACATATACTTTCCGCTTTATTAAGTATCTTTTCATACCCGTCATAACGTTGCCCTGTCAAACTAAGGAGAGGACTCCATACAAATCAATTCCTACCGGCTTCCCATCGAAAGTTACAAACAACAGCTACTCTACGCCATTGAAAAATGGCACACTCAGTAGCATCTACTGTCTATTATTGATGACTATATACCCCGCAGTGTCACCCGCGTTAAGTCTTTGGTTCCTGCACCACTTCCTTGTTCGTAGCGTAATGTTCTATACGTATAAATCTTCCCCTTGAATTAATCTATCTATTGATAAAAACCGAATTGAAATCCGTTGCGCAGTTTAAAAGATCTAAGCGTACAGAGGGACAGACGGCAGGAAGCAAATTACAAATATCCCTTTTCAGGTTTTCAGTCAATAAACAATTACTCTGTATACGATAGATGGTGTTGAATTCTAAAAAGTAATTTCAGTACTGAATATCTAAAAGAATAAGCATTATTTGCTTCGATTTCAGTCATACGAAAATAGACCTTTGGCCACTGCAAATTACAATAATATTTAAATGTAAAAACGACTAAAATCGCACGATGACAACTTTAATCATTTGCCATAGGCTGAAATCGATAAAGAATCGATTACCAATTATTTTAAGACAAAGATACATGTCATTAACGCGTGGGAACTGTGAGATGTTGAGGAATTAATCGGAATAATTATTTAACAAGTAATACTTCGCTATGTTAGTTGATAGTATTGAGCAACTTGTGCATCACGGGCGAGGAATGGTTGAGCGTGTGAAAGTGTACGTGAAGACAATGGCCGATGAAATGACGTCACCGCATATCAATATTAAAGCAAACGGCAAAAGAGAACTATGGGTCGTCTGGTAAATAATTCAAAATATTTCATACTGGCTTTTGCCCGCGATTTTGTCCGCGTAAATGACGATAATCACGGATGCAGACAAGTCGCGGAACAAAAAGTAGCCGTTGTCCTATTTTGGGGTTCCATTTGGTATGGCGTAACATACCAAATTTCATCAAAATCGGTTCAGTGGTTTTGTACCGCCAGACAGAGTTATTTTCTCCTTTATAATATAAGTATGGATTTGGTATTAAATAAATAAAAGGCAAGTGAAGAGATATGAGCACTAGCTTTTGCCCGCGACTTCATTCGCGAAGTCAAGTATACCATTAAAAATAATCATATGACACTTTTAAGATTTTTTTGTTTGTTTGTCACGATTAGGCTGCGAAACTACTGGACCGATTTTAACCATTTTTTACCAATAGATAGCTACATTATTCCTGAGTAACACAGGCTATATAACATCACGCTAGGACCCACGAGAACGAAGCAGTAACGAAAGACGTAAGTTAACGCGGGTGAAGTAACCAAGCGGACGAAGTCGCGAGCAGTTCGCTAGTTTAATATAGACTACTTTAGTATGGAGAGCGCGGTCAAAAAAATCCCTTCAGAAACAACCTTTACAGTCAAAAAAGGATTTAACAATAAAAATATTACGCTTCAATTTCCCTAATAGGTATTACATCCACGTCAAGCAGTACTAATACAAATTGCTGTATCGACACTTAAAACTTCGACCCATCTCCGTTTTCAATCCCGTACGGAGTACCGAGCAATTTTATCGATACCTGTGAATCCTTAGTATACTGGAATCATTACATACCATTCTGTATTTCCCGAAGGGTTAGGCAAAGGTGTACCAATGGACACCCACAGTTCGCCGGTATGTTTAGGTCACATTTAATACGGGGCGAGCCTATTGCCATTAACCGAACACAAATCCTAAATCCGAGTTGCTACTGAGAATTTCATAGAAAATTCCAATAACACTGTGCTCGACCTGGGAATCGAACCCAAGACCTCTAGCGTAGCACTCGTGCTTAGGACCACTAGGCTAACGAGGCAGTCAAATACTGGAATCGGTGCCTGTAAATCAGTTTACATCGAATAGTTTGTTGTGTATTTCAGTATTTAATTAAACTTGGTAAATACTGGGTGCTCTGGTTCCGAATAACTAGTCATTGTTCCTACATTGTTTTTTGGAACTTTCGCGTTAGCTAGAAGCACTTTGGGGTATTCTTTAGGAAATTTTCAATTTAATTTATTACAGAGAGAGAAATGCTTGGAAACAATTGGTTATATTTTTGTTTCAGTCATACGTAGGAAAGAGCATTTGAATAAAAATATATTTTGCAACTCTTATGATTAGTCTTTTTATACGGTGGAAGTGGCATTGTCACACAAAAAGAAAATAGGCTATTACATACATTCCGACCGGTATTGCACTTTTGTATGGAACAGCTGGTTTTTTTTTTATATACCATCACGCCTGTATTCCCCGAAGGGTTAGGCAGAGGTGTAACAATGTACACCCACAGTTCGCCGGTATATTTAGGTCCCATGTAATAGGCGGCGAGCCTATTGCCATTAACCGGGCACAAATCCTAACTCCGAGCTGCTACTGAGAATTTCATAGAAAAACCCAATAACACTTTTTGCTCGACCTGGGAATCGAACCCAAGACCTCTAGCGTAGCAGTCGCAGGTTTTTTTTTTAGAGATGTTTTTGTTAGTTAGATTTTTAGAAGTACCCACTAGTACAGTATATAAAATTTACTGATGCAAAGCTACTTTATCTCAGAATGACATAAGGTATGTTTTAAGATATACTTGACTGCCACGAAGATAAAGTTGGGGACAGAAGCTAGTTTAAAAACCTCGTTTATAGGAGGTACCTACAGCAGGTTTTGATAGTCAATGAAATGTAATGGGAGGCATTTCTCGACCGGCAGCGACCAATTAGTACCGTTCAACAAAATTCTGCATTTTCATTAGTGCCTGAACAACGTCCATTCAATTGGTATGAAAAAAAAAATAAGGAAAAATTCGAACAACGTTGATTTTCATAGACCTTCGTTGGAATATAATCTACAGAGATTTACGAATTTGTAATTTATACGAACTCCGTTCGCGATTGGGGTTTTCTTTGTTCCGAAAAATTGTTTTAATCTGAAGATGAAGTTAAAAAAATATTCGGTTTCGGGAAGAATTAGAAATTTTGCGTATTCTTTCTTTATTCAATTTATCCTATCTGATTTATTAAGTAATATAAGTAAACAGCTTCTTATTGTGTTACTGCAGGGCACAGGCCTGTTCGCATACAGAAAAGGCACGAGCATTGATCACCACGCTTGCTCAAGGCGGATTGGCCATTTCAGACTTATATTAATTATAAGTTTAGGTTTCGTTACGATATTTTCCTTCACCGATGTCAGTGATATCCAGGATAAACTTAGAAAGTAATATTAATTGATAAAGTCAACATTATCAAAGTCACATTTACTTATAACGTAAAAATGTCTCGATCGAATGTTCCTGCGAATATTTCCTCTCATATCATTTCCCTTACTCTACGAAATGGACCCCATTTTAAACGATAACCACCCCTCGAAGGGTTCATTGACCTTTCCCGAACCTCTGCCTTTTCCGAAAAATCTTTAAAGGGCTTCCGGGGGACCCTAAAGTATTATTAAATCCGTATCAAGTTGCAATTTAGTAAGATAAGCAAACTTCTACTAATAATATAAATGCATAATTTTTTGAGGACGGATGGACGTTTGGTTAATTTTTCACGCTTAAACGGATCTGGATGAAAAATGGCACTGAGATACATTGTAGTCTGGAATAACACATAGGATACTTTTTACCCCGGAAAAATGTACGGTTTCCATACAATAATATATCAAATTTGACGCGGACGAAATCGCGGGCAGAAGCTAGTTTTCATAATAAAATTGTCAATTTGTAAAGGAAACATTGTCTTCAGGCCCTTTTCAGTGGCGTACGGTTAAAGGTTTACTTAGGAAAGGTTCCAATAATATTGACAGGAAGGGTTTGAAATGATTATACGGGGTGTTCCTAATGTTTGTCGCGATAGATAGAGGGCACAGTGCCTGACTGGAATATTAAGTTTTCCCTATATGTGATGTAAGAGTACAGTCATACGCAGAAATTGTGTTGAAATTATGCAAAATTTTATACCGATTCCCTCGTAAAGTTTTGATCGGTGTGGTGTAAGGAAATCATAAAAATATGAAATAGTTCTTAAGTTGAACACACTCATAACATTATTTAGGCTCGTGTCTGTATTTGGAAATTGTATCAAAAACACTTGTAAATATGTAAGAAGAAATATGTTGACTAAGATACAGATTAGACTTAATTGTCCAAAAAAAAAAAACAACACAGGATGAACTGATTAGACTAAAAACTCTGCACTTAAAATCTGACATTTGGGTGCTGAAAAGAAAGCATTTTCCTCACTAATGAGCCCCGTATATCGTTTAACTCCCACCACCCGCAATCCAACCTTACCAAACAAAGAATAAAGTCGAGTATCCTTCACAACACAATCGACTCTAAAGTTGGAAAAACAAAACTAAACACGGTTTACGTTCCCAAAATCTACAATAGAACAATGCTAAACAGTTTAAACGTAAACATTTAATTTACAAATGAAAAAGAACACCACAGCACACACAAACACAGAACATGCGTCGCGAATGAATGATTAGGTGAAAACTCGCGATTACAAGTAATTGTGCGACGTACGTAATTTTGCCGTTTAATGCGACAAGCAGTAGGACAGTCGCGTAGAGTCGTCGTGTAGCGTGTGTTGAACGTATCGATCGCGTGTCGCGGCGGGAGCTGTAGTCGCAGAGGTGTGCCGCCCGGCACGTACCGTCGGCCACTAAAGTGCGACCGCTCGAGATGAGCGTAGACCAAATTAGAACAGAAGGGTAACCGGAATCACAATTATAGATTCCAACTTGTTTGTTTCGGAAGTCTTTTTCACTATGGTTTAATGCATTATCAAAGAAATGGTACGCCAGATCGTCATCATGAAGGAACTGTAAACAGTAACTTTTACTTGTATATCACGATTTTAGGATTGATTTGATATTTATTTTACCCGTATCATATCATATTTAACCGATTACGATAAAGCAAATAATATTCAATTGTTGCTATATGAATACATCACAAATTAGGTAAACACAGTATCCAAATGACACAAATAAACAGCGTTAATGGTATTGATTTTTTCCTGTTTATCGGTATAGTAACAAAGTTAATGAGACATTTAAAATTTTCCTTATAGCGTGATGGTAATCACGTTCAAAAGCGCTTAATTTGGTTATAAACGAGTTTTGTTAAACACGAAGTTTGTTAACAAAGTAAGGATCAGTAATATCAATAGAGAGATCTAATTAGTTTTCTGTTAAGTCAATTTACAGCTAGATTACTTTCATTGTCAAACAAGAACTATAGGTACTCCAACATTACTAAAACAAGCACGAAATTAATCTGTTAACAAGTAAAAAACCAGTAAGTATTTTTTTTTAAACTTTGCCCCATACGTGCGTTTACAAACATAAAACTCACATACACAAAAAGCCAGACCCGGAAAAACTATCTATAGGCCATACAAATATTTGTTCCGTGCGGATCTCGAACATGCGACGCGCAGCGCAGCAGCCAATCGCTCAGCTATTGCGTCAACCGTGCCGTCAAAATGTCTATACCCGTAGGATTTCTTTTCATATGAATATGGGACTAACTAGTAGGTAGTACGTGTCGACTTGAGACCCTTCGCCTTTTTCTTTTGTCGGTTAAAAATGACCGTAAGTGTCATGACGCTTGAAGCCATTTTTTGACCTAGCTCTCAGTCGCCAAGTACTTGCTGTATAAAGAGTGATAAGAAACTTTGATTGAAAAAAAAAAACAGTGTTGGTACTGTATATTGTTATTGTACCTACATTTTCCGCCACGCAGACTTGTCTGCAGTTCGCTTTGCTCTTTGGCCGCTGACCGTATCGCGTCGGCGCATCGCTGCGGCGATCGACGACGGCAACGCACGGACGCATCCGAATTCTGTTTATAAATAAACAGCAATGTGCGTTTGCTTTTACAATAAACACTTTTTTCTCGATTGTACTAATTACGTTATTTTAGATGTTAGTTAAAAATAGCTCTATTGTTATTCCCATTGAGTGGTAAATAGGTTGGACAAAAATGTTTTATGAAATGTTTTGTATTTTCTAGTGCAGAGTATCAGGGCGCCTACGTACTTTGCGATTTCCACTGTTGGATTTTCAACACTGGGGGCTGAGCAAAGCGTTGAAAATTCAACAGTGAGCAAGACAACTAAAATTGTGGATTTCAATTTAAAGACCCCGTTTATTTAATTCGGCTCAGTCGTAAAATCCGGACTTAGCAGACGTCTTTTACTTATTAACTGACTATTTGCCCATTTTCAGCTTCATAGTTCAAGTAGTTTTCGAGATTTCGTGTTTGGCCAGTAAGTCAGAATGAATAAGTGATCTTTATCTTTTACAAATTTCCACTTCTACAATCCTTAATACTATTTACTCCATAATGTTTCCAATGGCAGAATACAGGCATCCTCTCAGTGAGTGACATAAAGCATATTCTTCGAATTTTCTAATTCATATACTTATTTCCTTAATAAAAGTGTTGTCATGGCCCAGTGATTAAGGTGTTCGCCGCTCATGTATGAAGTGGGTGGGTTCGATATTAAGCAAGTACCATTATAGACTTTCTAAGTTTATCCTGGACATCCCTGACATCAATGAAGGCAAACATCGTGAACAAACCTGGACTTATTTATAGTCCATACAAGTTTGAAATCGGTAATCTGCCTTGAATACGCATGGTGATCAATGCTCGTACCTTCTCTGTTGAGAAGAGGTCTTAACCCATTTTTTTTTTTGGGGGGGTGGGAAATCTTCAAATAACTTCTCCCGCCCTGGGCGGGGCGGGAGGGAGTGTCAGACTTTTACTGACTAAAACCCACCCATGTTCCTTCTTGTGCCCTTTGCGTTCCGGGGGCGCGGTATCTCTTACGAACAACCCGCAGCCCCGGCAGAGGCCTTTACCCTGCAGTGGGACAGTGATAGGCTGGTATTATTATTTTTAAAAGATGTGAGAAAAACCATCTTGAATAGGAGTTGTTTTTGGGCCAAAATGTGAATTGAAGTTGATTAATGTACTGCCAAAGGGAATGGTGTTTCCTCCGTCGGAAATGGAGGATTACAATTAATGGTGCGTTACAGAAACTAATGTGTTTTAGTACTGAGTACCTACGAGGTTAGTCAGGCAAGTAAATGATGAATTATATAGGTACGAAGTGAAATCATACCATCACGCTTGTATTCCCCGACGGGTTAGGCAGAGGTGTACCTTTACACCGACAGTTCGTCGGTATGTTTAGGTCCCATGTAATAGGGGGCGAGCCTATTGCCATCAACCGGGCACAAATCCGAACTCCGAGCTGCTACTGAGAGTTTCATAGAAAAACCCAATAACACTTTTTGCTCGACCTGGGGATCGAACCCAAGACCTCTAGCGTAGCAGTCTCGCTTTAGACCACTAGGCTAATGAAGCAGTGAAATCATAGTAGTAGCATTATTGTTCCTCAAACATTGGTTGGTTTTCATGAAGCCGGAGTCCCTCGCGTTCTAAAAGTACATATTTACGAGTCCTTTCCCTTCTGAAAACTTTCCTTCAACCACATTGTTTAATTACCAGAGGCATAACAAAGTTACAATTAAATTAATATTTTTACTTTGACTTTAATGTTTATGTAACGCCTGAAACATGACTCTTATTGCTCCAGTAAGCGTGGTACCTAATTCAATGCAATATCTTAGTCAAAATGGATAATTATCGATATTAATATCATAAAGCTAAAGAGTTTGTTTTGTTTAAACATGCTAATCTCCGGAACTACCAGTGGAATTGAAAAAAATCTTTTTGTATGTGATAGCCAGATTTATGAGAAATAGTATAGACTATAAAACATCACGCTACGACACACGGGAGGGGAGCAGGAACCAAAGACGTGAGTTAAAGCGGGTAAATCTAAACCACACGGACAAAGTCACGGACAAACCTTAGGAACAAAATTAAATCTGCAATAAATAGTTTCACTGAAACAGTCTAAAAATAGAATCCACCTAGATGTATTTGATAACGACTGTACTAACCTTTATAGGATTTTGGCAGGTAGAATGACAACAAACAAAATGTATTATATTGACGTAAGTAACACAGACCGTGGCCGAGAAAAGTGTAATAAACATTTGCTACATAAATAGAATGTGACAAAGTGTCTGTGTCTAGTCTGTGTCTGTGAATTAGATAGGCAGCATTTACTAGCTATCAGTATTAAAAAATAGAGCTCTTTGTGAAGGAGCTTGTCCGGGGAAGTACTACCACCAAACCTATTTGTCCTGCAAAGCAGCGTTGCTGTGTTCCGGTTTGAAGGGTATGGGTGCCGGTGTAATTACAGGCACATGAGACGTTTTAGCTTTGTCTCTGGGATGGCAACGCCAGGTACCAGAGGCCTTGCAAATGCCTCAGGTATTGCAAATGTCTATAGGCAGCGGTGACCATTTAACACCAGTGTCGTCGGCAAGTTTGCCATCCAAAGATATAAAAAAAATAACGTTACGTTCTTCCAGACCACAGGACCTCTTGACAGTCAGAACGACTAAAAAAAACGACGACGTGATGACCCTTGACAAATCCCGAAAAAATGATCCAACCGTCGTATGGTTAATATATCTTTTAATCACTAATTTTGTACGAAAGCAAGCCGATACCCATAATTCAGTAGAACAACATTGGTACATAAATAATAATCGACTTTTCAATGTAAACACAAATACTGAAAGTGCGTCAGTGAAACCAAAACATAGCATTTATTTCTTTTACGAGTATAATAGCTGCCCTACCCACAGCTCATCCGACCAGAATGGGCCCAAAAAGTCTACAATATGAAGTTCAATGAACTAGTAACTTCGTGACATTTACAGATTACGTATTAGTTTAGAATTTACAGATATCTTTTGAAAACCATACTAATATTATACAGCTGAAGAGTGTCTCTTGTTTGTTTTTGTGTTTAAAGGCGTTAAAATCAAAGTGACATACCATCACGCCAGTGTTCCCCGAATGGATCGGCAGAGGTGTAACACATGTACACCCACAGTTCGCCGGTATGCTTAAAATCATAGCATCTATTTCATTTAGACCATTTACAGGCACTTTTTAACTGTCCAGAAGTTACAGTTAAAAGTTGAAGCTAGTTGCTCGTTCCCAAACGTAGGTCTCTACGGAGAAGAACGAGCAAGAACCTTTTTTCCACCTTTTTTCGTTCAATTTTGTTTTAACAAAATATTGGTTATCTAGCGTGGAGTCGGTTTCGGGTTTTTCAGTAGCAGCTCGGAGTTAGGATTTGTACCCGGTTAATGGCAATAGGCTCGCTCCCTATAACATGGGACTTAAACCTACCTACCTGCGAACTGTGGGTGTACATTAGTACACCTCTACCTACCCCTTCGGGAATACAGGCGTAATTGTATTTTATGGAGAGTGGGATTGGAAAAATCTTTGACTTGGGGGAGGCGTTTGCCCAGCAGTGAGACAGCATAAGCAAGGGGAAAAAAAATAAATCTTCTGAACACCAGGCAAGCCAGTTCCTTTATAAACTTTAGGTAGCTGCTAACATTTTAGCATTGACATTGCTTCCCAATAAATATTGAATGCTCTTCCAAATAATATCTATTTCAGTCGACCAATGTCGCCATATTGATTTATCTAAAAGCGTTCTCTATAAAGGCCACATTCTAAAATTCGCGACTAATTGGGTTTAGTTCTGGCAGAACGAACTAAACCGCGTCGAAATTTTACCCATTTCTTGAATTATTTATTGTACTCGTAATGATTTTGGATGTTTACACTGATCCAGTCTGTGATTTCAGAGATTAGTGCGTTTAAACAAACAAACAAAACAATCTCTTTAGCATTTAAAAAAAAAAAAAAAAACTTTGCCCCACACTAGGAATTTCTCCTGTGTCGTGGGTGCGTTTACAAACATATAAACTCACATACACAAACAGCCAGACCCGGAACAACTATCTGTAGGTCATACAAATATTTGTTCCGTGCGGGAATTAAACCCGTGACACGCAGCGCAGCAGCCAGTCGCTTAGCCACTGCGCCAACCGTGCCGTGCTTTATTTTGTTAGTACACATTATTCGGTAGGTACTAGCTTATGTGCTGCGCTGCTTATGCTTAGCGGATGGATGCTTGTGGGTTGCAAAGGACCGGGATGGTTGGCACTCTCTGGGGGAGGCTTACGTTCAGCAGTGGATGGCTATAGGCTGATGTGATGATGTGGCTGCTAGGTTATGCTCGCGACTGAGTCCGCGTGAATGTTGGTTATCGGGGATATTCGTTATTTTTTGGGTTCCGTACCCATATGGTAAAACGGGACTCTAATACTAAGACTCCGCTGTCCGTCCGTCCGTCCGCTTGTCACCAGGCTGTATCTCATGAACCGTGATAGTTAGACAGTTGAAATTTTCACAGATGATGTATTTCTGTGGCCGCTATAACAACAAATACTAAAAAACAATAAAATATAATAATAATGGTAAGTATTGAACACTTCATACGCGAGTCTGACTCGCATTGGGCCGGTTTTTTTGTTTGTCGTTTGTCAAGTAAAAATCTGTACACACTTTTAAATTGCACAAACAACAGTGAACCGCGCATGCGCATTCTAAAACAAGACCATTCAAAAATAACCTTCGACAAGCATATCCAACATAACTGATTCATTATCCAGAGTTTTTCAGCAACAACACGAATTTCAGCGGACATCCATTCAGGCGTAAATTTAAATGGTCACGCGATATTCAGTGTTTGATAAACCTAGCCCAAAGCTTATATAAGTACTTTGGAGGCTTTGGCTGAAAGATTTATTCCACGAGATAGATGCTAGATTTAATATTAAAAAAAAGTGACCGACCGTGACCATGATTGTCAGCAAAACTTAAAATAGATGTAGGATAAGGTTCAAAATGAAATGCGTTTTTTTAATCCCCGACGCAAAAACGACGGAGTGTTATAAGTTTGACGTGTCTGTGTCTGTGGCATCGTAGCTCCCGAACGCATGAACCGATTATGATTTAGTTTTTTTGTTTGAAAGGTGAATTAGTCGGGAGTGTTTTTAGCTATGTTTGATCAAGATTGGTTCAGCTTCAAAGCTATCAGCTCTTTTGCTAGCTGCGGTAGGGATTTTTATTCTTCTGTCGGGGTAGGGGGTTACGTAAAATGTTTAATTTTGTGTTTCAAATAATATATTGTTAATTATTTTAAATGTACCTAGTCATTAACAATATATAATTATTACTTATCCACCAAAATTAAAATCGTGTCCATATTAGCTACTCTTCCTTTTTTGTCATTTCTCGTTCACTGTTCACTCACTCATTACTTTCCTTTCAATCAGCGCTTCGCATAAATCCATTTCATCGTTCCGTTCGGAAACACATTTTCATCATTAAGTAAAACAGAATTCTACTGGTTTAAATTGGAAAATTTGTGCTAGATAGTTCATTTATCGAGGAAGGCTATAGGCTGTATAACATCACGGTACGCCCAATAGATGCGGAGCATTAACCAAAGACGTAACCTAATGGGAGTGAAAAAAACTACGCGAACGAAGTCACGAACAGAAGCTAGTTTTACTGTAAAGACATTCACATGCTCATCTGACAATTCTCCAAACATACTGACAGGATCGTCTTCTATTCATCAGCGAACTTGCATATGATGTAATGCTAAAATGATGTGGGTCTGGCGACTAAGATCTCAGTCCATACGGTTCTAGGTGTCGGCTAAAACTAGACATAAATCAGAACGGGGCTAGATTTCGTTTATAGATAACTGGATTTGATTACTTCTGAAGTCTGTGTCGACAAATTTCCTGCGATAAGCGTAGTTGATGGTTGATCGCTGTGTATATTATATTGTTGTGAAAGCTAAATGTGGTTTATTTCTGCATGAAACCGTGCATAGTATGTATGTATTCTCCAGACTCATATTCGATGGGACGGCAATCCGACACAACCGGGGAATGATCAGGCACAGGACCAACGGCTTTACGTGCTTTTCGAGTTACGGGGGTATCACACCACCAACTTCCAAACTGCAGGCTGTTACTAAGAAATTCCTAATGGAAAAATCCAATAACACTTTTTGCCTGACCTGGGAATCGAACTCAGGACCCCACGCTCAACAGTCGTGCTCGCCACCACAAGGCCAACGGGGCAGTAAAAGATAAAAAAAACAACAAGCCGGCCTACGGCTGCTTGTCTACTAAAGCGGAGCGAGGCTGCGGAGCAAAAACGGAAAAATATTAAACGAATAGGATTGCATAAAATCTTCGCTCCGCTCCAGTTATGCAATCCTATTGGTTAATATTTCTCCGTGTCTCCGCTCCACAGCCTCGCTCCGCTTCTGTGGATAGACAGCCTTGTGCGAGTAGCTATGTTATATGGTATACGTTTGACTTTCACACGGACAAAGTTGCGGGCAGAGGCTAGTATGTATATAAAACACCACAATATAAAGGTAAAGTTTCGAATTTGGCCTATTATCATAAAAGTAGGTCCACGTTACTAATACAATAATAGTTTCACGCGAAACGACCGCGAATTGAGACATGTGGTTCAACGACCGATTATTTCAGGAGTAGCCGCTATCAATTGACCTGAAAACGGCAATGCATGTCGAACTTACCCCGTAACCCGAATACGGATTATAGCAGCCGTTGTATTAATAAAAGTAATGGAAAAGTTATGTTTTCACATTGGTCCACCTCTGCCTAACCCTTCGGGGAATACAGGAGTGATGGTATGTATGTGTGTGTGAGATTGAGATATTTCAGTCACATTAAATTTCTAGGTCCTTAGCAACGAGATTCAAACCAAAATGAATATTGCATGACAAAAAAAATGGAAGCATAGACAGTAAAAGTAAGTTGTTAGATGATTGCCTTTATTACGACGATGAGAAAGTCTGAATTATCAACAACCAATCACAGCCGCTGCTTACACGTGCTTGATAATTTTTAATATCAATTTCCGGTTGGAGAAACCGAGGGTCAGTTTGAAAAAAATATGCTACGAAAAACAAAGACAGTAATCAGCAATGTACTAGTTGAAACCATTATTATAAAGAAGTAGGGACATTGTTTGCTTGTGAGAGCTAAGTTCTGGAAGTACTGGTGCGATGTTGAAAACAAATTCACTGATAAAAAGATACACTGTTATCGAGTGTCATTAGGCATGTTTTTTGTATACTTAACTTCCACGCAGACGACAGCACAGGCAAAAGCTAGTTACAAATAAGTATACAAAATGTTACTAGGCATTTTCTGTCATTTCACGTTACTTTTTAGTCAGCACCTCACTTCAAACCTCAACAATCAATAAGCCATTTTGTACCTTAAAATATTTTCTACATCCATCAACAAATTCTAATCCTTACAGTACATTAGTATGCATGCAACTGCATACAATATGCATCGGACTACCGGAATTAGGTCGCGGGTCGACGACTCAACTAACCTTAGGTCATGAACTTTGCTTTACTGCAAGTGAAATATAACATGACGAGGATTTATTAAGAATTGAAACTTGTGTCAGCGGTTTTGAGAAATTATTAAATACCGACTGGGTGGAGAGGAAGAGGGAGGCCAAAGAAAAGATGGATGGATTGTGTGAAGAATGATATGAAAGGTAAGGGAGTGATATTATGACGGTTGACAGGACGGAATGGAAGAAGAAAACGTGTTGCGCCGACCTCAAGTAAAATAGGATACGGATAAGAAGATGATGATGGTAAAATAAAAATAAAAAACCGGTCAAGTATGAGTTGGAATAGCACACGAAGGGACCCGTACCATTGTACAATATTGAGATCAAGCAAAAAAACATTGAACATAACACATTTCTAAAGTAAAAAATAAAGTTAATAATTAAAGGAGACACCCCAAATATAATAGTACTAGCTTCTGCCCGCGACTTCGTTCGAGTGTGTCGTAGCGTGATGTTATCTATTATATAGTACAGGCCCTATAATGTTCATAAATCTGGCTATCATATGCAAACATAATTACTTATGCTAATCAGACTGGAAGTCCCAGAGATTAGAGCGTTTAAACACACACAAACAAGCAAAAAATCTCTTCAGCTTTATTATATATGATAGACTAGCTTCTGCTTGCGACTTCGTTCGCGTGTTATTTTTCACGCGTGTTATGTTACGTCTTTGGTTACTGCTCCTCTCCCGTGTGTCGTAGCGTGAAGTTATATAGCCTTCCTCGATAAATGGACTATCCGACACAAAAATATTTTTTCAATTCAAACCAGTAGTTCCTGAGATTAGCGCGTTCAACCAAACAAACAAACTCTTCAGCTTTATATTATTAGTATAGATATGAACTTTACCATTCTCAAAGCGGTTCAATACACGACAAAGCGAACAAAACTAAGATTTATGAACTGTTAGCGTTAAACGAATAATAACGCTACCCTGGTGTGATAAAGATCTATTTTGTTATTTTCAGTTTTAACATAAAGTCACATTTCATTTACAACTTATGTAACGTTATCCAAGTTATGTCGTTAACTGGTTTAGTCACGGAAAAGGGTGGTTAAGTTATTAGAACTTACAAAGAACGGAATAAAGGATGGTATAATGGTATTAAGGTCCAGTAGGGGATCGCGGAAGGCGTAACTGTGGGAAGGGAATACCGGGGTGGTTTTCAGTCAGACACCTCTGCGCCATCCATGAGAATGTTTCACCGCGAAACAAAAAAAAAATAGTTATTATGATCTCTTGTAGCTTAAGCGGACATTAATTTCTAGATATTTTTTGTCATCCCTGTGTGCGTGCAGGATCCGATGATCCTCGGCTGCCTAAACCCGGCGGAAAGATAGCTAGTTCGGATTCGAAAATGACGTATGATTGATAAGTGTTAAGAATCACTAGCATAATTAACTCTTGCAATTTGATCAGGATGCAAATTGTATTTTGACCTACTATCAAGATGTTTTCGAGTTTTCGTGATTAGTCAGCGAGTGTCCATTGGCTTTTAAATATAAACAGTTAAATATGAATAACCCATTGTCTTCCTAAAATAATATAATGGCAACATTGCATTGCTCAGTAATAAAATACAATACAACTTTTGACTTCGGAAACAACCAAGTTCGATTGTGTAAACATAAAAGTGAATCACTTAATGTCGACCATTATAATAATTTGTGCGCCTTTCAACCAAAACGTATGAAATTGGTTGAACCGTGTACTATTGCTACAAACAGACATTTCTGAATCAAATCTGGCTAGAACTACTAAACAAAAAAGAAAATTATGACACTTGTTTCACACTAATAAAAACTTCTTACAAACAGTTGTGCTTCAAATATTTAGTTGAACAAACTGAAATTTGTTCTAGATTTTGGTTTAAACAACCAAAAACCATTCAACCATCACAATAGGCATAGTTTGGGTTAAGTCTATAATAGTCGCGCTTGCTCTGCATATTTTAGCCGCGAACTGTAGCCAAACTTAGCGCGGGTCGATAGCGCGCTATTCAGTTACCGTTTTGTTTTTAGGGTGAATATAATATGTTTGTGGGAAGATGCGCTGCGCATTGTCGGTCAGTCAAATGGATATTTTAATATTATAAAATGAAGAGTATTTTTTATTTAAAAGCGCTAAACTGCGGAGCTATTGATGCAGGAAATTCGCCCTATAATTCGCGCCAATCCTCATAAAGCGTTTCCAAACTGTACGGTGTACGTACATGGGTTTTAAATTATATTTATTACAATAAGTCAGCCAGTAGGCTCGCGTATTTGCACTTTGGACGCGACCTTCATTTGGCAGTGCATTGACACTGCCATATTGCATTGTTATATGCACGTGGTTTGAGTCGGACAACTTGCATTTTTATTTAGATTCATCCCGTTGAGCATTCACTGACATTTTATGCATTTAAGTTTAATTTGACATTCTACATTACATTGACATTTTACATCTGCATTGACATAACTTATGTTAGGGAAGTACCCTACACAAACGTCTTTTATAATGCGCATTGTAGTGGAGTAGAACTCTCTACTTGCTTTGTATTTCCGGAAGCATTCAACCCTAATCTATTCAAAGTTATAGTGAACAGGCTTCTTCTGGGTAAGTTCACATCATTGTCGACTTTGTTTTGGTTACCTCTGTCCTGCACCAGAGTCGAAAACATAGAATTAAAAAAAATAAGTAGTAAGAAGAATAGAAATCCCTACCGCACCTAACAAAAGAGCTGATAACTATGAAACCGCTGAACCATCACCATGATTTCCATCAAACATAGCTAAGTACCCTTTCGACTAATTCACCTTTCAAAAAAAAAAATACAAAGTCGAAATCGGTTCATGCGCTCGGGAGCTACGATGCCACAAACACACGCACACACATACACGTCGAATTTATAACACCCCGTCGTTTTTGCTTCGGGGGTTAAAAAGAGCAAACTCAAAAAAAAAAAAAAGGTTTTTTTTTCCACCAATAAGAAGGTAACTACGTTATCTTTGTGTACTATAAGTAATTTTAATATAGAAAAAATGTGATCTGTAAGAAAATTCTCGTGGACAAAGTGGCGGGTAAAAGCTAATCGAGTACACCTTCCTTGTACACACGTAATTGATGATGCGTTAGTGCATCTAGCGTATTATCGACGGTAGATACGTCAGGCATATTATATGTTTACCTTTATACCTATAGTAAAAGGGAGATAATATTCACTTACCTGCAGTACGAATGCTCTGATGCTTTCCGATCATGAGATTTTTTTACATCCAAATGTTGGTAAATTGTTAAAACCGGCGGTGGAACTCCAAGGAATATTGACAAGGGTTACAATCCACTTTCGACGCCCTATAGATTAGATGTTATTTTTAACCGACTTAAAAAGACGAGGTTCTTAATTTGAACCACGCTTTTTATTTATACTTTTATTTATGTTTGCTGCCTCATACCACAACCGATTTGGATATTTATACTTGCAAGAGTGCAATCAAGCATGGTCCCATATTAATTTCGCGAAGATCTGATGCAGTATTTCGGACGCAAGCAATGCAACTCCTCAATAAATAAAATCGTTCTCAAAGTTATAAAACTCAGCATACGAAACTAGATTTCCGCTAAAAAGTCGGAAACAGCGTTCATCCCGCGCGGGACATTTAAATTCAAGTTAAAAACCGCGACATGCCGCCGAAATTGTGACGTCTGGCAACACTGAATGGAGTATAATGGTGAATATTAACTTCCACTGACCTTGGCCCCGGCATGCTGTCCACTGGCTCGTCGTCCGCGTCGTAGAAGTCATCCTCCCCTTCGGACGAGGAGTAGGAAGTGTCCGGTACCAGCAGCGACATTGCTTGTCATGTAAACAATTGATGTTTTCAATTCATGGGCTTAAAAGTCGCTTAACATCAGGTGGCTCGTGGGCTTGTTTGCCATCCAATGAAAACAATACCGCAAGGAATCGGTTCAGTATATTCGGTTAGGCAACAGTTGATTACGTTGCATGGAATATGCCGAACTGAATTAGTCGACCGGCTTCTGTGTGTAGCGTTTAGTTATGAGAACATTGGAGTTCAAAATCTTGAAAATTAGTTAAACCTATTTTAATTAAATTTGATAGGTCCTACCTATACGGAAAATACTCGTACATAAAAGGGAAGAGTTGGAAATATTCAATTTTTCCTTTATTTCCACGAATTTGGAATCAAGTTTGTATGGCAATGCGGCGTAAACGCTCATAAGGAAAACATGGCTGCTACTGACTAAATAAATAATAAACTACAGCATGAACTGTGACTGCAAAACACAGTGTTTACTACACAGAGAAGAATCAAAATGTACATTTTATGTTATCCGAGCTATACACTTGTGTTAAAATTTCAAACTTATCCTTCTAATGGTCATCGCATTATGACCCCACCGCTCCGACACGGCAATGGCCCGGCAAGAATCGCCTCGAAAAGCCAAACTGTTAGCTCGGCCCTCGCGATCCGTCAGTATTTTGTCTTGTCATTTAAAAATATATTTTAAAGCACACGATTTAAAGCCGTAACTTGAATGGTGTTTCATTTAATGTGTCGGAGTTATGTTGTTATATGTTCGGGCAGTATTTATTGATTAATTAATAATGAACTCAAAGCAACAGCAATAAAGCTGAAAATTGCGTGCAAGATGAATGCCACGTGAAAATGTATCTTGTATGAGATAATCAACTCTTTCTCAGTTGCTTTTAGTTACTTATGTAGGCTTATTACAATTTGCTAAGATTAAAAAAATATATATTACTGCACTAGTGCTGTTGATTAGATTTGAAAGGAAGAAAGTGATTCTAAACTGACGGCACTGTTGACGCAGTGACTGAGCGATTGGCTGCTGCGATACGTGTCCCACGTTCGATTCCCGCACAGAACAAATATTTGTACGGCCTATAGATAGTTGTTCCGGGTCTAGCTGTTTGTGTATGTGAGTTTTATATGTTTGTAAACACACCCACGATACATGAGAAATTTCTAGAGCGAGGCAACATTTCCTTTTAAAAAATAAAATTAAAAAAACTTAAGATAACAGAAAATTTGTTATTTTTTTATCTTATCTATCTGTAGGAATCGAACCCTAGATTCGCAGCGCAGCAGCCAATCGTCCAACCACTGCGCCAACTGGAAAAGTTAGCTAGAAAAGTTTATTCATATGTGGAGTACTTACTAGGCGCGTCGAGGTGTTCAAGCGGCGGTAACGGATGGGTCGGAGTGGTGAGCTCGCGACACTCCGCGCCCATCTCAACGCGAGGAGACAACTCAGGATCTAAGAGAGAAATACAAGACGTAACTGATGTTTTTATTATAAGGCGACGAATCATGTCGACGAGTCTGGAATCATACACACACACATACCATCACGCCTTTTTTCCCCAAAGGGTTAGGTAGAGTTGAGACAATGTACACCCACAATTCGCCGGTATGTTTTAGGTCCCATGTAATAGGGGGCGAGCCTATTGCCAATAGCCGGGCACAAATCCTAACTCCGAGCTGCTACTGAGAATTTCATACAAAAACCCAATAACACTTTTTGCTCGACCTGGGAATCGAACCCAAGACCTCTAGCGTAGCAGTTGCGCTTAGGACCACTAGGCTAACGAACACTTTGTATTTAACGACATTCACACGAACATCGCACAATACTCCAAGCATGCTGACAATATCTTTATAATTATGAGTCCGACCGTTTGCTATTGGTCCAAGTACTGTGCGAATCAGGATGTCGTCGCCACCTACAACAAGCAAAAAGTGACCTTTTCGAGAAATACCAGAGGGACTATTCTCGTATTTTTTTGTTCGAATTCAAATCTCAGTCTCAATCGGTCCAAAGTGCCTCTAAATGCTCACGTTTTTGACATTAATTGTCTCTGAGATGAGAATCCGAGTAGATACTGGACGTTTTAATTAGGGGAATTGGACCGCAACCCAAATTATGTTATTAACCTGTTAAAAAGTTGCCAAAATAAATTAATTAACCTAGTTAATCTGAATTGTATGTATTTGTAACTAATATTGCAGTTCGTATTTTTGATTCTAGTATGAAAAAATAATCATTTTATTATTTAGATCCATTGTTAAGATGCTTTCATGAGTCATTCGCTGCTGCGTATTAAGAAACCATTATTGGACTCAGAATCTGAGTAGCCGTTACCTACTGTATTCTGCACATCACACTAAGTAACATAACAAAACATTTTGGGGGTAAGAAGTTCATAAATTGCGTTTAAACATGTATTCGTAAAGAAAGCGAATAAGGCTGCCTGTCCACAGAAGTGGAGCGAGGCTGCGGAGCAGAGAAACGGAGAACTATTAACCAATAGGTTTGTATAAAATCTTCGCTCCGCCCCAGTTATGCAATCCTATTGGTTAATATTTCTCCGTTTCTGTGGACAGGCAGCCTAAGATTGGTACTTTAATTTTCAGTATCTAAACATGGTCCATAATAATAAAAAAAAAACAATTACAACAATGGGCAGATCGTGTAACTTTCGGATTTTTTTAATGTCTTACACCCATTACAAAATTCAACCAGATTTTGGGTCTAACAATGATTTCGTAATACGCTACCTTCCCCACGAATGACATAAGGTTCATCATAGTGAAATCGTTTCTGGTTTCGTGATAAGTGAAAATGTCAAAAAGAACTCAAATACCTTGTTTGATATGTGTTTGTGAAGGATTTGTAGGTCCCTGATATACTCCGTTTACTGGATTAACTGTGTTCTGTAAGAAAACAATTATTTTATTTAAATTACTAACATTTCCCCGCGACTTCGTCCGCTTGTATATCTGTCATTGCGAACGCAGACGGAGTCGCGGGTTAAAATGTAGCAACCTATATCCATATCTAGATCTCAAGCCCTCTTTATCACACATTATGTTCGGTTCAGTGGTTTTGAAGTTATGATGTTATATACAGACAGACAGAATTATTTTCGTAAATATTATATTGAAGAAAATGTAGTGCCACGTATGTTTTTCTAATTTCTCTTATTCCTATATACTAGTGTGGAATTGCATCTTTACTGATAAAGTTAACTGTGGTGAATGTCATTAGTACACACTCTCGGACATATAAATAGAGACACATTTTTTTACTTTCTAAAAGCTAGTGAATTTAAAGTAACGTCAAGTAAGCGGTTAGCTTGTCCTCACAGTTTCGCGGCTGAGCGAATGGCTGCTGCGCTGCGTGTTGCGGGTTCGATTCCCACACGGAACAAATATTTGTATGGCTTACAGATAGTTGTTCCGGGTCTGGCTGTTTGTGTATGTGAGTTTATGTCTTTGTAAACGCACCCACGATACAGGAGAGATTCCTAGTGTGGATAGACGATTTTTAAAAAACAAAAAAGAACGGTCAAAATTTGTCGACCGCAAAATTAATATACAACTTTACAACACATAACTTTACTTTACTTTACTATACAACTTTAGTATACAACTGAACGGTGGCTCAATTTAGATGTCCGAGAGTATATTATGAGTTTCAATTATAGTGAGTATTAATTAATTTATTGATAATGTATCAGTAAGTTATGCTTACCTTAGCTATTTGTAGCAGCACAATGGAATGTTTGATGTGGTCCAACATGACCTGGAAACCAATAAAATATGTTAGTTTATATTTCAGTACGAACTTATTTTGTAAAACCAGTACAAAGTCGTCAGTTTGCAATAAGAACTTTATTTTAATCAGAATAAAGTTTGGAATGCTAAAACTGGCTCGACGGTTCAATCTTTGACGACTTTGTCTTGTCTACGCTAGAGGTTTTGGGTTGGATTCCGAGGTCGAGCAAAAAGTGTTATTGGGTTTTTCTATAAAATTCTCAGTAGCAGCTCGGAGTTAGAATTTGTGCCCGGTTAACGGCAATAGGCTCACCCCCTATTACACGGGACCTAAACATACAGGCGAACTGTGAGTGTACACTGATACACATCTGCCTAACCCTTCGGGGAATACAGGCGTGATGGTATGTTATGTGTTGTTTTTTACAAGATGACTGCGACTAGATTTTGAACGTTTTAAATTACTTTCAAGTAATATTATTAATTTTAACTTTGTTTTTCCAGTTCCATCAAACCTGGCCCATATTTAATAAATATTGAATAATTTATACTTACATTGGAATGGTCTAATATAACTTGTCCTTTGCTCTTCTCGAGTGGATCAGCCAGCTCCGACACCCGAATGCTCATTTTCTGAAACAAATGGAAAAAGAAATGTAAGTATTAAAATTTATCCGGATCAGGGCTGATTATTTAATTAGCCAAAAATTTTTATCTGAAGTTTTTTCATATTTTCTATATAAATCTACCAATCTATTATGTAGACTATTACTAGTGTGGCGACATCTATCACACTACATGCGAACTACTACTGACGCATCCTGCATCGCAATGTCAAAGTTCTCCGCGACGCTAACGTTGCGATTTGACAATAACTGTCAGGCACCCATATGGTCGGAAAACCTCCCTTTCTAGTAATTACACGGGAATACGATTAACCTTGCATAAAACTACTATATAGACGTAAAAAGTATTACAAATAAAAATCGCAGGATAAGGGCCAGAGCTGACTGACATCACGCTATGGCAAAGGATTTTATTTGTGATCAACTTCTATGTTATCCTTATTTCAATGACTTTAGAATTCATATTACTTCATCTCTATCTATATAATGCGGTATGATCCTACCGCATCCCGCAAGCCACTCTTAGGTCACAGGATTATGACAGCTTAAATTATTGAAATAAGGTTTAAAACGGGTGCGGCGGTGTTTTGAAGCCACGACGTGCCGAAGCATGCCGTGCTATGCCGTGATGTCGGTCAGCGTCGATCCTAATGCATCGGTATTCTGGGCCAGTTAAAAACCCAGCAGTAAACTTACAGACTGCCTCGTTGGCCTAGTGGTCCTAAGCGCGACTGCTACGCTAGAGGTCGTGGGTTCGATTCCCTCAGATCGAGCAAAAAGTCTTATTAGGTTTTTCTATGCAATTCTCAGTAGCAGCTCGGAGTTAGGATTTGTGCCCGGTTAATGGCAATAGGCTCGCCCCCTATTACAAGGGACGTAAACATACCGGCGAACTATGGGTGTACATTATTACACCTCTGCCTATCCCTTCGGAAAATTCAGGCGTGATGGTGTGTAAACTTACAGAAACCAGCTCGATCATGATCTGCAGATAGGCGTCTGCCTCGGATATCCTGCGCTCCAGGTCGCCGTGCCTGTGCCGTGGGGCCGGCATGGAGCGCGACCACCGCTCTCGTCTGCCGTGCCGCGATATGGTGTCTTCTAGTGCTCGCACCCAACGTTCCCGCTCAGAACCGTCTCGTGCCTGGAAATATGAAGGTATAGTTGTTATTGATATGGAGCATAGTACAATAGAAATAGAGTCGAAAATTGCATAATTGCGAGCAACGAAAACATAGTGGAATTATATCGCACACAATTTTCAACTCTATTAGTGAAAAATTATGTTTCATTATCTTGTAGTAAATGAGTACTGCTCGTGTATATTGCTGATCCGTTGATGCTAATCCTAGGTCAGGGTTGTTGGCATTTGGAAACTGTGATATTAGATTTTTTTGAGGTCAATACCCTTCAGATACAATACTCTTTAGAACAAGAACTGACTTATCCAACAAAATCTTGTCTAGCAAAGTGTAAAAAAAAACTAGCAAAAAGCACTTTGAATCTTAACAATATAACAATAAAGTTTAATTTTGATCATTACCTGAAAATGGAACGTCTTGTGGTCTACAGTGATGGTGAAGGTGGAATCGTCTTCATCATCGATGCCTATGACAGCTGCTCTCAGTCGCACGCAACCTCTTCGAACTCCTCGGGTCATTTTCTCTTTTGACTGAAAAAAGAAATTGATCTTTGTTACAAAGAGTTTAAGAGTAAACTAAAAGCCACGGGAAGATGTTATTAGGCAATAGGCATAATAAGTGTTCTTTATTATTATTTTTATATACATATAATTTACATTTTTAAAAATTAATATAAAAATAAAAACATTTAAAAATATTAAAAATTGTAGCCCACCGGTATCGGAAACAGGGTCCAAGCTAGCGTTGGTCAGGAATCTCCTAACAATACGCGCCGTGTCTATTATTATTATTATACATACATACATACATACCATCATGCCTGTATTCCCCAAAGGGTTAGGCAGAGATGTACCAATGTACACCCACAGTTCGCCGGTATGTTTAGGTCCCATGTAGTAGGGGGCGAGTCTATATTCATTAGCCGGGCACAAATTCTAACTCCGAGCTACTAGTAATAATTTCATAGAAAAACCCAATAACATTTTTTGCTCCACCTGGGAATCGAACCTAAGACCTCTAGCGTAGCAGTCGCACTTAGGACCACTGAGCTACCGAGGCAGTTATTATTATTATATTTAACTTTAAAATAAAAAGGCTGTTGGCGACATTGGTTAAATACATAATATTCATTTATTCTAGAACTAATAAACCTCTCTAGAACTACCATCAGTCGTTTTGGAAAGAAACTTCATAAAGAATAGTAAAGGCTAAATAACACCACGCTACAACCCACAGGAGCGAAGCAGTAACCGAAAATGTAACTTAACGAGGGTGAAACACTAAACCCGGACGAAGTCGCGGGCATAGGCTAGTATAAAATAAGATTGTATTTGGCTAAATCAGCCAAAATCTCTACATCAGATACTTAATGTTAAATTAGAAAAAAATACTTCAGAAAAACATACTTATTTATACATTAACAGTACTATTTACATAATACATAATAAAGACTAGCTTCTGCCAGCGACTTCGTTTGCGGAGTTTTATCACCCGCATTAAGTTACGTCTTTGGTTACTTTTCCGCACCAATTGGTCGTAGTGTGATGTTATATAGCCTATAGCCTTGATGAATGATGTTTCAATTCAGACCAGTAGTTCCTAAGATTAGCGCGTTCAACCAAACAAACAAACTCTTCAGCTTCATAATATTAGTATAGATTTACATAATAAATGGAATTTAATTATCTTCAATGCGGGTTTAAACTCCTTTGCAGTGTCAAGTGTCACTCAGTGAGGTAGTGTGCAGTTCTAATCATGGATACAATGCAACGAGCTTACAATTTTGTGTTTTACGAAAGAGCAGGTAAAAAGTAAAGCTTATTTTGTATTGTATGACGGTATAAAATGCATTGAAAATGTATTGATGTGATGTAAAATGTGCACCATCAGTTTGGACTGGTCATTGATTAATTGTATTTCTAAAAATCTATCCCTAAAAGCCTATGTGCAATTCCAGATTATAAACTATCTCTGTGCCAAATTTCATCTAAATCCGTTCAGTCGTTCTGGCGTAATTGAGTAACAAACATCCATCCAAACGCATTTATTATAGTAATAATATTGTTTTTATTATTTTTCCTTAGTTCACACTTAAGTCCGCGTAAGTGAAGCCGCAGGCACAGCTAATATCAAATAGCCACGTGATATTTATAAAATTGCTTTTTAAAAGCAATTTAAGGTTCATAACCATCTTTTCACGTCGTTATAATCGGGTAACGAGCGAATATTCCAAAACTCGACATAATTACGAGGGAAATCTGTCATTTCACCAAATGGCTCGACATTTTTGTAAATGTCAGCGTAATAAACGTTTTTAAAACGACGTACAAATCTGGTGACCCTTTTGGTTGCCGTGATTATACATGAAGATATGCAAGTACATATTGCTAACGAGGAAATATTATGAATAACGATTAATAAAAATTACTCCACTAAAAGTTAGCAGCAAAATACATAAGGTGAAAATTGTGTGAAGGATATTCCGCGCAATCCGATGAATTTCCAACATAATTTTGGCGTGTTTTAGTTAAATATCAATTAATCAATAAAAACTGCTGGCGCATATAAATGCTTTGTCTGCGCTGAGCATAAGAGACCCTTAGCTTATAAGTTTTAGGCCTAAATTTTTCTAGAAGACTGGGCAAATGAAGGCACAGCATTTGTTGGTAGTGTGACGACCCAATGCCTTGAAAAATACGTGTTGTTGGTCTTATGTCTGGTCTCTTCCCGGTCGTGACGAATTGCCATCCCATGAGACTATAAGAGTGAGAGAAGACGGAGTGCATCTGTGGTTGCGCACATACTTGTGCACTATAATATCTGAAGGCCAATTCTACTAATTAAACACGTTCAAAATCTAATCGACTCGGCCTAAATTTAATCTCAGCGACGACCAATGTCAGAAAATTAACTTAAATCAGAAGCATGTTGACAGATTGTGATTGTCTCCATTTAGGGAGGCACTGAGAACGGTATTCGATTGTGAGATTAACAAATGTCTAGAACCAGCTACCATAAAAGATCAGTTACTATCACGGAAACAAGGGGACTCACAATAGAGAGCATAATAGCCTGAAAACTTTTCCGTGTCTACACAATCATGACAACACGATCGTTTATCTGCTATACATCAGATGGTATAGCTTTTACTATGGAAACTGTAGCGTAGTAAATAAAATATGAACAGAAGACTCACTCAACACAAAGGTATAAAAGATCATTTACGTAGGCACCACCATATCACCCAGGGTAGCGGAATTTGCTCGACCGCGGCCGTGAAACGCAAAGGGCGAGAAACGCAGATGGGTTTAAGTCCGTAAGAGTACCCACCCTACACGATTGAAGTGGCTTTACATTGAGAGGATCAGGACATTCCAGGGTCTTATCCATTAAGACTTTCGTTCTTTTGTTAAAATTACCTTTGGTATATTTAGGTGAACTGCTGGTGAGATGTCATCCCACCTGATGCTAGGGATCGCTCAAATGGTATAATTCACTTCATATACCAAGGGGAGGTTTTACAGAACAGCACTGCTGATCTTCTAGCACTTTCTCGAATCCTATATGGACCTGTACTAACTTGGACCTATATGCATGGTTCTGTTCTGTACTACACACATATACAACTTCATCACATTTCATGCTCGTCGGAATTATCAGCCTATTGATTGAGCTAGACTCTAGAGAAACTAACAAACCACAAGCTTAGATATTAATGCCTTCATCCTATCCACATAATTTCTCAGTTTATTACTTATAGACCAAAATATAACGACTATTTTTGCATGACGCGCAGTCGGTTAAGCCCTAAGGGGAAGTTTTTCTTGGCATTTATATTATGTTATTTAAATTCGTCTTTCTTGTTTCATTTCTACTAAGTTTATCTTGGACATCACTTACATCGGTACAGGTGAAATTGTGAGGAAACCTGGACTACAACTTTGAAATAGCCTTGAGTGAAAATGGCGACCAATGTTTGTGCCTTCTCTGTGTGTGATGAAAATGTGGATTTTGTTCAGCAGTAGAACAATAATTCGGCAAATATTATCTTATGAAAATATGGAGTGAATCTTCTGTCATTATGTTTCGTAGTACCCCTTTCCAAGACTACCGTGTTAGACCAAATTAGTCACGATTTTAAGATGGCATAATCAAGTAAATAAGTAAATGGAACATGTGTTGTGCAGCAACTTGCTGAAATGAGGAAATGCGCAATCATTGTAATGTTTCTGGTTGTCTTTAAATCTTATTTTTGTTTTATATTAAATTACACAAGTTTTAATATATGACCCATTCCATAATTATACCAGTAAGTCAGTTATTGTATTCCTAACTTAATTCCGACAACGATAAAGTTTTTGTTACAAAATCTGATTTTGTTTAAAATTATTTTAAAATATGAACGTTGCTCCAACCGTTTTTGTTATTGTTTTTTCATCATCTGTGTTGAACACAGTACGCCATTCCGTTGATGTGCCACGAACTGTGCATTTTAGCAAAACTAATTCTTGGAAGTTCCTTTCATATGCAGTTGAAATAAAGTTTAAAATACAAGATGTAATAAAAAGGTTTAAACTTGGACTAAGGTTAGAACTTGTTTTATAATAAGACCGATTAGGTTTATTAAGTTAGGTAAGAAGAAGAATTGATTAATAATTCTCAAACATTTCCATCAGAGATCTTTGGCTGTCATGTGTAACGTCAGTCTATCTGGCATTTCACACCGCCATATGTAACATTCTAATCACGCCTATGTAGACCACAATCTGACTATTTAATTGAGGCCTCCATAATTAAAACAGCTGTTCCGTTTCTAGGTCCCTTCAATCACGAAGCAGCACAGAACAATATCAAATAAGTGCTCGTTCATATAGAGGTCCATTTTACAAGTCCGATTTATCGTATACATTTTTATTAGGTGATGACGTATGTATTTGTAGCGAGTTCACATAAACAGCAGTATTAAAATACTGATGCGGTTTATCGTATCGAAGTCTTGCTGGGTAAAAAGGGTACTATAAATGCGGTGTGGACATCATATTTAGTAGCGACGGATCCGTTAAAACTGATCCTGGAAATAGGGATGTTCTGTCTGAACGAGCCCTTAGGCCGGTTGTATACGTCCGTTTTTTTACCGGAAAACGGACGGATGTTTTCGCCGAATTCGCGGTGGTTACTGGGCAGATATCCGAGGCATGTACCTACCACACATTCATTATAAGCCATATACCACTGCGAATCTGGCGAAAAATTCGGTCCGTTGACCAGTGAAAAAAACGGTCGTATACACCCGCCCTTAGAACTCAAGTCCAGTAACAAAAGGCGAGACGAACAGACATTATATCATTATGATCCTTTCACCTAAGTAACATGTTGCAAAATCACGATGAATATGATTTAATATTTCTTTGTTGCGCCTGATGCAACGATAACGGACGGTGGAGATTAATTTATGCCGATACTAATAGTAACGGGAGTAAATCGTGCATCTGAGCATTGACTGTAACGGGGTTCCGAGAGGTGATGCTAGATGGGCGATTTGACTAGTTTAGATAGATAACTCTTATTTTATCAACACACCTAGGCTTAGACAATCTTCCAAAGCCCACTTGCGCCAACATCTTAATTCAGAGTTAGATGCTAACATGAGGTTATAACAAAAATTATGTCTGACATTTTGTAATACAATCTCGTGCAACTAACTCTCAGTTACGTTTTTTGCGTAAGTGGGCCTTGGAAGAATGCCTATACCTATAGGGGTGTGTTGATTTTAAATAAGAGCTGATATTATCTAAACCCGTGACGGTTTTTAAAATGATCAAAGTAACTAGTATGCTTCGGTAATGTTGAAGCGTTGTCTAAAACCTTACCTTTGAGAGAATCAGAATAATCAATTTTTAAGATAATCCATAAAATACCTTTGGATTTAATAACCTTTTCTCATTATGTACAATTACCTACACATCTTTTTTTTAAAGAATGGGTTATCATCTAATTATTTCTTCCGTTCTGGGCGGAGTGGACCTCCATACTCTTACTGAGTAAAACCCATCCGTGTTCCTCCTAATGCCCTTTGCATTACAGGGCCGCGATAACTCTTTCGAACAAATTTCGCAACACTGGCAGGCTCTGGCCCCAGCGGGCCCCGTCTACTTTGCTGACGTCTTTTTGAGGCGCGTGTGGAACATAACGCGCCGTCGACCCGGGCCTAGTTCTGATCGGACGGCGAGCCACCCAACGCTCACCGTCCACAGGCCCGCGATACTGATATATCTGGCAGATAATTTAATATGGATTTTATTTTACTTATTACTTTGATTACAATATTGCTGAGGTATTCGGCTACGGGGGAACAGACTTTCACGGTAGTCTTAAAAAAAACTCTGTCTATATTCAGTTTTGTAGTATCTTTCTTAAAGAAATTTAAAAAATATTTTATTTTCAAAGCTAACAAAATCCTTTTAATATACTACGGAACCCTCATCAGCACTTAGCACTTGATATAATAAAGCTGCAATTTGTAGCATTACGAAATCTAGGTCAGTCAGACTGAAGCCATCTCGTTCGGTTAAAAATAAGTACCTAGTTCTTAACAACGTTGGTGATCTATTTCAAAGATTAAATTGTTTTGCTTCTTCCTTGATATTTCATTCAAGGTAATAGTAATATTGCTCCGTTAGTACAGCGCGACTGCTATGCCTTTGGTCTTGGGTTTGAATCCCAGGTCGAGCAAAAACTGTTGTTGGGTTTTTCTATTAAATTCTCAGTAGCAGCTCGGAGTTAGGATTTGTGCCCGGTTCATGGCAATAGCCTCGCCCCCTATTTCATGGGATCTAAAACATACCGGCAAACTGGGGGTGTACATTGTTACACCTCTGCCTAAATGTTCGGGGAATACAGGCGTGATGGTATGTATGTAGTAACATCGCTGTTCATCGCTGTAAGTTCTAGCACCACGTCAATCTATACTAATATTATAAAGGGGTTATTTTTTTTGTTTGTTTCTACCGAATAAGCTTTGAAATTACTGGACCGATTTTGATAATTTTTTCACCAATAGATAGCTAAATTATGGACTAGACTGCCCCGTTGGTCTCGTGGTAGCAAGCGTGACTGATGAGCACGGGGTCCTGGGTTCGATTCCCGGGTCTGGAAAAAAATGTTATTAGGTTTTTCCATTACGATTTTCTCAGTAGCAACCCGGAGTTTGAAAGTTGGTGGTGTGACACCCCCGTACCTCGGAAAGCACGTAAAGCCCTTGGTCCCGGCTGTCATTCGTAGATGCTTGACAGTTGTTACGGATAGTCAGAAGCCAGAAAGTCTGACAGCCATTCTTACCAAGAGGTATCGTATTACCCAGTAACTGGGTTGTGGAGGTCAGTTAGGCAGTCGCTCCATGTAAAACACTGATATTCAGCTGCATCCGGTTAGACTGGAAGCCTTGGGGTCGGCTGGCATAGTTGGAAAAAGGCTAAGTAGATGAGATAGCTAAATTATCAGGAAGTAACAAACGCTATATGACATCACGCTACGACACACAGGAGCAGAGCAGTAACAAAAGACATAACGTGGGTGAGAATATACACGAAAACGACGTCGCGGGAAGAAGCTAGTTTAGGTATCAATATAAAACATTACAACGTATGTCAAAAAAGTCGAGTTAGTTACAATTGTAATTAACTTGACTTTTTAAAAAATTAAGAAATTTCTTTTTTTTTTTTTAATTGTAACATAACCTATAATTAAAAGATCTAATCTAAAGTTTACACAGATGATAAAATAATTTTGTAATGGTATTATCTATGTAAAATTATGCAGATTTTTGAATCTTTTGTAAAATTACAATTTTTGACATAGCGTGGTAATATATTTTTTTAAATTAATGCAAGTTGAAATTAATACAATGTAAAAAAAGACAACGTCCTTCAAAAACTAAAAAGTGAAAAATAACTTCAGCTTTGGAAGTCAACGAGCTCAGGGGAGAAGTCATTTGGTGATTTCCCAGCCGGAACAAAAAAAAAGCTTTGGATTTCGGCGGCTTTGGTTCTGTTTGTTGTTTTGTATTGCCACCGACTTCCGAAGCTATTTTTTTTGCTCCGGCTGGGAAATCATCAAATGACTTCTCCCCTAGCTAAACTACAAAAAAAAATACAGACTAATTGATAACTTCCTTTGTTTTGAAGTCGGTTAAAAATAATATACTTTGGCAACTTTTGTACATTTCATGTTTACATGTTCACAATTTTATTCAATAAAGTGCAATAATAAATAATATTTTAATGTCAACGCATCTTCGATAGCCAAGATATAGGTAACTAGTTTGGGGATTAGCATTCTAAATGTATGTCTGGCTAGCTTCTGCTCGCGACTTCGTCTGCTTAATTTTTTCACTCGTAGTAGGTGACGTCTTTGGTTATTGCTCCGCACCTATCGGTCGTAGCGTGATGTTATATAGCCCATAGCCTTCCTAGATAAATGAACTATCCTACACAAAAATATTTTTTCAATTCAAACCAGTAAGTTCTTGAGATTAGCGCGTTCAACAAAACAAACTCTTCAGCTTTGAAATATTAGTAAAGATAAGCAGTCGCTCCATGTACAACACTGGTATTCAGTTGCATCCGGTTACCTAGGAAACCGACCCCAACTAATTGGGAAAGGCTAGGCAGACGATGACTAACGAGTCCGAATAATTGCGTTTTCTTTTTTTTTTCAAAGCAATTTGCGGCTTCTCTTTTTAAACAAGTATTTCAAAAGTAAGTATTTCCACGATGTTTTCCTTTACCGTTGTCAGTGATATCCAAGCTAAACTTAAAAAGCACATATAAATTGGGAAAGTCACATTGGTACTTGTCTGGTATGGAACCAGCAACCCGTACATTGTAAAAGGCAATAATTTAATCATAATAGTTTGTTTAGATAACAGTTCCATTATGTTATAATCTGAAGCCTGGGAATAAATCTAACTAAAGCCTTCGTGAAGCTGTGACAGGAAGCTAAAAGTGGAAAAAAAGATGAGTAAAGACTATTTACATGCAACACAACTTCGTGGGAATGCTAGAATATTTAATTGTTACCTACATTAAGATATAAATTAATGGCAAAACCTAATTCCCTTCTAATTTAAATACAAATAAAAAGAATAATGAAAAATTGGTCCATTGTTACAAAAATCTATGTATAAATAATCAAAATTAATAGCTAAATGTTTTGCTAACCGCAACGCAAAACTCAAGAACGGCTGGACCGATATGGCTGCTTCTTTTTAATTGTCCGGGTAGGGTTTACCTTGATTTAAATATTTTTTGGGAAAATCTACCCAAAAATTTGGAAATTTGCACCCATGCGAACAGTTGCAAGCGTTTCGCTAATAAAAGAGATATCATAAAACAGATAATTAAAAACTTCGTACTTCTGTAACAAACTACCAAAATCCACACTTCCATGCTGATATTCGCATTTATTCGCGAAAGTAATTCAGTCTGTCTGCTTGTTACGCTGTTTCTAACTTAACCCAAACACACGTTTCAACCTGTCGCGGCTTCTAGCGATAATAGCGCCGAATGGCTACGGCGATCAGTTTCGCCAAAACGTTTTTCATATTCGGCATCCTTACCTTTTTTTTTTTTTTTTTTTTTTTGGTGGGTGGGAAATCATCAAATAACTTCTCCCGCCCTGGGCGGGGCGGGAGGGAGTGTCAGACTTTTACTGACTAAAACCCACCCATGTTCCTTCTTGTGCCCTTTGCGTTCCGGGGGCGCGGTATCTCTTGCGAACAACCCGCAGCCCCGGCAGGCATCGGCCCTCAGTGGCCCCTTCCTTTTGCTGACATCTCTTTGAGGCGCGCGTGGAACACGAACGCGCCGTCGACACGGCCTGTCGTTATGCAACGTAAGGACGGTGAGCTACCCATTGCTCACCGTCCACACGCCAGTATCTACGGTGGCCGGGAGTCGTCTCGCGGCTCCCGACGTCCGGAGCGTCTACCGCGGCGGCTGGGACGGGAGAACCGCTGTCTCAACCGTCCCGCCGCCTCCTTCTCAAGCATTACTGCCTCGCAGAAGGAGGCGACTGCATCCCATTCCCTCTCGCTCCGGACCATGGCTTGCACCAGGGCCGGACGCGAGAGTTCGCCGCCGCCGATGGCCGCCACGAGGACTCGGCGATGCTCCGCCCAAGCGGGGCATACCGCCACGGTATGCTCCACCGTGTCCTCGGGGCGATCCACACAATGGTGACACCCGGACGTTTCCTCCCGCCCGATGAGGTGCAGGAACCTCCCGAAACACCCGTGTCCGGTGAGGAGGCATCCTTACCTTACCACCCGCTGACACACGGACGGACAACGTTGGCTTAGTAATAGGGTCCTGTTGGCACCTTTCAGGCACGGAACCCGTAAAAGCTGATATAAGGCTTATTGTCGATTTTTACATCTTGTCCAATCCAATCCAATTTAATAAAAATCAAGTCATCATCATCATCTACTTAGCCTTTTCCCAACTATGTTGGGGTCGGCTTCCAGTCTAACCGGATGCAGCTGAATACCAGTGTTTTACATGGAGCGACTGCCTATCTGACCTCCACAACCCAGATACTGGGCAACACGATACCTCTTCGTTAGACTGGTTGTCAGAGTTCCTGGTTTTTGACTATCCTTAACGACTGTCAAAGATCTACGAATGACAGCCGGGACTAACGGCTTTACTTGCTTTCCGAGGCACGGGTGTGTCACACCAGCGACTTCCAAACTCCGGGCTGCTACAGAGCAAATCCTAATAGAAAAACCCAATAACACTTTTTGCCCGACCTGGGAATCGAACCCGGGACCGCACGCTTATCAGTCGCGCTTGCGACCACGAAACCAACGCGGCAATAAAAAATCAAGTGAAAGAACTCAACAAAAGTCTTTCTTTTTCCCCAGACCAACGCGTCAACGATTGGCCCCTGATGATGACACCGATGCCACTGGCAGCCATTATAATCACGTACCTGGTCACCATCAAGCTGGTCCTGCCCCTTTTTATGAAGGACAGAAGGCCGTATGAACTGAGGAGTCTCATCAAGTGGTACAATGTGTTGCAGATCGTTACCAATGCTGTTGTTACGTGGGGGGTGAGTTTGTACGTTTTAAAGTAAGGAGAAGATATTAATAATAACACCTGCAGATAAAGGTCTCTTCTCTTACAGAGAAAGCATGACTATTGATCACCACCCTTGCTCAAGGCGGATTAGAGAGCCCTAATCTACACTAATTTAATAAAGGTGAAGGATTGTAAAAATACTGGGCCATAAAACATCACGCTTGGACCCACGGGAGCAGAGCAATAACCAAAGACGAACGCAGGTGAAAAAAACCACGCGAACGATGTCTCGGGAAGAATATAATAATAATATATAGCATAAAGCACTCAGGAATAACGTAACTGCATCGTTAGCCTAGTGGTCCTAAGCGCGACTGCTTTGCTAGAGGTCTTGGGTTCAATTCTCAGGTCGAGCAAAAAGTGTTATTGGGTTTTTTCTATGAAATTCTCAGTAGCAGCTCGGAGTTTGGATTTGTGCCCAGTTAATGGCAATGGGCTCGCCCCCTATTACATGGGACCTAAACATACCGGCGAACTGTGGGTGTACATTGTTACACCTCTGCCTTACCCTTCGGGGCATTCAGGCGTGATGGTATGTTATGCTATGTTCTGAATAACGTAGCTTCCTATAAGCGAAAGAGTTTTCAGAATTAGACCTCTAGTTTTGAAGATACGATCGAACAAACAAATTCTTCAGCTTTATAGATAAGTTCTGGTTTCCACACGAGAGTTTCCTCTACCAATGTCAGGGTCTTCCAACATAAAAAAGCTACATTATGAAATAGAAAAAATCACACTGGTACTTGCTGGTGTCCCGTTGCTAAACCACGACCTCGTGCATGAGAGGCGGCAGCCTTAACCACTGAGCCATTAAGACATAACTAGGAGATTTATGTATTATGTAAATAGGCTTACAATCAGACGACAAAAACAGTAGCTCGAAAAAAATTTGCAATTTAACAAATTCAACGTGTGAAAGCAACCTGTAGCTGCCACACATGTATACAAAATAATTGTACATAGGTATATCTGTGTGTCACACCGGATGCTTCCGTGCGGTCCGTGTTACGTGCGGGTCACGCAGTGTCAATTTGATCAATTTCATACCGCCCAGTGTGTGTAGGGTGTCCATATAGCAGGTAAGATATTGAGATTTTTTTTCTAAGCAATTATATCATCGATTTTGAAATTGAGATAATATAAAGCATTTTATAATAATTTTCTTTAAAATATACTGTGTTAATTACACAACAAGTTTGCAAGATTACATTTTATTTTAAAACTGAACAGGTTTTTTTGAGCTTAAATTATACAGATCCGGGATTTTTCTCAGAAAACGTCCACGTACACTTACAGACAAAGATAGTTAATCGAACTTTTTTAACATAGATGGTTGTCATGGGGTGACAAGAAAGTTGTTTATCTCAACGCTAAATTGAGCGACATGATTCTTGGTACAAAACCGTTTTCAAGTGATTGTATATTCAGCGTATTCAGCTATTGTATATTTAGCGTAATTTTCCCGGAGATGAAAAGGGATCTCTATTGTGTGTCAGTCACGCGGTCAAACGTTTGATATCTGTATAATTTGTGTCTATGTGTGTGTTCTGTTGAGCTGGGTCAATTTAATTTGATATTGAAAAGGGTTTTCATGAATGTTGATTTATTTTTATTTGTTCAAGTCTGGAGAAAATTGATTTCGAGTTTCTTTGTTCTATGATTGATAATATTCTGACCCGGTTAAATGAGAAAATTTTAATATTTTGCTGTGTTATTATAAAGTTCAAAAGCGTTTTTATTTGTTTGTTTAAACGCGCTAATCTCTGGAACTACCAGTCGGATTGGAAATAATTTTTCTGTATATGATAGCTAGATATAACATCGCTTCGACCCACAGGAGCGTAGCAGTAATCAAAGACGTAACTTAATGTGGGCGAAAACAACCACGCGAACAGTCGCTAGCAGAAGTTAATTTCGTATATTTGGGAAGGGAGACAGCTATTTACCTACCATTCTATTTTTATAGCAATCTAAAACTTTAATTTATTTTCTCGTATCAGAACGATCAATCCCTGGGACACTTATTTCGCTGTTTTTACTAAAAAGACAATACATTATGTTGTGAACAATAACTTATGCCGATCAGTAACTACGTAGCTAATTAAAAAGATTCCATCTTATAGGACTACTCTTACTACTATTATAAATGCGAAAGTTTGGATGGATGGATGTTTGTTACTCAATCACGCCAAAATGGCTGAACGGATCTGCAAGAAATTGGGCACAGATATAGATTAGTCTAGAATAGCATATAAGCAAATTTTTATCTTGTTAAAAATGTACGGTCCCCGTGGTATAATATATCAACTTTGACTCGGACGAAGTCGCAGGCAGAATCTAGTTAAATCATTCTATAATTAATTACCACTCAAATAAACCAGCAGCCAACCAAAAATAATTAGATAAATGCAAAGACATCAAAGAACAATATAATTAAATCTTTCAATTGTCACTAATATGTCCCGCGTCTTCAAAACGCATGGTCACATTAACGTGTTGTCAGTACCATTACAAAGCAATGATTGATAATGATTGTATGATACAATACTATTACGAGTCCCAGACGTTTATCATCTGCGCTTACATGTTTATTCCATTCCACTTTATTGCTTTCGTGACATGGTAGTGTATTTTGAGTGACAGATTGTTCTGTTTTATATTCTCATGATTTTTAGGCCAGTCGTGGGTTTTCAAGATATTTTCCAGATCGATTTTGGTCACGGCGGCCAATCTTAACCAAGTACGCTGGAGTAATTACTTATACTGTACAAGTGTGCGCAAACACAGGTACTCTCCCTCTTCAGCACTCTCATAGAATCCATCCAAAAATCAGATAAAATAACAGTCTATGATAATCTGCTTTGGCGAATTTCGGTAAAGTGAGCTTTTTGTGGGAAATCATCAAATGAGTTCCCCCGCCCTTAGTGTCAGACTTTTACTGAATAAAACCCACCCATGTTCCTTCTTGTGCCCTTTGCGTTCCGGGGGCGCGGTATCTCTTACGAATAACCCGCAGCCCCAACAGGCATCGGCCCTAAGGTGGCTGGACTGTCAATCTTAACCTTACAGTTCTAAATTAATCAAGGGAGAAGTTTACAAATCAGAACTGCAGGATGCAAGAAATTAATAGCTCACCTCAAGTTCGCTTCAACTATATCCTAAATTCATTGAAGGAAGTTATTTTACAGAACATGTGTTCTGGCAAAATTGTATGTAGTTTATAGTATTTTGCAGAGTCACACGACGCATTCAGATTAGGTATGACAATTATTTTAGTTATCTGCAATCGGACACCACAAGCCCTAAGAATGTTATCATGCATATTGTTTAATTTATCCAATCGGTATTACGCTGTACGTTTTTTTATCGCTTTTAGCTAGCAACACGCTGAGTCACCGGCTCTATCGGTCAATATTCTCATTTATTTGTTATATTTATTTAGAAAGATAACATTAGCATTTTTGCTCCGATATTTAGTGCGATTATTAATCAAAACTTTATCAATTGCAACGGTAAACGTTTCAAACACGTGTGGCTAATCGAGCCACACGTGTCTGCAACGTTTTAACTGCTTACCCACTAAATCCAAATTGATACTTTTTGGCAATTGGAGAAGATCGTAGAAACAGACGTAAAAGTTTAATTGTCTTTCTGTCCATACCCTTCGTATACTGCGGGTTGTTCGCAAGAGATACCGCGCCCCCGGAACGCAAAGGGCACGAGAAGGAACATGGGTGGGTTTGAGTCAGTAAAAGTCTGACACTCCCTCCCGCCCCGCCCAGGGCGGGAGAAGTTATTTGATGATTTCCCACCCACCAAAAAAAAAAAAAATACCCTTCGTATACGTATTTATATGTACCTAACTTGAAGACAGTCTCAAATAGTCTTAATTTCATAGATACTCTACTTTGTTTTATGACCATGTTTACATTACATTTCTGTTTATTTGACGAACAGCAGTGAACGATTTGCGAAGCTCATAAATTTGATGTTTGCTATTCCTAGATCCAACAATAAACAAATCTTTCAAAACTGTTTACTTTTTTATAACATTCTGGCCGGTATAGAATAGTGATGCACACAACTCTATGAAAAAAAAACGAAATAGGCTAAAGAGGTAAATATATACATACATACCATCACGCCTGTATTCCCCGAAGGGTTAGGCAGAGGTGTAACAATGTACACCCACAGTTCGCCGGTATGTTTAGGTCCCATGTAATAGGGGGCGAGCCTACTGCCATTAACCGGGCACAAATCCTAACTCCGAGCTGCAAATAAGAATTTCATAGAAAAACCCAATAACACTTTTTGCTCGACCCGGGAATCGAACCCAGGACCTCTAGCGTAGCAGTCGCGCTTAGGATCACTAGGCCAACGAGGCAGTTTAAATATATTTAGTAAATAGTACATATATGTTTAAGATAGAAACTTCTTGTTCGGCAAAGGTCTTGGCTCTGTAAAGGCAAAGTAACAGGATTGGACCTTACTGGGAACTTGCCCTCCGGCCTTTGTTATTTCATGTATATTGTAAACTATAAGATAAGGGTTGAAAAGAACAAAAACGTCCCTCTTGAGGGTCAACACAGACGAAACAAGTTGGTCCTTTAAAAAGGGAGCCTCATGTAAAATAGTGCTTGAATGAACAGATGTATGAACGTGGACGAGGCGGAAGAAGTATGTAAAGATCGTAGCAGGTGGCGTTCTGTGGTTTCTGCCTACTTCCATGGGAAAAAGGCGTGAGTTTATGTATGTGATTTTATTAAATCGATCCAGTAGTTTCTGAGATTAGTGCGGTCACACAAACTATTTAGCATTTTTATAAAAACGACTTAAATCAGAAACAACTGACTGTTCTACTGACCTTTATAGTCAATTAGCATGAAAAGTAAGGAGAGGATAATTTTCACATGCACTCTCCTCATTGAAACACCAAAAGTGAATGCAAATGCACGCGTTATGACTAGAGATGATCGGCTTTCCCCATGGGAAAAAGGCATGAGTTTATGTATGAATGTAAGTCATGTAAAATAAGTAACTTCTTTTTTTTTAAATACATCCACACTGGGATATTCTCCATTTCTCCCGAATCGTGGGTGCGTCTACAAACATAAATAAACTGACATACACAACCAGAAAAACCCGGACCGGCGGCTACAAACATTTGTTTCATGCGGGAATCGTGCCCGCGACACAAAGCGCTGCAGCCAATTGGTAAACCACTTCGTCCATGAAGTAAGAAGAGATCTAAGAATTGGATAAGATAAAAGCAAAGCTATACAGTAGCCATACTATGCGGAGTTTGTTCGAAAGAGTTAACGCGACACTGGTATCCAAAAGGCGTTAGGAGGAACACGGATAGGTTTTTGTCAGTAAGAGTCTGACACTCCCTTACGCTCCGCTCAAGGTGGAAATAGTCACATGATGATATCCCATCCTTAAAAAAGCCATACTCAAAATTTTTTTATACGTGCTGAAACACATTTGACTCATAGCATCGCGGGCCGCAAGAAAAAAATATTTAGCTCTTAATAAAAAACGCAATTGTAAATTAACAACGGTATTTACTTGAACGAGGATTCAAAATGTAAAAAAAAACAATTAAACTTGAAAAGTTTGACATTCTGCCTACATAGCGAAGAGCTACAAATACTCACTAGTCCATACGAATCGGCAACTTTCTTAAGCCTATCACTGGAATACATTAGACGTACAATTAATCGTACTTATTGCCCGTTGAATTTAACACTGCGTGACACGAGAGATTCCAAAAAAAAAATAACTTAAAATCTTATGAGTTACGACTTATGAGAAGAAACGTGTTATGGACTTAAGGCCACACCTGTACTTTCATTCAGCATTATATGCCCGAGGCCATTACTACAGCGGTGAAGGAGCAAGTACGTTCTAGACGTCAAAGTCAAATCATTTATTTCAATTAGACCATTAAAAGGCACTTTTGAACGACATGAAAAAAAAAAAATTAAATCTTCCCCCTTCCAAAAAATATTTTTGGCTGGATATAATATTTGACATATTTGATGACGCCATTGGCGCAACAGCTCAACGATTGGTTGCAGCGCTGTGTATAACGGGATCGATTCCGAAACGTAGCAAATGCTGAAATGGCCTACAAGTGGCTGTTCCGAGTCTGGCTGTTTGTGTATGTGAGTTTATTATATTTGTAAACACACCCATCTTTAAGAGAAATTCCTAGTGTGGGGGGAAGATAATTCAAAGCTTCTAGAAATCGCTGGCTTCGCAGCCCATAATCGCGTTCGGCCATCAATAGATTAGTCATTAATTACTATGAGTCATACAGCGAGTGGTTTTTAAGGCGGATACGGTGTTCATCGGTTTATATGGCACCTTTTGTGACCCTGTTTATGGTCTAATTGAACATTTAGGCTATAAAGTTAAAACATGAGGAAATTAAGGTAGAAGTAGTTCTTGGAATTATCTCTGTGTTTTAGTTATTGTTATTTTTCATTTTATATTCATCAGGGATTTTAAGCGTAGCCTGTATGTATTCGCCCTGTAACACCCCCCCCCCCCCCCCCTCTCCTACGAAGGTAAGTGTGTAAGGAAGTAGAAACTTCTCGCTATCTACATTTGCAAAGTAATAAATAACACACAGTATCGACTTGGAGAGGGTAATAACTAACAATTAACTAGCCCGATTGTTTAGAAAAGTTGAAGCTAGTCGCTATTCTAAAACATATGTAGGTTTATGGAGAAGAACGAAAAAGAAATTCCAGAAATTCTATGGATACTCTTTTCAATCAAGTTTTTACGAAATTCTGGTCACACATCTGGTTGTTATAACGATGTAAATAAAGAACAATATAAACCAATAACAAAATAGAGATATAAACCATGACCAACTCCAACCATTCACAACTGACAGCGCCCGTTCCCGAACATTTTATTTATTTATTAAAGCTTTATGCACAATGTATAATAAAATACACCGTACAAAGGCGGACTTAATGCCTTAGGCATTTTCTACCAGTCAACCTTAGGGTGATGCAGAGACAAAATATAGTAGGTGCAAGGAAGACGAACTGATAATTTCCAAGAATAAAATGTAATAATAAATACATATATACATACATACAAACAATATATAAAAAGTCATCAGATCAAAATACATAGGTGGAGAAATATAACAAACTAATTGTGGGACGAGTCTGCCAACTTTTTATGCAAGTATTCGCGAGCTTTTATCTTGAATGTGAACCGACTGGTGGCCATCCTGATATTCTGAGGAAGCGCATTCCAAAAGAAAACCGCCTGGACAAGAAATGAAGATTTAAGAAAACCAGTACGATGAGAACATGACGCGCGTTCACCTACATGTTAACACTAGACCAAGTAATTGTTCAAGAAAGAATACTCGTTCAGGACCAAACACTGTCTTAACGGATATACCATCTCAAAGAGAGAAGTTTCTGCGGCTGGCACGAACAAACAGGAGAGAGAAACTAATTAAGGGTCGGAACGTAGCTTCAAGAAACTCATTATTGACAAATACGCAACCTTAATCTTAAGGGGGATCCATCAAGATAACTAGTAAAATTAAAATTTACGTAGTTTTTGTAAATTGCGGTGTCTGTTTTTACCAGGTTTTTCCAAAACCAAAATAACAATCAAAAGATTAAAGCCAGTCTATGTATCTACATTATGCTCATCAGTGTGCGCATATCTCATCATCATTTTCCTGTCCTTATGCCATATCACTTAGGAAATAGGAACAAATTAGATCAACCAAGTTTCAGATTGTCTAAAGTACACACTTCTTTTATGGGGTACTCTGTAAAATGTTATAATAAAATACCGCTCGATATTCTCGAACTAAATGAGAGAAAATTTAAAACTTGCATCAAACGCACACTATGTAGTCAAGCATATTATAAGTTAGAAGATTATATTAATGACAGGAATGCTTGGCTTAATGCTGGTCCTGCTCCATAGTCACTCGGGTTCACAAATTAATACTTACATATGTATATTAATACAGGGGGATGTTTCTTGCCACCTTTTTATTTGTATTCTCATTGACCTTAATAACGTGTACCGTTATTATTATTTCTATTTTTTTTTACATACTACAGCTCATCTGTCGAATAGAATTACTTAAAACCTTAGTTTTATATAATCTATCATCATTTATTTCAATTTTGTAAATGTGAGTACCATGGAGCCTTTTATTTATTTTATTATTATGTGTTGGACACTACGAGCATGGTGGTTGAGGGCTTTGTCATGCTCACTTAAATGTCTCGCTGATGGTGGCGCGTGGGTCGGATCATTTGGTTCCCTTCATGATGGTTGAGCTAAGTGGTGCTGATCCTCGCGTCATGTTCGTGAACGGGCGCTGTCAGTGGGATTGGTCATCTCTTAACTGCCATGGCTTACATCTTTAGTACTATTATTATCATATATTTTTTTTTTAATTGTTTTATATTTAACTCAATTGTTTTCACATGTAGAAGCAACAAGAATATTGTAACCAAGATTCTGTAAAAACCAATTTGAAAAGAGTGTCCATGGAGTTTCTTGCTCGTTCTTCTCCATAGAGACCTACGTTTTGGAACGAGCAACTAGCTTCAACTTTTTGTATGAGTAACTTCTTGACAATTCAAAAGTGCCTGTAAATGGTCTAATTGAAATAAATGTTTTGACTTTGACTTTGACTTTGACTTTGACTTGATCGGCGCAACACGTTTTCTTCTTCGATTCCGTCCGATCAACCGTCATGATATCGCTGACTCCCTTTTCTTTCATATCATTCTTCGTACAATCCATCCATCTTTTCTTTGGGCTCCCTCTTACTTTCCATCCATGTGTTCGCATATCTCTATGTCTTGATCGACTACCGGTAGATTCATAGGGCTTCCCTTTGAACATCACTAAGAATAACAATTTCGGATGACAATATTTTCTTGTTACATACTTTTTTTTTGGTGAACGTTTTTTGTCGTTGACCAGTTTTGTTACATTGACTTAATTTATATTTCACTAGCAACCCGCCCTGGCTTCGCACGGGTGCAATGCTGATGTTATTATACATATGAACCTTACTCTTCAATCACTCTATCTATTAAAAAAAACCGCATCAAAATCCGTTGCGTATTTTTAGAGATTTAAGCATACATAGGGACATAGTGACAATAACTATCATTTTTTAAGCACGATAATTCAATTAGTATAATTTTAAATGAGTGTATTTTTTCCAGATAGTTGCTTGACTTTGGTTCCTTAAGAAAACCCCTTACTTTAGCAGGCATAAAACCTTTCTGGATAGGTATAACATTTCATAAAAGTACGGTTAAGCCAATTGATTGAATTTGTCTAGCTATTTGGAATAAAGGTACTCCGATTACGGTACTCAGATTCGCTTTAAAAAATAAATTACCCCACACTAGTAATGTCTCCTGTATCGTTAGTGCGTTTATAAGCATATAAACTCACATACACAAACAACCAGACTCGGAACAACTGTCTGTAGGCAATATTATTTGATCCGTGCAGGCATCGACCACGCGGCACGCAGCGCAGCAGAAAATCGTGTCGTCAAACACATTGATCGGGAATTCGGGACATCCACTATTTGAAAGCATATTTCTTGGCTCAGTAAGCTTCAAACTTGGCACTTCATACGTATTCACTCATTTATTAACACACGCTTCAGTAACCTCTAAATATTCGACCACCTGGCTGGTTTTGGCACCCGTTTATTTTGGGAAAATTATTCTCTAAGACCGTTCGTCAAGTGGGACATTGAGTCAGCTGGGACCCTCATTAAAGAACCCACATTTCATGTGTGTGCATTCATGAATCATTCAAGCTGACCCAAGTTTAAGAAGCTATTTAAAAGGTTTGGTAGTTTTTGGTAAAAATAGATCTGTATCTATTTCAGTTTCCTTTATCACATCTCTGACATCGGGAAGGAAAACTTTGTGAGGAAATCTGGACTTACTCTTAAAACACTTTCCGCCATCTGTACGCTTAGATCTTTTAAAACACACTACGGATTTTAATGCGGTTTTCATCAATAGATAGAGTGATTCAAGAGTAATGCAATACATATAGAACATTACGCTACTACTAACTAGAGCGTAGCAGTAACCAAAGACACAACTAAACGCGGGAGACACCGCAAAGCATATAGCTAGTAATTAATATAAGTCTGAAATCGCCAATCCGCCTTGAGCAAGTGTGGTGATCAATGCTCCTGCCTTTTCTGCATAAAAGGCATTTGGCCTGTAGTGGGACAATAATAAGGATTACTCATTAACAATTAATCACCGACGGCTTGTTACTTCCAGATTATGACGTCAGGATGGACCACCACGTATCACTTCGGCTGCATGCTACCAGACTACTCCATGAACCCAGAAGCATTGAGGATGCTCCGGTTTCTGTGGTGGACCGTGATGCTAAAAGTTCTGGAGCTGTTTGAGACTGTGTTCTTTATTTTGAGGAAGAGGAATAGACAAGCTTCCTTCTTGCACATCTATCATCACGTCAGCACGCTGATCATAGTGTGGTCTGCCGTGAAATATGCTGGAGGTACGTATTTTTTTAATATCATTGGATGGCAAACAAGTTGACGGCCTACCTGATGTCACGTGGTCACCGCTGCTTATAGACAGACATCTGCATTACTAAAGGCCATGCTAATGCGTTGCCATCTCAGATACAAAGTAGAAATGTTTCATGTGCCTGTAATTATACCAGCACCCATACCCTTCGAACCGGAGCATAGCACCGCTGCTTTATGGTAGAAATAGGTATGGTTGTATAATAAATAAATATAAATATCCTCCCTGCCTTTATAAACTAAACAAGTACGCAGGAGATTTTATAGTGCACAAGTGTGTCTCTTCCCTTACTCTCATAGTCAGAAATCCGGCGGCGCAGCCGCGAGGTAAATGTTTATGAGAGATTGTGGGTTGGCTCGTTTCGGCAGAAGTAAAATCTATCTTAGATTTAAGCGGTCTCGTTAAAAATATGACACTGTTTCCATAAGAAGTGCAATTCTAATTTAATTAAGTAAATAGTTTATTTCTTTTTATATTGTATTATGTTGTATTTTTTTTTCTCTTGTTTTTGTTTTGTTCTGTTTTCTCATTTGTATTCGTATGATGTCTTTGAATTTTACTGTTGTTAATGTAATTGGCTTTTAAATAGTATTAACAGAATAATAAATAAATGTTAATGTAAATGTAATTCTCGTAATAAAAAACGTTCAAAGTTCAGTCGCAATCGCATCTGTCAAAAATGTATGAAAAAGAAAAACAGATTGAGATTGGAATGCGAACGTGTCTAAAAGCTACTACATTATATAATAGCTGACTATATTACATACCTAGCTAACAAGCTGTACACCCCGCGGTGTCACCTGCGTTCAGTTACGTCTTTTGTTACTGCTTCGACCCCACTTGTCGTAGCGTGATTTTCTTTACGAATAAACTCTCCCCTTGAATCGCTCTATCCATTGCTAAGTTTAAAAGATCTAAGCGTACAGAAGGACAGACATCGGGAAGTGACTTTGTGTTGTACTGTGTAGAGAAGCACTATGAATTTGCAGCACAATAAAAATATTCAACCAATGACGATTCAGCATGATACAACAAATTCATATCATGCGTCGTGTTGCTTGTTTATTGAAAGATCTAAAACAATAGAAAAAAAAAACAATAGCTACGTAGTTACAGTTGTTATTTATGGACTTTTGAATAATTAACAAACAGAATAATCACACTAAGAGCGCATACGTGGTTACTACTCCGCTCCTGTGAGTCGTTGCGTGATGTTATAGACCATACTATTCCTCATGAATCTGGCTACCATATACCTATGTATGCTACCTACCTATGTACCTATGTATTTTTTTTTGGCTTTCTCTACTTTGTATATTTTGTTTGTATGTATGTATACATGTATTTATTATATTTTATCCCTGGAAACTTTCTGTTTCTTGCACCTACTATGTTTTGTCTCTGCATCACCCTAAGGTTGACTGGTAGAAAATGCCAAAGGCATTAAGTCCGCCTTTGTACAATGTATTATTTACATTATGTGCAAAAAGTTTTAATAAATAAATAAATATATACAAAAAAAAAAAATCCAGACCGACTAGTACTTCCAGGGATTAGCGCGGTTTAACAAACAAACATAAAAACTTACAGCTTTGTTATATTAAGTACAGAAATGCAACAAAAGGTACAAAGGCAGGCTTATCGCGGCATTATGCAATATCGCGAACGGTAAAAATAGTTTGGTTTTACAATACAATTTATATGGCATCTACAGAATCCATTGTTTGGTAAAGGTTACAGCGTCCCTCATCAACCCAAAAACGTCCACGGCTGAATACGCACTACCCAATAACTTCAACAACAAGAATGGGCAAGCGACTGTTTGAGAACGAAGGATGTTATGTCTTAGGGCGTGCGGTCAAACTCGCGCGAGTATTGAGTTGGTGTGAACCTATGGCTTACATACATAAACTCATGCCTTTTTCTCATGGGGGTAGGCAAAAACCACAGAGCGCCACCTGCTACGATCCTGACATACTTCTTTCGTCTCGTCCACGGTCATACATCTGGTCATACACGCACGCCGGTTACAAGTACTGCGCACCCGACCTTTCTGAAGAACCTCACCAATAAGGTCAGGGTAGGTATTTGTAGGGCGTCCCCTCCCGGCGTTGCCACTCACATCTGCCAAATAAATCCGTTTTGTTAGTCGCCTTTCACTCATCCTTATAGCACTGTAGCAACGAAAACTATTTTGACATTACTATTAATGAAAATAATTAGATAATAACTAACCAGACCTAAACTAGGGATTGTAATTGAAAAGACGGAGCGTTATGATGACTTGAGTTTATTATTTAAATATTATAAAAATAAAAGACTAAACAGTCAACAAATGGATGCGTTCATGCTAAATAGTTGTTGGAAATATGAACGCAGACAATTTTTTTAATGCAGACACGCGATCGAGCACACCCGCGAGTTTTAGCGTAGATACGCCCTTTTACATTGAACGAGACAGCTTTTTTTTTTTTTGGGGGGCTGGGAAACCATCAAATAACTTCTCCCGCCCTGGGCGGGGCGGGAGGAAAAGTCAGACTTTTATTGACCAAAACCCACCCATGATCCTTCTTGTGCCCTTTGCGTTACGGGGGCGCGGTATGCGAAAAACTTTGAAGAGAACTATACCGACAGAGCGTTCTATACAAAACGTGGTTCCGTAATAATAAGTATGTAAATCCACGTTTATATGGCGCGCGCAGCAGATTCCCGCTAAATACCTTTTTACCTTTATCTGGCATTTTAAAACCAGAAAAAGGTCAACATGAAGCCGAAACTCCCCGAAGCTCTAACATGGCCCGGGTCTCAACTGCCCTGAGGTATGACATACTAAGTAAGGTATGTGGAGGTATGAGAAACAGGGTGTAAAGTTTTTCATCCTCCATTAAAAAGGGAGGACAGTTCCTAACAGACATGTTCTGTCTGGTGGACTACTACCCGACGATTGTTGTCGGGATGTTGTTTACATGCTAAGGTTGCGACGAACTTGGATAGCGCGATCTAGGCAACGTCAGTTTGTCGTAGTAGATTGCTAGATGTACAGGTACTTTAGAAACCCAGGTACCTTCCAAGGTACTAGCAGTAACGTCAAGGAGCAGCGCCTTGACGTTACTGCTAGTACCTTGGAAGGTATTGGGCCGTACATGTAGCTGGGGTGGATCAAATGATCTACCTCCCACCCGTACGTAAAATACGCGCCGAGATGTAGTGTTGCGCAAACAGAATACAATACAAGGTCCAGTTAAAAACACGTTCAGCCCTAATCCATCACGCCCCAGAAAATAACGCTAAACTTGTATGTTACAAATAAATAAAAACGGCTCTTTGCATTGTAAATAACGATATTATTTAAGCGTTTATTCACGGATAGCGTGTACACGGGTCGTTTGACGGCGCTGTGCGGGCGAACCAATCCCAACGGGTGATTTTCGCAAATTCGCCGCCAACGTTTAGAGAAAAAAGTGACATGAAATTTATTCCTGCATAAAGAAGTCTACTGAAATTATTAAGGGTTCATTTTTCGGGTTCCGTAACCAAAGGGTAAAACGGGACCATTACTAAGACTTCGCTGTTCGTCTGTTAACAGGCTGTCTACCATGAACCGTGACAGTTAGACAGTTGGAAATTTTGAAATTTTCTCAGATGATGTATTTCTGTTGCCGCTATAACAACAAATACTAAAAAACAGAATAAAACAAATATTTAAGAGGGCTCCCATACAATAAACGTGATTTTTTGCTTGTTTTGGCTCGATACTGATAACTGCAACAGGTAGACGCTTGAAATAGTTAACACAACATAAACATAACATACCACGCCTGTTTTCCCCGAAGGGTTAGGCAGAGGTGTACCAATGTACACCCACAGTTCGCCGGTATGTTTAGGTCCCATGTAATAGGGGGCGAGCCTATTGCCATTAACCGGGCACAAATCCTAACTCCGAGCTGCTACTGAGAATTTCATAGAAAAACCCAATAACACTTTTTGCTCGACCTGGGAATCGAACCCAAGACCTCTAGCGTAGCAGTCGCGCTTAGGACCACTAGGCTACCGAGGCAGTTATAAAAAAAAAGTGTTATGAAAAGTGCTAGTGTGTGTTAGTTATGTGAAATAAATAATTAAGAAGGTATGTGTGTTTATTTAATTATCATTTTTAGTTAGTATGGCCAACTGTGTCAGCAGCGGTAAGTCCCCTCTTTGAGGAGTGGCTGGAGAGGCGCCACGGCGCCCTCACCTACCGCCTGACGCAGGTCCTCACCGGACACGGGTGTTTCGGGAGGTTCCTGCACCTCATCGGGCGGGAGGAAACGTCCGGGTGTCACCATTGTATGGATCGCCCCGAGGACACGGTGGAGCACACCGTGGCGGTATGCCCCGCTTGGGCGGAGCATCGCCGAGTCCTCGTGGCGGCCATCGGCGGCGGCGAACTCTCGCGTCCGGCCCTGGTGCAAGCCATGGTCTGGAGCGAGAGGGAATGGGATGCAGTCGCCTCCTTCTGCGAGGCAGTAATGCTTGAGAAGGAGGTGGCGGGACGGTTGAGACAGCGGTTCTCCCGTCCCAACCGCCGCGGTAGACGCTCCGGACGTCGGGAGCCGCGAGACGACTCCCGGCCACCGTAGATACGAGCCTGTGGACGGTGAGCAATGGGTAGCTCACCGTCCTTACGTTGCATAACGACAGGCCGTGTCGACCGCGTTCGTGTTTCACGCGCGCTTCAAAGAGATGTCAGCAAAAGGAAGGGGCCACTGAGGGCCGATGCCTGCCGGGGCTGCGGGTTGTTCGCAAGAGATACCGCGCCTTTGGAACGCAAAGGGCACAAGAAGGAACATGGGTGGGTTTTAGTCAGTAAAAGTCTGACAGTCCCTCCCGCCCCGCCCAGGGCGGGAGAAGTTATTTGATGATTTCAAACCCACCAAAAAAAAAAAGAGGAGTCAGAAACCTCCCTGAGTAAATTTAGGTAAAGTGAGCTTAAGAGCTGTGATCCCACCGACGCCAAGAACAGTTCACCTGAAACCTACTTCACCAAAATTCACGAAAGGATCATTTTTACAGAACAACATTGAAGTTCAGTTACATGACCATGAATCGAAAACCAAAATGAGCTTAAATCCATCACACACTAAGTTAAAATTCCTACTAAGCCCAATAATCCATCTAAATAACAAATTACTCCATCAGCGGGAACCATGACAAAGTACCAAATCCCATTAATCCATTATCAAATTACAACGAGCCTGAAACAATTGGAGTAACGAACCAGTAAATAGGCGATTATGAACCACGAAATAACTGTGTAGTGAAGCTTCAGAAACATCTATAGTAAGTAGCTATTGTAAAGACCGGCTGTTTCAGCAATATACAACCTTCTTTTGTACTTGCTTCAGCCCGCGACTCTGTCCGCGTCAAAGTTGATTTATAATCGTACATTTTTCCGGGATAAAAAAGTTTTTTTGCCGACCCGTTTAGCCGTTCTGGTGTGAATGAGTGACAAACATACATCCAAATATCGCATTTATAATAGTAGTAAAATTACATACCAACATACCATTATGCCTGTATTTCCCGAAGGGTCAGGCAGAAGTGTACCAATGTTCCTACAGTCCTACACCCACAGTCCGCTGTTTTTGTATGTTTAGGTTCCATGAAATAGGGGGCTATTGCCATTAACCGGGCACAAACCCTAACTCCAAGCTACTACTGAGAATTTCATGGAATAACCCAATAACACTTTGCTCGACCTGGGAAACGAACCCAAGACCTCTAGCGTAGCAGTCGCGCTTAGGACCCCTAGGCTAACGAGGCAGTTGGGTGAATTTTATTCAACAAAAATATAGTTATAATACCATATTTTTTTTTTTTTTGTGGGGTGGTTAGTCATCAAATAACTTCTCCCGCCCTGGGCGGGGCGGGAGGAAGTGTCAGACTTTTACTGACTAAAACCCACCCATGTTCCTTCTTGTGCCCTTTGCGTTCCGGGGGCGCGGTATCTCTTACGAACAACCCGCAGGTAATATCATTATTTGCAATTCTTACTTCATAACATTTTTAATAAGACGTGTTGATTCAAGCTCTCCAGTTCGTAAACAAAACAAGAAGAACAAAAAACACAAAAAAAACAACCCATTTCTAATAAACATTGAGAAATAATGGTACCGTCGTTAAATGTGGAAATGGCATTTTTACGATAACTTTCATTCAACCATTTTTAATCGCCCATAAAGTCAGATGTCGCACTGACTCAGTAGCTTAGGGATGGCAAACGCTATATTTAAGTGTTCATCTCAGAGATATTTTTTTAACATGCCCTGTAAACTTAAAAACGAAGACAAAGGAGCAAAACGAACCTTTGTCGATGATTTATCTTATTCTACTTGAAATAATCCAATCATATTGAACCAACTAGTAAAACCAATATAGGTACATATAACCATTCTAATTAATGCCAGGCAATATAATATTCTAAGCTAACTTTAGCTCGCGAGTTAGATCGCGTGAATTTTACAACGAGTTCATATTTTTTATTAACCCCCGACGCAAAAACCACGGATTGTTATAAGTTCGTGTGTGTGTGTCTGTGGCATCGTAGCTCACGAACGCATGAACCGATTTTGATTACGTTTTGAAAGGTGAATTAGTCGGGAGTGTTCTTGGCTATGTTTGATGGAAATCGGTTCAGCGGTTTGAAAGTTATAAGCTCTTTTGTTAGCTGCGGTAGGGAGATTTATTCTTCTGTCGGGGGTTACTTAAACATTTTAATTTTGTGTTTTTTACGATAAGATATAAACTATAGAACAAAAAAAAAATTTCGCTAATAGGAAGATACGTTACCCCTGAGGAAACGTATCTTCCTATTAGCGAAACTATTATCAGAATTGGAATAATAGTTCCGGAGATTGGCGCTTTCAAACAAACTCTTTAGCTTTAAATATTATGAAATACTACTATAGATACCAATAGCTCAATCAAGTTATAATAAAGTATATCAAAGATTTCCAATTCACATAGTGGGCGGAGAATAATCCGCGTGAAATCTTCGCCAACCCTAAGCAGGGATTTACCATAAAAGATTTTTCGCTTTCCAAATGTGGGCCAATAAGCTTTTTGGGCAAACGCCGATCCATTTTGTCATGTTTCCATAACACCAATCAATTGAACTGTTACAACGACTGATTGAATTCTATAGATCGATGAAATGAACGTTTTGATTGGTAGATAAGCGGTCGGGTTTAGTTAACGAGATTTACTGGTTCAATTTGGGTAATATTGAGGTAGATGTTTGTGTATTTTGGGTAGTATGCGTAAGCCTCGTAAGTGAATATAGCAGTGTACTTTACACTAGCAAGAAAAACTAATATGTAAAAAGGTTCAAAGATAAAGACTAAGAATATGGGCATACTTTATTACCTGTGACACAGTGGTCAAGGGTCAATTGTTGTGGAAGCCGAAGCAATTATTTCATTGCTTATATAAAATGCCTGCAGTGTAACTGCGATTACATTATTATTTAATACAGTGTATACTACTGATTGTGCTCATGGATGTTGTGTATCTGTGGTTTGGAAATTCTAAAAGGAAGCCGGCAGGAATAGAGTTTTACAGACTTCTCATCACAGCAGTGCTATTCTGAATTAAATATCCTCGGTGAATTTAGATGAAGTGAGATGTCTTCCCATCTGATGCTAAGGACCGGCAGCCGGCAGGTTACCTCAGGCTTACTTTAATTAAATTCAACATACCATTACGCCTGTATTCCCCGAAGGGTTAGGTAGAGGTTTACCAATGCACACCTACATGTCTCCAATATGTTTAGGTCCCATGTAATGGAGGGTGAGCCTATTGCCATTAGCCGGGCTCAAATCCTAACTCCGAGCAGCATAGAAAACCCTAATAACGCTTTTTACTCGACCTGGGCATCGAACCCAAGACCTCTAGCGCAGCAGTGCCGCTTAGGACCACTAGGCTAACGAGGCAGTTAATGGAAATAGGAAATCCAGTCATAATTACATTTTACCCGTTGGCGATAGTAGCAATCAACTTTGCAGTTTCCTACGTTACCATGCAATGTTGTCAACGGTAAAATATGCTAATGACCTAGGGGTTGCGAACTAACGCAAGCTAAGCTTAACGAGCTAGGAAAACGTTAGTATTCACAGCAAAGCTTGAGGTTGGCTAAGCGCTTTTCTCTAAACTCGGCAATGTTCCAAGCCGCAGTCCAGGTAATATACTTTAGACAGATCAACAAAATATGCCTTAGACAGCTTGACTTTTTTTTAGTACTCCTTTCAAAGGGTAAAAGTAGTAATGGATAGAAACAACTTTGACTATAACAACAACCCGGAAATATTAAAAAAAAGGCGTTCTATACATTAGCTACTAACGTGCCGTAGTTCATTCGTGTAAGAGACAGCAGTTCATTTTTCATATTTCAGATTTCATCCCATGGTAAAAGTTGTGCGTATTCATGTAATAGTAGAGCTCTTTGTGAAGGACCTCGTCCGAGAAAGTACTACCACTTTGCCTAATTCTGCCGTAAAGCAGCGTTGCTGTGTTCCGGTTTGAAGCGCATGGCAATGGTACAGGTACATGAGACATTTTAACTTTGTCTCTGCAATGGCAACACATTTGCAAGGCCTCTGGTATAGCAGATGTCTATAGACAGCGGTGACTACTTATTATCAGGTGGACCGTCGGCTTGTTTGTCATTCAATGACATGTAAGAATAAAAAACAATTGTTCTTTAGCCCCGTGAAAACTGCGGAGTGAATTCTAAATCGGCCTGTATTTCAGGCAAGGTCGCATGTCTCTTACATAAGGTCCCTGATATATCGAACCTCAGTTTACTCGACACAGATGACTGACTCGCCCGGGACGTCGACATAAAGTTCATTGAAACGGTGCTTCGTAAACTTTCAAGCTGTCTGAAATCATCCATTCGAACTGAATAATACACTGCCTTTGCAGCTTCTATTTGCGTATATAGGTCAGCTATTCTTGGCTTTATAGATTGACAATAGCTATACGGGGTGGAAGGGACATCGTAAGGGAAACTTTTACTGTGGATTCAGTACAACATTCTGGGCCCCAAAGTTTACATTTGACATAAATAGACATTTCTTTGTGAAGGAGCTCGTCCGGGGAAGTACTAATCATAATCTTGACAAAATCAACTGGTTGCTAATTTAATTATATAAGTAATTTGTTTTGACTATTATTACTATTTTGTTTTTCCTTTTAGACTGTCATGCTACATTTGGTGAGGTCAGGTGGAGACAACGAATCATTATATGAGCCATAGTAGGGTCACATAATGATTCGTTGTCTTTTGTAAGGTAATAAATGGTCACCTACGATCACAATATTGGTATTAAATTTTGCAATTAATTTAGCTTTCATTTCTTAATTTGTGGCACTTAGTTTGTATTGTAGTACTGTGAATGACTTTTATTGTTGGTAGATCGTTTTGACATTAGTATATTCTTTTATGAAGTTAATGTAACTGCATAACTTATTGTGATACATATTTTAAAAGAGTATGTACGAAGTTTCTTGCTTGCTTGTTTCTTGCTTTCTGGTCTAATTGAAATAAATGATTTGACTTTGACATCAGATGGGCCGTCGCGTCGGTATGCTAGTCAAATAACAATGCAAAAAAATAAAATCTTCAATCATAAATATAAACAGCTGTTCCATACATTTCGACCGTACCTATAAATGTTACACTTTTGCATGGAACAGCCAATTTAATTTTTTTTAAAAGGCCTGTTGTACCTTTCATCGCTGGGGCGTCTACAATCATGAATTGAATCTACGACGTTCCTTCCGTTATTATAGACAAAAGAAAAGGTAATAATAAGATTTTGCTGCTATACAACGGCTTAGTGTTTAAGCACACGGGCCACAAAAAGTTGCCACTTATACATAGTTGGAAAGGGCAACTAAGTAGTGGAGGTGGGCGACAGTCACATATGGGCGGTGGTCAATGTGCCCAGTGTTAACGCAGTGCTGGGTTATCGGAGAATGTCGACGTTATGTAGTCGATAGTGGTCACACGAAACGCTTAGCGGCGTTTTTTATTACACATCTGCACGGTTACTTTACACAATAACTGTGATTATTTTTATATTTTTTACTATTTTATATCTTCTCGCCCGAAATACAGGTTTACTTAGTTCCGGTACATAAAACTTACAAATATACATTTAATTATATCTTGTCAATTCGAAAGGCGTACGACGTGTGTCTTCCGTGTGCGGCAAATTCATATTACGAAAACCGTTACTGTAGTTCGCATTTAAGTGGCAACGATTTGTGGCCGCAGCACGTCGACCGTGTGCGACTTGCTTAAGCTCAGGCGCAGTGTCGACAAAACCACAATAGCTTTATAAGTAAAGCACAAAGCGATTCAGTTATCTCGTGCTTCAAAACCACTGATCTGGTCTTTCCGTCTCAGATTTGTTTCATAATTCTTATGTAAGAAGCTTTGTTAAACAGTTGAGTTCAAGATGTATTTTCATTAGTTTCCTCTATAATGAACAGTGGGTATTCATCGACTAAGCCTTTCTGTGTAACTTCTTGACAATTCAAAAGTGCCTGTAAATGGTGAAATTGAAACATCTAAATGCTTTGACTTTGCATTTATAAAGTTGAAGTTTCTTGTTAGTATTAGATAAGAAACCAGACCAATATTGGTTCTATCTATTATGACCTATTGGTTTGCTGAGTCTGAGTTCAACAGCATAATTGAGATGAATTCATGAGCATTGATCACTATGTTTGCTCAAGGCGGATTGGCTTCAGATTTATCATCACCATCATCATCATCATATCAGCAGCAGGACGTCTACTGCTGGACAGAAACCTCCCCCATAGATTTCCAAAAATCGGTTCAGATTTATATTAATTATAAATCCAGGTTTCCTCATGTGATGTACTCCTTCACCGATGTCAGTGAAGTCCAAAATTAACACAGAAAGGACATTGGAATTGAAAAAGTCACATTGGTACGTACCCTAACCACAAGGCCATCGCGATTTCGACCTTAAATTATTACCAGAAAACAATTAAAGTCCACAGGACCATTTTAGACCGAGATCTTGTAGTAATTAATGAAAAATGTTGATCATTAAGGCAAACAAGTAACTTCAAATAAAACTTGACCTTAGCTTGCGAGGGTGAAATAGCGTGAATAGGTACGAGAAATGCGGAGGGCGATACGAAAATATTATATAACTACATACCTTTTAAGAATTTCAAACATGTTTTCAGTGCTTGTTAGCTAGAACTTGACACATTTTCTAAATATCATTGAAATGGCAACCAAGCCGACTGTCCACTTGATGTTAAGTAATCACGGCTGCCTATAGACATCAATAGCTGCCTATTGGTTGCAATACCACAGACCTTGAAAATGCGTTGCCATCCAAGAGACAAAGTTGAAATGTCTCATGTGCCTGTAATTACACCGGCAAGTGGCGGTGGCGGTTTGAAGGGTGCCATACTCTTCAAACCGCCACCGCTACTTGCCGGTGTAATCAAAAAAAAATAAAAAAAAAACAACACTGCTTTGCGGCAGAAATAGGTATGGTGGTAGTACCTACTTCCCCGCACGAGCTCCTTCACAAAGAGCTCTACTATTAAAAATTCAAACAAAAGCCTTTTTAAACTCTAGACATCGAGGTAGAATAAAATGAGTCCAACAATGCCTACAAAGTATAAGATCCTTTTGAAAAAGCCGCTCTTTCTTTCTCCAAATAGTTTTTTTAACTGCTAAATGCCATTAAGACCCAACTTTTTTCAATATCCCGACCCTTCCACAAATCTTGTGTTTTACTTAGGTCCTACTTACATTGAATCCATACTAATATAATCTAACTCTGTCTGACTGTCTGTCTGTCTGTTGCGCTTTCACGTCTAAACCACTGATAAAATTTGGTACAGACATAGATTAGACCCTAGAGAAAGCAAATAGGCTACTGTTCGTCGCAAGAAAAGTTTTGGAGTCCGTCATTATTGAAGATAAAGCCATCATGAAAGTTTGTATTTAGACACTTGATAAAAAAAAATATGAACAAAGAGCTGCCCAAAGAAACTATTCCACGCAGACCAAGTCGCGGACAAAAACATGTTACCTACATATAACTGGAAGTAGCTAAGTACTCGACTACCTATAACGAATGACTTATGGATCTGGCCCTCGTTTTATGGAACGTTAAATATTGGACTATTCGCTGGAACCGATAAGGCAGTACTGGGTAAGGGGTCATCCATTAACGATACGTGGTAAGGTTTTAGACTAACCCCCTGCCCAAAATCACGTATACTTTTTAGGTACCAATTAGGTACCCGAAATATTTTTTAAATACTATCTAGTTTTATTCCGGAAATATGTTTTTTCAGTTATTCGCATCGAGAAAGTAAATACAAGTAATTTCCCACTACATCACCCTTTAAAAATTTTAGTGATTTTAGCTAAAAACCCCTAACCCCTTTTCGAGCCTCACGTGATTAATGGTTGATCCATAACCGGTGATGGTTGTATCAACATTTCTGGATAGTACAATAACGTGTTCAGGAGATAGGAAAGCTTGTTTTTTTTTATTGTCTACAGTACATAGACGAGGGGTGGTCTAGAATTAGGTCACATGTGGCGTCTATTTATAGTCTTCTGGTCTGAGCATCTGACGCGACAACTCTTTTATAAACACTAGATATACATAGACAGGCAAGACTTAAAAGGAACCTCCTCGTAATCAATCTATGAATAAACTAATAAATGAGATGATAACGACGACCTGATAAAGGTCGTGGGAAATCGCTGGATGCAGACACCGCAGGACCGGTTATTGTGGCTTTATTAAGGGGAGGGCTATGTCCAGCAGCGGACGTCGATCGGCTTATTATATGATGATAACGATTTAGTACATGATCCTAAGCCCCAAAGAGATACAAAGATTTTTCGAGTGTTGTTACACTTATTTTGGATGTTTTTTTAAGATATATTCTCGCTTCCACCTCTCTGTATGATTGGTGGGTTTGACGATATCACCAGAATTAGGGACACATAGAAAGAGCGAGAGAGGTATAGAATAATCGCAAATGTACGAGAGAAAAGATATGCTGCGCGTACTTCATATAAATTGGGATTTGGGCTGGAGGATAATATTGATCAGCCGAGTTTTTTTCTTGATTGTAGAGATATTCTGCGAAAATCTTTCTCGGTGAATTTAAGTGAAGTGAGCTTGAGGTGAGCTGTTATTCCTTAACATCAGTGGGATGACAGTTCAATTCGCCTTTTTATAGAATCAGCCGGCAGAAGAGGCTTTCGAAGTACATGCTGTATTAGACCTTACTAGCTTTTAGTCCGTGATTCGTCCGCCTGAACTTCCTTACAGATCCCAAACACGGCTTTTTAAACAAAATAAAACCTATAGCACTCAGGAATGACCTCCCTTTCTATGAGCGAAAGAATTTTCCAAATCGGAACAGTAGGTAATTCCGGAGATAACAGCGCTTAAGTAAAAAAACAAATAAACCATACTTTCAGCTTTAAAATATTACTATAGATAGATTTATCCATTTTTAGCAGGACAAAACGATGTAAAAACGAAAATCTAGCTTAACATAATGTACTAAGTACGATTTTCATTTGTAACGTGTTTGCAACTAGTACATACGACATAAGCGGGTTATTGCAATTAAGCCCTGTCAATGGTGCATGTGTGTAGATAATAATAGCCGATACAAATGGCGCAGCGGCTAATGATGTGATCGCCATGTTATGTAAGGTACAACTCTGAAGCACTATAAAAATTGGTCCTTTTAAAAAGGACCAATTTTTTATTTTACTTAGAACCTCTGGCCAATTTTTTTAGGTCATTTTTAACAATTTGTTTTACTTAAAATTAGCACTAGACACTAGAAATTATCAGGGCTCCTTTTTTGACCTACATATTTATAACTACGACCCTATCATGCTGTGTACACAGCACGACGACTGTTGAAACAGTAAACAAGACTATAAAAAAATAATAAAGATAAAGATATTTTAATTTTTATTTATTTTTTCCAGTTGCGTGTCGTGAACTAGGCTAATTAAAATTGGCTTACTAAACACAGTTCCAAGTTAAATATTCAAAATATTAAATAATTTAGAAAGTTTTCTTAGTCTTGTTTACATTTTCAATAATAGTCACGCTGTGTACACATTAAATTCCACGTGTGTCACGCTGTGTACATATTAAAGTTAACACAGTCAACTGTAAATGCCGTGTCAGTATCCTCACCATCTACATCATCATCAAATCACACAGATCAGCCAAACGACGTCCACAGCTGGACATAGGCCTCCCATAATAATAGCTATAGTATCAGTCAACATAAATTTTGAATTTTTATATTAAACATACCTACTCATATCGCGAACAAAATAAAAAGATTCGTAAGTAAAAAAAACCGGACAAGTGCGAGTCGGACTCGCGCACGAAGGTTTCTATACCATTACCGATAAAAAGCGGCAAAAAAAAATCATGCCTGTTGTATGGGAGCCCTCTTTAATATTTATTTTATTCTGTTTTTTTAATCTGTATTTGTTGTTATAATGACAACCGAAATACGTCATCTGTGATGTGTGAAATTTCAACTGTCTAACTATCACGGTTTATGAGATACAGCCTGGTGGCAGACGAACGGACGGAAAGCGGAGTCTTAGTAATAGGGTCCCGATTTACCCTAAAAAAAATCAAAATGAAAAGGTTCGACAAAACAAGAGAAATAATGCGACAAGTACTGGGCTTAGCCTAAGGCCACACGATTCTAAGCCAATGTTCTATAAATACTGCAATCAATAAACAGAGTCTAGTCGCTCAGTTTGCGATACTTTGTTGATTTTAATAATGAAAGTGGGTATAGTGAGAGAAAATAATGTGACACCTACGATGTCCAAGATATAGGTCGAGAAAATAATGACAAAACCAATAACGAAACGATATATCAAAGGCTACATGTCACAGTCAATATTGATATCGCACAATGGAATGTGTCTATACACACAAAGCAAAGCCAGGCCTGTGTCACAAATAATTTGGCGAAGAATCTACGAAAGAACTACTTATGTAGTTCTTACTAATGGGTTTCCAGATGTCACACTTATCTATATCTATACCAAGGGACGCAAAGGACTTTAGGGGAAACACGGATGGGTTTTAGTCAGTAAGAGCCTGACACTCCCTTCCGTTCCGACCAAAACGGAAGAAGTCATATGATGATTTCTTATACGGTCAACTTGTCTTTTACGTGAAGCTGGTTTTAAATGAAATAGATCATTTGTAAATGAAAAAAATACTAAGTAGCAAAACTCAACTAGCTTCCAGCTAACTTCTTTCTCTAACGAATCATCTTTACTCAACAGACTTTACAAGACAGGCACAATTTGACGAAGATGTAATCTAAACACCTTCGATGGGTACAAAATTAGTTTACATTGTTTACATAGGGCGTGCTCTGTTTCTGTAACAAGATACGCGTGCCGACTGTTTCTTAGGTATTAGTATCATGATGGCCCAGTGACTAACCTCTTATGCTTGAGATTGTGGGTTCGAAATAGGGCAGGTACCAATGTGATTTTTTTTTTTCAGCCCGCTTAATATTAACATACATACATACCATCACGCCTGTACTACCCGAAGGGTAAGGCAGAGGTGTACCAATGTACACCTTGACAATAACAATTTTCCTGAGAATCGACCCCAATACCTCTAGCGTAGCAGTCGCCCTTAGGACCACTAGGTTAACGCGGCAATTAAGTGTCAACCTAATGTTAAGTGGTCACCACTGCCCATAAACATCTGCAATACCAGAGGCCTTCACAAATGCGTTGCCATCCCAGAACCAAAGTTAAAATGTCACATGTGCCTGTAATTTTACCGGCACCCATATCCTTCAAACCGTGACACAGCAACGCTGCAATTCATATGTATGTTCTAAGTTTATCTTGGATATCTTTGACAACGGTGAAGGAAAACCTCTTGAGAAAACATAAAAACTTATAAGGAATATAAGTCTGAAATCGCCAACCCGCCTCGAGCAAGCGTGGTGATCAATGCTCGTGCCGTCACTGTGTGAGAAAAGGCGTTTACCTTGCAGTGGGACAATTATAGGCATAGGATTATTACGTATTTTGTAAGTTTATCTTCTTGGACATCGGTGATGGAAAACATCGTGAGAGAATCTAGACTTAATCAGTTTCTGTTCACTTAAACATGCTGGATTTTTGAGACGGGTCACTAAGGGCAGGAAAACGTTCCTCGGAGACGACCGTCCATAACTTTTTGAGATATTCTAGTCTCCTAGGAATGTTTTTTTGTAACTACAACTGTTAAGGTACCTGCCCTTAGTGATCTGTCTCAAAAATGCACCCTGTATACCTACTACCTGATCCTCAACTGCTCTCCTATTTCTATTATCAGTCACACCGCGTTTTCCAATGAATATTAAAACAATCTATATATAAAAGTCTGTGGTCCCTAATACACATACTAAAACCTAATGCGATTACCCAGAACTTTTATGGACATCATCAAAATATATAGCGGCTCATATAACGATTCCCCGGGTGAAAACAGCCCGACCTTTACGTTGCATGGACTCTGAAAGTACATTATCTCAACAGAATACTGTTCCTTCTTCCAGTTAAATCTTCTTCATATTCTTGTAGAGTGTAATAAATACCAAAGATGGAGAGAGAGGCATTGATGCAAAAATCTATACTAATATTATAAAGAGCTAATTGGTTCCGGGAGACACTGGTTTTACCTTTTTTTTTCATTAAGAGAATGCTACTTTATTGCTAAGTGCCATAAGGCTATGTTTTATGGTACACTTGTCTTCCATGCGAGGGAAGTCGCGGGCAGAAGCTAGTTTAACATAAATATATACGATCAAGGAGCATTCGTAAGCATATCAGCAGAACTAACATCTGTGACAAAGCAAAATTTATTGTAAAGATTTTTATCAATTACACTTTCCTTTTTTTTTTTTAATTAATAAGACTAATACTATAATGCAAGAATGTTGTTAAGCTTGGTCATGATGGTCATGGAGATAAACCACCATCATCATTTCAGCCGTAAGACGTCCAGTGCTGGACATAAGCCTCCCCCATAGATTTCCAAAAGGAACGGTTGGAAGGGGCCTGCATCCAGTGTCGAATGGAGAAAATTGCCCTGAATAAAGAAAGAAAAGTCTAGTCAAAATTATTTTTTTAACCATTTTGAAACTAAGTTATTTTAGCGGGAAACTGACTAACCACAACCTAGAAACTAGTGTCCTTTTCCCATTCACAAAATTTCTTCAAGATAAATTACTTATTGACCAATATGACAAGATTTGATGAGATGAAGATATGATTGATTGAGCGCGCTGTCGCTACAGTCTCCCTAAGGGCAACAATGCCTTGGCATTGGAATATCAAATAATCTATCGGCCACAGTGACAGACAGTATTGCTCAATAAATTCTAGTCGTCAGTGAAACAGGATTATCATCAAACTTACCTGTCCAAGACCAAAGTTCCATCATCAATCACCCAGCTTTATTAACTTATTAAAACTTTCAGAGGCTTTGACGACATTATCTTGTTTAAGTTATCACGTTGGGAAAGTCTGAATTTTAAAGATCTTACGGCTCTTTTAATTTATGCGTTTGGTGTCCAAGTACTGCGCCACTGGAGCGTCTAGAGTAGTTTGTTTGTCGGATTGCACAAGGACGGTTGTATTTTTTCATACAGTGGACACGTAACGTTTGTCGTCCAGGCGTCGTGCGGACACAGTACGGGTGAAGTACTGCGCTCTTGACCTGTCATTTGTATCTGTCCGGACTGCACACGGACGGTGCTGCAGCATACCGGTGTCATTCGCAAAAATGGAAAACACCTTAAGTTTTTCTTCAGAAAGTTCGGTTGCGCAGTACTCGTAACCGGCGTGCTTGTATGAACAGATGTATGAACGTGGGCGAGGCGAAGGAAGTATGTTAGGATCGTAGCAGGTGGCGTTCTGTGGATTCTGCCTACGCCCATGGGAAAAAAGCGTGAGGTTATGTTATGTTACCTTAAGTTTTTGAAAACTTTTACCATTATTAGAATAATTTGTTTAGTTTAAATTCTATCGATTCTTTCTTGTAGCATTCATTCATAAATAAAGTCGAAAATATTTTTTCTCTATTTAACCAAATATTTACTATGGTTGCCTTGACTTATTTTTTTTAAATCACCTAAATTAGGTTCCATGTTTGTTTCATTAAAATATCTACTATTAAATTTATAGGTACTAGGACCTATCTTATCACGGTAAAAGAAGCGAACTAACGTTATATTATTATTACCATCATTTACGACCAATAAAAGGTTATAACCCCACGTTTCTGCTTCATATCTAAGTTAGATCTACGAGTTTATGTTATTGCGTTACGTCATTTTAGTACACATAATTGCCACGATTTATCATTTAATATTTGTGGCAATATCGAAAACTTGATTGCTTTGAGACGCGTTATGAAGTCCAAAGGGACCAAAATAAACAACCTGTGTAAGACTAACTATCAGTTTCTTGAGCGAAATATTAATATGGCTAATTGTTAAGCAGCTGCTGTGATTTGTTGACTAAACTATCAACACGCGCGAATTTCATAATTTGACACGTTGATTTTTGTTCTAAAAACTGGAATTTATATATCCATGAACCATTAACACATTTTCTACAATCACAGTAGTTAGAAGAAACTTGATCCACCATTATTACGTAGGAAGGCTGGTCGTAATGGGCTCGAAATACAGAATTAGTAGCACAGTGAATCTGACCCTATAGAAACCTGTAGTTAAGTAAATAATTGCCCGACCAGGTAGAAGAAAAATATATTTCAAAAGTTTTATTTTACAAAAGTATACTCTGTAAACATTCCAACACAAACATGAACATAATTACATAATTTATTAACTCATAATGCTTAAATTCGTATGATATCCTCGTTACCCTATCATAATCTCATAAGACCATTTTATGAAGTCATTATTATTCAATTACCTCAGTGAAAAGCTTTGGAGTACATTCCGAGGGTCCTTTTGAAGATCAGCATGTTTAGCTGAGTGAATTTAATCTTATGATCAAAGCTGGGTCGGATTGAGGATAGCTTTCAGGTTCATAGGACCGGATAGTACGTACTTAATTTATTAAAAATTGAATTGGTAATGGGTTTTGAAGGACTGCTTGGAGATAACAATGTGTTGATTATTATCAAAATAAAGAAAGAAAAAATGTTTATTGCCCAGATCTTCGTTTGTTTACCAGTGTAAAATTCTAAATGGCCTTCGACTTTTTTTTTTAAGTTACGTCTAGACGAGATGGGAGTTTCCTGAATATTTACTTACTTTTTATTAACCGGAATAGTTGAGTTTAATGACCGAATCATGTATAGGAATAGAATTTCTACCCAAATCCAAAAGGACCAAATAAGTTCAAAGGACCAATAAGAAAACTGACCGAAATAGACCAAATTCAACACAATTAAGCACTATAGGTATTACCACTTAGCCCACATAATTGCTGTTTTCGCCCAGCCGAGCCTTGAACGTCAAACTTTGCCGAAACTACGAAATTGTGCCTTCCAGTTTGTTTGGGAACTTAAGACTTTAATGCTTTTGCGTGAAAATTTGTCGAGAAAATTGCAAAACAAATTGAACACTTCAACAGAGTACGTGATGTCGAAAACATTTTTATGTCTCTCTATTTATTATTATTGGTTTGTTTTATGCATGACATGTTACTCCGTCCTCTTGGAAGTCAAAGGCTCCTTAATTTGCTTTCATGCGGGGAAAATAATCCACGTGATCCAAGTCGAGGGCAGAAGCTAGTCTGTTATAAAAATAGCTAAAGAAAGTGACCAACAATAACTATTACCATTCCCCTTTCCAAAGACTCAATGGCCACCATTTGTTTACATTAAATACCATATCGTCGCCAAACGCCATCTTATTTGAAAAGCATTTGAATGTTTTCGCCCGGCCGACAGCTTCTAAATAAAACATGGAGGTTTTATTTAAAAACATGAAAGCCTGAGGCTTTCGTTTGCACGAGTGCTAAATATAGCAGCGGTATTAAGTATTCTTTTTGTTTCTCAAGTGATGTTGTGGATTTATTCTTCTGAATAGGCCTTGGAAGGCTATGAAAGATGTTTCTTAAGGAATTATGTGTAGATTACGTAGGTGATTTTATATTCTGTTTTATAGACCCACTAGCTTCACTAGTATTTTTGACCCGCTTTATTTCACGTTTTTGGTTACTGCTCCATTCCAGCCTATACTATTCCTCATAAATTTGGCTATCTTATACAAAAATATTTTTCCAATCCGACTGGTAGTTTGAGAAAATAGCGCGTTTAAAAAAAAGAAATATTTATTATATTAGTATAGATTATTAGAAGAAACGAACATAACGTTTGGGAACGCGCTGTTTAGATTGGTAATTCCAACAGCGGCAATATAAATTAATGTTTGTACTTAGTTGAATGTAGTCGGTACTTTCGACAGGTAGCTATTAGCACTCGTATTTGCTTTTACAGCATAATGTAATGTTTGTTCACATACCCAATGAACATTTACTGGGAAAACGTTTAATTTTCACCCATCGTTAATTTGTATTTCCACAGCATCGATTTGGTAGGTACTGAAGGGATTCTGGCTGGTTTAACCATGTTGAACCTTATATTTGTAGTATATGGTTCAAATGATACTAACACAGTTAGAAAATAGAGCTATAAGGACATCTTTCTTAAAATTTTCTTAAAATAATTCGAAATATGTATCTTTCATGACATCTCAAGCATGCGTCATCTCTCTCACTTTAACATTTACCTTTTTTCTCAGTCATGTATCATTAAAAATTCAATTTCTACTGAATAAACGTGGGAAAGCACGCAATACGCGATAAATAATCGCATCAAAAAAGCACTAAACACAAATATTAAAATCGCGCTATAAAAATCGCACCGCAGTGCGCGCTCGCTTGTAGCCCTTTTTAGTGTTTAGATCAGTATAAAAGTAATTCTATAAAACAATGGTAAACAACAATAAACTCGCCATCAATTGCCGAAACTGGTGACATCTGCCTACCGTTACAAAACTGGCTTTTATGTTACTACTCCACACAGTGGAAGCCTGAAGATGGACCGTATCGCCAAGGTCGGCCCAGAACGAGGTGGTCTGATGACCTTGACGCGTACTACGAGGGCTTGTCCAAAGTGGCGCGAGAAAAGAGTTTCTGGAAGGATTTCATGAAGTCATTTGCCCAACACTGCACCAGTGCAAGCTAGAGTAAAAAAGAAGGAAAAAAAACTACTTCGAAAACTTAAAAAAAGAATTTAGTCATGCCTATGCAACGGGCATTGCATAGGCATGCGCACGTTTTCGCTGTCGAGAAACCCCGTGACCCAAATACAAGGTACGTATTACCCTTCCATATAGTATACAGAGGAATATTCTGCTTATTTTTAAGCCAAGACTTTCAGGTAACGTGAAATTGTGGTTCTGTCATAATATCTTTGAAAGGGTTGTTTGAGCAGGGCGTGTGAATTAAAAAAGGCGTCTGTTTATTAAAAGGTCACTACCACACAAGTGTCTAAATTCCTTATAGAAGGCTTGTATAATACCGATGTAATTACTTGATGCTTTTTTTGGTTACAATTATCCAGTTCTGTGTATCCTCATCACTTTGGTAATGTATTAACCTTTTGAGCGCCAGGGTCACAAATACGTGACAAGCGAAAACTGTCCCTGAGCGCCAACGACACAAATATGTGACAAAAACAGCGGTACATTAAAACACGAAATAAACTATTTAAACATTACTTTAATGCCTATTTATTTATATACCTATAAAATAGAAGGTCCAAAATTTATTTATTTCCATAAAACTAATTAAATTGCATTATAAATATTGAGAAATTTTACGTTAAAAAGAAAGAAATAAACTCTGAAAAAAGAATGTCCTCACACGCCAGAGTCATAACTGCGTGACCGCTAGTGATGTAGCGCATGTTGGATAATATCATTATTTCAAATCAAAGATCGATTCGAAACTTTCCTCTGGAATATATTATTTTAGGTATAATTTGGTACTAGGATAAAGCAGCATTAATTTTATAAAACCAGTCTTAAAAATCATTCAATAAGCTACATAGTCAAAAATAAAATTTGGTTGGGTCGAATTTCGATATTCACTAATCCCAACTCAAGCGCATCCCTAACGCAACCCGAATTATCAGTACCCTGTACGCCATGGTCACGACTAGACGACAATATCGTGACGTCACAAGCGCGGCGACCAGAAATTAGTGAAGTGAATGAATAATATTTATGATTAATTTACTTGTGATATCGAGTTCAAGATTTATATTAAGTGACTATTATAATGAGTGGGAATTTAATGACTACGGAAGAACTTCTTCGCATATTAGAAGGAGTCTCAGATGACGAAGAATTTTCGGAAACAGAATCTTTGGACGAATTTGATTTAGAGGTAAGTTATTTTTATCTGCTTTTATTTTAAAAATTTTGAGCAAATATTAATCTTATTAAAAATCACGATGAAATCTGTAAGTGTGGCCTGGTATTGGTGTTTGTAGACCGAAAGAAACATATTTTTTACAGAAATAAGTTACTTTTGAGAATATTATTGTTGTAAAAAAATAGATACAGCCGTTATACAGAGTTTTTAAGTTGATATATCGATCGTTGTTTGTTTACATACGATTTAATTAAGATATGAATCAGCATACAGTTACCTACTAAATGCTTGTTGTATTATTTAACCTATTGATCGCTAACATAAATAAGTAAAAATCAAGAATGATTTTGATATTTTTACTTGTGTATATGTTTAAGCGATATAATATGTTTAAATATTACATATATTTATGAAATATTAATTGCGCCTTATACCTAAGCCTGCACTCATAGGTTTCTAATATATGTATACTATTATTTCAATTAATTATTATGTATATATGTGTGCAGAGAACTCGACTTTTCAGTTTTGTTTCGGTAATTCGGTATATAGTTCCTATAGTGTTCGTCAAGCTATATGATCCCTCCGAAAATGTTTTTAAGATATAATTTATGTAGAGCAGAGATTTTCATAGTTTTTATTTACCTTCTTAACCTATTTCAATCATATATTTTTAAGTACCTGTTACATTCGGAATTATAAATCTGATTTAAAAAACGTGTTTCATTTATTATAAAATAATATTGTACTAGAACATCGATAAACGAGATATTACGTTGCCACATCCTTATTTCGGAAGCGAAGTAGTTATTAAAATGGCGGGCCGTCCACGCCATGGTCACAATATGAAGACAGCAGATCAAGAATAGTGTTGTACCTACAGTTATTATATTTAAATATATTGTAGTCTCATATCTGTTATTACGGTATTATACAAGTCTGTAAATAGTGTATAACTATTACTTTAATAGGAAGAAATGTAATGTTGAATTAAATTTCAATGTTATAAGGACATTATATTTCGAAATTAAAGACGAAAATGAAAATAAAATTGATTATCGATGAAGTTTTGGAAACCCTATTTTTTTCGTAGGTATTTGCGGTGAATTTGTGGCCTGGCGTTGAGGGCAAGTTCATGCGTTTTTGCTCTGGCGTTCAAAAGGTTAATGCACCATCGAATCTATCTATTTTATCTGCACTGCTATTTTGTAATCTAAAAATGTCTGCATGAATTTCGGTGAAGTGAGCCGACCTGTCAGTCCCTAGCATTAGGTGGGATGACAGCTCACTACAAACTCACTTACCTAAATTTACCGAGGAAATTTTTTACAGAATAGACCGAATAGCTTTGGTCGGGTCATATAGCAAATTATGAATGATTGAATCCGAACTAAAAATTTCAAATAATTAATCATTCTTCCCTCCTTCAAATAAACAACTTTCCATGAACTCTTGCCCCAATTCGCAAGTACCATCATTCTGACAGACGATTACATCTCGATGTTATCTCCGGCCATACGTTCGCTGATAAAACTGACCCTAAACAATATCTAGTAGTTTTATCGTTGGACAAGCATTGCGAAGATAGCGATGGTCAGCGAGTGAAAGTGATGGGCTGGGCATTGATCACACAGCTGGTAACGAAAAATAAACTCTATTTCCAAAGGAGTGAGTATAATTTTAAGTGCTTTTTGTCTCGCGTGAGACCTTTCTGACAGTGATATCATATTAAATGTTATTGTATAACACCGTATAATGTGTGTGGCTTGGTTACTCTTCGTGTTTGTCGACCGGCTCTCATAACAGTTAATTTGCAGTCAAGCTAGCAAGTAAAATGAAAGGTTTCTAACCGACAAATCAAGCCTTACAATTTAATAGAAACAACTTGACTCCATAACCGTTAAATTGATTAGAATGGAGCGGATTTTACGCTTCTTTTAAAATGTAATAATTAAGCAGGTGAATGTTTATAGAATAAAAATACACGATAGGTTGACGTAACCTGTACGAAAGATAAGGACACGTATGTCATTTATGTAGGTATAAGTATTTACAATTTTTTTTTGTTTACCAAAAACCTAAATAGAGATCATTGTACTCCTCATTATGAATAACTTTTATTAAGGGGCCAACCGGAACAACAAAATCAGCTGATCGATTTGTAGAACAGCTTTTTGATGTTAAGCTATGAACGGGAATCTTGCTCGTTAGAGGGAATGGATGTGCAGGAACAGGATCAATTTTGTGCGAATCATCATCAGCCTGCAAGAGTCCATTGTTGGACTTTGGCCTCTCCAATTAATTGCACGCCACTTAGCTCGATTCTCGGCAACTCACATCCAGTTCCCATTCCATTTCCATTTCGTAAAAATTAAGGTGTTTTACAAGCGGCCAGCTTGTTCATGGATGTTCGGTGACATTTGCACTTGTACCTTGTCATGTTGAACTTTTTTCTCTCTTATTGTAGTCGATGATTATGATGTACGGTAATACTCTAATGGAATTATGTTTGCATCATTCTTAATCTAACTAATATTATAAATGCGAAAGTTTAAATTAGTTTTGGTTACAGTCGATGTTAGCTTTTGTTACACTGTGTACATATTATAGTATTTTTATTTTAGGTACATCGTATTAACGTGCATAAAATATTGTAAAACATTTATTTGAAAAGAGTACATAATTGTGGAATTTCTTGCCAATTCTACTTCATACGAAACTACCTTTTGGGAGAGGCGGCTAGATTCTATTATTTTTCCTTGTATATGACGTTGAAAAGTACCTTTTAATGGTCTAATTGAAATGAATAATTTGTCTTTGACTTTAGTACTTTTAGACTTTAGTTCTTTTAGACTTTAGTTTTATTATAAACGAGATCCTAATATACTTAGTGATACCCTCAGTCAAAGAAATCAAGCTATAATTTAGGGTTTCGGGACCAGTTTTCTGATAAAAAAGGTCAGGTATCGTCTGGGACGATACGTTCTTGTCGAGTTAGTCCCAAAATGTCGATTTTGGTCCTGATCGCCGAACGGTGTCTTATCGGGATTAAACCCCGAGAGAATACAGTTGGTACTAAATCTCTTCAGATGCTTCGAAATGTGGATAGTTTTGATAAATGACATTTATTCTGCAAATAGGGTACTTTTTTTCAAAGTTGTAAGTCTGGTGTTTTTTTTTTCATTCCTACGAAACTGCCTTTTTGGAGCGATTAGGTGCAAATATTTTTTCTTGTAAATGTCGTTCACCTTTGAATGGTCTAATTGAAGTAAATAATAAACTTCCATTAACAATCAAAGTCGATTACGATTGAGGTATTTTCAGTAACCTTACTGTGGTTGAGTTTAGGTAGTATTCATCTACAGAACTGTTTGGCGTTTTTGTCAACTTGTCACTGTGTGAGTCCTCCAAAATTCAGTCACTCATCATTGTGGCTTGACATTTAACACGTATCGTGGGAAATGTTCAAAAGATGCTTCAATCAATCAATTTACTTTCACTGTGAATGTACTCCGTGTTCCGCTACAAGATTCTACTTAAACACCTTTGCCGAAGTACCATTAGACTTCTTTTGTGGCTTAGAAAGAATAATGCTTTTAAAGCAAAATGCGTATCACTGCTATCATTAGTAAGGTTTGGCCTTACGCTTCTGAGAAGGGTGGCAATCAACCCAGCTTTTGGGGAAAATCAAATCAAGAATTTCCTGTAGGACTTAAGTTACGTAATTTACTAGCTAAACGTAGAAGAAGCCAGAAAGGGCCAGGGCGAGTGGTAGGGGGTTGAGCTGCCCTCCCCCACCACTAGGTGCGTCCATGAAAAGTCATTAAGTCTAGATTTGTAGCCGCGTCTGTTCAGTCTGGTTTCTTCCTAGGTCTTATGACATCAGTCTGCACATTTGCGAATCTTGTATCGTTTTCTGTTTAGCATAATTTATTCGCAAGGTCAGGAGATTTATCACGAAATTTCTAACATCTTATAAAAGTAAATTCAAGTTTTTATCTTCCCAGCTTGTAATGGCTAATTTAATTTAAATAGTATCAGTTTTGCAGATTTTTGTAGTGAAAATGCTGATGTTTTCCCTGGTTATAATGATTTTAAAGTAAGTAAAGAGTAAGTAGTAAGTAACAACTATTTGTACGTAATAAAAAAATACTCATTTTTCAAAAATCTCTCCGTCCGTGTTTTCTCTTAACACATTTGAATAAGTAAAGATGGCGTTCATATATTTACTCTATACGCTTTTGTACATGAAATTTATTGACTTTCCCGGTTAGTTGTTCGTGATTGCTATCGAGATTATTATGTCTGATAACATGATAACGCAGCTGACACCTAAATTGACACCACAAAGCTGCCTTTCCAATTGGGATGTGCGAGGTAGTGAATATATTTGAAGATCATTTATGCCGCACAGAATTTCATATAAACTTTTAACTTGAAAATCTTGGAATTTAATGAACGGATTTTAATTAAACTTGATACGTATACGCAATATACTTAAGTTATCAGTAGAAAACATTTTGGAAAAACAATTCGATTGTAATGAAGAGCAATTTAAAGTTTTTGAACGAAAAATCAGTTCATTAATTTCTAAGATAATGGACTTAAAAATAGTTTGTATAGGATTCCGTGTTGCGTGCACGTTATAAAGCGGTGAAGCTAGGAAAATATTATGTGTCTATGTCCATCAAAGCTAAGTGATGTAGCGGAGCGGGTAACACTTGTTAAGAAGATGTGGTTCTGTACAAATAACCTTTCTCGACTAGACTCTAGTAGGTTTAGTGAAGTTAGGTTTTAAAGGTGGCAATAGCTAAGCCACACTACACTAGGAAAATCAAACGATCCTATTCATTGATATCATACACATCTATCACTACTCAACTTCACAGCACATACAAGTACATATCAGGTAGAAAGAAAGCCCGAATCTAATAGAATCGTAATGACAGAATCCATATTGGATGGATTCTCAAAACCTACCGTATTTATGAGATACATCAGCTTCAACAAAAATCTCTAGATATCCTTGTTAATCAAAACATCAAGATTGTGATTTTCGGAAGGTTAAATAGAGACCTATCATAAGGTCCCACTGCCGTCGCGGAAGCGACTAGGTATCGATATGTTCTTGCTCAAGAAATATAAAAGATTTTGTATCAATAAAAGAGATAGATAGACATTATAAATAGTTGATTGCTTACTGATCACACTGAACTGGAAGACTCTCTCAACTAGTTTGTCTCAGAGACAAGAGCTATCATAGAAAAAACTCGCTCGGTGATGATGCTCGCTTGGCGGTCAGAACACTCGCCAAGAGACTCTCTTGGTACATACGCGTACTATCGGTGATGGCGAGGCGACTGTTGCGAATAATATCCTGGCGCACTCACATAGGTACTCGTTACTGCCCAGCAATCAAACTATCGGAACTACACATTCGTTTCTAGTTCCTAGCTATACTCGATTCACGCTTACAGTAAGCGGTGAGACAGGTGCCTTAATAAACCAAATGATATTTTTCTTTTCCCAGGCGGAATAACCTCTTTTTCTCCGATGATAAATAACTCGGTGCATGTTATCATGTACACCTACTACCTACTATCGGCCGAGGGGAGCCCAAAAGTGAAGGCTGTTGTTATCAAGTATAAGAAATGGCTCACTATTATGCAGATGGTAAGTACTTTCACCAAGACTCCTTAGATAATAATGTTCGATTTCTGTAAACGGATCTAAAGACTTGTAACGAAGGACCAGTAAATGAAAATCTTGGTCCTAAGTTACGAAAACGAAATAGTATCAAATAATTAATAGTAGCCACAACGTTCGATACGACTATGTGCCTATACACAGGCGTAACTTGGGATACGTTTACCTTTTCTTTTTTTATTTCTAGCACAAAATCTTTCTTAGAAAATTAAGGCTGCTATTTGAATTCACACAGATGGATTCGCTGGGTTGTCGAAAACCCAATTTCCGGCTAAACGGTTGGCACAAATAGCAAGGTTATACCCTACATGTACGATTGACACTTTCGGAGCACGGGCGTTATTGTACGATTTTTAATTTATTTTCGCGTATTCCTACTAGTGCAAAGTCAGGTTGTGATTCTCAGTTCATGTAGCATTAAGTTTTTCCCGTGACTTCGTCTGCCTCAGTTAAGTATACTTACCATGAAGCATTCTATGACACTCCGCATAAGAAATATTTTTTATAATCGGACCACTATTTTCAGAGATATCTCTTACATTACAAATAAACAAAAAAAAAAAATGCTCTTCAAAGTATTATTATTATAGATCAACTTTTATTTGACTGATTCAATTTGACCATGACTGGATTGTGTATTTGGAAGACCACCTCATTAATAAAATCTGTAGTTCGTTAGATACGTGATTACATTAATAAATTGATTGGTGCTTAGGACCGTGTGTCTGACTCCGCGTACGAACACCTTAAAAAGGTTACGATTAAAGGTTCTAACATGTACATGCTTAGGCATATTATTCGGTGACATATGGCCTATGACCCTTATTGAAACATTGACCATTTTCAATGTGTTACATTAGCGATACAAGATAAATAAATAATCTTACTAATAACATTATGAATGTGAAAGTTTGTATATTTGTTACTTAACCACAGTTTAACGGTCGAATGAAATCAGCTAGGCACACATTTAGGTTTCGATCTAGCCTAAAAGATAGGGTAATTTGTATCACATTTTTGTGGACCCCTGGGATAACTTAGGGCTTTAGCTTTATACTGAAGGTTACGCAGACGAAGTCTCTGACAGTAGCTAGTTTATAAAAGTTACCTCCCAACTTGGCCCATCATGTTTTAAACGCAGCACAAATCACATAAGAGCAGTCGAGATAGATTAACTATTCCTACAAGGACCAGGGCGGCTTGCCTCATTTGCATTTTATTATCAATTCCTTTGAAATAGGTTAACTGAACGTGCTGACGTTAATATGCCTCGTTTGCACGTCTGATTGAGAGTGATTGAAATAGTAATTGTAGGAGACGCTTAATTATGCCGACTCATCAGCATAATTATATCTTATTTTTAAGATTGGTTGCGGCATTGAGAATGCCGAACCAAATGTGACATTTTCATTTTAAAATTATTAATAATTTATTAGCGAATGACGACCCGAATGTGCCGATCCGTTTAATGTGTAACACGCCTAAATATAGGATTGTGGGGTAGGTCATATTTAGATTAAGGATAAGTGAGTCGGTATAAACTTCAGCAAGTCGGCCTATTCGGTTAAGCATTTTACAATAGCAAACCGAATGCGCCGACCCGCTTAAGTGTACAGCAACATTAACAAAATTGCTAGCCATGTAAATTAAACGTTTACGCTGCTTGCCTCCAGGGCTACATAATCTATGCCAGTTGTGAAAGATGATTCAAAAACCCCGCAATAACAAAATAGATTTTAGATTTCCGTTAATATCTAATCCAATTCATATTTTATTGATATTAAATCCAATTTTAAATACTACCTACGTATTACAAGTCATAGTTTCATTTACATAGGAATATATTTGGCGAACTTTTGCCCGCGAATTGCCAGCGTGGACATCAAATCTGTTCTTAGATGACGTCTCTTACCTGTCAAGTAGCATCATAGGTCAAGTAGTTTTCGAGATCTCTTGTTAGTCGGTGACTGAATGACCTTTCGCTTTTATATCATAAGATTCTTACAATATGTTCTGTTAATTAATTTTTAAATAGATAATTAGGTACTTGACACCACTGATCAATTGATATTCTTTCATGAGCTTTCAAAATGCGATTCCCTCATTGATTTTGTGTGGCAATTTGTGATGTCACTTATTTCCCAACTCAATTGATTAACTAATTATTGATTTCAAAGCAACTAAAAATTTTTTTACTATTAACTAAAAATTAACTAGGTTTTCAGGGCTAAAATAAAATGTTCTTTTAAAGCAGTTGTCCAAAAGGACCAGTTGGAAGCCGCCTGCATCCTGCGTCTTCCTGCGGTCTTAATCAGGTTGTCCCTTGCACCACCTTGGTCTACATTGGGGGTGGACCAGTCCTTCTACAAATCTGTGGGGGAGGCCTATGTCCAGCAGTGGACGTCGTTGATACGATGATGATGATAATGAAAGACGTTGTATAGTTGCCGCCACGAGTCGTGAGCACAAGCGTGAATTTCTTTTTTGGGATTTTGGGTTGCTTTATGGGTTTTTTGGGACGCAATCGCTGCACCCGAATGGTATGACTGATGGTGTGTGCTCACGACTCGTGGCGGCTACTATAGGTACTTATTTTAAAATTACTGGTTATTAGTGTCCACCGTCAAGTACCCAATTGACAACAGATACAGATTCCACAACAGTAAAAATTTAAAATCTTATTTCAATTAACAATCAATACTCTTTTTTTACAGGTCCAGTTCACAATAATGCTGGTTTACTCCATGCAGGTGTTACTGCCGAGCTGTCCAGCACCATTAGGCATTACTGTCTTGTACTTTCCAAACGTCATATTTGTATACTACATGTTTTACAATTTCTTCAAACAAAACTATTTGAATGATAAGAAAGTACGCGGTTCAGTTGAAAATGGCATCAATAAAAATATTTAGTGCTAGTTTTTGCTTGTGACTTTGTCTGCATGAAGATTTAGATTATAAAGTAGCCTGTTTTCTTTCCTGGAGTTCTAGTTTTGTCTGTACTAAATTTTATCAAAATCTGTTCAGTGGTTTAATAGTGAAAGTGTAACAGATACACAAACTCACCTTTGCTGTTTTAATATTTGTGTAAAAGTATTTTGGGAAGATAAAACTTTTGATAAAAATATTTGTTGAAGAAAAAATCAAATAATGATAAAATCCAGTCATAGAATGATCGTTCCAATAGTTTGTCTTTATGCATCATTCAGTAGTAATGTTTTGTTATAATCTCATGCTGATAAAATGTTCTTGAATTAAAAATACCTGCATTTTCCTATCAAATGCATATCAGTTATTGTTTGAAGCATAACAAAGAAAGTTTGTTTTTGTTAGATAAGATGCAAAGGTAATACATTTTAGTATCAGAGAAGGATTTTATGAAACAGTTCTAAGTATAGTGTCATTCATTTTTTTTTTTTACTTGTGGATCCCTAATAATACTACTTTTTATATGAACACTCAGACATCTAAAAAGACTTTGCAATTATAAAAATATTCCCCTATCTTAAATAGAGTTTAAATATAGCATTTTTCTTAGCTATAGCACAGATACACAAGATTATCCGTTGTGGTTTAATTTTAACGAAAAGAAAACTTTATTAATTTGAAAAATACAAGGAATTATTTTTATATAACTGGAAATGTTACTTTTTAGGTATTTAGAATACTTGATAAGTCACTAAATTTTAATTAACTAATTAATTTATAAACACCTATTCATATAACTCTATGCTATCTACTAAAATATTGTAAAACATTTTTCCATCATTAATCAGTAAGAAGGCTTTGAATAAGCTGTATACCCACGGCCTTTGCCTCACCTTGGCATCTATGATACACATAAACAACAAACTCTTAGCCTTGACATTGGCACTAAAAAGTTATTAACACTTTTTTATTATTTATATTCTGGAATCGCACTTTTGTTAAATTCTAAGTTAGTATACATACTAGGTCACGGTATTGAGCAGAGTCCAATTTAAGATATAATTTTAAACATTTTAAAGTGTTTGTTCTGTATTAAAAATCTCATGAGAAGGTTAAATTTTGAATTAAAATTTTATATATGTGGAGACGAAGTTACGCATTTTATTAACATTAACGAGGTAAGTAAACCTAGGTAATAATAATCTGGATAAAAATCACAGTGTAATAGACTTTTAATTCAGTAATACGGTTAGTATGAAACGTCACTTACCGTGTAATAAGAAAGCAGGCCAGCATTCTCGTCCAGCACAAACCACCGGTACTGCCAACCCTTCATCACATTTGTCCATTTACTTAGAGAACCCTCCATCATGATTACAAGTCAAAAACTATAGCAAAATACATGAAAATAAATAAAGACTGTGAATTTTACACTGCGGTATGATCCTCTTCCACCATAAATAATCCATATGTTTGACAGTTCGAACCTGTGTTGCTAGCTGTGAAAAATTAAAATCGCTTGAAAAGAAATCGAATTGTTATGATTACAGAATCGATTTGTAGTTCAATTTAAATGGAAATAAAATGTCGAATAGAACATTTTATCAGTCTTTAGTGTGTAAATAATTCAGGTTTGCATTGAAATTAATAAATTTGAGCGTCATAATCAGCGTCAAATATATAAATGAAATTTACAATAAATGGAATCTTATTGGATTTCTTATTACATTAATTTGTAAAAATAAATGTTACTTGTACAAGGGAGGTAAGCAGGAATAAAAATTAAAGCAAGTTTAATAGGCAGTTATTTTATATTGTACAACCATTATCACTTTTGTAAAAAAACAATTACGACTACACGCAACAATCGCGTTGAATTTAATTTAGTAATACTAATACTAGACTATTTACAAGGATCAGACACCATTTGGCATTTTGCATATCAATGTCTCCTAAACGATCTGCCGTGTTTCGTTTTACTGTAACTTGATGATATTGACACTTGGTTTGTGTTTCCCTGTTCTAAGTTTAAACCTGATAAGTCTACAAATAATGGCACATTTTCAGAACCTTCCGCAGCCTCTTCGTCGCTTTTATTCTTATCAAAGTTTTCTGGAGTACCCTCTCCTTCAATGGCCAGTGATTCAATGTCTTTGCTGAGAGAGTTGTTCTCTGCAGCCTCAACGAATGCGTTTGACAAGTCACCATTGAGTTTGTTCACGCTGCCGGAAGCGATGTCATACATGAAGATTTCATTTCCATCGGTAGTTTCAGCATCCCTGAAAATAAAAATGTTATAATTATGAATACACATTATACACCTAATTGTTTTGGGTTAAGTATACAATAAGCAAATTATTGTAATTATTTTCTTACCCAGTCACAAGTAAGACGACCGACTGTAAATCCGTAGCGGTTTTCTTTTCAACATTCAACCACTTCTCAAAGTTGTCCTTTGTTGGTCGTTTGAGTACTTCTTGCAGGCTTTCACCAGCGACAAACTTAATTCCTTTCAAATTTTCTTCAGCTGCACGCTCTGTCCTAGAATGGGCACCTAAGGCTTCAGTCTCAACGGGAGCCAAAACAACTACTGAAGTTACCTTCCTGCCTTTAAGGACATCTGGTAGCGGGAACTGGTTGCCACTTACTTTCAATGGCAAATATCTGTTATATCTTTTGTCGTTTAATGCTACGGGATCAACTTGTGTCGCGTTTTCTTTTATGTATTCTTCAGCCAGTTTCTGTCCTTCGAGAGTTTCAGGGTTAAAATGGACAACTTTCATTTCCACGGCCTGACCATTCGGTGGAGAAGCAACGTAACTGGGAACATTTTCTGAAGCGGCGAATTCTTGGTCATCTTCAATGTCCTCATCAATTCTAGATTGAATAGAATCTCCGTTAGGCTTGACATAGACGGGTCTATTTTCACTAGATGCAATCTGTTGACCACCTCCAGCACTGAAGAAGTTAGCCAACTGGTCTGGGGGGAGAGAGTCTAAAGGTGTATCTCCTACTTTATCATAATCCAATACACTGATATCAGCATTATCTAAGATGCCCGAAGACAATAACTGTTGACGAAGGTCATCCGGAACTTCATCAGGAAGTTCAATGCTGGGCTTCTTTTTCTTTTCTTCCTTTTTAGTTTCTGGTGCAGAAGTTACTGAGTTTTGTGTAGAAGACACATATTTAGATGTTGTTGGTTTGATTTCTACAGTCCTAGATGATGATTGATAGTAAGGTGGAGACACTGTGCTTGTGGCAAATGTGGGACGTGGTCGAGATCTTTCTTGGATGTATTGAGATCTTGGCGATGTAGCTTGAACTTGCTGTTGGTATGCGTTCTGGTATTGTTCTTGCTGTTGCTGTTGCTGATGTTGTGAATGCAAAAGTTGCGCTTGTAGACGTTGGATTTCTTCTTGTTGCTTTTGTACGTTATGCGCTAACTGCTGCCTAACTTGTTCCTGTTCCGCATCCAATTGCTGCTGCTGCTGTTGGTATTGTTGCTGTTGCTGCTGCTGCTGTTGTTGTTGTTGATGTTGACGATGTTGTTGTTCTTGCTGCTGACGCTGTTGTTGTTGTTCTTGTTGTTGGTGACGCTGTTGTTCTTGTTGTTGGTGGCGCTGTTGTTGCTCTTGTTGTTGACGTTGTTGTTGTTCTTGTTGCTGATGACGCTGTTGTTGTTCCTGTCGGTGTTGCTGTTCTTGGTGGTGACGCTGTTGTTGTTGTAATTGATGATACTGTTGCTGTTGACTAGGTGTTGGTGAGGGTTGACTAGGACTAGACTCTCCGAGACCATTGAACGGTTGAGACGTAGGTCCATTAACCGTAATGTGCTGTTCATATTTAGATATAGCCGGTACCAATTCACCGCCACCAGGAACTAGGCCGCCAATGTTTTGTTGATGTTCAATGTTTGATTGATGCTGAAAAGGTCTTTCCGATGGTGAGCCTTGGTGGAAAACATCAGGCGTTGGTGAAGGTTGAGGATGGAAATTGTATAAAGGAACAGAAGAAGGTGATGGAACGAACTGGTTCTGAGGGGCTGGAGATGGTGAGGGGAATGAGTGTTGTTGGAATGGAATCTGAGGAGATGGTCTAGGAAGTCCCTGGGGTCCTTGGTGGAAACTAAATTGTTGCTGGGGTTGAGACTGTAGGGAATGCTGGTGGAAAGGTGGGCGATTATCCTCAATAAGTGGCGGGGAAGGTTTTAGATTGAAAAATGGAGACGTGCTGGGATTTATAGCGATAGATGGTTTGTTACGGGTTGGATCAACGAATTGCTGAGCTGGTCTCTGCTGAGGGAGTTGTTGACTAAGCGGAACAATAGGAGGGCGACGATGCTCTTGGAATTGCGCTGGATTCGGGCTGGGACTTGGGTGACCGAAAGACTGCAGAGGCCTGTTAGGTAGCTGTTGCTGTTTTGGAGGGTCAACTTGTTCAGTAGTGATAGTGTGATAATTCTCCTGCAAGTATTTGGGATCATCGAAATAAGTTTTAGACTGGGACGGGAAAGGCCTCTGAGGTCCGGAGTGGAAACTTGTTCTTGGGGGTCCATTGAACTGTGGTCTTGAAGCAAAGGTAGGTGGGCTATTTATGCGTGAATGGAAACTAGGTCCATTGTTTGCTCTAGGGAATGAGGCTGTAGGGAAAGTAGTAACTGGGCTGGGAGCAGTCGGGCTACCAAAATGTGTTACAGGACCGACGGGACCATTTGAGAAAGCCGCATTAAAAATAGGCGTGGGTCCAAAAGGGATTCGGGAAGTTTGGGGCTGTTGTTGGGGTCTGAATGGTGACACTGAAGGTCCTTGTCTTGGGAGCTGTTGTTCATTGGGCGTCGGTTGAGGCTGGAATTGGATTCGATTTTGAGCTTGTGGAGGTCCAGGCCTGAAGTATTGAGATTGCTGCTGATGCTGATGTTGGTGTTGTAAGAAGGATGGTCTGGTACTTGTTTCTACAAACTGTGGCTTTGGGGTCGCTGATCGTTCTAATTGCGGATGACTTTGATGAATTTGGATGCTATGGTGGCTCTGTGGAGTGGGCTGTGGAGGTGAATTGGGAAATGCAATAGCCGGCTTTGGAGCAGTCTCTTGATGGTGTTCAGAGTGACTGTGACTTTCACGCCTGTCACTGTAATGGCGGCCTTCGCTGCCGAACGTGATTTTTACACTGCTGTCACTGTGATATACTTCGGATTCAGGCTTGATAATGGCTCGTAAAGTAGTGGACTTAGGAGGGAAGTAAGGCTCAGGAGTCACCGTCACATATTCATCTTCGTGTTCATGATGTTCGTCTTCATCGTTGGTTGGAGGAGTGATAGCGGGAATGGGTTTCTCATATATGACCTTGTCCTTAGAATGAGGGTCTTTACTATATTTTACATAAAAAACGTGTACGGGTTCCTTCTTTTTCTTTTGAACTGGTGGAGGAGGAGGTGCTGGCAGCGTCTCGTTGGACTCCTTGATAATAATTTCGATAATAGGTTCGGGTTCTTCGTAGTAATGAGGGTGATGACTGTACAAAGGAGCGGTTGGTAATGTGCCGTAGGGAGGACCGTAACTTTCTTCAGATTGATCTTGTAAATTCAGGATTTTAGACTGAGCGTAAATTTCGTTTTTGTTTACAACTGTTTCTTCTAAGTTTTCGTGATTGGGGTCATACAAGGGATCCTTTTGTGAGTACTGCACGACTGGCTCCATCTGAACCGCGTATGGCGGCAGTTTTCCTTTCGTTGGACCATGAGAAATGCGTCTGTTATTGCCCAATGCTCTATAATGTTGAACTCTCGAATGAGGGAGTACGAGAGAGTACTGCAAGTTTTCATGCGTTCTTATGTTGTCCAATTGTCGTTTCGGTTTCGTTTTTGCCGTAGAATTCTTTGCTGTTGCTATGCTGAGCACAGCCAAGGCTGTGACCTGAAACAAGACAAATAAAAATATTAATCGATTTGATACTCGAATATTTAATCGATAAGTATTTTTTTGCATCTGGCAAGTTTTACTATAACAATAGTACAGGAGAAATGGGTATGGGCAGAAGTAAGACGTTTTAAATCACAAAATACAGACCAAAGGGTCTGTCTATCAGCGAGCTGTAACTCATGAACTGTATTAGGTAGAGAGTTGTCATTTTCATAGAATGTATATTACTATTGCTAACAACAACAAATTGGTATAATAATAATAATAAAACTAAAATTAAGTCAAAAATCAAAGGGGTTTCCCATAGGAGAAATGTATTTTTTGTATGTAGCGTTAAATATTGTAAGGTGGAACGAAACCCTTCGAGTCCGAGTTTTTATTCCTTAGTCAGTCCAGCCATCATGGCCACATATAGCTCATATGATACGAAAAAAGTTTCCCTATTTTTCCACCATAAGCGTAGGTTATGTTCGTACACAAACATTGTCAAACAAAACCCATTGTTGTCATCATAAACGCCTCCGCGTACCATGTAATAGTGTTGTATTGTACAGATATCATGAATGTTTACACAGTGAATAGAATCGGTTTCATGGTAGATCACTTGAGTGGGAAATCATGTTCTTTAATTCATTACCCGACTGCGCCAGGTGTCGGGTTATGTTTTTAGAGTGTATGTATGTAGGTAGGTATATATATTTTACTAGCTTTTACCCGCAACCTCGTCCGCGTTAATATTTAAAATTCCATCATGATTCAAAAGACACGTGGCGCCATCTATTATCAGAAGAAGAGATCTATTATTTTTGTTTTCCTCGGGAACAGTTTTATTTTATGTGCGTTTCTGCACACCTGACAATGTATATGCAAAATTTCAGTATGATCACTTCAGTGGTTTAGGCGTGAATAGGTAACAAACAAACTTACATTCGCATTTTTCATATTAGTTAGAATTTGACACGCTTCTAAACGGCTTGTTTATTGAATGTATTTTTTGTTGTTTAACATGAGTAGGATCGCGGTGGTATCGCATCAAAAACTTTACCAAGGATTGAGTGCATGTTAAGCAAGTTAGTTAATAGGTCCTCCAGGGTTGCGAAATTTGTTCTAAAGAGTTTCCGTGGCCTCAAAGGGCAGGACGAATATAGGTGGGTTTTAGTGAGTAAGAGTCTGACACTCCCTTCCGCTCCGCCAAGAGCGAAAGAAGTCATTTGATGATTTCCCATTCTTAAGGTACTACGCGGGCAGTTCAGGACCTGTCATCGTGGCTATCTTTAGGGGAGGCCTGTGTCCAGCAGTGTCGTTCTGCTGATATGATAATGATGAGGTATGAGAACAAAAATCTGTTATTCTGTTTCACTATTGTAAGAAACAGCTGCTTTTTTCAAGCAGACGAAATATTTCATACTGACCAAAATTCATGCCATTTATAGGTAAGTACCAATTTTTTAGAAGTAAGTAGGTATAGGCGATAGTTGTGGTGAAGTTTCATCCTTACGACTTCAGTAATAAGGTTGAAATGTGGCCAATCTCTCTCTGTGTTCTCAGTTGTGCCTTCTTCGTGTTTGCCTAACAAAGTTACCAACCTAGTATATTCATATTTAATGATTTCCGCATTTAATGTAGCTTAATTTCTTACCCATAGAAAGTAAAAGTTATTGACATGTTTAGAGTAGGTAGGAATTGGCTAATTATGTAAATTAGTGTGCTTCGAAAACAGGTGTTTGTGACGCACATAATTAGGTTCAATTTATCTTAGAAGATAGGTATTATAGTCTGGTTGGATACACCTTATACAAACTCATTTAGTAACTTTATGTCATGAGATTTTGACGACATAGTCGGCGCAGTGGCTGAGCGAGTGGATGCTGCGCTGCGTGTCACGGGTTCAATTCCCGCACAGAAGAAATATCTTGTTCCGGGTTTGGCTGTTTAGGTGTGTGAGTTTATATGTTTGTTAACGCACCCACGATACAGGAAAAAAATAAAACGATAAACGCTAGTTTTAAATTAAGAAGGTTTTAACTACATAAAATATAAAATCAGCTGATCTACTTTGACCATGCAGACCAAATGTTTAAGAAATCAACCATTCTACGATCACTAGTAGCAATTAATTCAACATAAATACGCACTCAGTACAACCTCTAATCACTTAACATAACCACGCATCTTAAATCACAAAGATGACAAACAAACAAAGAAAGAAAGCAAAGCAATATTCAAACACGTCATTATTACGAGGAAGACGCGAATAAACACACAAACACACACACACGACGTAACGACGGAGAAAGTGTTTTGATGTGAAAAGGCTCGTGTTTGCCCACTTTGGGACCACCGCCTGCGCCACCGTGGATGGCACGCGCGGAAGCGATTTGTTATGTCAACGCACTTTGTAGGTCTGTGGGCAGGTACTATAGAAATCTGCTTATGAATTAATGAGGATGTGTTTAATTAATTAGTTTTTTAATGACACGTTCGAGTGAGATTATGAGATTCGTAGTGTTATTCTGTAAATATCTCTAGATTAATTTAGATGACGTGAGCTTGAGGTGAGTTGTCAATCCTTAGTATCCTGGAATGACAGGTCACTCAAAGTGAAAGTCAAATCATTTGTTTCAATTAGGCTATTAAAATTGAAAAGGCACTTTTGTACGTCCTATGTTTTACGTCCACTATTCCACATTAATGTAACTATGATATGCAGTTTTTTTTTGTAAATTAAACTAATAGTTCCGGAGCTTAACACGTTTAAATAAACAAACAAAAAAGCTCTTTAGCTCTATTACATTAGTATAGATAATGCACTGTTCGTTAGAGCGGTATGAGCGTTGAGCACACGCTAATCGTTCACTCTTGCACCAGAATCGTCGAGGAAATTTGGTAAGCTGCCCAGTCAACCAGTCGGTCGGCATTCCAATAAAATTAAAAGTAAACCACGGAAAGCCAGCATCCATTTTTGATTCCGACACTCCCCTCGGAGGGACCTCGGAATGATACTTAGTCAACATTTTTTTTTTGTTTTATTGTAGGTGATTAATGGTACCTACAGGAATTTTGTATAAGTTTGTGCCAGCTTTTGATGACCTGTATACACTGTGTATTACGGTTACCTTTTCATCTTAAACTTGTAATTTAAATAGTGATATTCAATAAATCTTAATTCAATCTTAATATTAATTTTGCTATGTGACTTCTAACTAGTTGAACCTACCTACCTTATACCTACCACACACACGCACCATTACGCCTGTATTCCCCGAAGGGTTTAGCAGAGGTGTACCAATGTACACCCACAGTTCGCCGGTATGTTTAGGTCCCATGTAATAGGGGGCGAGCCCATTGCCATTAACCGGGCACAAATCCTAACTCCGAGCTGCTACTGAGAATTTCATAGAAAATCCCAGTAACATTTTTTGCTAGACCTGGGAATCGAACCCAAGACCTCTAGCGTAGCAGTCGTGCTAAGGACCACTAGGCCAACGGGGCAGTTATATTTAATATATTAAATAGGTATGATGCATCGATCTAGGTACCTACTTTGTAAGGTGACCCGTACAAATGTCAGTGATGTCCAAGGTAAACATAGAAAGTACTTATGAATTAATAAACTCACATTGGTACTCGCCCGGTTTCGAACCCGCAACCTCATGTATGAGAGACGGGTCTTAACCACCGCCGTTACGACATATACCTACAGACAGACAGACCTTATACTAAGGACTTTATTTAAAAGAAGGGACCACTGATCATCATTTATATAGGTAGGTAAGTAGGTACGAACTACTGAAAACACGTCAGTTTTCGGTAAGCAATTTAGGTTACAGTTTCAATGAATCACTCACTTAGCATTTTTAGGCATTCACGAAATTATGGCAGGTACCTAATGCACGTTACAAAATGCATTTACGTTTCTCGCAACTCGTCATTACGCACAGAGTTGCCAAACTGAAAAAAGTAAAAGTTACCGTTTTGAACAGACCTGCGGCCATCTCAGGCTGAAAGTGAAATAATGGGTGTTAATGTTCTTTGTAACGTGGGCAGTGGAAATTGTTGCAAAATAGTGTCACACAACTGTCAATGTGGGTCATCTCATAATTTGCACCAAAGTGTACTTTTGAAAAGCAAAGCCCGAAACTGACTTATAACACCCAACGCTACCCCACGCATGCTTATTAGCCAAATGGAGAAGACTAGCTTCACAAGCTGAAATGTGGCTTATGAGCTCGCTTTACTGATGTGGTGTGGCGTGCATGTTATAAGTCTGTTTCCGCCTTAATCCTCTCCGTCCACAATCGATTTTTTTACCGATTTTTGACAGATTTCTTTGCCGGCGAATAGAAATCTTTCAAAATTCGATCGTAAGCCTAATTTGATAAATGACAACCACGGCTGGTTGTCATGTATAAAACGTACTAGCTTTCGCCCGTGACTTTGTCTGCATCAGAGTTTATACTAATTGAAACACACGTGGCGCCATCTATTATCATAAGAACGTTATTGTGGTTTTCCTCGGGAACAGTACCTACTATTTTCGGGATGATATCCGTTTCTGTACACCTGACAATGTATATGCAAAATTTCAGTATGATCGGATCAGTGGTTTAGGCGTAATTCTTCTAAAATCGTTGAAAATCTAGTTGCAATCTCATTTCAGCGACAATCAATGTAAAAAAAAATGGTAAATTAAAGCATTTATTGACTGAGATTAGATTGCGATCGTTCATAAGCCTTTCCATTAACGACCGATTTTGTGACAGACGTTTAACAGATTTTTTTGTCGGCGAGAGTGGAACATATAAATTCCAATTCCAATACACCAACGCACACTGCCGACAAAAATCGGTTTGTAGAATTTCTCCCATGATCTCTACAAAATTATCTTATCTCTACAAAACACCTACCTACATATTATAAACACGAGCCTAAGGAAGTTTCACAGTGTTCCTTTGTCTATAATTGCCGTGTTTAACCTTTCCGTCTTTGGCTGCGTTTGCGCAATAAATCTGACCACTCTCTTGCGCTTTGCATCACATAGCTGTATTATTTTAATGTTTTCCCATACTGTTCTGTCATTTAGCGCCTTGGGAACTATTTGCGACATCTTGCAAAACTAAGGAGTGTGAACGTGAAATTTGTCCGGTTCCTATATTTGATTACTGTTCGTTATTTTAAACCAATTGTATAGTAACCGGCACGAGTCGTGAGCACAAACTTTAAGTTCATTTTTGGGTCTCTTTGGCGGAATGAAGGAAGCGGGTGGCGCCGTCTTGATTGGTTCGACGTCGGACCAATCGCGTGCAGCATCCAAAGCGGCAATTCGTCAACCTTAAGTTTGTGCTCATGAATCGTGCCGGTTACTATAACTTATGCGTGGGAAGAGACCTGCCGACCTGCCTGGACGTGCCTGATAGGACTTCGGGAAGGTATTTGATAAGCAGTAGGACAGTACGAGTGAAAAACAAAAGATTTTTGTAATGCTTTGACGTCTCAAGTAAGTAATTACGAACATTTTGTAAAAGCGTGACTGGTTTGACTTATCGATGGTAAAACATTGCATTATCCTTTATCATCAGTAGTCACCGTGTACAAAGGTACAATTCTAAATTCAACAGCTTTTTTTTTCATCATCCACACAGGCGTCCGAAAAAAAGTAGGTAGGTTGCTTAGTAAGCAACCTACCTACTTTTTTTCGGATGGAATTTCATCAGATAATCTCTTCCGCCATGGGCAGTGCAGGAGGGAGTGTCAGACTCTTACTGATTAAAACTCATCCATGTTAATTCTTGTGCCCTATGCGTTCCGGGGGCGCGGTATCTCTTTCGAACATGCCCCTCCAATTTGTTGACATTTTTTAACCTACCTCTTTATCTTAAGTATCTACTGAATATTCCTTATAAGGCAACTTAACTATGAGATAAGCAGATACACTTGTCACTGCCCATAAGCAGATTAGCAAGCTAGCCAATTGAAGGCCGTAGAACAGCTGCATAGTTTAATCCGACAGATTTAGGTAGGTTGTCGGTTGCAGCTGCATCGTTTGGCTGCCGAGTGATTTATTGCTGTAATCTCTCGTTACCATCCCAATAAGAAACCATGAATTATAACTGCATTGGATTTGCAATCTCAATTCAGTGTGATTACCCAATCTTTTTTAATCACTGGTAAACCAGTAGTTATTAAGGGCACTTCGTTCTGAGAATTTCTAAAATAGGCACCAGGTTTTTGTAAAAATTACGATAATAACCAATTTTTTTCTCAGAAAGGTACCTATAGTTAATGCTTAGTTTTCTTTCCGAGTTTAGGTAAAAAATACAGTGGAAATACATAGGTACAAACACACAAAATCCCTTCACCTAAATTCAACGAGGAATATTTTTAAAGAGTAGCGTTGCAGTTCAAATAAATCAGTAGACACACCAAAGTATGAAATTAAAATCAACTTTTCTTTTTATAAAATCAGCTGTATCGCGTAACATCATTACATGAATTGCGTCCGCGCATCACATCTACTTCATATTAGACTAGTCATTAGGTTACACACGTAATAACGACTGGCCCATATTGGAGTTCTCGGCAAAATGACGGGGCAATTTAGAACGTGGTTACTTAGGGTCACCATTTGACAAGCTAACTGTGCAGGGCCGTGTTTAACCTATTGGGGGCCCTGGACACAAAAGGATCATGGGGCCTCTGTGGGTTTCACGTATTCTGATAGTTGATAATTTTTTTTTTTCAGTGTTCAATTGAACCTAAAAGGAACATAATACTGATCCTACAAATATTATATGTATTTTTGTGAGTTCAGGCCGGGGCCCCCCGACGTTTGTGGGGCCCTGGGCACTTATTCAGAGTTGCGTGGGAAATAAGGGCCTGTAACTACTTCTCTACAAATATCTTTTTAAACTTACCTTTTTGCCCTTACACTCACTATATTACATAAAAGTATATTAAACAATTGAATAAACATTTCTGTAACTCTGTTCGAATCGATTTGTATAAAATCCTAGTTGCGTCCGCGCTGTTGTGAGTCATTTAGATTCATATACCGATTAGTTACGCTCCGGTTGATTCGCAACGAATGTTTGTCACGGTTCCGCAGGTTAAAGGTTAATGGATTATTGTCGAATTCATTCATTTAGAATGGTATAGGTCATCCAGCTGACTTCTGTACTCCGACTGTACTAATGCATGAGGGGAGTGGCTGTAATGTGAAATACGCTACACACTTTCACTGCCTTATTATAGGTATAGTAAGCGCCCCCCGCCTCCTTCATTCCGCCAAAGAGACCCAAAAGTGACCTTGAAGTTTTTACTCAGGACTCGTGCCGGTACAGTATACTACACACACACAACGACATACCATCACGCCTGTATTCCCCGGAGGGTTAGGCAGAGGTGTACCAATTTACACCCACAGTTAGTCGGAATGTTTTAGGTTCCATGTAATAGGGGGCGAGCCTATTGCCGTTAACCGGGTACAAATCCTAACTCCAAGCTGCTACTGAGAATTTCATAGAAAAACCAAATAACACTTTTTGCTCGACCTGGGAATCGAACCCAAGACCTCTAGCGTGGCAGTCGCACTTAGCACCACTAGGCTACCGAGGCAGTTACTATACCGTATTCAATATTTTGTGGTAATCTAAAGTTGTATTATGGACAGACGAGCTTTTGCCCGCGATTTCGTCTCCTTTAAGTATGTTCTTACGGAACCCTAATGTTTTCGGAAATTTAAGTAATATAAGAATAATATAAAAATATTAAGTATATAGGTTCTTCAGAAAGGTCGGGTGCGCAGTACTCGTAACCGGCGTGCTTTTATGAACAGATGTATGAACGTGGACGAGGCGAAAGAAGTATGTAAGGATCGTAGCAGGTGGCGTTCTGTAAGAACGGCCGACGGTGGCGTTGTGTATGTATGTAAGAATAATATAAAAACTGCAAAATTGCTTAGTGTTATATACTTATATATATATTTGACTTCCACGCAGATAAATCCGCGGACAAGAGCTAGTTGTACATAGGTAACTAGGTTAGGTAACTAAATATTATCTAGCACATAAAATTAATTTTGTGACCTCGATGATGTCCCGCTCATCTATCTACAGAAGCTGAACAACATCGCAAATAAAACGGTGCGCGTACGCATTGCATAACGTTATGTATTTGTGTAAACTCTTGAAATCGAAAGGCGTCCGCCATTTAGACTGCCGTCTTGCTGGTGACGAAACTTCGTATTTCAGTTACTTTTATGTTAACGTTGCAAAATGTTGTGAAGCTTTCTCAATGTGAACCGATAGTTTTGTAATACATATTAATTAATTTATTGTTTAATTACAAAGTTGATGGATTCCTCGAAAACTTGAAGGATGAAAGGAGCGAAGGGAAATTTTGCAGGTTGCAATTACGATTTCTTCTAGAAATCTAGACTAATAAGCTAAACAGTTTGACTTATCTATACTAATATTATAAAGAGGAAAGATTTGTTTGTTTGTTTGTAACGAATAGGCTCCAAAACTGCAGGACCGATTTTAACCATTTTTTTACCAATAGATAGCTACATTATTCCTGAGTAACATAGGCTATATAACATCACGCTACGACCCAAGGGAGCGGAGCCTGCAGTAACAAAAGACGTAACTTAACGCGGGTGAAATAAGCTACGCGGACGAAGTCGCGGGCAGGTCACTAGTTTTTAATATTGAAGCAGTTGCAACAGTTCATATGACGCAAAGGTTGATTTTTTCTTGACCAGAAGCCACTGCTATCTAACACATTGACAGATTGCCAGTCAGCAGCGTTGTGGAGGCATAGTTCGTAGCCATAGGTTATAAAAAAAATTGAATTGTTGGAATATTCATTCATTTATTTGTGTATTTTACAAAATAACTAGGCTATAAATGGGTAACAGGTGTACTTATTACCTCATTCTTTGATCGCAAAACGACCAAAATATAATAACTTGAACTAGTAATCCATCGAATCTGAGCCTAGAGTGCTATTTTTAAAATGTTCCTCTGTGAATTTAATTGAAGTAATTGTGATGCGATCTTTCAATCCCTAGCATGGTGGGAAGACATCTCAGGTCAAACTCCATTCACCTAAATTCTACAAGAGATTTTTACAGAATAGTACCGCCAGTGCCGTAGGTAAAGGAAATATGTTAAGTGGCTACTTACCATATTTCTTCAAGTACCTGTCACTGTGCTTTAATAAATCATATTAAATCTTTCTACTTTCCTTAACATCATCATAACGTAACCATCATTTTAGCGTAATGGCTTCCTAGTCGACCACTAATCGTAGTTGGTACTGTTCGTACTACTAAGGTGTGTCTACACTCGCGTGTGAGACGTGGGTGCTTATCGCTAACTCGCGACACGCATTATTTTGACACGCGAGCTGATTGTGTGTACCTTTATTTACAGTGAATATTTATTCAATAATATGTACAATATGCAATAATAATATTCTCCAGATCATTTCGGTCACGGCGGACAATCTCAATAAAGACAAGCGAAGTCCACAGGAGTTATTACAGTGCACAAGTGCACAAACACAGGTGCACTTCCTCACTCGACGGCAATCCGAAACAACAGGGACAGATCAGGCGTAAGAACAAACAGCTTTACGTACTTTTCTGACTAACTCGACTCCTTGACAATTCAAAGGTGGTTTTGAGAATTGCTCTTTAGATATTGTTGTTTAGTCAAAAAGAAAATGGCGTCTGCACTTTCTGGAAGTCAAATATGAAGAAAACACCATTAAAATACGCAATATGGTGGAAACTCCTGCACCTGCCAATGTGTCAGCTGCCTTACATTGGCTTGCAGTCTGGCATTTGTTGCAATTTGCCAGGTCGTGGGAATGGGAGGGGCGGGAAAAAATGTAGCAAACGTAATTGTGTGGTGATCTTGTTTACATGGGTTTAAGGGAAGCGGGTTAGTGCAGCACCGATTCCAAGTAGGGCTACCATTCATTTGTTCTAGCTTAAAACGCGTACGGAAGGAGCTTTCAAAAAGTGGTCAGTTTTAGTGTCACATCTCGAAAAGTTTAAAAATAAATTAATAATCAATTACAAAAGGAAGAAATTAAAAAGGTAACGATGTTACTTATTTTTAAATTGTATTTTTATTTTTAAATTTTATCCTTGAATATAATTATATCTTAATATCCAATTGTCCGGGGTTTCTGAAGTTTTTGTCCGGCCTCGGTAGTTAAGGTGATGGCAACCCTAGTTACAAGTAACCTGTTGTTAGGTGATTACTGAGTGCATATAGATGGAAAGTAGTCTCGTTTGATTAGATTTTACTTTGTTAAAGTAAAACTAATCAAGTCACATCAAAAACACAAGTTCACATCTTTCAATGTCAAGGTAATAATAAAGAATAAGTAATAAGAAAGCTCCCAAAAGGAACAGTAGGTCTCAAGAGGTGGGAAGAGGTAATATCTGGAAGTAAGCAGTCGTTCAATTACAAAAAAGAATCTTACTAGGATAGGTATTTATTAGACTTTCACAAGGACACAGTCGTGGGCAGAAACTAGTCTTAAATAAAAAGGAAGACTTTGTTCCCATTCGTTTTGACATAATTACTGCCGTTTACACTTTAGATCTACGAAAAAAAAACCGGAAGCAATAAAAAGAAAACTCTTTAACTTTGAAACATCTGAACAAAATTACAAACATCTTTCGTAACTTGAGATACAAATCTATTAATTCAAAATTAATTAAAAGATTATAATCATACTGTGAGACCGTTTAGCTAGTCTCACAAGAACTATCACAATATCGGCCACAATGACACAATGGCGTCTTCACTAGGAACTTATTAACAGCTTTGCATTAATTCATTGTTATAAACGTTGGCAGTTTCCTGTCTTTTTGTGAATTTTAAATGTCTATTTCGATGATAAAAATGTTGTTCCGATTGTTCTTCAGCTGCCGTTTCCGTTTCTTAAGAATAGAAAACTTTGTTCTCTGGTTACTTTGGCCAATGGATAAATAACCATCATGTAATCATCTAATTATTTTATATCTTTTCATTTCCTCCCCGGGCAGTGCTTGACTCCCTGGGGTCTCGCAACATTCGATGGTTAGTTGGTCTTATTGAGTCCACTTTTCATAAGTTACCAATCATACTGATAATCTTTCTAAATACAGACAGATTTTGTTTATTTATTGGTTTGTTTATAAAAATACAATAAAAAATATGCAAACATAAGCTTATCATAATCATTACCTTCATAATTAAAAAATAAATAATTGAGAATACAGAGATTGTTGTGCACATATGCAGTTCCACATTCTCGAAGACCAAACCAAAATATCTGCGGAAATGTACCATATTTACGTTTTCTAGTACTATAGAGGACCTTAATAATCCAATAATCTAAACAATCCATTCTCTAGCATAAAGTGAGATGGCAGCTCACCTCCAGCTCACGTCACCTCAATTAACAGAGAGAGAATTTTTCAGAATAAGTCGGCAGCTCTAACTTCAAAGGATATGAAAGAGCGGCTGCCCGGTGTCAATGCGCCGCCTTGCATAATGGGTGCCTCGAACATAATTCCGGTGCCTTCGTCTATGGTCACGGTAATTTTCACGCCTATCTACGCTCAGATGCGTCTAAGCAGTGAGCGAACAGCGGATAGTAGTTTTCTTATAATGTTCTAGGACCCCCGTATTTAGGGGTCCGTAACTCATAACAAAGAACCCTTAACCATACTTATATTATAAAGCTAAAAAGACACTCGCATATTTTCGAATCTACTGGTCCGAATCTAAAAATTCTTTCACATATTGGAAGCTACGCTATTTGAGTGCTATAAACTAACACACACATACCATCTCGCCTGTATTCCCCGAAGGGTTAAGCAGAGGTGTAACAATGTACGTCCACAGTTCGCCGGTATTTAGGTCCCATGTAATAGGGGGTGAGCCTATTGCCATTAACCGGGCACAAATCGTAACTCCGATCTGCTACTGAGAATTTCATAGAAAAACCCAATAACACTCTTTGCTCGACCTGGGAAATGAACCCAAGACCTCTAGCGTAGCAGTCGCGCTTAGGACCACTAGGCTACCGAGGCAATTAAAACTTTTATAAAAGAAATAGGTGTCTATTAGAAAATTAACAAACAATGTCGCGGGCCAAAGCTAGTATTATATAGGCTCACCTTTTGCCTCTGTTTGGTCCAATAAACCTACCTAGAACGGTTAACTCCGTAACCTTATAACCCATAAAGTAGACCTGTTACTTTCATGTTGATTATAGTGACTTTGATGAGGTTTTCTGACGTACCGACTGACTGACTTCAATCATTACTTAAACTTCAGAAAGCGAAATAAGATATCTGTATTTTTCGATTATGTGAAGACACAATTCTCCCGTCAGCCGGTTTATCATGAAAAAATCTGCTCATTTCATTTTTTACAGACTACTACCTAAGTACTGCAGGCACCACGATATCATTATCAAAATCCTTTTTTTTTTGTGTTTCTGTTTGTTCCGGCTAATCTGCGAAACTGCTAAGCCAATTTCGACGGGACTTCACTGGCAAATAGCTGGTGTTGAGGAGTAACTGTGGCTTTCTTGGAAAGATAAAATACCCGCCCCGTTTTATATTCCTTTGTTTTTTTTTCGGGTTCAATATTTATTGCGTGATTCCGCATAAAAAATTTAAAAACCGCTATTCTTTTTCATCTTTACAGTACATATAACAGTAATGCGCATCACATTAATTCCATTACATTATCTTTATCGTAAAATCTTCTGAACGTTGATAATGCGAATGATTATGAACTCACGAAACGAAAGTAAAGTTTATAGTGATGGTGTTGTCTATGGGTAATTGAAAGTGATGCTATAAGAAATACTGTTGCTCTACTCTGTAAAGATCTTCCTCGATTAATTTAAGTGAAGTGAGTTTGAAGTGTGATGTTTGCGATTGACAGATAAATAGATTTATTTTATTTAGTTTAGACACAAATGTTTCTATGTGGATAATAAGATGAGTAAAAGTTAGTGTTTCAATCACATTTAAAAGAGTGTATAATATTTTATGGAAACAAGCGATTATCAATTGCTAGCTTCTGCCAGCGGCTTCGTTCGCGTGATTTTTTTCAACTGCGTTAAGTTACGTCTTTGGTTACTGATCCTCTTCCATGTGTCGTAGCGTGATGTTATAAGGTCTTTCTCGATAAATTAACTATCAAACACAAAAATATTTTTTGAATTCAAAACAGTAGTTCCTGAGATTAGAACGTTCAGCCAAACAAACAAACAAACTCTTCAGCTTTATATATTAGCAAAGATAAACTCCTTTATTTATTTTATACATTTTTTTATTTTTTTATTGTTGCACTATGTTTTATACATAATTTTAAATTTGACTATCTCGTTAGCCTAGTGGTCCTAAGCGCGACTGCTACGCTAGAGGTCTTGGTTTCGATCCCCAGGTCGAGCAAACAGTGTTATAGGGTTTTTCTATGAAATTCTCAGTAGCAGCTCGGAGTTAGGATTTGTGCCCGGTTAATGGCAGTAGGCTCACCCCCTATTACATGGGACCTAAACATACCGGCGAACTGTGGGTGTGCATTGGTACACCTCTGCCTAACCCTTTGGGGACTACCGGCTAAAATAAAATGAAAATAAAAATTTATTGTTTAAAATTTTAATATAAAAGTAAAAACATTTAAAAATTATTATTATTGTTAATAATGAATGATAGATGGGCGCTAGAAACAGAAAGATGAAACGAGAAATAGGTGAGGCATAGAAAGGCATGTCCTGCAGTGTTATTCTGTAAATTACATCTCTCTCGGTGAATTTATGTAAAATGAGTTGAGATGCCACACTTAGCTTTAGAATGTCATGATACCTCACCTCAAACTCACTTAATCAAAATTCACCAAAATAATTTTTTGTATTGTTTTATATATTTATCTTCATTGTTTTCACATATAGAAGCAACAAAAGAATATTGTGACCAAGATTTTGTAAAAACCAAATTGGAAGAAAAGAGTGTCCATGGAGTTTCTTGCTCGTGCTTCTCCATAGAGACCTACGCTTTGGAACGAGCAACTAGCTTCAACTTTTAAATGTAACTTCTTGACAATTCAAAAGTGCCTGTAAATGGTCTAATTGAAATAAATGCTTTGACTTTGACAGAATAACACAGGTTATTAAAATACGTGTAATATAATAACTTATCAATCAACACACGCTGCGTTCTTCAATCACAAAATCGTACATCGAAACAATTGACCGCTATCTCTCACAATAGACGCTTCAACCATTTGATTGATAATAATGCATCCATCGATTGATTGACGCGCCATGACGTCATAATCATACGTTCTGGAGTGACCGTGACGTAATTATCATTACGTCATTGAGATGAAAGTGTGGTTATTATTATGATTACTTGTCTTTCGTTATTGTTGTGTAGGATGTGTTTCTAAATGCTGTGTGGGTGTTAGGAATAAATAGTAATTGGAATATTAATGTTATTTCAGCTAATTGACTTTGTAGGTACTGGTTCGTCATTTTTACTATGGTGTTGTTGTTTTGAGAGAATCTCGTGAGCACAAGTTTGTGATTAATATACGTTTATAGATTTATTTGGCAGTTGTAAGTGGCAACGGCGGGAGGGGACTGCCTAGAAAGACCTACCCTGACCTAATTGATGAGGTTCTTTAGAAAGGTCGGGTGCGCAGTACTCTAAATCGGAGTACTTGTATGACCAGATGTATTCATGAACGTGGTCCGGGCGAAAGGAGTATGTAAGGATCGTAGCAGGTGGCGTACTGGCAAAAAAGGCGTGAGTGGATGTATAAATGCGAAATATTTGTATGGAAGGATGTTTGGTACTCAAACACGCCAGAACGGCTGAACGGATCTGGATGTAAGGCACAAACATAGATTATAGTCTGAAATTCATCATCAGTCATGGCTAATTTCTATTCTGTTTTTGTGTTTCAATGGGATTTAGGTCTTAATTCTGAAATTTGCGTAAACGAAATTAGAGCCAAAGCTTGTAGATAACTATAATAATTATGTAATCTGAAATCGCCAATCTTCTTTGAGCAAGCGTGGTGGTCAATGCTCGTGCCTTCTCTGTATGAGATAAGGCCTTTGCCCTGCAGTGGGACTAATAGGCGGGTATTTTTGTTTTATTATCAGCTTCTTTTAAACTACTATCAAATAACACAGTAGATAATTAGTTTCTTACATTAGCAATCTCTTTCACTTTCTTCTCATTACTGCAATTAATTATAATCTTTGACATCAACCGTTATTGTTCTTGCATCCACCTCCGAAGCCACATTAACAAGAAAACATCGCCATGTTTTATATTCATCTCTTTCTTAATTCGAATAAAATTATACACCTGTAGGACAAAAAACGCAATGTAAATCAAACATAATGGTATCATCTGACAGTATCTCATGAATAATGACATCATGTAGTTACGGCACTTTAGCGGTTACATAGTCTGTGCATTTGCATACGTTGCCAGAGTAAAAAAAAAGTGAATTTGAAATCGGTGTTGCCAACAATAAACATTTTATCTTCATCGTGAGAATAAAAAAAACAATAGATTCGATTACCTCACTTTTCGAGATACACTTTCATTTAAATCTGTGTTCCTTATGTTAATAGAATACGGTTGAAATTGGCAAATCATGTTGTAATGGGATATTCTAATGAGAATATTATGGTAAATACATTTCACTTATAGGTGTTATGCAAATTTATTGGAGTTTTTCTTGTACCATGTAAAGTCAACTTAAATAAACGTTACGTAAAATGGCTATTAGGGCGATTAATAAAATAGAAACCGCATGCTTTTTATTGCCTATAGGACAATAACTGCTAGTTTTCTCGGGGTTAAAGGGTTTGTAATTATTAATTAATTAATTAACTGTCTCGTTAGCCTAGTGGTCCTAACCGCGACTGATACGCTAGAGGTCTTGGGTTCGATTTCCAGGTCGAGCAAAAAGTGTTATTGGGTTTTTCTATGAATTTCTCACTAGCAGCTCGAAGTTAGGATTTGTGCCCGCTTAATGGCAATAGGCTCGCCCCCTATTACATGGTACCTAAAAACATACCGGCGAGCTGTGGGTTAACCTTTCGGGGAATACAGGCGTGATGTTATGTTCGTTTTATTGTGTGTATGTTATCTTATTTCTGGTGCACAAATCTTATTCCAAATCCGACTAAACTAATAACGTATTCAAGTACCAACAAACTACCTCCATAACTATCTACTATCAATAAAAGCCAGCACGTGATTCCTGACATGTGACTGTGACCGCTAATACTGCAGGTGTCGCGGTTTGCATAGTAATCGACTACTAAAGGTACATAAGGTGATATCCTATCGTTGACACGTATGCCCGTTACAATTTCGCCCATCTCTCTTGGACTTTCTAGACATTTCATTTGTTTTTACTTGCTTAAAAAAAATGAAAATTTAACCCATCTTTGCCAAAAGATTCCAGTGGGACAGGCCACCGGTTTTTTCATGGCCTGTGCAGACGGGCAGACGGAACAGCATCGGATCTTTTTATTAATTGAATTTAATAGTTATTCGATTGGCCGGCCAGCTCTTGAGGAAGCCATTGGATGGCTTCATCTATATTTATGGAGAGAGAATTTCATAGAAAAGATAGCCAGGCTTATTAAAAAAAAGGGATAATCATTTACAGTTAAAATCCAAAAAATAAAAAGCTAAATACAACGTATCGTATCCTCTCTGAGCTATCCACAACGCGATATACATACATATATGTATATTCTTGTTTTAACTTTCCTAAAAGCCACAACACACGCAACTCACAAAGAAGCGAAATTCGTACTGTCAAACTATAATTGAATCTAACCATTAGACCGTATGAACAGCCTTAACAAAACCCATTCACGTTTGCAGTAGCGTATGTACGGAACCTGTACAAAGATCAAGTTCACGACACTTTCTCTGTACATAAGGAGGCGCCATGTTTTATTTAACCAATACGAACGTATAATGGGCTCCTAGGCATTCAATGTGCAAGTATATCCGCGACATGACTAGGTTATATTGATCGCGGAGAGAGGTAGATGGTTAACTAGTGTTAAATATTTTGTACTTGACATCATGAAAGTAGAGACAAGAAAATTTATTTACGTCGTGGCTATCTTTAGGGGAAACCTAGCAGTGGATGTCGATAAATAAAATATACTAATCGTAATAAGGGCGTAACTATACACGTACGACGTTTTTGTCTTTCTTTTTTTTTGAGGGATTTGAGGGTTAGTTATATATACCACGTATTAGACGTTTCTCACCCCACGCCTCAAATCAGACCCACTTAGTATGGATAGCAAAGTCTATGACGTCATTTTGTAACATTCAACAACGGCCATTTAGAAATGTACAAGTAGTACGTACCTATTTATAGATTTCAGAGGTGTTAGTAGTCCGATGGTAACCAAAAGTCTCAAGTACAAATATTGTTTATTGTTCCTTAACACCTATAATGCCGGGGCTGCGGGTTGTTCGCAAGAGATACCGCACCCCCGGAACGCAAAGGGCACAAGAAGGAACATGGGTGGGTTTTAGTCAGTAAAAGTCTGACACTCCCTCCCGCCCCGCCCAGGGCGGGAGAAGTTATTTGATGATTTCCCACCCACCAAAAAAAAAAAAAAAAAACACCTATAATACTATTTAAATGGAATAAAACGCTCTACGCCTACAGTATCACCTTGTCTCTATAGCGATTGTTCAAATCTGATTTAGTGGAGATAAATGATTATTTACACTCACTCCCGTAAGCTACATTTGACAGTTCAATTTTACTCTCTAATAGACAGCGGAATATAACTACTGTCTTACATAATTGACTTTTAGTTTACAGGTACAGTTAGAAACAAAATTCGATTGCCATCGTTACTTTTACACCTCATGTTATTAGACGTAAAATAATTCGTAATACTGGTTTTTAGCATTTTAGTTATAACTTACAGTTTATTTACCTCGATTGATGATTAGGATTTAAGACTTTTATTGTTGACCGTACATTGATAGCAACGTTACGAGGAAGTTTGTTTGAAGTTGAAAAAAAAAACATTAATATAAGTATGGAAAAAATATAGGACCAATGCTTCTCCAGTTCTGTATTTTTTCCATGCTTATATTATTATTTTTATTAGCTCTGTGGTGGCAAAGAGGCATACGGCCCGCATGATGGTGTGCGGTTACCGTAGCCTATGGACATCTGCATCACATCTTAAAGAACTCCATACTGTAGTCCCTTAAGCTTAAGTGATGTGTGAAGATGAAATCTTCTAAAGGATTAGCTATATCGGAGATTAAGCTGAATATCTCCCGGACTCTAAAATTTCTTCCCAAAAAAATTACAGTCTAAAAGTTTATAGCGACATCCATCGCTCAGCATGCGCACTACTACGACAAACTGACGTTGCCTAGATCACGATATCAAAGTTCGCCGCGACGTTTAGCATATATACAAAATCCCGACAACAACCATCGGGCAGTAGCCCGCCATACACAACACCCGTCTGGTCGGAGGATCCTCCCTTTTCTATGGAGGATGAGAGATTTTGCACCCTGTTTCTCATGCCTCCAAAAGCTACCTATTACATGTAACATAATAAGAAGGTACATAGAAACTACTAATAAGCTTTCGAGAAAGACTAAATTTATTTAATTAAATAGATCGGACATAATACATTGCGGAAATTATATTTACAACGAAGTTAGAAAGTATCAGATAACATTACGTTCATAGTTGGTGTGTAATCGTGCGATTTCACGAATTTATTAAATTAATCTTTTGTCTATCTGAAGGCATCACCAGTTTGAAGAGATCTGATCTTTGGTGAGAGCACCACAAACCTTCCGATCGCTTCATCTAGCTGTCGGAGGGACTGCCACCTTGTTTTTCTAACGGTGTTAAATCATGACTTCTGTTCTGAGCGGAGCGGAAGAGAGTGTCAGATTACTGACTAAAACCCATCCGTGTTCCTAATGGCCTTTGTGTTCCAGTGCAGCGGTGAGTCTTTCGAACTAATCACAAATTGTGAACTAGTAGTATTCACAAATAGTGGCCAGATATTAAAAAAAAAATGCTAAGTTCTTCTTCTGTTAAGTCTTCTTTGTTAGTAACTGTAATGTTGTGTAATGTATTTTTTGTTTTGTTTATTCTGTTCAGTTGTTTGTGTTTACCGCTCGCGCTGTTTGTACCGTTTCGTTAATTTTAATCTTAAGTTTATATACTAAATGTAAAATTGTAAAAAGATAAAGACAGTTTTCTTTTTACACTTATAAACATACATTAACATACCATTACGCCTGTATTTTCCGAAGGATTAGGCAGAGATGTACCAATGTACACCCACAGTCCGCCGCCTCCCGCCGGTCTGTAATAGGGGGCGAGCCTATTGCCATTAACCGGGCACAAATCCTAACTGCCCTGCTACCTAATAACATTTTGCTCGACCTGGGAATCAAACCCAATACCTATAGCAAAGCAGTCGCGCTACTAGACCAACGAGGCAGTCCGTTTTTACTTAGATTCCATTTTATCGGTGTTTGCGCCCGGCTTAGGATTCAGCAACCCACGCAGCTCGTTTCACCAGAAGTCACCATGGGAACTATAGCGTTCTTATGAACCATGGAAGCGTTGTGACGAATGTCAGGACTATATGGGACCTTTTCGGGAGGCCTTTGTAAGAGGCGGTCGATCTATATTTTAATCCTTTGACTTGTGAAAAGTAATATAATGTTACATGGTTACACAGTGGTTTTAATTAATACAAATAATTAACTAAGTACATAATATATAGTTTACATCCGAATGGAAATGAACAAAACATTCTATTTCAAGGCCACAGCAAAGCGCAGTAGACCAGTAGGTCAATGCATTGTATCGATCGATACGGCTGTCACCGATCCACTTCGCGCATAATAGACCACGTACATAGTAAAAGTAATGTGACTTCAAGTGACTATAAAAATGTTCGTAAATCGAACGGTGAAATTTAAAAATCGAATGCCTGTCAACTGTCAAGTTGACGTTTATTTTTGACAGATTTATGGGGACAGCTTATGTAGGTGCTTTTTGTTATGTGAAATCAAAAAGTTTTTTTAGTATGTAGGACAGAATTTGCTCTAAGCATGCTAAGGAAATATCATTCATTGGTTCACGGAGGTTCTTGCCTATTTTTTGTCTATAGGTGGCCATGACAGCGAAATATTAATCGCGTTCAGTTACGTCTTCGGTTACTGGTCCTCCCCCGTGTAGCGCGATCTTATACAGCCTAAAACCTTCCTTGATGAACGGGCTATATGATTTGAAATGTTACATGATTGGCAAAATGATTTGATTAAAAGAGGATGTAGTGACAAGGATTGAAAAGAGTAAGTTTAGATGGTTCGGTCATATTGAAAGGATGAGTAAAAGGCGACTAAAAAAAGCGATTTATATGGCAGATGTGAGTGGCAACGCCGGGAGGGGACGCCCTAGAAAGACCTACCCTGATCTTATTGATGAGGTACTTCAGAAAGGTCGGGTGTGCAGTACTAGTAACTGGCATGCTTGTATGACCAGATGTATAAACGTGGACGAGGCGAAAGAAGCATGTAAAGATCGTAGCAGGTGGCGTTCTGTGATTTCTGCCTACTTCCATGGGAAAAAGGCGTGAGTTTATGTATGTGATTTTATTAAATCGATCCAGTAGTTTCTGAGATTAGTGCGGTCACACAAACTATTTAGCATTTTTATAAAAACGACTTAAATCAGAAACAACTGACTGTTCTACTGACCTTTATAGTCAATTAGCATGAAAAGTAAGGAGAGGATAATTTTCACATGCACTCTCCTCATTGAAACACCAAAAGTGAATGCAAATGCACGCGTTATGACTAGAGATGATCGGCTTTCTAACGACCTGCGCATACGCATCGACACTTGATACACGAGACAGATGTTTCTAGAACTTTAGAGAATCGATAAGGTCTGAAGGTCAATTTCTACCATTTGGGCACAATCTCACCTCGGCGACAATCAATGACAAACAATGTAAGTAGGTAAATTAGAGGTATTTTGGAGAGATTCAGACTGAATACCTAGATTAGGATCGTTTGATCGTTTAGAATTGCTTTCGTGGTGTGTTATCTATACTAATATTATAAAGAGGAAAGATTTGATTGTTTGTTTGTTTGCATTGCTAGGCTCCGAAGCTGCTGGACCGATTTGAAAAATTCTTTCACCAATAGATAGCTACATTATTCCTGAGGAACATAGGTTATATAACATCACGCTGTGGCACACAGGAGCGGAGCAGTAACCCAAAACGTCACTTAAGGCGGGTGAAATAAGCCACACGGACGAAGTGGCGGGCAGTTCGCTAGTGTATGATAAACTCGCTTTCGCCCGCAAATTCGTCCGTGTACATGTAGGTTATATTTAAAAATTCAATCACGTTTCGAAATACACGTGGCGCCATCTATTATTATAAGAATGTTATTGTTGCTTTCCTCGGGAACAGTACCTTTTTTCAGAATGAAAGTTACTCTATGTCCGTTTCTGTACACCTGACAACGTATACGCAAAATTTCAGGATGATCGGTTCAGTGGTATAGGCGTGAAAAGGTAACAAACAAACTTACTTTCACATTTATAATATTAGTGATAAATGATACATACTCATCTGAAAGAAACCGTGGCTTTCAAATAGGTATTCTATTTTCGTGAACATAAGTACCATAATCCTCTACTTAAAATTTAAAAAATCGTTCGTAACCTGCCCTACATTTTGTACTGTCTCAATATGGCACCTACACAACATTCGAACACGTCAAAATGTTGTTCCAAATAACGTCTGGTCTCTCAAATGAAAATCAATGAAAAAAATACAATACACTGCTAAGCTAGCGTAAGCTGCCGTTATTGGTTGTCGATAGATCAGTCAACCAATTAACCACACACGCACTTGTCAATTTTTTACATTTAATTTCTGGTTTGAGAAAGTCACTTATAAATCTACACAACATACAATCACGTTGTCATTACATTCAAAACCTTAGTGCTAAAGTTTAAGGTTCAAAGCAATTTAAAAAGAAAAGTATTTGGACTAAAATTCATTATGCTTTTTTATACTCTATTTGAGCTAAGTTCTGCTAATATCCACAATCCCTTAATAATTAGATTAATTAAGTTAAATTAAATAACTCAATCTAATAAAGAGTTATTTAGTTACTACTTTGTGCCTGTGACTTCATCTGCTTGGTTTTTTCACCCGCATTAGGTTCTGCGCTGCTCCCGTAGGTTGTAGCGTGATGTTATTGTACCCTATATTATTCCTTATGAATCTAGTTATCATTTACAAATAGTTTATTTCTAATCCGACTGGTAGTTCAAGAGATTAGCGCGTTTAAACAAACAAACAAACAAGGAAAAAAACCAATTATATTAGCAGATTAAAATAAAAATAAAAAATATGTTGGTAAACAATTATATATAAGGTATCTTCTAGTCTAGCTAACTGCCCGCGGCTTCGCCCGCTTGGCTTATTTCACCCGCGTTAAGTTACGTCTTTCGTTACTGCTCCGCTCCCGTGGGTCGCAGCAAGATGATATATAGCCTATGTTACTGAGGAATAAAGCAGCTATCTATTGGTGAAAAATGGTTAAAATCTGTGCAGTAGTGTCGTCTATTCAGTATAAATAAAGAAACAAAAAATATTTCCTCTTTCTAATATTCTTATAGGTTAACGTAATAGCTGTTTTTTTTTTTAATTAAACATTGTATCTATCCAGCCAGTAATTTACAATCCATCCTAATTGTTAATATCATCTATAAATCCGGCCTCAAGTCTGCATACATTGCAGATATTTTGAGCTGGCGAGTAATATTGCAGACATAACGGTGGGCAGCACCGGTCTTGCGGGAATGTAGAAAGCTGGGCAACGTGCGCCGGCGCATCGTAATCAAGCTGTTTCGGTGATCGCTGTACTCTCTACGGTATTACGTTTATAGGGTAAGTAGAGGTGTATGTAATTGATTTATACGGCTACTTTTATTATTACTTATGTGTATAATTTATTATGTACTTTAAAAAGCGTGGTTTACGTTGTCTTGTAGTAATCTGTAAGATGTTCTATTTATTGTTATAAATAAATGTAGACTAATACTACAAAGAAAAATTCTCGCACCTATGCGTTGTCAGGAGAGGCGAGTAATTTTTTATTTTTTTAAATTTAATGGGCCCGTAATAGTATCACGCGGCTAGTAAATAATAAATTAGTTACAAATTATTTTTTTATTTGTATCGTACATCATCATCAACTTAGCCTTTTCCCAACTAATTTATGGGGTCGACTTCCAGTCTAACCGGATGCAGCTGACTATCAGTGTTTTATATGGAGCGACTGCCTATCTGACCTCCACAACCCAGTTACTGGGCAACACGATACCTCTGTTAGACTGGTTGTCAGACTTCCTGGCTTCTGACTACCCGTAACGACTGTCAAAGATCTACGAATGACAGCCGGGACCAACGGCCTTACGTGCTTTCCGAGGCGCGGGGGTCTCACACCACAAACTCCGGGCTGCTACTGAGAAATTCGTACTGGAAAAACCCAATAACACTTTTTGCTCGACCCGGGCATGGAACCCAGGACCCTGTGCTCATCAGTCGCGCTTGCGACCACGAGACCAACGGGGCAGTAATTTGAATGACACAATAAATGACATAAAAGGTCACGTATTCCAGCTGTATTTAAATGACTTCTTAGCTTAGCATTCAGTACTATTTGCTTTTAGATATTTAGGTAGGTAGATAGGCCTACTATATAATTATACTTAATCATCATCTTCATTAACAGACATTATTTTAATTGTGTTTTACTTTCAGCTGCCATTTTTTTTTTGGCCAATAAATTTAAAAGTAAGTCAGATAATTAAAAAAAGAAACACTTTCTTTTTTTCGAAAGAGAGAGAGATCGCATCTAATCAGTCTCAATTCTGTCAAAATTGCCTTTAATTTATAAAAACAAAAATGGACATTGTCTCCATTGTTATCATTATTGGGGAGGCCCATGTCCAACAGTGGACTACTATAGATCTTTTTTTATCTACTTTTGCTAATAATATTATGACGACACGGTTGGCGCAGTGGCCGAGCGATCGACTGCTGTGCTGCGTGTCGCGGGTTCGATTCCCGCACTGAACAAATGTTTGTATGACCTACAGATAGTTGTTGCGGATCGGGTTCTTTGTGTATGTGAGTGATGTTTGTAAACGCACCCACGATTCAGGAGAAATTCCTAGTGTGGGGCAACGCTTGAAATAAAAAAAATTGAAAAATGTATAAAGAGGAAAGATTTTTTTGTTTGTTTGTAACGAATAGGCTCCGAAACTACTGGACCGATTGTAACCATTTTTACAAATAAATAGCTACATTGTTTTTGAGTAACATAGGCTACATAACATCACGCTACAATTGAAGGAAAAGGAGCAGTAACCGAAGACGTTGGTTAACACGGGTGAAAATGTCTACGCGGACGAAGTCGCGGGCAAAAGCTAGTTGATTAAATTAATATCTGATAGATATTTGTCATTTCATAAATACTATATGTGAAAAGACACAACACATACAACCTACCTGTCAAAGTAAGTACAGTAGGCGCCACGAGTCGTGAACATAAATGTGAAGTTCATTTTTTGATTTTTGGGTTTATTTCTGGGTTTTTTGGGTCGCCGACGTTGCAGGCTATTGGTCCACCAGTCCAACCGATCGCGTACAGCGTCGGCGGCCTAAAATACTCAGAAAGGAACCCGAAATCCCGAAAGTTAACTTGACATATTTTGTGCTCACGACTCGTGGCAAAAACTATAACATTAAACGTTTTTTCTGCTGGGAAACGACTTTTATATTTTGCTATGCAAAATCACTCTTTATGGTATATCAGAATGTAGGAAACTACAAAACATTATGCTTGCAGATACATCAACTGTACATGGATACCTATTTAATGTTTAGTTTTATCGTTGAAAACTTGTTTTTGTAAAAACAATTTTTAACTTTGATCTTCAATATCTCTAACCGGAAGATTCTTCAAAGAGATGTCAGCAAATCGGAGGGACCAGTCAAGGCTGCGGGTTGTTCGAAAATGAAACCGCGCCCCCGGAACACAAAGGGCACAAAGAGGAACATAGATGGGTTTTAATCAGTAAAAGTCTGACACTAGGGCGAGGGAAGTCATTTGATGATATCCTCTCCGTAAAAGACGGCACGGTTGGCGCAGTGGCTGAGCGATCGGCTGCTGCGCTGCGTGTCGCGGGTTCGATTCCCGCACGGAACAAATATTTGTATGACCTACAGATAGTTGTTTCGGATCTGGCTGTTTGTGTACGTGAGTTTCTATGTTTGTAAGCGCACCCACGATACAGGAGGTATCCATAGTGTGGGGCAATGTTTAAAAAAAAAAATAGAGAAAACCTGTTCTCAGTTATTGTCCAAAACAAAAAAATGTCTCTAGAATGGGACCAACATTTTGATCTTTTCACACCCCTTCTATTTCCAATGCGTGAAGGAGTCAGTGTTTGATCGACATTGCCAAATATTTGCCATGTAAAACAGATTTTTATTAGAAACCTTTCTTGTCAGTTTTGTAATCTGTCTTGTCTCGTTTTATGCGGTTTGTTGTTGCTTATACAATGCTCATTAAAATATATCTATACATCATTGAAATCTTGAGAGATTGTGGGTTGGCTCATTAAACTATGAAATGATTGGTACAACAAAAAAACAGCTAATATTTTTTGTAATGATCAGAAGAATGAAAATTTTAAGCCTACTTGCACCAAAAATTTAACTCGGAGTTTGTTAACACAAAATTAAATTAATAATTTAATAGTTAATAATGTAATGCTTGTAGCCACAAAGGGCTCCTTTTTTTTTGGGGGGGGTAGGAAATCATCATATACGTAACTAAACACGGGGACAACGCGGGGTATATAACGGAGTAATATTATTATTCGTAAACCTAATAATTGAAACTAGATAACTTCATTTTTTTTGTTATCTAGTGACTGTCTAGACACTCCCCCCTCCTTCCTAACAACAACTTACTATTCAACAAAAAAAGTACGACTTACAACCCACACAAACCGCATAATAACCACATTACATAAGTTAACCAGCAAGTTAACTTAACCACAGCGGATAAACTAACAGTACCTAAGTAGCAGTTTCACAGTTTTCACTAAAAACGGGTATTCGTGGGAACCGAACCTTGTTGAAAGGATGCAATGTCAACCAGTACCGCTGGTGGTTGGTCTACATCGACACCGGATTATAATTAAGTAGCTGCAGATCGATGGTTTCACTTGGCGATGAGAAAGGTACAAAGTACATGCATGTAGTAGTAGAGCTCTTTGTAAAGGAGTTTGTGCAGGGACGCACTATCACCATACCTATTTCCGCCACAAAGCAGCGTTGCTTATTTAAAGATCTATTATAAAATATCTAAAAATTGTACTCGTCTATGTACAGTTTATGTAAATAAAAGAATGGAATCAAGGGCATCAAAAAAACTCATCCGTATCGCTGTCAATAGGACAAGTGCCCAAAAGGCTAGCAGCATTGCCACGTTGTATGGCAATGCTGATTCTTTGGCCCAAGAAAAGGCCAGCCCTCTGATTACGTGAAGAGTCGACCAGTCGAAAAAAGATGTTTACGATTTAAAAACTCTCAACGCAAATAAATCTCGGGGAGACCTGTGGAAGATTTCTACATTCATTACTCAAAAATAATGTTCAAATGGTTGAACAGATGTTGGAAATCGAACACAGGACCTCACGCTCGGAAGTCGCGTGAGAACAACGGGCCAGTTATTTCCATAATAGGCTTTTACCCAAAGTAGCCCAAGAGGCCTTGCCTTAGCCTCGTAAAAGGAAAAGTTTGATGAATATGTTAACTTTCTACAACGCCTATCGAAAGACGGCTCGTTTATCAAAATTGGTTTAGTGGTTTATGAGATCACTGCAAACTGACAATTATAGGTGGTTCAGCAGAGGAAATCGATTATTTACTCGTTAAGTTAATACGAGTTGGTTACTGGTTCATGGTTGCCTTGCGCTTGAAGTAAATGGTTGATAATTAGTACATGTGTAATTAAAAGGTAGTACATATCACACGCGCTTTATTAAATTGTTTTTATACAAAAAATACCTTGGCTTTCAAACTGCGTATACAATAAAACAATAATATCATTTGTATAATATAAACCCTTTAATAAATTATACATTATTTATTTATTCGAACTATTTGCACATAATGTAAAAAATACACTGTACAGAGGCGGACTTAATGCCTTTGGCATTTTCTACCAGTCTACCTTAGGGTGATGCAGAGACAAAACATAGTAGTTGCAAGAAACAGAAAGTTTCCAGGAATAAAATATAATAATAAATACATACAAACAAAATATACAGTGTAGAGAAAGATAAAAATACATAAGTAGAGAAATATAACAAAGTAATTGTGAGATAAGTCTGCCAACTTCATAAGCAAGTGTTCACGAGTTTTTACTTTTTACATTATGTGTTATTCATAAAAAGGGGGGAGCTGGCAGCATTGCCCTCGTTATATGGCATTGCTTAGGCTGATTATCTCCCATTATTCAAAGTCAAGTCAAAGTCAAATATCTGAATTGAGCTAACACACATCAACAGTGGGTTTAGTAATCCATTATAATCTTTAACAAATTCCTACAATGGTTAGTACTCTAATCTCAAAATAAACATAGATATTATCTACAATTACATCGAATTTACATAGAAACGACATTAGAAAAAAGTAATCAATGGGCATAGTTTTAAAAGAGCCATTATTATTTTGTAATATTGTATAGTTTATCTCGTTTTACGTTTGTTTATGGAGTTATTATGTTACATAAGATGATGATGGTAATGCCATGGCTGCTCTTAGCGGTGGCGGTGCCATAAGTATTTGGGCAAATGTTATGGTTAGGTTCTGATATTGTATGTCAACTTCTTTTTTTTGTACTTACCTAACTAAGGTCGTGGTGGCCTAGTGGTTTAGCCACCCGCCTCTTATAAAAAAACTTCGAAACAAGACTTGTACCAATGTGACTTTTTCAATTCATATGTACCTACTTTCTACGTTTATCTAGGACATCACTGATATCGGTGAAGGAAAACATCTTGAGGAAGCCTGGACTTACAAATTAATATAAGTCTGAATTGGCCAATCCCCTTTGAGCATGCGTGGTTATCAATGCTCGTGTCTTCTCTGTACGAAAAGAGGCCTTTGCCCTGCAGTGGGATAATAATAGGCTGGTATTATTATTTCTAGTTTATCTTTTGTTAAATAATTGTCATTATGCAAGCTAACCATTTGGGTATTGATAGGAGGGCAGTATTTTCATATAGGTAGACCTAATGAATGCTATTTTTTTAATAATAATCTTATTTTATTTTTCATCATCACTGGCACTACATAGTACAAAACAAAGTCGCTTTCTCTGTCCCTATATCCCTATGTATGCTTAAATCTTTAAAACTACGCAACGGATTTTGATGCGGGTTTTTTTAATAGATAGAGTGATTAAAGGGGAAGGTTTATATGTATAATAACATCAGCATTGCACCCGTGCGAAGCCGGGGCGGGTCGCAAGTGTAAGTTTCTAAACTTACTCACACATTTTTTATTATGAAAGGAATTAATTCGCGGGACAATCTATTCACTTGTTTGCAAGTTGACAAGTAAAAGTTATATTATTTTTGTAATAAATGGGCACTACATAATTTACCCTTTTATTTTCTTGACGTCTTTAATTATGGTTCTTAAATAATAATTTATTGTATGTATCCAAACCCATCAACAGTTCTTCTACTAAGAATAGTGAGGTGACTAATTTAAATATTTTATCGACAAAGAATGTAGTCGATTACGAAATCAAACTACACTCATATCACAATTTACATTACACATACCAATGAATAAGTAAACATCCAGTTTTGTCACCATATTCAACCCGTGGCGGCCATCTAAAAACTTTCTAATTCAAATAGACATTTAAAACCATAGAATACGAACATTTATCATATCGTAAGACTAGAGAATGATAGTCATATATATGTAAATTGCTTCGTAATATCGATATTCGATTGTGTTAAGGTTAGAGTGTTATCGATAATTTCTATTTTTGTATACATGTTAATGGAAAGAAATAATAGACAAAAACGTTTGGAAAGAAACAAAATTTGTTGTTATTCAAAGGGCTTTCTCATTGTATCATTCATTTTTATTGTATTAGACAACATTATTGAATACTACATATTTGAATTGCCTTTACATGAACAAAATTTCCATTTTAGATGTAAAATTACGTAAACAACTACACCACGAGTTACACTAATTAAGTTATTAACTAGTATTCATTAAAGCTATACTATAGCTTCCACCCACACATAACCCACAGTTGATGTCAACTTAGATAAGGAAAATATATCGACATTACAACTTCATCTCATATTTAAAATTCTACAAAACACAAATCACATCACTATCACTTGACATCTCATCTGTGCTATACTTCTTTTTTCAAGTCGTTAAGATGAATCAAGCACATAATCTTGCATCATAATAATTATTATGAATCTGTGGTACAGCCTAACGACTGCAGCTACGCAAGTGATATAAAAAGTAACGTCTTTTTTTAAATGGCGGGAAAAATAGATTATGTAAAAGAGATTGGTATATTTAATATGATAAGACGGAACTATTTAAATGTTAAATAAGAGAATTATGATGGAGTTATGAAATATAATATTATGGATTAGGTACTTAGGCAAGAATTTAATTAAACTTTTATACTTTTAAAATTATGACAGCTGTCAAATCCATAGATAGGTAACTTACCAGACCTACTTTACTAACTAATTAAGGCATTCAAGTCGCAATCTAGTCTTAGTGTCAAGAAAGCCATCTAGTAAGTAAAAACGTTCAAAATGGAGTCGCGGTCTCATCTCAGCGACAATCAATGTCAAAGATGTAGGTAAAATAGAGGTATTTATGGAATTACAATGCGACTAGTGTAAACCTTTCGGGAAACAATTTGGGGTCATTCATAAGAATGTCTGGTCTGCTTTGCAATTCGTTTAACATTTTCACAAAAACAATTTATTTAAATCGTTTAAGAGTATAAAAATACACAATTTATGCTACAACACTGTTATGACGTATTTCTCCATTCATTAGCAAATTCGAACCGACAAAAATAAACGAAAGTGAACTCCAACTATTTGCGTTGCTCTTAGCGATTTATGAAAAAGTAAAAGTTGAAATAACCATGACACTTAACTTTAAAGTTATACGGGTCATAATTGAATAACAGTTTAGTGCCGAAATAACAATTTTCTGTTACGTTGTATGTGTCAATTGTAGACACCTTCGAACTTTCTCTGAAGGTCACACGGAAAGGCGTGGAGACGACATTGCGCCTAAGACTTTTATGTTTATTTACGTAATCTGTTGTTATACTTTGTATAATTTAATTAGTGCTAATGGTATGTTTTTAGCACTTATGGCGTTTTTAATTAACTATCAAGTAGTTTTTAGCAGTTTGGTTTGCTTTTATGGTTGTTTACCGGAGAAATTATCAGTTATCTTTGGTAAAGGAATTCTGACTGATGAATAGGTATGGCGTAATACACAACTCGAACCACAAAAATATCAACATAAAGTAGTGGTGCTAAGTATGTACTGTTATTCTGAAAAAAAAGTCTCCCCGCTAATTTTGGTGACAAGTGCTGTCACCCAACCTGATATTGTCAACTTACTTCAAGTTCCGTTTACCTAAATTCACAGAAGGATATTTTCATGGAATACTAGCTTAGCACGTGACTTCGGTTTTGTCGGTTATTTTTATTCTTTACGTCGAACCTTACTTCCTTTTCCAAAATAAAAATACCCATAGTTACTCCATAAAACACGTACCAGTAAACGTCTCCGTAAAAATCGGTCCAGCCGTTTAGAAAATTAGCCAGAACCAGAACCAACAGACAGACAAACACTAAAATAAAGTTAGTAATAAGCTGCTTTTTTGATACTACAAACATACAAATCAATTTTATTTGTATGTCTAGACACGGTTGGTTGTAAACAGGAATCAAGCAACAAATCTCAAAACCTTAGTCAGTAATTACACTTGTGGTTCTCAAAGGTGGAGCAACCGTGTTATGCATTCATTCTGACATATCTAGTGCATGTCATCTCTGCAATGTCACTTTCATTCATCAAGTTGGCACATTAGCAGGTAAAGTTCAGCGACATAATAGTTAAACAGACCATGTGGTTCACGGGACCGCAAACTTATTTGTGGTGATGATTATTAATAACTAACTTCTGCGCGCGACTTCGTCTGCATGGCTTATTTCTCCCGCGTTACGGTACTGCTCTGCTCCCGTGTGTCGTAGCGTGATGTTGTATTATTCTATTTCACATGAACCTGGCTATCATAAACTAAAAAAATTAGGTATCTATTCGTGGAAATATTGTTAAAATCGGTTCAGTAGATCCAAAGGTTACCTCCTACAGCCTCACGAACTTTACCTTTGTATAATATTAGTATAGATAATACCAGCTTTTTTTGTCACAATGCAGAGCAAAGGTCTTCTCATACAGAGAAAGTACGAGCATTGATCACCACGCTTGCTCAAGGCGGATTGGCAATTTCAGACATATGTATATTAATTACCCACGGAGAAACGGAGAAGATGTATGCGTTTAGGGTAGTTCGTTTGTGTGTTCGTTTGTTTGTTATAAATCCAGATTTCCTCACGATGTTGCCGAATTTGTTCAAAAGAGTCACTGCGACCCTGGAACGCATAGGGCATTAGGAGGAACACGGAAAAGTCGGGAAAAAAAAAATATATAATATACCATCACGCCTATATTCCCCGAAGGATTAGGTAGAGGTGTAACAATGTACACCCACAGTTCGCCGGTATATTTAGGTCCCATGTAATAAGGGGCGAGCCTATTGCCATTAACCGGGCACAAATCCTAACTCCGAGCTGCTACTGAGAATTTTGTAGAAATACCCAATAACACTTTTTGCTCGACCTGGGAATCGAACCCAAGACCTCTAGCGTAGCAGTCGCGCTTAGGACCACTACGCTACCGACGCAGTTGATGATTTCCCATGCTCAAAAAAAGGTTTCCTCATGATGTTTTTCTGCCCAGTTACGAACCGTGCAAGAAATGCAGGCTCCTTAACCCATCACGACATTGTACTGTGCACTATTGAAACAAGTATAATAGCAGATTCATAGAAACAAAATAGAGGAAAACATTTTTTTTTTAAAGGACACTTATCTTTTTTTCTATCTCTCATTCCTAACTCCCACATGCGGCTCTTCAACACAATCATTCCACATACATAACAACAAACAATGACATCGTAATACAGTAATACCAGCTATTATCCAATTGGCTGAACAAATCTACTTATTAAACCATACCATTGATTATCTATGGCTGTTAAACCGAGTGTCTGTTGTTTATCAATTACATTCACGGTTTGTTCGACTCGCCACGTGAGAATTTTAAAACATTGATTTATGATTATTTTGGAAACATTTGGATATTGAAGAAGGTATGGAAACTGTGACGTAACTTAGTTGGAAAGAACTCTATGGCACAGACAGGATATTGAGATTATTAAAATATCAGTTTAACAACGTCCACAACTGGACATAGGCCTCCCCTAAAGATAGCCATAATGACCGATCCTGTGCAGCCCGCATCCAGCGATATTCCGCGACCATTATTAGATCGTAAACCAGTGGCAACCCAAAGACCAGTCAAGACTTTGGGTTGCCAATGTCGATTTAGGATTAAAAGATAACAGGAATAGAGTACCTAGCTGGATTATATTTGTTTAGTATATACTTACCAATTCCACCTGTGTTACCACCGATTTTTAACCGACTTAAAAAAGAAGGGGGTTATCAACTCGTCTGTGTTTTTTTTTTTCTTTTTTTTTTGTATGTGTGTTACTCGATAACTACGCCAGTTATGAATCAATTTTGATGATTCTAAACAACAAAATAACCAAAGCCGCCGACTTCCAAAGTCTTTTTTTTCCTGATCGGAAATCATCAAATGACTTCTCCACTTAGCTCGTTGATTTGCAAAGCTAAAGTTATTATTCACTTTATAGTTTTTTAAGTAGATTGTCTTGTTTTTTTTTAATTTTTTCCATATAAACTCTCTTGAGATGATCTGTCGATGCCTAGCATAGATGTGATAACAGTTCATCTCTATCTTTCTTTATCTAATTGCACACCGGCAGAAACTTGGCTTATACCCACAACCTCGTCCTCATGAAAGTTGATATATTATTCTACGTGAACCATACATTTTTCCGGGATATAAAGCCTTTGTGCTATTTCAAAACTATAATCTATTCCTGTGCCAAAATTTAATTCAGACCCGTTTAGCCATTCCTGAGTGATTGAGTAACAAACATCCAAACTTTCGCATTTACAATAGTAGCAAGATAATATAAGATATAGTAGACGCCACGAGTCGTGAGCACATATGTCACGGTTATTTTTGGGTTAACTGCCTCGGTGGCCTAGTGGTCTTAAGCGCAATTGCTACGCTAGAGGTCTTGGGTTCGATTCCTAGGTTGAGCAAAAAGTGTTTTTCTATGGAATTCTCACTAGCAGCTGGGTTAATGGCAATAGACTCGCCCCCTATTACATGGGACTTAAACATACCGGCGAACTGCGGGTGTACTACATTGGTACACCTCTGCCTAACCCTTCGGGGGATACAGACGTGTATGGCGATGGTATGTACGTAATTTTAGGGTTTTGGGTTCCTTTCGGGGTTTTTTGGGGCGCCGACGCTGCACGCCATCGGTCCGACAGACGGACTAATCGCGTGCAGCGTCATCGGCCCATAATACCCAAACAGGCACCCAAAAACAAAAAAAAAAAATCGACATTTATGATCACGACTCATGGCGACTACTATAATAAGAATTTTACGACTATTTTATGTTCTGGGTACTTTATGGTTCTTATGCAATCGATTCAGGATGCGGTAAAGATGACACATTGACACCAATCTGCTGTCAAATGATGCTGCCAATACCATAACAAATTCTTGTCATACCAACATTAGCATAAAATTAACCATCCCATTGATTACGGTCATTCGTATTTTTTTTTACTAATGAACTTTTACCAACAACGGAAGTTAGGCAATAGGTGAATAGTGACGTAACGCTTGTAAACAAGGAAATGTTTAAATGTATACTGAAACAAACAGATAAAGTTTAAAGTTTAAGAAATATTTTATACAAAATGTTGTCGCCCGCGTTCAGTTATGTCTTTGGTTACTGCTTCGCTCCCGTTGGTCGTAGCGTTATGTCATATACGTATAAACCTTCCTCTTGAACCTCTCTATCTATTGATAAAAACCGAATTAAATTCCATTACGAAGTTTAAGAGATTTAAGCTTACAGACGGCGGCAAGCGAATTTGTTTTATACTATTTAGAGATATCTAGAGATTTTGTGGAATGGATTAATTTAAGAAATTAATCTTCAACAAATAAATTTGATTTGGTTTTGATTTTTCAACTCAACTGGCTTTTACCTTGGGTAGAGGTTAAGCATTGCCATCCAACGTGGCAATGCCGCCAGTCTTTTAGACGCTTTTCGGAGGAATATTTTGATTTTGAGTTTCTTTTTTGTCAAAGTCAAAGCATTTATTTTAATTAGACCATTTACAGGCACTTTTGAATTGTCAAGAAGTTACATTTAAAAGTTGAAGCTAGTTGCTCGTTCCAAAGCGTAGGTCTCTATGGAGAAGAACGAGCAAGAAACTCCATGGACACTCTTTTCTTTACTCCACTTTTTTTGTCTCCTCTTTTTTTGTTACTATTAAGGATTTCTAATTTTAAGGCTGCAAATATGTACATAGGTACCAATAGACCATAGATAGGTAGAGATAGGTTGGTTGGACCAACAGTGGTCAAAGTAAATTACTGACATGCACGAAAGACCTACATTCAAAGTCATATCATTTTTTTCAATTAGGCCATTCGATGGCACATTTGAATGTCATATACAAGAAAAAAACAATTTAATCCAGTTGCCACATGTTGGTGGTAAATCTAGCTTAATACGAAGATGCAATATAATTAAAGACCAACTTATACTGGTGTTATCACCACAGACATACAATGAGCAGTCGTTTTATTCTGTAAAAATCTTCATCAGTGAAGTTAGGTGAAGTGAGCTAACGATGAGTTGCCATCCGTTATGTTATGTTAGGAATTGATAGCTCTCACCTCAAATTCATCTCACCGAAATTCTCGAACGGAAATTATTTCAGAATACCCTGCACACTGAAAATTAGTTAAGGAAACAACTGCATTTAATAATTGAATGTTTTAACAGCTAAGTAAGGAATAATATGATGATGACCAAATGAGATTTTTAGTGAAAGTTGGCAGGGAAACTAAATAGTATGCTCACTATGCTTGAAGATCTTTCGACTCGGTTTTGTATCTTCAATAATAATAATAAAAAAAGTCTTTTTTTTTCGTAGGGCAAGCCTCGCTTGCTTCTGTAAAACTTACTGTAAAACATTTTTTAATTTAAAAAGTATTTATGGAGTTTCTTGTTCATTCACCGCCATACGAACCTACCGTTTGAAATGGGAACTACATTCAATATCATTATTTTCTTTCTGTCGTTTAATGGTCTAATTAAAATAAAATAATAATAATAATAATCGACTCTTCACGTGACCAAAGGGCTGGCCTTTTCTTGGGCCAAAGAATCAGCATTGCCATACAACTTGGCAACGCTGACAGCCTTTTGGGCACTTGTCCCATTGACAGCGATGCGGATGAGTTTTTTGAGGCCTATAAGGCATCAGGCATCATTATTATTATTTAAGTAAGTTTTATACTAGTGATTCATATTGTGCTTGTTGTATTAATTAAATTGAAACAAATGTTCTGTAAAAAAAAAAAAAAAAATGATTTGACTCTGATGTTGACATCAATACGCTAAAAAAACAATCGACAAATCATTTATCAAAATTGGGTCAGCAATTTTTGGGTAACGATCGAACATCCACACATACATGAGTTACACTCATTACCTACCCTACCTCTGTTCGATTGCAACCGCGTGTTTAAAATCAGCCTACTTGTAGACCACGTGTTCCTGGTTGTCATGGTCCATTTCACGCAATGTCAAGGTTGCGACCAACCAACCGTGAGGGTGCTGTAAACCCCTGCTTTCGTCACTGTTTAGGTGTAAAGTAATAGACGAGAAATGGAATGTTTTGGGATATGAGAGTGAATAGAAAAAGTGGGGTAACGAAAAATTCTTATACATTTATAGCGATGTGAAATAGCTTTTTATTATTGAGGTGATGGGTATTTTATTTAACATAACATACCATCACGCCTGTATTCCCCGAAGGGTTAGGCAGAGGTATAACAATGTACACCTACAGTTCGCCGGTATGTTTAGGTCCCATGTAATAGGGGTCGAGCCTATTGCCATTAACCGGACACAAATCCTAACTCCGAGCTGCTACTGAGAATATTATAGAAAAACCCAAAAACACTTTTTGCTCGACCTGGGAATCGAACCCAAGACCTCTAGCGTGGCAGTCGCGCTTAGGACCACTAGGCTACCGAGGGAGTTCCGAGGTATTTTATTTAGTTTTTGTATATTTATATAGTTACTCAAATAGGTAGTTATCTATAAATATACACTCACGCCTGTATTCCCCGACGGGTTAGGCAGAGGTGTAACAATGTACACCCACAGTTCGCCGGTATATTTAGGTCCCATGTAATAGGGGGCGAGCCTATCGCCATTAACCGGGCACAAATCCTAACTCCGAGCTGCTACTGAGAATTTCATAGAAAAACCCAATAACACTTTTTGCTCGACCTGGGAATCGAACCCAAGACCTCTAGCGTAGCAGTCGCGCTTAGGACCACTAGGCTACCGAGGCAGTTATCTAGGCAGGTAGTTATCTATGGTCTACATAAGTAGAGTCTGCGTTCAGAGCTGGTTTAGTGGTTGAGAAACCAGAGTTGGCGGATGAAATGATTAGTAAGTACAAGGCGATCAAAATTTAATAAGAGTTAATCGACTTGAAATGGAGGAGTTATAATCTAAGTTCATCTATACTAATATTACAAAGCTGAAGAGTTTTGTTTTTGTTTGAACATCCAAATCTTTGAAACTCCTGTTTTGAATCTAAAAATCACATATAGGAACTAGCTACTTTATTCCTGAGTGCTGTAACACTTTATTCTATTACCAAGAGAATCAGGGATCTGTAAGAAAGTTAACGTCGACGAAGACACGGACAGAAGCTTGTAACGAAAAAGTTCAAGTAGGTTTGTTAACAAGAAAAATCAAGAACGAAATATACTTTTTCAATTGACCTAGAATGCTAAAAATATTTCAACATTGGTTGGTTGTAATGTCACTTTAAATTCGAGCAATTTTTGACACTCGGACCAGTTACCGAAGTAAAAGGGACGGTAATGACATACATACATACACAGTATGTTTAAAAATAGCATGAAAAGGTTAAATTGATGGATGCCATTTACATATTAATAATTTCCTAGTAGAGAGAGTTAAAACCATTTAAAAATACATAAATAGGAGGTTTGGCTTTTCTGTATTTTATTTTTCTATTTTAATATGTCAGCCATGGCAGTGAAATTGGTCAATAATATGTTAATTACGCACAATTTTTAAATATACATTTTATACATCATGGACGTATGGACATACCACCACGCCTGTATTCCCCGAAGGGTTAGGCAGAGGTGTACCAATGTACACTCACAGTTCGCCGGTAAGTTTTCGGTCACATTTAATACGGGTAGCCTATCGCCATTCACCAGGCAAAAATCCTAACTCCGAGCTACTACTGAGAAGTTCATAGAAAAAACCCAATAACACTTTTTGCTCGACCTGGGAATCGAACCCAAGACCTCTAGCGTAGCAGTCGCGCTTAGTACCACTAGGCTACCGAGGCAGTTTATACATCATGTATACTAATTATACACATATATATTTTCTGTATATTCATACATATACATACGTGTACGTCCTTGTATAGTGTTAGGTTGAGGCTGACCGGTTGATATTGCGATCACGTATAACCTCATTGGTTCAGTCAACCGCCAGATTTCACTAGACATTATACATTAATATGCGGAAACGCGTGCTTTTATAATTTAAATATGTATAGAACGAAGAAATCTAACTTTGGAATTGGTATTTAAATATGCAAGTCCACGAGTTTTCTATAGTATTAACTTGAAGCACGTTTACGATGAGAAATATTAGTTGTAAAACCTTTAAGAGCTGTTTTCTTGCTATGACTATGAAACTAATAGCTTTTGTTTCCGACTTTGTCCGCGTGTATGTCGGATATTGCGGATACAGATGTGGTGGCGGATTAAAAAGTAATCTATGTCCTTGTTTGGGGTTAGATCTTAGTTTGTGCCAAATTTTATCAAAATTGGTTTTTTAATTTAGCTGTGGAAATTTTAAAAATGGGTTTATGTAACTAACAATTCAACAATATCAGACGTAAACAATTTGTTCGATAAAATATTGTTCGTCCGAATCCCACATCAGAATAAACTTATCTCGTCCCATTCTCTAAAGCCACAATTTTTATTTACTTTTAAACAGGACATTGGTAAGAGTATGGCGGCAGTGACGTCACGTTAAAAGAAATATTTTGAGACCATTTATAAATGATGTATAACCAAATAATGATTAGTTATGAACTTTTAGCTATTTGTCTTTATCAAATTATTCTCTATTAAACACATACGAGACAATTCTGATGGAGTACTGAATAAAGGGACAGTTTCGTTCAAAATGGGACGTATCGTCACCTTACCTTTCCCTATCAACTTGAAACTCAAACAAGTCTTGTTCCTCCACACCTATGTGTCAAAATTGTATGTTTATTCAAACCTTTAACTACGCTATCTTGTTCAACGCTTTACAGAACAAACTTCACATTGGACGAGGCATCCCATTCACTGCAGCCAATCGTGCGTAACTTTCGACTCACGGTGTAATACGAAACAAAAACGTTCAGAAGTCTAAGTACGATCTTTAAATATTAATAATGCCATATTCCCAAAAGAATGTGGGTCACGGCGGCATTAAAAAAAACCTTTAATGTTATTTTTTTCAATGCGCCGTGACCGATTGACCGGAATAAATTCCGCTACAAAATTGACATTTTACATCATACCATCACGCCTGTATTCCCCGAAGGGTTAGGCAGAGGTGTACCTATGTTCACCCACAGTTCGCCGGTATGTTTTTAGGTCCCATGTAATAGGGGACGAGTCTATTGCCACTAACTTGGCACAAATCCTGACTCCGCGCTGCTAATGAGAAATTCCTAATGGAAAAACCCGATAACACTTTGCTCGAACTGGGAGTCGAACCCAGGACCCCATGCTCATCTGTCGCGCTTGCGACCATGAGACCAACAGAGCAGTTAAAATTGACATTTTCTTCTAGACATATGACAGCTCATCGAGTTTAATAATAATGTAAATGAGACAAATGTGGGTTATTTAAAAGCTATACATTTTATGACAATGACTCTTGATTATAAAATGGATAGATTTTGAAATGTTCCATTATTTATGACAATGTAGAAAATGCCCTGGCATGCTATTTTTTGTAGTTATCGTGTGTATTGATACTTCTGTTATAACCTGTTATGTTGTAACTGTCACCGCTCACCGGTCACGACTTGCACCTGTTAGTTCCTGTCTCTTTGTCCCTCAGGTAGTCTCATTTATACAGATGATAGCGGCATTTTTTTTATATTGATTTGTTTTCAAAAATGATTCCATTCTATATTTAGGTTTTTAAGATTATAATTTGAATTGCTAAATATAAAATTAACAAAGAAAGTTTAACAGAAATATCTCTAAACCATTATACTGCTAATTTTACTAATTAATATAGAAAACTGCCTCGTTAGCCTAGTGGTCCTAAGCTCGAATACTACGCTAGAGGTCTTGAATTCGGTTCGCAGGTCGAGCGAAGTGTTATTGGGTTTTTCTATGAAATTCTCATAACAACTCGGAGTTAGAATTAGTGCCCGGTTAATGGCAATAGGCTTGCCTCGTATTACATGGGACCTAAAACATACCGGCGAACTGTAGGAGTAAATTGGTGCACTTCTGCCCAATCCTTCGGGGAATATAGGCGTGATGGTATGTATTTAAAGTGACAAAATAAGTATATCAGGTGCATTTTGGACGGATTCAAACTGAGAATCAATTGCGATTGTTTATATACGTTAGTAGAATTGCCTCTCTAACATTAGTGCTTTGCTTGTAACGTTCCATCATTAATAGCATCATTAAACTAAGCACAGCTTACCGAATGAGTTACACGTAAAATAAAACCATAAATATCAATCGTCTTCTGAGCAAATTATGCGCAATAAAAGATTATCACTTTATTCACTTTCATAATACGCCAACAATAACACATTTTGTTTCTCAAGTATTCATTTAATTTTAACATGTACACATTATATACATTTATAAATGAGATTTATGACGTTATTTGGCAATTATGCTATAATTGTATACTTGTATGTAAGTTATATGCTAAAATGGGTGATGTTAATTTGAAATTACACTTTCTCCGTTACATAATGTTTAATAGTTTTAACATTGTACAATTTGTTAGATTCTGTAATTACAATGTATTTGTTAAAATGTGACTTGAAATTAGGATAATGTACCTATTGGCAAACAATGTTAAATTAATTTGAAAAAATAAGCACTATGCCATCAGGACATTGTCATTATCAATAATGTCAACTGAATCCATTTTATTTTTAACCGACTTCAATAAGAGTTGGAGATGAAATATAGAAAACTAGAATATTGGCACAGTTATTAGAATAATTAACTAGCTCATTAGCCTAGTGGTCCTAAGCGCGACTGCTACGCTAGACGTCTTGGGTTCGATATCCAGGTCGAGCAAAAAGTGTTATTGGGTTTTTCTATTAAATTCTCATTAGCAGCACAAGATTTGTGCCCGGTTTATGGCAATAGACTCGCCCCCTATTACATGGGACCTAAACATACCGGCGAGCTGTGCGTGGTACATTGTTACACCTCTGCCTAACCGTTCAGGGAATACAGGCGTGATGGTATGTCATTAAAATAATTGTTCATGTAATTTTGTACTAATTATTGAGAGCCAAATAAAGGAGAAATAATGTTTGTTTTATATTAGTCTTATTTTTTTTCAAAGAATCATGTACACTGGCTTCACCACCACGCTAGCAGATCTAATACGATTTCGAAATGGAAAGATGGTTACCGAAGCATTGCATACATCTGCCGACGACCTTGGCATTTCATTAATTATATAAAAAAATACATACAATCTAAACTTCAGAACAAAATTTAGCAACTTTCGCATATTTTTATTGCTTTACTTACTTTTACTTATCGTTGTTTCCGTCCGCCAAGGTCTCAAGATCGATCCCCTGGCTGAACGATATTCATGTGTTACAACATTTTAAGTAGAACATTTATATTTATGTAGTTACTTACATTGCAAGAATTATGTTAAGTAATGCAATGTCGTTATTGATTCACGTATTACATAACTACAATCAATCTTAGAGTATAAAGCATTTACTTTCATTACATACCTAAATTAGAAATTTCATCAGACACCTGTCATTTTTAAAAAAATGTTATTAAAGTTTTAATAAAAAAATCGTGATTCTAAACAATTCATTTTAATAAATAAAATGATTCTCAGAAACCACTCAAAGTTCGAATAATACAGTTGAATAATAAACGTCAATTAACGTAAGTAATTACATTTACGCAAACGGTAGCCTTATGCATTTCTGTTGCATAAATCTGACGGCGGAAGTCTGAAGGTAATTATTGATGTTTCTCGCGAGATGAGGGGATGCTCAGAGGTTAATGGCCGGTCTTGTCCTAGATTTAAAGAAAATGGAATTTTTTGAACAGTCATCACGTGGCATCAGTTTGCTACTTAAATCGATGCTGTGAAACTACTTAGTTAGATTTTAATATATATATTTTTATTTGTATAACAAAAAATATTTTAAATAAATTGTACAATGTAAAATGTATAATACAATATAATTATTTCATTATGATTATGGCATAATTTCCTATATGTCTATTACATTAACAGGCAGAACCAGACAGTCTCTAGCCAGATAAATATAGAGAGTGGACATTGGCAGTTGTATAATTTACAATTATACAGGCGTAGACGTAAAGTAAATAGGTGAAAACTGTGTGCACCTTCCGAGAGCGCGCGTCGATGTCTTTTGCGCGAAAGAGTTCCGTCCGCGAATCTCGAGACGACCTACTTTTGAGGTACATTTCTGTACATTTTACGTAACCACGAGGATGTAATGTATAGAAAATAATATTTTATACATATACATTTTGGACATCATTATGCAGGAGAAATTTTGGTTTTCGATAATTCACTCATCTATTATGGGAATGTTCGTATGTTAAAAAATTATGATAATATTTTTATGGGTATTTATTTTGAATGTATAATTTATACGTTTTTTTTTTGTATAATTTATAAAAATCAATTAAGTGTATTAATTATAGTTCTCCAATGATGTTTAAATTCATTTAATTGAAAGCTGTTTTTTTTGCGCTGTCTGCTTTAGAAATAGAAGTCTATGTATAGAGAGAAATTGTACGGTCAAGCGGTATTTTTAAATAACGCGGTCTTGACGTTTTCTAATACTTTTACACGTGTTTTTTCTTTTACATTCAAGTGATTTACATTGTTATTTCTTATATTAGTGAAATGTAAGTTTAATTATTTTAAAAATATTATTGAACTTTCATACACTTTAGACGCATGTAGCCTTTACGAGTCATAATTAACTATCACGTTGTAGTTAATTAATTAATTCTTACGCCACAAAATCCACAACTGCTTGCCAAAAATACAGCTTTAATTTTTTTTTTATCACCTATACATACACGGATCGGTCACACTCAACCTAAACATATTTCAATATGACACAATGATTTCCCACTTTGTACATTTCAATCAAAAACACTTGGACACTAAAATCTGAATTGCCGAAAAAGTTTCACTGGAAAAAAATATTTATACGAAAATGTATATGTACATTGAAAATATCACTGATGTATATGAACTTACCCAAAATATTAGCCTCATTTTATCCATACACAGCACTATAAAAAAGTTTAAAAAGTAGAGTAACCGTCACTGCACATGCGCGTAGGTGCGCGCGTCTCCTGCGACTGACGGCGCCGTCCGCTGGCAAAGCCTCCCCGCCTAAGAAAGTCTACAACCTTCACATTACATATTATGTAAACTTGAAAAAGCGCAAGTGCATTATGGCTATGAGAAGATTTTTTTATAGTATTGTTTTTATGACTATTATTATAAAGTGGCCTGCCCTTGCTTCACACGGGTGAAATATAATAGGTAAGTGCGAAAAACAGGTTAAAGCGAAGTTTGCACCAGAGCTAAAAACTCCATACTTACTGCACAGTACTAGCTGCTGTACAGCTACATTAATTGTGTAGATGACACCATTAAACAAGATTTCCAAGACAACTTATCTAAAAAAGCACTTTATTTTACCCCTGAAACCAATTAATTTTTAAATAACTTTAAAACTAAATTTTTAGTTGCTATGCAATCAATAAAAAGTTAGTGAATCAAGGTGTCAAAAAAGTGACGTCATAGTTTAGTATTGCCATACAAAATCTATGGGGGAATCGCGTTTTAACAGCTTATAAAAAGTATGTCAATTGATTAGTGGTGTCCTCTAAACAATTCAATAAATTATATAAATGTGAAGACGATGTACCAAAAATAAAAGTCATTCAAAGTAAGTATGGGAATGAAATACCGGGGTGGTTTTTAGTCAGTAAGAGTCTGCCGTCAGGGTAAGCAATTTCTATGAGGATTCTTTATCCCGGAACAATAGAAATGGTTTGTAAATGGATTAATGTGATTATTTTGATTTACTATAAGGAAATAATATCAGCGCTTTAGTATCGGTCTGTCATATGGGTTTGTGTCTGGGTCTGTGTAACTTAAGACAGTTCATAAGGGCTCTTTCAATTTATGCGTTTGATACCGGATCGCTGTGGTGCCGGAGCGGTGGTTTTACGGTTTTTTTTTCATACAGTTGACGTGAGACGTTGGTCGTCCTGCCGTTGAGGGTGAGTAGTACCGACGCCGCCACAGACAAAAACCAAGCGTCCGTATGCAGTCCGAAAAACGCACTGCTCCGGCACCGCAGCAGTCCGCCACTAAACGCATAAATTGATAGAGCTCTAAGGGTCACGGACTCACGGCAAGCCACGAAGGAGATGGTGGGAAGAACTGGATGGATTTTTCCAAAACTGGAAGTATGAGACACGAAAGCGTGAAGGATGGAAGAAGTAGAGGGGGGCCTTTGCCCAGAGGTGGGACAGAACAGGGTAACATTAAAAAAAACACAGTTCTGTAGTTTTTTTTCTTTAGTCTGCGATGTCCCACCGCTGGGCAATAGCCTCTCCCAAGTCCTGCCAGGAACTTATTTCCCGCCCTCGTTGCACGCATTTAGGTTATCTCACTATCTCTTTCTAGACCGTCCTCGGTTGTGGTTGTGTCTAAAATCGACAATCCGCCGTAAGCAGTTTGTTGGTTTACTGTGTTTAGCACTTTGTTGCGTAGCTTTTTTTGTAGTAGTACAGCTCTTTTTGAACGAGCTCGTCCGGGGAAGTACTACCACCACACCTATTTCTGGCGCAAAACAGCATTGCTGTGTTCCAGTTTGAAGGGTGCCGGTGTAAAGAGACCTCTGCAGTGCGATTATATTTTATTATTAGGCTATGGAAGTAGCTTTAGGCTTAGATAAAAATATATAATAAAAAGAATTGAAAATAATTTTAAGTTAATAAAAATAAAATATTTTTTTTTTTAGTTATTAAAAATAGAGGTCTTGGGTTCAATTCCCAGGTCGAGCAAGAAGTGTCATTGAGTTTTTCTATAAAATTCTTAGTAGCAGCTCGTAGTTAGGATTTGTGCCCAGTAAATGGCAATAGGCTCGCCCCCTATTACATGGGACCTAAATACATACCGGCGAACCGTAGGTGTTCATATTGGTTCACCTGTGCCTAACCCTTCGGGGAATACAAGCGTATGTGTAAAAATTAAAATTTTACAAACGTACATCACTGCGGCCCTGGAACGCAAAGGGCATTAGGAGGAACACGGACGGATTTAAGTCAGTGAATCTCACACTACCTTCCGATTCCTTCGATTGATGATATCCATTCTTAAAAAAAATTAATCTACATATATGCATTACAAACTTTTTTGTATTAAATTCTTATTGGCATAATGACACCATATTTTTATTAGTTTTCTTATTTTGACTTTTCAAATGATAAACTGAAAAAAATATGGCAGACAGGCAGTGACAAAATTTTTATTACTCCAAATTTTAAAGTGATGATATTTTTCGATTATTATTAAAATGTCTAGGAAATTGAGTTGTAGTATAAAAAATGGTATTCTCGGAAGTCAGAATTTCAGTGATGTAGTAACATACTGCAGTAAAATTCGCAATTGTTTTTCCCAATTGGCTGTGCAGAAACCCCTACTCAGTAAACCCGATACTAGTTACTACAACCAAGATTTTGGTGAAAGAGGACTAACGAATCATGTGAATTATTTTCCAAATGTATTAAACCCAAAATCTTTGAAATGGATGTCTTCGGATGTGTTCAAGCTGCATGGGAAATATTTGGATGAGGTAAGAAAATTATAAATATTGTTCTGGGCTAATGATGAAAAAATCCATTGTCAAACTCGAATATTTGATCCAAAACGGGTTGTGTCACTTGTCTAGCTCTTGTTAGCAGTAAAAAGTCGTATTTATGTTAGCCCTGAAACGAAACAACAGTGCAAGCATGGTTATTTTACTTGTGCAAGTCTAATTTTGCGCAAGTATATCGTAACGTATGTGGCTACACTATATGTCGACAAAAAAATATTCAAATGTCAAATTTGACATAAAATAGCAAGATTGGTTATGTTGTATTTTTTTCTTATACGTCAACGAATCTAGATGGCTTTAGATAACTTTACTTTAAACTTATTGATCAGCTTGACCCCTATGACGTCATGCAGGGCCATGACGTCATAGGGCTTCAGAGATTTTTGGTGGCCGCCATCTTGGTTGACCAACAAATAAAGTTTTCCGTTGTTACAAAAAAAACCATGCTTGCACCCTTGCGTTGCCTAAAAAAGATAATGATCAAGGTATATTTTTATTACATTTTATATTTTTACACGTTACAATTATGTACAAAACGAAATACCTATTGAAATTAAAAAAAACAATACGGGTGTAAAAGGACACTTAACGAAGCCGAGTCACACTGGGCTATACAGAACCCTCTGGTTACGAAGATATTGAAGGTCAAAGTTTTCATGTTTTTTTACGGAACCACTTCACGACTTCTATACAATTGCATGCACCCATTAAGCACATGTTTTTTTGCGTGCGTAAGGGTCAGCGCAAACAGAGCAGTAATATGCTTGAGCAACTTTCATTGCTTAATTGATAATGAACTTTAATTCAATAGAAATAGATTTGATTAAGAGATATGAAATTACGTGCATTATAATAATTCCTCACGGCATACATTCGCGTATGTTGCTTGCAACCACATACATTCGCGTAAGTTGCTTGCAACCATATACGTTCGCGTAAATCGCTTGCAACCATATAATGTTCGCGTGCTCGAGCCTGCTCTAAGGCTTGCCTCACGGGATACGACAGCGCATCGATACATGATGACAGTCGCCGCCGTAAGTGTGACTTACAATGGAAGGTCATGGGCAAAAACTAATTTTGGATTTTTAGCCAAGGCTTGGATTCGGTTAGTAAAGGTTTCTCGTATTTTTTCGTGCAAAACTAAACCGAAGCCCACCAATTTAGCTCAAGTGCAGCGGATATCTCTCTATTAATAGTTAACACGTATTTTTTTTTCCAAATACACCATTTACAGGCACTTTTGATTCGTCAAGGTGAACTTCTATCAACTGAGCACGAATCCAGGCTCCGGGTGCTTTTGATAAACCTAATATTTGTAGATCTGCTCTAATTATTGTTTAACTAAAGCGTGTAAACGTGAGTTTGATTGTGAAGGTTGTTAAGCGAAGTCAGACACCGTGGTAAGTAGACCGGTTATAATTTGTATCTATCTTTTTCTTTTCTTTTTCGTGGGGACTCACAGACTTACTGACTCAAAGTTCACGATTAACCGCAAGTTCGCGCTCCACATGCCTCTTCTTACAATGGCCGGAGATCATTGAGCACCCTCCGGCGCCCTGCTGTCCTTCCGATGCGGGCGGAGTGAGAGTTTCACTCCTTCTCTCTCTCTCTGTCGCCTCTTTTGCATGCATCACCTCCTCGCAAAAAGAGGCAACGGCATCCCACGTGTTTGGATTATTATTTTATAACACAAAAAACGTTATATTTTCAAACGCCAGCTACAGAACATGAATATCTTTAGATTCTGTGATAACCAGGAATAGAAAGAAAGAAAGATAAAAAAACATTTATTGTCACAACTCGAGGCTCTAAAAAACAGCAAAATCAGATAATCAGACGCATATTTACGTCAACTTCGGGTGTTAGCTTAGTATGAAATGGAATTTTGCACAAAAAAATCCCGCGATTTCGAGATTGTCCTGGATTTATTCTTTAAGTCTAGTGTCTAGTACAGTCAAACGGGGTGAATAGGGACGCAGGGGTGAATCGGGCCGAAATTTTAAAAGGGATTTTTACTTTGAAATAATATAGTTTGTTACCAACAAGGACATTAAAATCTTAAATTGTAATTTAGTTAAAACAGAAAAGATCTCCTTGATATTTCGTCCCGATTCACCCCTGCGTCCCTATTCACCCCGTTTGACGGTAGTTGTCGTATCCTTATATTTCTAGCAAAAAGCACACTTTTAAATCATTTATTACTAGAAGTTGTCATACTTTTCAAGTAATGTCAGCGCAGCTGTTTATTAAGCTATAGTAGACAAGTTATTTTTAAGCCATGGATTCAATAAGAGTCAAATGGGTCTACAAGCTAGGTCACCTACGTTAATCTGACACTTAGGCTATACCCTGGTATGTTACTCACTAAATAAATACACTTCTTTCTTGACAGTCTGCTTTTACTTACTCTTCTTTCAAACAAACATACCATCACGCCTGTATTCCCCGAAGGGTTAGGCAGAGGTAAAACAATGTATACCCACAGTTCGCCAGTATGTTTACGTCCCATGTAATAGGGGGCGAGCCTATTGCCATTAACCAGGCACAAATCCTAACTCCGTGCTGTTACTGAGAATGTCTAGAAAAACCCAATAACACTTTTTGCTCGACCCGGGAATCGAATTTAAGACCTCTAGCGTAGCAGTCGCGCTTTGGGCGACTGTGCTAACGAGGCAGTCACTCTTCTTTCATGTCTTCCTGCTCTTCCTTTATCCAATAATGGTCTAAATATACTAGTTTACCACTTTAACTAACTAGCATGACAGCTCTTGTCGAGTATGCTGTTAGTTATTATTTTAAGATTGCTATCAAGTTCAAGCGGATTATATCTTTCTTTATAAGTTTTGTAATTTATAAAATAATATATTTTTGGAAACATATTTTTATGTTCGCGTAATTAAGATATTTCTATAGTACACAAATGAAAATTACATGTCGATAAACTATGTAGCACTATATTTTGCAAGAATCCTTTTAGATGTGTCTCCCGGCCAAAAATGTGACTTTGAGATTTAAATTTTGGTTTTTTGCGTTGCCATTTTTTATGTTTTTCGAAGATACGACTTTATTAATTGACCGGGACCATCAAAAAAGAAGTGACCTATCTGTCTCCAGAAGTATTGAAAAAATGGAAGCTTTCCAAATCTAAGTCCATTGCGGCAGCAAGATCAAAGACATTTTTTTACGATAAAAATGCAAGTCCGTATTTCAATGTGTTTTATTTTTCCATTATCAATATAATTGCCCAAGAAACTAAAAGTATAAATTTTTCATCATTCTAAAGTTTAGCCTAATTTGGTGGACGTAATAAAATATTTACTTTCATATTTTACCTGCCATATTACGTGTACGTTTTTGCGAAAGTAATGTGCGATGTTCGTACATTTGCAGCATCCGACCGCGGATTTTAGTCGAGCATGCTCGATGTGCGCTGACCCTTACATTCCACGTGAACATAAACGTAGATTATTTTCACCAAAAATAAAATGGTTTTACACCAATAATTAAAATGTTACTTAATTTGATATGAATATTGTGTAGGTGACGGCTTTGTGATGGGTCTTGTTACACTCTATATACAGCATGATTGGTAATTCGATGCATTTCTTGAAAGGGTCTAGAACTAAATATGTACCAACAATTTTGGCTCCCTATAATTTAAAGTCAATACTGGGTTGTGTTCGTGCACTTTGTATTTTTAATTTCTTTCTCCTTTTATTGAATAAAAAATTTAAGAAATCTATTTGGCTCTAGATAATTCTTAATTTTTTCTAATAACTCATAAATAAATGGAACTGAAACTCATATTATTTTTCTGAATCGTAAATTCCTTGAGTCGCTTAATTTCCAAACAAAATTAACATAGAGCACCTATTTGAAAAAGAGCGAACTGCACAAGTTCTTATTGTTGAAAGCTATCTCTAGTTTATAAATGAATATATATATAAACACACGCCTTTTTCCCATGAGGGTAGGCAGAAACCATAGAACGCCACCTGCTGCGATCCTTACATACTTCTTTCGCCTCGTCCACCTCTCTAGTTTATATTTCAAGAAATGTATCGAGTTATCAAACATCCTGTTTAAGGTCCAAACAATATTCTTAGTCAAACTTTACAGGTTACGGTTAGAGTGATTAATTGTTTAGTATTCATAATTATCGGTGATTTTTACTACCAACAAAGTAAATAGTGATTTTGTCACTTTGACCGAAAATTATTAAATCTCAGGCTGTTAGTACTCATGCTTACGGCAATATGCCATTTTAATTGCTAGTATTAGTTGGTATACTAACGCCTACATAACCCGGGTTTAACGGATCTATTCTATAGAAATCTTTGTATTCTGTGATGTGAGCTGTCATCCCACCTGCATGCTAGGGACAACTCACTTTTAAGGACAGGCCGCATATGGTGAAGGGGCGATACCAGCCGGGTCCGGGGCACGGATCATGCGTTAAGTGGACTACCCGGCTCCCGATTCATAGGTAACATGAGGAACTGTGGGATTTTAGTCGGTAAAAGTCCGACATAACCCGCCATTTGCCCCAGACAGTGGGCATCTATGAGGATTTGCCCACGAAACAAATAAATAAGGGACTCACTTTACTTAAATTCAACGGGAGAGATTTTGCCATGAAAAGCGAGCGAAGTGAATTCACCAATTAGAAATAGAAACCCCGTAAAGTTGGTAGCCAGGCACTTAAGCTATAAGTAAATAACAAAAATCTAAGATGCAAGACTGAATGAAGCGAGCTCGGAAACTGGAGCACCTTGACTCGGAAAGGTCAGGTTCCAAATTGGTGACGTTTGCTGGTGAGCGAGCAAAGCAAATCATCCCCCTTGTGTTATGTTTTTTTTACCCACAGACAGAAATAGGGACCATGCGAGACGGGGCTCCGTCGGCCCAAATTGTAAATGTAATATAAATAGGAGAAATGACATAAGCCTCAAAAAAAAAAAAATCTGATAACTATTTATTTTTTATTTTATTTATTACTTCACCTTAAGAAATTATTTATGCCAAGCCTGGCCAAAGTCGATGTATACGCAATGTTTACACTAATATAAGTAGTAACTAAAAACTATGATACTTTTGTGTGTTTCTTCTTTAAAAAAAAACAAAACTAAAGTGTGTTTTTAAATCTTAGCGACTGATTTACGGCTTTATGCATCAAAGTTGAAAATAGCGTGCTATATGTTTGAGCCGAAAGCGTAATTTTTTTATGTTTGACGTATTCAATAAAATTGTCAATTTAATCTTTGAGATTAAACAATACATTTTACTTGTGCACCGTTTCATTCACTCGGTAAAATGGTTACGCTAGTTGTAAGTTCAATTCGCAACTCTAGTTCTTTATTGTGATTTTTTTTTTTTTTTTTTTCAACATAGTATTGAAGTTGCTTTTCAGTGGTTTGAGAAAAGATGTGAATTAAAAGTAAGTGAAATTTGACGTCACAATTTTTTTTTTATTAAGTCTGCGACGTTCTACGTCTGGACAAAGGACTCCAGCTCCAAGTTCTTCCAAATATTTTTGAAGTAAAACTTCTTTAAGCACGCTTGACTTGGGAAGTAAACTGGTGAATGCGTGACAAGAGGGTTATAGAAGTAAGTGTGGTCGGGCGAACGGAAGTTGAGAGAGAGATATACGTTTGTGAAAATAGAAAAAGAGTTACGTTTCGTATATTACTGTAGGAGCAAGAGAGAGCAGTGCGCGCGCTCATTTTCTTTCTCTTTCCTCAAGTGACATGTCAAGTCGTGTGGTTTATAACACGAGTGTTTTTTTTTTCTTGTGCCATCTCGAACCGGTCCTCTTAGTGTGAGTCTAGGTCATCTCGCCATCTCTTCCACATTACAACATAATAAATTTTTTTTCATAGGAGTAGCTATACTTACTCCAATGTGTTCTGAAACAGACGCGGGGACAGGACTAATACAGACTCAGAGCATCTACACACCAATTCCTTATGAGGAACCCACTATCACAAATTTCAGCAGTCGCACTTGCGACCATTAGATCAACTTCTGTTCACTTGGGGATTGTAATGACATATTAGTATTGAATATTTCTTTCTTTAAGTTCCACTTAAGTCTAAATGAGCCGCAGGCATAGCTAACAATAACGCCAATTAAAGTGATCTTTCCTTTTATAATATTTATTATAGTTAGTAAATGGTGTGGTTATTATTAATACTAACTACATTTATCACTCTGGCCGTAACATTATTATACATATATTCATTTACTTTAACATATTTTAAATTACATTTTTAAATATTTATATAAAGATAAAAACATAAAAAATATTGAAAAAATTGTAGCCCAGTGGCTGGTCACCGTGGATCATGGCCACCGGTCAGGTCAGGGGTCCCAAGCAAGGAATCTCCTAACAATACGTAATTATTATACAGATGTAAATGGCTTCTTATATAAATGGTCTTCTGAGATCCAGTTTCCCATTCTATAAAACGGTTATAGTGCCCTAACTGGCCAGTGTCCAAATTTTTAATTTATTTGCAGGGAAAAACCAGGCCAGTTTGCACTCCAGGCTTACCTTGGCAGTCATCATACCGTTTCTATTATGAACGCAAGAACCCACAGTGTCCACCTAAAGGTCCTAAAGCACGCGCAGATTGCAAACCCGACCCCTGTCCACCAGTTAGTTGCCCCCCAAAGAAAGATTTATGCCCACGAAAAAAGAAGCCTAGATGCGGACCAAAACCTAAAAAGGGTCCATGTGCTAAAAAGAGTCCATGTGCTAAGAAGAGTCCATGTGCTAAAAAAAGTCCATGTTCTAAATATACAGCGTATGCTATGAGGAATATTTGTATTACTCAGTGCAGATTATATTCATGTGGAGGGAAAAAAGAACCATGTCCAGCGATAAAGAAAAAATGTGGCAGTCGATCCGGCGGTGCATGTGGTGGTAGCTCCAGCAAGGGTGCATGTGGTGGTGGAAGAGGTAGAAAATCTAAATGTGCAGCGATAAACGAAAAATGTGGTGGTGGTGGGGGCAAAAAATCTAGTCCGTGTGGAGGAAGTCGCAAGAAATGCGGCTAATATGTAACTTTGTGTATGGATTTTCTTTTTTTATAACCAAAAAGCACTTTGCTATATACCTGTGGCTTAAATTCAATAAATGCGTGTCGAACATGTCATGTAAATTTGTGTTTGATTTATTATATTTACTACACTAGGAATATTTCCTGCACCTTGACTTAACTGAAGCTAACTGTAGATAAATATGATATTTTTTATACATAATTGAATTTCATAAAAAATGTAATCAGGTTAGATAAATTATGGGCAATGGCCGTTCCCGAGAATGCGCAAGAGTTCTACGGAAAACGCATAATCATCAGTGCTATTTCGTCAAAAATCTCTCGGTGAATTTAGGTGAAGCGAGTTTGAGGTGAGCAATCCTAAAATAACTCACCTCTAGTTCACTTCACCTAAATACACCGAGGAAGATTTTTACAGAACAAAGCGACTGGGTTATTGACTATCAAGTTTGTATGTTACAGCAATAGACGATTCAGTTGCAGTATGATACAATTCCGATATAAAAATTAGCTCCCAATAAGTTCTGCGTCAATGTAAATGGAGCCTAACTAATAAGGGTCAGCGCAGACAGAGCAATTAGACTCTTCAGCACATTTCATTGATCAATTCATAATTTATATATTTGTAATAGGGTCGAAGATTAGAATTAAGTTACAATTATGTGAATACGTGTGCTTCTGCAGATTTCATTGACTAATTCATAATTAGTTAAAATATATTTGCAATAGGTTTGAAAACTAGAAGTAAGATACAATATGTCCTTTGCGGTTGACGCGAGCATGCTCGAGTATTCGCGCGTCGCGCTTGGGAGCAGAAAGAGTGAAGAACCCACAGAGACAAAGCTTTCTAAGGGTGTTTAAATTGTTTCTTATCTTTTTCATTTTCATATTATGGGTGTAAAAAGACGCTTAACCGAAAGCAATAAGTTCTTCCCATTACTTTTTTTTTATTCTAGGCCACGTATGGGCAACCTATGGCCCGCGGGCTGCATCCGTTTCTGAACCGGCCTCAGCATTTTAAAATTTTGATATTTCAATAAATTTCCAGATATTCATAAACTTGTTTCTGAAGTTCGAACTCAAATATCACATTAACTGTTATACATAAACTAGATTCTGCTCGCGACGATTCGTCCGCGTAGTTTTATCACCCGCATTAAGTTACGGTTTTGGTTGATGCTCCGCACCTATTGGTCGTAGCGTGATGTTATATAACCTATAGCCTTCTTCTATAAATTGACTATTCAACACAAATATTTTTTTTTAATTCGAACCAGTAGTTCCTAAGATTAGCGCGTTCAACCAAACAAACAAACTCTTCAGCTTTATAATATTAGGTATAGATTAACTTCATCAGTAATCGAACAAATAGATAAGGAAATTATGCTTTTTTATTTCCTGCTATGGCCCGCGACTGCATTAATATAGTTTGGCACAAACACAAAGGCTGCTCATGCCTGTTATAGCTGGAAACTTTCTGGCAACAGAGGTATTTGAGGTAAAAGTTACAACGTTTTGACATGTAGTAGTAGTAGAGCTCTTTGTGAAGGAGCTCCGGGGAAGTTCTACCACCATACCTATTTCTGCCGCAAAGCAGCGCTGCTGTGTTCCTGCTTGAAGGGTATGGGTGCGTAAATACAGGCACATTTCAACTTTGTCTTCGGGATGGCAATCCATTTGCAAGGCCTCAAGTTTTGCAGATGTCTATAGGTAGCGGTGACCACTTATAATCAGGTGGGCCATGGGCTCGTTTGCCATCCAATGGTATAAAAAAAAAGTTTTGTTACGAAAACCAGATGTTGTGTTAAGTAACAGAAACTTTAAATGCTGCGGTATTGCCACGATCTCTGTACATGTATCCGAAAGTACAATGTTTTTCGTGAGTAACATTGTAGTCCGCGATCCGGTATTAAAAATATTATACCATATATATCAATCTGTTATCGGTGGTCTACGCCTCCGACCGAATTTTTGACCGATTTTTTTGTCGGCGAGAAGTACTGTGTCAAAAATCTGTCAAAAATTCAGTCGTAGGCGGAGACCGTTTGGGCACGCCTTAATAGAGGCGGTAAGTCCCCTCTTTGAGGAGTGGCTGGAGAGGCGCCACGGCGCCCTCACCTACCGCCTGACGCAGGTCCTCACCGGACACGGGTGTTTCGGGAGGTTCCTGCACCTCATCGGGCGGGAGGAAACGTCCGGGTGTCACCATTGTGTGGATTGCCCCGAGGACACGGTGGAGCACACCGTGGCGGTATGCCCCGCTTGGGCGGAGCATCGCCGAGTCCTCGTGGCGGCCATCGGCGGCGGCGAACTCTCGCGTCCGGCCCTGGTGCGAGCCATGGTTCGGAGCGAGAGGGAATGGGATGCAGTCGCCTCCTTCTGCGAGGCAGTAATGCTTGAGAAGGAGGCGGCGGGACGGTTGAGACAGCGGTTCTCCCGTCCCAGCCGCCGCGGTAGACGCTCCGGGCGTCGGGAGCCGCGGTAGACGCTCCGGGCGTCGGGAGCCGCGAGACGACTCCCGGCCACCGTAGATACTGGCCTGTGGACGGTGAGCAATGGGTAGCTCACCGTCCTTACGTTGCATAACGACAGGCCGTGTCGACGGCGCGTTCGTGTTCCACGCGCGCCTCAAAGAGATGTCAGCAAAAGGAAGGGGCCACTGAGGGCCGATGCCTGCCGGGGCTGCGGGTTGTTCGCAAGAGATACCGCGCCCCCGGAACGCAAAGGGCACAAGAAGGAACATGGGTGGGTTTTAGTCAGTAAAAGTCTGACACTCCCTCCCGCCCCGCCCAGGGCGGGAGAAGTTATTTGATGATTTCCCACCCACCAAAAAAAAAAAAAAAAAAAGGCGGAGACCGTTAAACATAGTAAAGATTATATTACTTGATAATAATACATCGCACATAGGATGTCGCGTACCGATGATGTTAAATAATAAAAATTATAATAATTTTTTTTCGATGAACTTTTCCTCAATTGGTTATTTATAAAAATCGTGAGAGAATATACCCCAAGATATTGAAAAAATAAAGGTTGTTCACATTTCACTCTGTCCAACTATGGAGTTGCCAGTTATAAACAGGTGAGTAAGCATTATTAATATACCCTAATCAGTTTTTTAATCGAATTTTATATCAAAGGATAGGTTATTTAATTCCCAATCCAACTGTATTAGATAGGTTGCCTTATCAGAAAATTTTTGAATTCATGGTTGCCTAGATTTTAGACAAGAATTTTTAAATAATATTCAACACTATCTGAAACAATTGATAAAATATTCGGAGTCAGATTAAATGACTAATTTAATACTTTTTAAGTAAATCTTAAAAAAATGGAAATCAATAATAATATATTTATTAAGGTAATCAATTATCATCATTATGCAAAAAAAAATATAGTGTAGTAGGTAAGTCTGACCGAAAAACTTAAAAAAAAACAAAAATAAAAAAACACGAACGAAAAACTTTAGTCGAAAAATTAAAACGAGCGATTTAAAATTCTCTTTTTTCACTGTGACTTTTTGTTATGCCGATTAGTATGCTCACCAGTGTTCTATGATTGGTTAAATGCATTATTTGGCCACTTGATAGTTTTGTTAGAATTCTTATTTTCCGTTAACACACACATTTACAGATAACATATCGCCCTTTAACGTTACACAGGTATATTAGTCGCCACGAGTCGTGAGCACAAATGTCAAGTTAATTTTTAGGTTTTTAGCTTTCTTTCTGGGTTTTTTTGGGCCGCTGCCGCTGCACGTGATTGATCCGTCAGTTGGAACAATCGCGTGCAGCGTCCGCGCCCCTAAAAACCCCGAAAGTAACCTAAAAACCCAAAAATTAACTTGACATTTGTGCTCACGACTCGTGGCGACTAATAAACATTGATTCGTTTGGAAATCTTTAGTTATGAAGGTGTATTGCATTCAAAGTTTCAAACACAACCACGAGGCAGGTGCTTGTATAGAAAAGGTATGTTTTAATTTTACACAATAGTTTTAAACAATAATCATTTAAACTTTGTGAGATTATCTACTGAGCCTATTTCTCCTATTTCTGTCTGCAGGGTTTCAAGGAACCTAACACGAAGAGGATGACGAGGCATTCGCTCCCTTTTGCTCGCTCACTCTAGCCCCCGTCATCCCCTTCGAAACTAACCTGTCCGTGTTGGGGAACCCCAAGATCGCTTCATTCGCTCTTGGACTAATTAATATGTTGAAGAAAAACCATCGGCTTGAGCAGAGTTAGCGAGAATTCTGTTTCTGTCAGCGGGGTTCTAAAGAATCGTGTTGAGGTGATTCCAATCACAATCTGACAAACATGAATTCGTAGGTAGGTACAATTCATTGTAGTGTTGCTAACTTATAATTAAATACAATAGCCCTAAAAAGTAGTGGAATTAAATACAAATTACAAATGGTTTATAGAAGAATAAGAATTCATTGAATCGTGTGATCAAATGTAACAATATTGCTGAATAAGAATTGGGCTAACAACATTTTTGCAATTAATTTTTTGCTTTGATTCGACAAAAATTCCTTCGGCGAATAAAAAAATTAAAAAAATCGATTTAAAATATTTCGACTGAATAGCGTGTGGGATACACGCTATTCAGTCTACATATACGTAACCCACGGCGAAAGGGAAACCAATAAATAAAAAAAATAAACTTGTACCTAATATTCGGCACTTGCATCTTTCCCCCTGGCGATGTCCCCTTCACCATATATAACGGTTTTGGTAGCTGCTTTTACTGTTCGGTGTCCAATCTAAAATTGCTAAAGTCCATTCAATTACAAATACCTAATTTGTTTTCAGGTACAAGCCAAGCTAATCTGTACTGCATGCAGACTTTGGGTGTCATCATACAGTTTCATTTATGATCAAATGAATCCACAGTGTCCATTTCTGGCTCCTACGTTACCAGACAGTGATCCTAAACCTTACCACCCGCCACTGTCGAGTCCTTCGGCCCCGCGTCCTAAATACTACCCATGCAAAGTTTTGAAACCTGAGTTCAATCAAAATTTTAGGAAGTCGGCTCGTACTCTAAAGGGTCTTTCTCAGAATTTGCCTAGATATTATTGTACAGGGTGTGGGTCAAAAAAGGACCCATGCAAGCCAAGTACGCCGGTACGGCCAAAATGTGAAGCTAGGCCACCACCATGTGAAAGGCAAAGAGATCCATGCAAGAAATCAAAAAAAAAAAAGTGCGCTCTGGCCCAAAGGCCCAAGTGTATTGGCAGACCACCGAAGAATTGCTGAAATACATGTATGAATTTACTTTTATCGTTCTGTAAACAAAAACCGTTCCGTACCATTATCTTAATAAACTTATAATTGCAGTTAAACACAGGTTCTTCTATATATTTTAACTGCAAATTAAAGGTTGGGCTCACAATATTGAGAGATTAAACACGTTATTTAAAGATACTTCTTAAAGAGAACAGACTTCTTATAGGCTTTCCTATAGTCTATAAGTGAACTAGTTACTCTATTTTTGGTTTTTGAAAACTTCAATCTTAGTCGTTTCGGAGATTTATGGTCATTTTTCTATCTAATTTCTTGAATAAATTTACATACTATTTATTTTATAATAATAATATTGGGACCGTTACGCCCTTAAGCCCTTCCATTTAATACATCACACGTGTACCGTGTGATGTATTAAATGGAAGTTTTATTTTGTTTTTCTCTGAAATTTATTAAAATTATTATTTTAATATTTCCCTTATTCCAAATTTCTATTTTTACGATAAATGCCCGTATTTACCAATAATTGGCATGTATAGAGGATAACAGATAAACAATGACTACGGCTTTGAAAAAGAAGTTTGGATAGAGGCAAGCTGGCAACCAAGAGCATTCTTTTTAGTTTATTTTTTATTGAACTTGTATTGACCCACTGCTGGGCAAAGGTCTCCCCATCTTGTATTGCCCCACTGTTGGGAAAAGGTCTCCCCCCACTTCCACTCATCCATAGGCGTTGCCTTCAATGGCCAATCTTCCAATAACGTTTCTAAATCATCTCGACAGCATTTCCTAGGCTTCACTCGGCGACGACGCTCATTTTCCGTCACCCACTACGTGACAGCCCTGGCTCATCTACCCTTATGCATTCTGCAGACATGGCCTGGCAAGCAATCGGTGCATTTAGGAAACACCATAACAACACTTCGCTGCTGTTTAAAGTTTAAGGAACAGTTATTTTACTACCAGGTACTGGTTAAATAAGGTGAAGTTTTGCATGCTCGTTAAATTCTATTGTTAACTAAGCTAGTGATTCTTAACACGAATCAGTAATACAACAAGTTAATAGGTATTTTGTAGTTGATTTTCGAATTCGAAGTAGCCATCTTGCCGCTGGGTCGGGGCGGTGATCCCACACGCACACTGTGGGACCACAGAATAATAAACCGAGCAGAATGAAAGCTTCATACAATCGCCGTGTGTGTAGGTACACTACTACGCGCACAGCTATGTGTGCGCTCGGGCAAAACTATTTAACAAATAAACCTTCTTCAAAAACTAAAAAATAACTTAAGCTTTGGAAGGCAACGAGCTCAGGGGAGAAGTCATTTGATGATTTCTCATCCGGAAAACAAAAAGCTTTGGAAGTCGGTGGCAATACAAAACAACAAACAGAACCAAAGCCGCCGACTTCCGAAGCTTTTTGTTTTTTTGTTGTTTGATAGGTCATATTTCAAAGGTGGTCCCATATAAATTTCATCGAAATTAGTTCAGTAGTTTGCATGTGGTCCAGGGTTCGATTCCCAGGTCGAGCAAAGTTTTATTGGGTTCTTCCATTAGGACTTTCTCAGTAGCAGCTCGGAGTTAGGATTTGTGCCCGGTTAATGGCAATAGGCTCGCCGCCTATTACATGGGACCTAAAACACCGACGAATTGTGGGTGTACATTGGCACACCTCTGTCTAACCCTTCGGGGAATACAGGCGTATATGTATGTGTGATGTATTTATGTCTTTTACGACAACCTCCTGAAACTTTGCCCACCTCTGCCTAGTCTTTCCCAACTATGTTGGGGTCGGCTTCCAGCCTAACCGGATACAGGTGAATACCAGTGTTTTACATGGAGCGACTGCCTGTCTGACCTCCACAACCCAGTTACTGGGCAACACGATACCTCGTGGTATCCTTGGTACTTGGTAACCTTCTGAAATTTGAGAAGGTTGCAAAACGTTACGTTGTTTAAAATTTGAACACCAATCTTATTAAATTTGACTCTGTGGGATGTATATTTATTTATTTGCACTCCGTAATGTGTGTAAAAGATGTTACAAAAGGCTTCAAGCAGGTACTTATGAACCCTGTTAGGCCACAGCATGACAGTGTTAACTTAAAATTTAAAATCATCACAAAAATTTTGAAAATAAACGATTTCTATTAATTTATATGAAATAAATATAGTTACTTAATTACTTATTAACAGTTATAGTTCTGTATAGTTATTGGGATCATTTGTATTATTTTATTTTAATTAATTATTATTTGTTTTATAAAAAATATTTATACTCAATGTTGACCGCTCGAGCGTCTTGTTTTGTTGCTCTGTCTGCGTGGACCCTAACAGCACTTATAATTGCTCTTTTGGTTGATTATTGAATGATTTTATTTAATTAAGTGACGTCAGTCAGTAAGGCAGTAAGTTTTTCAGCTATTTAAAATTTCTTCAAATCTATACAAATAAATAAATAAGATTGCAGTGTCTGTTTGCAACGTCAAAATACCTAACAAATTTTTACTAAATGCATATTAAGAGTGTACTAAAAACTGCCTCGTTGGCCTAGTGATCCTAAGCGCGACTGCTACGCTAGAGGTCTTGGGTTCGATTCCCAGGTCGAGCAAAAAGTGTTATTGGGTTTTTCTATGAGTTACTCAGTAGCAGCTCGGAGTTAGGATTTGTGCCCGGTTTATGGCAATAGGCTCGCCCCCTATTACATGGGACCTAAAAACATACCGGTGAACTGTGGGTGTACATTGGTACACCTCTGCCTAACCCTCTGGGGAATACAGGCGCGATGGTATGTTTAAAAACATTTTTTTTCGGTTCATCTCTGAAACGTCTGGACTGATTTTAACGTGACTTTCACTGGCAGATATTGATGTTGTAAAAATACTTTTCTTGTAATTATGTTAGAAAAAGAATTAAGATCCGCGCAAGTAAATGAAACCCTACAGATAACCGATATATATGCAGACATAGCCAGTGATTCTATAAAGTTCTCAAACTTTAGGTCAACTAAAGAGGTGAACTATTAGTTTGTAACATCAAGCTATTCCAAACTGTCATTTTTTTCCAAATGAACATGAACCTTATTCTTTTGTAATAAAATTGAAAAACTGTCAAAGAAATTTGACAGATCTAGACGTGCAGGCCTCTGTACCTATGAGTGAATAAAATAATATAAAATGATCACCTAAATGTCCATTTACTATAACCAAAACGAATTACAAAACCTCCATAACTCCTTACGGTTCCCCCACCCCCCCTACCAAAGCAGATGTTCTACAAAAAGCCGGTCCCACCAAACTATAGATCTATTAAATAGTCCGATAATCGGTCCTACAAGAAGTCGGACGTGGGCGAAGGCCCTTAAATAATATAAAATAACCACCAAAATTTCCGTATCTAATATTCTATCGCCAAACCAAATAGCGATACCTCTACCACTCCTTATAGTGGTGATTTCTTTTTAAACCCTAAAGGCAGAAAAAGGAGTCATATTTAATAGGTTATATAGATTTGTACAAAAGCAAGCGTAGCAAGTAACGAAACTTGGGTTGAGTTGTGATTTATTAAAAATGCACAAAACTTTTTAAATTTGCACAAACATTTGTAACCCCCGACGCAAAAACGACTGAGTGTTATAAGTTTGACGTGTCTATGTGTGTATGTGTTTCTGTCTGTGGCATCTTAGCTCATAAACGCATGAAACGATTTTGATTTTGTTTTTTGTGTTTGAAAGGTGAATTTGTCGGGAGTGTTCTTAGCTATGTTTGATAGAAATCGGTTCAGAGGTTTCAAAGTTATCAGCTCTATGTTGGCTATGTTAGAGACGTTTATTCTTCTGTTGGAGGTTACTCAAAATTTTTAATTTTGTTAATCTATTTATTATGTTTAAAATTGATTTCATTTTTCATATTTCTGAATTTGGTTAACATTGTAAAATAGGTTATGGTGTTAAAATAGGGTTTAAATTGTACCATTTCAGGGAAAGAAAAATATTCTTTTTTTGTACGTTATGCTTTCCGAATCTAGTGATCAGTTGAATACAATTATGGCGAATAATGATGACATAACATTCACGTGTGTTGTTATAAATAAGGCTTGTGTTTATTACTTTAATTAATTTCATATCACCTCTATTTAGTTTTGCACATATTATCAGAATTCAATTCTAAATATCAAAACAAGAATGCCAGTTATGCTTAAGGCTCCCTTAACTGTCCATAATCCAATTTAAAATGGTCAAGCTCGTATCAACTACAGAGTCCTAATTTATTTTCAGGTACAAACCAGGTCAATCTGCACCCCAGGTTACGGATTACTTTGGGAAGCATCATACAGTTTATATTATAACCAAACGAACTCACAGAGTCCATCCCTGGATCCTAAATCACAACCAGTCAGCGTTTCCAAGCCCTTACCAAAATCACATCTCTCATCACCGTTAATCTCGTCGGCCCCGTTGCCTAAATACTACCAACGCTTTGATTTAGGGCCTAAAACCAATCTATGTTGTAAAAGATTTACGTGTGATAACAAAACTGTTTGTTTACATTTGTGTAGATTTTATTGTAAAGGCTGTAATCCACCTAAGACACCAATGCGAACATGCAAGTCGGGGAAGAGTACACGAAAATGTAGACCGAAATTGTGTAACAGAATAAAGAAATTTAAGAGTCCATGTGGACCAAAACAGAATCAATGTGGACCAACGACACCTCGAGCGAAAGGGCCGGATTGTGGTTGAAATATCATAATAATAATTTATTTTTATTGTTCCTGTACTTTTAATCTTTTTTCTTCATTTTTATTTAAAATAAATACATGTTTAAATTATCATAAATATCTATTTAATTGCGTTTACACTTAAATAATAAAATACTAGTAAAATATATGACCAAAATTTTTGAGGTCATTGTAGGTAGGTACAAATATAAGAGCAATTTTTACCTGTAAGGAATGTACAATACCTATATTACATGATCAAAATATAATCAAATATAGTAGCCCCCCATGAGCCGTGAGCACAAATGTCAAGTTTTTGGGTCCTTTCCTGGGTTTTTTGGGGCCCCGATGCTGCACGCGATCGGTCTGGCTGATGGACCAATCTCGTGCAGCGTCGGCGCTCCAAGAAACCCAAAAATTAACTTTACGTTTGTGCTCACGTCTCGTGGCGGCTACTATAGCAGCTTCTGCCCGCGACTTCGTTCGCGTGTTTTTTTTTTCGCCCGCGTTAAGTTACGTCTTTGATTACTGCTTCGCTCCCGTGACTCGTGTCTACATGAAAAAGATGATAAATAATTTGAACACCCACCTTGGAAAAGGAGATGGCCAAACACTATATGGGCCTGTATCCCCAAGATGTATAGATATTATAGGTGTCATCTAAGAGGTTTGTGAAGTGCAAGTCTTGGATAGATAATATTCGGAGCCAATTAACCAACATTTCATTTACGAAATAAGACAATTTTGCTCTTATTACATTCAGTACACCTTGCTCTAGGGCTGTACGTTTTTCTTTTTTAACTAATTCAGTATTATGTAAATTTTTATAGTAGTCGTGAGCACAAATGTCAATTTAATTTTTGGGTTCCTTTCCGTTTTTTTGGGGCGCTGCTCGTGATGTGTCCGAAAGACGGACCAATCATCGCAACCAGCGTCGGCGGCCCGAAAAACCTAGAAAAGAATCCAAAAATTAACTTAACGATTGTGCTCACGACTTGTGGCGACGACTACACTATGGGATGGTAACCAAGAACGTAAAATAAGTATTATTCTATCATATAGGGCAACACAAGATAATTATATCTATACAAATTTTATAAAGCTGAAGAGTTTGTTTGTTTGGTTGGTTGAACACGCAAATCTCAGGAACTAGTGGTATGAATTGAAAAAAAAAATGTGTTGTATAATTCATTTATCGAGGAAGACTTCAGGCTTTATAACATCTCGCTACGACACACGGGAGACGTGCAGTAACCAAAGAAATAAAATAACGCGGGTAAAAAAAAATCACGCGAACGTAGTCGCTGGCAGAAGCTAGTACCATATATAAGATAATTATATTATTATAAAGTTAATAGTCGCCAAGCGAATATTAATGACATTATTCGACGTGCTCACGTCGCTGTCAGCGTTCCAGCTATTTTAGAATCCAACGGCTTGGCACGCGACGATGGTAAGAGACCGGACGGACTGTCTCTAATTCCTTGGAAGATGCCATTAGTGTGGGACGCTACGAGTATCGATACTCTTGTGTCATCTTATCTTCCTAGTTCTGCGTGCTGAGCTGATGCTGCTGCTGCGGCTGCAGACACCCATAAACGGCGCAACTATAGTACGCTTATTGGTAACTATATTTTCGAGCCGTTTGGAGTGGAAACCCTCGGGCCGTGGGATCCGTGTGCCCATAGCCTTTTTAAAGATTTGTCCAAACGGTTAGTTGACACTTTCCGCGACCCAAGGGCTGGCCTTTACATTTGCCATAGGCGTAGCATTGCATTCCAAAAGTGGCAATGCCGCCAGTCATTTGTGCACATTTCCAGTTGGCGGCGATGTGGAGGAATTCTTCGAAGCCATTTAGTTTTTCTTTTTTTTCCATTTATTTATTTTTACACACATACAAGTTACATTTTTAAATATGAATATATAACATAAAAATATTTAGAAATACAAAAATAGTACCAGTATCGGGAACAGGGTCCAAGCTACCGGTGGTCAGGGCTCTTGAGAAAGGAATCTCAGGAATTCAATTTTTTTTTATTTTGAATTGAAAAACATAATATAAGCCTAACTCGCTGTGGTGTATCTATTGTATTTTGGAAAATCACTGTTGGCACCATACATGGTGTTATTATCAGAACGTATCAAAACTTGACGGCGCTTCCAAAGTGACAATCAGATGGTTTAGTTGGTCGGAAGTCTATCGCTTTAAGACGTTGAAAAATTTTTGTAACAAGCTCCGGATAGCCAATACCTGGCAACAAAGGTCAGTAAAACTACTCAATAGGTACTATAATTACTACATAATTCTGTCTGTAATCTTTAATTTTTTAATCTCCAGGGACGAAATTGACAGATTCATACATCAAACAACTGTTTCAATAAATTAATTTTAAGTAACGAAATTGATTTATGTTTATTGTATTTTTTCCTTATCTAGTGTGTTGAAAAACATGCATGTCATACGACGCGCGTGAGCGCTTATCTTTACGCTCTCGGCTCCACGTCTGTGCCTTCAAATCGGGCTTAAATTCAGCCTCGACCTTAATGACAAATTTAGCTCACTCGTATTATGTACTGTTATTTTTTGTAACAAAATTAATTGTAATACTATTATTCCTGAACAGATCGAAGGCACGTTTTGTCCCTTCTTTGTCTCGCTCGAGCATCTTGCTACTCTAGCTGCATTGACCCAATATAGTACAATTATATTATATTATACATAGTACCATCATCCCCTTTGAGCAGACAGAAATAGGAACGCTCTCTGCGAAATATACTCTTTCAAGTTCGGTTTGAGGTGTTAAGTGTTTTGTTTTTAAATTGCACATTTTTTTGAAGCTTGCACAATTTTTTTAAAAAGTCTACATTTTTTTTTGGAAAATTTGAGGTAAAAAATATTTAAATTTTGTTTAACATTTAATAATCATTTACGGGGATTCAATCCAATGGGCTAGGAATAATGTTTCATAAATATAAATCTTAAATTTTATGATAAAATGTTAATCAAATAATTAGTTACGAAAAAGTTTTTTTTTGTACTATATGTTTTACTATATGTAGTGATCACTTGGACAAAAATATCGAATAATAATGTTCACTTATTTTATTAAAAGGCTTGTGTTATGATTTTAATTAATTTTATTATATTAATTACATTTTAATTAAAAAATACAAAAACATTTAATATCCACCAACAGGTATTAATAAATTTTTGTACATTAATAAAATGCAGCTGTAAATAGCTCCTAAAATGAAGGATTTCTAAGAGCCCGTTATCAGTACCTATCGGTAATGGTTGCATTTACTAACTAGTGGCCAATTAAGATTACTAAGGTCGAACCAACTACAAATTGCTAATTTATTTTCAGGTACAAGCCATACCAATTTGCACCCCAGGTTATGGATTACATTGGGAGTCATCATGCAGTTCCATTTATGACCAAACGAATACACAGTGTCCATTTTTGGCTCCTAAATCGGTACCAGACAAGGATCCCAAACGGTTCCACCCGCCACTGTTAAGCTCTTCGGTCTCACTTCGTAATTTCTACCCCTGCAGGGAATTGAAACCGAACACCAATAGATGTTCATGGTTCAACATTTTCACAAAAACTCTTTCTTTAAATTTGTGTAGATTTTATTGTGAGGATTGTAGCCAACCACCAAAGACTAAACTGGTCCCACTCGTCCGTAATGAACCCCCACCACCCCCATGCAAGCCGAAGAAGCGGGTGTATAAAAGAAAAAATCCGAAATACTGTAGGCCAAAAAAGTGTGCACGGAATAAGGTGGATCCATGTGCATGTGTAAAGAAACCTTCAAAAAAAATATGTGCCTGTTATATGCCAAAGTCTAAAAAAGACCCGCCAAGCACTCCCTGTGGACCCTGCTGAACTGAACCATTCATCATCTACTTAGCCTTTTCCCAACTATGTTGGGGTCGGCTTACAGTCTAACCGGATGCAGCTGAATATCAGTGTTTTACATGGAGCGACTGCCTATCTGACCTCCACAACCCAGTTACTGGGCAACACGATACCTCTTTGGTAAGACTGGTTGTCAGACTTTCTGGTTTCTGACTATCCTTAAAGACTGTCAAAGATCTTACGAATGACAGCCGGGACCAACGGCTTTAAGTTTATTCCGAGACGCGGGGTAGTCACACCACCAAATACCAAACTCCGGGCTGCTACTGAGAAATTCGTAATGGAAAAACCCAATAACACATTTCGCCCGACCCGGGAATCGAACCCGGGACACCGTGCTCATCAGTCGCGCTTGCAACCACGAGATCAACGGGGCAACTAAACCATTATTATATGGATTTAATTTTATTGTTCTGTGTTTTTATCCTTTTGCTCGTGGTTTGTGTTGATTAAATATTTATTTAAAATGTCGTAGATATCTATTTAATTATTGTACAACCTAGTCCAAAGAAAATACCTGGAGAAAGTTTTATGAGCCACTAGCTATGTACAACGTGGCGTGACCCGCGTTCAGTTACGTCTTTAGTTACTGCTACACTCTTGTTGGCCGTAGCGTAATGTTATATAAGCATTTAAATCATTCAATTTAAAACGCTCTATCTATTGATGAAAACCGCATTTAAATCCGTTGCGAAGTTTAAAAGATCTAACCGTACAAAGGGACAGACTTCGGGGAGCGACTTTGTTTTAAACTATGTAAGAGATTTAGGTACTTATGTATATGAATACTCTATGGGGAACCCTAAAATATAAATGGGCTATGCCTAGCAGTACATGATCAGAAATTTTAAAGGTTCAGAGAAATCTAAAGAACTTTGTATAAAGAGTATGGATAAGAGCAATCTAACTTCAAACCAACCTCAACCCAACCTTTGCCGTGTCGACGGCGCGTTCGTGTTCCACGCGCGCCTCAAAGAGATGTCAGCAAAGGAAGGGGCCACTGAGGGCCGATGCCTGCCGGGGCTGCGGGTTGTTCGCAAGAGATACCGCGCCCCCGGAACGCAAAGGGCACAAGAAGGAACATGGGTGGGTTTTAGTCAGTAAAAGTCTGACACTATGGGCGGGAGAAGTTATTTGATGATTTCCCACCCACCAAAAATAAAAAAAAAACCCAACCTTTACTTCTTCAAAGTTAGAGTGAACAGGCTTCTTCTGGGTAAGCTCACTCCATTTTCGACTTTGTCACCTCTAACCTAGACTAAAAGCTTACAAATCTCGAATAAAAAAAAAACTAGTAAAATAGACGTGTTTTTGAGAAATTCTGTTAATACGAGCTAAACTTTACGGAGCAGTTATTGTATTAATAGGTATTTTTCCTTTAAAAAAACGATTACGTACGATGCTCGAGCATCTTGCTACTTTCTGTGCTGACCCTTATAGTACTCATAGTTACTCTTCTAGTAAATAAATTAATGAATGATAATTTTTTAATGACGTCATTGAGTGTCTGTAAGTATCCCACCTACAACAAAAGTGTTTATCAAATAATTAAAATAGAGGTGAAATATCAATTTGTACCTATGACTCTGAATGAAATAATATAATATGTCCACCAAAATAATCTTAATTGTGATCCTTATACCACAACAATACAAACATGACATGAAAACAGGTTATTTATTTCAGGCATTCATTATTAGATTTTTTTAATTTATCAAGGTCGAACCTACTACATACTGCTAATTTATTTTCAGGTACAAGCCAGGCCAATCTGCACCCCAGGTTATGGATTACATTGGGAGTCATCAAACAGTTTATATAATGACCAAACGAACTCACTGTGTCTTTCTCTGGATCCTGAATCAGACATCGACCCCATGCCTTACCCCCGACTGTTAAGTTCTTCAAACTCTCAGCCTAAATGCTACCCATGCATGGTTTTAAAACCAGACACCAGTCCATGTTTTGGGAATTTTATGTTTACTGCAAAAAGTCTTCCTCTGAATTTGTGTAGATTGTATTGTGAATGTGGGTGCCAACCACCAAAAAAGCGAATGAATAAGTGTCCTGTAGATTGTCCACCAATACCATGTATTAAACCAAACTTTTGTAAGAAGAAAAAGAAAAGTATGTGTGGAAAGAAGCCAGCTGCATGTGGAAAGAAGCCAGATCCATGTCCAAAGCCGGATCCATGTGGAAAGAAACCAGATCCATGTGGAAAGAAACCAGATCCATGTGGAAAAAAACCAGATCCATGTGGAAAGAAACCAGATCCATGTGGAAAGAAACCAGGTCCATGTGGAAAGTAACCCCCGTGTGGCTGAGCAAACGCCCCATATGTCCGCGTGTGGCTTAAACATAATAATATGGATTTACTTATATCGTTCTGTACTTTTTATCCGTTGCCTAGTGGTTTGTGCTGATTAAATATACAATTTAAAATGTCATATATATCTATTTTATCGATTCCTAACGGTTCACACACCTGTATTCCCCGAAGGGTTCCACAGTTTGCCGGAATATTTAAGTGCCATGTAATAGGGGGCGAGCCTATTGCCATTAACCGGGCGCAAACATTACATGATCAAATATTAAAGTGTAATAATAATAGTGGCCTGTTATTGTCTCACTGCTGGGGCTAACTATTTCTCATAAAGAGAAGGCACAAGCACTGATCAAACGTAATGCTGTTTATAGTATAAGATTTAAAAAAAGAAACATTGACAAAAGAGTATGGATAAAAGCAAGCTAGCAAGATATTCTGTTTTTGAGAAATACTATATTAATAGAGCCCTTTTTTTAAGGATGGGAAATCATCAAAAGACATCTACGGCTCTGGGCAGAAAGGAAGGGAGTGTCAGACTCTTACTGACAAAAATCCATCAGTGTTTCTCCTAATGCCTTTAGCGTTCAAGAGCCGCGGTGACTCTTTCGAACAAATTTCCCAACCCTGCCCGGAATAACCGTGGTTTTCGGGTTAAATTTTAAGGGACAGTTGATTGGTACCGTCGCCTACGCAAAACGGATTATGAACGATGCTCGAGCATTTTGCTGCTCTAACTGCGCTGACCATAATCGTACTCATAGTCGCTCTTCTAGTTATTAAGTTATCGAATGAAAATTTTTAAATGACGTCACCGAGTTAGTCTGTAGTTTTGTCATCTGTATAAAAAAGTGACCATCAGAATGATCATCCCCTTCATGTAAGGTTTCTTTTTAAACCCTGTAGATAGAACTATGGGCCTGCTTGCGAAATTGGCTCTCTTAAGAGCGAGCGTACCATGTTCGAAAACTTGAGATCTTGTTTAATTTTTTCTTTAAACTTGCACAAACTAAACTTCTTTATTTTTAAACTTGCACAAACATTATATATCTTTAGCAAACAAAATTATTTAAACTTGCACAATTTTTATAAAAAAAATCTGTAACTAATATCAGAATTTTGCGATAATTTTTTTTATTATATGTTAAAATTAATACGTTCTGGTTATATTACGTAAATGTTTGAGCAACTGCGTTTTTTTTTATTTTATTTTTTTAGTTTTACTGTCTTTGGTTACAAATCGTTATTTTTGTACGTTGTTTTATCACATCTCGTGATGTCAATAAAGGCTTGTATTTATTGCTTTAACTTATCTTGTTACCTTTGTTTAGTTATACATATAACTATTACTGTTTTAATAACATATCAAATATTGAGAAAGAAAAAATATTAAAATGCAGCTGTAAATAGTTACTAAAATAAATGTCTTCTAGGAACCTGTTTACCAGTGTCGGTAATGGTTGCATTTACTATCCGGTGGCAAATTTAAAATTAACAAGCGCGAACAAACTACAAATTCCTAATTTATTTTCAGGTACCAGCCAGGCTAATCTGCGCCCCAAATTATGGATTACATTGGGAGTCATCATACAGTTTATATGATGGCCAAACGAACTCACTGTGTCTTTCTCTGGATCCTGAATCAGGCATCGACCCCATGCCTCACCACCGACCATTAAGTTCTTGGACCTCGCAGCCTAAATGCTACCCATACATGGATTTAAAACAATGTTTTTGGAATTTTTTGTTTACTATAAAAACTCTTTATCTGAATTTGTGTAGGTTTTACTCAAGATGGTGCACTTCACCGACAAAACCGCGTGGGCCATGTCCCAGACCATGTCGGCCAAAACGGGTACGCTGCCTGCCGCAAAAGCCGATATGTCCAACACCATGCAAACCAAAAACGTGTCCAGGTAAAAAAAAATCATCATGTGGCTAATACAACATGTAACAACTGGAATAACGCAAACCCTCCAGCACCCCAATTAGTAAACATTACAAGCACTAAAATTAGATGTGCTACCCTTTTGTACATACCATCATACCATCACGCCTGTATTCCCCAAAATTAGGCAGAGGTGTACCAACGTAGACCCACAGTTCGCCGGTCTGTTTTAGCTTTTTGTTTGTTTGTTTGTGCTTCCATTTTTTTTTTATAAATTCTTTATCTTCTTAGCGTATAGATGGCAAATAAAAGAATTAAAAAATAAAATATGTTTTTAATTTTATGTTTGGCCCGATTATTTTATTACACAAGCCCAAGACAAAAACAAGTTGGTATTAAATGTAAACAAATAAAAAAAGGAAAAATTAAATAAATGTTCTCCTAGACGGAAATAAAATGCGCTACTACCGCGCGAAACGGCAGACGCTCACCATGATACCGGGGCCCGTACACAATGGCACGAAACCACGACTCGGGCGCTTTTCAGCGTAAACCGGGGCGTACCGCTGTCTCAGAACTATAAATTATACATCACCTATATCATTATCATTATTCGTAGGCACAGAAAAACAACATACATACATACCATCAAGAATGTATTCCCCGAAGATTTAGGCAGAGGTATTGGTACACCTCGGCCTAATCCTTCGGGGAATACACCCAATGGTTGCTGGTATGTTAAGGTCCCATGTAATATGGGGCGAGCTTATTGCTATTAACCGGGCACAAATCCTAGCTTCAAGCTGAGTATAGACGCATATTTTATGTTTATCAGTAGATTACAACTGTGTTTTAAAAACCCTTATTGCCTCCCACATTTTAATGGAGATAATAATTTACGTATTATTTAAGTACTGTTGAATATTTTAGGATAAAACATTACCTATTTGAGAAATAGCAGCAATCGATTCAGTAGCCAATTCTGAGCAAACCACATTCACGGTATGAGTTTAATATGTTACACGTTGAATAGCACACGTCATCAATGTTAACAGGAACCTCACGTCTGGCACAAATATACAATGGCTGCACTCTTAGTTATGTATGTGTTTATTCTCTTGTTCGTCGTGTATATTGATTAATTACATATTGAAATGTCATAAATATCTTATTAAATGCATTTTCTGTTCAACCTTAACTAAAAAAAATATCGATCACATAACATACCATCACGCCTGTATTCCCCGAAGGGTTAGGCAGAGGTGTAACAATGTACACCCACAGTTCGCCGGTATGATTACGAGTCCCATGTAATAGGGGGCGAGCCTATTGCCATTAACCGGGCACAAATCCTAACTCCGAGCTGTTACTGAGGATTTCATAGAAAAACCCAATAACACTTTTTGCTCGACCTGGGAATCGAACCCAAGACCTCTAGCGTAGCAGTCGCACTTAGGACCACCAGGCCAACGAGGCAGTTATACGATAACGATAACGAGGCGATCATATTGGACAAAATTCCACAGGTCATGGTATGAACTCATCATCTCCCTCATGTCTCGGAAAGCACGTAAAGCCGTTGGTCCCGGTTGTCATTCGTAGATCTTTGATAGTCAGAAGCCAGGAAGTCTGACAACCAGTCTAACCACGAGGTATCGGTTTGCCCAGTAACTGGGTTGTGGAAGTCAGACAGGGAGTCGCTCCATTTAAACACTGGTATTCAGCTGCATCCGGTTGGACTGGAAGCCTACCCCAATATAGTTGGGAAAAGGCTAAACAGATGATGATGATGGTATGAACTCATAAATATATAAACCTCTCGCACTACGGTAACAACTGTTTTAACTTTTAATGTGCAATATCTGCAGCAAATGGCCTACACAAGGAGGAGTTTCATTATTCGGTCCGTTGAGGTTTCGTACCTGGGAGGGGAAAATGAAACCGTTATCAGATCACTTTTTGGCCATCTGATTACTTAATCCATACAAATTATATTTTTATTTTTTACTAGCTGTTACCTGCGATTTCGTTCGCGTTTACTTTTTTATTGGTTTCACTTTTGTTTTCGCATATAAACCTCTTTTTTTTAAAATTGAAGTGAATATTTTTTTTTAATAAAAATAGCCTTCTTATAACATTAGCTATCTGCTAGTGAAAGTCCCATCACAATCTAATATTTTTATAGTACTCAACCACTAAACCGATTTTAATGAAATTTGATGCGAGGAGGTTTGGACATAAGCTACTTTTTATTCCGTGACGTCGCCTTAGGCCGCAATAAACGACATTACGCGGACGCAGTCGCGAGCAAAAGCTACTTTTAAACATATTAATAGCATTCATTTTCTCAATATGTTAACACATTTGGGACATTATTTATTTTGACGTAACTAATTTAATTATCAAGAGATTGTGGGTTGGCACGTTTTGGCAGAACTGTGCTCAATTGAGATGAACATAAAATGAATACCTATTTAAAACAAGGACGCCACACTATCTAATTTTATAATATGATGCGTTGCACGAATTGGAAATTGACCTTGAGACATGATCATAATGCAATTGGAGAGTCATAATAAAGATGAAGAAGAGATGTTTTTTTATGTTCAATTATGTAGGACAGCCATCACCTTAACTGCCGATGTCCGGACCTAAGCTTTAAAGTTTTGGTTAAATTGAGATTTTTTCCCTCAGGAAATATTTTTACAATAAAAATCCAAATTCTAGGCTGTAAATTTAATATATATATGGAAGGGAGTGTCAGACTCTTATTGACTAACACCCATCCGTGTTCTTTCTAATGCCCTTGGCGTTTCAGGACCGCGGTGGTTCTTTTGAATAAATTCTGTGACCCTGCCAGGAATAACCGTGGTCCACGGGTTAAACTTTAAGGGACAGTTGACTGTACTAATTGGTACCGATGCCTACACAAAATGGATTATGAACGATGCTCCAGCATCTTGCTGCTCTAACTGCGCTGACCCTAATAGTACTCATAGTTACTCTTCTAGTTAATAAGTTAACTAGAAGTCACTAAGTTAGCCTATAGTTTTCTCATCTATATGAAGAGTGACCATCAAAATGATCATCCCCTTCATGTAAGATTTCTTTTTAAACCCTGTAGATAGAACTATGAAGCCTGTTTGCGAAATTGGCTCCCTTAAGCGCTCTTACGGTACACTCGTTATGTTCGAAAACTTGAGGACATGTTTTAAGTTTTTCTTTAAACTTGCACAAACACTAATAAACTTAAACAAAGTCTTTTTAAACTTGCACAAACATATTTTTTTAAACTTGCACAATTTTTATAAAAAAATGTGTAATTAATATCAGAATTCGTTGATCATTTTTTAATGTTAAAATTAATACGTTAAGGATATCTTGGATAAATGTTTGAGTAACTATTTGTTGTATTAAAATGGGGTAATTTAATTTTACTGTCTTTGGTTACAAATCGTTGTTTTATCATGTCCCGTCAATGCAGGCTTGTATTTGTTGTTTTAACATATTGCTTTTATTTAGAGTTACATATAAACATTATTATCTTAATTACATATCAAATATTGAGAAAGCAAGAATATTAAATGCAGCTGTAAATAGTTTCCAAAATAAAGGTATTTTAGGAACTCGTTTACCAGTGTCGGTAATGGTTGCATTTACTATCCAGAAGCCAATTAAAAATTACCAAGTGCGCAGAAACAATAAATTCCTAATTTATTTTCAGGTACAAGCCAGACCATTCTGCACCCCAGATTATGGATTACATTGGGAGTCTTCATACAGTTTATGTAATGACCAAACAAGCTCACTGTGTCCATCTCAGGCTCCTAAATCGCAATCAGACATCGACCTCATGCCTTATCCTCCGCCGTTAAGCTCTTCAACCCCACTGTCTAATTGCTACCCATGCGTAGATTTAAAACCAAAAACCGGTCCATGTTTATGGGACTTAGGGCATACCACAAAAACTCTTTCTCTGAATTTGTGTAGATTTTACGCTAGAAAGTGCCCTCCACCTTCAACGACAAGACCGCATAAGCCATGCCCCAGACCAAAACCACCAAAACGGATACGCTGCCCGCCGCAAAAGCCGAAATGTCCAACACCAAAAACGTGTCCAGGTAAAAAGAAATCCCCATGTGGGTAATACAACATGTAACAGCTGGAATAACGCACACCCTCCAACACCCCAAATAATTCTTTGATGTCCTTACATTTTTTTAAATAGATTATTCATCTTCTTAGCGTATCGATGGCAAATAAAAGAATTTAAATAAATAAATAATATATGTTTATATTTATGTTTGGCCCGAAATTTAACCATGGCAACACCATCCGCAAACGCAGTTCAAAAAATTATCGTAATTTTACACATACCATCAGGCCTATGTTCCCCGAATCCTTCGGGGAATACACCCACAGTTTGCCGGTATGTTTAGGTCCCATGTAATAGGGGGCGAGCCTATTGCCATTAACCGGGCACAAATCCTAACTCCGAGCGGAGTATAGATATAGACGCACTATTTTATGTTTATCAATAGATTAAAAAACCTTATTGCCTTCCATAGTTCAATGGAGACTATAATTCACGTAGTTTTGATTATTCGTCACCAATGGCCCACGTCTAGCACAAATACTCGTATGAAATGGATGCACTCCTATTATTATGTGCTTTTATTCTCTCGTTAGTCGTTTATATTGATTAAATACACATTTAAAATGTCGTTAATATCTTGTTTATTGCGTTTTCTGCTCAAGCTCAACTAAACAAGTATTAGGGCAAAGTTTTACAGGGCACAGTTGATTTTTTTTTATGTCATTGGATGGCAAACAAGCTCACGGCCCACAAGCCCACGGCCCACCTGATGTTAAGTGGTCACCGCTACCTATAGACATCTGCAATGTCAGAGGCCTTGCAAATGCGTTCCCATCCCAGAGACAAAGTTGACTTGTCTCATGTCCCTGTTATTACACCGGCACCCATACCCTTCCAACGGGTACTCATGAATATAAAGCTCTTTCATTACGGGAACAATCCTGAAAAATGAAAAAGAAATCCACTGTTTGAGCTATTAATGTGCAATATCTATCAAAGTATGCATATATCTGTCTGTTACGCTGTTTAAAGTCATTTTGAAGAAATTCAGTACAGGGTAAGTTAGAACCCCAAGAAAGGACATAGGCTACTTCTTACCCGACTACGGCAAAGCCAAAGAAGGGTTGTGATTTTGACAGGCTATGTATGTATGTACGTGTGTGTATGTTTATCTCTTCTCTTATAGCTCCGAAACTACTTATCGGAACTCGACGACCCATTTAACTGTTATTAGGTACTAGATAATATTGAAACACATTTGGCACGTTGATTATTCTGACGGTTCTATCGTAATTAATTTAATTATGAGAGATTGTGAGTTCGCGCGTTTTGGTAGAACTATGCTCAATTGAGATGAATATAAGATTAATAACCATAGCTATTTGAACAAGGACGGAACACTATAAAATTTATTTTTATTTGCTTAGTTGCACGAATTGAAATATACGTAACCTTGTTAAATGTCTTAATGCAATTGGAGTGTTATAGTAATGAAGATGTTTTAAATGTATTGTATAATTATGTAGGGCTGCCACCACCTAAATTGCCGACGTCCAAACCAAAACTTTAAAATTTTGGTGACATTGAGATTTTTCCCTGGCAATAAAAGTATCGTTTACGTTTTCATTTTTTTTATGTAGTGACATCTCTTGCGCATCATGCGAACTATAACTGACGTTGCCTGTATCGCTCTATCACAGTTCTCCGGGATGTTATCATAATATGCAAAATCCCGATAACAACCGCCGGGCAGTAGCCCACCAGACAGCCGTCTGGTCGGAGGATCCTCACTTCTCAATGGAGGATGAGAATATTTACACCCTGTTTCTCATACCTCTACAATTATTTTGATTTAATCCTGATCTTTCAATTAATCGAGTTTTCCTTGATCAAAAGTGTTAGTGACACTTTTTGAAAACCCGTTTCGGACGATCTTCAGACGGCTCCCGGACGGCCTTCAAACGACTAGGACAAATCCGAGAAATCCCTGACGAATAGCAACCCTATGTATATACACGTAAATATTAAAATAATTACAGCTTCCGACCGTTTTTTCTTCGGCACCTTGACACACTTATTACAAGTCTGAAAGTATTTTAGTTTATATTTATAAGTGTGGTTACTTTGTACTTTTACTCTCGCTTAATTTCCGCTTCTTAATATCAGCTTAGCCTTTTCCCAACTATGTTGGGGTCGGCTTCCAGTCTAACCGGACGCAGCTGAATATCAGTCGTTTACATGGAACAACTGCCCATCTGACCTTCACAACCCAGTTACTGGGCAACACGATACGTCTTAGTAAGAGTGGTTGTCAGAATTCCCGGCTTTTGAGTATCAAAGATCTACGAATGACGGCAGGGACCAACGGCTTTTTGCCGAGTCACGTGGGTGTCACACCACCAACTTCCAAACTCCGGGCTGTTACTGAGAAATTCATAATGGAAAAGCCCAATTACACTTTTTTTTACCCGACCTTGGAATCTAACCTAGGATCCCTTGCTCACGAAGCCAACAGGGCAGTTCCGTAATTTCCCCTTACCAATATGAACCGAAATTATTATTTCTCATTTAGTATTACATAACGGTTGTAAAAAAGCCACTTAATGAAGCCAAGAGTTACAGATTATACTTTCCATTGTTGAAATTATTTTATATCTGTTCTGGATCTGGGAATCTTCTGATTACACAGATATTGAAGGTTAAAGTTCCAACTTTCTATCACACTTTATAGCCAGTTTCATAAGGAATAACATTACGCTACAACACACGGGAGCGGAAACTGCCTCGGTAGCCTAGTGGTCCTAAGCACGACTGCTACGCTAGAGGTCTTGGGTTCGACTCCCAGGTCGAGTAAAAAGTGTAATTGGGTTTTTCTATGAAATTCTCAGTAGCAGCTCGGAGTTAGGATTTGTGCCCAGTTAATGGCAATAGGCTCGCCCCCTATTACATGGGACCTTAACATAACGGCGAACTGTGGGTGTACATTGTTACACCTCTGCCTAACCCTTTGGGGAATACAGGCGTGATGGTATGTATATGTGTATATACATGGGAGAGGAACAGTAATTAATTAATTTAGGATCCTAACTATCTTATATATAAAATTTTCGTGTCACAATGTTAGTTACCATACTCTTCCGAAACGGCTGGACCGATTTTTATTGAATTTTGTGTGCATATCCGGTAGGTCTGAAAACTGACCAACATTTATTTTTCATACCCCCTAAAAAAAGTTTAGCAAAACAACGTTTGCTCTGTCAGCTAGTAGGTATTAAAAATGTTGAAAGTAAGTTTATTTGTTACCTTTTCACGCCTAAACGTCTGAACCAGGAACCACGTTGTCAGGTGTATAGAAACCTTACATCCTGAAAAAAATTACTGTTTCCGAGGAAAGTAACAACAACGTTCTTATGATAATAGATGGCGCCACATGTCTTTCGAAACGTGATTGAATTTTTAAATATAACCCACATGTACGCGGATGTAGACGCGGGCAAAAGCTAGTGTCCTATAAAAGATGATACGTCTACACAAATCATGAGATCCATGCAATAGTCAACAAAAGTTATTATTTAGGTGTACTCCATGGCTGCGGGTTGTTCGTAAGAGATACCGCGCCCCCGGACCGCAAAGGGCACAAGAAGGAACATGGGTGGGTTTTAGTCAGTAAAAGTCTGACACTCCCTCCCGCTCCGCCCAGGGCGGGAGAAGTTATTTGATGATTTCCACCTACCAAAAAAAAAAAAGGTGGTGTACACCTTTTTTTTATTTTCCATCGACTCCATCACTTAAAGGAGACCACAGCATGCACAATAAAGTAATACCTTAACACGAGCGAAACCGCGGGATATTGCTAGATGTCCGATAAAAAGATTATTCCTTCTCAGTATTTAGTACAGTGTGCGATCACTTACATTGTTGATTTGTAATTTTGTTGTAATATTGAAAGGTATTGCAGATATCAGGAGTTTATCGCTCCACAACCTGCATGTCGTAAGATATAAGTGAACGGACGACCATAGTACCTACGTAAATAAAGTTCCATAAACATGAATCATTTATTATGCCCGTTTTTATTTATTCCCTGATGCGTCTGAGGTAACACTAAGGCTCATTTTACACCAGTGCCGAGCGGAGACAAACGGGAGCGTGAACGAGCGGAACGACAACTACTGGTGCTGGTATACGCATCATGTTAGTAAACGCGCCGCCACTGTCAGTTGGGAGCCTGCGGTCATCTCTTATCATGGCGAAGGCGGCATGAAACGACATAGCAAAGGATTTAATTTTTGATCAAGTTTTTTATTTTTGTTCTTTTTTTGACTGCCTCGTTAGCCTAGTGGCCCTAAGCGCGATTGCTACGGTCTTGGGTTCGATTTCCAGGTCAAGAAAAGTGTTATTGAATTTTTCTATGAAATTCTCAGTAGCAGCTCGGAGTCTCTGTGCCCGGTTAATGGCAATAGGCTCGGATTACATGGGACCTAAAACATACCGGCGGACTGTGGGTGTACATTGGTACACGTCTGCCCAACCATTCGGGGAATACAGGCGTGATGGTGTGTTTTGTATTCACTAGAATAATTAAAGACTGCAGCTTAATTCTGAATTATACACAGACGAAATAGCGGGCACAAGCAAATAAGTCAATAAGATTGCTGTGCCCATCGTCCGCCGCGCTACAGCCGAAGAGCTATGAACCCGATCGAGTTCACTAGTTCATAGAGAAGGGACGCGCATCACACCGCATAATCAAGTAGCCATATTTAGCGCTACATAGATTAGAACAGAACAGATGTGGCAAAAAAAATACAAGGATTTTTAGTTATAAGCTTTTTGTGAGGAAACTCGTCCGGGGGAGTACTACCACCATACTTATTTATACCAAAAAGTAGCCTTGCTTATATTCATCCTGAAGCTGGCTATCATGTACATTTTTTTTTTTTTTTGGGGTAAAACTTCTTATTTATTTATTTCTATACGACAAGTACAATATGAATCACTAGTTTAAAAAAAAAATGTTGAATTAGACTGGCAGTTCCAGAGGCAACAAACAATAAAAAAAACTAAGCAGCTTTATCATATTAGTATCATCATCATCTGCTCAGCCTTTCCCAACTACATTGGGGTCGGCTTCCAGTCAAACCGGATGCAGCTGAATATCAGTGTTTTACATGGAGCGACTGCCTATCTGACCTCCACTAACACTCCAATAACACTTTTTGCCCGACCCAGGAATCAAACCCAGGACCCCGTGCTCATCAGTCGCGCTTGCGACTACCAGACCAACGGGGCAATTATTATATTAGTATAGATTTATTTTTTTTGGTGGGTGTGAAAACATCAAATAACTTCCCCCGACCTGGGTGGGGCGGGAGGGAGTGTCAGACTTTTACTAAAACCCACCCATGTTCCTTCTTGTGCCCTTTGCGTTCCGGGGGCGCGGTATCTCTTTCGAACAACCCGCAGCCCCGATATTAGTATAGATTGTCATTATTCTTTTAAATAGATGCACAAAATTGCATAAACAAGAACCCTGTTTAATATTTTAATATTCATTAACATTATTAATTTAATATTTTGTACAAAGATTTCGTCTTCTAACCTTGCTATTATGAAAGTTCAAGAATATTGTTGTTTGGTGACTTAATGAAAACAAAAAGAAGAAATGTTGGGAACCATTTTGACTCAGGCAAGGACCTACTAGGCTATGACTTCTTCTGCTTAGCCTTTTCCTCACTATGTGTGGGTCAGTGAGGTCAGCTTTCATCCTAACCAGATGCAGTTGAATACCAGTATTTTGTATGGAACTACTGTCTATCTGATCTTCCTACTTTGAGAGCAAAACATTCGATTTCGATCCAAAAAACATACATTACTACTAGTTTTTGCTCACGACTTCGATCGCGTTGATTTTTTTCACTCGCGTTAAGTTACGTTTGTGAGTTACTGCTCCGCTCCTGTGGACCGTAGCGTGATGTTATACAGCCTATACTATTTGTCAAGAATCTGGCTAACATACACTACAAAGATTTTTTCCATTCCGACAAGGAATTTCAGAAATTAACCCTCTTAAACAAACTAAAGAAAAAATCTTGAGCTTTAAGAATTTCATTAGTGGCTTGTATAGAAAAAATATATCACCACTTTACACGCCGCTAGACCAGGAAACACCGGAGATATTAAAAAAAACGACTTTTGAATGCAAGACCATATAATATTTCTTTATTTATTATTTATTTATTTATTAAAGCTTTATGTACAAATGTAAAATAAAATACACTGTACAAAGGCGGACTTAATGCCTTAGGCATTTTTTACCAGTCTACCTTAGGGTGACGCAGAGACAAAATATAGTAGGTACAAGGAAGACGAACTGAAAATTTCCAAGAATAAAATATAATAATAAATACATATATACATACATACAAACCATATATACAAAGTAGATAGAGATCAAAATACATAGGTGGAGAAATATAACAAACTAATTGTGGGACGAGTCTGCCAACTTTTTATGGAAGTATTCGCGAGCTTATTATCGTCCTACACTAGGAATTTCTCCTGGACCGTGGATGCGATAACAAACATAGATAAGAAACATAGCCAGATCCGGAACCTGTACGCCATACTAATATATGTTCCGTGCGGGAATCGAACCCGCGACACGCGTACAGTAGCAATAGTGTCATCAAGCGCTGAAAATCATGGGATTCTTTTTAGTCTAGGACTTAACTAAAGCGGAGAGGAGAGAAGATGTCTCTTATACAACCAATAGGAAACTGAGTTGTGTTGAAGCTGAGCGGTAAGATGTGAAAATAACGTAAGCCAATTGGTTGAAAGTGACATCACCTGTCCTCTTCGCTTTGGTGGAAACTGCGCCTAATACTGGTAACATCGTTTTAGAAGCCATTTTGTTTTATTCCGCTGGCTTCGCCAATAGGCATAATATTGTTCGATAATGTCGATTCGAGAGGTATCGTATCTTCAATTTTAACTTCTATGCCGTCGCAATAGATATTATAATATCTAAAAGTTACTTCGATTGACCAATCGTTCTACAGACCTATGTTACGACTTTGGTAACATTATCATACGTTCTCATGACATAACTAAGGGAATATTTAGGAATCTTAGGTCACTTCCTTATTGATAATTTATTTTTTATAATAAAAAATAATTAATGGCTATAAGTGTTGCTAAGCACAAAACTCGAGAACGGCTGGACCGATTTGGCTGATTCCTTTTTGCTCCTTTTTACCATTACGACTGTATTCCCCGAAGGGTTAGGCAGAGGTATCAACAATGTACACCCACAGTTCGCCAGTGTGTTTTTACGTCTCATGTAATAGGAGGGCGAGCCTATTTCCATTAACCGGGCACAAACCCGAACTCCGAGCCGCTACTGTGAATTTTATAGAGAAACCCAATAACACATTGCTCGACCTGAGAATCGAACCCAAGACCTCTAGCGTAGCAGTCGCGCTTAGGACCACTAGGCTAACGTGGCAGTCTACTATTCTACATATCTAATCAAGACCGGTCGTTATGTAGCTGTCTTTATGAGAAGCCTATGTCCAACAGTGGACTTCGATCTGGTAATATGATGATGATGAAATCTATACTAATATATAAAGCTGAAGAGATTGTTTGTTTGGTTGAACGCTCTAATCTCAGGAATTACTGGTTTGAACTAAAAAAATCTGTTTGTGTTGGATAGTTAATTTATCAAGGAAGGCTATATAAGGAGCAGTAACCAAAGACGCAACCTAATGCGAGTGAAAAAACTACGCGAAGGAAGTCGCTGGCAGAAGCTAGTAACAGATATTAATCTAGTTTTAACAGAGTGTAATTTAACCTTCTTCTTGGTCGCGAAATACTAAACAATATACAGAATGTTAGGGTAAACGAGGGACTATATTTAAGGAAGTGCAGTACTCATGAAAATAAACAACTTTTACAATAGTAAAAAAAATCCTAGCCTAGTAACTGCCTCGGTAGCCTAGTGGTTCTAAGCTCGACTGCTATGCTAGAGGTCTTGGGTTTAATTCCCAGGTCGAGCAAAAAGTGTTATTGGGTTTTTCCATTAGGATTTGCTCAGTAGCAGCTCGGAGTTAGGATTTGTGCCCGGTTAATGGCAATAGACTCGCCCCCTATTACATCGGACCTAAACATACCGGCGAACTGTGTGTGTACATTGTTACACCTCTGCCTAACCCTGAGAGGAATACAGGCGTGATAATATGTTATGTAGATCTTTACAAAATCATCATCATCATCATCACATAAGCCGAAAGCCATCCACTGTTGGATATAGGCCTCCGTAAATATAGCCACCGACCGGTCCTGCTTTGCCTACATCCAACGGTTTATTGCGACCTTTACCAGGTCGTCGGAATAACACTACAATTTTAAGTTTGATTTTTTTGTGAAAGTGGTTTATTTTCATAAGAACTACATTCCCTTAAAGTATAATCCCTTGTTTAAACTAACACCTTGTATATTTTTAATTTTTTTGGCCAGAATTCAACACCATCCCCTGATGCAAGCTTAATTACATTTTTAGGTCCAATGACCTGTAACTGTAAGTAACGCGGAAAAGATAGTAGCAGCTCGGAGTTAGGATTTGTGCCCGGTTAATGGCAATAGACTCGCCCCCTATTACATCGGACCTAAACATACCGGCGAACTGTGTGTGTACATTGTTACACCTCTGCCTAACCCTGAGAGGAATACAGGCGTGATAATATGTTATGTAGATCTTTACAAAATCATCATCATCATCATCACATAAGCCGAAAGCCATCCACTGTTGGATATAGGCCTCCGTAAATATAGCCACCGACCGGTCCTGCTTTGCCTACATCCAACGGTTTATTGCGACCTTTACCAGGTCGTCGGAATAACACTACAATTTTAAGTTTGATTTTTTTGTGAAAGTGGTTTATTTTCATAAGAACTACATTCCCTTAAAGTATAATCCCTTGTTTAAACTAACACCTTGTATATTTTTAATTTTTTTGGCCAGAATTCAACACCATCCCCTGATGCAAGCTTAATTACATTTTTAGGTCCAATGACCTGTAACTGTAAGTAACGCGGAAAAGATAAAAGCATTCACCAGCCACTGTTACATCAATCATGTCAATTCATTTAGGTACGTGAACAATAGTAATTTCAGAAACTCTTAATAATTCTTTTTTTAACAGAATTAGGGGTGTCATCGCATAAATTGCCGACGTCGGCGCGGCGTCGTGTCCGCGTCGGTGAAAAGTATCGTTTTAATTGTTATTTAAGGGTCAATGTTGTGCTTACGATCTATAGCAGCTTTGAAAACCAATTTATTTTTTTTGCTTTTATTTTTAATGTATTTTAGTAAATACATACTTCAAAAACTCCAGGGATTTAGGAGAAATTGATAAAAATCTTTAATTATTTTCAAATATTTTTAGTTAATGCTTATTTATCAATTGAGGTGACATTAATATAAAAAGCGTGGACAGCCTTTTTAAGAAACTCCTTCCGTACGCCCTCTAAACTCGGGCAAATCAGCAGAATCTCGAACGGATGCCAACCCTACACAAAATCATAACAGAATTCTTTCTCGCTCTCATAACTGGCAATTAAGTAATTTGTCGTAAATAAAACAAAACTAACAATGCACCGCATTTAGGTATGCGAGTGTGGGTGTGTGCATGTGTGCGTGTGGGGTGTATGTGTGATACGTTCACCTGTTGATGAAACGGACCGACGATGGTAGCTGTTTGTGCAATTCTTATTGGCTGCATACACTGTGATGTTTGCATGCTTTTAAAGTAGATAACATAAGGATATACTTACACTCAAGAACATGTTTAGAAAAACGTAAAAATGGTTCAAAATATTTATAACTAGCTATGTACCCTCCGGTGCCACTGTTACGTCTTTGGTTACTGCTCCGCTCCCGTTGACCGTAGCGTGATGTTCTATACATATACGTATAAAAAATCTTCCTCTTGAATCACTATCTACTACATACATACATACATATCATCACGCCTGTATTCCCCAGAGGGTTAGGCAGAGGTGTACCAATGTACGCCCACAGTTCGCCGGTATTTTTTTAGGTCCCATGTAATAGGGGGCGAGCCTATCACACACTATCACACTATCTACTAATAAATCAAAGTCTTGACCCTTCTAAGTTAATATTCTATATTATATTCTAAGTTAAGAGTATCAAAATCACGTTGTTCAACAATTATGTTGGGCAACGTTATTTTTAATTATATGGATTGTATGGCTCAAGATTTTTTTTTTCACGATTTTACATTTTATTCTCATTGTAAAAGTTGTTCATAATTATGAATTCAAATACGTCTTTTCAGGTTTCCAATTATAATATATATACTTATCCCATCTATACAAAAATCAATTAATAGATATTGTTCTTCAATCCCCAGCACGTATCAAATAACTCCGCTCACCCAGCAGATTGGCCAATAGGCTCGGGTCGTCTCACAGCCATCTTCCTACGACACAAGATCCACGTCTTATTACGTAAATTATATACATATTTGTAATGTTACGGTGCACTGATTGTATCATATTTCTGCTCAGTTATTAGGTGATGTAAAAGTTAATATAATATAGATACTTTAGTTACTTATAGTCTTATGTCATATGGTAAACGAAGCTGGTTGATATACTTGTAAAAGGTACCTACACATTTTCTTTGGGGTGATCAACTACAGAGATGGTATTCAGTTAATATCTTCCCGCGGTGAATTGAAGTGATATTGAGGTGAGCTGACGCTTTTTTTTTTTTTTTTGGTGGGTGGGAAATCATCAAATAACTTCTCCCGCCCTGGGCGGGACGGGAGGGAGTGTCAGACTTTTACTGACTAAAACCCACCCATGTTCCTTCTTGTGCCCTTTGCGTTCCGGGGGCGCGGTATCTCTTGCGAACAACCCGCAGGAGCTGATGCTTAGGACAAGGTTTCTTTTTTCTGACAAGCCTACTACACTATTTCTTGACCACTGCAACTCCTGAAAGCCCACCAGAAAAGCGCCGAGGCAGTGAAGCTCGACGACTCCCGAAGAAACGATTCAACTGTCTCGGATCCCGCAACGAAGTAAATCAGAGATTAACAGGGGAGTGTCAAGAAAAGACATACATACAGTCAGACAAATACCCTGCATCTGAGGAAAACAGAGTATTATGTCGGACTCTTACCGACTTAAACACCACGGTTCGTTTGACCACCATGAATCAGGCGCCCCGTATACACTTAAAGCATGATCCACTGCCGCGCCTGGAGGACAACTCGCCTCAAGCTTACTTAACCTAAATTCACCGTGGGAGATCTTTACTGCTAATACTTAACTGTCTCGTTAACCTAGTGGTTCTATGCGCAACTGCTACGCTAGAGGTCTTGGGTTCGATTCCTAGGTCGAACAAAAACTGTTATTGGGTTTTTCTATGAAATTCTCAGTAGCAGCTCGGAGTTAGGATTTGTGCCCGGTTAATGGCAATAGGCTCGCCCCCTGTCACATGGGACCTAAACATATCGACGAACTGTGGATGTACATTGTTACACCTCTGCCTAACCCTTCGGGGAATACAGGCGTGATGATATGTTTTGTAGATCTTTACAAAATCATCATCATCATCACATCAGCTGAAAGCCATCCACTGTTGGATATAGGCCTCCGTAAAGATAGCCACCGACCGGTCCTGCGTTGCCTACATCCAGCGATTTATCGCGACCTTTACCAGGTTGTAGGAACAACACTACGTGTCTTTTTATCTCACTTACTGATTTAGAAAGCAATTAAGTAAACACATCCTCATTAATTTATAACCAGATCTCTATAGGACCTACCAACAGACCTACAAAGTGCGTTGACATAAGAAATCGCTTCCGCGCGTGCCATCCACGGCGGCGCAAGCGCAGGCGGTAGTCTCAAAGTGTAAATGATCTAATTGAAATAAATGTCTTGAAGTTGCGGGCAAAAGCTTTTTCTTTAGGATGGTCTTTAGAAATAGCTCTTTTTAGAAGGTGGGTAAAGAAAGGTTTTTACCCACCATTTTGTAATAATACAGACTCGCAGCCAGCAGCTTCTGAAAAGAAGGTAACGTTACCAAAAACGAAATAGTTTTTTTTATGCCCAAAATCTTGAAAAAATTCGATTGCACCAACATTTATCCATTTGCGTAATACTCTTTAGCATATTTAAAGAATTATTTTAGAAAAACATACCAAGTAACAATTAGTTAAGTTTTAGTTACATAAGTATTAAGTAACCGAAGGTTAATGCGAAATAGTTTAACCATAACGTTTAACGATTGCTAACTATGAACGCAAAATAAGGTTATCTGGAAACATACGGTTCTTTGGCTCTTCCATGACTGCTACGTTTCATCGGCAAAGAGGCCTACTCGCGAAATTTATTTAACGTACATTTCATTGAGTTTTAAATTTGGAATACGCATGTGGACAAACCCGTTACGCACATAGTTTGAAGACTTTTAAGAAAAATAAACTTTTGAAGGTGGTTACTTACCGGATCCCTAACCTCTGTCAGCTTGGGTCTTACCACCTCCCTGCGCAATGGGTAGCTCACCATCCTTACGTTGCATAACGACAGGCCGTGTCGACAGCGCGTTCGTGTTCCACGCGCGCCTCAAAGAGATGTCAGCAAAAGGAAGGGGCCACTGAGGGCCGATGCCTGCCGGGGCTGCGGGTTGTTCGCAAGAGATACCGCGCCCCCGGAACGCAAAGGGCACAAGAAGGAACATGGGTGGGTTTTAGTCAGTAAAAGTCTGACACTCCCTCCCGCCCCGCCCAAGGCGGGAGAAGTTATTTGATGATTTCCCACCCACCAAAAAAAAAAAAAAAAACCACCTCCCTGCGGGTGGAGCAATATTTAACTTTTTTTTTGTAATTTCTTCCTCTCTTGCATATTTAAATAAAGAATACGCAATACTAAAAAGTTTGAAATAGCGTTAATAAGCTTTGAGCAACAGAAAAATTGCAAACTATTTATAATAATATATTTTTGTTCCCAACAGTACCGCTCTAAACATACTTCCGTATGTTTTACTGCACTCTTGCACTGTCTAATTAATCTCACATTAACCCCTAGGCGAGATGTTTCGGACAAGAAATTAATTAACTATTTTAACACGAAACTGCGTGAGTTGCTGTGAGGTGCGATATCAGTCGTGTTTATACCATAATCGTTGTGGCATTCATTGCATATAAAAAATTGAATTGTATGTTTTCATTGAACGAGAAGTGGAACATGTATGTGAATGGGGGCTGAGGTCAAGCACGAATTATTAAAGAAACAAAGGATTTTAAATATATATCTTTAGCTAGGGCAATTAATTGGCAACATTGCTACATTTTATTGAAATCTCCCTTAGAGAATTTAAGTAAAGTAAACTCAAGGCAAACTGTTATCCAACCTAATGCTTGACGCTCACTTCAAGTAAATTCATCTTAATTTATACCAGCAGAGTTCAGAATTTAAATCAATTAACAAGTTCATTTAGTAATGGCAATAGGCTCGCTCCCTATTACATAGGACCTTAACATACCGGCGAACTGGGGGTGTACACTGGTACACGTCTGTCTAACCTATCGGGGAATACAGCTTGGTAGTATGTTATTTATCAGAAATCTGAAAATCCGTAGAAGAACTAAGGTAATCGACTTGGCTTTCAAATCTCACCTTACGTGCGGCCATGCAACAGGAGGCGCAGTGTGGGAAGACCTAGTAGGTGGACTGACAATCTGGTAAAGGTCACGGGAAATGGCTGGATGCGGGCAGCTCAGGACCGGTCATTGTGGCTATCATTTGGAGAGGCCTATGTCCAGCAGTGGACGTCCTTCGGCTTATATAATGATGATGACCAATCACACCCTGAATTGACGTAACGTCTCATACAGTGAATACGAGCCTAAACTGAATTGGATGATCCCATAAACCTAAGCACATGCTAATGAAGCGAGCAACATGTACTGCATACAGTACCATCTTTAGTTGCGAAATTTTATTGCGTAAAAGTTGTTCTCCATGCTTTTATGGGATTGTAACATACATTATGTGAACAGTTGATGGGAAAAGTGATCCTTTACGATGTTTTCCTGAACCGGGTCATACAATTACATATAATAGGTACAGTACCAATAAAAGACAGTTTTACTGTCCCCTCTTCTAACACAGAGAAGGCACGAGCATTGATGTCAGAGATGTCCAAGATAAACTTAGACAATACATATATTTGAAAAAGGCACATTGGTACTCGCCCGAAATCGAACCCGCAATCTCATGCATAAAAGGCAGGCGTATTAACCACTGGGACATCACTACATTTATAGTATTAATATGAGAGAAAACAGAAAGTTATCAAAAAGAAATTGCCAATCAACATTATAAAATCAGTAGCATCCGAATGGCATCTTGACATCAGGGCCGACCAACAAAAGGGCCAGGTGAAGGGTCTCTGAAGCAGTTTGTTACAGACGGACATAACAATAAGCTCGTTTATATAGTGTTGCAAACATATTCATTAAGGTAGGTAGGTTATCTGTTAATTAGTGATGTAAGTATTGGAAGACTGTAATGGTTGTGGTTCGATTGGTAATGTGAGGTGATGAAAAGGTCGTAGGTTCAATATCTTGCTTAACATTTACACTTGGAGCAATTTGGTTTGTAATTTAGTCAAGTTCAGTATGTAGTGTTATTCTGTTGGTGTAGCTGTTCAGCACATAATATATACTTGTTCGTCATGTAAGAAAAAAGCATTATGCCCCTTCAGCCGACCCTTTCTCTGTTTCTTTATATTTAAAACTATTTTTTTGGTTACCATTTAGATAATCTATACTGATATTATAAAGCTGAAGAGTTTGTTTCTTCGGTTGAACGCGCTAATCTCAGGAACTACTGGTTGGAATTGTAAAATTATTTTTGTGTTAGATGGTTCATTTATCGTGGAAGGCTATTGGCTATATAACATGACGCTACGAGCAACAGGGGCGGAGCAGTAATCAAAGACGTAAGCTAAAGTGAGTGAAAAAACTACGCGGACGAAGTCGCGAGCAGAAGCTAGTAGTAACATATAAACGCCGATAGCTTTTCGTACTTTTACTGACACGAGGGTGTCACACCACTAACTTCTATGTTCTGGGTTTCTACTGAGAAGATCTTAATGTCTTTTTAGCTGACCGACTTCCTGACATTTCAAAAATACCCGTAAATGATCTGTAGATTGATTCCTGCTCGCAACCAATCAAGTACGTCTAAATACCGCTACGTTTCAGAAATTGATCGCCCATAGAAAGCTCATAATAGAAAACGTGTTCCATTGGTGTCAAAGACAAAGTCAAAACATTTATTTCAATTAGTCCATTTACAGGTACTTTTAAATTGTCAAGAAGTTACTCATACAAAAAGTTGAAGCCAGTTGCTCGTTCCAAAACGTAGATCTCTATGGAGAAGAACGAGCAAGAAACTCCATGGACACTCTTTTCAAATTGGTTTTTACAAAATCTTGGTTACAATAATCTTGTAGCTTCTATGTTTGTGTGTTTTCTGAATCAATTTAAGTTGAATGAACTTAATGAATCTATTCCTAGACAGTCTACATTATAGCCAATGCTTCCACTGGACTACCTGGCCAAGGACACAGGGAAAGTTGACCCACAACGACTTGCAGTTCCTGACGCGACGTAACTATTGCATCATGTGTGGACGGACACTATAATAATAAGATAATGTTTTATTTATAAGTAGTGTATTTAATTCAGAGTGACTGCTACGATGGCAATGATATAATGACCTCTTTTTAGTTTTGTAACCTTTCTATGAGTCTCAGTAGCCTAGTGGTGCTAAGTGCGACTGCCACGCTAGAGGTCTTGGGTTCGATTCCCAGGTCGAGCAAAAAGTGTTAATGGGTTTTTCTATGAAATTCTCAGTAGCAGCTCGGAGTTAGGATTTGTGCCCGGTTAATGGCAATAGGCTCGCCCCCTATTACATGGGACCTGAAGCATACCTTCGCGCCTGTATTCCCCGAAGGGTTAGGCAGAAGTGTAATAATGTACACCCACAGTTCGCCGGTATGTTTTTAGGTCCCATGTAATAGGCGGCGAGCCTATTGCCATTAACCGGGCACAAATCCTAACTCCGAGCAGCTACTAAGAATTTCATAGAAAAACTCAATAATACTTTGCTCGACCTGGGAATCGAACCCAAGACCTCTAGCGTAGCAGTCACTCTTAGGACCACTAGGCCAGACCTTGCGCCCGTGGGTCTCATCGCTACAATCCTACTAATATTATTAATGCGAAATTTTAGTAGTATGGATGTTTGTTACTCTTTCATGCTTAAACAGTTGAACAGATCTGAATGAAATTTACCACAGAGATAGATTACAGTCTGGAATAGCACATAGGGTACTTTTATCCCGGAAAATTTACGGTTCTCGTGGGATAAAATAATAGCTTTGATCGCCGAAGTCGCGGGCGGAAAGCTAGTAATCTATTTAATAATAATCTTTATTATATCTCGCCCCCTATTACATGGGACCTAAAACATACCGGCGAACTGTGGGTGTACATTGGTACACCTCTGCCTAACCCTTCGGGGAATACAGGCGTGATGGTAGGTTATTATATGAGAAGGACAGATTACAATACCTACGTAACATCATCTACAATCAGATAGGTGAGGTGTTGTTTTGTAGGCTATAGAATAGCCAGTATTAGGGGTCCCACTACAATAACTGCCCCGTTGATCTCAATGTCGCAGGCGCGACTGTTGAGCTTGGGGTTCTGAGTACGATTCCCAAGTCGAGCAAAAAGTATTATTGGGTTTTCCCACTAGCAATTTCTCAGTGGCAATTGGTAGTTTTTTTAGCATATAAAGTCGTTGGTCCTGCGCCGATCTCGCTCAGGTTCAGTAAACAAAGACGTAATCGAACGCGGGTAAAACAGAGGGATGTAGCTAGTAACCGAGGTACATACAAGTGCAGCAGCGGGGCTAACATAGTCATTAGCCTGGCATCCTTTCACTAGCCGGCAGCCACCTCCTCTGATAAACAGACACTTGAACGACAAGAGGGTTTCGTAACTGCACCACTGTGCTGTAGAATGTATAGTGCTTTCATCTCGTATAACTTGAATCGTCGTAATAAGAGGTCTTAAAGTGCCTGTGTATTATATTGTTCGATGTCTATCTCAAAAACTGTGAGACAGATTTGGGCCAATCAAGGCCCTCGGTTTTTGTTAAAATAATTCTTGCTTTAAAAATAAATTATTCATAACATACCATCACGCCTGTATTCCCCGAAGGGTTAAGCAGAGGTGTACCAATGTACACCCACAGTTTGCCGGTATGTTAAGGTCCCATGTAATAGGGAGCGAGCCTATTGCCATTAACTAGACATAAATTCTAACTCCGAGCTGTTACTGAGAATTTCATAGAAAAACCCAATAACACTTTTTGCTCGACCTGGGAATCGAACCCAAGACCTCTAGCGTAGCGGTCGCGTTTAGGACCAGTAGGCTAACTAGGCATTTATACTCATAATTTCTTTAACTGTGTGATTGTTGCTTACTTAATTTTAGTAATTCTTACTTAACCTCAAATAACCTCCTTCTTTTTCGAAGTCGGTTAAAAAGGATAGGGTTCTCAATTCGACCAATGATTTTTAATGTTATGTTATCTACCACATAACTTTAACATTTCTCAACAGAGTAGGATGAATTTTATTATTTTTAGATTCACTAAATTTTGGGCTGTATCTTATTAACTTAAATATTATAACCCCCCCCCCCCCCCCCCCCGTAGACAATACAAATAAGAATCAGCAGGGAACTGGGAATCAAAATAAATTTATTTTTTAACCTAATACGTTATTTAGTTAGTAGTAGATCATCGTAGTTAACATTATTTGCCTCATTATTACTGCCTCGTTAGCCTTGTGGTCCTAAGCGTGACTGCTACGCTAGAGGTCTTGGGTTCGATTCCCAGGTCGAGCAAAAAGTGTTATTGGGTTTTTCTATGAAATTCTCAGTAACAGCTCGGAGTTAGAATTTATGTCTAGTTAATGGCAATAGGCTCGCTCCCTATTACATGGGACCTTAACATACCGGCAAACTGTGGGTGTACATAGGTGCACCTCTGCCTAACCCTTCGGGGAATACAGGCGTGATGGCATGTTATGTTTTATTAAGCTGTTTTTTAGATTACTTTTTTTATGTGTCAATAAATGTTTTTTCGTGCTTTCCTTTCTTCTTTCTCAGATCAGGCGCAGGACCAACGGCGACACGTGATTTCTGGGTTACGAGTAATCCTTATATGTATAAACATTTTGACCCTCTAGGCCGGTCTATCTTTTGCCAAATCCTCCCAGCGAGAGGTATCAATATTGTCTGTCTTTTCTGAACGGCAATGGGATATACTATGCTCAAAGTACCCAAGTACCAACCACGTCACAGTATTAAGTCATAGATTTATGGAAGTGAAAGTGGCAATAGGTACTGGATTTCTTAATGTCACTCGTGAAATAATAAGACGTTCTTGGCACCTTCCAGTATTGAAGAAAATTAATGGTCTTTGACCCAATAGCCAATAGAGTGGTTGATTGATTGGCTCATGCGCTGCGTGTCGCGGGTTCAATTCCCGCATACAATAAATATGTGTATGGCCTACAGATACTTGTTCCGTGTCTGGCTGTTTGTGTATGTGAATTTATTTGTTTGTAAACATTTACTTTATGTTGTGGAAAATGTCGTAGCTTATACATTTATTACCCATTTATATTTATAGCTTAGAATAATATTTTAATGTATAACTGTTGATTTTCTCGAATAAATGAAATAAACGCAACCACGATAAGATACAGGAGAAATTCCTAATAATAACACCATTTTTTTTCTAATCCTTTGTTTAAAAAATTCCTAATATTCATTCCAATTTTTTCTAAGCTTTTCTTTGAAAAAAAAAGGATGGGCGTTTTAAAATGAAAGAAATAGAAAAAACTTATTTTCAAAAAGTATAGTCAGAGACATAAAGACGTGGTTGTCAAGTCCTTAATCAGAGTCAGATTACTTTGTTTTGAATGACTTTTGCCCGACACTTTGTCAGCTTGGTGATTTTTACTCGCGTCAACTACACAAAAAGAAATATTCTTAATTACTTATGTACTTACTTATTTATCTGTACAATTTACATAGTACATATACTACGACGTCGGTTCCCGCCGTCTGTCCCTCTGTACGCTTAGATCTTTTAAGGGGCTATCGGAACACAGGACACCGTAAAACATACATATTTTGTCCTATAGTCTGGCGTATTGATACATATTACAAGCCTGAAAAAAATTAAGTGTATTGTCAAGGATTCAAAGAAAAGACTTACTTATAAATATTTTATGAAAGTATAATAGTATCTTGGCAAAAAAACCGTAAAGCAGAGCATACAATTTTTTTTTGTCTCATGATCACATAATTTTGAGCGTAAACTATATAATTTTATGTAATGACATTATAGGGAAATTCATGAACTAAAGACATATCTATAAATTATTCCACTGAGCCGTATATGTTTTTCACAATTTAAAGAAAACTTCAAGATTACTGTTATTTTGTGGTTATCCGATACAACTAACGTCAAACGTATCGCTATTTTGAACCTTATTTGTTGCCAGGATGCGTTATTGTCAATTACCTAAACATTTGCTCACGACAGGGCCTTAAACTACGCAATGGATCTTAATGCAGTTTTTCATCAACAGATACCGTGATTCAATAGGAAGGTTTATACGTATATAACATCTCGCTACGTTCAATGGGAGCGGAGCAGTAACCAAAGACGTAACTGAATGTGGGTGACACATTGGGTAATTAGCCAGTTTCATATAAAACTACTTAGTGCCCAGAAAAAGTAACATTGACGTAACATTTAAAAGTATATAAGTGTTCTTTTGTACTAGAGGTGTACCAAATTGTCGTTACGTAACGTAATAGAGAGGTGATGATAGCTGTAGCAGATTCACACGTACCGCGACAAAATCTGTACATACCTACTGTTTAAGGCGAAGATAACGTGGTTTCAAAATCTTATTCCATTCATGTAAAACACTGATATTCAGCTGCATCCGGTTAGACTGGAAGCCGACCCCAACATAGTTGGGAAAAGGCTAAGTAGCTGATGATGACTAGCGATAGACTCGCCCCCTTTTACATTGGACTTAAAACATACCGGCGGACAGTGGGCCACCTCTGCCTAACCCTTCGGGGAATACAGGCGTGAGGGTATGTATGTATAGTCACACTTTGGTTATATTAAGAATGCTATAGTCGTTACGTAGAAATAAATAAGTGAATGGTTCACTTTTGAACACGTCTTTGCCTTAACCAGCAGGTGACCGGCATTAGATTGCGGCATTCCAAATAAAAAAGAAAGGGTTTATTAACTATAAATAGCTTTTCACATCGAAATAAGAAGTCAACATCATCGATTAACATAATCTTTACCAATATAATACACTGAAGAGTTTTGTGTTTGTTTGTTTAAGCGCGCTAATCTTTGGAATTCCTAGTTGGATTGAAAAAAAATCTTCTTGAATACAATGACCAGATTCACACATAAACTCACGCCTTTTTCTCATGGGGGTAGGCAGAAACCACAGAACGCCACCTGCTACGATCCTTACACACTTCTGTCGCTACGTCCACGTTCATACAAGCACGCCGGTTACGAGTACTGCGCTCCCGACCTTTCTGAAGAACCTCACCAATAAGGTCAGGGTAGGTCTTTCTAGGGCGACCTCTCCCGGCGTTGCCACTCACATCTGCCATATAAATACTTTTCGTTAGTCGCCTTTCACTCATCCTCTCAACATGACCGAACCATCTAAGCATACTTTCTTTCTTTCTTTCTTCTTCTTCCTTTTTTTAAAAAAACGTACACGTACGTCGTATACTCCAGACCATTAGCCAGATTCATGAGGGAAATAGTACAATAACATCACGCTACGACTGACGAGACCGTAGCAGTAACCAAAGACGTAAATAAATGTGGGTGAAACCGCATGGTATAGATAGTCTGTTATACAATAATGACCATTTCTTCTTAGAACGAGAAGGGGCCATTGATCTGCGGCGAGACAATCAAAGACTGGTATTATTTGGACGAAGATGTCGGCCATTTGTAGATTAGATTGCGATGTAACTGTGTAATGCAATTAGGTAATTATTTAAGCTAATGTTCCGTATATTTTTTTGGCCGAGCTTTATTACATAATTATATATGTATATAAGAGTAATTAGACTATTTATTTACATAAATAAAACGTTTATTGCGTAAAGGTATGCAAATTATACAATTTTGTAATAAAAAGGCAAAATACTTCAATTAAAAACATGAAGTTAGTCACAAAAATCGTAACATGATCAATTCATAAATCCCGTCATCAATTTTTTTTTCTTTTTGTAAATCATCAAATGACTTAAGCCTCTCTGCCTAACCCTTCGGGCAATACAGGCGTAATAGTATTTCTTTTAAAACCAATTGAAGTACGTTGTACATTTCAATAATCTTTACCTTCTTGACATTTCTTCTTGACATCTACACGCTATGAGTTTACCTAAGCCTAAATAGATAAGGCTCAATTTACAACGCCGGGGAATGGAACGGAAGCTTCGTTGCGGCTGAATTCGTAGGTTTCGACTCTAAGTAATCCGTGAGAATTCGTCGGAAGACGAGCTTTACGATCGATCAGATTTTTCCGTTTGTAAGTTAAACAATGTAGGTACTTCAAGTTTATTATGCAATGCGCTCAAAATTATATTCTGATAAATTCCGTGGCGATGCAAATTAAGCCTAAGACTTAAATTAAACATAAACGTGAGAAATATTTAATAGTTATGTAAGACATTTTCATATCACACGTAATCGGACAACTAAATGTGTCTAGTTATTTTAAGACATGCGTGGGCGCATATTTGCGTGTTAAACTTATTTTATTTTATGTAATAATAGACGTAGTATGTAATTTTTATTACGATTATACAAAATCGAATAAATCGAGTGATACTGATTAGATTTAGGATCATTATCGTATATGTATTCTCCAGACCAATTCCGGCCACGGCTGCTAGTTTTAATGCAGATTAGCTAAGTACGCAGGAGATAAATAGTGTACAAGTGTGCGCGCAAACTCGGATGTACTCCCTCTACCCTAACTTTCTTAGTCCGATGGGACGGCAATCCGACACAACCGGAGAAAGATCAGGGCACTGCACAACACTGCTTGACCTGGGAATCGAACTCAAGACTTCTAGCGTAGCAGTCGCGCTTAGGAACACTAGGCTAACGAGGCTGTTAAAATTATCATAAAAGAAGAAATCCACTTAGTATATAGGTACACAATGACTTGCGAATTTCTCCAACATGCCAGCTCGTCGAAACGCAGAAATTATGCAAAATACCTATATGTAGGTATATACTTAGCTGTTCTAAAGTGTGCTATTATATAAATGTTAAGCCTAACCGACCAACAGGACAATATAATACGGTAGAATGTTCGCCAAATGTGACACACGGCAATGGAGAATGAGATCTGATCTACTCTTATTTTAGTAATGGTCGGATTGAAATTCTTTCTGGAATTGAGCTTAGTGGGTACTGCCAACCCCCAACTTCCAAATAATTTCGTCAAACTTATTCAATATTCCAAATGTGTTGCATGCATCATAAAAGTTTAATTTACATCTAAACATACCATCACGCCTGTATTCCCCGAAGGGTTAGGCCTCGTTGGCCTAGTGGTCCTAAGCGCGACTGCTACGCTAGAGGTCTTGGGTTCGATTCCCAGGTCGAGCAAAAAGTGTTATTGGGATTTTCTCAGTAGCAGCTCGGAGTTTGGATTTGTGCCCGGTTAATGGCAATAGGCTCGCCCCCTATTACATGGGACGTAAACATACTGGCGAACTGTGGGTGTACATTGTTACACCTCTGCCTAATTTACATCTATATAATAATATTCAAAATCTTGTCGAGATTGCCTTGGCAGATTGCCCAGTTAACCCGTTGCAAATTCAGGTCAGTTCAGTCATTTCATTTCTATGTTACCAAAATGTAATAAAGATCCACTTTGCTTTGTTCATCAATGTCAAGTTTTCTTGAAGTTTTGACAGTTACATTTTTATTAGAATTGGACACGGCCGTATGTGTTATTTTCTCATCAATTTCATTGGAAACGTATACCTATAGTCCAACTTACAAAATATAATTTTGCTCGCCAACCTCACATTCCGTACAGCACAGTAAGTTCACAAATCCGCATAGAGCGACGCGCGCCGAATAGAAAGGTTTTACGCGGTGAAAGCGACCGATCGTGTCCTTGTAATAAATCTAGCGCTTCCTGTTGTACTGTGGTATTGTTTATACTTGACTTCTAGGCTTCTTGATTGATTGTTAACTAAATATTCCTATTTAGGTCAGATTGTTACAGCATTGGCGATCGTGGAAGGAGCTTACGCTCCCGACAGTCCTCTTCTTTTCGAATTGATTCTAAACTAATTAATTTTATTTTATTTTTATATTTAGGCGCACCTCAGTATGGGAAGGGAACACCGAGGTAGTTTTAAGTTACTAAGAGACTGGCAGATACTCTGTATTTTCTACCACTTGTCAGACCCGTAGTTCTCGTGATTGCAAGCGCGACTGTTGAACGTGGGGTTCTGGATTCTAGGCAATGCTATATTCGGTTAATTAGGATTTTTTCACTAGCAGCCTTGAGTTTGGAAGTTAGTGGTATGACACTCCCGTCTCTCGAAAGGACGTAAAGCTGTTGGTCTTGCATCTGGTATCTCCCCGGCCGTGTCAGATTGCCGTTCCATCGGACTATGAGAGTTGTGAAGAGGGAGTGCACCTGTGTTTGCGAACATACTTGTGCACTATAATATCTTGCGTACTTGGCTAGACTTCATTGAAATTGGCCACAGTGACCAAAATTTAGTTAGGAGAATGTTATTATTTTTTGTTTTACATTTAAGAGCTTCAATGGAACATTTTTAACCCCCGACTCAAAAAGAGGGGTGTTATAAGTTTGACTTGTCTGTGTATCTGTGAGAATGTCTGTGGCTCTTAAACAGGTGAACCAATTTGAATGCGGTTTTTTTATTTGAAAGCAGGTTCCATTGCGATGGTTCTTAGATATGTTTAATCAAAATCGGTTCAGCCGAAGTTTATCAGCTCTTTTGTCCGCTGCGGTAGGGATCTCTATCCTCTTGTCGGGGGTTATTTTTTTTAATGGGACAAGCCCGCCGTACTATTCCCAACCACTGCAACTTCTGTAAGCCAGAATCAACAGTGGATATCGCCGGAAGAGCGCCGAGGCAATGAAGCTCGACGAGTCCTGGAGAAACGGTATAACTGTCTTGGATCCCGCAACGAAATTAATCAGAAAAGATTAGCGGAGGAGTAGGAAAAAATATAATTTCCAGTTCCCTCCAAACAAGCAGGAGACAGAACAGTACTAGGCCAACGGGGTTTACTTATTTTTTTTTTTTATTATTTCTATGTGTATTCCTTACTTATGCAGTTGCAATTACACTGAGCTTGCCTAACCCCCTTCCTCAAAAGGCTATTGAGATTAACGTAGCCTGATAAGCAACTGCTTTGAAGACGGCTTAGGAGAATTCCGAACGGTCAATAACGTGTTAGGTCAAAGATCGCACGAATGTGTGGGCAATGTTTGTAAATAACTTTATTTTATGGTGCGTGTTGATATGAACTTAACATTTAACGTTTCGTGTAAAATGTTGATTTTATGTGTATATATTTTCCAGACCGATTTCGGACACGGCCGCCAAACTAGCAAAGTACGCCGAAGATATTATAGTGCACAAGTGTGTGCACTCCCTCTTCCCTAACTGTCATAGTCGGATGAGACCGCAACCCGACACAACCGGGGAGAGATCAGACGCAAGACAACGGCTTCACGTGCTTTCCAAGCTACAGGGGTGTCACACCACCAAATTCCTTGATAGCGAGATTTGTATCAATCGAATCGTAGGTACTCCTTTTCATAAGCACAATTATGGACCTCCTTTGTTGCTATATGAATTTTTGTATGCCAAAATACAGGCCGACTTTTAATTTACTGGCCATTTTTCAAGGCGATAAAGTACACAAAACACAATAAAATCCGCTGTTCCCTAAAAAATGCAAAATGATTTGAATAGTGCAGACGTTTTTTTTTTCAATTTCAAAGTTCCATATTAAAAATTGTTAATTAATCGCCAGTATATTATTAGCCAACTCGTATCAGGCTCACACAAAAAAAAAAGTAATCAAAAGCATTTTCTGTTAGACGAACTCAGTTTTGCAGAGAACAGCAGTCGTTTTGACAGAAGATAATTGTGTATGTGTTAATAATGAGATGAAAATAAGATAACATTGAAAGACTAATGATTTCAGAGGACATTTGCATCATCTAACGACATGAAGCCTTGATTTTATTTGATCATCAATCATTATAAAATTCCGTATTTTATAATTGGACTGTGACAGCGGCTGTCAATAGAACAAACAGATTTAAATTAAAATATGAAAAAATCAAAAATTAAAATTCCTAGTGTCGCTATTCCTACTACGATGTTCAGGATTAAGTCAGTATAATGCTTTATACAAAATCAGGCTGACTGAATCAGGCTGATTTTATACTACAAGCAGGCGGTCCAGATTTGTGACAACTAGTTCCAATCTTAAATGGTTGCCCAGATACAGATCGACCCGTGAACCCATCTTCCCAAAGACTATGGGACGAGCCGCTCTGCAGGTTGGTACGGAATAATTTAATTAATACGTCCATCAATTCTGCTGAGCGTGCCCGCCTGCTGGCTGTGGGTGAGTGGGAGTCGGGTCTTTGGCTTCAGGCACTTCCGTCGCCCAACATAGGCACTATGCTGAGTGACTCTACATTCCGGCTCGCTACATGCCTGCGCTTGGGCGCTCCTTGTGGGGCTCCGCACCGCTGTCAGTGCGGTGAAGCTGTAGACTGCCTCGGACACCATGGTCTGTCATGCAGTAAAAGCGCTGGCCGCATAGCACGGCACGCCAGCATTAATGACATCATCCGTCGTGCTCTTGTCTCCGCCGGAGTGCCAGCTGTTTTGGAGCCAATTGGCTTGGCACGCGACGATGGGAAGAGACCAGATGGGATGACTATAATGCCTTGGAAGTTGGGTAGGCCTTTGGTGTGGGATGCAACATGCGTCGACACCCTTGCGCCATCCCATCTTCCTAGCACGACGTGTTGTGCTGGGGCGGCTGCTACTGGTGCTGAAAACCTCAAACGGCGCAAATATAATAACCTTATTGGAAGCTATATGTTTGAGCCGTTTGGGGTTGAAACACTAGGGCCATGGGGTCCGAGCGCTCATCTTGTTTTTCGTGAAATAGCCAAGCGACTGGTCGACTCTTCACGTGACCAAAGGGCTGGCCTTTTCTTGGGCCAAAGAATCAGCATTGCCATTCAACGTGGCAACGCTGCCAGCCTTTTGGGCACTTGTCCCATTGACAGCGATGCGGATGAGTTTTTTGATGGCCTATAAGCTTCCTTTTTTGCATTTTATTATTACTTAAGTAAGTTTTATACTAGTTATAAACCATTAAATATGAAATATTCAATAAACAAAGTTCGTGGGATATTAATTGAAATAAAAAAGAATATGAAATCATGAAATGATTTTTTTTTGCTTTTATGTTTTTATATTTTTCACATACCATCATACATACTATCACGCCTGTATTCCCCGAAGGGTTAGGCAGAGGCGTAACAATGTACACCCATAGTTCGCCGGTAAGTTTAGGTCCCATGTAATAGGGGGCCAGCCTATTGCCATTAACCGGGCACGAATTCTAACTCCGAGCTGCTACTGAGAATTTCATAGAAAAACCTAATAACACTTTTTGTTCGACCTGGGAATCGAACCCAAGACCTTTAGCGTAGCAGTCACGCCTAAGACCACTAGGCTAACGAGGCAGTTGTTTATATTTTTCAATAACGAAATTAATTATATAATTGACAATTGAGCCAGAAGCCATGTTAAACACAAGGTCGAAAAAGAATAGTTTAATTTTAGTTTAAAAAACCCGTTTAAACAAATTTTCTAAATTCCATCGCTGGATGAAGTGGTTCTCGAGCTATAACCACACTAACAGATAAACAGAGAGGGAAGAGACTAAGCTTAGCTCTGCCAAAATGAGCAAACTCTCTCAATAATTCAGTTAATCTGTAGTTTTTGAAAACTTTACTCATAAGAATGTGTAAATTGGAACAAGCTCGCCACAAATAGTGTGGCGGGCTTGTCCCAATTAATTATAAACTTTTCTATTGGATAATATTGAAAGACTAATGATTTCTCAGGACATTTGCATCAACTAACAACATGGAGACGTAATAATATTCGATCATTAAGAATTTTAAAATTCCGTATTCAATAATTGGAATAACAAAGAATATGAAAACGTCAATGTAGAAATATTTTTTTTTACTTTTATGTTTTTTATTTTTCAATAACGAAATTAATTATAAAATTTACAAATTCGACGATTGAATGAACGGGTTTTGTTTCAAGATGTTACGTTGTTTAAAAAAAAATAATATAGAAACTATCATCTTACACGCCATTCATTGTCTATTCGTTACGTGTCTCAAAAATATCAATGAATGAATGTTATCTGTAGGCCTGGTACAAACGCGCCAACATAATTAGTTTTTTTTAACACCGTTAGATGTCAAACTGGCCGGCGGGTCCCCACCTAATATCAAGTGGTCACATCTGCTATACCAGAGATCTTGCAAATGCGTTGCCATTCCAGAGATAAAGTTGAAATATCTCATGAGCCTGTTTTCACTGGCACCCGAACTCTTCAAACCGGAACACAGCAACGCTGCTCTGCGACAGAAATAGGTATGGTGGTGGTACTTGTCCGGACGAACTCTTTCACAAAGAGCTCATAACATAGGATATTTTATTTTGAAAATCGTTACATAGTGACAAAGTATGAAAACGAATGTAGCGTAATACTTATCTTTGAAATAATCGGTGTTATATAAACATCGGTACCAATAATGTCGGAGTATCACCCGGACTGTTTCTGTAAACCCCTACCGGATGACTTCTGGACGCCCCTTTTCTTTTTTTTTGCGATAGGAAAACATCAAATGACTTTTTTTTTAGGCAGAGCGCAAGCGATTGTCAGACTCTTACTGCCTAAACCCATCCGTGTTCCTCTTAATGCCCGTAGCGTTCCAGGGCCGACTCTTTCGAACAAATTCCGTAACCCGTGCAGGCACTAGCCCTGGCGGGCCCCGTCTACTATGCTGACATCTCTTTGAGGCTCCGGCCGCCCCCAAACCTAGGACGAATCCAGAGAATCCTGGACATAATATGGCGGCCTAAACATATCTCGTAAAATGACCTTCGTTTTGTCGCGCATTTATTACGCGCGCTCGCACTAGGCTCTCAGTATGAAATAACATTTGAATCCGTATCGAATGGTATTAGATAACTCGTGATACTTTTGCTGAAAGTTATACACAATTATTTTCGTTTATTTGTCTCACTTATTTATCCTCACGCGAACTTACTATCTCGAAATTGAGGACACGTTCTGCAGCTAAGGAAATAATCTTTTGATAATTCACTTTTTATGTAATCGATTGGCTAACAGGTGGATGACTCTTCTATTAGATGATAGATATATCTAGAGCACAGCTGGTGTATTCTGATCGATTGTTTTTGCAGACGTAAGAATATCCCTCGATGAATTTTGTCGACACGGTTGGAGCAGTGGCTTAGTGATTGGCATTTGCGCTGCGTTTCGCGGGTTAAATTCCCGGTCGGAACAAACATGTGTGTGGAAAAAAATATTACCTGCCTGTTATTGTTCTCGTGCAGAGCAAAGGCCTCGTAGGTATACAGAAGGCATGAGCATTGATTACCACGCTCTCTTAGGGCGGATTTACTGTTTTGGACTTATATTCATTTTAAGTCCAGGTTTCTTCACGATGTTTCTTGATACCGATGTCAGGGATGCCCAAAATAAACTTAGAATGTACATATAAATTGAAATAGTCAGATTGGTACTTCTCCGGATTTGAACCCATAACTTCAAGTAGGAGGCGGTTGCCTTAACCACTGGGACTTGGAGGGGACACTGGGTCTTGGAGGGGCCGGGGCTACGGGTTGTTCGAAAGAGACACCGCGCCGCCTGAATGCAAAAGACACGAGAACGAACATGGGTGGCTTTTAGTCAGTAAAAGTCTGACTTTACCTCCCGCCCCGCCCAGGGCGAGGAAAGCCATTTGATGATATGAAAGGAACCCTAAAACCAAAAATTAACATGACATTTGTGCTCACGACTCATGGCGGCAACTATATAAACGATAAAAAAGCATTGTTAGTGGTCCATTATTTGATCCTTATTGTTGACAATTGCAGCTAAATGGCAGTCTCTTTGCGTACAAAGCCCATCTTTGTATCCGAACGAATGCTAGACCGTGATCAGACGAAAATAATAATGACATCATAATTCATTATGTAAGTGCATGCCAATTGAATCATATGAGAGCTGGAATTACCGGTTGCATTATATTGTGGTTGGTATAGACAATTGTCGTAATGTTTGTGAATGGACTGGTCTTTTCAGAATTTGAAAGTGGAATATTGAGAGTAAACGTAACAAACTTCACATAACATGGCTGCCTCGTTAGCCTAGTGGTCCTAAGCGCGATTGCTACGCTAGAAGTCTTGCGTTCGTTTCCCAGATCGAGCAAAGTGTTATTGGGATTTTCTATAAAATTCTCAGTAGCAGCTCGGAGTTAGAATTTGTACCCGATTAATGGAAATAGGGTCGCCCCCTATTACATGAGACCTAAACATACCGGCGAATTGTGGGTGTACATTGGTACACCTCTGTCTAACCCTTCAGGGAATATAGGCGTGATGGTATGTATAACATTGCTGCCTTGTTAGCCTAGTGGTCCTAAGCGCGACTGCTACGCTAGAGGTCTTGCGTTCGTTTCCCAGATCGAGCTTAGTGTTTTTGGGATTTTCTATAAAATTCTCAGTAGCAGCTCGGAGTTAGGATTTGTACTCGATTAATGGCAATAGGCTCGCCCCCTATTACATGGGACCTAAACTACACTGGCGATCTGTGGGTGTACATTGGTACACCTCTGTCTAACCCTGCGGGGAACACAGGCGTGATGTATGCATTACATGGCTGTATAAATATGAACTACTCGCTAACTCAGACTGCTTCATTCGGACTGCTTATGTTAATAAAAACCTCTTTTAAGTCGAATAAGTTACAATTACTGCAAACATAACATTACGGGTACATCCAACAGTACCAGTAGAGGTCGTGGGGGTAAGTTAAGTTAGAGCATTTAAGATTAGTATTGTAGTAGTACTCAGCCGCATCTCTGACAACGGGACAGCGATGCGAATGCTTTTTGGTGCCCTATGACCTTCCTTTTTGTTTTATTTTTTTATATAGAAACTGTACATGGTTTGTGATTTAATTATTATTAGCGTAAGTTTTATGTTTGAAATATAAATAACGCGTTATATCATCTCAGAAAAAACAAGACTACAGTATTCGTAGATGAAAATAACAAAAAAAATAACTTTGACTTCCAATCTCTCCGCAATCAGAAGGTTAATCCAGAAAACCATTAATCCCAATGACAGAATGATGATTGCGTATAAATATCGCCTTCTTAAAATGTATTGTTAAACCCGTTAAGTCACTATAGGAACTTTAAATCTGCCAGGGTTACGGAACTTGTTCGAAAGAGTCACCATGGCCCTGGAACGCAAAGGCCATTAGGAGGAACACGGATGGGTTTTATTCAATAGGATTCTAACACTTGCGCTCCGCCCAGAGTAGAAGAAGTAATTTCATGATCTCCCATTACAAAAAAAAAGAAACATACTCAAATAATACATACATACCATCACGCCTGTATTCCCCGAAGGGTTAGGCAGAGGTGTAACGATGTACACCCACAGTTCGCCGGTATGGTTAGGTCTCATGTAATAGGGGGCGAGCCTATTGCAATTAACCGGGCACAAATCCTAACTCCGAGCTGCTACTGACAATTTCATAGAAAAACCCAATAATACTTTTTGCTCGATCTGGGAATCGAACCCAAGACCTCTAGCATAGCAGTCGCGCTTAGGACCACTAGGCTACCGAGGCAAATAATGTTAACAGCATAAAATATACATTTTACATCACTAAGAATACAAACAATTATGAATACATTATGTGAAGGTTTAAAAAAATATTACCAAATAAGCCGCTTAAGAACCTATCGCCTACGCCTACCACAGAATTGACCTTAAACCATTACAATAAAATGAGATCGAACACTTTCACTATGAAAGTTATGGTAAATAAAAGGTTTTCGATTTATATTGTTTGTTCATAATAATGCTAACCGTTGATTGCCCCTTTGGTCTGGTGGTCGTAAGCGCGACTTCTGAGATCCTGGGTTCTTTTCCTAGGTCAGGGAAAAAGTGATTTTGAGTTTTTGTATTAGGAATTTCTCAGTATTATTTTTTATTGGACGAGTTCGCCACACGTATCATAACTACTGCAATTCCTGAAAGTCAGGCAATAATGCTCGACGAGTCACGGAGAAACGATTCAACTGTTTTGGTTCCTGCAACGAAATTAATCAGAAAAAAAAACAGCGGAGAAATAGTGGCTTTTTTTTTTTTTTGGTGGGTGGGAAATCATCAAATAACTTCTCCCGCCCTGGGCGGGGCGGGAGGGAGTGTCAGACTTTTACTGACTAAAACCCACCCATGTTCCTTCTTGTGCCCTTTGCGTTCCGGGGGCGCGGTATCTCTTGCGAACAACCCGCAGCCCCGGCAGGCATCGGCCCTCAGTGGCCTCTTCCTTTTGCTGACATCTCTTTGAGGCGCGCGTGGAACACGAACGCGCCGTCGAAGAAATAGTGGCTAGTGGCTACTTACCTACCTGTACCTACAAGAGGTATGATCATTATTATGGTTTATTTAAAGCCACCCACTTTGGTTATGAAACCTGGCTTCCACTTCAGGGTTACCATACCATCTTCATGTGAGGAATGCTTGAGATATCAAGCAGACGATGTTTATATGACAGCTCATTGAAGTATCAAAATAAACTTTACGATACGCTACCGTGGGAAAACACTTCGATATTATAGCTTAGAACTGCCAGAATGAACCAATCCGCAACTTCTCTACACTAATTAACTAGCTTCTGCTCGCGGCAATTAGCTTGCAGATCGCTATTTTAAAAACTTACTGTACCTATACGGTAGGCTTGTTGACGAGCTCTGCTGATAAACTGGTTGCAATTGCGTCAGCTGCCTTTCACGAGACGATCCTTAGGTCACGAGTGTGGCCCAAACATGTTGGTATCTCAATACCTACTTTTAAACATTAGCTGTTCTTAAGGGATATTCTAAAAGCAAATTGAGTGTAAATATCCTAATATTTAGGACATTGGTAGGTTCCTAATAAAACTATTTTGTCACTTAAGACTAAGGACATAAGGGTCAAAATCCCTATCGCAGTTAACAATGCTAAGCTAGATATCTTGGGTTCGATTCCCAGGTCGAGCAAAGTGTTGTTGGGTTTTTCTATGGAATCCTCAGTAGCAGCTCGGAGTTAGGATTTGTGCCCGGTTAATGGCAATAGGCTCGCCCCTTATTACATGGGTCCTAAACATACCGGCGAACTGTGAGTGTACATTGGTACACCTCTGCCTAGCCCTTAGGGGGAATACAGGCGTGATAGTATATACCCCATTCGTTGTAAATAACTTTAATCACACCTATGTCAATACGAAACACAAGTTGCCAAACTCATATTGTTTTTCCTTGCTCATCGTGGAAACGATTAGGTACTAAAAACTATTAAGAATTTTGTTAAAAATTAACGTTTCTAAATTGTCCCTTGTGCTTTTTTGTTATGGATACATTTTGGTCATTAGCACTGACTTAACAAGTGGGCTATGCAAAATGTACTTATTAGTCACTTTTTTAAGTTTCGCTAGGCCTCGTAGGCAGGATATTGTGCAATCTAGTTTGAGAGAATTGCATCATATTGTGAAATCGAATATATAGTATTTATATATATATGACTGCCCCGTTGGTCTCGTGGTCGCAAGCGCGACTGATGAGCGTGGGGTCCCGGGTTCGATTCCCAGGTCGGGCATAAAGTGTTATTGGGTTTTTCCATTGTGATTTGCTCAAAGTCAAAGCATTTATTTCAATTAGACCATTAACAGACACTTTTGAATTGTCAAGAAGTTACATTTAAAAGTTGAGGCTCAGTAGCAGCCCGGAGTTTGGAAGTTGGTGGTGTGACACCCCCGTGCCTTGGAAAGCACGTAAAGCCGTTGATCCCGGCTGTCATTCGTAGATCTTTGATAGTCGTTACCAGAAGCCAGGAAGTCTGACAACCAGTCTAACCAAGAGGTATCGTGTTGCCCAGTAACTGGGTTGTGGAGGTCAGATAGGCAGTCGCTCCATGTAAAACACTGGTACTCAGCTGCATCCGGTTATACTGGAAGCCGACCCCAACATAGTTGGGAAAAGACTAAGCAGATGATGATATATATATATCTATCTATATATATATATCTATATAGATAGTAAGCGATTCTTATCACAAATCTATACTAATGTTATAAAGCTGAAGAGTTTGTTTGTTTGTTGGTTTGGTTGAACGCGCTAATATCACTACTGGTTTGAATTGAACACTATTACATATACACTATTTTTGTGTTGGATAGTTCATTTATCGAGGAAGGCTATATATAGGCTATATAACATCACGCTGCGACCAACAGATGCAGAGCAGTAACCAAAGACGTAACCTAATGCGGGTGAAAAACATTAAGCGGGCGAAGTCGCGAGCAGCAGCTAGTCGATAATAAAATAATAGGTTTTGTTTAGGTATTTTTGCTTAAAAAGATGATTTTTGAATTCTAGCTAGCGATCTTGCCGCTGGGTTTAGGTAAGCGGAGCGATGATGCACGCACGCACACAGTGATATAGTGGCGTGACACTGCCTACCTCGTACGCAACGCGGCGATTCTGCTCATTGAACACAAAATTAAAAAATTTAGGTAACCCCCGACAGAAGAAAAAAATACTACCGTAGCTAACAACAGAGCTGATAACTTTGAAACCGCTGAACCGACTTCCATCAAACAAAGCTTAGAACACTCTCGACTAATTAACTTTTCAAATAAAAAACAAAATCAAAATCGGTCCATGCTTTCGGGAGCTACGATGCCACAGACAGACACACACACACAAACGGACACGTCAAACTTATAACATCCCGTCGTTTGTGCGTCGGGGGTAAAAAAAGGTGTATTCTGAAAAAGCCGGGTCGAGCCATTTTCTAGTTCTTACGAGATTTCATACTGCCAAGAAAATATCTCAACGTCTGACGTGGTATTTCAGCATCTTGTGAATAATGATCAATTTTTAGTGTTGAACGTAAGCACTAACACAGTTCTACTAAGTTACTCCATTTTCTAAGTTTTTTACCGTCTTAGCATGCAATATTAGTCGTTAAGCAAAATTAAGAGTATTAAAAATTGCTATACCATTATGTAATAGTAATGATTACTTGGGTAGTTTCTAAACATTAATTACTTACTACTTTACTAGCTATCAGTTTACCCCGCGGTATAACCCGCGTTCAGTAACGTCTATGGTTTACTGCTTCGCTCCCGTTGGCCATAGCGCGATGTTCTATATAGGTATAAACCTTGTTCTTGATTTACCATATCTGTTGATGAACACAATAAAATCCGTTACGTAGTTTAAAATATTTAAGCGTACAGAGTGACAGACGGCGGGGAGCGACTTTGTATAGAAGTGTCAGAAATTATTATTAACTAGCTTCTGCTCGCGGCTTCTGCTCCCGGCTTCTGCTCGCGGCTTCTGCTCCCGGCTTCTGCTCGCGACTTCGTTCACATAGTTTTATCACCCGCATAAAGTTACGTTTTTGGTTATTGTTCCGCACCTACTGGTCATAGCGTGATGTTGCCTTCCTCTATAAATTTACTATTCAACACAAAAAGATTTTTTCATTTCAAACCAGTAGTTCCTGAGATTAGCGCGTTCAACAAAACAAACAAACTCTTCAGCTTTACAATATTAGTATAGATTACTGCAATTTGAGTGTGATAGTACCTAGGTAATTAGCGTTTTTAGAAATTACGTGCAGACAGATCTATTGGCAATTTTGTTTGGAGGATGATTGAGTATTATGAGGGAATACCACTGTGTTTTAGCACCTTTTCTATTGACCTTAATAACGTGTACCGTTATTATTATTTCTTTTTCCTAACTACCTCGGTAGCCTAGTGGTCCTAAGCGCGACTGCTAATAGAGACTGCTGATAGAGGTCTTGGGTTCGATTCTCAGGTCGAGCAAAAAGTGTTATTGGGTTTTTCTATGAATTTCTCAGTAGCAGCTCGGAGTTAGGATTTGTGCCCGGTTAATGGCAATAGGCTCGCCCCCTATTATATGGGACCTAAAAACATACCGGTGAACAGTGGGTGTACATTGTTACACATCTGCCTAACCGTCTGCGGAATACAGGCGTGATCGTATGTATTATTTTTTAAGTTTTATTTACTTATTCATAACAAAAGTCGCGAGCAAAAGCTAGCTTACTATAATTGGTAGTCCTAACTATCATAATAAAAGTGAGAGCATACTGCTTCACAACGCGTCACTCCAATCATTATGCAGGTGTGTTGCAACTAATGGGTTCACATCTTGACTCATTTAGTTATGGACCAGGATCCCAAAGTTTACTAACCTACGTCATATTAGCATGGCTGAAATTTTAAGAACGGGATGAGGAATATGCAATTAAAAAAATTACAAATTTTAAGTAACCCCCGACAGAAGAAGAAAATCAATACCGTAGGTAACAAGCAAAGCTAAGAACACTCCCGACTACTTAACCTTTGAAACAAAAAGAAACTAAATCAAAATCGGTTCATGCGTTCGGGAGCTACGATGCCACAGACAGACTCACATACAATGACACGTCAAACTAATAATACTCCGTCGTTTTTGCGTCGGGGGTTCAAAAGGTTTGCATGCAGCTTTTAAGGTATCAAGTATGATGACTGGCTATTGTATGTTGTCCAGGGTATTGTTAAGAATTAACACATGTAGGCCATAACATAGTATAAAAATAAAACAAAGCTGCTTCCCGCCGTCTCTACACCTACATCTCTTTAAACCACGCAACGGAATAATCCGGTTTTCATCAATAGGGCCGAAGCCTGCCGGGGCTGCGGGTTGCTCGTAAGAGATACCGTGCCCCCGGAATGCAAAGGGCACAAGAAGAAACATGGATGAGTTTTAGTCAGGCAAAGGCTGACACTCCCTCCCGCCCCGCCCAGGGCGGGGATAGTAATTTGATGATTTCCCATCCGTTAAAAGAAAGGGAGGTTTATATGTATGGATGCATCACCGATCACGCTACGACCAACGGGAGCGGATCATTAACCAAAGGCGTAGCTGAACAGGGTTGGGTGTATAGCTAAGACATAAATAAACTAATCTACATTTGATTTATATGATTTGAATTTTAGTTAACTTAACTACACATGTTCATTATCCATTTTCAAAATTTTTGTCATATTACAATGACGTGGGTCTGACAACTCCGGGATCTTAGACTTTTATTTTGTAATACGGTTCTAAACGACAATAATGTGCGTACAATTTGTTTCTTTTAAATACACGACCTTGCGCATTTAAGTGTGAAGAATACCTTTCTAAGATCGTAATAAGATGCTGGCGAGATGACCTCACCGTCTATTCTCTTTGACATCGTTACTAATGATGATGACATCTTCTTTCCACTTGCATTTGTTTTTTTTTTAATTTGAAAATAGGTCATTGACTTTTCTGTACAACCTTTATTTTTAACCGACTTAAAAAAGAACGAGGTTCGAAATTAGAACCATATGGTTTGATTTTCTTAACACATTTAGGCAGAATTAAGAGTTATTTCGTATTCCTACCGAATAAAACTTAATGGTCTCACCAGTCCAGGGTTCTGAAATTTGTTCGAAAGATTCACCGCGGCCATGGAACGCAAAGGGCATTAGGAGGAACACGGTTAGGTTTTAGTCAGTAAGAGTCTGAAAGTCACACTAAGAAGAGTCATAAGGAGTAATGTCACCCCATTCTGAAGCTGAAGGTAACTATGTTGGTAGCACATTCTTTTAATTATTTCAATTACTAGCTTTTGCCCGTGGCTTCGTCCGCATAAATGAGGATTATCGAAGCAGATAAAGTTGCGGAATAATAAGTATCAACGTACCATTACGCCTGTATTCCCCGAAAGGTTAGGCAGACGTGTACCGATGCACACCCACACTTCGCCGGTATGTTAAGGTCCCATGTAATAGGGGGTGAGTCAATTGCCATAAACCGGGCACAAATCCTAACTCCGAGCTGCTACTGAGATTTTCAAAGAAAAACCCAACAGCACTTTTTGCTAGATTTGGGAATGGAACCCAAGACCTCTAGCGTAGCAGTCGCGCTTAGGACCATTAGGCAAACAAGGCAGTTAGTTAATAATTATCAAGTTTAATTAAAATCGGTTCATTAATTTCTAAGATTTTAGACTTGAAAGTGGTACAAGATTTAATTAACAAGATTAAAAAAGAATTTCAAATGATTAATGAATTTAAACAACTTGTTACAGACACTACTATTACAATCAATAAACAAAGATCCCAGTATTGTTAGCGGATCTACCAATTTCCATAAACTTGCAACATAGTCTTGTTATTTCTGTAAGTTATTGTGTGAATCCGCGGGCTATCGCGATTTACTATACATCGCGGTATGTTCTGTGATTCACGGCGCGCTGAGAGATCTCTTAAACTTATTTCTTTTGAAATCCATTGTTGGCGTGTTCCAGTTTTGTTACATTAGACCAGTAATGACCAGGTGCGAGGGCTGTCGTAACATTTGAAAAATACGGTTTTAAATTGATGCACTGTATTGTGATTGTGATTCCTTGAAGTACCTAGTGTTGTTGCAGATTTTATCGCGATCAGAGTTTTGATATTATATTGCAATTTTTAATTGTTTTAAATAGTCTAGCGGGGTGTGTTGTCATGTGTGAGAAGGTTTTTTTTGATTGTTTCAGACTTACAAAATGCTATAAAAGATTATCTATTTCTAGGTATCTATATTATTTACAGACTTATAATAAGATTACATAAAAAAAAGAAACTATAACTAAATGGCATCAAAAAATTCCTCCGCATCGCTGGCTTTTGCCTTGGCCTGACTTCTTCCGCTCTGGGTGGAGCGGAAGGGAGTGTCAGACTCTTACTGACATTAGGCATTACGTCCCTTGTAATGTCTCCTTCAGGGCCGCGGTAACTTTTTTGAACAAATTCTGCAAAGGCCAGGGGCTTGATATTGCCATTCAACGTGGCAACGCCTCCAGGCTTCAAGTCTTTTGGGCAAATTTCCAGTTGACGACGATGCGAAGGAATTTTTTAAAGCCATTTAGTTTTAGTTTCGATATTTTTAATATTAATAGTTTTTTGAAAAAAACTGCCTCTATACTAGGCTAACGAGTTCTAAGGCTCTAAGTGCGACTGCTACGCTAGAGGTCTTGGGCTCGATTCCCAGGTCGAGCAAAAAGTGTTATTGGGTTTTTCGATGAAATTCTCAGTAGCAGCTCGGAGTTAGGATTTGGGCCCGGTTGATGGCAACAGGCTCGCCCCCTATTACATGGGACCTAAACATACCGGCGAACTGTGGGTGTACATTGGTACATCTCTGGCTAACCCTTCGGGCAATACAGGCGTGATGGTATGTGAAAAAATAAGCAGGCCTAACTACTCTTTATCGCACAATTTTCATACAAGTTACTTCTACACAAAGATTCGAACTTTCTCTCAGTTTTGCAGATAAAATACTTTGATGATGAATGCTGCACACCAGGATCTTTTGAAAAGATGTCGTGACAAGTCAATAAAAGCTCAGATTTTTCAATTTCAACTGAACTTTCTAAGTTAATCGTGCACGATGGAACCTGAAATAATAAACATGGAGAAAGCAAGTATGGTTGATGCTTTTTCTTCTTTTGCACAAAAATGGAACTTAATTGACTGATATTTTAAGTATGTTTCTCTCCGGGCCGAATTTTGGCCACCGTAATATCTTCTGCGTTCTTACACAGAAGATATTATTGTACAGAGTGTGCGAATACAGGTGCACTCCATCTTCCCTCATTTTCATATTCCGATGGGACGGCAATCCGCCACGACAGGGGAGAGATCCAAGATCCAACACGCAGGCTTTACGTGCTTTTTGAAGCACAATACCAACTTCTAAACTCCGAGTTGGTACCGAGTAATTCCTAACTTGAACCTTGCTTGACTTGGGAACCCGCGCTCAAGAGTTGCGCTTCAAAGAAAGAAAAACCATTTAGTCCCGCGAAGCTGACGCACATGACACAAAAATGTTGCTTCCTCAACCCCAAGATAAAAAGAAGTTGGCATAAAATAGGTATAAATAAACAAAAAAGAAATATATATATATATATTGTCCTAGACAGAATTATCTATGCGGCACTACTGCACGAAACGGCTGACGCTCAGCATGATGCCGTGGCCTGTGGACCAATAGGGCAGTCGACGCTGATTTTTATGCAACTAATATTATTGAGTACCTTCAGAAGAGTGATAGTTTAGTCCATATATAGTGACAAAACGGTTTACAACAATAGTACTCTCTCCAATAACAATGAAAAAAACTAATTGGATTACCAAGTTGACTTTCTCAACGGTCAGCAGTTCAGATTATAATCTAGGAAGCGTGGAATAACAGTGCTAAATACGGCGCTTGCGCAACCGCGTCGCTTCGTCTCCAGTCGCCATTGTTCGGCCGGTTCCGGCCTTCCGGTGCTGTTATTCTTTTTAATTAAGTCGTTCATAGCGTGTGTGGAAGTGTGTCAGTGGTTTGTAACAGTTTGTACGTTTGTGTTGGCCATTTTAATGTGGGTTTTAGGCCAATCGACAGTTTATGTTACATTTATTTTTAAGGCTGAAGGCTTGCTGAAATATTTTTTGGCAACTAGATTCAATCTTTTTAATTTAACATGTAATTGACGTTCAATAGTGCCTTTTAATGGTCTAATTGAAATAAATGATATGACTTTGACTTTGATTGACCGTGTACAAGCCACACTTTTGTATAGAAAAACTGATTATTTTAATAACAAGAAAAAAAAAATCATCAATGGGGACTCTAGAATCATACTGTACGGAATCCATGGTAAATGATTTCGTATGTTTTCATCCGATATTACACATTTACCATTTAGCTCAAAGCTCCATTCTCATTCAAACCGAAACGACAAATGACACAATAACAAGTCCGTCTGTGTGGTAGCATTGACCTCAAGAACTGCTCGGCATATTAGCGTGACACTTTCACCGCAGGGACGTACGTTTCTTTCCGGAGGATGTTGTGTCATCAAGACCCGGATTGGGTGGCCCAGCCAACTTGGGTGCAGCCAATGACCCGCATTGTTTCATTCATATTAATGTTATTATTTTTTTTTTGCAGGTACTCAGGCAATTTTTATTTTCTGGTACCTGCAGTCCTATTCTATAAATATCTCCCTCGCACTCATCGAACTGCCTCGGTAGCCTAGTGGTCCTTAGCGTGAATGCTACGCTAGAGGTCCTGGGTTCGATTCCCAGGTCGAGCAAAAAGTGCTATTGGGTTTTTCTATGAAATTCTCAGTAGCAGCTCGGAGTTAGGCTTTGTGTCCGGTTAATGGCAATAGGCTCGCCCCCTATTACATGGGACTTGAATATACCGGCGAACTGTGGGTGTACATTGTTATATCTCTGCCTAACCCTTCGGGGAATACAGGCGTGGTGGTATGTGTGTGTTTTTTTTATGTATGCGCTACTAAATATTGTATGGAGCTACAGAACCGTTCGTGTACGATTTTGGACATGTGCTTCAAGTTCTCATTACTTCTTAGACCGATTAACAAGAGATAGGAAGCTGGAAAGTAGACGATTTACTTGCTTACGCATATAACCACATTCCTATACCTGTTTCTGTTAAGCCAAAAATGTATGAATTTTTGAGCGGGTCATCAGGTCGTCGACCGTAGTCACTTTTACTTCCACGACTTGTAATCACCTTACTCAACGATATATCTAGTAGATCTAACGTAGTAACTCAATAGACATAATAATTAATACGCTGTAATATGTAATTGCTATAATAAAGTAAATAAATATTGTGGTCCAAGATCCCATAGTTGTCATACCTATGACATTTTAGTATAGTAGCCGCCACGCCACGCGATTGGTCCATCAGTCCGACCGATCGTGTGCAGCATCGGCGACCAAAAAAACCTAGAAAGGATCCCAAAAACCCGAAAATGAATTTGACATTTGTGCTCACGACTCGTGGCGGCGATTATATGGCTAAAATGTTGAGAAGAGAAAGAGGATTTTGTAGATAGAATGGTATGTGTACATTTTAGATTGAATGCTTTTTGATTGCTCACTTTTCTCAAGTTTGTCAGCTGGTTTTTGTATTACCTGGATATCTTTTACAGGGTATTGTAATTAACCATTATTCGACACTTTCCTTGGGCCTTAACGTGAGCTATCTGAACTTTAATGCGTCTGGCTGATGTTAGGTTTCTTTATTCGTGAAGATTCCAGGTACGAATTAAAAACTTTCAAAATCTAGTCGTAATTTCATCTCAGTGACAATCAATGTCATAAAATATAATGTAATGTATATCAGGATGGCTACCAGTTGTTTCACATTCAAAGTAAAAGCTCGTGAACACTTACTTATAAAGTTGGCAGACTCGTCTCACAATTAGTTTCTTATATTTCTCCACCTATGTATTTTTTATCTTTCTCTAATCTGTATATTTTGTTTGTATGTATATATGTATTTATTATATTTTATTCCTGGAAACTTTCTGTTCCTTGCACCTACTATGTTTTGTCTCTGCATCACCCTAAGGTAGACTGGTAGAAACCGCCAAAGGCATTAAGTCCGCCTTTGTACGGTGTATTATTTACATTATCTGCAAAAAGTTGTAGTTAATAATAAATAAATAAAATGTAGGTAAATTGGGGGTCTTTTGACAGATTTAGACTGATATTAGATTGTGATCGTCTCTAAAGTTACTTACGCGAGCTTACTTAGCATTGAAGGAAGGAGTATGCTTAGATGGTCCGGTCATGTTGAGAGGATACCCTCTAACTATTCTCAAAACTTCAGTCACGCTAAGATGATGTATGTCTGACGACTCTGGGATCTCAGTCCATAAAGTTTGTGCAAGAGTTTTGTATAATACTTACTAAAAAATCAATCAATACAAATAAGTTTTATACTTATGACCTCAATAATTATTATTATTGTTGAACATCTATAATTTTGATAGCTTAACCATTAACTATGGTTTGTAAAATCGTTATAATAATCGTGTTAGTGTCAAACGTGTCCGTACAATCATATCGCAATAAGACGAGCTCAAAGCAGCGCTATGGCGTAATCTATACTTAATATTATAAAGCTAAAGAGTTTGTTTGTTTAAATGCGCTAATCTCAGGAAGTACTGGTCCGATTTGAAAAGTCCTTTTGTGTTATGTAGCCCGTTTAACAAGGTAGCATAGGGGTGATTTTCAATTCTCTGGCCATTTTTCTGGGGGTGAATTCATCAATACGAACAACTTTTGGTAAAGGCTGGCCTCGAAATAATTATGAAAAAAATAATCAGCTGCTCCATTCACTTTGTTCGTATTGCAGTTTTGTGGGAAACAACTGTTCTTTTTTCGTATTTCAGAATTGGTTCCATGATATAAGTTGATTATATTTATGAGTACTTTCACCCTTGATAGACGGCCAGTGAATAAAGTCACCTGTTTATCATAAAACGCTACAACACACGGGAGCGAAGTATTAACAAAAGATGTAACTTAACTCGAAAGAAACCGCGGGGCATAGCAAGTATTACAATAATCTTATTATGAGATGTAAATACAAATTGGACATGTCGCAATATTTATGACACAACCGTAACGTGCAATTGAGTGTTTACTTCGATTGTAACTACTTTTGCATTTTGATGGGAATATAATACCGGTACTGGCACGAAATTCGCGCTCATTTTTTATGTACCGACTCTCAAAGAGGATAATGTTTTCTGCAGACCGATTTCGGTCACGGCGGCTAATCTTAATGGACAAAAAAGTACGCCGGAGATATTATAGTGCACAAGTGTATGCGGAAACACAGGTCCTCACCGTCTTTTCCCTCACTCTATTATAGTACCATACATACATACATACCATCACGCCTGTATTCCCCGAAGGGTTAGGCAGAGGTGTAACAATGTACACCCACAGTTCGCCGGTATGTTTGGGTCCCATGTAATAGGGGCCATGTAACTGCCTCGGTAGCCTAGTGGTCCTAAGTGCGACTGCTATGCTAGAGGTCTTGGGTTCGATTCCCAGGTCGAGCAAAAAGTGTTATTAGGTTTTTCTATGAAATTCTCAGTAGCAGCTCGGAGTTATGATTTGTGCCCGGTTAATGGCAATAGGCTCTATTACAGTCTTATCGTACATTAATCTAACACGACCGGGGAGAGACCAGGCGCAGGATAATATGGTAAAGACAAAGTTGAATAATTATGTGTTAGTTTTATGTAGTTACCTAATCTTTTCTAAGTTTATCTTGGACATCACTGACATCGTCATCGCTGCAGATGAGGAAACATCAAATATCTACGCATGAATCTAATATACTTTTAAAAGACGATTCTGGACATAATCAAAATTCATTAAACCTTACAAACATTTAGGTAATGCAAACATGCAACTCTGACGCATTTTTATAACTTACTATCTTCTGCCTGCGAATTCGTCCGTGTGTTCTTTTCCCCCAGCAGGTCTTAAGTTACGTCTTTGTTTACTGCAGCTCCGCTCTCGAAGGTCGAAGCGTGATGTTATATAGCCTATACTATTCCTCGTGAACCTGGCTGTCATATACAAAAATATTTTATCCAATCCGACTGGCTCTTCCAGAGATTGCGTGTTTAAACAAACACACTAAAAAACTCTTCAGGTTTAAATCTTATATACTGAGATTTGGAAAGACATGTTTCTTTAAGAATTTCAGAGTAGGTGGGCCTTCAGATTCTAGTTCACTTTGCTAAAATTTGTAAACCCACATATCTCTCAATAAGGCGTGTGAACATCGCTTGACAGCTGAATTTGGGAACCGCGTGTTACTAAAACAAGATGTGGAGATTCAGATTAGATTCGACGGAAAAGGATTATTGCAGAATATGTTGAAGTGTGTGATTTAGTTAGTAAACTAGGTTTCTGGGGAATTAGTTTGATGTGCAATACCTTGAATGGCTATTTAGTTTAATTAGTTGCGCTCCATGCTAACTTAAATATTATTTAGCCACGTTTATATTTTTATAATAATTCACGGTCAGTTTATAAATTTCAACCAATACACGCATGATCGCCGCGTATCATTTTTGGGAAATCATTGCGTTAGTAGTAGGCAGTAGAACTAGTAGAGCGCTTTGTGAAGAAGGTTGTCCGGGGAAGTACTACGATCATACCTAAGTTTACAGTAAAACATCGTTGCTCTGTTCCGGTTTAAAGGATATGGGGCCGGTGTAATTACAGGCACATGAGACAAATGTCTCAGGCAAATGCATTCAGGCTCTAGTATTGCAGATGTCTGTCTATATGCAACAGTGACCACTTAACAACATCAGTTGGCTGACTTTGTTGCCATCCAAAGATAGTAAAAAAAAAGTTTAACTATTTCGATCCTCGCATTTATTTATGTTACTTTAGTTTGAAAGAATATAGGTTGGTAAATATATGGCTACGACAAAGTAACTTGTTTTTATTTGGATGTATTTTTTTTTACATTAAACTCACATACATAACCATCCAGCAAATATTTGTAATGTGCCTCAATCGAACCCGCAACACGTAGTGCAGCAGCCAATTGCTCAGCCATTGCGCCAACCGTTGCGTTTAACTATGTAAATAGATAGGCATTTTTGTCTTGTATTTGTTTTTGTGTTTGGCGAAGGAATATTAGATATGATCAGCTGTGTATAAAGTAGTGACATTTACAAAATATATTTTTATTTATTTATCAAACTTTATACACAAATGTAAAAAAATACAGCGTTTAAAGGCGAACTTAATCCCTTGGGCATTTTCTACCAGTCAACCTTAGGGTGATGCAGAGACAAAACATAGTAGATGCAAGCAAGAGGAACAGAAATTTTCCAAGAATAAAATATAATAATAATTACATATTTACATACATACAAACAAAATATACAAAATAGAGAGAGATAAAAATACATAGGTGAAGAAATACAACAAACTAATTGTGGGCTGAGTCTGCCAACTTCTTATGTAACTGCTCGCGAACTTTTTTTTAACTTGAATGTTAACCGACTGGCGGCCATCCTGACGCTGAGGAAGCGCATTTCAAAGGAATACCGCCTGAACAAGATAAAAAGACTTAAGAAAACCAGGGCGGTGAGAAGGCCGTCGTAGAAGACGATTATTGGAGGAACGAAAATTCTTACTGTGCGCAGAGCACAAGTATTGAAAGTGAGAAGTCAGATAAGAAGAAGAACTAGGTTTGTCTAGAAGAGAAAATAAGGTTGTCAAAGCCCTTAATGCCCTACGCTGTCATATCCGCTAAGTGAATTCTGAAATAGCCATGTTTGGTACGTGGTAAAGCTTAACCACTTAGTATTGACATAATAGTTTCTTTTGAGATAATTCTCTGTTGTTGTGAGCGCTTTTTATTATAAAAATATTGTTAGGTAGCTGCGGATGTGACTGAAAGCAATTAGATAGTTACCCATGTAGCGTTTTGTCCCGTGTTCGATTTCTGCACGGAACAATTATATTTATTTTGTACACGTAACATACCTACCGATAGTTTTTCCAGGTTTGGTTCTTTGAGTACGAGAGTTTATGTTTGTAAGGCGCCCATGATACAGGAGAACTTCCTAGATTGAAACTGTTTAATAAAAATTAGGTACTTACATGCATTTTAGTTCAATCCATATTTTAATATGTACATATTAAAATAAATGATGCAATTTACGACAAAAATTTTTAGCTTAAAAATCAGTAGGTAAGTACCTACGGGTGGCGGTAAATGTTACCTAATAAAAAACACATAATTATATATTAAGTCATAATTTAAGGATGTGAATATTAGACTACAATGCAGCGAAGAAAGCGCTTTTATGTACCTATGCGGAAAAGAAAGACTGTTCACAATATTGTTATTAGGCATTTGTAAGCATTATGTTATAAAATAAATACTTTGTTTAAGTACTTTCCACTTTTTTCTCACCTTTTATTAAAACAATGGATTGCCAAATTGCCAGCAAAAAAAGTGATTACTTGATTAAGTGTGAACTTAGGTTCACATGATTGTGCAATATTCACGTGTCATATACAACATTACACCATATTTCAATTGTTTTTAAATTGCAATACCTTGTTCAGAACTTCAAGGTACATGTAGTGGGCGGTAGGCAAACGTGAGGAATCCCACACTGTATTTTATTGCCTTGTTAACACGATAGAAGACGCAATAAGTTACCAGCTATTACCAAACCTTTGGCACACACGGGTCGTTTTGAAATATAGGGACAAAAAAGTAGGAATATCATGAATAAAATGTAAAACCAGCCAAGTGCGACTAGGACTCGCGCACAAAAGGTTCCATGCCATTTTTTTAAAACCGTAAAAATCATGTCTGTTGTAAGGGAGCCCCTTAAATATTTATTTTATTCTGTTTTTTAGTATTTGTTGTTATAGTGGCCACAGAAATACATCATCTGTGAAAAATTTAAACTGAGATACAGCCTGATGGCAAACGGACGGACTGTCAGCGGAGTCTTAATAATAGGGTCCCGTTTTACCATTTAGGTAGGGAACCCTAAAAAACAATAATGAAAAAATTATGAAATAATAATTATTTTTTGTAAATTAATTAGTCTAATTAAAAACCACATGACAAACAAATATTCTTCTATTCATAGATATTTCTCCCTAAACTGAACTAAGCCACGTCACAATTCCTTCCCATGTTTGAACTATACAATTTGTTGTACCTACTGTAATAAATATTATGTCATAATTATAAATCACTTTGACGTTAATTAAATATTAAAAGACTGTGGGTTAACTCGATTTGGCACAATTAAGTTCTTAAGAAATATTTATTAATCTGTGTCAATATTTAGGTAGGTACTTGTAGCGTACTTGAGTCTACCTACATTGTGTACACAGCCCTTACTCGGTATATAAGGTTGGTGTGTAGTCTGTGTAGGTAGGCTATCATGATACATTGCAGCATATTGACCATCAAGATATGTAAGATAAGTAAAACCAAGGTGATGACATTAATTGGAAAAGGATGCTATCTTATTACAAAACTAGCTTCTGCTCGCGGCTTCGTCCGCGTAGTTTTATCACCCGCATTAAGTTACGTCTTTGGTTACTGCCTTGCACCTATTGGCCGTAACGTGATGTTATATCGATATGATAATAGCCTACCTCTATAAATTTACTATCCAAAACAAAAATAATTTTTAAATTCGAATCAGTAGTTTCTGAGATTAGCACGTTCAACCAAACAAACTCTTCAGTTTTATAATATTAGTATAGTTAAGCGTATTGAATTAACTAACTTTTTTATGTCATTGGATGGCGAACAAGTCGACGGGCCACCTGATGTTAAGTGGTCACCGCTACCTATAGACATCTGCAATACAAGAGGCCTTGCAAATGCGTTGCCATCCCAGAGACAAAGTTGAAATGTCTCATGTGCCTGTACTGTAAGTACACGGGCACTCATACCCTACAAACCAGAACACAGCAACTAAAACACTGCTTTCGCGGCAGAAATAAGTATGATAGTTGTGCTTTTTCGGACGAGCTCCTTCACAGAGCGCTCTAAAAACACAAAATTAAAAATTTTAAGTAACCCCCGACAGAAGAATAAATATCCTTACTGCTGATAACTTTGAAACTGATGAACCGATTTCAATCAAACATAGATAAGAACACTCCCGACTAATTTACCTTTCAAACAAAAAAAAACAATATCAAAATCGGTTCATGCGATCGTGAGCTACGATGCCAGACAGACAGACACACACACATACAGACACGTCAAACTTATAACACCCCGTAGTTTTTGCGTCGGAGGTTGAAAGCGCTTCGGGTCTTTTTGCACCCGTCGTACGACGGGTTTTTCGAATATCGAAATCTATCTAACGTACGTTCCGTTTACTTTTTTGTACATTCTTGCGGTCAACGAACCAATGTAGTGACAATATCAAAGGGATTTCGAAAAAAATCACAAAATTATCACAATAAAAAATTTATTATCTATATAACATAACATCGGGCCATAACCATAGAATGAAACGACTGTATATTACATTGTATATATGTATATAGGCTATACATGGCTTTAGGCACGTTACATTAACTGAGCAATGTATTCATACATGTATTAAAAATATTTCAACTTCTCTATGCCATCCTGGTACCTTTCATTGCGTAGAGATGCCATTTATATATGTTTGAGCACATAGAAAAATGTTTGTTCACTAAAACTAAGTTAATAATATCAAAAACTTTAACGGAAGCGTCGTTTGTTACAGTTATGGATTCGTAGTTCTTAAAAAGATATTTTTATTACGATAAAATACTCTTCATATGATGTAGGTACGTTGCAATCATACTTGATGAAAGATTGGTAAAAAGTTATTTTTTCAGCTTGGTTTCTATTAAAAACGTGATCCATGACCATAGTTGTATGTTTTAACTAATATTTAAGATTAAATAAATAAAATTGTTGCACTAAATCTTATTCTAATGACTTAATGAAGCGTTTCACATGAACTTGTCATGTATATATTTTTTTTTTTTACTTTATTTGTGAAAATAATAAATGTTTGTCTTTTTATCTCTTCTTTACATTGACTTTAATTAGCGTAACGTGCCTGGGTACCTGGTGACAAACGTATAAACAAAAAGCTTTGCCTAAATAGCTATTAATAATTTAAATATACATAAAATATCCACGCTAGAGGTCTTGGGTTCGATTCCCAGGTCGAGCAAAAAGTGTTATAGAAATTCTCAGTGGCAGCTCGGAGTTAGGATTTGTGCCCGGTTAATGGCAATAGGCTCGCCCCTTATTACATGGGACCTAAATATACCGGCGAACTATGGGTGTACATTGTTACACCTCTGCCTAACCCTTCGGGGAATACAGGCGTGAGTGTATTTATAAAATATCCATCTTACACAGGGCCGAACAAAACTAAAAAAGTTATTGTTTCTTACGAATTCTGATCGCCTTATTTACCTATACATATCCACTATGTATTTCAATTCGTATTTTCATAGATTATTGCTTGTCGACTAATATTGACTACATTTTACATATAAAAATATTTTTATATTACATAGAGTACTAAATGAGTTAAAATAATATTCAAGACAGTACATATTTATTCGACGTTACACGTTCACATTAGTGTACAAGCAACAATCGCCCGTATAACGAGGAGAATAAGACACAAAACGGTTTGTGTAACAAGGGAAGTATCGTTAGTGCCGCCAGGTACCGTCTTACAAACGAGCGGTGTGATGTATTACATGAAATCGTCGTAGTCGTCGTCAAAGTTGCCGTATGTGTCGTATTGATTGAGATGAGCCTGGAAACAAAACAATACATGGGTTTAGAGTTGGTTTTACATTATGTATCGGTTCGGAACATTGGCGATACGGTTTGGCGCAGTAGCTGAGCGATGCGCTGGTACGGAACCAATAATTGTGTGGTGGTATGGTGAGTACAAACGTCAAGTAAATTTTTGGGTTTTTTGGGGCGCCGGCACTTCACGCGATCGGTCCCATAGACGGGCCAATTGTGTGCAGCGTCGGTGACCCAAAAAACCCACAAAGGAACCCAAAAATGAACTTGACGTTTGTGCTCACGACTCGTGGCGGTTACCATAGTTATTACGGGTTCGGTTGTTTGTGGAGGGGTTTTTTGGGGGGGGGGGGGGTGGTGGTGGTAAATCATCAAATAACTTCTCCCGCCCTGTGTGGGGCGGGAGTGTCAGACTTTTACTGACTAAATCCCACCCATGTTCCTTCTTGTGCCCTTTCGTTCCGGGGGCGCGGTATCTCTTACGAACAACCCGCAGCCCAAGTTTGTGGAGGGTGAGTTTATGTTTGAAAATGCACCCAAGGTACAGGAATATTTCCTGATGCGAGTCAACGTTTTTATTAAAAGAAAAGGAAAACAAAAACAGAAAATATGTGTTGGAATTTTTCGTGTTAACAGAATTTTCATTATCTTGTTATGTATATCTTTCTCTCTCGAATTGCAAAGCTGCGTACAGACATCGCGAGGCATGCGTTACGAATGGTTTGTCATGCATGCTTCGGGCTGTACGGACAAGGTGCTCAGTGTTGGCATTCGTCGCAGTAGGGAATTTGATTGGCGATCTGGGTATTTGTTGACCATTAGCCATACGTAGCAAAGTATTCGCGGTGAATGCCGCGCACAACAACAATGGTAGACGTAAAAGTCCGTCCACTACATCATACAATGATTGTGCTAGGAACAATGAAGTAATAAGCGTACATATTATAGAATACTAGCTTTGCCTGGGACTTCGCCCTCATGAATGCCAAGTATTGCAGTCGCAGACAAAATCAGAAGATTTTAAATGAGCTCGTTTTTATCTACATTCTCAAACTACAAATTTGACAAATTTCATTATGATCTGTTCAGTAGTTTTGACGTGTTGAGGTAACTAACAGACATTGCACACTACTTGCAAAATCGAATTTATAACATAAGTGTGGATTGGTAATTTGTTCGCCTTTAACCGACTTTCTCATCTTGATTATTCCCAAAAAAAAGTGTTATTGGGTTTTTCTATGAAATTCTCAGTAGCAGCTCGGAGTTAGTTTTTGCGCCCGGTTAATGGCAATAGGCTCGCCCCTTATTACATGGGACCTAAAAACATACCGGCGAACTGTGGGTGTTCATTGGTACACCTCTGCCTAACCCTCTGGGGAATGCAGGCGTGATGGTACGTATGTGTATTATTGCCATCTTTGTTGCAAATCACAATATTAACCTTACATTCCTTACACACGATTTACAACAGTATTCTATCGGTTCATAGTTCAAATTGCGATAAGACTAATGATCGCTTTCTACAATGCAATTTGTAGGTCCATTTCTGCCCGCACCAATCAAGTGGCCGTGTTTACAGTCTCAAATTGCCAGAGCATTGATTGGGTGTGGCCGTTAACCAATTTTTTTGAATCTTTTCGAACATGAACGAGCAAGCAGTATGTTTTTTTATTAACTAGCCTGTAATATCCCACTGCTGGGCAATGTCTTCCCCAGAGTATTTAAAGGTTTCTCTTTTCTGTAATTAAAAAAAAATAGCCTTTGTCCCACTGCAGAGTAAAAGCCTCTTAAAGAGAAAGCGCGACCATAGGCCACTCCACTTGCGCAAGGCGAATCGAACACAACAACATACCATCACGCCATTATTCCTAATGAGTTAGGCAGAGCTGTAACAATGTACACCCACAATTCGCCAGTATGTTTGGGTCCCATGTAATAGGGGGCGAGCCTATTGCCATTAACCGGGCACAAATCCTAACCACGGGCTGTTGCTGAGCATTTCATAGAAAAATCCAATAACACTGCTCGACCTGGGGAATCGAACCCAAGACCTCTAGCCTAGCCAGTCGTGCTTAGGACCACTAGGCTAACGAGGCAGTTCAATGAGGCGAATCGATTCTATATTTAAATAATAACTAAAAGTCCATGTGTCCCTCACGATGTTTTCCTTCACTGATGTCAAATTATAATCAAATTGTTTGTAAATAACTTAATCACTTTACACTATCACAGTGAAGTAAACTTGACCTATTACAAGTGATTAAATAACGTTATCTAAATTGTTATCTCGTGGCGTGTGATAGCAAAATGATAAAACACGTAGTTTTTATCTTATCGTTTTGACAACGAAATAGAGAGATATCAATGTTACGGAGAAATGACACAACACAATTAGATTTAGTTGGAACGATATTGTGACATTTTTTTATGCTAATGAATGATGAAAGATTGAATGTAAAATTTTACTAAGCTAATTGAATGTTGAAGGCCGCATTTTCAAGAATACTTGAACTAAAAATTCGACTCACTGTCCGATGATAACTTGCAAGTAAAACCTTGCAAATGAGTTTGAAGCAAACTTAACAAACAGAGCAATATTACGTTCAAGTAGTTTTCAATTATTAATTGATAATGAACTGAAAAACTTAACAAATAGAGTCGCAAATTATGTGCAGAAAGAATTCCACACGGCATTAATTTCTGGCATGCAATTAGGCAATTTTCAAACTCTCCTCGCGCATCAAAACGCGAACAGGGGCAATAAAAATGTGGCCGAATTGGGTAGATGACACCACTAATCAACTGACGTACTTTTTATGAGCTGTCATAACGCGATTGCCCCATAGATTTTATATGACAATACTAAACTGTGGCGTCACTGTTTTGACATAGCAATTCACTAATTATTTATTGATATATATTATGGAACTAAAAATAGCATTATTACAGTTATATAAAAATTCATCGGGTTTTCAGTAGAGATGCCACGAATATTCGGCAACTATTCGGTATTCGGCCACTTTTTTACGCTATTAAGTATATGAAATAAAAGAACGCAAAAAATCATTTGGTTATGTGAAGTAGTGTCTTCGGATGTTTGTTTGATGGTGTCATCTACCCAATTAATCCAAAATAATAATACAAATGTGAAAGTAACTATTTATGTTTGTTCCCCTATTACTGCAAAACCAATGAACCGATTGTATTGGAATTTGGCTAGGAATTTGTATAAATTTTAAGACAACTGTGTGTCAGTCTGTGTTGACGATAATCGATTCAAATCGAACAATCACGCGGTCGAAGTCAGGGACAGAAGTTAGTCAAAAATAACTTCTACTCACATTATCGCCTTCAACTTTTAATTTAGCCTTTCCTTTGCCCTTGGTCGGCTTCTTGGACTTGTCCATTTTCTCAGATTTTTGCTTCTCAATGTACAGGTTGTCGACTGTCATCTTTATCCTTTTAATGTCTGCTGATGGCACTGGAAAAACAATTGACATGATTATTGATCAACATAATTAACTTTCTGATGTGTGGTAAGAGAACACCAGATTCGTTTTTTGTCAGTAAGAGTCTGATAGACCCCTTCACCTTTCCCCACATCCACCACGGAACCAAAGAAAAAGTACATAGTTTAAGCTAAGAAACTACTTGTTTTTTTTTAGTTTTTTGGCAATTTTATATCAATTTGCATTATTTCATCAATTTCGAACTACTTATAAGAATCTCAGACATCAATCAACAGATACTTAATGAAATGAAATATTTTATATTATATAGAACTTACATTCTATTCATAGACATACCATCATGCCTGTATTCCCCGAAGGGTTAGGCAGAGGTGTAACAATTTACACCCACAGTTCGCCGGTATGTTTAGGTCCCATGTAATAGGGGGCGAAGCCTATTGCCATTAACCGGGCACAAATCCTAACTCCGAGCTGCTACTGAGAATTTCATAGAAAAACCCAATAACACTTTTTGCTCGACCTGAGAATCGAACCCAAGAACTCTAGCGTGGCAGTCGCGCTTAGGACCACTAGGCCAACGACGCAGTTGCAATAAATTGTAGCAATATAACAGTAACACTCACATTGAACAACAATATTTCTCATGAATTCATCAATGAACGTTGGGAACTCCTCCCTGGCTTTGAACAGGCATATTTTCTTAGTAAGCATGTCTGCAAACTCTGTGAATTCAGCTTTCGTGGTTGGTTGGAAGCCATCGATCCTGCCAGTGCCCGTTTCCGCCGTTACACCTGGAAACAAACATTTTATTTACTTACTTTTAAATTGGTTTTGTTTACTGCCCTTTTGAGTACTTGCTGTTTGCTTTTCTTACGCTTCTTTCAATATTGATAGACTAGATACATGGTAGCCTTATTCTTTTAGTAAAATTGCGTGGTTTGTAGTCACATAACAATTTGCAAAGATAACAATAGTGTTATCTTTTTCATAAGTCTAAGTTTTAATGCCATTATAGAATGGCATAAAAACTTAGACTTATGCGCTGTGTAGACTGTCAGGCAGGACGGCTGAGGATTTAAAATTTATCAATTCAATTTAATAGTTATCCAGTCAAAATAAGGTATATTTTTCAATTTCGAAAAATATACAGTACTTTAAATCATTATCATCATATCAGGCACAGGATCCACTGCTGGATCCACTGCTGGCTCCCCCAGAGATTTTCAAAAGGACCGGTTGGAAGTGGCACTTTTAATGGCTTAGTAAAACTTCTTTACCGGAATTTAATACTCTATGTACTCTATGTATTATAGAGTAAATAAATTCAACCAAATAAGATCTAAGTCAACTCACCAAATGTTTCCATGGCGAGCCGCAAATCAGACTCCTCCTGGAGTTTCTGTGCGAGCAGCTTCTCCGCCAGTTTCTGTTCAGGTGTCAGTTCTTCTACAACCTTTTCTACAGATACACGGTCTGCCTTTTCACGTTCAAGACGCTGGAATGTTTACAAAGTAAGTATTAAATATAATTAATTACAAAACTGTAAAATTTTCTTAATTAATTCAGAAAAATAGTTAAGTATTTGGCATAATTTTATCTGAAAAATGATCAGAATTGGTAACATAAAGTATGTGTGTCTAAAACTAAAATACATAACGTAACATCACGCCTGTATTCCCCAAAGGGTTAGGCAGAGGTGTACTAGTGTACACCCAGTTTTCTGGTATGTTTAGGTCCCATGTAATCGGGACCAAGCCTATTCCCATACACCGGGCACAAATCCTAACTCCGAGCTGCTACTGTGAATTTCATAGAAAAACCCAATAACACTTTTTGCTCGACTTGAGAATTGAACCCAAGACCTCTAACGTAGCAGTCGCTCTTAGGACCACGAGGGTAACGAGGCAGTTACTAAAAAACGAATTCTAAAACTTCTCTGATCACAGTGAAAGGATTCAGGTCCTTCAGGACCTGAATCCTTTCACTGTGATCAGAGAATTGAACCCAAGACCTCTAACGTAGCAGTCGCTCTTAGGACCACGAGGGTAACGAGGCAGTTACTAAAAAACGAATTCTAAAACTTCTCTGATCACAGTGAAAGGATTCAGGTCCTGAAGGGTATTTGGAAAATTACTTTTAATAATTTATCATGAAATCAACTTTTAATGAATTAAGTGTAAAGCCTAACAAAATTTGAACAAGCTGGACTCTTGACTAATTTGGCCAGACTATGTCCTGCTTTATCTAGACACCTAGTAACCCTATACGCACGATACGAGTTTTTAAAAAGGTTAAATGATACTATAATTGCAAGTTAAGTGCCTCCCTAGCTAATTAAAATAAGTTATTCAAAATGAACTGGTTAAAATATAATAGACACAGAATTTTAAACAGGTTCAATAAATTGTGACTTTCTATTAAGACATTGCTCTAGTTATAGTGGCCTTAGAACATTCACTGTCTTATCTACCTAAACTGCTTTTGTAGCCAGATATAATATACATAACTAATGATTATCTAATTAACAAGTAACATTGTATTGGGAAAACATGTTGCAATCATGTAAGCTCCCAAAACTCTGCAGAACTATTTAAATATATCTGTAATGATCATATTTAAATATTGCGTCAAAATATAAAAACATATGCCCTATGACAAGGATGTAAATCCAAGTCCCAACGGCCTTGTAACACGTTCACGACATATGTTTGCCAATCTCATTGTACTTACTTCTTTCTCGGCTATTTTGTCCTGGATCCTCTTTTTTGGCTTCGCCGGAGGGGGCGCGGTAAGCTCAGTTTTTTCCTCATCTTTCTTTTCTTCCTCTTCGTCTTCCCAACTTTCCTGCAATATCACTGACGTCAACACGTATGCACGAGAATTGAGGTTATGTTCATATATTCGCAAAAACTTACTAAACACTAACGTAACACTCGTGGGCAACAAAAATAAACTTTTTGGCAAAGCACTCGTTACCTTCACGATCTCTTCCTCGTCTTCGCCTTCCCATTTATTCGAAGTAGTCAACGTGGTCGGTAGTTTAGGCTCAAAATTATCCGCGTCTGGAAATAACCACAGAGGGACGTCATAATACAAATTTACGTAAAAAATAATTACTAAACGCTTATTACAACTACTTACCCCACGACACATCCATGATTGCGGACCTCTAAATAGCACCAATCTAATTTTGTTACTCGTTTTACGTGAAGACAAAATCAGACAGCGAAGTAACTTGCCGCAATAATGGTTTTTTATCACAAGATGTCTCCAGGGTCGACAGTGAATAAAACAACAATATTATTCTCAGGCGAATATTGTCAAACGACCGAGGATTTTCTGCATTGACCGCGACCGGATTGAGAAACGATAGACAAATGACATAATTTTGGCGAATTCTCAACAAAAATATGATCAAATTTTGATAAGCAAAAATATGACTCCATTGCAGACGATAATTTCCGAATCACTAAAAATTTCCAATATGGCCGACTTACGGTGTGACCAAATTTAATAATTAAACACTCATTATATATATTTTTGCCAATAAACTTTTATTCTATTGCTGCCTCGATTAAACTTTTGCCAAAATAAATTAACTTTTCTTTGCAAACCTACTTGATTTAATTTGTAATCTCTGCTGGCTTTTAACCTCCAATCCAAGACAGTAATTCTAAATCGATGTTGCTATTAACAAGTCTGAGATAATGGTCAAGTACTTTTTTTCGATTTAAGCAGCTGTAATATTTTGTTGTATGTATTTTCAGGATTTTGTATCTAATTAATTACCCACCACTAGTATTAAGTTAACTTTCATTTTATGCAATCATGTATGAGAGGGGTGTGGGGGCGTGCGAGCGTATGAAAGGGTTATCACTAAAGTGGGGTAACACTGATTTCTTAAGTCAAAGGCAAAATAAATAACTATTTTCTTTTGTCAATGTCATTATCATTAATGACATTTTGTCCGCCAAATTTAAATATTGCGGGCTCGTTAATTATCACTAAAACAAAATCTACTTACAAAGTCACAGCGCTTTTAACTATTTTGTAAATAAACGATGTTCATTTGTAAAACAGCGCGTCATTGCAAAGCCAATATTTTAATACCGTTGTGGGCTTTACTGTGGAAGTATTTGACGACGCGAATAAATCAGTACTGTCACTTTTTTTGGGAAACGTTTGGAGGAGTAACTCCTTTTTTAATTTTATTTCTAACTTATCAAATAAATATCTATTTTCCGGATAAAAGCGTCAGAGTGAGTATTAAGTGTAATGTTTGCTTTTTAGTAGGGCTTAATATTTTGCCGTGTCTCTGTAGTTACACTTAAGTTATTATTCTTTGATATCACCTTAAGACATCATCATTATTATTTCAGATGATAGGAAGACAAAAATCTCTGACAAGAGTATTCTTTTCACCTTTCAACAATTTTACACAAACGCTGATGTCTAGAGCGGAGGCTTATTTGAATGATGACTCGGGTAGGTACGGAGCATTCTGTACTGTGGCACGGATGTTTTATTAGTGACAATATGGCATATAAGACCAGTATGTTGTTAAAAGGTATAGGTACTGGCCCAAAGACAGTCCTCTGCTGACTGTGGTCCTAAACGGGACTGCTACGCTAGAGGTCTTGGGTTTGATTTCCAGGTTGAGGTTTTGCACTTTTGTGCTGTTGAGTTTTTCTATGAAAATCTTAGTAGCAGCTCGGAGTTAGGATTTGTGCCCGGTAATAGGCTCACCCCCTATTACATGGGACCAAAACATACCGGCGAACTGTGGGTGTACATTGGTAGACCTCTGCCTAACCCTTCGGGGAATACAGGCGTGATGGTATGTTATGTTACGATAAGAAGGAAGTTGGAAGCAGGATGACACATAAACAGACCCTTTTGATACTGATCCATATGAAGACCCAATCATATGCAAACTCTACATAGTAAAGTACTTATGTAAGTACATTACTATGTAGAGTTTGCATATGATTGGGTCTTAAATATTCATGTGAATATTGACAATGGTTAATTATTATTTATATTTTAAACTATCTGTTTAAGATATTCTACCAAAACAGAAGTGGGAGTTTGAGAGTACTGGTTTTCCCATGAATTTTCATGCAGATTTCTTTAACACCTCCAATGGAATTGCTGAAGTGAGGTTTAAGGTAATCTAATAAAACCTATTTTGTTTTGCTAAATTCTTTATGGTTTCTCAATCAACTAACAGACTTTTTCCTTGATTCCACCATTGATCACTGCAGGGTTCAATGATATGTTGGTGGTGTTTTAGATTAGGTTGCTCTGTTCCTGTACCTAATAGATGTCAGCACTATTTATTTAATGTCTGTGATGTAGGGTAAATGTTAAAAGCACAGATAATATTTTAATGTAACTACAATTATTGATTAAAAAAAGAAATAAGTATAGTTGCCGCTGCGAGTCGTGAGCACAATTAATGTTTTTTGGGGCGCCTACACTGCACGCGATTGTTCCGTCTGTCGTACCGATCGCGTGCAATGTCGTCGCCCCAAAAAACCCAGAACAGAACTCACAAACCCAAAAAATAACTTGACGTTTGTGCTCACGACTCGTGGCGACTAATATACCTACTTATAATTATAAGGTGTTAAAAAATCAACTTTACAAACGAGTACTTGCTCAGTTTCAAAAAACTAATTTATATATTTTTTTCTTATTGCCTTAATTAGTAATTAATTAGTAATAGTTGGAATAATTATATAATGGTAGCTAATTTTATACTATGGACTTCAATGTCTGCAAATAAATGATTATTATTATTTTATTATTATAATATATTTTTTTAATGTGATTACTTGGCAAGGCCTATGTCCAGCAGTGGACATTCAACAGCTGATAAGAAGATGATTATGAAGTACTTACACTATTGTGTTTCAGAATAACGGCTCACTTCCACATGACTTAGAATATGCTATATATGTGATTAGTGACGAGGCAAAGAATGATCTAAAACAGGCATATAATGGACTCTTACGTAGTATTACTCCAAAAGGTAGGTTTGAACATCGGTTCATTTGTTTGATAATAATAATAGTAGCCTTTTATTGTTTCACTGAGGGCAAAGGCCTTTTCTCATACAGAGAAGGCATGAGTAATGGTCACCATGCTTGCTCAAGCAAGGCGAGTTGGCGGTTCTAAACTTTTACTTTACTGCTGACGACTTTGTTTGTTTGGTTGAACGCACTGATCTCAGGAACTACTGAGTTCCTGACATCAGTGCGTTCAACCAAACCAGTGTTTGAATTGAAAAATTATTTTTGTGTTAAATAGTTAATTTATCGAGGAAGGCTATAGGCTATAAAATATCACGCTACGACTTATAGCTGCGGGGCAGTAACCAAAGACGTAACCTAATACGGGTGAAAAAACTACGCGGACGAAGTCGCGAGCAGTAGCTAGTATAATAATATGTATTATAAAGGGGACATTTTTGTTTGTTTGTTTGTAACGAATAGGCTCCGAAACTCCTAGACCGATTTAAACCATGACTGTTTCACCTATAGATAGCTACATGATTCGTGAGTGACATAGGCTATAAACTATCACGCTACGGCCCAGGGGAGCGGGAGCAGTAACGAAAGACGTCACTTAACGTGGGTGAAATAAGCTACGCGGACGAAGTCCCGGGCAGGTCGCTAGAATTCTAAATAGAGAAATATCTACACATTTCAAAGAGTAAGTAATACTCCTAGGTACATGATATGGTTGGTCAAGCCCAAGGATGGTCAATCCTGGCCAGCCTCCCTTTCCACCAGCCAATAGAATGGTCATGTCATGTCCCAATATACCTACAAAAATACAAAATCATATGAAACTATTTTTGCTGCAATATAAACTGAACTGTGTGTAATCGACTTAAGGATCATAATTCCAAAATCAATTAAATCGTGTTACCTAAATGTTAAATATATTTCTTTTCAAATTATTGTAACACTACAATTTACATGAAAAAAAAGTATTGCTATGAACCTTTTTTTTTTCAGAGGAAGTAGCTCCTTCTTTTTTGGGGCCTCTGCAATGGGCTATAGACAAGTCATTTATAGAGGAACATGTTCATGGGAATATTTCTCAGGTAATAAATTATAGGTTTAAGTAAGATTCTTTGTCTATAAAACACAAAATTAAAATTTTTAAATAACCCCCAACAGAAGAAAAAAGTCACTACCGTAGCTAACAAAAGAGCTGATAACTTTGAAACCGCTGAACCGATTTCAACCAAACAAAGTTAAGCACACTCCCGACTAAATAACCTTTCAAACACAAAAAAAAACAAAATCAAAATCGGTTCATACGTTCGGGAGCTACGATGCCACAGACAGACAGACAGACACAGTCACGTTAAACTTATAACACCCCTTCGTTTTTGCGCCGGGGTTAAAAACTCATTCATAATGGTAAGTACAATGCAAGTGCGGGTATATGTTGATCTTTTTATAACAATAAAATTGTATCTCCTTTAATATATTTATTGTAATCAAATTGAATTGACTATATGTCACCCCTCCCCCCCCCCCCCTCCCCCCGTCTTGAAAGCTGGAGCCACCTTTGGTATAATTAAAAACCTTTCAAGAGGACACGGTTTCAATACATACAAGGTCAAACTCGTTTAGTACAATGAATATTATTCTTTCAGAAATTAATGATGTCTACTGTACCGGATTTCTTAACAGAAGAGTTGCTTCTAGTACATAAATTCATCATACTATGTACCATTATTGGACCATTGCCTTTTTTTCTTGTTTATTCAACAAGTCTCATCGTGGAACGGAGGTCTGGAATGAAGGTAGTCTATTGCCATCTCTTTCTTTCTATAACAAGAAAGGGACGGACATAAATGGGAACTGTCAATTTTAAACTTCCATACATAGTTGGCATGCTTTTTTCATAACGTAATGCTCAGTAGAAACTCTGGTTTTGTGCCTGATTAGGAGCAAGACTCACCCCTGACATAAAAGTGAGAAACAAACACAACTAGTGGAATTTGGGTGGAGGGAACCCCACTCTCTATACCGTCCCTTACGGAAAAGCTGTCGCGATGTTTACAAACAATTGGGTTACAGCTCTTTACTCAAACTCGCGCGTGCGCGTGAGCTACTTATCGATCCCTATGTATGCTTGCTTGCTTCATAATAGATGGCGTTAGTGTCGACTAAATAAAACCGATCATTTCACATTCCATTTAACATTCCACATGTATTTATTAATCGTTGTATCTTATTTGTAACTTTAATCTTCTACTTAATATGATGATAAACTGACTACGGTCAGTGACGTGTATGATGTAACGGTTAACTCCGCATCGCGATACTAGATGTCACTGTGCCCGTGACGCTGGTTTCTGAATCGCGGTGTTAAGATTCTCCGCGAGCGGATGACCCTCCGCGCCTTTCCGTTATTGGACAAGACCTTACTTCATAGGATCATTTCTATAGTAAGCTCTTCTCGAGACTTTCACACTATGTGAGTCCTCACAAGTCACGATGAGGAGACGTGGCGCGGCGCCCTGAGCGTGAGGCAGGCGATGGTAGCAGTACCATCAGCCCTCGATGATCGTTCGCTCCCCTCGCAAGGGGGGAGGGTGGGGTGTTGTCGCTGTCTGAGTGGCTATTTTTAACCTTTATAAACCTAGCTCTTATCTAATAGTATGTTTTGTTAAGACATGAAAAGCAAATATTACAGACGAAAATTTTTATATGTTCAATAACCTTATTTTTTTGAGTTACTTTGTATATTAGACATTGGCGACAAGTCAACGACGCCTCCGTGTCTCAAAAAGCACATAAAGCGGTTGGTCTTGCATCTGCTCTCTATCCGGTCCAGTTTTTGAGAGCGAGGGGAGTGCAACTGCCTCGTTAGCCTAGTGGTCCTAAGCGCGACTACTACGCTAGAGGTCTTAGGTTCGATTCCCAGGTCGAGCTAAAAGTGTTAAATTGGGTTTTTCTATGAAATTCTCAGTAGCAGCGCGTAGTTAGAATTTGTGCCCGGTTAATGGCAATAGGCTCGCCCCCTATTACATGGGACCTTAACATACCAGCGAACTGTGGGTACCAGCGAACTGGTACACCTCTGCCTAACCCTTCGGGGAATACAGGCGTGATATTATTCTGTGCTTTAGCTCTATATCTCCTGCATATTTGGCTACCATTGAGAATGGCCACTGTGATCGTAATTCGGGTAAGAATATTATAATCCCTGAATTTTATTTTTCCCTACAGGAGCTATTGACACATTGGGGCATATACTATGGCGTGCTACGATTCTCTCATGTCATGGAGAGTGTACTTATAGGCATCCTTTACTCCATTCCGGTCGCAATTGTTCTTAAGGTATGTTCGTTGTATTTTACCTTGTATTCTTTACCTGTTTAAATTCAAAACTGCGTGACATTTACTAACCCACACATTTCATTAGGCTGATTGTTCTTTATAATCTGGGCTTGGAAGTATTGGAAACTATACTTTAGGTGTTGGCGTGGTTGACTTAGTATGGAATGGATATATTTACCTAAAAATCTCGCGGTTTCGAGATTATAGTGGATATTTTTCTTCAAATTAATGATTTCTTGCAAACACATTCATACTTTCCTAGCAAAAATGAACTTTAGGTGGATATGCATAGAATTGTCCCTTAAAACCAATTATATTAATATGTCGTACTCGTAGGTCTCCATACTTAGAAATTGACTAAGTAAATATGCATCTGAATATATTTCGTTTAAAACAGTTAAGAAATACTTTAATACAATTTATTTTTCACCTTTAAGGAGAGCAAGGCATAATGAAAGTTTCCCCTATTTTCCCCCAGATGTCGTGGGAGCCATTACTGCCGCACAGCAATATTTTTATACTAGCTATTTCACTGTTATTTCACTTTGTAAATTCAATGGCTTTGGCTTTAATAACTACTGCTTTGACCCAAGATTGTAAGTATATTTTCATAAAATCTAAAAAAAGAAAAATGGTGCCAACGCCGATGGTGTGGCGATGGTAAAAAGTGGCCACTTTTTACCATCGGCAGGGGCCATCCTTACACCTTAGAACCCAAATGGGTTCTTCAAGAAAAGAGTTTTGAGGTTTTTACGCGGTCGGCAACCCACAGGAAGTGGAATATTTTTAGGTCCCATGTTTTAGAGGAAAAGCCTATTGCCATTAACCGGACACGAATCCTAACTCCGAGGTGTTACTGAGAATTTCATATGAAAACCCAATAATCGACCTGGGAATCGAACCCACGACCTCTAGCGTAGCAGTCGCGCTTAGGACCACTAAGCTAACGAGGCAGTAAAGAAAAATGAAATAAATATTTATTTATAGTTATGCATGTCGCGTGTTAGTCTATACTCTATTGTTTTGCTGAGTGACTTTTAATATGGGGCCATCTCTAAAATATGAAAAACTTACAGGTATTTCGTAAAAAAATGACTTCTTTTAATAGTTCCATGTACATCCAAAACGTATGATTATTGAAACGTATTTAATAGATTTAAAATTAATCAGAGGAAAATATACAAAATCATTACAATTAATTTAAAAAAACTACCGTCTGACTCTGGTTGTACATGTACATTGGCTCACCTCTGCCTAACCTTTAGGGGAATACACGAGTGATGGTATGTATATAATCAGAAAAATATACAAAATAGTGACATGGGTTGGTACGATCCGCCATAATTAAATGAATTAGGTACCTCATTAATTGTAGAAGTCATTGGTAGCTTTACAGTGATGATGTATATTTTTATTTCAGTTCATTACGCTGACGGTCTGGGCATGGTATTTTACTTGTCATCATTCATGTTAGATTTCTTGTGGCATACTAACACTAAATTCACATTTTTATTGTGCTGCATACTGCCACATGCCCCAATCCATTTTTTTTGGGATGAAGTTCTTTATTTGGAAGCGGTCGGTTAGTCTCTTTCTTACTTTATCTTTAAGAAGAAGATAGCAAGTTCATTTTCTTGCCAATGTCTAATGGGCCAGTGCCGCCACGCTGTGGGTGCCAGAAGACGTGAGATGTCGCTGGCTGAGGAAACGCTGGTGTGATGACTTTTTTGATGCGTTGCGGGTTCGATACCAGGATACCAATGTGATTTGCACTTTTTAAAGTTTATCTTGGCCATTACTGACATCAGTGAAGGAAAATATTGTAAGGTATACCGAACTTTTAATGAAGAAATCGCTAATTCGCCTTAAACAGGAGTGGTGTTAAGTTTTATGTATGAGACGAGCCCTTTGCCCTGCAGTGGGACAATAGGACGCTGGTATTATTATTATTTAACTTTTAGGCACTCTTGAAAGTCTATATAAAGTCTGTGCAGGAGTCCCGACCTGTCAATGACCCGTGGCTGGGCTATTTTCAGCTGTATATGTTTTATAGCCGAAATAATTTTGGGCTCAGACACTGTTTATAAATAATCAATGTATATAACCTGTTTTTTCTAAGGCATGGGCACCCAGTTTACAAATATTGATAAATGCCATTCCGGCGGGTTCTCGGTGGTAGCCGTGTGGATTTTTTCCCTCATCCAGTTAACCATAACAACTACCATTGCATGGTACTTAGACCTTGTCAAACCGGGAAGTTACGGCGTGCCTAAGAAGTGGAACTTCATATTTAAGGTAATTTAAACTTTATTGCTTTTAGGCTTAGATTCTTATGCTCTTTCGTTTTTATTCGTCATATGCGTACTAATTCAAATGGCATCGCGCGTCGGTAGGACACCACGCAGATACACGTTCATAAAATATCAATAACTTATTAGTACGTGTAACTGTTACCAGCGTATAATACAAGCATAGTATTGTACGTACATACATAGCCGTTTTACATGAAATCTTAATGATAATTAATCTCTTTATTAAGGGCGAAACGCACGCGAGTTCGACAAAAAGAAACGGCAATGTATAAAGAAAAACGCGCTGTCGACCCGCGTACCCAAAACGCGCGTCGACGGCGTGTTTTAAAAATCTTGTTGTGTATAGGCCCTTATAAGGTTAGAGCTTGGTTTATAAAGTTTAAAAATAGCCACTCAGACAGCGACAACACCCCACCCTCCCCCCTTGCGAGGGGAGCGAACGATCATCGAGGGCTGATGGTACTGCTACCATCGCCTGCCTCACGCTCAGGGCGCCGCGCCACATCTCCTCATCGTGGCTTGTGAGGACTCACATAGTGTGAAAGTCTCGAGAAGAGCCTACTATAGAAATGATCCTATGAAGTAAGGTCTTATTTAATCTCCGAAAAGCGCGGAGGGTCGTTCGCTCACGGAGAATCTTAACACCGCGATTCAGAAAGCAGCGTCACGGGTACAGTGACATCTAGTATTGCGTTGCGGAGTTAACCACGGTATAGAACGTTGTGTGCGTGGTCATTGTGAGACATTTATAAACATCAAATATTCGCACGTGGTTTTTGTTTTGATTTAGAAATAGAAATAGGAGTGATTGTTTTAGTAATCATGACAAAGTCCTTTATAAAAAAAATAGCTTCTGCCAGCGACTTCGTGAGCGTGGTTTTTTTTCACCCGCAATAAGTTACGTGTTTGGTTACTGCTCCACTCCCGTATGTCTAAGCGTGATGTTATATAGCCTATAGCCTTCTTCGATAAATGGACTATCTAGCACAAAAATAATCTTTCAATTCAAACCTGTAGTTCCTGAGATTAGCGCGTTCAACCAAACAAACAAATTCTTCAGCTTTGTAATATTAGTATAGATATAAAGCTCATCAATCTTTTGCTTTTCCTTACTATGCCTTTGACAAACCCCTTTGTGAAAGAGGGATCTTATAAGGATTCCGTTTCGCCTGATTCCTAAAAATTATCTAGATAATTTTGCATTGTAGAAAAATTTCTGGTTTCCTGCACGTAGGCCCACTGTAGTAAAACCACCGCCTGTAATAAGAGAGGATACGAATTTTGAGAAAGGCCCGAAAGGAGCTGAAATTGCTGTTCAAGTTGAAAATGTTTCCAAGGTATTTGTGAAACTGTTAAAATTTACAAAGCAGGCTAATTTCGAAAGGACTTTTTTGGTCAATTATCATGTTTGTAAATGCATTCATGATACAGGACTTTCCTAGTGTGGGGAATTGGGTAGATGACACCACTAATCAATTGACGTTATTTCTATGAGCTGTCAAAATACTATTCCCCACAGATTTGGAATAACAATACTAAACGATGACGTCACTTTTTTGACATCTCAATTCACTAACTTTTTATTGATTTCAAAGCAACTAAAAATCGAATTTTATAGTTATTTAAAAATTCATATGGTTTTATAAACTGTTTTTTGAGAAGTTTGTGTCTTGGAATTATTGTATAATGGTGTCATCTACCCAATTTAAAATAAAATTCTAATGGGACTGGGCAGGACGTGACTGCCACATGCAAGACAACATTTGGGCCCAAGAGCTGGTGTTTCTACATAGTTGTCGCCCGCATCAGGCCACGAAAGAGATGATGGTATGACCTGAATTGATGCCTACTGAACTAGAAAGAGGTTGGATGAAAGATGAAAGGAGTCGATGAAAGCCTTTGCCTAGGAGTGGGCCAGGACAGGGTAATAAAAAAAATGCAGTAGCAAATGGAATGTATATATGTATATACTAAAGACTAAGAAGGTGTTTGACGATGGTTTGCCAGAAGTGGCTTATTTTATTTGAAGTTTTGAAGTTTGAAGTATTGGTTCTTCTTCCTCTTCATTACTTTACTCCCATTCATTTCGCGGACTTGATTTTCAACTGTAAGCGTTGAAGAGAAAGTTGCAAATTCAGTGCACGTTAAAATAGCGTCCGTGCGAACCCGAGATTATGGCTGCCGGCCCACAGAAGCGGAGCGAGGCTGCGGTACGGAGAAACAGAGAAATATTAACCTTCGCCCATACAATTCCCCCCCCCCCCCCGCCAAAAACGGCCCACTGACCCGGTTATGCAGTCCTATTGGTTAATATTTCTCCGCTCCGCAGCCTCACTCCGCTTCTATGGACAGGCAGCCTAAAGCGGCGTTGCTTTTCTCAGCGTTCCATATATTAATTGTGTGTTTTATATTTTCAGTATCTGACTTAAAAAGCTATGGTGAGTTGTTTATAAAGTCGTCCTTAATAAGTAGTACGAAAAGTATTTTTTTTGGAAATCTTTAAAAGAATTTTATAATTAGGCAGGTGCTAGTACCTTCCCTAGATTCAGTTTTGATAATTTAAAAAAATTTAGTATTTAAAGGCCAATTGTTTCGATTCAAAAAAATCTTAACAGCTAACATAAGTATCGTATTTGACAGTAGTACATCTTAAAAATTCAATAAGTGATGACAATTTTATTATATTAATTATTAATGAACTCAAAAACATCACTGGTAAAGTTGAAATTGCGTGCAAGATATATTTATGCGAGGCATTTATGATCTTGCACGCAATTACGCAATACACGTCTGTATGTAATCTTTAAGTACATTTTGAATTAATCACTAGCCCTTTAGCCGGTGGGAAGAGCATTAGACGAAATATGAATTCAAGAATAAGAAAAGTAGTTAATTCTTATTCCCAGGTATATACAATGTATGAAAGCCAAACTGAAGTAACTGCGTTGGACTCTGTCACCTTCAACTGCTATAAGGGCGAAATCACCGTGCTTTTAGGCAGCAATGGTTCTGGGAAAAGTACTCTTATGAATATTATCACAGGTCGGTTTTTATTTTGTTTAGTTACTTTTGATTGGAACCCACTTATATCTCTTATCAAGAAACGTTGGTATTTAAAATATGTTCTGTCCTTGTTAACTTCAAGCAGTTTGACAGAGATGCACGATGTTCAAACATGTTTAGCGCTATGGTGGAAGGGTCATCGTAATGAAAACTTTTACCATGGATTTAGTAAATTATTGTAGACTCTCAAAAGAAATGCGATTCTTTCATACATTTTGACCATAGGTATTGCACTCTTGTATGGCATACTTGTTATTTTTTTTAAAGGAACGAAATTCAGCGCTTTTATGGGCTAAAATCATAATTGTAAACATACCCAATCCATGGTCAAAGTTTGCGCGTTGATGTCTCTTCCATGGTGTATCACAACCATAGACTAATTCAAATTCATTTATTGCGAATACAGGTATAAATATAGATGTTATACAAAAAGAAATTTCGAGCAGCTATATTCAGCCTTTCAGCATGCAATATTTTTTGTAATTTTAATTCTAATTTCACAGCGTCATAATTCATTTATGTAGAAGAATGTTAGAAATTAGAAAATACATTTATGTCATACAAATTACATACTCTAGTCGCAAGCACATCTCAGCGGCAATGCCAGAAATATAATTAAAATAGGGGCATTTTTGACAGATTGACAGTAGCAGTATAACTCTTTGTGAAAAAGCTCGTCCGGGGAAATACTACCACCATACCTATTTCTGCCGCAAAGCAGCGTTGCTGTGTTCCGGTTTGAAGGGTGCCGGTGTAATTACAGGCACACGAGACAATTCAACTTTGTCTCTCTGGGATGGCAACGCATTTCCAAGGCCTCCGGTATTGCAGATGTCTATAGGTAGTGGTGACCACTTAACATCATGTGGCCCGTCGGCTTCAAATTCTCAAACGTCAGTTTAAGCCGTCTTTAATTCTTATGCTGTCTCTGTCACTTTTAGTTGTACTGTAGCGACAGAGATATATTTAATTAAGAACGTCTTAAAGTTATGTTTCATTTGAAAAAGGAGGTGAGAATGAGATTAAAATGCGATCGTTCCTAGAAGTTACTAGAATTTCCCCTCTGATACCCTCCCGCCTCCCGCTCCTGAACCTTGAACTATGAGGACTGGTCTAGTTAACGTTTGGCATTTGTTTTAGGAATAGTCACCGCTACTAATGGCAATGTCTTTGTGGACGGTTGTGATATCTCAGATGAATTAATTGAGTATCGCCACACAGTGGGTGTGTGCATGCAAGGCGACTTCTGCTTCAAAGCCCTCTCTGTACGCGAGCATATCAAGTTCTTTAAAAAGGTTTGCTTTTTGTGTAATCTAGCCTCAAATATTGAGGCAACGATCGCGGTCAATAAATGACATCGTGGCTAAATAAGTTTTGCATGCGTAGCCAAAGGGGGGTTGTGGGGGTCGAATCCCACCGAAATATTCAAAATATTACACCAATGACGACACGGCTGGCGCAGTGGTTGAGCGATTGGCTGCTGCGCTGCGTGTCGTGGGGTCGGTTCCCTAACGGAACAACTATTTGTATAGCCTAGTAGTTGGTCTGGATCTGGCTGTGTGTGTATGTAAGTTTATATGACTGTAAACGTACCCACGATACTGGAGAAATTATTCGTGTGGTTAAAGTTTACGTTAAAAAAAAAATTAACTCCCGACAGAAGAATTAAAATCCCTACCGCAACAAACAAAAGAGCTGATAACTTTGTAACCGCTACCCCCAATTTCCATCAAACATAGCTAAGATCACTCCCGACTAATTCACCTTTTAAACAAAAAACAAAATAAAAATCGGTTCATGCGTTCCGGAGCTACGATGCTACAGACAGACACACATACGTCAAACTTATAACACCCCGTCGTTTTTGCGTCGGGGGTTAAAAAGAAAAAATAATATAAATACTTTAATCAGATTAATTCTTTTTTCTTTCCCTCATGAATATTAATATCAACTCATGCACGTTACAACATATCCTACAACTCGTAATGATAACAGATTGATTAATTATTGATTGTACTACAGTTAACAGGAAAAGGAAAACAAGGATTTAGTGTGCAACAACTGATAAGGAAGCTCAAATTGACTGACATAGCTGATTATTACGAGGAGCATCTAAGCCGCCAGAACTTAAGATCTTTGCAAGTAAGCAAATATTTTGGCACTAACAGCATTTTGCGAACGATTGCATCCCGCATTCCCGCCATTACTGTCCCATTTTTTAATTATTTGTTTTACCGATGGGAAATCATTAAATGACTTCTTCCGGGAGTGAATGTCAGACTTTTAATGACTAAAACCCACCCATGTTCCTTCTTGTGCCCTTTGCGTTCCGGGGGCGCGGTATCTCTTACGAACAACCCGCAGCTCAGGCAAGCATCGGCCCTGAGTAGCCCCTTCAAAAATTGCTGACATCTCTCAGGCGCACATGGAACACGAACGCGCCGTCGACACGGCCTGTCCTTATGCAACGTTCGGAAGGTGAGCTACCCATTGCTCACCGTCCACAGGCCCGATTACTGTCCCATACAGGCACACTGAATGGAAATAGTTAAGGGAACATTTTAATTGTTTTATTCATATTTAATTATATTATGTACATACTAACATAGATTTTAAGAAAATTGTTAATAACCAACTGCCTTGTTAGCCTAGTGGTCCTAAGCGCGACGGCTACGCTAGAGGTCTTGGGTTCGATTCCCAGGTCGAGCAAAAAGTGTTATTGGGTTTTTCTATGAAATTCTCAGTAGCAGCTCGGAGTTAGGATTTGTGCCCGGTTAATGGCAATAGGCTCGCCCCCTATTACATGGGACCTAAACATAACGGCGAACTGTGGGTGTACATTGTTACACCTCTGCCTAACCCTTTGGGGTATACAGGCGTGATGGTATGTATTTAGTTACTAACCAATTATTTTTATTTACTAATCCTTGTTGTTGTGGGTGTACATTGGTACACCTCTGCCTAACCCCTCGGGGAATGCAGGCGTGATGGTATGATAGTATGTTACTAACACTTATATGGATTTTGTCCGAAATAAATGAATTAAATTAAAACCAAACAATAAATGAGTGATCTTGCCAAAATGACAACACACATCAATATTTCTAAAGAAAGTAATTGTAATGGTTTTGGGTATTTGAACGCTGTTACATACCATCACGCCTGTGTTCCCCGAAGGGTTAGACAGAGGTGTACCAATGACACCCACAGTTCGCCGGTAAGTATGTTTAGGATGTGTGTGTGTGGATAGCTGTTCTGGTATTATAAATAGCTCTGTCTGATATGATTTACGACGAAATTAATAAACCGATTTTTATAACATTTGAGGCAAGTTGAACCTCAAAAAAGAACAAAGACTCCTGTTTATTCCCTAATTTTAGATAGTTTTTACGTTAAAGGTTGCTTGCGTGTTAGCGGGAGATGCAGATGTGTTGGTGTTAGATGACCCAACTACAGGCATGGATATTGACTTGAAGCATCGTCTGTGGGACTTACTTATGGTATTTGACTTTCCCGTTTTTTTTCAACTAGATAAATATTTTTTTTCCGTGGGCAACATGTTAATGGACGCCCTCCATCTGGGGAGTACTGAGGGTTATGTCGGACTTCTACCTACGGTTCCTCCTGTTACCAGAAGTCGGGAGCCCGGTATTCACGTAATGCATGCTCCGGGCCACAATGTGTGGAGACCACGTTTAAGCAAACCTATTATGCCCTGCTGCACGGTGGACTGACGATTTAAAGAAGGTAGGATGGATGCGAGCTGTCCAGGACCGGGATATCTGGCGGTCTTTGGGGGAGGCCTATATTGGTGGACGCCTTCGAATGTTCAACTAGATATAGTAACCAGTACGAGTGGTGAGCACAAACTTCAAGTTAATTTTTGGGGCTTTTTGGCGGAATGAAGGAGGCGGCATAATAATAATAAATAATAAAATATTTTATTTGCGTAAACATGGTATACAATGGTCTTAAGTATAGGTTAGAGTTGCACAAACATGTTTAGCTAAGATGAAATATAGCATGCAAAAATTTCATGTTACAGGGTAATTGTAATTAAGGTAGGTACTTAATATCAGAATATGATGTCATTACTTTTTATCCATAAATTCTTTCAAATTATAAAAGCTGCATTCATTTAGCCATTTGTATAATTTGCTCTTAAATAAACTTATATTTAATAGTTTGGTATTTTATTATAAATACGCACACACATTGCTAGACAGCTTTTATTATATTTGGTTAGCTTTGGTAAATCATTCAACACCAGTCCATAAGGATCACGTCTGCTCCGAGGATCACGTCTCACGTCTGCCTTAAATAATTGTTTATTCTTGATCACAAACACACATATTTCGTAAATATATAGAGATGGAAGCGGTAACAAACCAAGTTTTTTGAATATTGGCCGGTATCATCTGGCTGAAGTCCATAAATTGATCTTAGGCACTTTTTTGGGCGATGAACGCTCTATTTATATTAGTGCTATTACCCCACATTATAAGGCCATAGCGTAGTAACGATTCGACATATGCATGGTAAGATATAATTGCAGTTTTTATGTTTGTTATATGTTTGACTTGCTTTAGGGCGTGTACGAATTTGTTAATTCTACCACTAACGTTATTTACGTGTTCCTTCCAGTTTATATCTTGATCAATGATTACTCCTAAAAATTTTGTATGTGTTATTTGTTTAATTTTATTTATTTTAAGTTTGTAATTACTTTTATTGTTATTAGATTGATTAAATTGTATATATACGGATTTATCATACCAAAAAAACAACCCAAAAATCTAAAAAAGAACTTGAAATTTGTGCTCACATCTCCTGCCGGTTACTATACTAAAATTCTCACTAACATTCAATCAGTCAGTTACGTATTAAAGCAATTGCTTATTAAATCAGCTAAATTCACAAACGCAACTCATATGTAAGTCGCCATTAAGTCTTAAGCTATCTCTGCTTGGGGGGTGGGAAATCATCAAATAACTTCTCCCGCCCTGGGCGGGGCGGGAGGGAGTGTCAGACTTTTACTGACTAAAACCCACCCATGTTCCTTCTTGTGCCCTTTGCGTTCCGGGGGGCGGTATCTCGGAGCTCGGCAGCTCGGAGTTAGGATTTGTGCCCGGTTAATGGCAATAGGCCCGCCCCCTATTACATGGGACCTAAACATACCGGGGACCTGTGGGTGTATATTGGTACACCTCTGCCTAACCCTCTGGGGAATACAGGCGTGGTGGTATGTTAAATCGATAAACTGTGTGGAACATAATTTCTTATTTGCAACATACAGTTCCTTCGTGGCAAGAAGACAATAATAATGACAACACCATGTCTACACGAAGCTAATGTGTTAGGTGATAGGATAGCTATTCTAGATAATGGCGTGCTCAAATGTTACGGCAGTCCTGCCTTTCTCAAAAATGTTACTGGTCAGTATTAAAATGTATATTTGTAGTTTCAATTTTTTTTATTTTGTTTGTAATTGGGTAGATGACGCATTTGAAGAATAATTCTAAGGTATCTTGGAATTATTCTTGAACGGTGTCATCTAAAAAAACTTCAAAAAAAACAGTTAATAGAAAATCTATAGATAATTCTCACAGATAATGTAGCTTTCTTTATGTGAAAGAATTTTTAAAATCGCTTCAGTAGTTTTTGATTGTATACATGACAAACAAAAATACAAATCTTTTGCCTTTAACTGCCTCGTTAGCCTGGTAGTCCTAAGCGCGACTGCTACGCTAGAGGTATTGGGTTCGATTCCTTGGTCGATGAAGGAGTTATTTATTGGGTTTTTCTATAAAATTCTCAGTAGTAGCTCGGAGTTACGATTTGTGGCCGGTTAATGGCAATAGGCTCGTCGGTGGTACATTGGTACCTCTGCCTAACCTTTCGGGGAATACAGGCGTGATGTGTGTGTTTAACCTTTATAATATAGGTTTAGATAACTATTTTCAATTTTAGTTTGTGTTCTATGTGTCATTTAACTGACAGGCACCAGCTACAGTTTATTAGTAGCTGTACAAGACGACGATCATTTAGACGAAGTGAGGGTGATAATAGAAAATAAAATACCAGGAATTGAGTACAGAATCCGTGACACGAGACACATCACGTTCTTGCTACCTACAAATGAGTTCCGGAAGTTTCCGCAACTGTTCGAGGCTTTGGAGGAACAGAAGACTTATTTGGGAATCAATCTAATCGATATCGGGATGTTTATGGAAGAAGTGTTGTTGAAGTAAGATGGTATATTACTGCTATTACATAAGAAGTTGGCAGACTCGTCCCACAATTAGTTTGTTATATTTCTCCACCTATGTATTATTATCTCTCTCTACTTTGTAAATTTTGGTTTGTAGGTATGTATATGTGTATTTATTATTATATTTTATTCCTGGAAACTTTCTGTTCCTCTTCCTCCCACCTACTAAGTTTTGTCTCTGCATCACCCTAAGGTAGACTGGTTGAAAATCGCCAAGGGATTAAGTCCGGCTTTGTGCGATGTATTGTTTTGCATTTGTGCATAAAGTTTTAGTACGTAAAATATTTATTTTTCTTTCGCTACGGCATGCGGCGTAGCTGCGGTTTGCGGTTTGAGTGCAACTGGATCGCGGTTGATAGATGACATTGTGACTTAATGCTGTCCACGGGCATGGCCAGAGAGGCTTTTAGTGGTCAAAACCCCTCTCGAAATGTTTATTAATTTCAGTTAATGTAATTTAATGTCATTTCATCATCATCATCTGCTTAGCCTTTTTCCAATATGTTGGGGTCGGCTTCCAGCCTAACCAGATGCAGCTGAATACCATTAATGTCTTTTATTTTTTTATTTCATTTAATTTTTTTTATTATATTTATTTTCTTAAGACAACTTAATGATAGGTTATAGATAGGGTTATATTCAAAATATTACATTAATTCAAGAAGACTTTTTCACATGAATATTAGTACCTAGCTATCATGGCATGCACATTTTTGTTACTTTTTAGGGTTCCGTACCTCAAAAGGAAATAACGGAACACTTATAAGATCACATTGTTGTCCGTCCGTCTGTCTGTCTGCCTGCCTGTCTGTCTGTCTGTCTGTCTATCTGTCTATCTGTCTGCGTGTCTGTCTGTTTGTCAAGACCTTTTATTTCGGGAATGCGTGGAGGTATCAAGTTGAAATTTAAACCGTATACTCAGGTCGATGGTCCCATGAAGTTGTGAAAAAATCAAACTTCTAAGTTTACGTAAAAAAAAATACGGCTGTTTATTCAGCAAAAAACGCATATTTCGACACTCTCAAGGGAATCAAGGCTCGTGGGGTACTTCCCGTTGATCTAAAATTATGAAATTTGCCAAGTAATGTTATCATTATAGACCACAAGTGTAAGAGTCAATCTCAAAACTTTCCGACGCATTATTTCTTATTTATACTGAACATTTTTAAGAAAACATACCAGCTCTTTATCTCCGAAGTCTGTGAAACGAAAAATTTTATTAACTATTTATTTAATTTAATAAATTATTTATTTAATGCTGTTATTATAATGATCCTACGTGGTCCTCGGTGGGCAAGTCCGAGTCGCAGTTATTCTGTTTTTTTCTTTAAGGTTTACTAATACTACGAAAATAGAGGATGACTCAAACGATTCCAAGCAGCCTGGTGAAGGTTAGTCATTCATACCTAATAGTCTTAATGAAATAGTTGTTTAGACAACTGATTGAGAAGAGGTGAACAATTTCACGAATATATAAGGGTCTTAGAGGAAAGTCGAGGTTTCATTGAGAATTATCTAAAAAAAAAGTCCCCATTACCAAGACAATTGGGACAGGACTCCACTCGGGGGCTGCAGAAAGCGCGGACGCTCCCGGGATCTCTAGGCGTAAGTGTGGGGAAGGGAATACTCCGATCCATATTCCTTCTTGTGCCCTTTGCGTTCTGGGGGCGCGGTATATCTTCGACAACCCGCAGCCCCGGCAGGCATCGACCCTGAGCGGCCCCTTCAAAAATTGCTGACATCTCCGAGGCGCGCGTGGAACACGAACGCGCCGTCGCTCCCGCCGTGGAACAAAAAAAGGGGTCAGTGAGGTCATAACTAACCATTGACCTCCTAAACCCCTAATAAAGATAGTGTCGGGTAATTTTTCCAAACAGCCTGTATATTTTGGCGTAGGTACACCTGATGGAATACAACTACCGTCGGGCTGCGAACTTGCCTGCAAACAAATAAAAATGCTAATCAGACGAGTGTTTTCGTATTTAATGATAAAAAAGACGAAGTTCATTGTTCTGGTAAGATTTTTATCATTTGGAAACCTACAGGGTGTCAACATACTGAGGCATACTGCCCATCAAACTATGCAACATTGAGTAAAAGATATTGCTGAGGAACGACTTCTGTTTTTGGTATGAAAATCATTATTTATGGTAGTTCAATTCAATTTAAATTATTTATTTCAGATAAATTACAAGCTTATATAACTTATCCATATTGGGTTTGGTAATTAAATAATTAATAAATAACATTTATAATAAAATCAATGATAATAATACACACACACACACAATATACGATACACACAATCAGGAACGCCTGACATGTTGTTCTGTCCAGTACTCCATGAGGGAACTGTCAGTGTCCATCCTCTCCGCAATGAGTTGCAAGAAGCTGTTGGGGCTGCCCCGCTAGCGGCGCATCAGGGACGCTATTCGTTTGCGATGTATTGTCAGTAGACACGAGTCGTGACCACGAATTTGAAGTTCACTTTTGGGTGTCTTTGGCTTAATGAACGAGGTGGGGGTCGCCCCAGAAATCCCAGGGAACCCAAAAACTTTTTTACAAAAAACACAACCGCCTTCAAAAACTATAAAGTGAAAAATAACTTTAGCTTTGGAAGTCGGTGGCTTTGTTTCTGTTTGTTGCCATTTATTTTTTTCGTTTTTTAGTATCAACTTCCTGTCATCTAAATCTGTGAACAAGACACCACTTAAAAGTCACAAGAAAGCAGAATAAGTGACAGTAAAGGCTAGAAAAATAATACTCTAGACACTACTGACTCTGCCATTTTTTAATAGCGGACTTCCGATGGGAAGCCGGTAGAAATCGAGTTGTATGGAGTCGCCCCTATTGCTTTCGCAAGCTGCACTGACGATGAGATCGACTTTAGTCTTGTTTTCTTTGCTGTCTCCATTTGTTTTTTTTAGCGCGTCCTAGTGCCTCTCTTTTGCGTTTTAATAATAACGTTGACAACAAACTACTCTTTGAGGCACCATAAGATGTTCAATCACCATATAGCACAGAAAAGTTCAGAGGACATCAAACTCGTGTATAACGTCGGTTCATACAAAAGAACGGGGCTGTTCAATGCGTTGAACCAGTATCCGGAAGTAAAGCCCATATTTGCATTGGATATTGATAAAGGTAGGCTTTTCGCATTGCCTGAAAATTATTTAGATACATACATACATCACGCCTGTATTCCGCGAAGGGTTAGGCAGTGGTGCACCAATATACACCCATAGTTCGTAGATATTCTAAAAAATACCTATTTAACTGCCTCGTGAGCCTAGTGGTCCTAAGCGCGACTGCTACGCTAGAGGTCTTGGGTTCGATTCCCAGGTCAAGCAAAGTGATATTGGGTTTTTCTATGAAATTCTCAATAGCAGCTCGGAGTTAGGATTTGCGCCCAGTTAATGGCAATAGGCTCGCCCCCCTATAACATAGGACCTAAAAATACCGGCGGACTGTGTGTGTACATTGGTACACCTCTGCCTAACCCCCTGGAAGATACAGGCATGATGGTATGTTATGTTAGTATATTAATAATAATAATATTGTAATTATGAACAATTTAATTTTTGCAGAATTTAAGGCGCCGCCACCAGGAGACTTAATTAAAAAAACTGTAGGCCTCAAAATTACTGATCATTACACTAGAATATTTCATTCGAAGGATCCACGAGTCACTTCTAAATCGATCAATATGTATAGTAATATTTACCTGTCTATGTTTGTACCGCATCTCAATAGTACTATTCGTACCACGTACAAGAGTTTGACTAAACCTCAAAATGATCAAATTAAGGACGTGAAGCCCTCCTTCTTGTGCTTGAAGTGGACATGTTGGGTGACATTTTGTAAGTTATTTTTATTTTATTAGTCCCCGACGCAAAAACGACGGGGTGTTTTAAGTTTAACGTGTTTGTGTGTGTGCGTGTGTGTCTGTCTGTCTGTGGCATCGTAGCTCCCAAACGCATGAACCGATTTTGAGTTAGTTATTTTGTTTTAAAGGTAAATTACTCAAGAGTTCTTAGGTATGTTTGATGGAAATCGAATCAGCGGTTTCAAAGTTATCAGCTGTTTTGTTACCTGCGGCAGGAATAGGGGGTTTCTTAAAATTTTGTGTTTTTATATTTCTAGCTTCTTCCCGTGACTTTGTCCGCATCTTCTTTTTCATCTGCGTTGTGTTACGTCTTTGGTTACTGCTCTGCACTTATTGATCGTAGCGCGATGTTATATAGCCTATAAACTTCCTTTATAAATTGGCTATCAAACACAAAAACAATATTTAAATTCTGGCCAGTAGTTCCTGAGATTAGCGCGTTCAACCAAACAAACAAACTCTTCAGCTTTATAACATTAGAATGGATATTAATATTAATAAGGATTTTTTATTATCATTCCATTTCTCTGTCCCTCGACAAATAAAATCTTCCTCTAAATGTTTCCCTACCTATTTTAATAAGTTGCGACAATTTATGACTACTTATTTTTAACAATATGAGTGTTTTCCCCTATTATTATCATTTGGAGTACAAAGAGGCCGCATCTCCCCTTATTCTATTTTTTTATATGTGTTTTTAAGACCCCTAATTTTGCACGGTGTTTACTTCCCCTCCCTCTGGGCCATGATTCCTTTATTTCATAATGAAACCTGGTTTGCTAAGAAATAGGGTGATTCTATTAAATTCTTTAGTAAATTTGGTAGGTATGGCAAACACTCGTAAATATTTTCTATTGTAATCTTGTTTTGTCGTATTTGAACGAACTCATGCACCGTGGTACAAAAGAAGATACATAGCTTTTGTTAGCGACTTTGTCCGCGTAAAAGTCGATGTACCTGCCAAATTTCAGCCTCATTTGTCATGTAGTTTTCGAGATTTTGTGTTTAGGCAGTAACTTTTTGCTTTTATAACAACAAACATACAATCACGCCTGTATTCCCCGAAGGTTCAGGCAGAGGAACACACCTACGGTTCACTTGTATGTTTAGGTTCCATGTAATAGGGGGCGAGCTTATTGCCATTAACCGGCCACAAATCCTAACTCCGAGCTGCTACTGAGAATTTCATAGAAAAACGTAATAACACTTTTTGCTCAACCTGGGAAGCGAACCCACGACTTCTAGCGTAGCAGTCGCCCTTAAGACCACTAGGCTAACGAGGCAGTTTTCGCTTTTATCTACTCTAATATAGACTGCATATTACTTATGTATAGCTGAAGAATATTGTTGTTTGTTTGTTTAATCTCCGAAACTACCCGTCGGATTCTGTAACATCACGCTACGACCCACGAGAACAGCAACCAAAGCAGGAGCAGCAACCAAAAACGTAAATTAACGCCAATGAGAAAAACGACGCGGTCAAAAGCGACTTTATCTAACATTGTTTTTTTTTTCAGTAATCATCCTTCCTTTAGCGCCAATTATAATGCTATGCATAGTAGAGCTAAATTGTGGTATAAGGAACAGCCATATGATGGCAGGATGTACCCCCTTGGTATACTGGACCGCGAAGCTTCTAGCTCATAAGTTTATATTCTTCGCCGTAGTGAACCCCATTATGATTATCTGTTTAAATCTTGATTTTGACAACACATTCAATCAAAAATTTTTTTGTGGTGCGTATTTACAGTACTTAATTTCTTTTGTATTTGTCAGTAAAAGTCTGACACTCCCATCTGCCCCGCCCGGGGCGGGGAAAGCCATTTGATGATTTCCAATCCGGAACAAAAAATAAACTCATACCCATAAAACCCGAACTCAGCAACGCTTCTTTGCGGTAGAAATAGGTATGGTGGTAAAGTTACTCTATTTATACATACATAAACTCACGCCTTTTTCCCATGGGGGTAGGCAGGTACCACAGAACGCCACCTGCTACGATCCTTACATACTTCTTTCGCCTCGTCCACGTTCATACATCTGTTCATACAAGCACGCCGGTTACGAGTACTGCGCACGCGACCTTTCTGAAGAATCTTACCAATAAGGTCAGGTAGGTCGGTCTTTCTAGGGCGTCCTCTCCCGGCATTGCCACTCACATCTGCCATATAAATCCCTTTTGTTAGTCGCTTTTCACTCATCCTCTCAACATGACCGGACCATCTAAGCATACTCTTTTCTACCTTTGTCACTACATCCTCTTTCAATCCGCAACGTTCTCGTATAATTTCATTCTCACTCTTTCGTTCAAAGTTACACTACACATACTTCGCAAGGAACGCATCTCCACAGCATTAAATTCTATTTATGTAAATGTTTTTATTTCAGGTTCGGTTGTCGCGATGTTATTCATGTTCGGACTCGCTTTTCAGGCGCAATTGTACTTGATGAGTTTTATTTGTAAAGTGAATTATGCTATCGGCCAGATATACATAATTTCGCTATTTTTCGGTAAGTGAATTGGATGAATATTGTCAACAACCAAAAACTTTTTATTTTTCGCTTTTTAGTATCAATTTCCTGTCTTCCAAATACATGAAGGAACAGTTGTACTATGTAAATTAACAAGACACCACCTAAAAGTCACAAGAAAGCAAAATACGCTAATTCTTACTTATAGTTTACTTGGATGGCATATTTTTTTCAGTAATTTTCTTTTTTTACCAAACTACTAAACCTATTTCGATAAAATTTATATGGGACCACCTTCGAAGTCTGACCTATCAAACAAAAAAGAATCATCAAAATCGATTCATAATTGTCGGAGTTATCACGTAAAATATACAAAAAAAAGAACATACAGACGAATTGATAACCTCATTTCTTTTTGAAGTCGGTTAAAAAATAAAGTGGCTTTTTAGTATGTACACTTAAATCTTTTAAACTACGCAACGAATTTTAATGCAGTTTTCAGCAGTAGATACGAGTGATTCAAGAGCGAAGCGTATAAAAAATTACGCTTCGCGTAACGGGAGCGGGGCAGTGACCAAAGACGTAACTGATCGCGGGTGAAAAACCCACGCAGAAGCTAGTTGAAGCTAGTTGTTTATAATTCCCAAATAGAAGGTCGGTACTTTGAAGGGTGTCGCTGAAGGTCCCCGCAAAAATATCTTGCAAATCACCTACTAGGCAAAGGTTTTAAATTGGATTTTTTTTTTGCTCCTTTATAAACGTCAAAAAGCTTGTCAACATAACCCCATGCACATACACGTGGTTTTTATTTTACAATAATCTATTGTTAATAAAGTTCATTTCATAACCAACGGCACGTTATCGTGACATCACATCATGAAGCTGATAATTCCGTAACGCGATACTAGATGTCGCTGTGCCCATGACGCCGCTTTCTGAATCGCGGTGTTAAGATTCTCCGCGAGCGAACGACCCTCCGCGCCTTTTGGAGATTTGACAAGACCTTACTTCATAGGATCATTTCTATAGTAGGCTCTTCTCGAGACTTTCACACTATGTGAGTCCTCACAAGGCACGATGAGGAGACGTGGCGCGGCGCCCTGAGCGTGAGGCAGGCGATGGTGGCAGTACCATCAGCCTTCGATGATCGTTCGCTCCCCTCGCAAGGGGGGAGGGTGGGGTGTTGTCGCTGTCTGAGTGGCTATTTTTAACCTTTAATAAACTCGTGCACTAGAAAGATGCAGCCTGCAGCTTGGCTGAGTATGGAATAACTAGGATACTCCCATTGTAGATGATCTACTGTAGTATTTACCGACTACGGCGTAGCTAATGTATGTATGTACGTCATTTCATGTAATTAATCAGAAATGAGTATAACTACGACTTCAAAAAAACAATATTCTCTAAATGAATCAACTTGAAGTCTTGTTTATAACTTTTTGATGGACGTTTTTGTCGTAGTCGGATATTAGTTCTTTCAACTTTATTTATACTAGCCTGCGACTTGGTCTTGGATTACAGACTTGGATTACAAACAAAAAAATAAAACTTTTCTCTAAGACAAGGAGTATTTAGTAAGTATATATACAAAACTGTTATTGCTTCAGGCCTCCTATTACCGATCCTGGTAGCCGTGATGGACCGCATCAAGTATTTCTCTATATTTATCACTGTGCCATACTACATCCTACTGTGTATGGGTCGTATTAGCCCAATATTCACGCTAGGAGTCGGCCTCGCTCGACTCGCGCTTCGAGCGAGACTCAACGGTTTTTGTTCGCTTAACAAGCGCTTCTGCCCTGACCTGGAGTTTGATGATGCAGCCTTTGATACTGAAGTTTGTTGTGGTAAGTGTGGCAAGTAACTTCGTTAGTTTTAAGGTGCTCACCTGGAGCATTCGATGGTAATGTAACGTTACAGAGTTGAACATCAGTGTGTAAGGCGAGCCGAACAGTAACAATTAAAGTCATATTACTGGATAGTAATGTAGTACATTTGACATCAATTGAATTAGTTTGGTTTTGAAACTGCCTCGTTTGCCTAGTGGTCCTAACCGCGGCTGTTATGCTAGAGGTCTTGGGTTCGATTCCCAGGTCGAGCCAAATGTGTTATTGAGTTTTTCTATGAAATTCTCAGTAGCAGCTCGGAGTTAGGATTTGTGCCCGGTTAATGGCAATAGGCTCGCCCCCTATTACATGAGACCTAAACATACCGGCAAACTGTGGGTGTACATTGTTACACCTCTGCCTAACCCTTCGGGAAATATAGGCGTGACGGTATGTTATTATATCAGCGACGAATGACTTCCACTGCTTGTCGTAGGCGTCCCCTAAAGGTAGCCACAATGACCGGTCCTGTGTTGCCCGTATCCAGCTATTTTCCCGCGACCTTTACCAGGTCATCAGTCCACCTCGTGGTGGGCCTACCGATACTATGAATATGTATATGATTAATATTTTATTAACAATCTTACAAAATGGAAGGCTATAGGGGAGATCTTTGCCCAGTTGTGGGACAAATACTGGTGGATAAAAAATACATTATCATATAGCCTTAATGAACTATGTTCTGTATTCCCGTTTCAGAGTCTAAATTGGCGGAACCATTCCCATATTTGGTATCCCACCATACTGGATTGTACGATCTCATTAATTTGTTGGGACAATTTATTGTTTTTTGGGTAAGTATATCTAATACATCTAACTGCCCCGTTGGTCTCGTGGTTGCAAGCGCGACTGATGAACGTGGGGTCCCGGGTTCGATTCCCAGGTCGGGCAAAAAGTGTTATTGGGTTTTTCCATTAGGATTTGCTCAGTAGCAGCCCGGAGTTTGAAAGTTGGTGGTATGACACCCCCGTGCCTCGGAGAGCACGTAAAGCCGTTGGTCCCGGCTGTCATTCGTAGATCTTTGACAGTCGTTATGGATAGTCAGAAGCCAGCAAGTCTGACAACCAGTCTAACCAACAGGTATCGTGTTGCCTAGTAACTGGGTTGTGGAGGTCAGATAGGCAGTCGCTCCATGTAAAACATTGGTACTCAGCTGCATCCGGTTAGACTGGAAGCCGACCCCAACATAGTTGGGAAAAGGCTAAGTAGATGATGATGGTATCTAGAACATCTTAATTTTATGAAGACATCTCCGGTCGTTTGACATTGAGAAATTACTATAGTAGTCGCCACGAGACGTGAGCACAAATGTCAAGTTATTTTTTGGGTTCCTTTCTGGGTTTTCTGGGCTGCCGACGCTGCATGCAATTGATCCATCTGTTGGACCGATCGCGTGCAGTGTTCTCGCCTCAAAAAACCCCGAAAGGAACCCTAAAACCCAAAAAATAACTTTACATTTGTGCTCACGACTCGTGGCGACTAATATACAGGGTTATTTGTAAAACACTGACAACCTCTCAAGACTATGTTACTAACATCATAATCAACAACTTTTGTTCCATGACATTTTAAAAATTTATCAGATTTTAGTTCATCAGATTTGCATTCAAAAATAAAAACATTTAAATTGAACGCTCTAAATGTTACGAAGTCTATGCGAAGCAAACGAAAGCGATAGTAAAATAGCGAGGGGAGCGGGGTTAGGGCGGCAGGGGTGTTTGTACTTGACCTATTTACAATTTTACGGAAATCCTTCAGTCGGTCATTGACTTCAATGCGCTTGCGTTGCTTGATTCTGTAAAAAAATATAGAACAAAAGTTGCTGTTTATGATGATAGTAATACAGTAATGCAAGGTTGTCATTGTTTTACAAATAACCCTGTAGACTGACTGACTTCAGTTTTTGTCAATTTTGTTTAAAGAACGTCTAGGTCCCAATGTATAAAAAATCGTAGAACATAAATATGAGGCTTCCAAAATGTATATTTGCACGTCTGCAACTGGACGACCCTGTAATTAATTGATTCAATAGAATCTTTAATTTCAGGTGCTGGTACTATTACTGGAGTACAAAATACCACAATACTTATTCGAGCAGATTTCTAATTGTGGTTATGTAGAACCTATCCAGCAGTTTAGAGTTAAGAGTGTTATTAATGAAAAAAATTACGTCCGGACCGCAATTCACGATAGTAAACCCACATTTTAATATTTTAAACTAGCTATAGGACTGCCTCGTTAACCTAGTGGTCCTAAGCGCGACTGCTATGCTAGAGGTCTTGGGTTCGATCCCAAGGTCGAGTAAATTGTTATTAGGTTTTTCTATGAAATTCTCAGTAGCAGCTCGGAGTTGGAATTTGTGCCCGGTTAATTATTTATTGATTTAATTTATGTATTTCTTTATTTTAGGTAAGTAAGGCCCATTAAATACAATAGATATATACATAACACACCATCACGCCTGTATTCTCCGAAGTTATATAAAAACAATAACTGTAAACTAATACATATTTAATATAACTAACTTAAAAAATACTGCACACGAAGTAACGGCGTCGCGTTACGCTGCGAGGGGTCGCGTAGCCGGCCGCGGAAACGCCAATACAGGCAATAGGCTCGCCCCTTATTACATGGGACCTAAAACATACCGGCGAACTGTGGGTGTACGTTGGAACAGCTCTGCCTAACCGTTCGGGGAATACAGGCATAATGGTATGTATGATTGTAACCTAGCTGTATACCTCGCGGTGTCACCAGTGTTCGGTTAAGTCTTTACTGTGCGGCTCCCGTTGGTTGTAGCGTGATGTTCTATACGCATAAACCTTCCTCTAAAATCAATCTCGTTTACTGATGGAAACATTATTAAAATCCGTTGCGGTGTTTAAAAGGTCTAAGCGTACTGCGAACGACGAACGAACAGAGCGACTTTGTTTCGTACTATGTAGAGATGCGAAAGTAACTCTAACTTCCAAATTCCGGGCTGTTGGGCTGCCATTGAAAAGTTCCCAACGTAAAAATTTTATTGGTAGCAAATTTTGCCCGACTTGGGAATCGGAACCAGGGCCCCACGCTTAACAGTCGCGCTTACAACCACGAGACCAACGGGGCATTCAAATCGACACTAATTTATGTACATGTGAAAATATATCTATCTGTTTGTTACACCATCACTGTTACTGTCAAATATAAACAACAAAAAAAAACAAGTATTAATAGTCAGAAGCCAGAAAGTATGCCAAGCAGACTTATTTATTTGTTAATTTTAACTATATGCAACAAAAAGTACGAAGGCGGACTTAATGCCTTAGGAATTGTCTACCAGTCAACCAAAGGAGTCACCTCCTTTGGTTGAGACAAAAATGTATACTTAAAAAAAAAAAGAATTAGATGCCATTATATAAATAAAATAAATTGTACAAAAGTACAAAATAACTAAAATTATCTATACTAATAAATATAATTATACCTAATAATATACATAAAACATATCTACTTATATACATACATACATACTTATATCCTTACATATAAAATACATATGTTATGAAAATAATAAAAAGAAGGATTACGAGACAACTCCTAATATTGGTTCTGAAAGAAGCTCCGAAACTTCCGCTTGAAAGCATACCGACTGGTGGCTGTCCTGATATCAAGAGGGAGCGCATTCCAAAGAAGGATAGCCTGAATATGAAGGGTAGTATGAGTGAAATCAGAAGTTCGACAAGGACAGTTAAGTAGAAGATTATTGGTAAAACGCAGACTCCTAGCATGAGTAGAACAGAGATATTGAAAGTGAGAAATAAGATAAGAAGGGAGAAAAGCGTGACTGACGCACGTAAAATTCTTCTCTGGCGAATAGGCAAACACTTAAGCTCCGCCCTAAAGCTTGAGAAGTGGTCATACTTCCGCAGGTTGAAATGCGTTGCCCAGTAACTGAGTTGTGAAGGTCAGATAGGCAGTCGCTTCACGCAAAACACTGGTATTCAGCTGCTTGCGGTTGTACTGGAAGCCGACCACAACATATTTGGGAAATGGCTAAGCAGATGATGATTAATTATTGACAAGGTGTCATAATTTAATGATCATTAATGCCTTTTATGACAACCGCCTGAAAAGCGAGGAAGCCAAAATGCACCTTGTATGTAGGTGTTAAGATATAATTTTTCCTTCTTTCAGAAAGCTACGAAGCGAATATTTTACTTGTCGACAATGTGCACTTTCGGACTGAATTTACGGATAAACAACGTCTGTACCCCGTTCGGGGTATTAGTTTCGCAATGAAACCGGGTTAGCATTACTCTGATGCTTATTACATTACGCTGCACGCGATTGGGCCGACTGTCAGCAATCGCGTGCAGCGTCGGCGCCCCCCGCCTTCTTCATTCCGCCAAAGAGACCCAAAAATGAATTTGAAGTTTGTGCTTACCACTCGTGTACTTTACTATCCTTTACTGGCGCCGGTTTCTACTACTTCTATTTTTACCATGATATTAACGGCCCAGTGCATAAGGCTGCATGTACCAGTAACTCATCTCATCATCTGACATCGGTGAAGGAAAATATCGTGAGGGAACATGGACTTGTAATGGATGTAAATCTTAAATCGCCAATCCGTCTTGAGCAAGCATCGTGATCATGCTCATGCTTTCTTTGCCCTGCAGCGGGATAATAATAAGCTGGTAATATTTAAAGTAAACAAAAACAAGGATTATAATAATACTGTTGTAGGCCTTCTGTGCTTCCCCTATTATTTTCCTTCACATATGCACGGAACGTTCCATACACCTCTTTTGCGATATTTCAGGCGAATGCCTGGCCATATTAGGTCCACATACTTCCGGCAAGACTTCTTTATTGAACATGCTGGCAGGGACGCTCACCATGACAAAGGGCTACTCCTGCATTAACAGTTTCCATATTCGGGGTTCACGGATGGAGGTAAAAACTTTTTATCAAAAATTACAACTTTCAAAGTACGTTTTTTACTCACATTGATTCTCAAAACAAAATTTATAAATGCCAATTGAATTACAAAATATTAAAAAAAGTATGGTCATAGGGTATGATAAAACCGGCCCGCATCGCTATCAATGGGGCAAGTGCCCAAAAGGCTGGCGGCATTACCACGTTGTATGGCAATGCTGATTTTTGGCCCAGAAAAGGCCAGCCCTCTGGTCACGTGACAAGTCGACCGACTTGGTGATGTCCGAAAAACTATATAAACTGCGCTTGGATCCCATGGCCGAAGTGTTTCGACCCCAAACGGCTCAAACATATAGCTTCCAAGAAGGTTGTTATTACCACCTTCAAAAACTACAAAGTACCTAAATGTGAAAATTTTTGTTTATCTCCATACCCACTTACGTTTTGGAATGAGCTACTAGGTTTAACTTTTCTGTCCAACTTCTTGAAAATTCAATAGTGCCTGTAAATGATCTAATTGAAATGAATGTTTGACTTGATTTAGAGAAATTTCAATGCTCGTATTACGATTGTAACTCGATTTTCTAATTGGGCTGTTCGAGGGTGTGCGTTATTCCAGTTACATGTATATTAATGCGTTTTTTTCTTACATTACAGTACGTTCACAGAATAAGTTTATCGTCGAATGATAGGGCTATGGACGGCTTTTTGAACGGTCTACAGAACTTGATGTTTTTAGCCAAACTAAAGGGGTATCCTGAAAATGTGGCCTATGAGATGGCATGTAATGCACTACGGTGTATGGGTAAGTATTATATACGGCGGGAGTAAGTACTGATACAGGGGGCTTTTTTTTAGGGATGGGAAATCATCAAATTACTTCCCCCGCTCTGGGCGGGGCGGTAGGAAGTGTCAGACTTTTACTGACTAAAACCCATCCATGTTCCTTCTTGTGCCCTTTGCGTTCCGGGGGCACGGTATCTCTTACGAACAACCCGCAGCCGCGGCAGGCATAGGGCCTTAGTAAGTACGGGGGGCTTACCATGACCTTTTAAGAAAACATTCAAATGCCAGTCAGTCAATTTCCGTTCTTAAGCAGGCCTGCTTTTGAATCGCTAAAAATCGTACCATGACAGCATTAAAGGCGAACGACAATTGCACGAATATGCTTGTCTTTAGTCTACTTTGATGATGAAATGTTTATATTAGACAACATTCAAAAACCAAGATATATTTCAATGTAACTTTATCGGTTTTTTGAAAATGATTATAACTTTATTTTTGAGAAAGGTATTAGCAGGCCTGCTAATTTCAATTTCCAGTTTAATTTCCAGGCAACTTCTGTCCTGCTATAAGAGCTCATGGTAAGCCCCCAGAGGGACAGACAGCGGGAAGCCGGTTTTATTTAAAACTTAAATGTTTTTAATTCAGCCTATATTGTCCCACTGCTGGGAAAAGGTCTCTCCTATTTCTTTCCACTCATTCCTATGTATTCTTTGCCAATCCTACTAATATTATAAATGCGAAAGTTTGTGAGGATGTGTGGATGTTTGTTACTCTTTCACGCTTAAACGGCTGGACGGATCTGGATGAAATTTGGCACATACATAGATTGTAGTCTGGAATAGCACAGGCTACTTTTTATCCAGGAAAAATGCATTGTTCCCGTGAGATAAATACATCAACTTTGACGCGGACGAAGTCGCGGGCAGAAGCTGGTTTCCCATAAACTTTTCTAAGCCGTCTCGCCAGCGTTTCCTGGGCCTCCCGCGGCGATGACGCCGTCTTCCGGCTCGCACTGTGTGACGACTCTGGCCCGTCTGTCATTATACTATTTCGAGACAAATAACTGACACAAACACATTGTCATAATTTTTTTTATTTGTCAGGTCTCGTTACCCCTGGACCTCCAGTATCAAAGTACAGCAGCGGTTGCTTGCATCGTCTGTCACTATGCGGTACGTTGGTTCTATCTCCAACAGTGGCCTTCCTCGATGCACCTTTAAGTGATATCGATGTAGGCAGCAAACCGCTAGTCGTTAAAGCTTTGCAGCAGCTTCTGTCGAAGGGAACTACTCTTATAGTGGCTGAATCATGGTAAGAACTATATATTTTTCTTTGTCATTGGACAGCAAACACCTACCTGATCTTAAGTGGTCATCGTTGCCTATAGACATCTGCAATTCTAGAAGCACATGGTGTTGCCATCCCAGAGACAAAGTTGAAATGTCTCATGTGCCTGTAATTACACCGGCACCCATGTGCATTCCTGGAGGCCATTGAGAGCCCTCTAGTGTCCTGCGTTCGTTCCGATGCGGGTGGAGTGACAGGCTCGCTTACTCCACCTCCTCCTATCAAGTTCTTCACCTCTGCCTTGGCTAAGATGGCCTCATCGCTGCCTTAAATCGTTTCTTTTCCAGCATGGACTGGCGTCTTCTTCAACCGGTCTTTACCCGCATAGCAATAATGTCCAAAGGACAGTTCGCAGCAATAGGACCGGCTAAGGAAATCGTCGATTCCGTGGCGAAAGGGTACACGGTGCGAATCAAGCTTAAAATACGACACAAGATGGACGTGTTACAACCTAATTTCTCAATCGATTTTTCTTTTAGTGAGTTTACTTTTATAAGCTTTTGGCCGCGGCTTCGTCCGCGGAAATATTGTTTATCGCGGAAGCAAATGAAGTCGCGGAATAAATAGTAGTCTTTGTCCTTTCTCAGGGTTCAAACTTACCCCGTACTTTTATGAAAATCGGTTCAATGGTTTAGTCGTAAAAGCGTAACAGACAGACAAATTTTCCTTTTCATTAATGTCATTATTATGGATCTCTAAGTTTGAGTACTGCCTCGTTTGGTCGGTTTAAGTATTGGTCACGAATTGGGTAGACAACTCCATTAAACAATAATTCCAAGACATAACTTCTCTAAAAACACTTTACTTTACCCCTGAAAACTCAATTATTTTTTTAAGAATTTTTAGTTACTTTGAAATCAATAAATAGTTAGTTCATTGAGATGTCAAAAAAGTGACGTCATAGTTTAGTATTGCATACAAAATCTATGGAGGAATCCCGTTTTGACAGCAAACAAAAAGGATGTCAATTGATTAGTGGTGTCATCTACTCAATTACCAATTACCCCTTAAGTGGTTAAACCACGGTTGCTCAAGGCGTATAGGCGATTGTAGGCTATTACGAATCCAGGTATCCTCACATTTTTTTTATTTACAGCTAGCTCTTCAACGGAGACTGACGAAGAAGATTTGAGAAGGAAGTCGATGTTTGTGCAATCTCTTAATAACTTAAAGACTGATTTTTTAAACTTATTCAACACTAGCAGACTTTGTAGAGAACATGTGGTAAGAGTTACTTGTGATAACTCTTAGTAGTAGTAGAACTCTTTGTGAAGGACCTCGTCCTGGGAAGTACTACCATCATACCTATTTCTGCCGCAAAGCAGCGTTGCTGTGTTCCGGTTTGAAGGGTAAGGTAAGGTGCCAATGTAATTATTAGCACATGAGACATTTCAACGTTCTGTCTTGGATGGCAACACATTTGTAAGACCTCTGGTTTTGCAAATGTCTATAAGCAGAAGTGGCCACTTAACATCAGGTGGGCTGTCCGCTTATTTGCCATCTGAAATGCTTAAAAAAAAAGTATTTGTCGGGGTTCGGAAGAATGCTCAGAGCGGTACTCGTGCCCAGGCCAGTGGTAGCTGAAGTAACAAAGTGGGGTTTTAGTCGGCAGGAGTTCGACACTCCCCTCCGTTTCCCCCCTCTTCCCCGAAGGCAGTCCATGAGGATTACACGGCCATAAAAACAGTAAAACCTAACCTAACCTTTTACTTTTTCAACTGACCATAATAACATTCCTAATGTTTAAATAACAGTTGCAAAAGTCATTACTAATTTTGAATTGTAGTCCATGCTGTACTTCATCATTGAAGATGATCAGCAATTGCTACTGCATAGTGTAATGTTTCGAAAGCTACAAAATTTGAAAGAGAAATATGATGAGATAATAGATGATTACTATCTTAGTTCTACTACTATTGAAGATGTGTTCTGGCTAGGCGAGGATGAGCAGGACCCAACAATAGTCACTAGACATTAAAAAATTTGGAAACTGAACCATGATTGTGTGTAAAACTAGAAAAAAACCAGCTGTTCCAGGGTAAAGTATAATAAAACAGATCAAAATGTATTCAACAACTTGTTTTTTTTTTTAAATAACCGACGAAATAATTTTTTTACTGGTGTTTGGTAAAAGTTTGTGTTACTATGTAGACCTAAACTAATTTTATAAATTAGGTACCTTTTAGTAGTAGTACTAGCCTTAGGCTGCCTGTTCGCAAAAGCGAAGCGAGGCTGCGGAGCGGAGAAACGGAGGAGTATAAAACAATAGGATTGCATTACTTGGAGCGGAGCGAAGATTTTATGCAACCCTATCGGTTAATATTTCTTTGTCAGAATCGGAGCGAGGCTGCGGAGCGGAGAAACGGAGGAGTAAAAAACAATAGGATTGCATTACTTGGAGCGGAGCGAAGATTTTATGCAATCCTATTGGTTAATATTTCTCCGTGGACAGGCAGCCTTAATATGTCTCACTGCAGGGCAAAAGACATTTCTCATTTAGAGAAGGCACGAGCATTGGTCATCACTCTTCAATGCAATTTAAGGTTTGACGGCCTCGTTAGCCTAGTGGTCCTAAGCGCGACTGCTACGCTAGAGGTCTTAGGTTCGATTGCCAGGTCGAGCAAAGTGTTATTGGGTTTTTCTATGAAATTCTCAGTAGCAGCTCGGAGCTAGGATTTGTGCCCGGTTAATGGCAATAGACTCGCCCCCAATTATTTGGAACCTAAACATGCTGGCGAACTGTGGGTGTACATTGGTACATATCTGCCTAACCCTTAGGGGAATACAGGCGTGATGATATGTGTATAATAATTGTAAGTCCAGGTTTTCTCACAATGGTTTCCTTTACCGATGTTAGTCCTGGCCAAGATAAACTTAGAAAGTACATTATGGAATAGAAAACGTCATTTGTGTCCGTGGTTGGTTGCAAATCCACAGGGCAGAGGTATCTTTTATTTTAAGTTTCCTATACCTACTAGAGAAATTAATGAATTGAATTGGATTGAAGAACTTCCTCCATTTTGGAAGTCTGTTAAAAAAAAAAGTCGCAAGGCAACTGGAAGTGAGAAAATGTGCATCGAAAAAGTTCATAAGCTTCTTGTTTGTAAGCTAATAAAATATGAATTATTATTATGAAATCTTTCATTGTTAATTAAATTCATGACGTAGGTCACTCCATCGTCGACTTTGTCTGTGTCACCTCTGATATAGACTAGAGTCATGAGATTAACATTGCTAAAAAAATATACTGGTTGTGTCATTTATTCCGATGAATTAAAAATAATGGTGGGGAAGCTTGATTAAAAAACTTTATTAACTTCAGTTAGCCCAGAAAGTTTAAGCGTTGCAACTTGCAATTGAAAACTGGGCAGGGTTAAGAATATTATGAATTGCTTACTAATTTTCAATATTTAAGATTCTTTATTTAAAAATATTGTTTTAATATAAAAAAAATTGAATGTATGTGTAATGTTTTTGAATTTTTGGATTTCTTTCTGAGTTTTTTGGGCCGCCGACGCTACATCCGATTGGTCCGTCAGTCGGACACATCGCGTGCAGCGTTGGCGCCCTAAAAACCCAGCAAGGAACATAGAAATCCTAAATTAACTTGACGTTTGTGCTCACGACTCGTGGCGGCTACTATACCTAATAATTGTTAATTTTAACTACATATCTATACTAATCTATTATGAAGAGGAAAGATTTTTTTGTTTGTAACGAATAGGCTCCGAAACTACTAAAGCGACTTTAACTATTATTTCACCAATAATAGCTACATTATTCCTGAGTAACATAGGCTATATTACATCAAGCTACGACTCATGGGAGCGGAGCAGTAACGAAAGACGTACCTTGACGCGGGTCAAATAAGCCACGCGGACGAAGTCACGGGAAGTTCGTAATTTATATGGCAAAAGAACGTTTGCCGGGTCAGCTAGTTTTATTATATTTTTCAATTTTCAATTTCTTACAATTTGTAATATTAAAGTTAAAATAAATAAATACTGATGTAATTATTCATTTTGAATTTTAATATGGCAATAATGATTTTCTTTGTAGTAATTGTTGCCATGCCTTTTTATAATTAATTACCTTTTTAGAGTACATAGGTACCTTCTAGTAGGCCACGTGTAGGAGGACCTTTAAGTGGTAGGATGCATCTTGACAAGTGTTGGCCAACCTGATAGGTACTCTGGTTATACTTGAGCAAACATGGCTAAAAAGAAAATAAAATTATTTATAGAAATTCATAATGAAAAAGAACTTGAAAATGTTATAAAAAATAATACAAACGAGCTTATTTGTAAGTATTGATGTTAATATAAATGTATTCTTCGGACCGATTTCGGGCACGGCGGCTAATCTTAATAGAGATTAACCCAGTAACCACAGTGCGCAAACCCAGGTGCACTCCCTCTTCCCTAACTCTCTGTCCGATGGGACGGTAATTTAATACAACCGGGGAGAGATCAGGCTCAGGACTAACGGCTCTACTTGCTTTCCGAGACACGGGGGTGGCGCACCACCAACTTCCAAACTCCTGAGAAATTCTTATGGAAAAACCCAATAACACTTTTTGCACGACCTGGGAATCGAAAATCATAATTATTGATATTAGGCATTAAGCATCTCTAGTAATGGCCACGTACCGAAACGTGCAGTGTGGGAAGGCCTCACACGTGGTGGACAGGGACCTAGTGGAGGTTGCGAGAAACATCTAAACACGGGTACCGCAGGACCGGTCATTGTGGCTATCTATAAGGGAGGCCTATGTCCAGCAGTGGATATTGATCGGCTGAAATGATGATGGATGCTCTGGACTGTATCCAAAACGGCCACTCTCCTAATTCTCCATTTGGGCCGTCGACTGGCCTACTTTATTATTTAGTTTACGTGTACTAGGTGCAGAAATATACAGCTATGCATTCGGATCGTGCACGGCTCTTGACAGGCTTTTTAATACTATAAAGATGGATTGGAGCGATGGTAAACTAATATTACTAAAGGTAAGCGCACTACATCCAGGGCCGGTTTAACCATGCCAGGACCTACGTCTCGGGGCTCCTTTAACCCATGTTTTACTCATAATTAAGCTGTTTTTTTTAAATATATTAACCAAATGTGCTATCTCTTTAATCAATTAAAAAATAAGTGAATTAAAGGACAATAATACTTATTTATGTTTATTTGTGTAATCGTTCTTTTCATTGACTTGGTTACATGTAACTCATCAATTAAGATTTTGCACGTTTTCAATTTTTTTTTGACTCTGTATTGGGAACCTGCCCGATTTGGGCCCCCTAGGCAATTGCCTACACTACCTAGGTAATGGATAATCCGACCCTGTTTATATTTACTTTGTTCTTTTATCTTGACCATTAGGTCGTAGTCAATTTTAGAGCTATTAAATTTGTAGAGGTATGAGCAACAAGGTGGAAAGTTCCTTAACCTTCATTAAAAAGGCTTTGTCTTATGAGCTGCCTAACGGTAGTCGTCGAGTTTCTGTCTTTAAGCAAATGTTTCGGAGAACTTTTGATAACGCGAAGTAGGATACGTACTAGTTCGCAGGTGTTAAGATAGATGTCGCTACAAGTTGTGCAGTTTAAGAAGAGGTAAACTGCAATTTGATTTACGAACTTAGAGCGAAATGGCAATATAATGAAAGTGGCAAACTATTGAAATTCCCGTCCAGATGCTTCAACTGGTGTAGTGTATTTTACTGTATCTATGCTTAGCAATTTTTAGTAAAAGACCAGCCCTCATATGAAAAAAAAATACTAGGTACTGTTCCATTTTTGACAGCGTTGCATTTTTTTTGTATGAGAGTCATATTTATGTCAGAGTTGGTCTCATACTGAGAACTGAATCATATTCATTAGTATTATTTTATAAAGATACTAATACTGTAGGTACTTATGAATGAAAAGTCATGTTGTATAGGTACCTTCGTATAGGTACAAGCTATGTTTTTTAATTAAAATTATAAAGCTGCAGGATTTGTTTTCTTTTTTTGTTCGAACGGGCTAATCTCTGAAAAAAATTCTTCGATTCTGATAATCCTGCTTGAAATAGAAAGCTATATTATCTGTCAACCCAAAAGCTATACTCAAAATTAAAAAACTAGAGAACCGTATGAAAATTTACGCTTATGTACGAAGTCGCGAGCGTATGCTAGTATTAAATATTTAATTCTCGAGATCTTTAGCCCCCATATTTGTCCTTAGGTACCAGCTGACGAAATAGAAGAACTGCAAAGATTCAGAGACCATAGTGAGCCAGTATACATGTTTATTATGGTACGTTTTGTAATATACAAAGGTGCAGTTTCACATCCTCGTCAAATTCAAGATGATGCTAGTGATTCTCAACACGAATCAATAATAAAATAAATAGGTTCTTTAGTAGGCGTTTTTCGAATTCCAACTCACCATCTTCACACAGATATGTGATATGGTCACGCGATACTGCCTACCGTAGACGTAACAGGGCGATTCTGTTCTTTAAAAGAGGTCTATTTTGAAATTTTAACAAACACAAACAAAAAAAAAAATATATATTTGTTAATTATTGACCAGGTGTCGTAATTTTATTTGATTATTATTATTACAACCTTCTCTAGAAGATTGGTGATGGTTTTCAGTAAAAGATCTGAAATTGCCGTTTAAAATAAGTTCGATTTATTATTGGTTTGTTGAAAATGCAATAATTGTATAACAGCTTAGTTGCAATACATTCATTGAAAAAAAAATTAAGTAACTCCCGGCAAAAGAGCCTAATAACTTTGAAACCGCTGAACCGATTTTCATAAAACAAAGCTAAGAACACTCCCGACTAATTAACCTTTCAAACACAAACAAACTCAAAATCAGTTCATGCGTTCGGGAGCTACGATGCCACAGACAGAAACACACACACACAGACATGGCAAACTTATAGCATGCGTCGGGGGTTAAAAATAAGGATGCAAAATTGCACCTAGTTTAAGAGAGCGCTTGACTTCTATAGTAGGTACAAGTTTTACTTACTTTGGCAATAAATGATTTTAAGTTCAAAATCTTGGCAATTAATGAACCAATTTTAATTAAACTCAATACTTATACGCAAGATACATAAGTCTTAAAGAGTTAGTTGAGAATTTTTGTATAAAAGTTTTGAAGCTAACGTAGTTAAGTTTTCTGTAGGAAACTTTACAATTTAATTAAAATTGGTTCATTAATATACAAGATAAACGCTCCCAACAAAGGAATAAATATGGCGGTTTGACAGCTTTTGTATACAGGATGGTCCAAATAGTGACGTCACACTTCTTGCCCAGGGGTATCCGAAAATCGAGAAATACTTTTTTAAACCGCTTAAATAAATTCAATAGTTATTTTCACACGGCTTTTACACTTTTTGCAATATCATTGTAATGGAATATTCTTTTGGACGCAAAATAATTATTTATCTTTTTTTTTTTTAAACGTGAAAAAAGTGAAGGGCAACTCTTCACTTGGGATTTCTCCTATATCGTGAGTGTATAAACTCCCATACACAACACATTATCTATTTATTATAAATTCAAGATAAAAGTGTATAATATGTACAAAATATGTCAAACTGTCATTATTAATGTTGTTAAAATTCGGATTTCTGTAAAACACTATGCGTAACCATAAATGTTATAAAAATTCAAACACGTTGACTTAATAACTTCGTCTGTTTCATCCGTTAAAATCGTTACAGAACGCCAAAGTGACAAAAGTATTCCGTGGCGTGGATGCGGTGAAGTTTGCTGATGTGGCTAAAAAGGAGTTACATTACTATAAACAGGAGCAAGCAAGACGTACCTCAGACCAGGAGCAAGGAGCCTATGGCTTAGACCGGCCGGCTTATGAGCTGAATGAACCTACGCCGGACGAATTGGTAAAGTATCTTATGAAATTATCCGAATATCCGAATTTCTTCAAACCAAACTTCGGTTATGACGGTAAATCTCAATGGAGACTAATCAAGTATGCAGGAGATATTATTGTGCACAAGTGTGTACGCAGACAAAATTTTGAAAACTGCTTTACTTTTGCAGCTGAAATTTGGCAGGTAGGAAATTTATAAGTGGAAAACGTCAGCTAGGAATGTAAGCGCATTTTGTGATAGATCTCTGACTTCCACGAGGTCGAAGTCACGGCCAAAAGCTAGTAAGTATATACAAGGTACAGTTTTGCATCCCTGCTTAAGAGGTTGACATAAAAGACGTAAATGAATTTAATAAATACCTACTTGTTTGTTGTTTTTACCATACCATCACGCCTGCATTCCCCGAAGGATTAGGCAGAGGTGTACCAATGTACACCCACAGTTTGCCGATATGTTTAGATCCCATGTAATAGGGGGCGAGCCTATTGCCATTAAGCGGACACAAATCCTTACTCCGAGCTGTTACTGAGAATTTCTAGAAAAACCCAATAACACTTTTTGCTCGACACGGGAATCGAACCCAAGACCTCCAGCGTACCAGTCGTGCTTGGGACCACTAGGCTAACGAGGCAGTCTTAGTTTATTTTTTTTATTACATTTGATTTATTTATTTAGGATCTCCAACAAAATATGTACACAAATTATGACATACAAACTATAGTCAACCAAACTTATAGGTACTATTATGGATTCCTGTTGACAATCACTAGCATAGTTATTTTCTTGAATTTGACGAGGATTTGTAAAACTAGATTACTGTAACTAGATTCAATATTTTTACATGTAATTTAATTTTAATTTTAACATGTAATTGACGTTCAAAAGTGCTGATAACATTGAAACGGCTGAACCGATTTTGATAAAATATATTTAAGAACCATTGCTAGGAAACCTGCTTTCAAATGAAAAAACCGCATACAAATCGATTCACCCGTTTAAGTGCTACGGTGCCACAAACAGACACGTCAAACTTATAGCACCCCTATTTTGGAGTCGGGGGTTAATCCTACCTTTTTTTTACCGATGGGAATGCATCAAATGACTTCCCCCGCCCTGGGCGAGGCGGGAGGGATTGTCAGACTTTTACGGACTAAAACCCATCCATGTTCCTTCTTGTACTTTGCGTTCCGGGGGCGCGGTATCTCTTACGAACAACCCGCAGCCCCGGCAGGAGGTTAATGCTACCTATCAAGCAAATTTTGCTATCGGATATAACCAGTAATATTTTTACATTTACCTACTAGATAAGGTCTATCAAAAACACGTTTGTTATCAACTCCAGCGAATTTGTCATTCACGTTCATACATTCGTTTCTCTAATAATTTATCTCGACGTCAGGTTTAGGCCGTTTCACGATATAGCAGTAGGCTGTCAGAATTTTGCAGAACCATGCAAAATTTATTTGCTATGTGGATTTATGGGAGTCACGTGATATACTGAGCTTTTACTTTATTTTGATGTACACTCAACAAAATAGATAGGTGACCAGGATCGTCAGATAGGTTTGGTTTAAGTTTTCTTAGAAATGGTTGTTGTCAATTTTTTTTTTTTTTTGATGACACTATTGTCTGAGCGATTGGCTGCCGCGCTGTGTTGCGGGTTCGATTTCCACATGAAACAAAAATATAATATTTTTATGGCCTACAGATAGTTGTTCCGGGTCTAGCTGTTAGTGTATGTGTTTGTAAATGCACCCGCGATACATGAGAAATTCCTAGAGTGGGGCAATGTTTTGTTAGAAGACAAGACAAAGACAAAAGGACTAGCAGCTGCCCGCGATTTCGTCTACGTGGGTTTTTTCTCTCGCGTTATGTTACGTTTTTAGTTACTGCTCCACTTCCGTAGGTCCTAGCGTGATGTTATAATACCTATAACCTTCCTCGATAAACAAGCTATATAACGCAAAAAGATTTTTTATCGGACTCAAAGTTCCTGAGATTAACGCGTTAAAACAAACAAACAAACTCTTTAGCTTTATATTATTAGAAGGTACAGATTAATAGACGCAAATGGTGCTAAAATATGCACAAGCTGCCACTCAGCTAAGGTTCGGGTATCAAAATACGATTCCCGTTTATTATTTCAAGCTACGCTTGCAAACAAGGTTGGCTACGCATTATTTACGTGCCATTTACATTTGTTTGTGTTGTACTGAGCTTCCGTTTGCTTCTAATGTTTTACTTGTGACGGAAATTGGCAGGGAAGCGACAATGAATTGCGGTCTGTATGATAGATGGTAATGTTTTTTGTTTGTTTGTTTTACTGTAATGTGTAGACTCGCCCCCTATTACATGGGACCTAAACATATCGGCGAACTGTGGGTGTATATTCGTACACCTCTGCTTGACGTTAAAAATAGGGATCTCGAGAACCTCGTTACATATAAATGGTATTTAACTTACTTCCATTAACGTGAGATACTGGTTGTTGGCGTTCCTTGTACTCTCTATAGTTCGCTATACTGTGCGAATGAAATGTAATTTTATGCTTCTTGGTTTGGCTGTCATTTTCGATTCAATCCTTTAATACCGCGAGTTACACATACTTATATATATATATACCATCACGCCTGTATTCCCCGAAAGGTAAGGCAGAGGTGTAACAATGTACACCCACAGTTCGCCGGTATATTTAGGTCCCATGTAATAAGGGGCGAGCCTATTGCCATTAACCGGGCACGAATCCTAACTCCGAGCTGCTACTGAGAATTTCATAGAAAAAACCCAATAACACTTTTTGCTCGACCTGGGAATCGAACCCAAGACCTCTAGCGTAGCAGTCGCGCTTAGGACCACTAGGCTACCGAGGCAGCTACACATACTTATTTATCCACATTTTGTCATAACAATTTAGAAGAGGAGTGAATGTTTTTGAAACTGTTCCACAGGATTGGATGTTAGCTAGAGCATTAGAAAAGCAGGAGGAAGAAACATCCCTCCTGGCTCGTCAAACAGAGAGGCAGGCAGTGCGCAAGCGTCACCGAGCCGAGCTGATGGTGCCTTTTCTGACCGACGTCAACTTCGTGCTGTTCTGGCCACACTGCTTCCATGCTCATCCGGAGTTGTATGAGCAATGGGATGCTAACAGTTAAGCTTTTTCTTCTAATAAATAACCAGCTTATTATTGTCTCACTGCAGGGCAAAGGCCTCATTTCATACAGAAAAGGCACGAGGATTGATCACCGCGCTTGCTGGAGGAGTTTAGATATTTCAGACTTATATTATTAATTATAAGCACAGGTTTCCTCACGATGTTTTCCGTCACCGGTGTCAGTGATGTCCAAGATAAACTTAGAAAGTACATAGGTAATCGAAATAGTCGCACTGGCGTTTGCCTGATGTCGTGGTGCCATAACCATTGAACCATCACGACACTCCATGCCCCGTCCCTCATGTTATGCCTTATCCCTATAGGTACCATAATTTTACCGTTGAAGCATTGTATATCTTGTATCTTTATGTTTACCTAAATTTTTTCACCCATGCTAAAGTTCGCGATGAGCGACATTTTTGACAGTCAAATACTTTTCTAACCAGACATCGTGATGGTTGGTCGAGAGCTCGTGGAGTTATCAGAAGAGAAGATCACGGATATTTTCTACGCGGGAGACGCTCCTCTCAATGAGGCATCACTGCACAAGCTGATGTCTGGTCCAGCCCTGGCGATATGCTTCCGATTACTTGATACTGATGTTGATTTTGTGCGTAAGTGATATTTTTTATAGCGTACTTGAGGTGAAACGGGTGTCGAAATATTCTGAACCAAGCTTATAGCTACTTGTTCTTCCCATCATTGCAATATTGTTTTTGGAGAATCTGAACGGAGATATTAAAGGTTAGAATTCCAGCATTTTTTTTTATCAAAAGACCTTTTAATCGTTTTACCGAACTTGATATACTAACCTAACCTAACGCTAATGTCGCAGGGCGATTCCCGGCCACTGTAGGCGCGGAATCACTCATACCACACGTACATAGCCAGCGGACGGTGAGCATTGGGAGGCTCACCGTCCGATTAGAATCAAGCCCGGGTCGACGGCACGTTGTGTTCCATACACGCTTCAAAGAGATGTCAGCACTGTAGATGGGGCCCGCTAGGGCCAGTGCCTGCCAGGGTTGAGGAGCTTGTTCGAAAGAAAAACGCAAAAGGGCATTAGGACGAACACAGATGGGCTTTAGTCAGTAAGAGTCTGTCACTCCCTTCCACTCCGCCCAGCGTGGAAGAAGTCACCTGATGATTGCCCGTCCTTAAAAAAAAGCATAATTTTACTAATTTTATGCACCAAAAAAAGGTCATATGCTTGAGCAGTTTTCATTGATTTATTGCTATAAATTTATTACAGAATATTGAGTAATTTCTTTTTTTCCTAAACAGCTTTGGTACGTCGAATCCTCTATGAAGAAATTCCGCCGTATGATGAAACAAAGACTTCAATTGAAATGAAACCGTTGAAGACTGCTTTCGACCGATACAAGACTTACAGTCCTACGAGGGAAGAGGTCTGGCAACAGCGCAAAGTCGAGCGGCAGTTAAAAAAGGTTGGTATGACTAAGAACCATATAAACTAATATTTCCTCTTTACAAAAAATGATAGTTTGTAAGAGGTCATCTCTGGAAGAACTGATCTGATTTAAAAACACATTTCACTAATAGTAAAGTTACGTTCGTAAGGAGTGCCATAGGATATGTATGACAATCCGCCTTGACCAAGCGTGGTGATCAATGTTCGTGCCTTCTCTGTACGAAAAGAGGCCTTTGCCCTGCAGGGAGACAATAATAGGCTGGTATTATTTATTTTCTTTTATAGGTTATGTTACATAGAATACTAGTGGTCCTAACCGCGACTTCTACGCTAGAGGTCTCGGGTCCGATGCCCAGGTCGAGCAAAGTGTTATTGGGATTTTCTATAAAAGTCTCAGTAGCAGCTCGAAGTTAAGATTATTTTGTGCTTGGTTAATGGCAATAGTCTCGCCCCCTATTACATGGGACCTAAACATACAGGCGAACTGTGGGGGTACATATGTACACCTCTGCCTAACCCTTCGGGGAATACAGGCGTGATGGTGTACGTATGTACTTTCATGGACCAAAATATTAAACCTCTTATATGTATAAAAAATGTGATAATCTTTGACATGGAATTTTAGTCTGAAGATAAAAGGAGGCGAGCTAGATTGTTATCAGAAACGCGTCGTCTAAATCGTCAAGCTCTAGAAGATGCCTTAGAAGCCAGAAGACAGGAGAAGGAACAGCGCAAACTGGATCTACTAAAATCTGGTGTAAGTAAATCTACCCATTTTTTTTTTCTTTTAATGACAAACAAGCCGACGGCCCACCTAATTAAATGTTAAGTGGTCACCGCTGCTTAAAGACATCTGCAATACAAGATGCCTTGCAAAAGCGTTGCCATCCCAGAGACAAAGTTAAAATGTCTCATGTGCCTGTAATTACACCGGCACCCATACCCTCAAACCGGAACACAGCAACGTTGCTTCGCGGTAGAAATAGGTATAGTGGTAGTACTTCCCCGGACAAGCTTCTTCACAACGCTGCCGGAGACGCTCCGGGCGTCGGGAGCCGCGAGATGACTCCCGGCAACCGTAGACGCCTGTGGACAGTGAGCAATGGGTAGCGCTATTTTGAATCTTAAAAATGTTTTTTAAAATACAAATACAATATTTAAGAATAGTCTAGAAAATGTCTAGAAAGTGTCTGTTAGTTGTAAATAACAGTGTTCTCCTTAATTAATTATTTGTTTGTTTAGAATCTGACAGCTTTAGACCAATTGAAAGAAGAACCTGAAGAAGAAATACCAGATATTGTGGAGCCAGAGGTACTGCACCAATGACTATTATAATGCTGATTGCATCAGACCAAAATTGCTTGCTGTCAGCACAGGCCTTAACAAAAATTCTACTAATAAATTACGTTCAAAATCAAAGTCAAATCATTCATTTCAATTAGACCATTAAAAGTCACTTTTGAACGTCAATTACACGTTACACTAAACAAAATTGAATCTAGTTGCCCATTCCAAAAGGTAGTTTCGTATGGAGAAGAACGGGAAAGAAAATCCATACATACTCTTTAAAAAAAATGTATTACAATAAGTTGTACAATTCCATAAAACTATACTAATGTCAAAACGTCACTCAAAGTACTGCAATACGTAGTCAGTGCTACAAATTAGAAATGAAAGCTAAATTAATTGTAATATTTAATGCCAATATGTTTAATGAAATGTATTTTAATTGCGAAAAAAAACATCTGTTCCTTACATGTTGTCGAGTTATGCGAACGTAAATGTATGGAGCTGTTGATTTTTTTTCTCGATTTTACTGTTTGTACTATAGTAAAAGTTGTTCATTTTTATGAGTACTCCCTTAAAGCAAGTTCCTCGTTTACCCCAACATCTTGTATAGTTTGTTACACAAACATCTACAGTGCTATTCTGTAAAAATGTTCCTCGTTGAATTTAGTATGCTCGATGTGAGCTGACATCAGGTGGGATGATAGCTCACCTTAAGCTGACGTACACCTGAATTCAGCCGAGGAGATTTTTACAGATTTGATCGGCTGTTGGTGATTCCAGTCTGCGTAAAGCAAAATTCAGCCTTGTTCATTTCGGCTTCTACTTGTGCCTATTTAAAAACAACGAATTAAATACCCACGATTCTATCTATGTTCTTATATTGATAAATTCTGAATAGTTTTTAACCCCCGACGCAAAAATAATGGGGTGTGTGTGTGTGTCTGTCTGTGGCATTGAAGCTCTCGAACGCATGAATCGATTTTGATTTTGTTAGTTTTGTTTGAAAGGTGAATTAGTCGGGAGTGTTTTTAGCTATGTTTGATGGAAATGGGTTCTGCGGTTTTAGAGGTATCCGCTCTTTTGCTAGCTGCGGTAGGGATATTTATTCTTCTGTCGGGGATTACTAAAAAAAATATTTTTTTCTAAATGTTGTACGTATACGAGTTTTTTTTTTTTTTGGTGGATGGGAAATCATCAAATAATTTCTCCCGCCCTGGGCGGGGCGGGAGGGAGTGTCAGACTTTTACTGACTAAAACCCACCCATGTTCCTTCTTATGCCCTTTGCGTTCCGGGGGCGCGGTATCTCTTACAAACAACCCGCAGCGAGTATACGAGTAAATGTATGATTTTTACGACAGACCTTTGTTGGAGCAATATGTCCAATGTCATTATTCTTTTGCGTTTAAATACTTCCCTAGGAGGAGGTTCCAGATGAGGAAGACGAGTGTCTGGTAGAGGAAGATGAGGATGAGTACTTTCCTCCACCAGGACTACTTATACCTGGGTTCTATGCTCCTCCTAACGATATCGCCAAATCTAATGGACTGGCTGTGCTGTTCTCTAAGGTAAGACTTGTTTTTTATGACTAATCTCGCGACAACGAACAGCACGACGTCCATTACTGGACATAATAATATCCTTCTGACTGAATTTGACTACGGCGTTCAATCTCATTGGAGAGCAGCCAAGTACGCAGAAGATATTATGGTGTATAAGTATGTGCACAAACACTGGCTCATTCCCTCCTCCTTCACTCTCATAGTCCGATGGGACGGCGATCCGACAAAACCGAGGAGAGATCAGGTGCAGGACCATTGGCTTTACATGCTTTCTGAAACACGGGGGTGCCATGTCACCAACTTCCAAACTCCGGGCTGCTACTGACAAATTTCGGATGAAAAATACCCAGTGGCAATTGGCCCGCAACTTCGGAATTTCAAAAGGTCGCGGGAAATCGCTGGATGCGGGCAGCGCAAGACCGGTTATTATATAAAGATAGCCACCTATTTTTGGAGGAGGCCTTTCCCCAGCAGTGGAGGTCGTTCGGCAGATATAATGATGATGATGATGATGTAACCAACAATGACGTCATTGAAATAGTTGGTCCGAGAACGCGTGACTCCTCAGCCGGAGTTCCTGCCGCGTCATGTGCTTGTCCTGCTAGAGATAAGCAAGCGACACAAGGCTATAGAAGCAATCGCGCCTTTCAAACGTGCTGTCATACATGTGAGTAGCCATACATAATAATAAAACATACCACCACGCCAGTATTCCCCGAAGGGTCAGGCAGAGGTGTAACCAATGTACACCCACAGTTCGACGGTATGTTTAGGTCCCATGAAGTAGGGAGCGGGGCTCCGAAACTACTGGACCGATTTTAATTTTCTTCACCGATGTTTCACTAATACTATTTAACATCACGCTACGGCCCCCGCGAGCGGAGCAGTAACCAAAGACGTAACTTAACGAGGGTGAAATAAGCCACGCGAAGTCGCGGGGAGTTCGCTAGTTAGTTATCAACTTAGGTACTTATTTTGTTTACAATAACTTACAAAGTAATATTATATTTACAGATGGGTATATTTAGCGCGACCACGCCATACGACTGCGTTCACATTGCATTCACCGTCAAGCAATTTGACACCTTGGATAACACTTCGTTGAATTTGTGAGTAAACAATACATACTATCTTTGATTAGGTTTCTCTATTAGAGTCTTATGCTTTTGATACTATTTATGTACGTGTATAACTCACGGTAACCTTAGCTGTAGTAGCCTTCTTTACGAGGCCATTGTATATTTTGAATAGAATAGAATATTCATTTAAATGCTCAGAATGTAGGTATTTACAACGAGGTGGTTACAGTAATGTTAAAGAATCCTTGTAAATTGTACCATCATCAAACATACTAAACATTGATACGGACAATTAAAATTTATCAACTACGAAATCGGATTCGGAGTAAAACATATTTTTAATAAAAATACATGGAGTTTCTTTTTTTTATTTCATTGGATGGCAAACAAGTTGACGGCCCACCTGATGTTAAGTGGTTACCGCTACCTATAGACATCGGCAATACCAGAGCACTTGCAAATGCGTTGCCATCCCAGAGACAAAGTTGAAATGTCTCATGTGCCTGTAATTACACCCATCAAACTGGAACGTAACAACGCAGCTTTACGGCAGAAATAAGTATAGTGGTAGTAATCCCCGAAAGAGATTCTTCATAAAGCCAAGAATCGAGATGAATGGCGGAGATTTGAGAGGTCTACGTCCAGCAGTGGACTGCTGTAGGGAACCCCGGAATGCAAAGGGCACAAGAAGGAACATGGATGGGGGACACTCCCTCCCGCCTTGCCCAGGGCGGGGAAGTCATTTGATGATTTGTCATCCGGAAAAAAGGATGATGATGATTCGAGTCTTTCAGCCACAACATTCCACAGCATATTTGCCTTCTCAGAGACCAACTGAAGCTAGCATTCATGCTATCAGTAGAGGTGGACGTACCATTACTTCATCTGATGGACCTGAACCCGCTACACGTCAGCCGTAACTGTTCCAGTGGAGAAGAAGAATGCGCGGCAATGTTCTCCGTTGATTATGGAGACGATTACGACCAATTTGAAGACTTTGAATAAGTCAGGTATCATTACATATACTTATGAAATATCGAGCGTTAGAAAGTTTTTTTGAGGTACTTTCGGTATTATTAAGTTGTTTGATGGCGAAAAAGCAGCTCAACCGTGTATGTAGGCATAGTGAGTCAAAGTGGGGTTTGTTAACCGGTGCCACGGCCATGAACTATCGGCCGGACTGCCTCCAGAAAATAACGCAGGGATCACCTCGCCCGTTTTACTCTTGGGCCTGTCTTTGTACGGGCGACCGACTGACCTCCGCAGATCCTATTACACGGTGGCCGGAGATCGTGCTTGTAAACCAACCTGATGGTAAGTGATCATCACTATCTTTAGACATTTCTCCTCATAATAGGTACATTGCCGTACTAAAAACATCGCTGAAATGCTAGGAGGTGGGGGGACGGTTGAGACAGAGAGCCTCCTGTCCCAGCCACCGCGGGAGACGCTCCGTGAGGCGACTCCCGGCCACCAGAGACGGTGGACGGTGAGCAATAGGTAGCTCACCGTCGGTACGATGTATAACGACAGGCCGTGTCGATGGCGCCTTCGTGTTCAACGCGCGCCTCACAGAGATGTCAGCAATTAGAGGGGCCATTCAGGGCCGATGCCTGCCGGAGCTGCGGGTTGTTCCAAAAAGTTACCGCGGCCCCGAAAAACAAAAGGCACAACAAGGAACATGGATGGGTTTTGGTCAGTAAAAGTATGACCCTCCCTCCCAGGGCGGGATAATTCATTTGGTGATTTAGCATACGAATAAAAAACTTGGAATGTTTCAAATCCCTGTAGTTTCGTCGGCCCTCAAAATAAAGGTAAAAATGATGTAGCGCCCTCACAGAGTCAAAGGTAAATAGGTGAAATTATATTCCTGTCACAGCTCTCATAATCTTTGCACAAGCGGTGTTTTATTACACGGAATCAGCAAAAATTCTAAGCGTCGAATTCTACAGAGGAGTATTGTCGAGTCTTATTTGGACTTTGAGATTTGGCTCAACGACGTCGCAAATCCTACATGGATACAGGTATTTTTTTTAGTTTAATTTCTGTATTATGTGTTTTAAAAAGTTTTGGAATTATTCGTGTTTTTTTCAAGCTGATGACTTTTTGGGACCGTGGTCACAAAATTGCGTCACTTTTGTGTATTTATTTTTAATTAATAATGTTTGCAACTGGTGATGTGTGTGCGATTATTTATTTCCCAATCAATTTGAGAGTTTGTACAATTAATTTTAGTAAATTTTTAGGATATTTGTTTTTTTACCGTCATTGTCATAATAAGATGAAATTAATTTAATGATGAGATGAGATGAGATTAATTGACTCATCAAGTCTATAATTTTGATGATGTTAACGATGAATTTAATTTTTGTGTTGCATTTTTATCGCCTTAGAATAGGTGTCTGTTTCAATAAGCTAACTTTTTTTTTTCACCTTTATTTATTTATTTTACTTTGACTAATTTTAAAAAGAGGAAAGATTTTTTTGTTTGTAACGAATTGGCTCCCAAAATACTAGACCGATTTAAACGGCTCAAATCCTAACTCCGAGCTGCTACTGAGAATTTCATAGAAAAACCCAATAACACTTTGCTCGACCTGAGAATCGAACCCAAGACCTCTAGCGTAGGCAGTCGCGCTTAGGACCACCACGCTAACGAGGCAGTTCAGGAATATACTTGGAAATCTTTCGGTTACAGACATAGTTGAGGTCAAAGTCCCAACTTTGTTTGAGCTATTCACAATAATAAGTAATTATTTTGTTTTTATTTCAGCTACCGGCATTGAAGATTACAAGATCGAGAAACACCATGATTCAAGGTAAACACATCATGTTTTATAATACTTAGACATCCATAAATTATGTCGCTCGAATTTCATGTCATTTTTTTATTAAATTAAAACAGCAGTTCCGAAAGGGGATAGAACCGATCTGGCATATCACCCGCACCGCCATTTTTTTTTTTAATGCGCGGCTCGCGTTGAAAGGGTTATAGATGCCGCCACGAGTAGTGAGCACAAACGTCAAATTAATTTTTGGGTTGTTGGGTCCTTTCTTGGGTTTTTGGGGCGCCGACGCTGCACGCGATTGGTCCGTCTGTCGTACAAAAATTAACTTGACGTTTATGCGTAGAGGACACCTATACGAACAAAAAAATGTCAAATTTAGTAACATGGTACCCCAAAAGTGTCACATTACCGAGATATTTGATGGTAAAAATAAAAATCTGAGTCCAACGACAATCATTAAATATATATGATGATGAATTGATTACTTGTTTCACCTTGTATAATTCGATTTGAATAGAAACGTAAATAGAATGTCTTTTGTTTACAGTTTACAAACTCCTCGTGATCTTCACGAGCGTGACTCTGTCTTCGTGCTACTGCCCCGCAGACAGGATCCGTAGTGTCGGTCAGTGCGCCCTTCGGATCCATTGCATCGGCAACATCCGAGGAATCCGCCTCCCCAATGAATGCTACGAGTCCACCAACTACCCTGTAACCGTCGATGTCACAGTTACTGATGCCATCGAAAGATTCGACGACAATTTGGACCTGGACTTCCTAAACACTATTACTACACTAAAAATATCAGGACGATGGCAACACACCAAACTAGCCATCCTTATGTACACCACCAGACTACAAAACTTGCATCTTGCCAATAACGGTATAGAAAACATCTCAGACGTTCCCTTTTACTATCTAAGCCGCCTCGAAATTCTCAATTTGTCCCACAATAAGCTTAATGACATAGCAGAACTTTTCCAGTTCCAAATACACCCAAATAAACTAAAGAAGTTGTCACTGGCTTATAATGCCATCAGAGACATACCAGGAGATGCTTTCGGTGAACTGTCATCGCTTGTAGAACTCAATCTGTCTTTTAATATCATCTCTGATCTAACTGAAGAGCCGTTCTTTAACCTCACAAAGCTAGAAATATTACGGTTAAATAATAACAGAATAAAAGATTTGAATGGTGCCGTCAATAGCCTTCAGAACTTGAAGCATTTGTATCTGAGAGGCAATTCCATAGAAAACATTGACGAAGAGTCTCTCAAGATAATTAAACATTTGGAAACGTTCGATGTTTCATGGAACAAACTGGAACAAATCAAGCCGGTAATGTTCTCTAGACATTGGAACCATTTCACCAATCATTCCATTTGTAAAATCATACTTTCTGGAAACCAAATTATCAACGTTCCGAACGCTACATCCAATGAGATTTCGTCTAGATTTATTAGAAACTTGAATAAACGTAACGTACACTTACTCACAGAATTAGATCTTTCCATGAATTCAATTACGAATATTGAATATAACGCTTTCCAGTCATTGATTCAACTGATATCCCTCAACTTGTCTAAAAATAAAGTAATCGATTTCATAGTCAATCCCAATGATCTGGCTGACTTGAAATATTTGAACCTCAGTAATAACTATATCACGAATTTGTATTATGAAAGTTTCTCTTCTATGACAAAGCTACAGAATCTTGATTTATCTTACAATCGACTTGAGATTATCCCTGATATGACATTCAATAATAATTACAATTTGAAACTTGTAAATATGACTTACAACGAGATTGAGAAACTTGATAGTATTCGTATAAATATGTTCCACCCCGATGGTGGTGTGTTGGACCTTTCTAATAACGGCTTGTCAAAGATCAATATACCTTACGGAGAAGGCTTACGTTTGGTAACTTTATTCTTACACTCAAACAATATATCGGATCTCTCGCAGGTGGATCTGAGCCATCAAACAGAACTGCAGAATGTAGATTTGAGTGACAATTTAATCTGTGACTTGGACGCGTCGTCTTTGAGATTACCGCAGTCGAGCCTCATATACTTAGACTTGACTTGTAACAACATACAACGAATTGGTCCTTCAACTTTCAAAAGATTACCTCATTTGAAAACTCTTCGTTTAGGTCACAATCAGCTGACGCAATTAGAATACGGCACATTCGAAGGTTTAACTGATCTTTTGAACTTAGATTTATCGTACAACAGGATCAATTATCTGGATTCGAAATACTTGATGGATTTGAAGTGTCTCCGTGTCCTGTCTGTAAGGTCAAATGATATGAATGTGTTAGATATGACAAGTTGGTACAGTCATAAGTTTGATTTGAGTGTGAATGTGGATAACAATAACCTGACTTGTGAGTGGTTGGGTAAAGTATTGAGTGACTTTAACAATGGATATACGAAGGTGAGACCTACTGTAATGATTGGTGGTAAAGGAATGAACACCGTGGAAGGCATACCGTGTATTGCTAAAGAGAGTGAGAGGCTTACAGATAATTCTCATTACACATTGGCTGACGAACGCTTGCTAGTTACCAGCCAGAAGATCCTAGAAGCGGTTCGGGAACAGAATTATTACTTTAGGAAGTTCATGTTAAGAGTTATACAGGAGGAAGCGGAAAAGGCCCGAAATGAAATTAATACCACTTAAGTTTGTAGTGTTTAGTAATACTCTATTTAGATTTAGGATTTGGGAAATTTGTACACTTAGACGAGAAAAACTGGAAGCTTAGGAACTGTTCGTGGTTTCTATGGAACTTCTATTTTCATTATTAAAACAGCTCTAAGTACATGTAATCATTGTGCGTTCGTACTTTTTTGTGTCGATGTCAGTCTAAATGTAATCCGGCCAGATCTTGCGCACTGTTGGATTTTCTACGCGCGGCTTTGTGCCGAGAGTTGAAAATTCAACAACTGAAAATATGATGATGATGAGAGACTGATATAGGCCCCAGGCCACGCAGAACGCGGTAACTGGTGCCCTATTATTTGAAGAACAGCATCAAAGCACTCCAGACTGAAATCGTCTTTGTACGTACTTATTTCCAAAGATATATAGATATCTCCTAGTAGCTATGTTCCTAAATATGTAGTTAACTGTTTTATTTTTTGTATTGTTTTTGCATCTTTTGTATTTTTACAAGCAGTCTTCGATATGGTACTTTGAGTTTTGGAAAATTTTTGTGAAGTCGTCTATTCATGGGCGGATTTGTGTATTGTTTTGGGCTGCAGCTCAGGACCCGTGAATATACAATCTGTTTCTTTATATCTCATAACTCAAGTGTTATATTCTATAAGTAAATATAATACAAAAAGAGCGACGTTGTCATATTTCACATAACATTTATAATCGTGACTTTCTTGAATTTTTTGTATTATAATTAAAAAATAATTTATATGCCAGTTGATTCTTTGATATGGTCTCATTCATACCCTAGAGTTACGGGACATACAAAGAAAAGGTTCTACAGACTAAATTTTAAAACTACAAAATTGATGTTACCACTACAGTCCCGGCTCCATTACGCCTTCACCGTCGGCTCGGACAGCAGGACACTCTTTTCAATTTATGTTTTACAAAATCCTGAATACATTATTCTTGACGTCTAGGTAAATAAGTACATTCGATTCATAAGTATGTGACAACTACTTTTTAAAATTAAATGTACTAATTTAACTTCATAAACTATGAATAATTGTTATGATTCTAATATGTACTTATGCAGATAAATAGGTACCTACTTAAGTAGTAACTATTTGTTAGCTGTTTTATGAATTAAAGTTATTTTGAAATAGGAAAAGTTCATGTTTAAATAAAAATTGTAACTATAATTAATTATGTTTACCAGTTTTTAGTAATTAAATAATTATGTATTTGTACAAGTTTTTGATTAATTAGTGTTTAATAAAATTGTAGTCGTTTATTCGCTTTGTTTTATTTAAATTATTTATAGATTGTGACCCAAAGTTTTACCGTGGATTTAGTACACGAATAATACCTAATTAATTATTTTTCTCTTCGACATTAATTCTACATTTGAGTATGACTCACGGACTGATTCCAACTAAGCAAACAAAAAAGCAACTAAAAATGTAATGTTATAGTTATTCAAAAATTAATCTGGTTTTCAGGGCTTTTTTTTTGGGGGGTGGGAAATCATCAAATAACTTCTCCCGCCCTGGGCGGGGCGGGCGGGAGTGTCAGACTTTTACTGACTAAAACCCACCCATGTTCCATCTTGTGCCCTTTGCGTTCCGGGGGCGCGGTATCTCTTACGGACAACCCGCAGCCCCGGCAGGCATCGGCCCTCAGTGGCCCTTTCCTTATGCTGACATCTCTTTGAGGCGCGCGTGAAACACGAACGCGCCGTCGGCACGGCCTGTCGTTTTGTTAAACGTAAGGACGGTGAGCTACCCATTGCTCACCGTCCACAGGCCCGAAAATAAAGAGACAGGGCTAAAATAAAGAGTTTTTTTATAGAAGTCTGTCTGTATCTTAGAATTATTATTTAACGGTGTCTACTACCCTACTGATTGGTCTTGTATTTAAAAAGTAGGTACTCAACGCTATTGCAAAAGTTTGTAATTTCAGTATTAGGTGCAGCAGGGGACTAACAAAATTAATATAAACTACTTAACATATCACGTCTGTATTCCCCGAAGGGTTAGGCAGTGGTGTACCAATGTACACCCACAGTTCGCCGATATGTTTAGGTCCCATGTAATAGGGGGCGAGCCTATAGCCATTAACCGGGCACAAATTCAAACTCCGAGTGGCTACTAAGAATTTCATAGAAAAACCTAATGACACTTTTTGTTCGACCTGGGAATCGAACCCAAGACCTCTAGCGTAGCAGTTGCGCTTACGACCACTAGGCTAACAAGGAAGTTAGTTAATATAAAATATTGATAATAATACAGGTTTCTCATTCAGATAACCACGTTCTAACAGACACAAAGAAATAACACATCAAGATAATGAACTGCAGTCTTCAGACGCTGTTTAATTCTAGATAAATATGTCCCAACACAAAGTTGCCTTTATGTGTCGGACATACTAATCTTTTACACTGGGTTCGCTTATTTAATTATTAACTAGCTATATACCCCGCGGTGTCACTCGCGTTCATTTACGTCTTTGCTTACTGCTTCGCTCCCGTTGATCGTAGCGTGTTCAAAACGTATAAACCTTTCTTTTGAATCACTGTATCTATTAATGAAAACCGCACTAAAATCCGTTGCGAAGTTTAAGAGATTTAAGCATACCGAGGGACAGACGGCGGGAAGCGACTTTGTTTTTTTACTGTGTAGTGTTATTACATGGAACCCTTTTTTTTTCGTGGGGCAATCCTCTTAGACTGCCTCCGCCTCAAGGACGGTGGAGAGGTTTGTCGGACTCCTACAGACTAAAACCCGACGGTGTTCCTCCAACTACTATTGACCGGGGCACGGGTATCGCTCTAAGCATTCTTCCGCACCCCAGCAGGTATTGGCCCGACACCACCATAAGCCCGGTGCAGTAGTTTCGGAGCCTAACCGTTACAAAAAAACAAACAAATCTTTCCTCTTTATAATATTGGTATAGATAAATATAGGCTCAAAATTACGTATAAAGAGTTATAGGAATTCCCGTGAGATATTAAGTATGTCAACTTTGATGCAAACGAATTCGCGGGCTGAAGCTAGGAATTGATCAAACGTCAAATTACTAATGCTTTGATCAGGAATGTTTACTGGTGTCTGATACCTACCCCATATCTACTTAATGATCATCATTATTTTTAATCTCTCCTTAAACATTTTCGAGAACAAAGAAGACTTTTTTTTTTTTTTTTTTTTTGGTGGGTGGGAAATCATCAAATAACTTCTCCCGCCCTGGGCGGGGCGGGAGGGAGTGTCAGACTTTTACTGACTAAAACCCACCCATGTTCCTTCTTGTGCCCTTTGCGTTCCGGGGGCGCGGTATCTCTTGCGAACAACCCGCAGCCCCGGCAAGACAAAAAAAGAAGACTAAGATTAAGTTTTGTTATTTAGATTATTTTAAGTCAGTTCTGCCTGCGTAAGAGAGAGACAAAGATACATTATGTTATTCATTAATAGCAATGGTGATTGTTTGTCTGTGTGTGTAACGATAACTGATGCTACGTCCTGTCAGCTTTACTGATAAAAGTGCTAAGCGTGATCTTTGTAAAACTTTAATGGTTCCGCAAGTACCTACTTGAATACTTACAAAAAATAACTGACTAAAGAGCGTTTACAGGCTCCACGCGTAGTCTCAAAAAATATGCTTTTCAGACGTGTTGATCCAGTAATAACTTATTGTACAAACACTAAGTGAAATTTGGGGATAACACTTGAAAAACCGTTGGTCTCGTGGTCGCAAGTGCGACTGATGAGTACGGGGTCCTAGGTTCGATTCCCGGGTCGGGCAAAAAGTGTTATTGGGTTTTTCCATTACCAATTTCGTAGTAGTAGCCCGGAGTTTGGAAGTTGGTGATGTGACACCCCCGTGCTTCGGAAAACACGTAAAGCCGTTGGTCCCGGCTGTCATTCGTACATCTTTGACAGTCGTTACGGATAGTCAGTAGCCAGAAAGTCTGACAACCAGTCTAACCAAGAGGTATCCTGTTGCCCAGTAACTGGGTTGTGGAGGTCAGATAGGCAACCGCTCCATATAAAACACTGGTACTCAGCTGCATCCGATTAGACTGGAAGCCGACCCCAACATAGTTGGGAAAAGGCTAAGAAAGTGATGCTTTGAAAAAATGTCTTCTAAAGGCCTTTCAAGGATTTTTTAAAATACTTGTAAATAAGGAGAGGTAACTAAGGAGAGATTTGCGTAGTTTACTTTCAGAGTCAATTTCGAAGCTTAAAATATCCAAAAATTACTGACAGAATCAATAAACAAAAAATATTTGCTAATTGCTAAGATTCTTAATAAAATAGTTAAGAGAAAATATTCACTGATTTAGGTTACTTGATACGAGAAATAAAATCAAAACAATGTCTAACTGTTAAGTAATTACGCGTAGATAAAATGATATTTTTCAACATTTTAACTTGCTTTTATCATAATAATAATAGCATATTCTAATAGAAAGACATCTGTTTTAAAACAATTCGGAATTGGATACGGCTCGCGCGAATCGAAAATGTTTATTAAAAAATAACATTTTGAATTGTACGTTTTTAAGAATATGGTAAAGAAAACCCGCTCCGTCATGCTCCGTCTAACCCTATCTTTTAGAAGTACCTACTGATCGATTCAATATTTCGATACTGAACCCTAAACAATATTGCGCAGTTCACACATTGAGGCTCCAGTGTAACAGGAGTACGGACACATCAGACATTATTGTAAACAGTTTTTATATATTTCAAGAAAGTGTTAATTCTTGTGAGTATTTTTTATATGTATATATTTTTGTTCTCTTTCCTTTGTGTTAGACCAGTAGCCGATTATACGAGACTAGCGAACTGCCCGCGACTTCGTCAGCGTATCTTATTTCACCTGCATTAAGTTACGTCTTTGGTTACTGCTCTGCTCCCGTGAGTTATAGTGTGACGTTAAATAGACAATGTTCATCTACTTAGCTTTTTTCCCTACTATGTTGGGGTCGGCTTCCAGTCTAACCGGATGCAGCTGAATACCACTGTTTTACATGGAGCGACTGCCTATCTGACCTCCACAACACAGTTACTGGGCAACACGATACCTCTTGGTTAGACTGGTTGTCAGACTTCCTGGCTTCTGACTATCCGTAAAGACTGTCAATGATCTATGAATGACAGCTGGGACCAACGGCTTTACGTGCTTACCGAGCCACGGGTGTGTCACACCGCCGACTTCCAAACTCCGGACTGCTACTGAGCGAATCCTAATGGAAAAAACCCAATAACACTTTTTGCCCGACCGGTACAAACAAACAAAATAATCTTTTCTCTTTACTTTTATTTTTAAAAATACTGGGTCTAGTATAATCTGTAAATAATAATAATGTAATGTGTAATGTGTGTGTAGTAGTATAGTCTGTTTTTATAAGTGCAGACTTGTAATTGGCTGTCGGTTTCACCTACTATTTTATATTCTGTTTAGGTAAGCTGTAAGTCTTCCATGAATATATAAATAAATAAATAATACGCGAGCACAAACTACAAGTTCATTTTTAGGTTGATTCTTGGGTTTTTTTGGATCGCCGACGCTGCATGCCATTGATCCGACTGACGGTCCAATAGCACACAACGTCGGCGACACCAAAAGTAAAAAAAAAAACAAAAATAAAATTAGTAGCCCATCAAACATTTTTTCTCAAACTTACTTAGTTTGATTGGCGATATTGTGCAGTTAACGGCTATGTAATGCTGTTAGTTTTCTCTCTGAAAAATATAAATTAATAATCTACCTAGGTCATTCATTACATTAGGTTATTTAACTGCCTCGTTGGCCTAGTGGTCCTAATCACGACTGCTAAGCCAGAGGTCTTGGGTTCGGTTCTCAGGTCGAGCAAAAAGCGCTTTTGGGTTTTTCTATGAAATTCTCAGTAGCAGCTCGGAGTTAGGATTTGTGCCAGGTTAATGGCAATAGGCTCGCACCCACAGTTCGCTGGTATGTTTTTAGGTCCCATGTAATAGGGGGCGAGCCTATTGCTATTAACCGGGCACAAATCCTAACTCCGAGCTGCTACTGAGATATTCATAGAAAAACCCAATAACACTTTTTGCTCGACCTGAGAATCAAACCCGAGACCTCTAGCGTAGCAGTCGCGCTTAGGACCACTAGGCTACCGAGGCAGATAAATAACCTAATTATTGGGTTTTTCTATGAAATTCTCAGTAGCAGCTCGGAGTTAGGATCTTTGCCCAGTTAATGGCAATAGGCTCGCCCTCTATTACATGGGACCTAAATATACCGGCGAAATGTGTGTGTACATTGGTACGCCTCTGTCTAACCCTTCGGGAAATATAGGCGTGATGGTATGTTATGTGTAGAAAAGTAACAGGTATACGCAACGTGAACTTTTTTACTGTTTTATTTAATTACTAGCTTCTGCCCGCGACTTCGTCCGCGCTTTTGATATAATATTATCCCACTGGAACCGTACATTTTTCCAGCATAAAAAGTATCCTATGTGTTATTTTACACTACAATTTATCTAAGTGTCTAATTTCATCCAGATCCGTTGGGCCGTTTAAGCGTGTAAAAGTAACAAGCATCCATCCATCCATCCGCACAAACTTGCGCATTTATAATATCAGTCGGAAGTAGGATGAGACAGCAGGATTTAGGAAATAGTTAATTGCATAGGTACTTTTCATGGTGAATGAGTGAATATAAATCGAAAATAAAGTAATATTTAGGAGTCTAAATAGCTATACATAAAACCAGTTGAGTCTATGCTATTGCTATGTTATATTTATGAAGTTTTATTGGCATTGTAATTAAATAAAACATGATTTTTGTATTTTGTAATTTATTTAATCAAAGAAAAATCTAAGTACGGGGTTTATAAATAATTCCCCGCCGATGAAAGCTCATAAATAAAGTCCCTAATGTCGGCTGACGAAAGAAAGTAATTCAATGGACTAGTGGTTATTCCCCCATTTAAATATAAATTTATATTGGTGTTTCCCCTATTCATAGAATAGAATTCATCGTTCATAGGTAATTCCCCGCCGGCCGCTAGGAAAGTCCTTATGTCGCCCAATTTAAAAATCAACATTAGTAAGAAGATACAGGGTGAATGTAGAGCGTTTAGTATCGATCAGAGATACGCAACATAAAATAAATGTTTTTCCATTAATCATTTTTTGTAAATATTTAACTTACTATGGCGAATTTGGAAAGATCTAGTCCAGAAATGAAATATTATAGGTCGAATTACTCTGAAACAATGATCTAAACTAAAAGGAACAAAAAAAAAACACTTGTTTAAACAATTTGAACGTCGTTTTATAAAATAAAATAAAAAACTGTTTTTTTTCCAACCCTGGTTACTGTTGAGTCAGTCCTTTGAATAGCTCTGCGCCGGAATGCGGGGGAACTGTGATACGCCAACCGGTCGCTCGGAGGCTCGCCCGCGGCCTTCTCACACGAGTGATGTACGGCTCCACGCGCGGCAACTCTCGCGCACATAACCCAACACAGTTTCAAGTTTTCAAGTTTTATGATTTTATAATGTGTTGATATCAATTGACAGTGCTCACTTCCAATGCTTGTCAACATGTGATACAGTCCACTACACTTTTATTTTGCCCCAATACGACCTTTTGTAATAAACAATAACTTGTTGATCAAAATATGGCTAGGCTACTTTTGTTAGAACCCGCTTACGGCGCATTAAGCGGTGCTGAATAAATTGTCTGTCGAAAACTTTGAGACAATAATTTAGGTCCAAGATTAACGTGATATTTCTGTTGACAGGCATGAGACGAAAATGGATTTTCGAATACTGTGTAAGTACCTTTATGTTCTTTAATTTTTACATCTATGGTCTATTCTATGGGTGGGGAATTTTTAGTTCATTTAAAACCAACTGGGTTCTATACCACCCCGAAATATTCCAAATATTTGATTAATATAACATCATCATCTACTGAGCCTTTTCCCAACTATGTGGGGTAATATATGTGGTCGGCTTCCAGTCTAACCGGATGCAGCTGAGTACCAGTGTTTTGCATGGAGCGACTGCCTATCTGACCTCCATAACCCAGTTACTGGGCAACACGATACTTCTTGGTTAGACTGGTTGTCAGACTTCCTGTCTTCTGACTATCCGTAACGACTGTCAAAGATCTTCGAATGACAGCCAGGACCAACATCTTTACGTGCTTTCCGAGGCACGGGATTTGATAAATTTAACATCAAGATTAATCTCCTTTTTTTTGCCACATGAATATTAATCTAATTTTACATTTTTGTTACTATATTCTTATTACTTGATACTAAAACTTGAGTAAGCGCGGTTATGAATATATATCAAAGTTTCCCCAATTTTTTTAAGCAATTGTCTTTTTGATTATTTAACGCTGATTAATTTAAAATTTATTTTAAGCATCATTTTTAGATGTGCCTACATTGAACTGTTAATGCTGGATAGTAAAGTGGATTGATTTAGTCTGAAGTAATTATTATAGAATTATAGTCTGTTGGTTAATTTTGGTCTCAATTTCTAAAAGGATGATATTATCGCGCTGTTGTGCCTATTCAAGCAACCATTAATAGTGCATTTGTTTTTAGGGATCATGTCCATAACAGTAGCGGCAGCTGTGAGCTACAACACAGATCTGTGTACCGTTCTACACGATATGGACCAGTGCAAGAACACCATGTTTTGCACGAACTACATAAATACCAATGCTGGATGGAATAACTATCAACGTAATTCTTACTCGGGTGACTATGGGAATTGCTCCATATATGTGCCTTATAATGGATACATAATTATTCCTTTATATCTTGTTATCAAACATCCAGTAGAAGATATGACTGGAGCTGTACCCGCAATATATAGAAGTCAATATGGACGAGATAGTAGCATAACAGATATCATATACTCCTTAGACTTAAGTGACAATGAATACGAAGAAGCACCTTTTATAAGAAGCTTCCAGAATCTTGCCATACTAAATTTATCACGTAATCATCTCAAAACAGCTGTTTTATCTAATAAGAAAAAAATAGACAAATTAAAGGAAATAGATTTTTCTTACAACACTATAAGTGATATCATTGTAAACAGTAATGAGCACGCTTATGACAAATTGAAGACAGTCAACATGTCTCACAATTATTTAGTTAAAATTCCAGACGCTGTGTTTGATAAAATTGATGATCTACAAACTTTAGATTTGTCAAACAACTACATTGAGGGATTGAGCCAATTTACTTTCGAAGGCAGCAGAAGCTTGTTGCATCTCAATCTTTCTAACAACAGATTGACAGATATCAATTCTTCTCTCTTCAGATTTAGTGAACTAATAAGTTTAAGTTTAAGCGGAAACAGAATAAAAGAACTCAAAGTGATTGACTTTGAAAAGTTGAACAAACTGAAGTTACTCGATTTAAGTTCAAACTCTATCAAGACTATTGATTTTAACGTATTCCAAAAGATGGTGTTGCTGAATAGATTAGATTTAAGTAATAATTTACTGGAAACCCCGAGCAAAGACTCCTTTACTAATTTATTATCCTTAACAAGTATCAATCTTTCAAGAAATAAATTAAGGTCTTTGCCTAAAGACTTGTTCAAAAATAAAACAATTAATGATTTTTCTGTCAGCGATAATTTCATAGAAGGTTCATTAACTAGAGGTACGTTTGAAGGTATCAATGTCACAACTTTAAATTTAAGCTTCCAATTATTGACGGCAATTGAAGATTATGCTTTTAAAGATCTCATCCGACTTGATACTTTATATCTTAACAATAACGGGATATATTCCTTATCAAACATGAGTTTCAAGACTTTAACAGCGTTACTTACACTAGACTTGTCTAATAACAAAATATCTAGCATAGACTTTGACAAGACAGATTTAACTAATCTTCAGTCATTGTACTTGTCAAATAATCGATTGGTTCAGATAAAACATGAACACTTTCAAGGTTTGAATAGTCTAAGATTTTTAGCTTTAGCAGGAAACGTTATAACCCAATTGGCACCAAAGTCGTTTAAATCATTGTCAAGTTTGATAAATCTAGAAATATCTGACAATCCTCTGTCTGGAACATTGAAAACAGACACGTTTGATGGTTTGGTATCACTACCCAACCTTGATATTTCTTGTAACCTATTGTCTATTGTGCAAAACGCCTCGTTCAATGATATGAGTGGATTAAAGGATCTAAACATGTCTCGTAGTACAATAAAAGAATTACAGTACAATGTTTTTATAAATACGGGTTATATAGAAACGCTTGATTTGTCCTATAACGAACTGGAAAATTTCGTAGTAAACATTACAGAACTAGTTGGATTGAGCACTTTACTTTTAAATAACAATCTTATAAAAGCTATTTCCTCTACGTCGCTACATGGACTATCACGGTTGACTAACATGAATTTGGCTCATAATTTGATAGAGAATATTCAAAACGATTCGTTTGTGAGTTTAATTGATTTACGTTCATTAGATCTATCTTTTAATGAAAAACTTGAGTTTAAACAAGATTTATTGAAAAAGATGGAAAATTTACTTACTTTAAACTTATCCGGTATCAAAACTAGTATTAGCTTTGAACATAATGAGGCTTCAACCATTTCTGAACTTACAATTTCCGATGCCGGTCTCAGTAATATCAGTGCATTAAACCTTAGCGCATTGACATACTTAACTAATATAGTTTTGAGAAACAACAGTGTGATTCGGTTAGAAATTGGAGCTTTCTCAGGTGTTGATAAACTCACCAATTTAGATTTAAGTTTTAACCAAATATCTTACATTCAACCGGGAGCGTTTAAAGATAACGAACTCTTACTTTTTCTAAACATTTCTCATAATTCCTTATCAGCTATTGGTTACGGCATTTTCCGTGGCCTAATTTACTTAAACACCCTCGACATGTCTTTCAATAACATTCAAGATTTGCAAAGTGAAAGATTCTATGAAGTAAAAAGTTTATCGCAGTTAATAGTAGATCATAACAAAATTCAAGAAATTACCGCTGAAGAATTTGTAGGCACGAGTTTGTCGAAGCTAAGTATAGGTGATAATCCTTTATCATGCCGCATTTTAGTTAAACTTAAGAAACAAGGTGTTCCTTTTGAAATAACAGCAATTAAAATAGATGAGCATAATGGTGAGAATATTGATGGAGTAACTTGTAATAAAGACCAGGAACGACCAATGTTTGTACCAACAGCGACAATTTACAACGATACTGAAAAAAACGAGTTACTGGTTGATATTAAAAATATTTTATATAACATCAGTAATAAGAACACCGTACAGGATACAAATGATAAATATTTAGAAAATATAACAAATGTGATTGAGAAATCTAACAATATTAACAGCGACAACCTTTCAAAACTCGCCGATTTGACATCCAAAGTTATAAATTTAAACAATAATACTAATTTACTGCTTAAGAAAATTCTGAGTTCTTTACATGAAAATGCCATCACCACAACCACGGCGATCCCATTACTTGGTGTTAATGGTACGAGTAATGTCGATTTAATTCCATATATAAATAAAATAAGAAAAGAATTGGAACAGACCATAGCAGACGAAAAACAAAACATTCTAAATGAATTAGAAAATAAATTCTCTGTGATACATTATCAAACTGATTCGTTACCCACAAGCCCTAGTAATGAGAAATTGGTGTCAAATTATGAAGGAACGAAATCTATATTTACAGAGACATGCGTAGCTTTGATATTGTTTATATTAGTCTGTTTAATTATGTACAAATTCTACAAATCCAGAATGTTTATAAGGAATAGAATGTCTTATAGTACTCGTGAGTTGCCAGGTGCTATGGATAACTCTACTTTGTAATTTTATTGCTTGCGTTTTACGGGAAACTAGCGTCAGCCCGCGACTTTGTTTGCGTCAACTTTGAAGTAGATGCTGATTTCAAATAATTATTGTCCTAAACTATCTAGCCTTTTATTTATGGAAATATTAAAAAATATTATTAGTAAAATATAGTTACAGTCCGTGTAAGAGATACCGCGCCCCCGGAACGCAAAGGGCACAAGAAGGAACATGGGTGGGTTTTGATATCCCACCCCCCCCCCAAAAAAAAGATCCATACTGCAAGTGCGTCTAATTAGTTTTAAAAGCCATTCATACCTATGTATCTACTTACATAGGTACCGATATAGAAGAATGTAAAGTCCTATTATAAGCTAGCTTTTGTCCATGGCTTCGTCTGCTTGGAAATCAAATCCGTTTTTACCTACAAATGAAGTACCTACCAATCAAACACCTTAGTAAGTTAAGTAGTAACTGCCTCGTTAGCCTAGTGACCCTAAGCGCGACTGCTAAGCTAGAGGTCTTGGGTTCGATTCCCAGGTCAAGCAAAAAGTGTTATTGGGTTTTTCTATGAAATTCTCAGTAGCAGCTCGGAGTTAGGATTTGTGACCGATTAATGGCAATAGGCTCGCCCCCTATTACATGGGACCTAATCTTACCGGCGAACTGTGGGTGTACATTGGTACATCTCTGCCTAACCCTTCGGGGAATACAGGCGTAATGGTATGTTATGTGTAATATTTAATCACGGGTCTTACTACACCCTGTATGTAAAATGTTAATTTGTCTCTTAACAAAAAAATAGATCTCTAATTTAGAAAATAAAATGTTTACGAGCAATTATTTTTTACATTAATTATATATAATTAAATTTAATTATGAAAAAATAAGATTCTATGTTTTTGTAAATAAATGGTCTTACTCTTAAAAAACAATATTTGTTTAATTTTTTGGTACCTCATCATCACCATCTGCTTAGCCTTTTCCCAACTATGTTGGTGTCGGCTTCCAGTCTAACCGGATACAGCTGAGTACCAGTGTTTACATGGAGCGACTGCCTGTCTGACCTCCACAACCCAGTTACTGGGCAACACGATACCTCTTGGTTAGACTGGTTGTCAGACTTTCTGGCTACTGACTATCCGTAACGACTGTCAAAGATCTACAAATTACAGCTGGGACCAATGGGTTTCCGTGCTTTCCGACGCACGGGGTTGTCACACCACCAACTTTCAAACTCCGGGCTGCTACTGAGAAATTCGTAATGGAAAAACCCAATAACAATTATTGCCCGACCTGGGAATCGAACCCAGGACCCCGTGCTTATCAGTCGCGCTTGTGACCACGAGACCAACGGAGCAGTCCCTACATACATATTCTAATGTAGATCAAAGTAAAAGTCAAATTATTTATTTCAATAAGGGCTGATTTTTCAATGGTCTGATAACTTTTATCTGACGAATAAATATGACAGTTTGACTTAACGTCTATACGAGGCTGTGAAACCGCCATATTTATTCCTCCGTTAAGAGGTATCTGACAATTGAAAAATCGGCCCTAAGGCCAATAAAAGGCACTTTTGAACGTTACATACAAGAAAAATAAAAAATGTAATCTAGTTGCCTCTTCCAAAAGATATTTTCGAATGGAGAAGAATGGGCAAGAAACACCATAGACAGTCTTTTACAATCAATAAAAATTATTATTATTTAAAATTTCATTACACGTGAATGAATACCCTAGACATCCCATCCCAGATAATCCTAAAAAATAACATATCGTCACGCCTGTACTCCGCGAAGGGTTAGGTAGAGGTGTACCAATGTACACCCACAGTTCGCCGGTATATTTAGGTTCCATGTTATAGGGGCGAGCCTATTGCCATTAACCAGGCACAAATCCTAAGTCCGATCTGCTACTGAGAATTTCATAGAAAAATCCAATAACACTTTTTGCTCGACATGATAAAGTCAAAGTCAAGTCAAAGTCAAATCATTTATTTCAATTAGAACATTAAAAGGCACTTTTGAACGTCAATACTTTTGAACGGTAAGCCCTCTAGCGTAGCAGTCGCGCATAGGACCAAGAGGATAACGAGGCTGTTCCTCAAAAAAAAAAAATACCCATGAAGCATCGCCTATGGCATTCGGATACAGTATCCCTCTCTATCTGTTGAAGATTTTTGTGGTCGGACCGGTATTCCCAGAGAGTAAAACAAACAAGCTTTGTTATTGTTAGTTCAAACCTGTTCCTAACAAAATTATGGATCCTTAAGCCGTCCGTAAATGGGCACGCCTTAATAGAGGCGGTAAGTCCCCTCTTTGAGGAGTGGCTGGAGAGGCGCCACGGCGCCCTCACCTACCGCCTGACGCAGGTCCTCACCGGACACGGGTGTTTCGGGAGGTTCCTGCACCTCATCGGGCGGGAGGAAACGTCCGGGTGTCACCATTGTGTGGATCGCCCCGAGGACACGGTGGAGCATACCGTGGCGGTATGCCCCGATTGGGCGGAGCATCGCCGAGTCCTCGTGGCGGCCATCGGCGGCGGCGAACTCTCGCGTCCGGCCCTGGTGCAAGCCATGGTCCGGAGCGAGAGGGAATGGGATGCAGTCGCCTCCTTCTGCGAGGCAGTAATGCTTGAGAAGGAGGCGGCGGGACGGTTGAGACAGCGGTTCTCCCGTCCCAGCCGCCGCGGTAGACGCTCCGGACGTCGGGAGCCGCGAGACGACTCCCGGCCACCGTAGATACTGGCCTGTGGACGGTGAGCAATGGGTAGCTCACCGTCCTTACGTTGCATAACGACAGGCCGTGTCGACGGCGCGTTCGTGTTCCACGCGCGCCTCAAAGAGATGTCAGCAAAAGGAAGGGGCCACTGAGGGCCGATGCCTGCCGGGGCTGCGGGTTGTTCGCAAGAGATACCGCGCCCCCGGAACGCAAAGGGCACAAGAAGGAACATGGGTGGGTTTTAGTCAGTAAAAGTCTGACACTCCCTCCCGCCCCGCCCAGGGCGGGAGAAGTTATTTGATGATTTCCCACCCACCAAAAAAAAAAAAAAAAAAAAAAAAAAAAGCCGTCCGTAATAGGACGTTTTTATTTTTATTTATCGTAGCTTCTGTCTCCGTCTACGTCAGTGTCAAAGTTAATAATATATACGGAACCACACATACACACTACGGGAACCGTAAATTTTTTCGGGATTCGAAATAGCCTATGTGTTATTCCAGACTATGTTCTATCTATGTGTCAAATTTTATCCAGATCCGTTTAGCCGTTTAAGCGTGAAAGAGTAACAAACTTCCATCCATGCATCCAGCCTGACAAACTTTAGTATTTATTAGCTGACCCAGCAAACGTTGTTTTGCCATTTTTTTAGGAGTATGAAAAATAAAATAAAAATCAGACCTACCCGATATGCACACAAAATTTCATAAAAATCGGTTCAGCCGTTTCGGAGGAGTATGGTAAAAAACACTGCGACACGAGAAATGTATATGTTAGACTAGCTGATGCCCGCGACCTCGTTCGCGTTCACTATTATATTGGTTTAAATTTTGCTTTCGCATAACCCTCTTTTTATTATTAAATTAAAGTAACAAAAACATACATACCATCACGCCTGTATTCCCCGAAGGGTTAGGCAGAGGCGTACTAAAAAAAAGTGTAGGCGTAAGTAAAAAAAAAAAAATTGCCTTACTTACTTTTTATAACATTAGTTATCTGCGAGTGAAAGGCTTGTCACAATCGATCCAGCTGTTTCCGAGATAAGCCGGAACAAACAGACGGACAGACAAAAATTTTAAAAATTGTTTTTTTTATGTTAGTACCGTATATACTTTCATATGCATTTAGTGAAAAGCTTGTAATTTGAAATTACAAACAGACCCTTCAATTTTATTTATTTGTTTAGATAATAATAATAATATGCATTATACGGCGTTGTGGAACCCTGTGTCCGGGAGTCATACACGCTTGACCGGATTTTTTACATTTATTTACCAGCAACACCAATACGGGTATTTCCCTGAATGTCAGTTAGGTTGCTTTATCAGCATGTTAGTGAGTTTTGCGTGGGTTGTAGTTATTGTAATAATTGTTTAGGTACCTACAACAAAGAATAACATTGTTTAAATGTATGCCAAAGTGAGTAAGTAATTAGTTGGTAGAACTGAAGTTGTTATGATATGATTTTTGGCAGCCATGTATAGTACCTACAAGCTTCTGTTCGTGTCTTCTTTCGTGTCAAATTTGATATATTATCCCTCGGGAACCGTACATTTTTTCGACGACTATCTATTTAAGTGCCAAATTTCTTCCACCTAGCTATCAAGCGTGAAAGAGTTACAAACATCCATCCATTCATACATCCATCCATCCTAACAAACTTTCGCATTAATAATATTATAGTAGGATGAGTAAGATTAGCTAGTTATATTTTTAACCCCCCACGCAAAAACGACGGGGTGTTATAAGTTTGACATGTCTGTGTGTGGCATCGAAGCTCCCGAACGCATAAACCGATTTTAATTTTGGTTTGCTGTTTGAAAGGTGAGTTACTCGGGAGTGTTCTTAGCTATGTTTGATGGAAATTGGTGCAGCGGTTTCAAAGTTATCAGCTTTTTTGTTAGATGCGGTAGAGATTCATATTCATCTGTTGGGGGTTATTAAAATAAATTTGGGATCCGTAAAGATAACCCAAGCGAAGTCGCGGGCAAAAACTATGTTATAATATTTGTAAAACCACCTTTTCCTAAGAAGCTCTACTACTAAGATCTAAAAAAATACTAAAGTAAGTCAAGAAAATATCTAAGAACAAATAAAAAAATACCCCTCGATGAATTCTCTGTAGGGTTCAACGTTGCAATTAAAGGATCTCAATCGCCTCGGGGCCCATTCTCTGTAACAATGGAGTATTTTTTCTCTATTTTTACACTACCCGTTCATTTTTACACTACCGTTCACTTGCTTTGGCCAACCGCTTGGTATTTGTCCCCGTTGCAGCAAACGGGACTCGATGGAATAAAGGTTCGACTATTTCTTTTTTTTTGTCGTATTGGCTCAGTAGTTAAAGCACTCGATTGTCATGTGTGAGGTAATGGTTTCGATACCGGGAAAGTACTAACGAGGCTTTTCCAATAGAACATATACCTATGAATTACAACTTCTTAACTGCCTCGGTAGCCTAGTGGTCCTAAGCGCGACTGCTACGCTAGAGGTCTTAGGTTCGATTCCCAGGTCGAGCAAAAATTGTTATTGGGTTTTTCTATGAGATTCTCAGTAGCAGCTCGGAGTTAGGATTTGTGCCCGATAATTGGCAATAGGCTCGCTCCCTATTACATGGGACTTAAACATACCGGCGAACTGTGGGTGTATATTGATACACTTCTGCCTAACCCTTCAGGGAATACAGGCGTGATAGTATGTTGTTGTTGTTGCATTTATTAACAAAATTTGAAAAAACCGTAGTAGAGAGCCAATAAATACGGCGGATAAGCCTTTAAAACTATTAATTACACACCGATTAGACAGAGAGATCCGACATGATATGTGACGTCACATGTTACTACAGCTATATAAACTACGTGTCAAATTTCATTTTGCTAGAAAGAGATAGAAACAAATCTTCGATGGCTTAGATCTTTTATAATTTCATGGTTATTCGAAAAATAGTTTTACTAAACTGTTTATTACGTGAATGAGGATTGATTTAAAAAAAAAGCATTCCTATTCCCTTTTCATACGCAATTTATAAGTTTATCTTAGACTTTACTGACATCGGTGAAGGAAAACATCGCCAATCAGCCCAGATGAATACTCGTGCTTTCCCTGTTAAAGTCCGATACAATTGTACAACCGCGGACAATGGCTCTCCTTGGTTGTACCTAGAAAATATAGAAAACTACAGTAAAAAAAAAAAACGAAATTGCTCCACAAATGCCATTTGGATAGGCGCTAAAAGCTCGGGAAATGTAATAAGAATTTTGTGAAAACTTGATTTACTTCGACACTTGACTCGTTAAGAAAAGCGATCCGATAGCGTAGAGTGACCCCTAATATTTAAAATACAGGACAGTGTTTTTGAGCATTTTAAATTTAAAGTTGAAATGAAAGCGCCTATCCTTTTGGTTTTAGAACTTAAATTTGACGGGGCTTGATATTTTATTGAATTTTAAATTTTTATTAATAATAAATTATAATTAATAATGATATAATAATAATATTTTTTGTCTTTTTTTTTCGGATGAGAAATCATCATAATTATGACTTCTCCTCTGAGCTCGTTGACTTCCAAAGCTAAAGTTATTTTATTTTTCGCTTTTTAGTATCAATTTCCTGTTATTTAAGTCCATAAAGGAACAGTTATACTACGTAAATTAAAACACACCACTTTTTTTTTTTTTTTGGTGGTTGGGAAATCATCAAATAACTTCTCCCGCCCTGGGCGGGGCGGGAGGGAGTGTCAGAGTTTTACTGACTAAAACCCACCTATGTTTCTTCTTGTCCCCTTTGCGTTCCGGGGGCGCGGTATCTCTTACGAACAACCCGCCGCCCTGGCAGGCATCGGCCCTCAGTAGCCCCTTCCTTTTGCGGACATGTTTTTGAGGCGCGCGTGGAACACGAACGCGCCGTCGACACGGCCTGTCGTTATGGAACGTAAGGACGGTGAGCTACCCATTGCTCACCGTCCACAGGCCCGTATCAACGGTGGCCGGGAGTCGTCTCGCGGCTCCCGACGTCCGGAGCGTCTACCGCGGCGGCTGGGACGGGAGAACCGCTGTCTCAACCGTCCCGCCGCCTCCTTTTCTAGCATTACTGCCTCACAGAAGGAGGCGACTGCATCCCATTCCCTCTCGCTCCGGACCAAGGCTTGCACCAGGGCCGGACGCGAGAGTTCGCCGCCGCCGATAGCCGCCACGAGGACTCGGCGATGCTCCGCCCAAGCAGGGCATAAAACACACCACCTAAAAGTCACAAGAAAGCAATGCATGACATATTTATTTCAGTATTTTTTTTTACCAAACTTCTGAACCAGTTTTGGCAAAATTTATATGGTGGGCCCATTGAAGTATGAACTATCGAACAAAACTGAATCATCAAGATTCTTAATTGGCGCAGTTATCGTGTAAAACAAATACAAAAGAAAACAAATAAAAACATACAGACGAATTGATAAAATACTGCTTTTTGAAGTCGTGAAAAAATAAAATCCATGTACCAATATTTGTTTTTATAAAACTTAATTGTGTAGAGAGAAAAACAAAACGAAAATTTTCTTGTTAAACTAAACTAAACAACAAACCCAAATAAATAAAGCACTTGGCGAAAATATTGGGATATTTTCGAACGAATTTTGGAGACAAGATTCCCCGACATATTGGTAGTTAGTTATGGTTTTTTAGTAATATTTAATGATTAAAATACTCTACGAAAACCACGGGGTGTAAAAACACATCACATAAATGCTATCTACGCAGACTGCTTATTAAACTAAGTAACATTGGGTGAAAATTATAGTTGAGAAACGAATTATATTTATAGAGCCAAAAATCATTTGTTAAGCAAGCGCGCAATCCACCCAAGTACTAATTCCATTAGCGCTCTCATTTACACTAGATGGCGTACATTGAAGAAGTTCCCATCTTAACTCACAGATGGCGTTGTAGCAAAAACTTGTTAGTCTACTAACTCCGACGTGTTTGTATCCATCGTCATCTAAATTTATGGTGCTCCTACTAAGGGTCAATTTTTCCTTTTCTTTACGTCGTTTATTTTGTTTAAATCAATGAGATGTCCAAATGAAAGTGTATTTTGTTCCGGTTTTCATTAGGCCGTTTTTCATTTAAATATAAAGGCGTTACCTCACTATTAGTTTTGTCCTGATGTCAGACAAGCCGACGGCCCACCTGATGTTAAGTATCACCGCCGCCTCTTGCCGAAAGCAAATTATTTTTATGTTTGACTAGTTCCTGCGCCCGACTTCGTCCCCGTCAAATTGGTTTTATTAGCGCCCGGGAATTGTCTATTTTTCCGGGATAAAAAGTATCCTATGTTATTCCAGACTACAATCTATCGCTGTGTCAAATTTAATCCAGATCCGCTTAGCCGTTTAAGTGTGAAAGAGTAACGAAGATCCATTAATCCTCTCAAACTTTCGTATATTTTATAATTGTAGTAGGACTTATGAAACAGTAAATTTAGTCCCTGACTTTAAAAACATCGGCCAAGTGCAAGTCGGACTCGCGCACGAAGGGTTCAGTAAGTACCATTATCTATAAAAACGGCAAAAAAAGTCTGTTGTATGGTATCCCCCTTGTTGTTATAGCGGCAAAAGAAATACAAAATCTGTGAAAATTTCAACTGTCTAACCATCACGGTTCATGAAATACAGCCTGGTGACAGACGGACTGACGGACAGCGGAGTCTTAGTAATATGGTCTCGTTTTACCCTTTGGGCACGGGACCCTAAAAATACAATTTCAATGTAATGATGGAGGTTTCTACAGGCCGGGTAGCTGGGTTCAAGCAATCCTTGTGCTCAGACGTCCTAATCTCTTATTCCTCGGCTTAATAAAGATCAATATAACTTTAAAACTTACGCATTTGTTACCGGAACGGTTCGCAAAAGAGGTTTGAACGGCATGGCTGTCTTTATTTATATTTAATTAAGTTTAAAGCTTGGCTAAAACAATTTCAACATTGATTTCACGGGGTTAAGCGTTTTGTGTATCATGTTTGGCCATAAGAGCAGCGATAGCAACGCATTTGCAAGGCCTCTGGTATTGCAGATGTCTATAGGCAGAGGTGACCATTTAACATCAGGTAGGCCGTCCGCTGGTTTGTCATCAAACAATGTTTAAAAAACATAGTTTTGAACTTGTATCTAAGTCCTAAATTGTGAAAATAAATGGACTCATTTTAATTTAACTAGGATAAGTATACGTCAATTCTTGTCATAAAGAAGAAGTAAAAAAAAGTAACTTAACATACCATCACGCCTGTATTCCCCGAAGGGTTAGCAGAGGTGTACCAATGTATACCCACAGTTCGCCGGTATGTTTAGGTCCCATATAATAGGTGGCGAGGTTATTGCCATTAACCGGGCACAGATCCTAACTCCGAGCAGCTACTGAGAATTTTATAGAAAAACCTAATAACACTTTTTGCTCGACCTAGGAATCGAACCGACGACCTCTACCGTAGCAGTAGCGCTTAGAACCACTAGGCTAACGCAGTTAATAGTTAGTTAAAAAAAATGTACAGTAATATTTGGTTTTTCTATAGAAAACTTAACATTTCTTGGGTTAATATACTTTGTACATACATACACACATACTCACACGTACACATAGTTTATTTGTACCTGAAATATTTAGATATGTATTGCTTATTACATAATAAAAGTATTTTACAGATTGCGAGTGGGTAAAACTGTAAATAAATCGAATTTCACCCTTTTCGTTGCCACAATCTTAATTCAATTCACTCCGGCATAACTCGGTCCTAAATTTTAGGGCAAGGGCACACACAAAAATATGTAGCATCACGCTATAACTCTTAATGGGTAGACAGGGAGTAGGTGGGCAGGTTAAGTTGATGTTTTAGGCTGAGGTCTTTCAGGCTAGAATTTAGGACGTTAAAGCATTCTTTTTTAAATATCATTGAATGGTAAACAATTCGGCGGTTCGATGTTAAGTGGTCACTGCTGCCTGCAGACTCTTTAATACCAGAAGCTTTGCAAATGCCGTGATGTCACTTTGTCACATCACGGGAGTCATGTGACTGTAACTACACCGGCACCCGTACCCTTCCAACCGGAACACAGCAACGCTTTTTTGCGACAGAAATAGGTATGGTGGTAGAAAAAAAACAGGTAACATATATTTATGGTACTAACTGTACCTACGTACTTACATAAATATATATATTTTTTTTTTTTTTTTTTTTACACACACTATCTTACAAAACAATAGAATGGTTCCAAAAAAAAAAAAAAGTTAAATCTAGGCTTATTCACTAAATTCATAAACAAACAATTTAACCTATTTAAATCTTTTACAATTGTATAATAATCTAAACTAATTTAAGTTCTAACTTTGTAAGGTTAGAACTTAAATTAGTTTATAATAAGAATATATAGGTATGTTGTGTACAACATACCTACATATTCTTATTATAACAAGTAAAATTCAACAAAACTCTTGCGAACTCACTCAAATTGCACGAAAATATGTCTATCCTTATGCAATTCATTGAGCACACGGATTGTGTGGTTGAGAGGTGTTTTTGCCAACAGATTGGTTCGAGCAGCAGGCACGGCCAGCAGTGGCGGTCGCCGCCGCCTCCACACATACCGGTCTGTCATGCACAGCTTTAGGTGACGAAGTAGGTAAGGACACGCCCCAACTTTTGTCACAACATAACAACTAGCACAACGCTATCGGAAATCATTAGGTAGTTAATGAAATGGGTAAATTTGGGACCCAAACTTGCTACCTAATGTAATGGAAGTTTAAGTGCTTTTTGCTTTGGATCTGCGAATCTCTTGGATGTGTTATTTTACTAATACTAGTATTGTAACTAATTTTCTTTTTTAACTGCCTCGTTGGCCCAGTGGTCCTAAGCGCTACTGCTACGCTACAGATCTTGGGTTCGATTACCAGGTCGAGCAAAAGTGTTTATTTTATTTTATTTTTAAGAACAACGTTGCCCCACACTAGGAATTTCTCCTGTATCGTGGATGCGTTTACAAACATATAAACCCACATACACAAACAGCCAGACCTGAAACAACTATCTGTTGGCCATACAAATATTTGTTTCGTGCGGGAATCGAACCCGCGACACGCAGCGCAACAGCCAATCATTTGCATAGGCCCGTAATTTCGTTCGCGTGAATGTCGGTTTTCAAGTTATTTTTTGCGAGGATCTCTAATCCTTATTCTAAAATAGAACTTCAACAATTGCTTAAATAATAATCTTAAAATAAATAAATACAATATCAGAATCTGTTTGAATGTCAAAGTAACATATTTTTACAATCAAAAAAAAATTTTTTTACGTAATTCCCGACAGAAAAATAGAAGTCCCTACCGTAGCTAACAAAAGAGCTGATAACTTTGAAATCGCTGAACCGATTTCAATTAAACAAAGGTAAGAACACTCCCGACTAATTCATCTTTCAAACAAGAAATACAGAATCAAAATCGGTTCATGCTTTCGGGACCTACGATGCCACAGACAGACACACACACACAAACTTATAACACACCGTCATTTTTGCGTCAGGGGTTAAAAATAAATATGAATATCTTCACGGTATAATACATTCGAATAAACGTTTTTAAAATTTTGTGTATATGACTTTTCTCTAGCTGTCTGATTGTTAGTAATCTCCAAAACGGCTGGTACGATTTTAACGGGACTTTCACTGGCTGATCTTATAAGGAGTAACTAATGCTACTATTATTTTAGGAAAAGGGTTCTGGAATTAGGGTTCTGCGCAAGAAAACAAAACCCCATGATTAAACAAACGAAAGGCATAAGCTAGTATTCCATAATTTTCATAGCTCTAGTCTAGCGCTCTAGGTTTTGCTAAGTAACCCGCAACATAAACAGCAAATGACCAAATTACTGTACTATGATAACTAACTCACACCATCACGCCTGTATTACCCGATGGGTTAGGCAGAGGTGTACCTTCACCTAGGCGACACGATATCCCTTGGTAAGACAGGTTGTTAGAATTTTGGGCTTTTGACTACAGTCTGACTATTATAGTCAAACACACATACCATCACGCCTGTATTCAGTATTAGGCAGAGGTGTGCCAACCCACAGTTCACTGGTATGCTTAGGTCCCATGTAATAGGAGGCGAGCCTTTAACCGGGCACAGATTCTAACTCCGAGCTGCTACTGAGAATTTCATAGATAAACCTAATAATACTTTTTGCTCGAACTGGGAATCGAACCCAAGACCTCTAGCGTAGCACGCGCTCTTAGGACCGCTAGGATATCGAGGCAGTTATAATAATATTAACCAAATATAAGAAATGTATTAATAGCAGTTGCTATGGTATCCAAAATGGTCTTATTTAAACGATAGAAAAGATTTTGTATTTTTTGTATTTACCTAGTATATAATACTTTTGTAGAGAACTTCTCCTAAACGGCTGATGATGATGATGATGATGATTTTTAACCCCCGACGCAAAAACGACGGGGTGTTATAAGTTTGACGTGTCCATGTATGTGTGTCTGTCTGTGGCATCGTAGCTCCCGAACGCATGAACTGATTTTGATTTTGTTTTTTGTGTATGAAAGGTTAATTAGTCGGAAGTGTTCATAGTTTTATTTGATGGAAATCGGTTCAGCGGTTCCAAAGTTATCAGCTCTTTTGTAAGCTACGATAGTGACTTTTTTTTTCTGTCGGGGGTTATTTAAATTTTTTATTGAAATTGTTTGTGTGTATGTGAGCGGCTCTCTGAAGAAGTTAAGATTTACAATCGGACTCGGTAGCCAATGTTTGAGCGGAACAACAGAATATCTGTTCCAATTACAAAAAATATTTCATTGATAGAAAGCGTCATGGACGAAGTCATGGGCAGACGTGAGTATTAAGTAAAGAATTTAATTTTGAGAGTTGCAATCTACATCTCAAGGGTAGGTTTAAAGTTCTGGGGTTGTATATAGCACCAATGTGGTTTTTTAGGGTTCCGTAAGTACTTCGAAAGGTAAATACGAAACATTTTGTCCGACTGTCACAATGGAGTGCTATCGAAATGTACCTACTCTCTAAAACCCTGACATGATTGTCTTGGGTTAAACAGTTTCCCAGCAAAGCCGATAAAAGCAAAAATATAGACAGTGTGGAAGATTGATCACAATAACAAATTCCTGCTCACACGATACCCTCAAAGGACACAAAAGCAATACTTTACAAAATTCGGCCATTCTTTAGTCGGAAAAAAGTTGGCCTCAAAAAACTGCGGGCTCCATACAATATATTTCGCCCTCCAAGTTTTCTAAGATGTTTTCTTTGTCCCGCCCCACTGTTTGCAGAAGGCCCTTTTTTCCTGCATAATGAGAGCCAATAATTGTACCGATTCCCTCTGTGAGGCGTCCGAATGAATTAAGTTAAGTATTCATCGGCGCCATCATTTTTGACACATTAGAATAAATTCGGGAGTTCCCTCATGAATACGATTTTTATTCAGTTTGTGTTTGAGATGATTTCTTTTAACTTTACGAGTCGTGTTGTTAAATGAAGACTTTGTGGTTTACTGGGATTGGCTAGCTTTTCGGATGCATAGTGTTCATTAAGGTACCTAAAGTTCATTTTTTGCAAGGCAAGTATAAAAAGCTACCACTTCTAGAAATACTTTTTGGTGTAAAGAAATATTTCCCGAGATTCCGGGATACCATTAAAAGGGATATCCCGGGATTCCGAGATTGCATAAAAACTAATGACGTGATAATTATTGATGCCAACATTAATAAATGAAAGTATTATATGTATTAAATCGTCCCGAAATCGACAATCTATACAAATGAATAAAACTGAAGTGTTAAGTTATTATTATTTGGAGAGGCGCCACGGCGCCCTCACCTACCGCCTGACGCAGGTCCTCACCGGACACGGGTGTTTCGGGAGGTTCCTGCACCTCATCGGGCGGGAGGAAACGTCCGGGTGTCACCATTGTGTGGATCGCCCCGAGGACACGGTGGAGCATACCGTGGCGGTATGCCCCGCTTGGGCGGAGCATCGCCGAGTCCTCGTGGAGGCCATCGGCGGCGGCGAACTCTCGCGTCCGGCCCTGGTGCAAGCCATGGTCCGGAGCGAGAGGGAATGGGATGCAGTCGCCTCCTTCTGCGAGGCAGTAATGCTTGAGAAGGAGGCGGCGGGACGGTTGAGACAGCGGTTCTCCCGTCCCAGCCGCCGCGGTAGACGCTCCGGACGTCGGGAGCCGCGAGACGACTCCCGGCCACCGTAGATACTGGCCTGTGGACGGTGAGCAATGGGTAGCTCACCGTCCTTACGTTGCATAACGACAGGCCGTGTCGACGGCGCGTTCGTGTTCCACGCGCGCCTCAAAGAGATGTCAGCAAAAGGAAGGGGCCACTGAGGGCCGATGCCTGCCGGGGCTGCGGGTTGTTCGCAAGAGATACCGCGCCCCCGGAACGCAAAGGGCACAAGAAGGAACATGGGTGGGTTTTAGTCAGTAAAAGTCTGACACTCCCTCCCGCCCCGCCCAGGGCGGGAGAAGTTATTTGATGATTTCCCACCCACCAAAAAAAAAAAAAAAAAAAAAGTTATTATTATTTGACTATGTTATTGTTATTTGACTCCTTATGTTAAAGTCTTCAGTTTCGGCTTTTAGTGTATAATTATTTTTATTTTCCTTACCTTTTTAGCTTTTTAACATATCCTTACATATAATTATAAGGATACATGATATCATAAAAACTTCTAAAATGTAATATTGAAAGTAACTTTTAAATTAGAGACTTTAAAAACTATAAATGTTACAAATTTTGATTTCCCACGATTTTATAAGAAATGTTATTTTTTAATTTTTAATTTGTATTTTTCAGATTGTATTTTTCATAGTTTAATTTTACCTTTAATGTTTCTGTGCCCAAACAGGGGCCATAACTGTTCTTTTAGCTTTAAACCTTATGTAACACCCTTATACACATTACGGTATGCAAATAAATAATAAGAATATGAAGTTGTAATGTCAAAATAACAGCTGTCTACAAAATAAATACAAAAACACCATTATTTATAATGTTGTCTGCCTGTGTGTTTCTTCGGGCTAATCTCCGAAACGGCTGTATTGATTTTGGCGGGACTTTCACGGGCAGATAGCTGATATTATAAGAAATAAAAAAACACGCGATAACCAATATTCACGCCAACGAAGTCACGGGTATAAGTTAGTACTATTTATAAAGAGTTCTTTCAAAACTATTAAGGAAATTTCACCTGGAGTGGCACCGCTGCATACAGACTATTAAAGCCATGTAGCGCTAGAAATGTAAATGCAATAAGTTGCAGACGTAAAGTCGGCACCATTCGACTCACGTATTCACATGCAACGCGGAAGTTCTGCAAGAACCCCCTAGAGGGGATAGGAAGGGGGAAGGTACGTTTGAAAATTAACAAAGTTTGTACTGCAAAAATGTGTTACATTTGTGTATACAAGATAATTGTTGGGTCACGTTCTTCGTTAATTAGACAAAGTCGGGGAACACCTGTAGTTTGTGATATTAGATGGTGTTTGTTTTTTAACGTTAATTGTTTTTGTTTGTCGGCTTATTTACCAAGAAACAAAGCGACAACATTTAAGTTGAAAAATTTTAATGTTTAGTTTAGAATTCTACCGTAACTAGTTAAACTTCGCGGTTTTACTTACGTTCTGTTACGTTTTTGGCCACTGCTTCGCTTGTGTAGGGCGTAGCGTGATGTTTTATACATACAAACGTTTCTCTTGAATCACCCTATCTATTGATGTGAACCACATTAAAATCAGTTGCAAAGTTTTAAAAATTTAAGCGTATAGAGAAACAGACAGCGGGAAGCGACTTTGTTTTACACTATGTGGAGACTAGTAATACCCCGTGGTGATACTCCGGTATGTTACATCTGTGGTTACTGCTCCACTTTCGTGTGTCATAGCGTAATGTTATTTATATAGGAATTTAGCGACCATATACAAAAAAAAACTTTTTTGATACCACTGGTAGGTCTTCAGATTAGAGTGTTTTAACAAACAAACCAAATAACTATTTAGCTTTATTATACGATAACAAATACTGGCCTTTTAATGTCACAGTGCAGGTTGAAGGCCTCATCTCATACATAAGAAGTAAGAGTATTGATTACCACACTCGCTCAAGACGGATTGGCGATTTCAGACGATAATTTGAAGATTTAATCCTTGACTTCAGCACGACGTTTTCCCTCATCGATGTTCTTAATGTTCAAGGTAAACTTAAAATGTAGATACAGGGTGTTTTTTTTTTTTTTGGTGGGTGGGTAATCATCAAATAACTTCTCCCGTCCTGGGCGGGGCGGGAGGGAGTGTCAGACTTTTACTGACTAAAACCCACCCAATTTTTTACTTTCATGTGCCCTTTGCGTTCCGGGGGCGCGGTATCTCTTGCGAACAACCTGAAGCCCCGGCAGGCATCGGCCCTCAGTGGCCCCTTCCTTTTGCTGACATCTCTTTGAGGCGCGCGTGGAACACGAATGCGCCGTCGACACGGCCTGTCGTTATGCAACGTAAGGACGGTGAGCTACCCATTGCTCACCGTCCACAGGCCCGAGATACAGGGTGTTATGGTAAACGAGGGACTTGCTTTAAGGGAGTGCTCATGAAAATGAACAACTTTTACTATAGTATAAACAGTAAAATCGAGAAAAAAAATCAACAGCTCCATACATTTACGTTCGCATAACTCGACAACATGTAAGGAACAACTGATTTTTTTTTGGCAATTTTAAGTTGGATTTCATAGTGAAAGTGAATTATTTTTATAAGCACTACACTCCTCTAAAGTCCCTTGTTTAAACTAACACCTTGTATATATGAATTGAAAAAAACTACTTGTTTTACTAGTACTTGGTCGGAATCGTACCCGCAATCTTATGCATGAGAAGCGGGAGCCTTAACCAATGGACTATCAGGAGCCATTTCGTACATTGTTATATTAGTTTCGAAGCCCAGTCTAGTGTACCAAGTTAGCCCAAACTTAGTTCCCGTGAGGGCTATCCGTCTACACTAGATATGCTATGGTGTGCTCGCTAAAATTATATTTTTTAGGCTCTAAAGGATTGTTTCTTATAAATGACCACTGCCCCGTGGGTCTCGTGGTCACAAGCGCGACTGTTGAGCGTGGGGGTCCCGGGTTCGATTCCCAGGTCGGGCAAAAAGTGTTCTTGGGGTTTTCAATTATGATTTGCTCAGTAGCAGCCCGGAGTTTGGAAGATGGTGGTGTGAGACCCCCGTGTCTCGGAAGCACGTAAAGCCGTTGGTCCCGGCTGTCATTCGTGGATCTTTGATAATCGTTTCGGATAGTCAGAAGCCTGGAAGTTGCACAACCAGTTTAACCAAGGGGTATCGTGTTGCCCAGTAACTGGGTTGTGGACGTCAGATAGGCAGTCGCTCCATGTAAAACATTGGTATTCAGCTGCATCCGGTTAGACTGAGAGCCGACCCCAACATAGTTGGGAAAAGGCTAAGCAGATGATGCCTGGTCTTTTTATATGAGAGAAAATAATATGCTGAACTGTTTATGTTTCATCATCATCTGCCTAGCCTTTGCCTAGCGTGTTGGATCGGCTTTCAAACAAAAAAAACTAAATTAAAATCGGTTCATGCGTTCGGGAGCTACGATGCCCCAGAAAACGCACACACACATACACGTCAAACTTATAACACCCCGTCGTTTTTGCGTCGGGGGTTAAAAATAGGTCCACATAATTATTTACTTACAACTAACTAGCGGTTCCACATTATACTTGTATTTTTTTCTCCTATGTTTATATTCCTCAACTGAATTGTTTATTTTCATTTGAAAGGGTGTAACTTCCAATAGGGTGGCAAAACAATTTCGAAAAAGGAACTGAAACCAAGTTAACCGACTTCCGAAACTAAAGTTAGTTTTCACTGCGCGATTTTTTTATTAGTTAATAACTTTTTTTATTCAAATAAAAGTCTTACTATGCTGAACCTTTGAACCAGTAACTCGGGTATTCATAACATGTACTGTGTGGAACTAAGATGGGCCGCAAGACGTGTGGACCGTCGGGACGCAAGTTTGAACACACTCCCCCTGCCATGCGGAAAAGTAACTGCTAGATATTTCATACTAGTTATAGCTCGCGACTTCGTCTGCTTGGAATAGTTACTTTAGGAAGCCTTTTCGATTTTTAAGATATTACAATTATTTTTTTTAACACGCTTCAGCAAATGTTTACTAATTTATTATCAAGTGTCTAAATACAAAGTTTCATGGTTATATTTTCAATATTGACAGATTTCTATACAAAGTTCCATGCTCTGTTTCAACCCCTTCAACCCCATTTATCTAGACAAAAACGTAGCCTACGTCTTTCTTCAAGGTCTAATCTAGCTCTGTACCAAATTTCATCGACATGGATTCAGCAGTTTAGGCGTGAAAGCGTACCAGACGGACAGAGTTACTTTCGCATGTACAATATGAGTATGAATGTGCTGTCAAAACGCGATTCCCCCATAGATTTTGTACAGCAATAGAAGATTGGGACGTTATTTTTTTTTCCAATTGACCAAGTATTTATTGTTTTCAAATAGCCTTGAAATCGAATTCTGCAGTTAATTGAAGATAATTAAGCTTTTAGAATAAAAATAAAGTGTTTTATTTAGCAGTTGTGTCTCAGAATTAGGGGTTGATGGTGTCAACGACCCAACTGTAACGATCATACGAGATCGTTGTGGATTAAAAGAGGATGTAAAAGGTTGGAAATTAAAAGAGTATGCTTAAATGGTTCGGTCATTTTGGGAGGATGACTGAAAGGCGACTAACAAAAGGGATTTATATGGCAGATGTGAGTAGCAACGCCGGGAGAAGACGCCCTAGAAAGACCTACCCTGAACTTATTCGTGAGATTCTTGAGAATGGTCGGGTGCGCAGTACTCGTAACCGGCGTGCTTATATGACTAGATGTATGAACCGGTGTATACAAGGATCGTAGCGTACCACCTGTGTTCGGTGAAGTCTGTCTACCCCCATGGCAAAAGACGTGAGTTTATTATGTGTGTTTAGATATTTTAAATCTATTTTATCTCTCTATCTATTTATACTAATTAATTTAAAATCTATTTTCAGTACAAGTTTGGGTCGTTGAAATGATATTACTGGAATTTGTAAACATTTGGCATATTCAATTAATTTCGACGTAAATAATTTAATTATTTAGAGACCACGAATTGGCTCGTTTTGACCAGAACTAACCCCAATTTATTACGTTATCGTGTATGCATCCCATCTATACTAATACTAGGTTCTGCCCGTGACTTCGTCCGCGTAGTTGTAATATTTTTAGGGTTCTGTACCTCAAAAGGAAAAAAACAGAAATTTTATAAGATCATTTTGTTGTCCAACCGTTTGTCTGTCTGTCAAGACCCTTTATTTCGGGAATTCGTGGAGGTATCAAGTTGAAAATTAAACCATATACTCATATCGACGGTCCCATGAAGTTGTGAAAAAACTTCTAAGTTTACGTGAAAAAAAGATACGGCCGTTTATTCAGCAAACAATGCATATTTCGATACTATCAAGGGAATCAAAACTCATAGGGTAGTTCCCGTTGGCCTAGAACTATGAAATTTGGCAAGTAACATCGCTGTACAACACAAGTACAAGAAAAAGTCTCAAAGATATACATTATTAGTTTAATCTTTAATAAATAGGGGTCTATATTTTTTATAGAGGTCGAAGTTTCAAATTAAAGCAACTAGTAAAAATGTGGTATCATTTAAAAGGGCTTGATGTGCGCATTGCAAAATTTTTATTTTTATTTTTTTTCGACGAAAAATTTCTTATTAAATTCAATTCAATAGTTTATTTCAGATAAATTACAAATTATATAACATATCCATATTTGGGTCGGGTAACCAATTAATAAATAACATTTACGATACATATGACAATAACACACACAATACACAGATGCACCAAATCAAGAACGCCTGACATGTTGTCTTGTCCAATACTCCATGAGGGAACTGTCAGTGTCCATCCTCTCCGCAATGAGTTGCAAGAAGCTGTTGGGGCTGCCCCGCTAGCGGCGCATCAGGGACGCTATTCGTTTGCGACGTATTGCTGTAAAGCCATTCACTCTTATTGATAATTAAAAATATAAATAAAAACCGTTTCTCTGTCTCCGTAGTCTGTGAAACGGATTTTGTTTTATTTAATTTAATTCTGTAAATTATAATGATCTTACGTACAGAACCATCGGTGGGCGAGTCTGACTCGCACTTGTCCGGTTTTTTTTTATTCAATCATTATTCGAATCCATCTATTATCATAAGAACGTTATTGTAGTTTTCCTCAGGGAGTTTTTTTTCGGGATGAAAGGTCCCTATAAGACCCTATGTCCGTTTCTGTACATCTGACAACGTATAATATGCAAAATTTCAGGGCGATCGGTTCAGTGGTTTAGACGTGAAAAGGTAACAAACAAACTTACTTTCGCATTTAGATATAATATTAGGTAGACTAATATAGCTGAAGAGGATTTTGGTTTGTTTGTTTAAACACGCTAATTTCCAGAACTATCACTCGGATTGGAAACAATATTTTTGTATATTACAGCCAGATTCATGAGAAATAGTATAGGCTATATAACATCACGCTACAGTCTTCGAGATCGGAGCAGTAAAAGAAGACGTAACTTAACGCGGTTAAAAAAAAACATACGGACAAAGTCGCGAGCAGAACCTAGTTTTATATAATCATCTCGTTTTTCCGCTTCATTTGACAGCTGTCAATTAATGGAATTAGTACGTAAACTTGTAACGACCAACTTTATGAACGTAATAAATCAAAATCAGGTTTAATGTAAGGTTAACCTTCGTAAAGACGAGAAGGTTCAGGGATTTGGATATTTGTAGGGTTCCGTAATGAATGGGTAAAGTGGGACCCTATTACTAAGATTCCGCCGTCTCTCTGTCCGTCTGTCACCGGGTTTTATCTCATGAACCGTGATAGTTAGACAGTCGAAATAAATAACAGCAAATGCTAAAAAACAGAATAAAGTAAAGAATTAAGGGGGCTCCCATACAACAAACGTGATGTTTTTGCTCGATAACCCCAACAGGTAGACGCTTGACATATTTAAATAATATTTTAGTAGTATTTTAGTAAAATATTCACTTTAAAAATAAATAATTAAAATTAAAATAAAGCAAATATTTTTATAAAATAATGGAACGGAACCCTTTGTGCGCGAGTACGACTCGCACTTGGCCGGTTTTTATAGCACACGCATTGTTTTACAAAGTCAAAGCATTTTTTTGTATAATATATTTCATTTCGTTATATTATCCTTTCAGTTCGATGTCGTCTGCTATGCTAGAGGTCTTGGGTTCGATTCCCAGGTCGAGCAAAAAGTGTTATTGGGTTTTTCTATGAAATTCTCAGTAGCAGCTCGGAGTTAGGATTTGTGCCCGATTAATGGCAATAGGCTCGCCCCTATTACATGGGACCTAAACATACCGGCGAACTGTGGTTGTACATTGTTCCATCTCTCCCTAACCCTTCGGGGAATATAGGCGTGATGGTAATGGTATGTGGTGCCGTTGATGTCCAAGATAAACTTAGACAGTACTGATGAATTAGAAACAGTCACATTGGTACTTATCCGGTATCGAACCCGTAACATCATGCACAAGAGGCGAGCGCCTTAAAAACTGAGCCATTATGACATGCATCATTAAAATAACAAAAGCCGTGTACTTCCCTTGCTACATAATATAACATTCATGTTATCTTCGCAGTAGGTACGTAGTGACTACGTCGATTTTATGACAGACGATAAAAACTTTACAGATCGGTCAACATAAAAATGGGAGTTTAACGATTGCGGATAATATCCGCACCGTATCCGAATTTCGTGTTGGACGAAAAAATTAAGTGTCTTATCTGGCTTATCTATATTATGTTGTCTTCAATTTTAGTAACAATAATGTTGAAAATATATATTTTTTATGACATTTGATGGCGTGAGTTGAAGGGCCACCTGATGTTAAGTGGTCACCGCTGCCTATAGTCATCCGCAATACCTTGTAAATACGTTGCTATCCCAGAGACAAAATTGAAATGTCTCGTGTGCCTGTAATTACACCAGCACCCATATCCTTCAAGCCAGAACATAGCACCGACCGTTCACGTAGCGTCCGACGAGTGACGATCTTTACTGACTCTAGCTTTACATAAAACATGAACAGACTATTTTTTTTAATGCTCCTGCATCGCAGTTGTGTTTACAAACATATAAATTCACACACACACACATCCAGACCCAGTACAACTATCTGTAGGCCATACAAATATTTGTTCGGCGCAAGAATCGAATCCGCGACACACAGCGCACAGCTAATCACTCAGCCACTGATGTGCAAATTATGACGTCAATACATACTATGATTTGGTTGCCTCTAAGTATACAAGGTTATTTATTTTTTAATCAGTATTCTCCAGGAGTCGTGAGCACAAACGTCAAGGTAATTTTGGGGTTTTTGGTTTGACGTTTTTGCTCACGACTCGTGGCGGCTACTATATCAGCTTTAGAATCGAATATCAGCTGAAAAAAAAAGCCCATCATCATCATGATGAGTATCGAATATCAGCTGATCCATCTTACATTTTTTGTTCGAATAACTCGACAAAATGTATAAGTCAGCTGTTTTTTGATTTTTTGATTTGGAGGTTGGTCATTATTCATTATAAGTGCAATGACCCCTTTTCAGGTTTAGTTTCTGTTAAACAAAAGATAAGGTTGTATAATTGGGGGTTGGTTTCACTACCTTCATGCTCCACGTTCAAAATGATTTCATAGGAATTCTGTTCCATTTTTGAATTTATAGACTCATATTCGATCACTGAAAAAATAACCTACAACCTCCATCATAATAATGCAGTGGACGCCATAAAGGTGTATTTACTATACTCACTTCACTAAAATAAACTCAATTTTTGAAAATAGACATCACACACATACCATCACGCCTGTATTCCCCGGAGGGTTAGGCAGAGGTGTACCAATGTACACCCACAGTTCGCCGGTATGTTTAGGTCTCGTGTAATAGGGGGCGAGCCTATTGCCATTAACCGGGCACAAATCCTAACTCCGAGCTGCTACTGAGAATTTCGTAGAAAATCCCAATAACACTTTTTGCTCGACCTGGGAATCGAACCCAATCGAACCCAGTCGCACTTAGCACCACTAGGCTACCGAGGCAGTTTGAAAATAGAATGGTGTTTATATAGTATATTTTTACACGTGAGTTTCACTACCGTCATGTATCAAGTAGTTTCCAACTACAAAAAGCGTCGCAAGGGACCAATCACTGTTTACATGCCAAGTATCAAGTCTTCACGTAGTCCTAAAAGTTTCAGGGCGGTCAAGTGACTAGACACTTTATGTACTCTGGTTGGTAACTTTTTTAACTGATGTACTTTGTTATAGTGATGTTTTTATAGTATCTTTTAGCGTAGTGATCGCCGTAATTCGAGTATAAATAGTCACTTGACTAAACTGTGGGTGTGTGTACATTGGTACACCTCTGCCTAACCCAACGGAGAATACAGGCGTGATGGTATGTTGACTAAAATATTGTACGATACATAAGAATTTACATTAGAATTAGCTTCTGTAAGTGTCTTCGTCCGCGTGGTTTATTTTCATATAAAATTAAACCATGATTCGGAAGACATGTGGCGCCATCTATTGTTATAACAACGTTATTGTTGTTTTCCTCGGCAATAGTACTTTTTTTGCAATGAAAGGTACCCTATCTCCGTTTCTGTACACTTGACAACCTATACGGAAAATTTCAAGGTGATCAGTTCAGTGGTTTTGGCGTGAAAAGATAACAAACAAATTTACTTTCACGTTTAAAATATTAGTTAGTATTGTTTGTAGTGGTGGAAATTTTAAATAAAACACAAAAACGAAAGTGCTTTTTAAAATTCTAATTTAAATAAATGATTTGACTTTAACTTTAGTAACTTAAAAACACAAAATTAAAAATTTTAAGTACTTAACCCCAGACAGAAGAAAAACATCACTACCGTAGGTAACAAAACAGCTGATAACTTTAAAACCGCTGAACCGATTTCTATCAAACAAAGCTAAGACACTCCCGACTAATTCACATTTCAAACAATAAAAACAAAAACAACATCGGTTCATGCGTTCGGGAGCTACGATGCCACAGACAGACACACACACAGACACGTCAAACTTCATAACACCCCGTCGTTTTTGTAAAGTCTAAAATTGCCGACAGTTTATAATTTTATAGATTAAAAAAGAAATTAAACTGTTATCAAGTATGTTGGTAGTTGTACGTCTCATATGTACATTTCTTTATTGTAACACAATTAAAAAAGAAAAATAAAGAACACATTTTTTTTGGGGCAGTCATGTAAAAAGGATTAAAAGTAATTTCAGATACACAATCATTCTACTAAAAGCCTGAAATATTTGACGTTCGTAAAGATTGAAAATGGGAGAATGCTTAGATACTTGTAAGGTCCTTGACCCTATCTCAAGTTTAGCAAAACCTCGGCTGCTAAGTAACAAAGTGTATTTTGAAAATAAAATCCTTAAAATGTCTAACAACCCTTCAACTTAAATGGAAGACGTCTATCAAATTAACAGACAATTAAAAAAATATATTTTGACAGTCGAGAAAGCTCAAACACTTTGAACACCATTTTGTCCAAATTCTCGTTCTGATCAAAAAACTAATTTGTGAGACAAAAAGAAAATTACCGGCCGAGATTCCCTCACTCACTTAGTGGACGAAATGCCGCTTTCGCGTTTAGAAAAATTAAATAAGACACCGAATATTTACACTTATCTACGACGCTATTTTGAAGCACTTTACTTTCTTTCGCTCCCTCGTTTTAGAAGGTGGTAAGGGCGTGGTCCCTTTGAGAGCGACTAAAGACCCGTTTGTAATAGTTACCTGCAGAAATAGTAGGATTTTTGATTTGTAGATGTGACGTTTTATTTAAGCTCGAGGTAGTTCGCTCAAAAAGTCTAAAGTGGACCAAAGTGTTGCTTTGCAGAAACTTTATGTTTTATACACTGGTTTAACACCGCACCACATACCATCACGCCTGTATTGCCCAAAGGGTTACGCAGAGGTGTACTAATAGGTCCTATGTAATACGGTCGAGCCTATTGCCATTAACCGGGCACAAATCCTAATTCCGAACTGCTACTGAGGATTTCATAGAAAAACCTAATAACACTTTTTGATTGACCTGAAAATCGAACCCAAGTCACACACACACATTGGTTTAATTTACTCATTTTGAATAATAGAAAAGTAAAAAAAAAGGTTACCCAGTTGATGGCGGGGTAGACTGCTCATGGTTTACTTGTGAAAGAATCTTAACCTACTATAAACGCGAAAATTTGTAAGGCTGGATGTTTATTACTCTTTCACACTTAAACAGCTCAAGGGTAACCAGCAAAAATGGGTATTTTCAATTCAAAAATCGATCAATTTTAAGTTTCGTTTTCAACGTGATGCGTACCTTCCTCTATGTGACCTGCTTTGGCCGAATAGTGTGACAGCCTTGTTCTATAGCAGTATTAAGGCCCAGACGCACTACCTATTAAAAAGAATAAATTAAACGCTTGCAGTGGGACCTGCACCTAACGTCTAATGGTTCCCTCCCCTCGGTCACGTACCCAGCACTTCGGCCATGTCTTATTTAATTAAAGAAAAATATAAATTAGAATAAATTTTAATGGCAATGGCAACATTCTGAAAGAAGCGTCACGTGGGACAAAATTTTGGCGGCTGCTTTAATATTTTAGTAAATATTTTTTTATCGTTATTTTATTTAATTTTGTTAGTTTAAGTTCGTTGAATTTGTAAATGGAAACTTTAGATTATTATTATGTTAAGGGTTGTTTTAGTTTTAAGATATAAATATTATGTTTCAATTTTGAGTGTTTTCATTTTGTAAATTTAATATTGTGCAACTAAACAATGTATGATTTTAATTAGTTTAATTTTTTTTTTAGTCTTGCTTTTGTATTTATTATTTATATTTCTTTCGTAATAAACGAATGACCCACATTTTCTGAATAATTAAATTAAATAGGTGCATCAAATAAATTCAATATGCCAAATGAGTTGCATCACTGTCCAGCAATTGAACCGTTGTTCAATGCAAGTTCAAAACTTAAGCTCAGAATAGATTCAAAATTAATTAACATAAAAAATTCAATGTCATTGGAATCACTTCGAAAATGGGAGAATTTATTACGTTTGTTGCTGTGCTATGCTTGAGATAAGCGGTCGATACCTATTGTCAGATATAATTTATGATAATGTTAAGGTGTTACAAGGTTAAGGTGATTTAGTTAACTTATCTCACCAAGAGAGATTTTTACAGAATAGCACTGCTGATATAGGAGATAATGTAAGGTCAGAAATCAAAGAGCATAAATAAGATCAACTTAAGGAAAAACCGTTATATAAGTTAAGACGCACTTATGCCATGGTTCACTACTTACACATTAAGCGCTGAACGTAATTAGAACATCACTGCATCCCTGTCTAGTCGTTTGAAGTTGACAGAGACAAAATGATAATGTTATTACGGTTAGTGCTAACGTGTTTAGTGATTAGTCGTGCAAGCGGGCCTTAGAATCCATCATTCAAACAATGTACATACCTAAGTAACATTGGACTTTCCATATTTATGAACGTGACATTTATGTAGTGTAAATAATTACATAGGTACGGTAAACAAATGGCTAGGCTGCCTACATTTATAAAAGGTCTTTGGGACTTTTTATACCCTACGGTACTTTTACGACACGATTAGTCGTATACAATACTCGATGCGTCGTACATCGCGTTTGATATGCTATATGTGCAAAGTATGTTATGTTTAGGTCCCATGTGACAGGGGGCGAGCCTCTTGCCATTAACCGTTCACAAATCCTAACTCCGAGCTGCTACTGAGAATTTTATAAAAAAACCCAATAATACTTTTTGCTCGACCTGGGAATCGAATCCAAGACCACTAGCGTAGCAGTCGCGCTTAGGACCACTAGGCTACCGAGGCAGCTAAATAGTAGAAGATGAATCAAATAATATCACATTCGGTGCATATTGAACCCTCAGTACCTAATTCGTAATTCTAAGAGTTTTATGAAAAAATAAAAAATGAAACAAATTACAAAATCGTCTACACTAAAATACCCTACGAAAGTCAACGTCGGTTAAGTGAAACCTCAGTTTTCCTTACAATTTGCACGGCACGATAAGCACGCCGCACACCTGAACGATTCAGCGGTATTGGGTTGAAATAGCGCAAGTTTGTAAGCGCCCTAATTAAATTGAAAGAGGATTATTTCTGTGAATTTATTTTTGTATTAAACAGGAGGTGGATAAGCTGATTAATCTCGGTATATTAATTATAAGTTTTGGTTTATGAATAGGTACTTTTATTCAGGTATATTTGTAGTGTGGAACTTCATAAATCGATGCACGTACGCATTCACATCACGTACATGAGACATTTTAACTTTGTCTCTGGGATGGCAATGCATTTGCAAGGCCTCTGGTATTGCAGATGTCTATAGGTAGCGGTGTCCACTTAACATTAGGTGGGCCATTGCCTTGTTCTCCAACCAATGACTTAAAAAAAATAAGGTAAAGGTCAATACCTGTTTGTGTGAGAAGTACAGACAGCGTCATCAACTGGTTACCCCCTTTTCGAACAAATTTTAATGCAAGAGGGGTAAGCAATTGATGACGCTGTCTGTACCTAATTCAGGGTTAAACAATCTTCAGCTAGTGACAAGATGGTTTATAATTATTATAAATATAAATGTTATTATTATAAATGCAAATTTACTCTGTCTGTTTAATATGAGGACAAAAGCTAGTAAGTTTATTGTCTAACTGCAGGGAAAAATCTAAAAAAAAAATGATATGTCCTATATGTCATACACAAATATCACTACCGCGACATTCCGATCTAAAAGTGAGACGGATCCTTTTCAACGACCGTCAAACGATTCAATAGACACGATCACCATTTTATTTTCATTAATACAGGGTTGATCCCTTCGCCTTGTACTTATGTACGTGAGAACAGGGAAACATTCGGATCCCGTAGAGATATTGTTACAAGGGTCTAACGGGACCGAAGACTCTCGAATGTACTTCTTAAATGGCATGCTCACGGCTGGTTAGGATGGCGAACTTACTGGGTAGTCCTAGATCCTGGAGGCGCCAGACTTTCGGTGTTTAGCGTGGCAGGAATTTCGTCAGTGGGTCATTTTAGGGAGTTTTGAGAATAGATAAGTATTTCTATGGAGCTATGCGTACTTGCTTGCTTGAATGATGGACTCTTTTTCGGGTATCGGGTACAAAATGTACCTTATTCATTTACAGTGTACATGCGATGGCTGATTTTTGTAATGTGCTTTAGATCGCCTAACTTAACTACACAAATCACTCTCTCTGATATTAAAACAACCATGCTAAACTGACGTAAGTGTGGTGACATTGGAACCTCAGTTCATAGGTTATCCGCTACTAGAGGACATATTATTTGTTGTATTTGTTACTGTAATACGAACTACAGAAACGCCAACGCTTTTTTCAGGACATTTTTTAAATACAGAAGACCGACCTGTATTCCCCGGAGGGTTAGGCAGAGGTCTACCAATTTACACCCACAGTTCGCCGGTATGTTTTAGGTCCCATGTAATAGGGTCGAGCCTATTGTCATTAACCGGGCACAAATCCTAACTCCGAGCTGCTACTGACAATTTCATAGAAAAACCCAATAACACTTTTTGCTCGACCTGGTAATCGAACCTAAGACCTCTAGCGTGGCAGTCGCACTTATCACCACTAGGCTACCGAGGCAGTTAGGCGAGGTTAGTTAAGGCAGACCGACGTCGTCGAGAGATCGAAGATCCTTTGCCTTCGGAATTTATTCCACACTCTGCTGGGATACTTTATGTGGAATATGGTCAATGTAGTTTAAATATATTTAGGCTTTGTCTTCAACTAAATGTAACCGGAACTGATCTTTCGACATTATGCATGCTTTTAATTTTTTTTGATAATAATATTGGCAGTTCCAACCATCCGTGTGTCACCCGAACGTTGGGCAAGAGTCACGGTAGTACGGCCACCTGCAATGGGCACGCCAGTATAACGGACACTTTACGATCAAGGGATGCCAGCTAAAGTGGTGGGGTATTACTTGTAATTCTATTTTTGTGGGTAGGTCAATTTTATTTTTGGATTGGTTACATTTTGTGGTTCAATTTTGGGGGTAAAGATGGAATAATATTTTTTCGTTTCTGTTATTTTAGTATTTATGGTGTCTATTTTTTTTAAAGTGCTCTTAGATTAGATCTTATTGGTTGTATAATAATCATTAAGCACTGTTACATTATGGGGAAATTTTTTATCGTCATTGCCCTGAGGCATTTGTTACATTGGCCTTCAGAGGGACGTACCAGGGCCTGCACGTGGCGAATTATGTCTCAATCCCTTCCTGCCTTCCCTCCTTCTATTCTCTTTATTTTTCTTCAAGATGTCTGAATCCTAAGTAATACATACAGCAAAACTCATACCGTCTGTTTTGAGGTAGAACGCTCAAACTCGCTTCCAAATAAACCAAATGGTTGCAACTATTAAAAAGTGCCAGTAAATACTCTGTACCGCTAGCGTTATGATTTTTAGTCGGTTATTAAATTTTAAAAAATCCGCTGTTCCATATATGTATTTAGACTTTTGTATGAAGAAGCAGATTAATAAAAGAAACCGTAATAATAACAGATGTTTTAAATTTTCGAAGGGCTCCAGAAACATAATACTGAGTCCATGGTAAAACTTTTCGTTACAATGTCTCGTTCATCCGTTAGATATTCATCTTTAAACACACATACCATCACGCCTGTCTTCCCCAGAGTGTTAGGCAGAGGTCTATCAATGTACCCCCACAGTTCGCCGGTATGTTTTGAGTTCCCATGTATTAGGGGGCGAGCTTATTGCCATTAACCGGGCACAAATCCTAACTCCGAGCTGCTACTGAAAAATTCATAGAAAAACCCAATAATACTTTTTGCTCGACCTGGGAATCGAACCCAAGACCTCTAGCTTAGCAGTCGTGATTAGGACCACTGGACCAACGAGGCAGTTCTTAAACAAAATCAAATACAAATTAAAACATAAACACGAGAGAAAAACAATAAACAAACTCATTCAAATGTATTCGTGTAACATTAAATGCGACAATACGTTCACAGAATCATTCTTTTTTAACCCTTCTCAGTAGCATTGTATTACATAATTAACCCTGTCGTGGTTTCAACCCTAAACAGAAGGTCGAATGATAAATTGGACCCCCTCCCTCACCTACAAAAAGTATGGGGCGAAAAAAGACAGTTTCGGGGTTGATGTCGTAAATAATTTCGCTTCTTTGTCTTTTAGGCTTTTAATTGAGTTTTTTGTTTCGGAAAAGTAAGCCAATGAGTGTCGTTGGGTAGCACCTACCTTTATAAGGATTATGGGTCAGTGTGCTACTTTGTCGAGTGTAGTTCCGTAAAAGATACGTAGGACGGTAACTTCGTAATTTTATTCCTGGTCTGCGAATTTATTAGATTAGCTTTTGTTTTTTTTTTTTTTTGGTGGGTGGGAAATCATCAAATAACTTCTCCCGCCCTAGGCGGGGTGGAAGGGAGTGTCAGACTTTTACTGACTGAAACCCACCCATGTGCCCTTTGCGTTCCGGGGGCGCGGTATCTCTTGCGAACAACCTGCAGCCCCGGCAGGCATCGGCCCTCAGTGGCCCCTTCCGTATGCTCACAGATTAGTAGCTTAAGCATAAAAACTCTTCAACTTTACTTTATTTGTGTAGATGCCCCGTTGGTCTAATGATGGCAAGTACGACTGTTGAGCGTTGGGTCCTGGATTCAATTCCCAAGTCCGTCAAAAAGTGTTGTTGTTTTCATTAAGAATTTTTCACCCCCTTGCCTCGGAAACCACGTAAAGCCGTTGGTCCTGAGCCCGATTTCTCTCCGGTCGTATCGGATTGCCATTCCACCGGACTATAAGAGTTAAAGAAGAGGGAGTGCACCTGTGTTTGCGTACACACTTGTGCACTATAATATCTCTTGCGTACTTGGCTAGTGTGCATTAAAATTAGCCGCCGTGGCCGGAATCGGTCTGAAGAATACATACATACATTAGTATAGATTTAGGTTTTTTCGTATTTCCATCGCAAATTACCTAGCTCAGTTTACAGGCTGAATTCCAATTTTATACCGACATGAAGTTTTAAAATAGATTGGAACATTTTAAATCACAAATGTATGCCTTTCAGCTTACAATTACACTGAAATAAGATTTTTTTTTGTGGCTGTAATTGTGTAATAAATTCGTCGCGTGCTTGACATAACCTAGGCTTGGATTGTTCGTGACTAAACCTAGGTACGCTAGTTAAAATTAAATTACCTGTTACAATTTGAAATGTTTATAGTTTTTTTTTGGGTTCAGAAGTATTTTTTCCGATTATAACTCTTGTTATAACTCTCGTTAGCCTAGTGGTGGCAAGCGCGACTGCTACGCTATAGGTCTTGGGTTCGATTCCCAATTCGAGCAAAGTGTTATGGGTTTTTTCATGAAATTCTCAATAGAAGCTCGGAGTTAGGATTTGTGCCCGGTTAATGGCAATATATAATTTTGTTAAATTCTGTGTTTGGGCTAGTATTCCGCTACGGCAACATCATTCGCTGACACAGTCATTATATCCTTACGTGTGCAGATGACAGGGCATGCGGAGCAAGATAGAAAGTAGGCCATGGTCGGTGGAGACACGTCTCTTATTTTTGTATGAAAATGTTAATAAAAAAATGTAACATTTAGTAAATAGAACAACAAAAGTAAAACAACTGCCTCGTTGCCCTAGTGGTCCTAAGCGCGACTGCTACACTAGAGGTCTTGGGTTCGATTCCCAGGTCGAGCAAAAAGTATTATTGGGTTTTTCTATGAAATTCTCAGTAGCAGGTCGGAGTTAGGATTTGTGCCCAGTTAATGGCAATAGGCTCGCCCCATATTACATGGGACCTAAACATACTGGCGAACTGTGGGTGTACAGTGTTACACCTCTGCCTAACCCTTCGGGGAATGCAGGCGTGATGGTATGTTATTTTATTTAGTAAATTTGCACTCGTGCAAAGCAGGGCCGGGTCACTCACTAGCTTAAAAATACAAAAAAATATTACATAAATAATTAATTTTACTAAGTATTTTAACTTCAACGATAAACGTACATTTTGTAGAACATTTCTCCTTGAAATGCACGGACCTAATACTGGTTATAAATTAATTTCTCATGTTATAACTGAGTCTAGTGAGATTAATATTGTATCCGGGAAACCTTTTACATTGTTGTGCTGCGTTTGAGGTGATACCGCAGGAGAGTAACTCGCCTAAACTTACAACTTTATTTAGGCGAGTTACTCTCCTGTGGTGTCGGTTTGTAACCCAGACACACAACTTGCACAAATATGTGTAAACATGGGTAGGATGAATTAGTGCAAGTATTGGTGTTATTAGTGGAATACACCGCGCGCTGTAACTTGTTGTACAAGTATAAACTTGCTTAAGTATGTTGGTATGTTTGTAAAAAAATTGAATTTGAATAAAAAATGAAAAATGAAAAAAAAATAAAAAATGAAATTTGAATAAAATTGCAGCGACTGTTGACACGATCTTTGTTTAGTTTAAATAACTACACTTAGTTAACAAGTCACTTAGTTGACGGCACGGTTGGCGCAGTGGCTGAGCAATTGGCTGCTGCGCTGCGTGTCGCGGGCTCGATTCCCCCACGGAACAAATATTTGTATGGCCTACAGATAGTTGTTTCGGGTCTGGCTGTTTGTGTATGTGAGTTTATATGTTTGTAAACGCACCCACGATAGAGGAGAAATTCCTAGTATGGGGCAATGTTTTAAAAAATAAATAAATAGGTAAATAAGTGTGTTCATTAGAATTAGCGAAAAGAAATAAACCCACAACTTCACAATAATTAAATGAACTACGTCGAACTAATTATATATGTCGAATATGTTACTAGCCAGCAATAAAAGCAGTATAAAAAGATTTTAAATTAATCAGCGTTAAATATTCAATATAATTACAATCGCTTCAAAAAATAGGAAAAAAATAGATGTGTGTTCGTATGATTCGGCAAAACTAAACACAATTATACTTGATCGAGTAACTATTCTGCTAAACGAGGCACGACTCCTGCATGGGTAATCATTCTCACTTAGCCCCACTCCAACTCCCATCAGGGATTCAAAAGCAACAAGAAAAAAAATTAAATGTACGTTATTTCGCACATTATTTTAAAAGCGTAATACTGCGCTCATAGCCCATACTTAGTGTTCTAGTAGAGTACTTTGTTCTATATAATACTAAATGGAATTAACGACTTTCAGTTTGCGAAGCGGGGAACCGAAATATACGACTTTGGCGGTATGTGAAGTACTTTTTTTTTTTGGGACAAGCCCGCCACACTATTCCCAACCACTGCAACTTTTGTAAGCTAGAATCAACAGGACCGCCAGAAGAGCGCCGAGGCAGTGAAGCTCGACGAGTCCCGGAGAAACGATATAACTGTCTTGGATCCTGCAACGAAATTAATCAGAAAAGATTAGCGGAGGAGTAGGAAAAAATATAATTTCCACTTCCCTCCAAACAAGCAGGAGACAGAACAGAACTAGGCCAATAGGCACAAGGGGTTGTTTACAACTGGGAGAAGCCCAGATTGCCAAGCACCGCGGATGTGAAGTACCTATCTTCTTTTGTTTAATGTCACAAAAGTATGACGACATGTCTTTCTACTGATACTAGTTTCTGCATGCGACTTCATCCCATTATCCTACGGGAACCTTAAATTTTTTCGGGATAGAAAGTATCATCATCTACTTAGCCTTTTTCCAACTATGTTGGGGTCGGTTTCCAGTCTAACCGGATGCAGCTCAATATCAGTGTACATAGAGCGAGTGCTTATCTGACCTCAACAATTCAGTTACTGGGTAACACGATACCTCTTGGTAAGACTGTTTGCCAGACTTTCTGGCTTCTGACTATCCGTAACGACTGGCAAAGATCTACGAATGGCAGCTGGGACCAACGGCTTTACGTGCTTTCCGAAGCACACCACCAACGTCCAAACTCCGGGCTGTTACTGAGAAATTAGTAATGGAAAAATCCAATAACACTCTTTGCCCTACCCGGGAATCGAACCCAGGACCCCGTGCTCATTATAATAATGGGACAAGCCCGCCACACTATTCCCAACCACTGCAACTTCTGTAAGCCAGAATCAACAGTGGAGACCGCCAGAAGAGCGCCGAGGCAATGAAGCTCGACGAGTCCCGGAGAAACGATAAAACTGTCTTGGATCCCGCAACGAAATTAATCAGAAAAGATTAGCGGAGGAGTAGGAAAAAATATTGTTTCCACTTCCCTCCAAACAAGCAGGAGACAGAACAGAACTAGGCCAATAGGCACAAGGGGATATTTACAACTGGGAGAAGCCCAGATTGCCAAGCACCACGGTTTGCAATTGTTACTAACTTAGTGGGTCCTAATGTGAGCTGTTACATTTGATTCCAGTAATAGGTATGGCAAAAACGCCTGAACGCACGGAAATTAGTTCTAGTTTCTACGAGGTCCGCGTAATAAACTACACCGGATGTAACCAGTATACTGTCTAACATTATATTTCGTTCATTCTGCCAAAGATTACACTCCCATAAAATGTGATGAGCAGACTGTTCATATTCACAGTCAGATGTAGAACATTGACACAAGGGAGAAGCAACAAGCTTGAAAGAAAACAATTTACTCTTAAAGTTGCCGTGACCTGTGAGAAATTGGGCAACACAGTGGTCCACCTCCAGCCATGTTCTGGCCAGCCGTTCACGAACTGAGGGAAAGAACTGATGGAGGTGCCGGCCCTTAATGGAATTATCCCACCTACATTGCCATTCGGATAAAAGTTCCTCCCAGACGTCAGTCTGCGGTTTAAATAATCTAGAGATCTTAGCACGGTCCCGTTGTGTTAGAAAGCTTGCGTCCATGGTCTCTCGCGCAGAATAGTACATTGCAGCACGTCGCTGCACCTCAAGATCTACTGGAAGTACACCTGCAAGTACTGGTACCCGTGCTCATTAGTCAACCACGAGACCAACGGGATAGAAAGTATTTCATGTTTTATTCCACACTACAATCTATCTCATCACCAAATTTTAATCCAGATCCGTTCAGCCGTTTAAGAGTGAACAAGTAACAAACATCCATCCATCCATCCTCATAAACTTTCGCATTTATAATACTAGCTGCCGTCCGCGACTTCGTCCGCGTTAAAGATAATTGGTGATCCTGCGAGATTTTTTGAAGAATTTGTGTGCCCGGTTAATGGCAATAGGCTCGCCCCTTATTACATGGGACCTAAATATACCGGCGAACTGTGGGTGTACATTGTTACACCTCTGCCTAACCCTTCGGGGAATACAGGCGTGATGCTATATTTATTTATATATTTTATTTTGAATAAGTTATCTGAAAATTTGCAGCATCCTTTGTACGGCGAGTTTTACTTTGTACGTAGAAATGAATGCATTATGTAAGTAACTAACAGACCCTTGTTTAGGAAACTAGCCTTTGTAATACCTCACCTTTGTGTTTCTAATACAATGAAAGACGAAAATACGCCGCGTCCAAAGTCTTTGAACCAACCAAAGTCAAAGTCTTTAGTTTTATCTTCAATGAGTTCAACTATAGAAATGCAAGTAGAAGTTTCTGATGCCAAAACTAAGTTATTAAAGTAAGCAAGAAGTGCTTTAAGCCGACACCAGGCTTGCAGAATACGTAATGAAGACGGCTTTAATTACACCCTGAGATTGCGTTGTGCACCCCACTTTGAAAGTACCAACTGGGGGCAAAATTGTAAGGTGTGGAAGTGCCTTAACATTATATTAAAAAATGGTACTGATGCCGTGATAAACGTGGCCACGTTCTGGGGACGATTACTATAAGATAAATAGAATAAAAAAAAGATTTACTTATACACATACCATCAAGCCTGTATTCTCCGAAGGGTTAGACAGTGGTGTAACAATGTACACTCACAGTTCGCCAGTATGTTTAGGCCCCATATAATAGGGGGCGAGCCTATTGCCATTAACCGGGCACAAATCCTAACTCCGAGCTGCTACTAAGAATTTCATAGAAAAACCCAAATACACTTTTTGCTGATCTGGGAATCGAACCCAAGACCTCTGGCGTAGCAATCACGCTTGGAACCACTAGGCTAACGCGGCAGTTCTTGATTCCTGGCGAAGATTATTTCTCTTGAATAATAATGTGGGACTCAGGCCAAGTTTCGCCCTGCTTAATCCCTCTCTTCAGCTAGCTACCGCTTCTCGCTAACAGTGTTGCAACTCTCATTTTAACACTTACAACTATTTGCTGTTGACGTAATGAGAACTGCGGTCAGCTAAACCTACCAAAACCAAGCGACTGAATCGTTTAACCTCTTGACTTTATCATTCATTGCTCTTACCGTACAGTAAGTGAGAATAATGAGCGGAAGACGGCGCGCAATGGATGTGGTCTTGGGAGAATTTGTGACGGGAAAAGTAATGGTTGGTGTCCTAGTATAGGGTCGTTATAATTTCAAAAGTAAGGACAGGAATAGACGCGGTATAATACTAGTTATAAGGGTAGTGTAAACGTTAACCTCTAACCTGATGTCGGCAGTTTGTGAAACTCGAGTCCTTTTTTTAGAATAGGCTACTTTTCCTGTTTGTCACTTTGAGTAATTTTTTTTTTGGTTAAACAAAAAAAATAAACAAATGAAGGTTGAATTTAGCTGCCAGTCCCTTTTTTAAATGTTGATGGGACTTTGAAGTGGCTTGTGTCGACCACTCATAGAATTTCCTGTAATTTTCCGGGTGTGCCGAGTTTTGTACAGGATTTTAATTAGGACACCCTTTCCTTCCTAAATGTGGTTATTATGGTATGAACATATGTGTATAGAACATGTATGTTTAAGATTCTAGTGTCACGTAAAAGAGATGAAGAAAATATTTATACAAATAATAATCTTGACAAAACTGATCAAAAAATTAATAATTAAAATTTTTATGTAACCTCTGACAAAAAAATTGAAATCCCTTCCGCAGCTAACAATCGAGCTGATATTTTTAAAACTGCTGAACCGATTTCCATCGAACATAGCTAAGAACACTCCCGACTAATTCACCTTTCAAACAAAAAAAACTAAATCGGAATCGGTTCATGCGTTCGGGAGCTACGATATCATAGACACACACTCACATACAGACAGGTTTTTTTTTTTATTATTATTTTTTTTTTTGGTGGGTGGGAAATCATCAAATAACTTCTCCCGCCCTGGGCGGGGCGGGAGGGAGTGTCAGACTTTTACTGACTAAAACCCACCCATGTTCCTTCTTGTGCCCTTTGCGTTCCGGGGGCGCGGTATCTCTTGCGAACAACCCGCAGCCCCGGCAGGCATCGGCCCTCAGTGGCCCCTTCCTTTTGCTGACATCTCTTTGAGGCGCGCGTGGAACACGAACGCGCCGTCGACAAGGCCTGTCGTTATGCAACGTAAGGACGGTGAGCTACCCATTGCTCACCGTCCACAGGCCAGTAATACAGACACGTTAAACTTACCGTCGTTAACACCCCGTCGTTTTTGCGTTGGGGTTAAAAATACCAATGTATGAAACACCTTTTATTGGAAAATGGTTCGTTCGAATTTCCCGAATAGTAAACAGCTTCCAACTGAACAAGGACAACAAAACTAAAATGCTCGTACAAAAGCTGAAAATTACTTAACAATTTCCGACTAGCTTCCATTAGCCTTCAATCGAAAATAAATGTTCCTGAATAATATGTATTCTAATAATAATTATTTAACAATCTAAAACTTCGCTTCACTCAATAAATTTATTTCCTTGTAAAATTACTAAAACATATTTATTATTACATCCAACTTTGTACTGTCAAAAGTTTGGCAGCCCTGAAAAAATTTCTCCACTCGAAAAACATCTTTAATAATTTCGTATATAAGGATTGTTTTCGCTTGTAAATACAACGGTGTCTTGTCAGCCAGTCTCCTATATTTTCTGTTTTTTAAATGATGATGTAAAGCTATGAATTTATGTCTCTCTCTAGACGTCAGAACAATTTTCTTTTTCAAGTGGTCGTTGCGAGAGTTTCAAGGATTTGGGTTCCGTGGCTTGGAAACTGGGATAAGTGCGTTATGTATTATTTATGCTGGTGGCTTTTTGAGTTTGTCGAGAGAATGTTGGACTACTTTTAATTACACTACGTAATGTGTTATGCAGCCATTATAAAATGTGTATTCTTTCTTTCAAGGGGAAATAACAATTTTCAATTAATTCATTCTTTGTTGCCAACTTATTTTTTAACCTTGTTTCCGAGACGCAATGACGGCACAGTTATTTATAGATCTTTCACAGGCGTTACAGTACCATAAAAGTCTAACAACTATACTTTTTTTTAAAGTATTGTTGGATGGCAAACAAGCCGACGGCCCACCTGATGTTACGTGGTCACTGCTGCCCATAGACATCTGCAATACCAGAGGCTTTGCAAATGCGTTGCCATCCCAGAGACAAAGTTGTAATTTATTATGTGCCTGGAACACGACAACGCTGCTTATCGCCAGAAATAGGTAAGGTGGGATATCATGTTACCCATTAACTTGGTTGTGCAGGTGAGCGACAGTCACTCCATGTAAAATACTGGTAATCAGCGGCATCCAGTTAAACTGAGAGCCGACTCAGAACTCTACATAGCTGGGGGAAGGTTAGGCAGATTAAAAACAAACTATACGATATAATAATATTATAATCTTTACAAATATACCATCACGCCTGTATTCCCCGAAGGGTTAGACAGATGTATACCAATGTACACCCTCAGTTCGCCGATATGTTTAGGTCCCATGTAATAGGGGGCGAGCCTATTGCCATTAAATGGGCACAATTCCTAACTACGATCTGCTACTGAGAAAAATAATCGATAATTATAATCTTTACAAATAAATAAAATTGAATTGTTTATTTGTTGTGTTAAAATATCAGTTTTTTTTTACTTTTTACAAAGTACTTATAACAAAAAACTAATCTTTTAAATGTACTCATTCGAAAAATAAAAAGGCAAATGAAACACCTTAAATATAAAAAATCCTTTTTTTTCCATTTTTCTTATGCAGAACCCAGGCCATTTAAAAATTCCTTTTGTATTTTCGGTGTTAAAACAAAATTATAACAAATTATTGACTTTATATTTCTGCCTGTTTTCATAACAAATAATCAAAGTTTGTGTGATGCTTGTCATGACTTCTAGACATCTTTTCATGAAGGTTTTCCGGTTATGAAAACCTACCTAAGACAGCGTGTATGTTTAGTTTTTTTGTAAATATCGTTTTGTAAATAGTAGTTACTAGTCATTAAGAAATACCACGCACCGGAAGGCGCAATGTGAGAAGGCTCCCCAACTTGGTGGACCGACGACCTGGTAAAAGTCGCGAGTAATCGCTGAATGCAGCCAGCGCAGGACCAGTCATTGTGGCTATCTTTAGTGGAGGCCTATGTCCGGCAGTGGACATCAATTATCTGATATTGTGATGATCATAAAAGCCTACACAAGCGTATTAAAAACTATCATTTTTTTTTTTTTATGTAAAAATGTATATGAAAAAAAAAATAATGAAAGAAAGGAAGTATATAAATCACCAGCAACTGATGTTGTGCAAGTTTTAATAATTTTTGTTCAGAAAAATTAAAAACTCCGTAATACTCGTGAAGAATGGTCACGCCTCGGAAAAGTTATAATTTACGGATCAAATTAGTGGTGAAATTAATGTTAGGGATACTTTTATATTGCTTTGCATTTGTTTCTCAATGAAAAATACTAATGGAAATGCTTTATAATTTGTCATAATTTTTGTGCAGGAAAATGAAATGAATCTTACCAATTTATATCTTCACACGAAATTACCTTTTGGAAAGGGCCACTAGATTCAGTTCTTGTTGCTTGTAAATGACGTTTATAAGTATCTACTAATGGTTCAATTGAAAAAAAAGAAAAGTTGACTTTGACTATAACACTGACTGCCTCGTTAGCCTAGTGGTCCTAAGCGCAACTGCTACGCTAGCGGTCTTGGGTTCGATTCCCAGGTCGGGAAAAAATTGTTATTGGGTTTTTCTATTAAATTCTCAGTAGCATCTCGGAGTTGGGTTTTGTGCCCGGTTAATGGCAATAGGCTCGCCCCCTATTACATGGCAGCACACCGGCACACCGGCTAAACATACCGGCGAACTGTGGGTGTACATTGGCACACCTCTGCTAAATACCGAATACAGGCGTGATGGTATGTGTGTTTGACTATAATACTCAGACTGTAGTAAGTAGCTCCATGTAAAACACTGGTATTCAGCTGCATCCAGTTAAATTGGGATCCGACCTAAACAGTAAGGAAAAGGCTAGGCAGATGATGATGACTGGGTACATCGTTGTTTTTATGACGACTCCTCCGTTTTATACATAACTTTCAAACACCACACATAAAAAAATGAAAGCCCCGGACGGCGTCTACCCACTATGCTATATAGTTCTTTGTCTAACCCGTCTCTCATTAAACTTAGAATTAATTTACCCAACTAGGCTGCCATTTTGAACTTATACACATACATTTTTGCCCTTTCACGCGATGCCTGTAAATGTCTCCCTAAGGGTCGTTGAAACGACAGTCTCACTAATTGGTCCTATTCATTACTTGCGAGACGATGCCTTTGCAACTATGACATTTGATTCTGCAGCGCTAAAGCGGTAAGCGCTGGATTTTTCCGCTTTTTTTGCTGTTTTTTTATCGGACTGGTTCTTTTGTGTTTGACTGCTAATGAGGTTGGAACTTGGAACCTATTTAGGCGATCGTTTAGTAACCGCCTGAGACTCGGGGGAGGGGTTTCATAAAAAAAAACATGAAATATAATTAGGAGGTGTAGTGAGAAATGACGTGTATTTTTCGTCACACTTACGATTTCTAAACCAACAAAATATTTATCCTGAATTATTTTAAATTGTACCTCTATTTAAAAATTAAATTCTAAAAATATGAAGCCGATTTTTATTTTTTAACTGTCATTCTTAAAGGGACGCACCGTAATATTTATAAGTTTACCAGAAAAAATATAATAATTATTTTATATAGGAATATCGGTATTAATAAGTATCGGGATCGTATTAATAAGTACATATTAATGTAGCCCATCAGTACCGGAAACAGAAATTCCGATACTTATTAATACCGATATTCCTATATAAAATAATAATTTTTTTTTTAAGTAACCCCCGACAGAAGAATAAAAATACCAACTGCAGCTAACAAAAAAGCTGAAGACATTGAAACCACTGAACCGATTTCCACCGAAAATAGCTAAAGACACTCCTGACTAATTCACCTTTCAAACAAAAAGAAACTAAATCAAAATCGGTTGATGCGTTCGGGAGCTACGATGTCACAGACAGACAGACACACACACACACACAGACACTTCAAATTTATAACACCCGGTCGGTTTTGCGTCAGGGGTTAAAAATAATAAAAAAGAATGAAAATATTATTGTCTTTTTTTTTTTTTGGGGGGGGGGGTGGGTAATCATCAAATAACTTCTCCCGCCCTGGGCGGGGCGGGAGGGAGTGTCGGACTTTTACTGACTAAAACCCACCCATGTTCCTTCTTGTGCCCTTTGCGTTCCGGGGGCGCGGTATCTCTTAAGAACAACCCGCAGCCCCGGCAGGCATCGGCCCACAGTGGCCCCTTCTCTTTGCTGACATCTCTTTGAGGCGCGTGTGGAACACGAACGCGCCGTCGACACGGCCTGTCGTTATTTAAACGTAAGGACGGTCAGCTACCCATTGCTCACCGTCCACAGACCCGTATCTACGGTGGCCGGGAGTCGTCTCGCGATTATTATATGTCTGAAAAGAAAAAAAATATTAAAGACTTACTTAACAAAAAAGACTATAAATCTCTTATTCCGCCGCTACACACAGCCGCTGAAAGCGCTACCTTGTACAACGGAACCCCGTTCGCCACAGACGTGTAAATAAAAGTTTTTATGTCGTCACCCGTTCTTCGAATGATGACGAATCATCGCAGTCATTTCGGATGCCTGTTGTAAAGCGCTGTCAGTTAGCGTCTCTTCAAAGAAATGTACGAGTACACGAAGTCGTAAGTTTGAACTGAAGCCTTTAGAATTTGTGCTGTTAATTTAGTCTTGGTACTTGGTGTGTTAGGAACAGTGGAAATTAAAAATAAATTATAAAATATCAACTAAGAACAGTCGAGGGAGCTGTCTCTTGTTTGTAACAGTTATGTAATCAAAAACGTGGCATATGCGGGCGGATGTAATTCTTGCTTTTGTCTGGTCTTTTCAAAGTAAATTATAATAACATGGCGTAGAAACAAATATAAGGGTATGTTCGTAAGAGACACCGCGCCCTGCGACGCATAGGGCACAAGAAGGAACATGGGTGGGCTGTAGTCAGTAAAAGTCTGACACTCCCTCCCGCTCCGCTCAGGGCGGAGGAAGGGATTTGATGATTTCCCAAACTTAAAAAAAAATAACAAGAAGGGTAGCTATGTCATATATTTATATACTTAAGGTTAAAAAAAAGGTAATTAAGTTGGTTAATTAATTAGGTAATTTATGCAGACTTTATAACCATTTTTTTGAACGCCATAATTATATACCTACTTATTAAATATTTACGACCTTATTTGTTCTTGTTTAAAAAATTAAAAAAAATTAATAACCCCCGACACAAAAATAAAAATCCCTACCGCAGCTAACAAGAGCTGATAACTTTGAAACCGCTGAACCAATTTCCATCGACATAGCTAAGAACACTCCCGACTAATATACCTTTCAAACAAAAACAACTAAATCAAAATCGGTTCATGCATTCGAGAGCTACGATGCCACAGACACACACACACACATACATACACACAAACAAACACGTCAAACTTATAACACCCCGTCGTTTTTGCGTCGGGAGTTAAAAATAAACATATCTTCATCCTATCTTTAAAGTCACACATCATTTGTATGATCCGCGGAATACTCAGAACTATGTAAACACGCAAATATGCATTTAGTAAAATGCTGTTATGTGGACATTGCACAGATACACTTCAATGTTATTGTTCAAATTCAGAATTTAAAAAAATAAGGCCGATATACAAAAGTTTGAAGATCCTTTTTACTGACTTTAAATAATATGTTCAAACTTTTGATGGTTCTAAACGAGCGTAAATATTCTTGAATTTTTTACGTTCATTCAAGCGACATCGCAAGTGTCTCGATGACTTAGGGCTTACAATATAGGTCGGAATTGAACCGAAATGATCCGAAATCGTGTTCAGCGTTGTAAGATGATATTTACTTTATTAAATATCCTCGTAGCTTTACCGCTTGTTCGCGCATTGGTCATAACAAAGAAGAGCGCAACGGGCTGGTCGTCAGCTCAACGGCACTGGCTTCTCGCTGATTAGGTTAGGCTGCTTAACTGGACTTTAATGTGGTGCCTTAAAAAGTTCTCCAGTTAGGGATTATCTATACTACTACTATTAATGTACACTAATATTAGAAAGAGGAACGATTTGTATTTTTGTGTCTGTGTATGTTTGTAATGAATAAACTCAAAAAGTAATGCGCCGATTTCAAAAATTCTTTTACCATTCGAAAGCTACATTCACCCTGAGTAACACAGGTTATATAACATCACACTACGACACACGGGAGCGGAGCAGTAACGAAAGACGTAATGCGGGTGAAATTAGCCACGCGGACGAAGTCGCGAGCAGAAGCTAGTAATATTATAAAGAGGAAAGATTTTTTGTTTGTTTGTTTGTAATGAATAGGCTCCGAAACTACTGGACTGATTTTAACAATTTCTTTACTAATAGATAGCTACATTATTCCTGAGTAACATAGGCTATATCACATCATGCTATGACCTACGGGAGCGGAGCAGTAATCCATGACGTCACTAAACGTGGGTGGAATAATAACTTATAAACTAAGCGACTACACTCTAAGGGGATCCCTTGTGGGGTGCGGACCTCGGCTTAGGATGACGCTGGGGGACCACTACACTCGTGTTCGACAAGCCGGAACGCCACATTTTATATGGCAAAAAAGTTGCGCACTCGCCTCGCTCGAAAATCACCAGTGTGCAAACGGCCTAAGGTCCATATTTTAGAGAAAATTGTAGGATTCTAAATTGAAAATTTCAAACCGTTCTGTGAATGTCAAAGACGAATTGACTTCTAGTCATACACGTTAGTAGCGGTGAAAAGGTGAAAACCGATTCAAAACATTGTAATTTCATTCACAACGTATTGAAATTTCTCTAAGCTTTGCTTTTTAAAGCAAAATGAGCTCTTTGTGACTTTGTAATGAGATTCGAGATTTATTAATAGTTGGCGTCGACTTATGCATTTAAATTTATTATGATTAAAATTGTTTACTGTTTTATAATATTATGTGCTGGCGACTTTATCCTCGTGACTTCTTTCACAGGCGTTAGGATATGTCTTTGGTTACTGCTGCGCTCCCGTGGGTCATAGCGTGATGTTATTTAGTTTATACTGTTCCTCGTGGCTGGCATCATATATAAAAAGATTTTTACAATCCGATTGGCAGTTCGAGAGATTACGATGTTTATACAAACAAAAAACTTTTCAGCTATTTTATATTATTATAGAATGAATAACTATAAAGGACTTCCAACCAGTCCTTTTAGAAATCTGTGGGGGAGGCCTATGTCCAGCAGTGGACATCCTAAGGCTGATAATGATGATGTTGATGATAAATAAATAGGTCCATGTCTCCTCACTATGTGTTCCTTCTCTAATGTCAGTGATGTCAAGTTAAACTTAGAAAGAAAATATGAAATGCGCCCGGTTGGGAAACCACAGACAGCCTCAAGAAGCGCCTTAACCACTGAGCCGTCAGGATAATAATATAGACTAAATTAAGTCTAATGAAAGTCCTAAAACTCTCTTACATACATAAATATATCATGACGCCTGTATTCCCCGAAGGGTTAGGCAGAGGTGTACCAATGTACAACCACAGTTCGCCGGTATGTTTTCAGTCACATGTAATACGGGTAGCCTATTGCCATTAACCGGCCACAGATCATAACTCCGAGCTACTACTGAGAATTTCATAGAAATACCCAATAACACTAAATAACGCTTTTGCTCGACCTGGGAATCGAACCTAAGACCTCTAGTGTAGCAGTCGCATTTAGGACCACTAGGCTAACGAGGCAGTCTCTTCAGTACTTATAACCGGCGTGCTTGCATGAACGTAAACGAGGCGAAAGAAGTATGTATGGATCGTAGCAGGTGGCGTTCTGTGGCTTCTGCCTACCTCCGTGGGAAAAAGGCGTGAGTTTATGTATGTATTTTATGTATGTAAAATCTACAATTTATTAGCTCAATGAGAATTAAGAATACTTAATAAACGGTCCAGCAGTTTTCTAAGTTAAATCTGTCAGTGTGTTCAGTCTATATTTAACAAAATTTGTAAGTTTTAGTATTATAGAATCAAAGTTCAGCGAAGATCAAAGCCTAGATCTAATAATTAATTGAATTTTGTGTTAGAGTTTAGTAGGTCAGCTTCTGTTCTTTGAAATCGCTTTAATTAATTTTGTTAAGTCCCTAACTCAAGGTACCATATTATATTTATTGTATTAATATTGTCTTTACCGGCGAACTGTGCGTGTACAGTACACTTCTGCTTAACCCTTCTCTTGACCGGGGAGAGATTAGGAGTAGGACCAACGGTTCTACGTGCCCAGACACGGGTGTGTAACAGGAATCTCCAAACTTCAGGCTTCCACCAACTTCCAAACTCCAGGCTACTACTGAAAGATCCCTGAAAAGTCCAACTTGGAAACCAAACCCAGGACCCCACGCTCAAGGTTAGCGCTTGCGATCACAAGACCAAAGGGGCAGTCAAAAATAAAATAACGTTATCAACAAAACAATAATATTAATCAAATTGGTGCACCTCTGCCTAACCCTTTCAGGAATACGGGCGTGATGGTAAGTGTGTGTGTGTGTGTTATCGACAGGATACAGTTATCTACCACCTCATATTACAAATCATCCAAAACGTTTTCCTTGCCACCCGCCATGATCTTAGGAGATTTAAAACAATACTGTTTCCAAGTGTAAAGCCCATTAAAATGAGGAAAGGATAGGTTAAGGTATTTTATGAAGCTGTAACAAACATCGTCACAGATCTTAGACGACTATCCTTTTGCGGGCATTCGGGGGTATGGTACAAAGTATTTTTCGGGTTCCGTACGCGGAAGGTGCCAACGGGACCCTAGTACTAAGCCGTCTGTCTCCCAGCGGGATGTATTTTTTATTCTTATTAATAAATAAAGCTGAAGTCCAGATCAAGAATCATGAGGAATAGTTTAGGATACCATCACGATACGACACACGGGAGCGAAGCAGTAATCGAAGGCGTAACTTAACCCTGGTGAAAAAAAACCACACGGACGAATTCACAGGCATCTGCTACTACACAATCATCATCTACATCATCTACTGAGCCTTTTCCCAACTATGTTGGAGTCGGCTTCCAGTCTAACCGGATGCAGCTGAGTACCAGTGTTTTACATGGAGCGACTGCCTATCTGACCTCCACAACCCAGTTACTGGGTAACACGATACCTCTTGGTTAGACTGGTTCTCAGAATTCCTGGCTTCTAACTATCCGTAACGACTGTCAAAGATCTACGAATGACAGCCGGGACCAACGGCTCTTACGTGCTTTCCGAGGCACGGGTGTGTCACACAACCAACTTCCAAACTCCAGGCTGTTATTGAGCAAATCCTAATGGAAAAACCCAATAACACTTTTTGCCCGACCTGGGAATCGAACCCGGAACCCCACGCTAATCAGTCGCGCTTGCGAACACGAGACCAACGGGGCAGTTGCATTTTAGCATCTGCTACTACATATATGGAATAAAAAACAATTCCTTAGATAACATCTTGTACCATACTTAAGTGGCAGTCTTAAAATCGTGTCCAAAACGACACTAATGTAGCCAATAAAAATAACTTGGAGCCTTGACCCTTCAAGTTGAGGACCCCTACCCTGAAGTTCTGAACACTTTTTAAACCACTTTCGTGTTCATTGTACATTTTTTTTTAATGTCAGTGCATGACAAACAAGTCTACGGTCTACCTGATGTTAAGAGGTCACCGCTGACCTTACAATACCAGACATTTATAATACCAACAGCCTTTCATGCCATTCCAGAGGCAAAGTTGAAAATATATCTTATGTGCTTGTAATTACATCGGCACCCTTTCAAACCGGAACATAGCAACGCTGTTTTGAGGCAGAAGTAGATACCATGGCAGTACTTCCCCGGACGAGCTTCTTCACAAAGAGCTCTACTACTCCTCAACTACACATCGCATACCGTCACGCCTATATTCCCCAAAGGGTTATGCAGAGGTGTGTCCCATGTAATAGGGGGCGAGCCTATTGCCATTAACAACAAATCCTAACTCCGAGCTGTTACTGAGAATTTCATAGAAACCCCCAGAAACACTTTTTGCTCGACCTGGGAATCGAACCCAAGACCTCTAGCGTAGCAGTCGCGCTTAGGACCACTAGACTAACGAGGCAGTCTTCTTAGCTATAATAATAAAATGTCATTTCAAATTTCGTGACCCCTGTTTTGTGGTTACTTAATAGTATTTTGGTGGTTGACCTGCCGAGTCACGAAATATAAGTGATCATTTTTATTTGATCCAGTGTTTTTCCAAGATAAGTTTATTCGAAGAGATGCTATGTCATGATAGGAACTAATTCATACTAATATTATCAATGATCCGTTATTCCATCTGCGTCCGCGATAACCGACAGATACGCGGTCGAAATCGCGGATAAAACCTAGCTTGTTATAAGCTTCAGAAGTTATTTTAGTAGTTAGATAATGTTGCCTGTTTACCATATCGCTTGTTCAAGTGTACTCTACAGTACATCAACCAATAACAAGACGATATAACCAATTCGTTCTGCAACAATATTTATTTTACCGATTTCAAAATTCCATTCCAACAGCAATTTCAAATCGTTTTAATAAATTACCTACACTCCAATAAAACTATTTCTATTTAGATATTTTGCTTAGTATGCGTTGTATTGTACTATTTTATATATTTTATTTATATTTACCATTAATAGGATTGAGATCCACTACAAGACATTTAAAAGAAAGAAGAATTGTAGGTTGAGAAGACGTTTTCTCATCCTTTAAATAGATAGAATAAATCACCTAAAAACCATAGCTTTAATTAGAAATGAACCAATCAGATTGAAGCAGTAGATTACGTAACTATGATTGGCCTAGAAGTCATTTTAACTGGTTACAGGTGGACTAATTCTTCCATAAGATCTGTACTTGTTGCAAATGATAGTATGACGCTAGAGAAGCCTTTACAAGAAGGCGTAATCGTGCGGTGTGATGTGGAAGATGGATTGGTGTGTGATAAGGCGATGTGGCAAGCTGGTTGGTCCATGTCCGGGGGACTCCGGGGGGCCGGTGCTTCATGCTTCTGGCGTGTGAACTTACGGCTTGAAGGAACCTCTACTATACTGCAACCTGAAACCACACCCACCATTTTATTTCATTGCATGTTTTACATTAACTAGCCTATGCATCGAATGGATAAGTTTTACCATTGAAAATGTATGACTATCTTTAGAGGAAGCTTTTGCCTTGCCCAGCAGTGGACGTCATAAGACTGATATGATGGTGATGATGATACCACAAGAAGAATGAAATTTCGTACGTCTAAGGCAAGCCACATTGTCCTTACTTAAGAGGGCTATCATGATTTAATATGCTTTTGAATACTGCTCATTCTTGCATTCAGAAGTTACAGTGGTTGAGAAAATAGAGGCGAGTTTATCTCAATAAAGGAAAGAGAAAGAGAGTGAATGTGAGGTACTGGACACACGATGGCCTATCTTACATAGTGCCTTTCCCTAACAGCTGCACGCAGGAAGATTTAATGGCTGCCACCAACAACGCAGTCAAAGTGGGCAATTTCTGGGCCGCAAAATTATGATACCTATAATTATTATAGTTGGTTAGAAACGCTAAGAATAAAGAGAGGGGAGGTCATCTGGAGGAGATGTAACGCTCTCTCCTTTCGTGACAATTTCTGACAGTTAACATCTATCGCATGCTGCGATAAGGAACTTCGTTTAAAAAACATAATCGTCCATAAGTTGATGGTGTACTTACGTGAAACTTAAATGGATATGGCAGATACTGGAACAATTGATTAAGGCTATGGTCAGATGACAGACCATTGACGTTAAGTTGTTAAATATTTTCGCGAGATTTCTTGGGACATTGTAAACTCGTGTTGGCCAAATGCTTGAAACTGCAAGACATCTGCACCCAGCCTTATATCGACGAACTACGGACTGGCAAAAAAGGGGTTTGAAAATGATCAACGGTTTTATAAAAGATTTAGCAACATGTCAATAAAAATATGAAATAAGTTTCTACTGTTATTCTTTAGTTTGATAACAATGTAATGTTTTATGTTAATGGCAAATAAGTCGACGGCCTACTTGATGTTAAGTGAAAGAAAAAGAAGAATCGAAAAAGGACCAAGAATTAAACCGGCGGGGTTGAATTCTTGACGTTTTTTGATTCCAAACTTGAGAATCTGATGTTTTTACGACGATGAAACTACTGAATTAATAATATCTACCAATCTTACTCTACAATGACTTGACTATTGCTTTTTTAGGGTACCTTACGATAAAAATCAGAACTTTTTTTTCATTGTTTTGGTCCTAATGTCTGCGTTAGTGAGTATTGATTTAATTAACATATCAGTCGATCTGTTTTGTAAAAACCGCCTCTAGTCAATTTTGGTGAAGTTAATCGGTGACCTATCAATCCTTAGCATCAGGTGGGTTGCAAGCTCACCTCAAGCTCACTTCACCATAATTTACCAAAGGATTTGGTTACAGAAAAGCATCGCAGATATACAGCCTCATATACATACCTACTTTACATCACAATCACATTACTATAATAGTCATGTAATAACCACGCATGCGTAATAGACTACTGTGACCTTTTTTTAAGCATGGGATCTCATCATACGACTTATTCCGCTCTGTATAGAGCGGAAAGGAGTGTCAGTCTTGACTAAAACCCATCTGTGTTTCTCTTAATGTCCTTTACATACCAGGACCGCGGTTACTCTTACTAATAAATTCCGCAACCCACTTGTGACCCTAAAAACGGCGCTATAAGAGCCACTTTACAAACAAGTATGTTGGAAAGAGTATTTTTAATAAATACTTTAATGAAAGGATTATACATTGTTCTATGTACTTGTCTTCACAATAAGGTAAAGATTTTGTCGAGCGAGATTACAGTAAGCCTATTATAAACACAAAGGCACGTTGCGTAATATGTTCAGAACAAAATATTGCGAACTAGCATTTGCCAGCGTCTTCGCCCGCGCGTATGTGGGTTTTATCAGACAGAGCGCTTTTTGTTAAATTTTAGTTGGGCGGCAAACAAGCCGACGGCCCACCTGATGTTAAGTGGTCACTTCTGCCTACAGACATATGCAATACCAGAGGCCTTGCAAATGCGTTACCATCCTAGAGACAAAGTTGAAATGTCTCATGTAACCGTAATTACACCGGCACCCATACCTTTTAAACTGGAACACAGAGACGCTGCTGCAGAAATAATGCGTCAACGAGTAATAATGAAACGCATGTTTAAAAATTCCGACTACGATAAAAAAAATGACGCTGAAAAAGTATGAAACAAGGTTCTCAGAATGCTGATATAACTGCCTCGGTAGCCTAGTAGTCCTAAGCGCGACTGCTACGCTACAGGTCTTGAGTTCGATTCCCAGGTCGAGCAAAAAGTGTTATTGTGTTTTTCTATGAAATTCTCAGTAGCAGCTCGGAGTTAGGTTTTGTTCCCGGTTAATGACAATAGGCTCGCCCCCTATTACATGGAACCTTAACATACCGGCGAACTGTGGGTGTACCCTGGTACACCTCTGCTTAACCCTTCGGGTAATACAGGCGTGATGGTATGTGATATAAACAAAATTGAAAAGCCGAAGTCGCACTTTATATAGGTACCAACACACCGTAACACTTTAATAACGTGTGAATACGGCTTTTCATTTTGTTTATTTACGATTCTCCTTTGGTAGGTGGTGTTGTTCAATGATGCATTTTTTACAACGGCCTGGTCTCTAACAAGATTAGTTATAGATTGATTTACTAACATGGATGTTGCTTATCGGAATTGAAGATTATTTTATTTATGACGACTGCCTCGTTGACCTAGTGGTCCTAAGCGCGACTGCTATGCTAGAGGTCTTCGGTTTGATTCCCAGGTCGAGCAAAACGTGTTATTGGGTTTTTCAATGAAATTCTCAGTAGCAGCTCGGAGTTAGGATTTGTGCCCGGTTAATGGCAATAGGCTCGCCCCCTATTACATGGAACCTAAAACATACCGGCGAACTGTGGGTGTACATTGTTTCACCTCTGCCTAACCCTTCGGGGAATACAGGCGTGATGGTAAAGGTATGTTTATTTTATTTTATTTATGATTGGTTGCCTAGTTTTTCTGTGATGAAGCGAAAAACATACAGACAGTGATTTCTTTCCAAATTTATAAAAATTTAACCAATTTTAGTTACTTAATTATTTCAGTTTTGTAACCGTATGCTAGTTTTAGTAAGGTGCTTGATTGAACTTAGGTTTTTTTTTTTTTTTTTTGGTGGGTGGAAAATTATCAAATAACTTCTCCCGCCCTGGGCGGGGCGGGAGGGAGTGTCAGACTTTTACTGACTAAAACCCACCCATGTTCCTTCTTGTGCCCTTTGCGTTCCGGGGGCGCGGTATCTCTTGCGAACCCCGGCATGAACTTAGGTTTAAGTTAAATAAAGTTCCACAATCTCTGCGAAAATTAATTATGGAATGATATAGTAAAGTTTCCGTTAATTATCAATTACTAATCAATAAAAACTGCTTGAGAGGACGGTAAACAAAATACATAACAAAAACAAAATTGTTGATTCGCTAAAAAAGTTGAAAAGATCAGCAAAATTAAAATAAAAGTCTTTGAAACATACCTGCTTTCACAAGAAGTATTTACTTGAGTGCATCCTTTTAATAAGTAAAGGAAGCCGCAAGAAGAAAATTAATTAATATTACGGAGAGGTAAAGCAGCGCTAACAAAGGCAATTATCCGGACGAGATCCGGGTCTCACATGATCCGGGAACTAACGAGAACCTGTAACGAGATTATGAAACTGACTGCGTTTCGTATCGATTTCGTTCCAATGGTTCACCACGTTTATAGTTAGCCTTGAAGCCTTACAATTTCGAGCCGGTTTTATTGGTAAATTGATAATGAAGTAAAATTCAATAGGTATAGAGTTCAAAATTGAGTAATCGCAAGCGTAATTAATGTCATGAATGTCTTGTACACAATTTTCAAGTCCATTTGTGACGTGTTTTAATTTATTCTGAATTAGAATAAGTTGGTTCATAATACAACTAAAACAACCACCATACCATACCATCACGCCTGTTTTCCCCGAAGGGTTAAGCAGAGGTGTACCAATGTACACCCACAGTTCGCCAGTAGCTATGTTTAGGTCCCATGTAATAGTGGGCGAGCCTATTGCCATTAATCGGGCACAAATCTTAACTCCGAGCTGCTACTGAGAATCTTTTAGAAGAACCCAGTAACACTTTTTGTTCGACCTGGGAATCGAACCCAAGACCTCTAGCATAGCAGTCGCATTTAGGACCACTAGGCTAACGAGGCAGTTCATAACTAAAACAATATCTACGTAATTGCTGAACTAATTTTGACACGACTTTCACTTGCGTAGCTGATGTTGTAAGGAGTAACTTAAGCTTAGCGCTGATGCTTTCACATTTCATTTAGGTACAATCGCGGACAATTGCGGTGAACTTTTCGCTCTTAGTAGTAAGCTTGAAAAGTGGCCAACTGCTATTGTCCTCGGTTGTACATTGGTTTTTATAATACACTAGTTTTTACCCGCTACCTCGTCGGCGTGAAGTTTCTTAAGGATTCCTAATTGTTTTGAGATTACAATATAGCCAATATAGCAATATGCACTAAGGAATAACATAGTTTCTTATTGGCAAAATAATTCTCAGAATCAGACCAGTGGATTAGGAAAACAAGAAAACATGGACAAATGCTTCAGCTTTAAAAATAATCTAAACGTACCTATAATGTTTTTGCTAAGATTTTAAAGCAATATGTAAACTGTTAAATCCCTCGGTAGATGTATTGGGTTCGATTCCCAGGTCGAGCAAAGTGTTATTGGGTTTTTCTAAGGAATTCTCAGTAGCAGCTCGGAGTTAGAATTTGTGTCCGGTTGATGGCAATAGGCTGGCCCCCTATTACATTGGGACCTAACCATACCGGCGGACTGTGAGTGTACATTGGTACACCTCTGCTTAACACTTTGGGAATTACAGGCGTGATGGTGTGTATGTATTTTTTTTATTTGGGACAAGCCCGCAACACTATTTCCAACCACTGCAACTCTGTAAGCCAGAATCAACAGTGGAGACCGCCTGAAGAGCGCCGAGACAATGAAGCTCGACGAGTCCCGGAGAAGCGATATAACTGTCTTGGATCCCGCAACAAAATTAATCAGAAAAGATTAGCGGAGGAGTAGGAAAAAATATGGTGTGTATGTATGTAAACTATTCCCCCGGGTAAGGTATCCTAGGATTTTTTAGGGACACAAGGTCAAGAATGGACCATACATTCAACTTACTTTTACCCCATTAAAATCACCCAAATGCTTAAATACAAACGTCTACAAACATAGGTTTTATGCACGGTACCAATCGCATTAAAAGTAGGCATGAACAGCTTTATACTCAACAGACATCAGACATGTCGTGACGTGTTCATTCTGAGTCAGCGACTGTCAAAGTTTACGTTCACCCGACAACTAATTTGGAAGTCAGCGGAGAAATTCGTTTGGAAAATGTTTTTGAGAAACGGCGCAACTTATAAAAGTTGCCTGAAGGAAATTGGCTTCTGTGTTCATAAGTTGAATTGTAACTGATTATATAGTCCTGTGTTGTTTTTTAGACGGGAAAATGTTTGAATACAATTGTTGTTTAGTTTCTGTCATAATGGACTAACCGCTGTCAATTTTTTTTCTGTTTTTCGAAGTGTCATCATTTTGGATAGGTATAATTAATTTTAAGTATTATTTTTGTGTGGGCAGAGCAAGACCAGTCATTGTGGTTATCTTCAGGGAAGGTCTAAGTCCAGCAGTGGTCGTCGTTCATCTAATACAACTGAACTGATTGAAAGATAACAAACGCTTAATTTTAATTAAAGCTTACCGCAATACGTTATTGAAAACTACAGCCAAAACGCTATAGCCCTGTATGACATTAGCACACACAGACAAAAATTCTAAAAACTATATTATCGACATTAGAATCATTCCTCGACCTCGTAGCAATTACTTATTGTCAAAAATATTAAACGTACAGAATATTTAAGTAGTTTGACAAAGTTAGTTTAGTTTGTCTGAAAATTCCAATTTACAGCAACCATGACTGCGGATAGACACTGAATCACTCAAACAATTTTTTTATTTATACCATCACGCCTGTATTCTCCGAAGGGCTACGTAGAGGTGTACCAATGTACACCCACAGTCTGCCGATGTTTTAGGACTCATGTAATAGAGGGCGAACCTATTACCATTAACCAGGCACAAGTCCTAACTTCGAGCTGCTACTGAAAATTAGTGGTCCTAAGCGTGACTGCTACACTAGAGGTCTTGGGCTTGAATCCCAGGTCGAGCCAAAAGTGTTATTGGGGTTTTCTATGAATTCTCAGTAGCAGCTCGGAGTTAGGATTTCAGCCCGGTAAATGGCAATAGGCTCGCCTCCTATTACATGGGACCTATACACACCGGCGAACTGTGGGTGTACATTGGTACACCTCTGCTTAACCCTTCGGGGAATTAGGGCGTGATGGTATGTATGTATTTAACAAACATGCAATGTGTAACATTTTTTTGTTCTCAATTTTAAAGTCCAGAAATAATGTTACCAAAGCCACGGTTTGAGTATCACTGCCCTCATCTCACAGCCGTCAACAAAACCCTGAATGAAGCCCGCTGAAACCTAATGAGACGGAAGGGTCCTTTCAAATGATCATTTGAGCGACGCTTAGCGATACACGAGCTGCGGCGGCCATCATTGAACTTTCAAAGCCAGCTGTGATTTTAAAGATGGTGTAGAAAGAAAAAGTGTTCCTTTGTCTTGGAGGCTTGAATGTGTATAATTGTATTGAAATGGGTAAAAATATTTATACGCATCTTTTAGAGATTAAGACCGCAGGAAGACGCTGGATGCAGGCCGCTTCCAACTGGTCCTTTTGGAAATATATAGGGGAGGCCTATGTCCAGCAGTGGGCGTCCTGTGGCTAATATGATGATCATGAAATACCCCCAAAACCCGTGTACTGTTGGATGCACCTGTAAGCACAATGTTTTGCAGCCGAATGTTTGGCCGATGCCTGCCGGGGCTGCGGGTTGTTTGATAGAGATAGATTCGAAGAAAGAATATGGATGGGTTTTAGTCAGTAAAAGTCTGACTCTCCCTCCCGCAAAAAGCACAATGTTTTGCTTGCATTATAGTCCACATTTTTTTTTTTTTAATTAAAAACAGTTCACAGTCATGACTATAAAACATGTCACCACCTAATAGATAAGATCAGTTATTTCGAAAGCAAACTGAACATTTATGGAAAATTTTATTTCATATCGTTATCGACTTGTTGCACGGTATTTTATTTAAACATTTATTTTGAAACTTACTCCATATATTATTCTTACGACACAACCGGGGAGAAATCAGGCGTAGGACCAACGGTTTTACGTGCTATCCAAGGCACGGGTGGTGTGACTTCACTGCCTTCCAAACTCCGAGCTGTTACTAAAATACAAATACAAATACAAAAACATTTATTTGCATAAAACAGGTTGAGAAGATGTTACAAAAACTGAGAAAACTGAAAACTGATGTTACTGAGAAATTCTTAGTGAAAAAACTAAATAAGACTTTTTGTCCGACCTGGGAAAGGAACCCAGGATCCCATGCTCAACAGTCGTGCTGGCCACCACGAGATATATGAAGTAGTTATCGGCGGAGTCTTTGGTTTTATGACTAATATGGAAGGTCCATTCTGTCTTATTCTGTGAACTATGAAATCTGGTTTTCTGTGACATCACGTGGCTACAAAAAGTGCCAAAACACAAAATCAAAAATTTAAATAGGGGGTTATTTGACAGAAGAAAAAATCACTACCGTAGCTGACAAAAGAGCTGATAACTTTAAAACCGCAACACCGATTTCCATCAAACAAAACTAAGAACATGTGCGACTAATTAACCTTTCAAATACAAAAAACAAAATCAAAATCGGTTCATTCGTTCGGGAGCTACGATGCCACACACATACACATAGACACACACAGACACATCAAACTTATAATACCCCATCGTTTTTGCGTCGGGGGTAATCTTGCGCAGTTGGGTAAAAAGGACTCAACTTCAAAATAGGGATGTCTTCGAAACTTTACCCATTATAAAATAACGTAGGTCAGCCGACTTTGAGATCTAAGCATACTAATTTTTCTTCCAAATACAGTCGTAATTAGTTTGACAAAATAACGTTCTTGGCAGAGAAAATTACATTTCGTAAGTCAAGAGAATGTAACTACAAAGCGAAATAAATGAATAATAATTAGCGGGGACTCAATAGATCATTCTAAATTCGCCTTTATTATGACTCAAACAATGCGGCTTTTAATTTCAATGATAAATTACAGTTTTCCGTAAATAGCTCAATGAATAGACAAGGCAGTAAACTAACTTTGTGCCATGTATGATTATAACAGTCAATTTCTCAAATAGCGCCGTTAGTCTTTTGGGCACTTTTCCGTTTGACGGCGATGCGGAGGAATTTTTTAATGCCATTAAGTTTTAGTTTCTATTTTGTTATTGTTTTTACCTAATTTTAAGGCTGTAAATATTTAATCTATAAATTCAACCATCACGGCTTTATTCCCCGAAGGGTTAGGCAGAGGTGTATCAATGTGCACCCACAGTTCGCCGGTATTTTTAGGTCCCATGTAATAGGAGGCGAGCCTATTGCCATTAACCGGGCACAAATCCTAACTCCGAGCTGCTACTGACAATTCATAGAAAACCCCAATAACACTCTTGGCTCGATCTGGGATTCGAGCCCAAGACCACTAGCGTAGCAGTCGCATTTAGGACCACTAGGCTACTGACGCAGTTGTATTAATCTATACAAATAAATAAAATTGAAGGGTCGGTTTGTAATATCAAATTACAAGCTTTTCACTAAATGCATATGAAAGTATGTATACGGTACTAACATAAAAAAATCAATTTTTAAAATTTTTGTCTGTCTATTTGTTCCGGCTAATCTCTGAAACGGCGGAACCGATTTTGGCGGGACTTTCACTCGCAGATAGCTGATGTTATAAGAAAAAACTTAGGCTATTTTTTTTTTGTAAATTTTAATTAAAAAAGAGGGTTACGCGAAAACAAAATTGAAACCAAAGAAATAGTAAACGCAAACGAAGTCGCGGGCAATAGTTAGCAATAGTCCCGTCAAAATCGGTCCAGCCGTTTCAGAGATTAGCCGGAATAAACAGACAGTTTTTTTTTTTTTATTTGATTTTTTGATTTTATTACCGTATATTTTATATGCATTTAGTGAAAAGCTGCTAATTTGAAATTAGAAACTTTGACTTTTACATAAAGATAGTCAATATTATAACGAGTAAATTAGGCTATATTATATTTACAAATAAATTAGGGATCCGCAAGAAATCTCACGCAGACGAAATCGCGAGCAAAGCTATACGTGACATTTAGGAACTAACCTTCTGTTCAATCTTCGTCTATTCCATGGTCGCTGTAACGAACAGCCACGGGTAGAGGCAGAGGGGAGGACAGAATAATGACGTCAGCCTAAAAGTAATTCTCGCGGTGACTTGCTTCACCAACACTTGTTTCGAGTCATGTTGAAATGCAAGTAATTAACTATTTTGTTAGGCGTGACTTCTAATAGGTCATTGGGTTGTTACCTACTTTGTTTTTGTTTTCGTTCTAAGGGCTTTTTAGTTCGTGATTTAGCAGGTTAAACATGGAAATTGATGTGCGTTGGATCATTCGGTTCCCTGAAATACTCAACCATATTGCAGGGAACCTTGACACGTGTCGTGTTCGCGAGCGGCCGCTGTCAGTTAGGAATTCTTTTAGCTTCTACTTTTCGAGTCGATAATGATCTTACAATTTTCGGATCCAGTAACTCTTAACTGCCATGGTTTACACCTTTTCTATTGTTTTATATTCACCTTCATTGTTTCGACATACAGAAACAACAATAATATTGTTACCAGGGTTTTGTTCAAGCCTCATTGAGAAGAGTGTCCGTGAAGTTTCTTGCTCGTTCTTCTCCATAGAGGTCAACCTAAGTTTTGGAACTAGCAACTATCTTTTATGACTCCACTGACCGACTCCTTCATAATTCAAAAATGCCTGTCTAAGTGAAAGAAATAATCTGACTTATTTTTTTTTATTTATTTATCCTACTACCTATATTATATTATCCTACTAATAATATTATATATGCGAAAGTTTGTGGGAAAGGATGGATAGATGGATGGATGTTTGTTACTTTTTCACGGCTAAACGGATCTGGATAAAATTTGGCATTGAGATATATGGTAATGTGAAATAAAACATGGGATACTTTTTATGCCGAAAAAATTGAAGGTCCCAGTGGGATGTTATAATATCAAACTTGACGAGGATGAGGCCAAAAGCTAGTTTTCTATAATTACCTACAGGGTGTAAACCACAGACATTACATAACCGTTACCTACGCATACAGTCCATCAAGCTAAGTAACTACAGGAGTAACGAAAAATACGGCGAGAAACGGCGGGAAAATCACGTACAACTTTATGCCTACGAGTGCATTAAATAGTCGTAACTGCCTCGTTGGTCTACTGGTCATAAGCGCGACTGCTACCCTAGAGGTCTTGGGTTCGATTCTCAGGTCGAGCAAAAAGTGTTATTGGGTTTTTCTATGAAATTCTCAGTAGCAGCTCGGAGTTAGGATTTGTGCCCCGTTAATGGCAATAGGCTCGCCCCCTATTATATGGGACCTGAAATACAAGCGAAATGTGCCCTCCAGAGAATACAGGCGTGATGGTATGTAACGTGGTGGTATTTAATAAAAAAAACTTAGAATTAAGTTAGATCTTTAACTTTAAATATCTCATCATCCACTTAGCCTTATCCCAACTATATTAGGATCGGCTTCCAGTCAAACCGGATGCAGCTGAGTGCCTATCTGACCTCCATAACCCAGTTAATGGACAACACGATACTTCTTGGTTAGACTGGTTGTCAGACTTCCTGGCTTCTGACTATCCGTAACGACTGTCAAAGATCTACGAATAACAGCCGGGACCAACGGCTTTACGTGCTTTCCGAGGCACGGAGATGTCACACCACCAACATCCAAACTCCGGGCTGCTACTGAGCAAATCCTAATGGAAAACCCCTATAACACTTTTTGCCCGACTTGGGAATTGAACCCGGGACCCCACGCTCATCAGTCGCGTTTGCGACCACAAGACCAACGGGGTAGTTCTGGTCAGGTTTAACTTTAAATATCTACGAAGAAATATTAAAAGTTTTGCTACTTATTTTTTTGCTATCGTTCCTAAATGGAAGTAAAATTGCTCCCGTGGTTTCCGAATCATGTGTCTATCGGATGTTGAAGGTAGATAGGTAAGCTCAACCCACTTCAAATGAATGCCTACGTGTGTTGTCCGCGCCTCAGTCCGATTCCGGACCTAACATTTAACCTGTATTCCACGCCAAATTTAAGTATTCCACGCCAAATTTAAGTATTCCACGCCAAATTTAAGTATTCCACGCCAAATTTAAGTATGTAGATAGAAAAAGGTTTTCAAATTAAAATAGCTTAAGCTTCTTATTATTACATTTAATAATAATTATTTAATTATACTACTGGCTTAGGAGACTTAGTTCATCTGAATGTCGGTTAACATGGGTTGTTATTTCTCGAGGACCCAAAACTATATTTCTAAAAATAAAAAATACTTACATTTCTTCTTATAACAACAGCTATCGGTCAGTGAAAACCCTATTAAAATCGGTTCATCCGTGTCGGAGACAGAGAAATATATAAAATAATAATATATTGTATAAAAATAGCTTTTTGACTAAACAATGCACGATGGTGAACAATTTTGTTCTAATTAAACCCCTTAATCTTTCCAGAAATTATGAACATTGGGCTCATGGGCTACTAATCAAGATAATTGCTGACGTGTTGAGCTCTTAGTACCGGTGTACGGAATAAAATCGCGCTTTCGGGTCGGATTGCAGTGAGGGGATAAGCGGTTTACCCTTAAAAAAGGAAGTAGGCATCACATGGGCGTTACCAAGTTTTTGTTTCAAGGGAGTTCACGATCACCGCGGCCCTGAAACGCAAAGGACATTAGAAGGAACATGAATGGGTTTAAGTCAGTAAAAGTTTGACATTGCGTTCCGGAGGCGCGGGAATCTCTTACGAACAACCTGCAGCCCCGTCAGACATCGGCCCTGAGTGGCCCCTTCAAGACTTGCTGACACCTTTTTGAGGTGCGCGTGAAACATAAACGCGCCGTGTCGTTATGCAGCGTACGGACGGTGAGCTACCCATTGCTCACCGTCCACAGGCCCGCGTCTACGGTGGCCGGAAGTCGTCTCGCGGCTCCCGACGCCTGGAGCGTCTACATGAGTCATCATCATATAATATAGCTTCTGCCGGTGAAAAGCGAGCACTTTATCTGAACTCGTAAGGTACCTGGTGGGACAGGCACCTGGTAGGACGGCCGTGTTGCCGATTGCCGCGCTCCCTTTACAAAGTTAGGAGTGACATGGTGACTGCTGGTGACACGAGTTGCGTGCGTTGCTGAATCCAGAACCGGGCGTAAACATCGATAATATGGAATCAAACTTCACCATGGGAACAATAGCGTTCTCATGAGCCATAGAAGCGTTGACGAATGTCAGGACTTTATGGGCAGTTTTCGGGAGGCCTTTGTAAGAGGCGTTCGATCTATATTTAAATCCTTGTCTTGTTTGAAAGTCATATTCTGTTATATGGTTGTACAGTGGTTTTAATTAATTCAAAGTAAATTAACTAAGTACATATAAAGTTTACAGTACATTGAAAAATGGTATCATCCAGTTGGATATAAATAATTTACTCCTTTGATCAATACCGATTCTTCCACTCAAATTCTTCCCCATCACCTTTAAAAACAGCCTGAAACGATGTGCAATCACCCCACCAAGTGCAATACCTAATACCAGAAATAAAAGGACCCTTAATTCGAGGTGGCAACCCTTTTTGAGCGCTCACATACCTTTGGAAAGGTAAATTAAAATTATCAACGTGTTTGCCGTCCGCTGTGGTCTTCTTTGCTTATTCATTACAAAAATAATTTAGATCATCTTTGCATATGTCCACTTTAACCTAATGGTGTTAAGGTCTATTATCGCTTGGCGAAATTGTCTGTTTGTAAAACTGTTCCTTTTTGAATGGACCATTGTTTTAAGTACTTTTATTCGCTTTAGTGGTGTTTAGTGTGCACGTTTCATTGGTGTGTTTTGTGGCGCTAATGTTGTGGGGAACTACCTTTTACGATAGGTACTTAATTATATAAAATAGAGATTTAGTAATGTCTAGAGATTCAGTTATCTCGAGTGATTTAGTTGTCTCTAGAGATTTTTTTTTTTTTTAAATCGTTGCCCCACACTAGAAATTTCTCCTGTGTCGTGGGTGCGTTTATAAACATATAAACTCACATACACAAACAGCCAGACCCGAAACAATTATCTGTAGGTCATACAAATATTTGTTCCGTGCGAGATTATTAGAAAAGTATCAGAATTTTGTAGTTGACTGATAGAATTGATCTCAAATGGTAATGGAAACTTACATTTTTGATAAATTTAAATATTTAAACAGGTTGTTAAAAGTACTTCACATAATCCATCAAACTGCCTTGTTGGCCTAGTGGTCCTAAGCGCGACTGCTACGCTAGAGGTGTTGCGTTCGATTTCCAGGTCGAATAAAGTGGTATTGGGTGTTTCTATTAAATTGCATACCGGCGAACTGTGGGTGTACAGCAGTAGCGTAGCCGCCACGAGTAGTAAGCGTAAACGTCAAGTAAATTTTTGGGTTCCCTTATGGGTTTTTTGGGTCGTCGACGCTACCAGCGATTAGTCCGTCCGATCGCCTACAGTGTCGGCGCACTAAAACACCAGAAAGGAACCCAAATTGAACTTGACGTTTCTGCTCACGTCTCGTGGCGGCTACTATACACCTTTGCCTAACACTTTGGGGAATACAAGCGCTACGGTATGTATGTATGTATCAAACTTGACTTGACGACACGGTTGGCGCAGTGGCCGAGCGATCGACTGCTGTGCTGCGTGTCGCGGGTTCGATTCCCGCACGGAACAAATATTTGTATGACCTAGAGATAGTTGTTCCGTGTCTGGCTGTTTGTGTATGTGAGTTTATATGTTTGTAAACGCACCCACGATACGGGAGAAATTCCTAGTGTGGGGTAACGTTTTGAAAAAAAAAAAAAAAACACACAAAAAATATTTTTGAAAAAGGAACTGTGGGTGTAGATTAGTACACCTCTGCTTTACCCTTCGGGGAATACAGGCGTCATGGTATGCTATATTATGAATTTTCTTTCTGATGTGTAAAATCACTGTTTATAGTAGCGGGCAATGTAACACACGTAACACATAGCGATTAGCGCATAGCGGAATAGTTAGTTAAAATGTAGTTTAGACTAGTTTTCGTTCTTCTCGTCTGTACATTAAATATCTCCGTAACCAAGAGATTCCCAGACATAATCCGGAAGGTCTTTGGATGTCAAACAAGCCGAGATGGTCCACCTGATGTTAAGTGGTCACCGCTGCCTATAGACATCTGCAATACCAGAGGCCTTGCAAATGGGTTGCCATCCCAGAGACAAAGTTAAAATGCATCATGTGCTTGTAATTTCACCGGCACTCATACCCTTTGGGAGGAAACGTCCGGGTGTCACCATTGTGTGGATCGCCTCGAGGACACGGTGGAGCACACCGTGGCGGTGTGCCCCGCTTGGGCGGAGCATCGCCGTGTCCTCATGGCGGCCATCGGCGGCGGCGAACTCTCGCGTCCGGCCCTGGTGCAAGCCATGCTCCGGAGCTAGAGGGAATGGGGGGGACGGTTGAGACAGTGGTTCTCCCGTCCCAGCCGCCGCGGTAGACGCTCCGGACATCGGGAGCCGCGAGACGACTCCCGGCCACCGTAGATACGGGCCTGTGGACGGTGAGCAATGGGTAGCTCACCGTCCTTACGTTGCATAACGACAGGCCGTGTCGACGGCGCGTTCGTGTTCCACGCGCGCCTCAAAGAGATGTCAGCAAAAGGAAGGGGCCACTGAGGGCCGATGTCTGCCGGGGCTGCGGGTTGTTCGCAAGAGATACCGCGGCCCCGGAACGCAAAGGGCACAAAAAGGAACATGGGTGGGTTTTAGTCAGTAAAAGTCTGACACTCCTTCCCGCCCCGCCCAGGGCGGGAGAAGTTATTTGATGATTTCCCACCCACGAAAAAAAAAAAAATACTCATACCCTTTAAACCGGAATACAGCAAAATTGGTTTGCGGCAGAAATAGATGTGGTGATAGTACTTCCCCAGACGAGCTCTTTCACAAAGAGCTGTACTACAATAAAATAATCGAAATGATTAGATAAATTTTCATTTTTAAGCGTTGTTAACTATCTAAAGTTCCAAGTATAAACACATAATACAACATTATTTTCTAAGATACAAAATCTACATTTTAGAATAATTTGGAAAATGTCCTTTGCTTTCGTGAGATTGGACATTCAAAGGATTTATTTACGCAGTTATAAGCTCCTAAATATATTTTACGTGCTATATTAGTGTAACTAGTTACTCTGTTGATATCTAGGGCAATTTATAATATGTAAAAGTATTTAGAGTTGAATATTTCTTGCTTGGTTGAACGGCCTCGTTGGCCTAGTGGTCCTAAGCGCGACTGCTACGCTAGAGATCTTGGGTTCGATTCCTAGGTCGAGCAAAAAGTATTATTCGGTTTTTCTATGAATTTCTCAGTAGCAGCTCGGAGTCAGGATTTGTGCTCGGTTTATGGCAATAGGCTCGCCCCCTATTACATGGGACTTACTAGGGAAGTAGCGGGCAACAGCTAGCATGTAATAAAAACAGCAAGCAAAACAAAACCTACAAGAATATCCCTATATCCATAATATTTTAGATTAAAAATTCAACATGCGTGCATGCTGTCGCTGAGGCCACGCGTATATCTGGCTCCTAACAAAATGAGAAACCCACGTTACTTTAATTCTGTAACGACCAGGAAAGTGGACCTTCCCTCCCTTCCTTCGCCCTTTTACTATAATTGAGTTCACGAGTAAATGGTTTGCAGGCCAGGGGTCGATGTGTGCTGGTCGTAGTCCTGACAACGTAATAATGTCACTTTGTGTGTTTGGATGTATGTAGTTGGGTCTGTTGTGCTGTAAGGTCATGGTCCTAGAATGAACATTTCTGAAGGATAAGACGTTGTAAGTTTCTGCCTGCGAATTCGTCCGCTTCGAAATCAAATCCATACTTATGTTAAAAATGTGAAAGTCAATCTGTCTGTTTCGCCTTCAGAACTAAACCACTGAATCGATTTTGACGAAATTTTGTACGGGCTAAGTTTGAACCCCAAGAAAAGAAACACAAATCAACTTTACCTCTTTATAATCTACTATACTAATATTATAAAGAGATATAGTTTGTTTGTAAGAGGTAACTCAGGAACTGCTGGCCCTATTCTGAAAATTCTTTGCTAATTAGACGTTACTCGTGCCTTTTTCTGAATGCGAAAGGGCTTTTGTCCTGCAGCGAAACAATAATAAGGTGGTATTATTATTTATCAATGAATAAATTATTAACTGCCCCGTTGGTCTCGTGGTCGCAAGCGCGACTGCTACGCTAGAGGTCCTGGGTACGATTCCAAGGTCGAGCAAAGTGATATTGGGTTTTTCCATTAGAAATGTCTCAGTAGCAGCTCGGAGTTAGAATTTGTGCCCGGTTAATGGCAATAGGCTCGCTACCTATTACATGGGACCTAAAACATACCGGCGCACTGTGGGTGTTCATTGGTACACCTCTGCCTAACCCTTCGGGGAATACAGGCGTGATAGTATGTTGTTGTATGTATGTTGTAATAAATTATTATTACTAGATAATATTTCTGGCCTGTTTACGTTGATATAACCTGAATGACGTCCACTGCTAGACCTAGGCCTCACACAAAGATAGGCAGAATTATAGGTCCTGCGCTGGCGTTATCATACATAATAAATAGTAGGTGTACAGTAGAACAAACTATTTAGTATACAGGTAGTTGACTTGCAATTACTTTTAAACAACGTTGTGAGGGTGCTGTGTAGTCAATTTTTTTACATCACTGTCTTAAGTGTGTCATAAGCTTAAAAAGATTTAACAATATATAATAACTGCCACGTTAGCCTAGTGGTCCTAAGCGCGACTGCCACGCCTGAGGTCTTGGGTTCGATTCCTAGGTCGAGCAAAAGTATTATTGGGTTTTTCTAAGAAATTCTCAGTACCAGCTCGGAGTTAGGATTTGTGCCCGGTTACTGGCAATACGCTACATTGGTACATCTCTGCCTCTTCGGGGAATACAGGCGTGATGGTATGTTATGTAATAATGACTACTGGCAGTGTTGTATAATACCTCTACCTGCGTCTGTATTTCCGTACGCATTCAACCCTAATCTCTTTAAAGTAAGAGTGAACGGGCTTCTTCTGGGTAAGGTCACTCCATCGTCGACTTTTTCTTTCTTATTGACCGAGTCTAGAGTCCAGAGCAAATCTATCACAAATAAAAACAAAAGAATATTTCCGCTTTTTTTGTTCCGGATAGGAAATCATTAAATGACTTCCCCCGCCACGGGCAGGGCGGGAGAGAGTGTCAGACTTTTACTGACTAAAACCATCTCTTTGAGGCGCACGTGGATATTTTTGCCTATACACCAAATAGATTGTTCGACATAAGATGCATACCTACAACAGTATATCCAGAACGAAAGCTGACCACACAGTACGCGAGAAATGTTCACACATAACTTAATATTGATAGTCTGGGAATTCATCTGTAAGGGAAAACCGATACACCATTCACTTTTGCAAAGCTATTCTTTCATAAAAGATTAGCCCACAAAAGAATAACGTATCAGCGCCTCCGTGACTTGGACTTTGGAGATATCTTTTTGCTAAATATCTTATCTTTTTGTTTTTAAATTATGTATACGCTGTTCGAGTATTTTTGGGTAGTTTCTTACTGTTTTTGTTAAGAAGATAGTGTTTGAATGCTAATTAATTGACGGTTAAGAATAAGCAAGCTAAGCTTCCCGTTAAAATGTTGAGGACACTTTAATTATCGTGATAATAACTGCCCCGTTGGTCTCGTGGTCGCAAGCGCGACTGATGAGCATGGGGTCCCGGGTTCGATACCCAGGTCGGACAAAAAGTGTTAATGGGTTTTTCCATTAGGATTTGCTCAGTAGCAGCCCGGAGTTTGGAAGTTGGTGGTGTGACACACCCGTGCCTCGGAAAGCACGTAAAACCGTTGGTGGCTGTCATTCGTAGATCTTTGACAGTTGTTACGGATAGTCAGAAGCCAGGGAGTCTGAGAACCAGTTACCAGTCTAACCAAGAGGTATTGTGTTGCCCACTAACTGGGTTATGGAGGTAAAATAGGCAGTCGCTCCATGTAAAACACTGGTACTCAGCTGCATCCGGTTAGAGTAGAAGCCGACCCCAACATAGTTGGAAAAAGGCTAAGCAGATGATGAATTATCGTGGTAATCAGCTTATAAATTAACAACACATAACAACATACCATCACGCCTGTATTCCCCGAAGGGTTAGGCAGAGGTGTAACAATGTACACCCACAGTTCGCCGATATGTTTAGGTACCATGTAATAGGGGGCGAGCCTATTGCCATTAACCGGGTACAAATCCTAACTCCGAGCTGCTACTGAGAATATCACAGAGAAACCCAATAACACTTTTTGCTCGACCTGGGAATCGAACCCAAGACCTCTAGCGTAGCAGTCGCGCTTAGGACCACTAGGCTACCGAGGCAGTTAAAAAAGAAAGAAGAGAAAGAAAGAGAGAGAGAAGAGGCTTATAAATTAAATCAAATCAAATAATGTATTCAAAGTCGAATCATTTATTTTAATTAGACCATTAAAATGAACCTTTGAACATCATACACGGGACAAATAAATAATTACATTGCAAACATGGGTGAATATGTATTGAATATTTATTACTAAAAATCTCCATGATCTGCCATCAAAAGAACATGCAATTATGTTGTAATAGATTGCTTGCTAGTTCGTCTAAAACTAGATCAAAATTGGACATAGAAAGAGAGCCTAGAGACCTACCTATGTTGCAACCTAGTCTTATTTGGAGGTATCGTATTGCCCAGTAACTAAGTTGTCGAGGTCAGATAGGCAGTCGCTCCATGTAAGACGACCCCAATATAGTTGGGAAAAGTATAGGCCGATATATTTAACAGAACTAAGTTGCAACCACCACTTGAAATTCCCATCTCATTTAGTCCATTTTACAGAATTTACTTCCAAAGCCATTTCACACAAGCTCATACATAACATACGAACATATCCGGTACTTTTTAGCAAAGTCTTTGATATTATAATTTTCAAAGAGCCAGCGCTCCCTAGTTCCCTGAGCAAGTGGCTGGGCACCGTACGTTAGCGGTAAAGTAGGCGAGCTACTTTTAGTTGCGGTGACCGGCAATTTTGGGAGCTTAACGCTTAGGCTACCGGCATAACAACATTTAGACTGTAAAATGAAACTAATTAGTATACAAAAAAAGTTTCTTTAGGAAAGTTGTTTGTAATCATGAGTACAATCACGTGTTTAAATATCGGCCACTAATTACCAGTCACCCTATATATTAATTAGAGTTCTTGCTTTTATTTCTTTTGTTTAATATTATGTTTGTTTTTCTGTGTTGAATGGTTAACGTGCGCTTGATCTTAATTATTTGACGTGAATGTTTTTTTTCTATGTATCAGTGTAACATTTGGTAAACTAATAAATAAATACAACACAATACAGCAAACGCATACGCAATTTTGGTACGGCGATCGCACGCAGAAAAATTGCGATCGCGATGTTGACGCATAATTGCCGACGGCTGCAACTTAAAGTTGCTCGTCTGTTTTATTCTTAAGATCTCAAAAGCTAAATTTGGAATATGAATACGAGGAATGGCGAGTTTAAAATAATAATTTGTTAAGTAAAGTTTGGCGGTTTTTAGAAAAGTTCTCTTTCGTTGCGCATTTCTTGAATGGCGAAGCCGTCAAAGTTATGGCTTTCGTCCTCTTTGCCATGTTGGTCTTTTTCGGGTATGTACTTGTGTAATTATTAACTTAGTTTAATGTTTCAAAGTGTTTCGGCAATGGAAGAAAATTTTGGATCTTCTAACTCATATCTAAGTATGCACAAAAGTTAGGACAGTATCTATTTTTAACCCCCGACGCAAAAACGACGGGGTGTTATAAGTTTGACGTTTCTGTGTGTATGTCTGTCTGTGGCATCGTAGCTCCCGAACGCAGGAACCGATTTTGATTTAGGTTTTTTTGTTTGAAAGGTGAATTAGTTCTGAGTGTTCTTAGCTATGGTTGGTGGAAATCGGTTCAGCGGTTTAAAAAGTATCAGCTCTTTTGTACCAGGAGGGATTTTTATTCTTCTGTCGGGGGCTACTTAATTTATTTTAAATCTACAACTGAAATTATTTTTATCGACTCCTTTTTTTCCCTTGAACGTTTGACGTGTCCATACAAATCAATTCAAATATACTTTAATAGTTAAACCTTAACAAATAGCTAAAATAACTGCCTCGTTAGCCTAGTGATCCTAAGCGCGACTGCTACGTTAGAGGTCTTGGGTTCGATTCCCAGGTCGATCAAAACGTGTTATTGGGTTTTTCTATAAAATTCTCAGTAGCAGCTCGGAGGTAGGATCTGTGCCCGGTTAATGGCAATAGGCTCGCCCCCTATTACATAGGACCTTAACATACCGGCGAACTGTGGGTGTACATTGTTACACCTCTGCCTAACCCTTCGGGGAATACAGGCCTGAGGGTATGTTATGTGTGTTGATATTTTTTTATTTTGAGCTTGCGTAAATAGAAAGCAAAATAGTTACCTTAATTAAGTGTAGCGTAAGTATTTTGTGTTCTTTTACGCTCGTACAATAATAAGCACCTGCCATGTTATCTCTTCACCACCTTTGGTTGACTGGTAGAGAATGCCTAGGGCATTAAGTCCGTCTCTGTATCGTTTGTTGCATAAAGATTAAATAAATAAATAAATAGGAATTTCCATAATCAAAGGAAACGGCATTTTTTAAACACGTAGTCTTATAAACATCTGCTATGTCTGCGACTGTTTAGATTGAGGTCCTGGGTTCGATTCCCAAGTCGGGCATAAAGTGTTATTGAGTTTTCCCATTACGAATTTCTCAGTAACAGCTCCGAGTTTGGAAGTTGGTGGTGTGACACGGAAAACACGTAAAGCCGTTGGACCGGCGCCTGATCTCACCCCGGTTGTGTCTTATTGTCGTCCCATCGGACTATGAGAGTGAGGGAAGAGGGAGTGCACTATTATATATCCTGCGTACTTGACTAGTCTCGATTGAAATTGGCCGCCGTGGCCGAAATCGGTCTAGAGAATACGTACATTTTTGCGATGTCTTTGACAGAATTCCAATTTGCTGCAATCCTCTAGACAGGGTCGGCTAAATTTTTCAACGCCAGAAAACCAATCGGCTCTCATACGCCTAATGCAGTTTCAGCCATAAATCGTCAAGCTCTTCGCTTCAATAGCAGAGGATATTCGTCGTAGATTTCTTACAGTTAAAAGCTAAAATTGTATATCAAGTAAGTGGGGATCTTACTAATGTTGGCAATGTGGAAGTACGTATGTTTGGATGTTTGTTACTCCATCACGCTTAACGGCTGACGGAATTAGGTGATATTTGGTACATTTCTATGTAGGACAATATTTATCTCTTCTATACTATTCCAAATTATATATTTATTATTATTATTCTGAAACCGCCAATCCACCAAGAGCAAGCGTGGTGACCAATGCTTGTGTCTTCTCTATATGAGAAGATTCTTTTGCCCTGCAGTGGGACAATAATAGGCTGGCATTATTTTTAACCCCCGACGCAAACACGATGGGGTGCTATAAGTTTTATGTGTATGTGTGTGTGTCTGTCCGCCTGTGGCATCGTAGCTCCTGAACGCATAAACCGATTGTGATTTTGTTTGTTTCTATTTGGAAGGTAAATTAATCGGGAGTGTTCTTAGCTATGTTGGATGGAAATCGGTTCAGCAGGTTCAAAGTTATCAGTTCTTTTGTTAGCTGCGGCAGGGAATATTATTCTTCTGTTGGGGGTTACTTAAAATTTTTAATTTTGTGTTTTATACTATTCCTCGTAGGGTCGATTTTTCAAACGTTAGATAATTTTTAACAGAGGAATAAATATGGCGGTTTGACAGCTTTTGTATAGACGTTAAGTCAAACTCTCATATTTATTCGTCAGATAAAAGTTATCTGACTATTGAAAAACCAGCCCTTAGTGGTTAATACAAAGTTAAATCACAAATATTTATTTATTTATTAAAACTTTTTGCACATAATGTAAATAATACACTGTACAAAGGCGGACTTAATGCCTTAGGCAGTTTCTACCAGTCTACCTTAGGGTGATGCAGAGACAAAACATAATAGGTGCAAGGAACAGAAAGTTTCCAATAATAAAATATAATAAATACATGTATACATACAAACAAAATATACAGAGCAGAGAAAGATAAAAAAAGAAAATACATAGGTGGAGAAATATAAGAAACTAATTGTGAGACGAGTCTGCCAACTTCATAAACAAGTTTTCACGAGCTTTTACTTTGAATATGAAATGACTGGTAGCCATCCTGATATTTTGAGGAAGCGCGAAATATGTTATACACTAGCTTCTGCTAGGTACTTCAACCTTCTGAAGTGTGAAGTTTTTTTCATTAGCCTGAAGTGACGTCTTTGGTTACTGCTCAGCTCTATGGTACTAGTGAGCTAAGTTTGTCATTATACTCGAGGCTGAATTGCATTGTTTGATAAAGCCGGGAGTATAATAAATTATCTCCTTTCGGCAATGAGAGCGTATTACTTGCTTATGTGAGTATTTAATGCTTAAAACGCTTTTCAACACACTAGTGAGGAAAACATTAATATTTTTCATTGATTCAAAAATATTATTTTACAATTTCATCGTTACGTAAACTTAAAAGTTGACAACCAACAACAATTACGATTGCGATTTTAACATAAAAAAATATAGACAGAATCTACAAAAAACTGCACAGCTTAAAATCTTAGCACTTACCCCAAATTGCCCTACATTCCTACCCCATTTTATCCCGACCCCATAAATTGGGGAGCTCCCATCAATAAGTCCTGTAACACACTTCAATCGTAAGGCATTACCGTGAAATATTTAGAGTTTGACACTAATCGTGTGTAGGAACGCAACACACGGACGAAAAATATTGCTCGCTCGGTTTTTCTTACCCAAAATCAGTTTCACCCCTTCCCCTTTTGACTTCAGCGAAGTTATGGAGGTGTAAGTAGTATTTATCTACTTACAATTTGTAGAGTGTTTTTTTATATCATTGGATGGCAAATAAGCCGACTGCCGACCTGGTGCTAAGTGGTCACCATTACCTATAGACATCTGCAATACCAGAGGCCTTGCAAATGCGCTGCCATCCCAGAGACAAAGTTGAAATGTCTCATGTGCTTGTAATTCCATCGGCACCTATACCTTTTAAATCGGAACACAGCAACGCTGGTTTGCGGCAGGAATAGGTATGGTGGTAATACATCCCAGAACAAGCTCCTTCACTAAGAGCTCTACTACAACAAAAAAGTAAAGTGAGAGTTAGTTTTTAGAGTCAAGATGGCTTAGTGGTTAAGGCCTGCCTTTTATGCACGAGGCTCTGGGTTCGCAACCGGGCGAAGGCAAGTACCAATGTGACTTCTTCTTCTTAAAGTTTATCTTGCACATCACTGACATTGATGGAGGAAAACATCGTGAGGAAACCTGAACATTTTTGGATTTATTTAAGTCTGAAACTGCCAGTCCTTGAACAAGCTTGGAGGTCAATGCTCGTGCCTTCTCTGTACTACAAGAGGATTTTGCCCTACAGTGGGATTAATAGGCTAGTATTGTTATTTAGCTTCTTGAGATTAACAAAAATGGTTATTGGTTTCCGATTTTTTGTGCAAATCTAGATAACTATACAAATGAATAAAAATGTCTATTTGAAATGTCAAAATAACACCATCTGTTAAATAGCATATAATGTTCATACACTACCTACTTATTCCGAAAACCATGTTTTTTTGTCCATTTTTTTTTCGATTAATCTCTAAAACAGCTGGACTGATTGTGACGAGATTTTCAGTCCGAAAACTGATGTTGTAAGAAGTAACTTAGGGTACTTTTATTTCAGAAAAAAAGAATTAGCGTTACGTGCAAAAAAAAATCGTGATCCGACATTTTGCGCGAACTAAGTCACCGACTTAACCCTGCAGCGGTCGTGCAGTAAAAACTCACGCGATTATTCGCGCGGATCACACATGTATTTCATGGTTGTTTAAACTGAAATTTCTCATAAACTATTCAAGTGTGTTAACAGGGACTCTATGTACTGCACCTACCCCCACCCCCTTCACAGTTGCTCTTGCGCTTTGTGGAAGTGTGGTTGTGTCAGGAGGTGTTAAACTCGATGGTCTACTTACGTAATTCGTGGAACCAATTAAGTGGATTTTTTTTTCTAAGTTTTTTTTTGTGTTTACCTAATTTTGGAAGAGTATTTTTATTGTCATTGAAAAAAAAAAATTGATTTGAGAAAGCCAATCCCAATTAAAAACCGAGTTCAAGGAGGGGGGGGGGGGGGGGGTAAGGTAGTACATACATACATAAACTCACGCCTTTTTCCCATGGGGGTAGGCATAAACCACAGAACGCCACCTGCTACGATCCTTACATACTTCCTTCGCCTCGTCCACGTTCACACATCTATTCATACAAGCACGCCGGTTACGAGTACTGCGCACCCGACCTTTCTGAAGAACCTCACCAATTAGGTCATGGTAGGTCTTTCTAGGGCGTCCTCTCCCGGCGTTGCCACTCACATCTGCCATATAAATCTATTTTGTTAGTCGCCTTTCTCTCATTCTCTCAACATGACCGAACCATCTAAGCATACTCTTTTCTACTTTTGTCACTACATCCTCTTTTAGTCCGCAACGTTCTCGTATAATTTTATTCTCACTCTATCGGTCAAAGTTACACTACACATACTTCGTAAGGAACGCATGTCCACAGCATTAATCCTACTTAGGTAGTACATAATAAATAAGACAGCTCCTATATTATTTCAGTTCTTCAAATATTTCCTAACATTTAATTGACATCTCTTCGCCTACTCAAACATAAGTAAGACGTGTAAAGTGATTACATACTACCATTTTCCACTCACTTAAGAATTACAAGATTCCTAATTCAACGTAACATATTCTAAGAAGTCTTGTAACCAACTCACATTGCCAGATGTTTCAAAATGAAGTCACGGATGCTAACGTAACTCTACGACTGTACCCGTATGTATATTGTACAGTCATCTAGAAAATACTAACTTGCCGCGCATTGGATGTATGGCTCTGCCATGTCTGCAGTTTCATATCCACGATACATATATTGCGCGTTTATTATGGTGGGGGGTTTGTGATAGGCGGAGCGGGGAAAATAAACTGAAAACCACTGGTTGAAGCAACTGAAAACTAACTAACACACTGTAGACTAACTGTAAAAAAGGTATTATTACATTTATTTATTTTATAGACATATAATTTACATTTTTAAATGTTAACATAAAAAATAAAAACATTTAAAAATAGTAGCCCACCGGTATCGGGAACAGGGTCCAAGCTACCAGTGGTCAGGGCTCCTGAGAAAGGAGTCTCCTAATAATACCTACGCGATTATTATTAATTATTAATAGTTTAGTATAGTAGTAGAGCTCTTTGTAAAGGAGCTCGTTCGTAGAAGTACTAGCACCATACTTATTTCACCTGCAAAGCAGCGTTGCTGTGATCCAGTTTAAAGGATATGGGTGTCGGTGTAATTACAGGCATTTGAGATATTTGAAATTTGTCTCTGGGTTTTTTTTTTTAAGTTTGGGAAATCATCAAATGACTTCCCCTGTCCTGGACGGGGCGAGAAGAAGTGTCAGACTTTTACTGACTAAAACCCATCCATATTCCTTCTTGTACCCTTGACGTTCCGGGGGCGCGGTATCTCTTACGAACAGCCCGCAGCCCCGGCAGTTGTCTCTGGGATGGCAATGTTTTTGCAAAAAAAAAAAAAAAAATATACCATCACGCCTGTATTCCCCGAAGGGTTGGGCAGAGGTGTAACAATGTACACCCACAGTTCGCCGGTATATTTAGGTCCCATGTAATAAGGGGCCAGCCTATTGCCATTAACCGGGCACAAATCCTAACTCCGAGCTGCTACTGAGAATTTCATAGAAAAACCCAATAACACTTTTTGCTCGACCTGGGAATCGAACCCAAGACGTCTAGCGTGGCAGTCGCGCTTAGGACCACTAGGCTACCGAGGCAGTTTTTGCAAGACCTCTATTAATGCAGATGTCTATAGGAAGCAATGAATGATGACTTAAAGTCTGGTGGGCTGTCGGCTTGTTTGCCATCAAAAGACATTAAAAAAATTAAGAAAACTACAGCTGGAACGCTGTCACTGTCCGACAGCATAGAAATAAAAGAGAAACAGAATGAGGACGCTTTTCGATTGGATCTTATTTATAGACAACATGTGACAAGAAATAACGCTTACCCTCGAACACCCCAATCAGAATATTAAGTTACATTCATAATACAAGCAAAATGTTTACTTTTGTGTGCTTGAATATTGTTTTTTTATACAATTAGTTATCCTAATTTTTGGCGACAGTACAGGCAAGTTATGATTATCGATAGATTTTATTTACAACTGAATTTAAAAAAAAGCCTTATTGCCTTAAGTTTGACCTTCGTTGATATCCACTGTTTAACGGAGAGCGCACATACATAAACTCACGCCTTTTTCCAATAGGGGTAGGCAGTAACCATAGAACGCTACCTACTACGATCCTTACATACTCCCTTCGCCTTGTCCACGTTCATACATCTGGTCATACATGCACGCCGGTTACGGGTACTGCGCACCCGACCTTTCTGGAGAACATCACCAATAACGGACAGCAACTGAACGTAGTAGTGACTATAATGAACGTAGTTTTAACCAAATACGTAATAAAGCGAGCGAAATCGTGTGCAGAAGTTAGTATGAGTATAATATAATAATAAACTAGCACTATGTCCTCTTCACTTGGTACAAATGGCTTGTCCGCTGTACACAGTGTATAGAACTACCTATTATGGACATTATTAAATTGTTCATAGTATAGTTGAATAGTTAAAGAAGAATCATTTTATTTTAACGCGGTATTTTATGACTTATATAATCATAAAACATCCCATGATAGGATTTTATTACTGCCAAAACAAATCAATTGATTTAAAAAAAAAAAAACATTTTTTTTAAAGTACATACATACCATCACGCCTGTATTCCCCGAAGGATTAAGCAGAGGTGTACCAATGTATAACCACAGTTCGCTAATATGTTTAGGTCCCATGTAATAGGGGGCGAGCCTATTGCACAAATTCAAACTCCGAGCTGCTACTGAGAATTTCATAGAAAAACCCAATAACACTTTTTGCTCGACCTGGGAATCGAACCCAAGACCTCTAGCGTACAGTCGCGCTTAGGACCACTACTTTATTTCTAAGTAACTGTAATTGTTTTGGATTAATTTTAAATCTATTTTTAGCATAAGTTTTGGTTGTATATTGAACTAATATTGCTGGATAGTAATGAATTTACATAATATATTTGGCAAATTAGTTTGACAAAATAAATAATTTTTTTGAGAGATTGTGGGTTGGGTCGTTTTTGCAACATATATCTCATCTTGAACTAAAAATAGTACAAGATAGTTTAGTTCGATTGAAAAATCGAATTACACTATTTCACCACAGAACAGAACACAAAAAAATATTTTTAATCAAAAGATTAAATAAACCAGTTTTGTCCGCGATAGTACACGCAACACACACAAACACAAGTTATGAACTTCAAAGGATTTCTCTGAGTTTGTTTTTGAATTATTTTCTTTATATATAGTACCATATAATACTGTTCTCTGAATGGATTTCTTCGCGAAAATCCCATTATCTCTCTGATTGAATTTGTTTTTATTATGAAAAATGTTGGTAAAGAAATTTCTAAAGGTACAGGTAAGTAGAAAGGCTGGCTTTATTTACGTTTAATGGAGTATTTAATGCGTAGTATGAATTTACTATGTTTTGATGGCCTGATGGTTGAGACGCCCCGCTTCTCATGCTCGAGCAATCGTGGCGATCAATCCTCGTGCCTTCTCTGAAAAGAAGTGTTTACTCTGCAGTGGGACAATAATAGGCTAGTAAGTCCTAATATCCTACTAATATTAAAAATCCTTCCTACTATAATTATAATCCTTCTTATAATAATATTATAAATGCAAAAGTTTTCGACGATGGATGTTTGTTGCCTCTTTTACGCTAAAACGGTTGAACTGCCTCGTTAGCCTAGTGGTCCTAAGCGCGACTATTAGAGGTATTACTAGAGGTCTCGGGTTCGATTCCAAGGTCGAACAAAAACTGTCATTGGGTTTTATTATGCAGCTCGGAGTTAGGATTTGTACCCGGTTAATGGTAATAGGCTCGCCCCTTATTACATGGGACCTAAACATACCGGCGAACTGTGGGTGTACATTGGTACACCTCTGCCTAACTCTTTAGGGAATATAATGTAGTAAAGTATGCTCAGTGGTCGCGTTTATGACCACGAGACGAAACGAGGCAGTTCAAACTCCCTACGGTACGACTTTCCAAAATCAAGAATAAAACTCATTTCCTAAACGTTTTTATCATAAATAACGTGTAAAGTTTACCATCCCTTGAGAATTCTTTGTAATGACCTAAGTATTTCTTTAAAAATTCGCATTTTTTTCGTAAAGGCGCTTTTCATATCTTTCAAAAAGGTTTTGTTATATTTAAGGCTCTCATTTGCGATTATTGGATTAGTCATTACGGATAGTCAGAAGCCAGGAAGTCTGACAACCAGTCTAACCAAGAGGTATAGTGTTGCCTAGTAACTGGGTTGTGTAGGTCAGATAGGCAGGCGCTGCATGTAAAACATTGGTACTCAGCTGCATCCGGTTAGACTGGAAGCCGACCCCAACATAGTTCGGAAAAGGCTAAGTAGATAATGATGATTTGCAATAATTGGATTGTATATTTTTATGAATATACGAATGAGAGATGTATGATCAGGATGTATTTGAAATTAGGCCACAGAATTCATTATTTGATTGAACATGTAGGTGTGTGATGCCTGATGCAAAATTTGTTCGAAAGAGACACCGCGGCCCTGGAACTCAAAGGGGACACAGATGGGTTTTAGTCAGTAACAGTCTGGCACTCCCTTCCGCTATGCCCAGAGAAGAAGAAGTAATTTGATGATTACCCATCATTAATAAAAAAGTGGGAGATTATGAATGATGCCGTTTAAATAACGACACAGATTTCGATATTCGTTGAACATGTTTTTAAAAAGAAATTTCTTAGCAAAATTATATTTTAATTAATTTTATTTCTAGCAATACACGACTCCGTCTGCGTATACTGTAAATAATATCCTATCCTACATTTGACAAGAGTTTAGCTTCTTGAAAGTAAAAGATTGTTTATAATCAGACCAGTATTTCTAGAGATTACCTCTTACTAGCTTTGCAATATAATCTATTACCTATTTAGCCTTTATTTTACCCGTGGAAGTGAAATTATTGTGAAAATAGATAACAATATAGCCAAGCTAGTTGCATTACGACGATGCGTATAACAGACTAGCTATACCCCGCGGTTTCGTCCTTGTTTATTGCTTCGCTCCCAGAGATCGTAGCGTGATGCTATAAAGCCTATAGTATTTCTCATAAATCTGGTTATCATATACAAAAAGATTTTTTCTAATCCGAGTGGAGGTGTGTTGTAGCATGATGGCATATAGCTTATGAGACTTACAAATAACGTGGCTTTCTAAGGGTAAAAGAATTTTCAAAATTGGTTTAGCAGATTCAGAGATTACCCTCTTCAACCTCACAAACTTTGCCTCTTTAGAATATTAGTATAGAGTAGCTGTGGTACCTATGTATTTTTAAATGCCATAACCTACTATGTACAGTCAACAAAACTATTAGGTACACAGGCAAAATTATTCGTCTTCCAACCGCAATAGTTTTGATTGATTGATTTTTATCCCTCGACGCAAAAACGACGGGGTGTTATAAGTTTGACGTGTCTGTGTGTAAGTATGTGTATGTGTGTGTGTGTGTGTGTATCTGTGGTATCGTAGCTCCCGAACGCATGGATTAGTCGGGTGTGTTCTTAGTTATGTTTGACGGAAATCGGTTCAGCGGTTTCAAAGTTATCAGCTCTTTTGTTGGCTACGGTAGGGATTTTTATTCTTCCGTCAAGGGTTACTTAAAATTTTTATTGTATGCGTATTAGTTTTTAAGCTTATGCCACACCTAATAGAGTGACGTAAAATAATTGGCTACTCAGCACACTCACAACATTGATTAAAAGTAATTGCAAGTAAGCTGCCTGCATACCAAATAGTTTTGTTCACTGTACTTACGATACAGCTAATTTGCATCGCTTCAAGCTTCATCTTACAGCAACTTAATATTCAGGAGGCAGCATGCGAGCAATTCCAGGTGTTATAACCACCTCCGTACCCCTGAGTCTAGCCTGAAGCTAATCTAGATTGGATTGGGACTCAAAGCCTGGCCTCTGAGCTTGGATAACAAGGTAGACGTGAAATATTTTGTAAAACTAAACTGTTGCACATTTTGTTTTGTGTGTCTATGGATAAGTACTTATGTGCTCATTTGAATGCACATTTCAGTGATAACGTGTCAGTTTTATTGGTTGTCTTAATGTATAAGGTGTAACGTTTTTTTTTTAAGATAAGAAAAAAGGAAAAGACAGAAATAAAATGTTAAGTTGTTTTGTTTTTTGTGATGTATGGATAAATGTTTGTAAAACGTTGTCCCACACTAGGAATATCTCCTGTATCGTGGGCGCGTTTACAAACACATAAACTCACGTTATACAAACACTCAGACTAGAAACAACTTATTTGTAGACCACACAAACGTTTGTTTCGTGCGTAATCTGAACCCGCGATATGCAACGCAGTAGCCAATCGCTCAACCACTGCGCCAACCGTGTTATCAATGTATCTGTAATAAACGGATTTACTATAAAATACTTTATATTCATCAACATACCATCACGCATGTATTCCAATATACACCCGCCGGTATATTTAGGTCCCATGCATGTAATAGGGGATAACCCTATTGCCATTAACCGGACACAACTCCTAACTCCAAGCTGCTACTAAGCATTTCATAGAAAAACCTAATAACACTTTGCTGGTCCTAGGAATCGAACCCGAGCCTTTTAGGGTAGCAGTCGCGCTTAGGACTACTAGGCTAACGAGGCAGTTATTATAATTATGTAGAATATTTTTTATGCCGCTTTTTTTGTTGACGTGAAATAATTTAGGCCTACGGCTTAATTCTACGCGAACGAAGTCAGGGGTAGAAGGTACCTAGTGGGCAAGAATTGTATTCATACATTTACATATACCTACAAATACATACATTATATATACATATCTTTCAATGTAAAATCCTTACTTGATTCGAAGCCTTTCTGTATTCCGTATTTCCTTCAGAGTAAAATGACGTCTGATGTCTCACAGGAAATTAGTTTTGCATACCGGATTACAGAGGCGTAGGGGGGGGGGGGAGTGTAGATAAATCCTATTTTCATGCTCGTTTTGATGGATGGGTGAGCAGAGTAAGTGTGTATGTTTGAGGCAATATATTGTAAGACATCATTTTCTGTCCTAAGCGCGACTGCTACGGTAGAAGCCTTGGGTTCTTTTCCCGTGTCGAGCAAGTGTTATTTGGGTTTTTCTATGAAATTCTTAGTAGCAGCTTGGAGTTAGACGAGCCCGGTTAATAGCAATAGGCTCGTCACGTAGTACATGGGACCTAAACATACCGGCGAACTGTGGGTGTAAATTGGTACACCTCCGCCTAACCCTCCAGAGTATACAGCCGTAATGGTATATATGTATGTCCTATTAAAAGAGTATGTTTTGAGTTTCTGGTACTTTAGTTCTAGATGTAATAATTTTAAATGCCTTTTAATGGTCTCATTAAAATAAACGTTTTGAATGGTTCAAGGCCTTGAACCATAAGCCTAGATGTTAATACCCTAATCCTGTCTATACTTCATCGACTCTTATCAATAAATATCTTCTGCTCGCGATTTCATCTGCGTACTTTTGCCCCACTCGCATTACGTTACGTTTTTGGTTACTGCTCCTTACCTATTGGTCGTAGCGTGATGTTATATAGCCTATAGCCTTCCTTGATAAATGAACTATCCAACAGAAAAATATTTTTTCAATTCAAACCAGAAGTTCCTGAGATTAGCGCGTTCAAACAAACAAACTCTTCAGCTTTATAATATTAGTATAGATAATAATACCAACCTATATAGTCCCACTGCAGAGCATATGCCTCTTCTCACACAGAGAAGGCACAAGCATTGATCACCACGCTTGCTCAAGGCGATTTCAGACTTACATTAACTAAAAGTCTAGGTGTCCTCACGATGTTTTTCTCCACCGATGTCAATGATAAACTTACATAGAACGTTCTTACATTACGCATTGAAAAAGTCACGTTGGTACTTGCCTGGTATAGAATCTACAATCCCACGCAGGAGAGGTAGGTGCCTTAACCGCCGAGTCATCACGACAAATTTCATCTAGTTAAATTTCTTATCGACCAAAATAAGACTTTTGTTTGGAGAGTGCTATCCAGAAAGTCCTCCTAAATCTACTGTAATAATTAACTTAGCAAGTAATTATATCAAACCTTTTGTCGGAAATGGTCACCAGAATATGAAGTTATGATACCTAATTTCGAGGGAGATAATAATATGACTCTATTAGGAACTCCATCAGCAATGAACCTGGTGATGCAATCATAGAAATTGTAGGGTAAAAAATTGACATTACCTACTAGGAAGATAGAAGACTTGGGTATTTTTTTTTTGTAAGAATTGTTTTGGTGTTGTATGAGAATAATGGAGCTTAATTCTGTGAAATCTACCCAACTCTACAATCTCACAAAAATATAAATATTTCGTCAAATCTATACCAATTTTATAAAGCTGAAGAGTTTGTTTGTTTGGTTGAACGTGCTATTCTCAGAAACTACGGGTTTGAATTGAACACTTATTTTTTTGTTGAATAGTCCATTTATCGAGGAAGAATATAGGCTATATAACATTACGCTACGACACACGGGAGTGGAGCAGTAACCAAAGACGTTATTTAATGCGGGTGAAAAAAAACACGCGAACGAAGTCGCTAGCAGAAGCTAGTTAATTTAGTAAAGTAACATTAGTATCCAGTAGGTAATACTAGTTCAATGTACGCTTAAAACGTATGCATTATTTAGAGTTAAATATCCAAACTATTACAATTACTTTAAAAAATGGAAGGGCTTGAAGAAGACACTAAAAACAACACAAAAAAAGACTGAAATTCCGGTTTGTTTGCTCACCTTACCAAAAGAAAAACCCAATCACTTTTTCGCGACCTGGAAACCGAACCAAAGACCCTACATTTAGCAGTCGTTCGAAATAAAAACAAATTCCCAAGAACTACTAATCCATCTACTTACTTCCACTTACTCAAAATCATCTAATAAAATACATTCAAAGTAAGACACAATGTACTACAATCTCACAATGTACTACAATCGATTTGTACCAAACCCTAGAGCATTGAGGTGCGACACAACTTAATTACAACAAAACACTTTCTATATTTGTTCCTAATTAAAAAGTAATTGGTCGCCAGGGGCGTCCCTAGTCACGACCTCAGACGAAATGAAACAGGCCTTAATTAAAGGTTCATCGTGTACAGTAGACATATGTCGAGGTACCCTTTTCATTGTAAGTGACAACCCTAGTGGTTCTCGAAAAAATTCTTCCGTGTATTAACAGTATCGAAGGTTTCCTCTCAAGATCTTTTTATTTGTCTTGTAAGGTGATTTTGTTTCTTGTAAATTGATGTAGGTAAGTTAGTAATAATGTTACTTCCAAATGCTTTAGGCAAAAAAAAAATTTTACAAAAAAGACAACCTCCTAACATACATACATACATAAACTCTCGCCTTTTTCCCATGGGGGTAGGCAAAAACCACAGAACGCCACCTGCTACGATCCTTACATACTTCCTTCGCCTCGACCACGTTCATACATACGTTCATACAAGCACGCCGGTTACGAGTACTGCGCACACGACCTATCTGAAGAACCTCATCAATTAGGTCATGGTAGGTCCTTCTACGGCGTCCTCTCCCGGCGTTGGCACTCACATCATCACATCCCTTTTGTTAGTCGCCTTTCACTCATTCTCTCAACATGACCGAACCATCAACCTCTTTCAAAAACTAAAAAGTAAAAAATAACTTTAGCTTTGGCAGTCAACGAGCTCAGGGGAGAAGTCATTTGATGATTTCCCATCCAAAAGCTAGCATTGTATAAAGTTCACGTCAATATCTTTTGAAAACACAAATCACTTATTTGTCTGAAAGTCAAGTCGAATAATACAATATTATCGAAATTCGGATTCCAAGTACATCTAATATGAATTTCAAACAGACTAAATTAAGAAATACAATATTTTAGTTAATAGTAAATAAAATAAAACATCCTAAAATACTGGGAAAATATTCCATCTATACCATCACGCCTGTATTCCCCGAAGGGTTAGGCAGAGGTGTAACAATGTACACCCACAGTTCGCCGGTATGTTTAGGTCCCATGTAATAGGGGGCGAGCCTATTGCCATTAACCGGGCACAAACCCAAACTCCGAGCTGCTACTGAGAATTTCATAGAAAAACCCAATAATACTTTTTGCTCGACCTGGGAATCGAACCCAAGACCTCTGGCGTAGCAGTCGCGCTTAGGACCACTAGGCTACCGAGGCAAAAAAAAAAAGAAAACAAAAAATACTCTCAAATATTCTCGAAAGTTATCACTACTTGTTAAGGTTATAATTAAATTTGCGACGCTGCCCCGTAGGCCGTAACTGAGAGTCTTCCAAACTTCAAAATAATCAGACAAATCTACACAAAGAAATAAAATTAAAGTGTTTTTTTGTAATGTCAAACTAACAGCTTTTAACAAAATAAATATAGAGAGAAATAAATAGACAAACAAATCATTTTTTTTTTTTAATTTTTATGTGTCTGTCTGTTCTCTGTTTGCTTGTTCGTTTCGGCTAATCTATGAAACGGCTTGACCGATTTTGACAGCTAATTTTATAAGCTATTTTTATTTTAGAAAAATAATTATAGTTCGGCGAACCAATACAAAAAATTAACAGTAGGTATGGTAGGTAGGGTCGCGACCGTGCTCCATGCGCGCCTCAAAGAGATGTCAGCAAATTTTGAAGGGGCCACTCAGGGCCGTTTGCTGCCGGGGCTGCGGGTTGTTCGTAAGAGATACCGCGCTCCCGGAACGCAAAGGGCACAAGAAGGAATATGGATCGGTTTTAGTCAGTAAAAGTCTGGCACCATCCCGTCCCGCCCAGGGCGGGGGATGTCATTTGATGAATTCCCATCCCTAAAAAAAAAAAGGGTGGCGACCGCTGGGCAAAAGTCTCCACGCAATAGGTACCTGAGGATGATCGGTGTCGCCGAAGCCGGCCCCGGAAGAGGCAGCAAGATGACCTAGACGCGCACCGAGGCGAATGTCGCAGGGTCGAGATGGCGCAAGAAAAGGAACTCAGGGCCACTCCTAAAGGGTGACTCCTTTTTCTAGCTGTGGCACAGGCTTATAATACAAATATAAGTATTTTCATTAATTCATCCTTCCTACTAATATTTGTTAAAGTTTGTGAGGATGGATGGATGTTTGTTACTCTTTCACACTTAAACGGCTGAACGGATCTGGATAAAATTTGGCACTGAGATAGATTGTAGTGTGAAATAACACATAGGATACTTTTATCCCGGAAAAATGTACAGTTCCCGTGGGATAATATATCAAATTTGACGTGGACGTAAGTGGCGGGCGTAAGGTAGATCATAATGTAACAAATAGATTTTTTTTTGTCCTGGGAAAATCCTCATGGACTGCCTCCTCTGTGACTGCTGACTCTGGACTGCCTTTGCTACCTTGGGGAAGACGGAGGGGTGTGTCGGACTCCTACCGACTAAAACCCCACGGTGTTACTCCAACTACCATTGGCCGGGGCACGGGTATCGCTCTGAGCATTCTTCCGAACCCCGGTAGGTATCGGCCCGCCACCACCACAAGGCGGGCCCCTTCACCCGGTGCGGCCGTCACCCACCGGCCGCACTGACTCCAGAAAAGGCGCACGGGGAACACCACGCGCGGCTTAATCTCGGGCCTGTCTCTATTCGGGTGACGGACTGCCCACAAGTCCGCCGCCCGCACGCCCCATTTTATGGTAGCCGGAGATCAACTAGCGCCCTCCGGCGCCTGGTGCGTCTTCTGCGGGTCGGACGGGAGGAACTAGCCTCCCTTTCCCGTTCCGCTGCCTCCTTGGTGGCCATCACAACAAACAGATACTATCTGACTGATAACTCATTCCAACATCTGTTGGCATCTGAACTGACTATCTTCGAAATATATCCACACTGTGACGTCGTCATTCTTTCAAGTAAGTTTACACCATAGAGTTTATTGCTTCTCGCGCACTACTGTTCTTTTGTCCGTGAATTTATTGACGTCATAAAATGGACCCGGGCTCATAAGCTGCTCTGAAGTTTGTTCTCAACTACTGGCGGCTATTTCGCATTGTCGCGTATCTAATTATTGCGCGGATGAACATGTGACTTTGGCTTTGAATTACTCAGTGTTAGAATAGCCCCCTTAGAGGTCATAGTTAAACGAAGGTTTTATGGGATAGCTGTGGGACTTGTCAGGAGAATAGAAGCTTTGTTGGACTTTGGAAGTTCGTCCTACTTTGAGTTTTGATGGGGTTGGGGGGATGAGTAAGTGAATTCATGGATGAATGGATTTAAATAAACTGTTTCCAATTGCAATTATAACCGAACTTGTAGTTTTATTGACTTTTAAAAAAGGGGGTGAAAGTGAGAAGCTTCTCCCCCTTAAAAAATCACGCACAAGTTATTTCAAAGTCAGCCTGTTATAACAAAATTATATTCCTATAAAGTATTAAAATCAAGTAAGTATGTAAGTATGATTGTATGAGTATATGAGTATGAATATTAACTGCCTCGTTAACCTAGTGGTACTAAACGCGACTGTTAGGCTAGAGGTCTTGGGATCGATTACCAAGTCGAGCAAAGTGTAATTGTGTTTTTCTATGAAACCTTCAGTAGCACCTCGGAGTTGGGATTTGTGCCCGGTTAATGGCAATAGGCTTGCCCCGTATGACATGGGTTCTAAACATACCAGCGAACTGTGGGTGTACATTGGAACATCTCTGCCTAACCTTTCGGGGAATGCAGGCGTGATGGTATGTGAAAATCAACTGAAATACATAAGTAATTTAGGTAGTTACATTTTTCCTTTTCGGAACTAACAGGAGAATTCGTTTCTCATTTCAGTATTTGGTCAATTTCACCCTCCGTATACCCTTTTACACCTTTAAATTCCATTTTTAACCGACTTCAAAAAGAAGAAGGTTATCAATTCGTCTGTGTTTGTTTTCTTTTTGTTTTTGTTACGCGATAACTCCGCCAATTATGATGAATGATTTTGATGATTCTTAGTCTTTATTCTTTTGAGTGTCATAATTATGCTATATAACATCACGCTACGACCCACAGGAACAGGAACGGAGCAGTAACCAAAGACGTAACTAAAGGTGGGTAGAATTGGGTAGCTCATCGTCCTTACGTCGTATAACGACAGGCCGTGTCGACGGCGCGTTCATGTTCCACCCGCGCCTCAAAGGGATGTCAACTCCGCCTCAAAAGGAAGGGGCCACTGAGGGCCGATGCCTGCCGGGGCTGCGGGTTGTTCGTAAGAGATACCGCGCCCCCGGAACGCAAAGGGCACAAGAAAGAACATGGGTGGGTTTTAGTCAGTAAAAGTCTGACACTCCCTCCCGCCCCGCCCAGGACGGAAAAAATAAATAAAAAAAACGTGGGTAGAATTAGGCCACGCGGACAAAGTCGCGAGTTGTTCGTGTTTTATAGCCATAACGCGAACGAAATCGCAGGCAACAGTTACTTTTTGATAAAAAACGTACAAATAAGCTCATAAAAAAGTGTAATTTCTAACACAGTGCCTACACCCACTTCTTCTAAATTCAATTACGATTCACTTAATTATCACTTTATTTACATTCACTCTTGTATGTTAATTACTTACTAAAATTAATTCGCAAAACATGTCGCCGACCCTAAAATTCTGCTAGCCCTGTAAAGGAAAACCCACAACATAAATAAAAGCATACAAAATTAAATTAAACAAAACGGGGACAAAAACTAATTGAAACTAATTAGAAACCTTATTAAAAAAATAATTACACAGCTAAAGTGAGAAAATTTAATTACAAGCAAAAATTAGGTGACAAAATATGGGGGTGCGGTTCAAAGGGATCTAGTAGGTTCAAACATGTCAAAAAAAAATACTAGGGAAAGAAAAAACAAATATTTATTTTTCGCTTTTTAGTATCAATTTCCTGTCATCCAAATCCATGAAGGAACAGTTATACTACGTAAATTATCAAGACACCACTTAAAAGTCACAAGAAAGCAGAATATGCTAATTCGTTTACTTGGATGACGTATTTTTTTTTCAGTTATATATATTTTTTTACTAAATTATAGAACTAATTTCGATAATATTAATATGGGACCACCTTTGAAGTATGACCTTTCAAACAAAAAAGAATAATCAAAATCGATTCATAATTGGCGGAGTTATCGCCTAACACGTATACAAAAATAAGAACATACAGATGAATTGATAACCTCCTTTTTTTGAAGTTGGTTGAAAAGAAGGGGTACCTATTTGAAGTAAATGGGGGGTTTCTATTAAATTTTGCAACGAGACTTCAAAATAAGGTTAAAATCCTACCGGATTCATTACGTACTTTCCCATTTACATTTAATAGAAGTGTGAATTAACATAACATACCATCACGCCTGTATTCCCCGAAAGGTTAGGCAGAGGTGTAACAATGTACACCCACAGTTCGCCGGTATGTTTAGGTCCCATGTAATACGGGGCGAGCCTATTGCCACTAACCGGGCACAAATCCTAACTCCGAGCTGCTACTGAGAATTTCATAGAAAAATCCAATAACACTTTGCTCAACCTGGGAATCAAACCCAAGACTTCTAGCGTAGCAGTCGCGCTTAGGACCACTAGACCAACGAGGCAGTCCAAGTGTGAATTAATTGGTTTATAAATAATAACAATAAATGCCAGGCACGACACTTATCATTTTCATGCACTCCACATTGCAGTAACAGCGATGCAATTATTACGTTCGCATTTTCTAGTTTTGTTAGCACATTATTTTTACGATTGTTTCGAAGAATTATTACATATAATAAAACCTTTTATATTGTTATTTACTTTATATTGGTTTGCGATAATTATTTCATGGAAATTATGTTATGCCTGGTTCTAAATTAGAATAACAATAATTAAAATACCAGCCTATTATTATCCCACTGCAGGGCAAAGGCCTCTTCTTATACAGAGAAGACACAAGCATTGATTACCATTTTTAACCCCCGACGCAAAAACGACGGGGTGTTATAAGTTTGACGTATCTGTGTGTGTGTGTCTGTCTGTGGCATCGTAGCTACCGAACGCATGAACCGATTTTGATTTAGTTTTTTTTTTGGTTGAAAGGTATATTGGTTGGGAGTGTTTTTAGCGTTGTTTTTTGGAAATCGGTTCAGCGGTTTCAAAGTTATCAGCTCTTTTGTTAGTTACGGTGGGGATATTTATTCTTCTGTGGGGGGTTACTTAATTTTTTTAAATTTTAGTCATGGCGGATTGGCGATTTCAAGTTTATGTTAATTATTGATCCAGGTTTCCTCACGATGTTTTCCTTCACCGATGTTAGTGAAGTCCAAGATAAACTTACCCTCGTTCATTTCAAAGTCCATACATTTATTTCGATTAGACTATTTACAGGCACTTTTGAATTGTCAAGAAGTTACATTTAAAAGTTGAAGCTAGTTGCTCGTTCCAAAGCGTAGGTCTCTATGGAGAAGAACGAGCAAGAAACTCCATGGACACTCTTTTCTTTCAATTTGGTTTTTACAAAATCTTGGTTACAATAATTCTTGTTGCTTCTATATGTGAAAACAATGAAGATGAATATAAAACAATTAAAAAAAAATAGTAGTAAAGATGACAATCCCAAATGCCCATTTACGTCTTTGTTCCACTCGCATTTGTCGTAGCGTGATATTCTATACGTACAATACCTTTCTCTTGAACCACTCTATCTATTGTTAAAAACAGCATTAAAATCACACAGTTAAAAAGATCTAAGCGTACAGACGGCGCGAAGCAAATTCGTTTTAAACTAAGTAGAAATAAATATGAAACAACCAATTTCAAAAATGTTGTCTCTCTGTCTGTTTGTTGAAAATGTTTAGTAAATTAAAAGCCGGCCCGTATATTAACTTCTACAAGCTCAAACGTAAATGAACTCAACAAAACTACCTCGCAAATACATACCTTCCATGAAACAATTTTGAGTACTACCAGCACCGTTATAAATTACTGTTCAAAAGTGAGGTATATAGTGTCCAACGGTGTAGTCATTAACAATATAGTACTAACGTCTGGTACCCTCGTCAGCCAAACTAATTAACAACCGTTCCGGTGACGATACGGCGGTACGGTCCCGGTACGGTCACGGTACGGCACCGCAAATTATTAGAGGACCTGGTATTGAAAGTAAATACGAGCTTTTTGGTTTGTAGGTGGTAGTGTGATGGTTCGGGTCGTGGAACATTTCCAATCGACATTTTGAGAACCGAAAATGGTTTTATGTTTTGTGATTGTAAACCATATTATGATATCTATAAAATCAATATATTTTATATTTAGCTGTAGGAACTATTAATTGATTTAATGTAATATACTATTTTTTTATTTACTTATGGAATAGTCTTCCATTTTATAAATAAATTTGCTTCTGCCAACGACTTCGTTCGCGTGGTTTTTTTTCCCCCGCATTACGTTACGTTTTTGGTTGCTGCTTCGCAACTATTGATCGTAGCGTGATGTTATATATCTTATAGCCTTCCTAGATAAATTTACTATTCAACACAAAAATAATTTTTCAATTCGCACTAGTAGTTCCTGAGATTAGCGCGTTGAACCAAACAAACAAAATTTTCAGCTTTACAATATTAGTATAGATAAAGTAAACAAAATAGCCATTTTTGTAAGATGGACCTCCACTTGCGCTGTCTAGGTTTATCTTTAAACTCCGAGTTAGCTTTTATCCTCGTGTTAATTTTGGGTTTAATTTTGATTAAAAAAAATCTAGATAATCGGTAAGCTTCAAATATTAGTTGCCGAAAAGTTGAAAAATGTTTTCGCTTTGTATAGCAAGTTTATCCAAGAAAGTTTTAGGGTATATAACACCACGCTACGACCCACGGGAGCGAAGCTATAATCAAAGACGTACCTAAATTAAGGCGAGTGAGAAACCGCAGGGTATAGGTAGTTTCTTGATTAGATCAGTACCTATCATCAGTCAGCATTGTCATTCGAAAAAATCTCCCTCGATGTGGTGAGCTGTCACATCCTATCACCAAGTGAGATAACAGTATACCTCAAACTCACTTCGCCTAAGGCTTTCAAAACACGACCGATTTGACAGACTTTCTTCTCGCCGATAATGAAATTTGTCTAAAATCGGACCAAAAATCGGTCGTGGCCTGTAGCGGATTTTTCTGAAATATTTATTTTGATAATATGAATCAGGTAATGTTACATAGCCTATAAACCTTCCTTGATATTACGAACAAGGATCTTTCAAATCGGACTAATAGTTCCTGAGATTAGCGCATTGAAACAAATAAGATATCATAGCATACTATTATACCTACATTCCCCGAAGGCTTAGGCAAAGGTGTACCAATGACTGACTGGCTGCCTCGTTAGCCTAGTGGTCCTGAGCGCGACTGTTACGCTGGAGGTCTTGAGTTCGATTCCCAGGTCGAGCAAAAAGTGTTATTGGGTTTTTAAATGACATTCTCAGTAGGATTTGTGCCCGGTTAATGGCAATAGGCTCGCCCCCTATTATATGGGACCTAAACATACCGGGGAGCTGTGGGTGTACGTTGGTACACTTCTGCCTAACCCTTCAAACAAACTAACAAACAAAAAAAGCTCTTCAGCTTTACAACGATTACAATATTATTATAGATTAAAGACATTGCTTAAATTTAACAGAACGATGCTTTAAAATACGATTAGCGGTAACTGTGCTCAGTGAATCGCGGGTCTTAATATTTGTATATCGAATAGATACTTGTTTAAATGGCTATTGTATTTTCTATAGCCACGTTATTGTATTGTACTGATGGCCACGCCAATCGGGTAATCCGAGCCCTCATTAGGGTCATCCTTGCAAACGGTTATTTGGGACGCCCAACTAAATGTGGTTAAGTCGACCTAGATAAGAACAATGTGTAGGTTAGTTTGAGGAGGTTTTAACAGAACATTTTATACTTATACTTCTAATGATGATAACTTCGACGGCACGGTTGGCGCAGTGGCTGAGCGATTGGCTGCTGCGCTGTGTGTCGAGGGTTCGATTCCCGCACGAGACAAATATTTGTATGGCCTACAGATAGTGGTTCCGGGTCTGGCTGTTTGTGTATGTGAGTTTATATGTTTGTAAATGCACCCACGACACAGGAGAATTTTCTAGTGTGGGGCAACGTTTTTAAAAAATAAAGAAAAAGCGAACAAAAAAATCATCTGTTCCATACACCTTTTTTTCGACGGGGTGTTATAAATTTGACGTGTCTGTGTGTGTGTGTGTGTCTGTCTGTGGCATCGTAGCTCCCGAACGCATGAACTGGTTTTGATTTATTTTCTTTTGTTTGAAAGGTGAATTAGTCGGGAGTGTTCTTGGCTATGTTTGATGGAAATCGGCTCAATAGTTTCAAAGTTATCAGCTCTTTTGTTAGCTGCGGTAGGGATTTTTATTCTTCTGTCGGAGTTTACTTAAAAATTTGGTTTTTCTGTTTGCAATGCATCACCGCAATACCAGGAACAAAGTTCAAATGTCTCGTATGCTATCTCATATAGAGAACACATGGGTTTTGATCACCACGCATGCCCTAGGCGGATTGGCGAATTCAGTTTTACATCAGTAATTCAATAATAATTCCGGAAATCTATAAACTAAGGTATCTACAGTTTATAGTTATAAAGATAACATACCATTACGCCTGTATTCCCGGTTGGGTTGGGCAGAGGTGTACAATATACACCTAGAGTTCGCCGGTATGCTAATTCCCATGTAATAAGGGTGCGAGCCTATTGCCATTAACCGGTCACAAATCCTAACTCCGAGCTACCACTGAGAATTTCATAGAAAAACCCAATAACACTTTTTGCTTGACCTGGGAATCGGACCCAAGACCTCTAGCGTAGCAGTCGCGCTTAGGACTTTGGAGGTATGAGAAACAGGGTGTAAAGTCATCCTCTATAGAAAAGGGAGGATCCTCCGACCAGACGGGTGTTATGTCTGGAGGGCTACTGCCCGGCCGGCGGTTGTGGTCCGGATTTTGTATATATGCTAATTGTCGCGTCAAACTTGAATATGCGATCTAGGGAACGTCAGTTCGCATGCTGAGCGATAGATGTCGCTACTGGACCACTAGGTTACCCCTTGGTAACCTACTACCACCATAATACTACCTTTAGTATGCTCAAATCTTCCTATAATTTCAATATTCTAATATTGCCTAGGGCTTAAGCATCTGCCAAGCTCCCTCAAATAATCTCCCACGATCTAACGAGGCAGTGAGGTATAAAGGTAGCGATGAAATTCCAAGCAGAACAGCTGGGAAGTTAAGCCACTTAAATGCCAATAAAGATCTACACGTCGTTAGGTATAACACTAAAAATAGTGTAGATAAACTCATAAAGCTTATACGGGGCACAGGTGAAGGTACATAAACTACCTGCTGAATTTCTCAAAGGTCCCTAAGGTTATAAATCATAACTACGACAAAATTGCGTTCAGGGCTTACCCGCGTTGTGATTCTGCTAACGTAAAAGTTTACGTTATAGACGCTTTGTTGTGTAGCTCTGTTGTCAACTCAAACTGTAGTTGGAGAGCAATTTGTTTAGGGACTTGGAGTCCATGTTGAATAGATGAAAAATATTTAGGTTTATTATATTTTCGTGCAGGGTTTTTGATGGTTTGTGGGTAAAGCTAAAGGTCATGAAACTGTCTATTGTATTGTCTATGATTTAGTTAAAAAGGGTTGAAAATATAACGTAGCAACATCCCTGTGATATTATAAATGCGAGTTTGGATGGCTGGATGTTTGTTACCTACTCAATCACGTCAGAATGCACAGGCTACTTTTATTTCGGAAAAAATTGTGTGAAAACTTAAAAAATCAACGTCCGTCTCAAATCACGTTATTTATATGTCATTAAGGGTTCCCGCAGCCATTTTTGTTACCAAAACTCCGCCATACAGCCAAATAAAGGCCTCAAAATAATGTTTTGTAATGACAAAATATACCAGAAGATTTCTCAAGATTATGTCTGAGACCGCTTTAGGGCTCTCATTTGAGACCCTTTCAATTCGCATTTCGGATAAATAATGAAATAAATTACGTAAACTGTAAGTCATATCGATAATAAATTGGGTGGATATAGTATTTTGACTGCCACGTTGGTCTCGTGATCGCAAGCGCGACTGATGAGCATGGGGTCCTGGGTTCGATTCCCAGGTCGAGCAAAAAGTATTGTTGGGTTTTTCCATTTGGAATTTCTCAGTGGCAGCTCGGACTTAGGATTTGTGCCCGGTTAATGGCAATAGGCTCGCCCCCTATTACATGGGACCTAAACATGCCGGCGAACTGTGGGTGTACATTGGTACACCTCTGCCTAACCCTTCGGGGAATACAGGCGTGATGGTATGTTGGATATAGTATTTTTCTTTTTTAACTGCCCCGTTGTTCTCGTGGTCGCAAGCGCGACTGATAGCGTGGGGTCCCGGGTGCGATTCCCCGGTCGCGCAAAAAGTGATATTGGATTTTTCCATAATTATTTGCTCAGTAACAGCCCGGAGTTTGGAAGCTGGTAGTGATACCCTCGTACCCGGTCTCGGCTGTCATTTGTAGATATTTGACAGTCGTTACAGATAGTTGAAAGCCAGGAAGTCTGACAAACAGTCTAATCAAAAGGTATCGTGTTGCCTAGTAACTGGCTTGTGGAGGTCCGATAGACAGTCGCTCCATGTAAAATACTGGTATTCAGCTGCATCCGGTTAGACTGGAAGCCGACTCCAACATAGTTGGGAAAAGGCTAAGTAGATGATGAGTATTTCTCTTTTTGGATTTATTTTTGATTTTTGAACTGTAGGAAAATGCTGGATCCAGGCTTCTTCGAACTGGTAGTTTTGGAAATTTATGGGGGAGGCCTATGTCCAGCAGTGGACGTCCTGCGGCATTATGATGATCATGAATCGTACTGTGATGTTTTAATGCTGTTTTCATCAATAGATACAGCGATTCAAGATCAAGGTTTATAAGTGTAGTATATTACGCTATGACTAACGGGAGCACAGTAGTAACCAAAGAAGTAACTGAACGCGGGTGACACCGTGGAGTATATAGATAAAAAATATTATGTTTTATGATGGCCCAGTGGTTAGGGCGCCTGTCTCTCATGCTTGAGGATGCGGGTTCGATAACGAGCAAGAGAACGCCACCTGCTTTTTTTTTTTGGGGGGTTGGGAAATCATCAAATAATTTCTCCCTGGGCGGGAGGGAGTGTCAGACTTTTACTGACTAAAACCCACCCATGTTCCTTCTTGTGCCCTTTGCGTTCCGAGGGCGCGGTATCTCTTACGAACAACCCGCAGCCCCCGCAGGCATCGGCCCTCAGTGGCCCCTTCCCTATGCTGCCATCTCTTTGAGGCGCGCGTGGAACACGAAAGCGCCGTCGACACGGCCTGTCGTTTCGTTAAACGTAAGGACGGTGAGCTACCCATTGCTCATCGTCCACAGGCCTGTAAGCAAGACAGTTGAGTTTCTAACAATCTTTAGTTACTATACACATCGTAGTACTGCGCACCCGGCCTTTCTGAAGAACCTCACCAATAAGATCAGCGTGGATCTTTTATTGTTGTACATGTTGTATATCAAGTTTGAAGCAGATAAAGTAGCGGGCAGTAACTAGTGTAAAATAAAATGGAAATGGGTTATTTCTTCCGCTACCATTGTTCATCGTTTTAAAGGCAACTTGCCGCGTTTGCTCTTTTTAAAAGAAAAAGAGGCAAAAAAATATTCTCAGTCCATTGTGGGGTACCTTAACAAAGACTTAAACACAAAAGTGGGTAAGTTGTAAAGAAGCTAAACCGTTGACTGAATACCTCCACTTCATGTTGCCATTGTATATCTTTGCGGGAGCAGTTTCACTAGAACTTATATTCTTTTTTCTTTTTTAAGTTATGGCTTTTCAAGAGTAAGCAGTGGAAGAGTGTCAGCGGTTTAAATTGAGGTTAAGTGGTGTAGTTCTCTTTTGAGGAATTACCCCTTTTTTGTGGGACAAGCCCGCTGCACTATTCCCAACCACTGCAGCTTCTGTAAGCCAGAATCATCAGTGGACACCGCCAGAAGAGCGCCGAGGCAATGAAGCTCGACGAGTCCCGGAGAAACGGTATAACTGTCTTCAATCCCGCAACGAAATTAATCAGAAAAGATTAACGGAGGAGTACTTCCCTCCAAACAAGCAGGAGACAGAACAGAACTAGGCCAATAGGCACAAGGGGATGTTTACAACTTGGAGAAGGTCAGATTGCCAAGCACCACGGATTGCAATTATTATTAACTTAATGGATCCTAATGTGAACTGTTGCATTTGATTACGGTAATATGTATAGCAAAAACGCTTGAACGCACGGAAATTAGTTCTAGTTGTCAAGGAGGGTAGCGTTGGTTGAGGAATTGCCACTTGAAAAATTTAGTAGATATGTGACAACAAGTATTGCTATCGCACTGCCCCGTATACAAGATACAGTGCACAAAAGAGACAACCGTAAGCCAGAATGATTTCGGTCAACAAAAATCGTCAAAATCGATGATTTGTAAACCCGGTTTTTCCCATCCGAATCTTCCTTCTCTTTCACTCTGTGTTTCTTTATATTATGTATGCAGCTGTACCTATAATTCTAGACACAACTGACACTAGTAAGTTTTATGAAGTTTTTTTCTGTTATTTTTCTTTTAATTCACAGTACTTCATACCCGACGAAGATACCACAACCGCACAATTTTTATTATTATTTTAACAATTTTAAAATCCTAATAATAATATGCAGAATGAATAAATATATCTAAAAATAAAACTTAATGAATAATCGTAAATTAGCTTATCTACATTATTAATGGACACTTCTCATCCTTAATGACTTCACTAACAACCATGTACCTATGTACTACTATTATTTTCACTTGATTCTGACAAGGGAAAACTTGAAATGTTTACGTGTGTGAACACTTGATGGATCAGGTTTTCAAAGTTCCTATTAATTTATGTAATACTACCGACCTGCCCGCGACTTCATCTTCGTGGCTTATTTCACTCGCGTTACGTCTTTGGTTACTGCTCCGCTCCTGTGTAGTAGCGTGATGTTATATATCCTATGTTACTTACAAATAATGTAGCTATCTATCGGTGATAAAATGGTTAAAATCGGTCCAGTAGTTCTGGAGCCTATTCGTTACAAACAAACAAAAAAATATATTTTCTCTTTATAATATTAGTACAGATATTATTTTCAATAGATATACGAACGTTAGTGTAATTCCCTTAGGCCGTCTTGCGCCAAAAACTTAACCCACAGTTGGTTGTTAACACGAGGTTACATTAGAAATATGTCTTACATCAATTTCTGTCCGCAACTTCGTCGTCATGGTATTTTCACCCGAGTTAAGTTAGTTTTGGGTTACTGCCCTGCTTCCGTGTGTCGTAGCGTGATGTTATATTAGGTGTAAAGAGACACATAACATTTCTGGAAACCATAACTACTTATAGTAGCTGCCACGAGTCGTGAGCACAAACGTCAAGTAAATTTTTGGGTTTTTTGGAGCGCCGACGCTGCACGCGATCGGTCCGACTGACGCCCCAGTCAACCGAAAAACCCAGAAAGTGAGCCAAAAACACAAAAAGTTGCTTAACGTTTGTGCTCATTTTTTTCTACTACTCATTCCTGGGAGTCATTGGCTCTGGTACTACGTCAGACCTTTAATTTTATTTTTTTAGCACGGAAAATCATATAGGTATTCTACACTTCAAACTGGAGCGCATCAAAGCTGCTTTGCGGGAGAAATAGGTATGGTGGTAGTACTTTGCCGGACGAGCTCCTTCACAAAGAGCCATACTACAACTAAGTTACTTAGTTTGATGAGCAGAACGCGTGGTTAACATGAATGTTTTGTTTCTTTTTACACCTTCTCATAATGGAAAACCTACTTATAGATATTTATTTCATCCATCAATCCATCGAATATCAATCCATTAAATATCAGAAAAAAAAAACATCTGAACATCAACATAAATGTCACGCGATGATGTATAAAACTGTGATGTAGTAACACAATATATCATAATAGTCCAAGATCCCAGTGTCGTAAGACATACGTCATTTAAGCATGTTTTAAGTTTTGAGAAGAGATAGCGAAGTAAGTCGTAAAGAGCAGTTTGAAGAACGTATATACAAAGAAATGAAATTAAAGTGTCGGTTTGTAAAATAAATTATGAATGTTTAAACGGTAACTGCCTAGGTAGCCTAGTGGTCCTAAGCGGGACTGCTACGCTAAAGGTCTTGGGTTCGATGCCCAGGTCGAGCAAAGTGTTATTGGGTTTTTCTATGAAATTCTCAGTAGCAGTTCGGAGTTAGGATTTGTGCCCGGTTAATGGCAATAGGCTCGCCCCTTATTACATGGGACCTAAATATACCGGCGAACTGTGGGTGTACATTGTTACACCTCTGCCTAACCGTTCGGGAAATACAGGCGTGATGGTATGTGGACATTACATAACTGTGTTAACTGCATTTCTTTAATTACTTTTTAAATTTCAGCCATGTTAAAATGACGTATGTACGACGACACTAGGATCTCAGTCTACAAGGTTGACATCGAAAATAATCCGTCAACAGACGTCGGGATATTGTGAGATATTGGCAGAAAGAAAGAAAGAAAAATTGTATATTGTCACAAAAATACTTGCGTGTAAAAAGACATTTTATTTGGGCACAGGATAAAGAGTTAGTTGGTAACAGCAAATACACAACATATCATACCATCACGCCTGTATTTCCCGAAGGGTTAGGCAGAGGTGTACTAATGTACACCAACAGACCGCCGGTATGTTTTAGGCTCCATGTAATAGGAAGCGAGCTTATTGCCATTAACCGGGCACAAATCCTAACTCCGAGCTGCTACTGGGAATTCCATAGAAAAACTCAATAACACTTTTTGCTCGACCTGGGAATCGCACCCAAGACCTTTAGCGTAGCAATCACGCTTAGGACCACTAGGCTGACGAGGTAGTTGCAACAGCACGTTGTAACTAAAACACGAGGAGAGTATATTTTTTAAAATACCCAAAAATTATTTATGTAGTGATGAGCCAATTCTATCTAAAATTGGTATCACTTTATAAACAATGCGAAGATACAAATACATCACAAACCCGCCTGGAAGTACCTTTCGCGGACCACGTGTGAGCCCAACATTACCAAATGGATTCTATCTACCCTATTACGAATATTTTTATGCTTTTAACAGCAACACACGACTACATAATGTAAAGTAAATTGCCTACTTCTGGTTACACGAGCCAGACTCTGGATATAACAATACAATTTTACTTCTATTGTTTTAAGAAATGTAACTGGTTTCTTTTACTTTTTATTTGTGATGGGTTTGCTCTTGACTCTAGTCTAGGTCAGAGGTGACAGAGAAATGTCTGAGATGAAATAAGCTTCTTTCTGCCCTTATCCGTTATATGTTACTTGGGCTCGGTGCAACACGTATTCTTCTTCCATGCCGTCCTGTCAACCGCCATGCTCTCACTGACTCCCTTCTGTTTCATATCATTCTTCACACAATCCATCCATCTTTTCTCTGGCCTCTCTCTTCCTCACCATCCATCCACATTTTTAATCCATAACTCTTTTGGTCCCTGCTTGTGATCCTCCATCTTTATATGTCCTTACCAAGACAAACGGTTTCCTTTCAACTTTTCTGCCACTAGTGGTTTCTAACTTCCTGAATGAATGCGTTCGGAAATACAGACCCAGATAGAGAGTTCCACTCCTTTGCAGTGCGCAATATAAAAGACGTTTGCAAACGCTTAGTGCGAATTGTTGAAATAGAAACGAGGTAATAGGTACTTTTAGGGATGTAAAAAGTCGGTTAACGAAGCGAAAAGCTACATGTTGTTCTTCCTATCACTTTATTTGTTCGGCCATTACTTTGGGCATGCATCCTTTGCCGTTTCATTGTATTTTAGTTCTTAAATAAAGAGAGAACGTCTCTACTTCTACAGTACAAGTTTTACTTAGTTTGTAAGGTAGGAGTTTCAAATATGTGCCACCCTTTTTGTACAATAAACGATTTTTATTTTATTATTGCGATATTTTTCTGAACAACTGGTGAGCGTGGGGTCCCGGTTTCAATTCCCAGGTCAGGCAAAAAGTGTTATTGGGTTTTTCCATTAGGATTTACTAAGTAACAGCCCGGAGTTTGGTAGTTGGTGGTGTGACACCCCCGTGCCTAAAACAAAAAATATAGATAAAGAAACGGGTTGAGTTGCCAATAGGCTCGCCTCCTATTACATGGGACCTAAACATACCGGCGAACTGTGGGTGTACATTAGTACACCTCTGCCTAACCCTTTAGGAAATACAGGCGTGATGATATGTATGTACGTAGAACCGAGTTTTTTTATATATTATGTAGTGTTAAATACTGTACGGTGATACGGAACTCTTCCTTTCCAGTCCAATTCGCATTTTGCCGGTTTTTTTTCTACAGACATCATAGAAACAATTCCCAAGTATTAATTCCAATGTGTTGTTTACAAAGTTCGTGTGTAAAATTAAATTTTAGCGCGTCCTGTGTGTTACTGTCTTAAGCCCGAGTTTGTCTCAAAGGGCGAATACCCTTATTGCGAACTTTGTTATTTGTTTTTCTGTTTGTTATATGCAAACTTATGGCTCGACATTCGTGAATTGGAAGCAGAAAATATTTTGATGGATAATTAACGGAGACGCTGTTTTGGAGTTTTGTTTCTGTGAATTAGAAATACGATTTATATTAAAATATATATTTATTTGTATAAATTCAAATAAACGTGGACAAGGGACAATAGTATGTAAGGATCGTAGCAGGTGGCGTTCTGTAGTTTCTGCCTACACATATGGGAAAAAGGCGTAAGGTTATATAAGTACATATGTAAAACATACCATCACGCCTGTATTCCCCGAAGGATTAGGCAGAGGTGTACCAATATACACCCACAGTTCGCCGGTATGTTTAAGTCCCATGTAATAGGGGGCGAGCCTATTGCCATTAACCGGGCACAAATCCTAACTCCGAGCTGCTAGTGAGAATTCCATAGAAAAACCCAATAACACTTTTTGCTCGACCTGGGAATCGAACCCAAGACCTCTAGCGTAGCAGTCGCGCTTAGGACCACTAGGTTACCGAGGCAGTATGCTGAAATCTTCCTATAATTTTAATATTCTAACATTGCTTAGAGCTTAGGCATCTGCCAAGCTCCCTCAAATAATCTCCCACCATCTACCAATAAGATAAACACAACATCGGAACACAGTATAGAGCTGAGCTCCTAATATTGCATCGGATAGCATCGAATTTGAATATTTAATGCCATCTACCAATATTCTCGAATCGATCTATACATATTTATGAGACATTTCTGTGACGTATTCTAGATTGAAATTGCCTTCAACATTTACGTATATTTAAATAGAAACGATGAAGTTTGGAAAGGGCTTTAGTGTACAGTGACTTTTAATTTACTGAATGTCTTAAGGGTGACAGTATTCACGAAAATGATTTTTTTTTTGTGTTGGACCAACCCTGAAATATAAAAAAATCTGCAAATCTTAATCTGTTACGTTGGTATACAGAGTTATTTGTAAAACAATGACAACCTTGCAGGACTATATTACTATCATCATAAACAACAACTTTTGTTCTATAATTTTTACAGAATCAAGCAACGCAAGCGCATTGAAGTGAATGACCGACTGAAGGATTTCCGTAAAATTGTAAATAGGTCAAGTACAAACACCCCCGCCGCCCTAACCCCGCTCCCCTCGCTATTTTACTATCGCTTTCGTTTGCTTCGCATAGACCTCGTAACATTTAGAGCGTTCAATTTAAATGTTTTTATTTTTGTATGAAAATCTGATAAACTAAAAAGTTGTTCAAAGTCAAGTCAAATCATTTGTTTCAATTAGACCATTAAAAGGCACTTTTGAACGTCAATCACATGTTAAATTAAAAATATTGAATCTAGTTGCCCATTCCAAAAGGTAGTTTGGTATAGAGAAGAACGGGCAAGAAACTCCATACATACTCTTTAAAAAAAAAAAAAAAATGTATTACAATAAGTTGTATAATTCCATAAAATTATACTGATGTCAAAACGATTTATTAAAAAAAGTCACTCAAAGTACTGCAATACGTACTCAGTGCCACAAATTAGAAATGAAAGCTAAGTTAATTGTAATATTAAATACATTTATACATTTCAAAGACAAAGAATCAGTGTGTGAGGAATACTCAAATGTAGAATTAATGTCGAAGAGAAAAATAATTAATCAAAACAAAGTACTTATATAATTAAATTAGCAACCAATTGATTTTGTCAAGTGTTGATTATGATGTTAGTAACATAGTCCTGAGAGGTTGTCTATGTTTTACAAATAACCCTGTATAAACTCACGCTTTTTTCCCATGTCCTTTCATACTTTTTTCGCTCTTTTCGCCACGTCCACGTTCATACATCTGGTCATACAAGCACGCCGGTTACGAGTACTGCGCACCCGACCTTTCTGAAGAACCTCATCAATAAGGTCAGGGTAGGTCTTTCTAGGGTATCCCCGCGGCGCTGCCACTCACATCTACCATAAAAATGACTTTTGTCAGTCGCCTTTCATTCATCCTCTCAACATGACTGAACCATCTAAGCATACTCTGTACATACATAGTTATTTTTATTTAAAAATATCTGTGAATGTTTTTTGTTTATATAAATTACAGTATCTTCTGTGTCGATCCTTAGACCCTCATCACTAATATGGAACCCATGAAAACTAACCAAATAGGCCCAAACTCGACAGGGCTACTAGTATCCACTGAAGAGTTCGACTGCCTCCTGACTATCATCAGACCGCCATTACTAAGTTGTATTAAACTGGAGAATAAATTTACCTAGAGGGCGGGAGGTTAAATGGGGAACATGGACATGGAATACCATGTATTCTTAGCTTAAAATAACATTTTAGATGACCTAGGACCTTACCTAACATCAGAATGATTTGTCCTTATTCCGACAGTCAATATGCAATAAAAAATGTTACTGAAGAACTAAATTTAAAGCTTTCCTCCATTCAGTTCCGTAAAGTTTGCAACGAAAGCAACATTTTACTGTTAGATTAGAAAAAAATGTAGGTGAATAAATACAGAGAGCTTTTATTACACAAAAGTATGGATAAAAATTTTACTGGCCCAAGATCATACAGTCGTCAGATCTACGTCATTTAAGCGTGGCTAAAATTTTCAGGATATATTCAAAGGTATGTTGTTAAGAAAAAAGTAACGACCTACCATGATCTTATTGGTGAGGTTCTTCAGGAAGATCAGGTGTGCAGTACTCGTAACCGGCGTGCTTGTATGACCAGATATATGAGCGTGGACGAGAGGAAAGGAGTATGTAAGGATCGTAGCAGGTGGCGTTCTATGGTTTCTGCCTACCTCCATGGGAAAAGGCGTGAGTTTTTATGTATGTATATATTGTTAAGACGACTGCTCCGTTGGTGTCGTGGTCGCAAGCGCGACTGTTGAGCACGGGGTGTTGGGTTCGTTTCGCGGGTCGGGCAAAAAGCGTTATTGAGTTTTTTCATTACGATTTTCTCAGTAGCAGCCCGGAGTTTAGAAGTTGGTGGTGTGACACCCCCGTGCCTCGGAAAGCACGTAAAGCTGTTGGTCCCGGCTGTCATTCGTAGATCTTTGACAGTCGTTACGGATAGTCAGAAGCCAGAAAGTCTGACAACCAGTCTCACCAGAGGAGGGGTATCGTGTTGTCCAGTAACTGGGTTTGTGAAGGTTAGATATGCAGTCGCTCCATGTAAAACACTGATATTAAGCCGACCCCAACAAAGTTGGGAAAAGGCTAAGCAGAAGATGATGTATATATTTTTAAGAGGATATGCTAGTTTCAGTGCTGGGCCCCTTTTTAGTGATCAGGTACTTCACTCACTTAACGTTCAAGTGTACTGTGATTTGACTATACGTTTTACACGATATTGTTAAAATACCATCACGCCTGTATTCCCCGAAGGGTAAGGCAAAGGTGTAATAATGTAGACCCACAGTTTGCCGGTATGTTTAAGTCCCATGTAATAGGGGGCAAGCCTATTGCCTAACCCTTCGGGGAATATAGGCGTGGTGGTATGTATGTAAAAAAGAATATCCTTTTACACCCGCAATTATTAAAATTCCAGTTATGTCGTAGATCTAGCGACAGTGAAATCTCAGTTCGCTTCGCAGGTTTATAGGTTTTATGGAAGATTACCTCCAGTTGTATAAATCATAACTAGGACAAAATTGCGCTAAGATTTGCTGTACAGCTCCGTGAATGTAATATCTTGGATCTTATCTTATTTTCGTTGTGCTTTCATTTTGTTTATTGTTTTAAATTTGAGTTAACTTTGTTGCCTCGGTAGCCTAGTGATCCTAAGCGGGACTGCTACCCCAGAGGTCTTAGGTTCGATTCAAAGGTCGAGCAAAAGTGTTGTTAAGTTTTTCTATGAAATTCTCAGTAGCAGCTCGGAGTTAGGATTTGTGCCCGGTTAATGGCAATAGGCACGCCCCTATAACATGGGACCTAAACATACCGGCGAACTGTGGGTTTACATTGTTAAACCTCTGCCTAACCCTTCGGGGAATACAAGCGTAATGGCATGTTGTAGTATTTTCTTACTGTAGTATTGTAGTTTGTTTATGTTCTTTATTTTACACTTCTAAAATTTGACTTGGACTCATTCAATTGCATAAGTAGCTATACCCGTGGCTTTGCTTTGGTGATTCTAAGTTTGTACAAATATTATAAAGAGGTAAGATTTTATTGTTTGTTGTTAAAATGGGAGTTAATAAGATTACTCTCGTTAGAGCTAGAGGACCTTTGTAAGTTAGCGGTAACGGAAAATAGAACGCGTGTGCTTTAAATATGGTTACAAATGTACCACAGCTAAGCCACACTAACACTACAGCCACACGATGACCACACGTAAATAAAACTTTAATACGCACGGACCACATTTTGCAGCTGCATTGTGGTGTGATTGTTGCTTATGAAAAAGTCCTCAATGAACACGAAAGAATTCCAGAAATAATGCTAAACAAAGGCCTTATTCTGAATAAATACCTGAACACACACACATAAAAAGAGAAGAAAATAAAGCTGATTCAAATCCCCAAACATCAAAAGACGAGAACCATTGTTTTCAATATTTAGTCACGGAACAGACACTAACGAGGATTTCGTTTACATATTTTAATCCGGGATCTATACAATAACCCGGGATTTTAACTCCCGTACTCATTGTTCCAGTATTTAATATTGCATTGAACAATTGAGAATACCCAGGGTTTTCCCAGCCGTGGGAATCGCGTTCTTGCAAATTGTATATCGTTTGCGAAGAGGTGAGTACAGTCACGAGCGTAAACATGATTGTATGCACTTAGAGAGATTCTCTTTGTATCTCTTCTATCTGGTAATTGCAGATGTTTAACTCCCTCGTTAGCCTAGTGGTCCTAAGCACGACTGCTACGCTAGAGGTCTTGAGTTCGATTCCCAGGTCGACCAAAAAGTGTTATATGGTGTGTCTATGAAATTCTCAGTAGCAGCTCGGAGTTAGGATTTGTGCCCGGTTAATGGCAATAGGCTTGCCTTGCATTACATGGGACCTAAACATTCCAGCGAACTGTGGGTGTACATTGGTACAGCTCTGTCTAACCTATCTGGGAATACAGGTGTGATGGTATGTTGTTGTATAGGCAGATGTGACTATTTAACATCAGGTGGGCCGTCGACTTGACTGCCAAACGAAGAAGTTAAAAAAAGCGATTTTCTCGTGAATTTACTATTGCAACGTTGAGATAAGACCGATTTCACATAACCGATACGGTACTAAAATTTTATATTCATAACACCATTTCATTTTAATCCATCCTTTGGGAGAAAATTACTTTAGGATGTTCCAAAGTGTATACATGTTTAAGCTCATGACTGTACCTATTGTGAAAACTGTTGTGTGTCCGTAACTTTACGCTTCCAGTTGGATTAGGATGTTTGTGAGTGTGTTTTCATTTGGAATAATCGTTTTCTTTTCATCGTGTTAGGCGAGTGAAAATGGTTTGTTATTTGGGAACATTATCACGATGTTCAGTCAATGTAAACAGAACAGTGTTGTACTAAAACAGTTTTCATTAGTTGATTGTCATTGAACTGAAAACTGAAAAGTTTTTTGCTATTCGATTTTGTTATTTTACAACGTAAATCTAAATCCATTAATAACAATATACAAAAGTTATACGTAAATAAAAATAGGTTGTAAAAAATATGCCAAAACCTGGCCTGTTCGGTATCAGCTTGTTTTTAAAATATAACAATACTTTATCCGTAAATATGGATGATCACGGAAGCAGAGGAAGTCGTGTAATAAAAAGTAGCCTATAAATGTAAATGTGTAATGTAAATTTCCTTTCTTGGAGTTCAAACTAACCCTGTACCAAATTTCATCAAAATCGTTTCAGTGGTTTAGTTGTGAAAGCGTAACAGACAGACATAGTAACTTTATTATTATGGATACTGCCTCGTTAGCCTATTGGTCCTAAGCGCGACTGCTACGCTAGAGGTCTTGGGTTCGATTCCCGGGTCGAGCAAAGTGTTATTGGGTTTTTCTATGAAATTCTCATTAGCAGCTGGAAGTTAGGATTTGTGCCCGGTTAATAGCAATAGGCTCGCGCGCTATTACATGGAACCTAAACATACCGGCGAACTGTAGGTGTAAATTGGTATATCTCTGTGTAACCGTTAGGGGAATACAGGCGTGATGGTATGTATGCATGTATGTATTATAGATATGGATTGCATGTTGACAATATGTTCTTTGAATACACTGCAACAGATTTTGATAGGAAATTACGACCCTAAAATTCTCACTGCCATACCACTAATATTTATCATCCTAACTTACGATGTAACAAACTCGCTTACTCCATTTTGAAATCTCTAAATAAACCATTTATAGTGGTACTATCTGGCAAAAAACACACTCGAATCTCTCGCGACACACGAAGAGGCGAGCGTTTGTAAAAATGTAAATTTTATTGCCTAAAAGCAACCGGAGCTGGTATAAATATTTGAAGCTAAGCCGAGTGCATACTGGGCATGCGCTATGCGGATTTTACATGGCACCATGTCACACCGAAGTCGGAATTTTTGAAAACTGTAATCTGCTCTGATGATAAAAGATCCACTTCCTCGCGTGGCTCGCGTTGAAAAAGATCCGTCGAAACTTCGCACGGAAATTAAAATACGTGACTTCGCAAAAATGCCCAAGCTTTCTTTCTGTACATTGTATATGTGTGATGAAGGCAACTGGTTAGATAGCAGAGTGGAAAGACGAACCTTGTATTGTATTCTCCAGATCGATTCCGGCCACGGCGGCTAATCTTAATGCAGACTACCCAAGTACGCAGGAGATATTATAGTGCACAAGTGTATGCGCAAACACAGGTGCACTCCCTCTTCCCTCACTCTCATAGTCCGTAGGGACGGCAATCCGACACAACCGGGAAGAGATCAAGCGCAGGACCAACGGCTTTACGTGCTTTCCGAGGCACTGGGGTGTCACACCACCAACTTCCAAACTCCGGGCTGTTACTGAGAAATTCCGAATAGAAAAACCCAATATCACTTTTTGCCCGACCTGGGAATCGAACCCAGGACCCCACGCTCAGCAGTCGCACTTGCGACCACGATACCAACGGGGAAGTCAAAAAGACAAACTGTACCCCTTTATAAATCTATACTTATATAATAACGCTGAAGAGTTTGTTTGTGTGTATGTTTAAACGCGCTAATCTCCGAAACTTATAGCGGAATTGGTAAAAGTATGGTTGCCAAATTCATGGAATAATTAAGCTATGTAACATCACGCTACAACACACGGCAGCGAAGCAGTAACCAAAGACGTATCATAACGCGAGTGAAAAAACCACGCGAACGAAGTTGCTTGCAGAAGCTAGTATTATCATACATTATTTTAGACCTTTTTAGTACCCCTATGATACAACCCTAGCAGACACTTCGCCCCTTTTCAATTTCATTACTACACTAACATGTCAAGCTAAATTATTAACAAAATAAATCAATTGCCCAGATGAGATACACGTCCCTATTCTGCCAATCCGAACAATTGTGAATATTCCCCTGGGTATGGAGTACAGAGCTGATAGTAACTTTTGTGATTAGACCATCTCTCGTCCCCCTGGGAGTAGTGGGGACAATCTGTAGTTTCAATATACCTGCATGCTTGAAGTACAGGTGGGTTTACTGGGTGGATTAGATGGTATACTGTAAATTGGTTATAGGTGTATTTTTAGTCTGTGATGAGCTTATTGCTTGATGTTTGTTGCGAGTGATTGAATACCTTCCAAAGTCAAAGTCAAAGTCAAAGTCTAAGTCAAATTTATTTATTTTACCTAGATTATAAAAAGGTGGACTTTAGAGATAGACTGTTTAACCCTCGACTCAAAAAGAACAGTTTTAAAATGATGTGTCTGTATGTCTGTGACACCGTCGCTCTAAAACGAGTAAACCGATTTGAATGCGGTATTTTAATTTAAAAGCAGGTTTCCTAGCGATGGTTCTTAGATAACTGCCTCGGTAGCCTAGTGGTCTCAAGCGCGACTGCTACGCTAGAGGTCTTGGGTTCGATTCCCAGGTCGAGCAAAAAGTGTTATTGTGTTATTCTATGAAATTCTCAGTAGCAGCTCGGAGTTAGGATTTGTGCCCGGTTAATGGCAATAGGCTCGCCCCCTATTACATGGGACCTAAACATACCGGCGAACTGTGGGTGTACATTGGTACACCTCTGCCTAACCCTTCGGGGAATACAGGCGTGATGATGGTATGTGGTTCTTAGATATGTTTTATCAAAATCGGTTCAGCCGTTTCAAAGTAATCAGCTCTTTTGTTAGTTGCGGTAGGGATTTTCATTCTTCTATCGGGGATTACTTAAAAAATTTCATTTCATTACTTGTTGTGTATAAAATTTATTGCCTACGCACTCTCATATAGTAACATACGCTTTGGTGTAACACGATCCACAATCCGGTCCATATGCACTTACATCACTGTCCAGGAAACGTGCCTCCTTATGCATCGTTAATCTTGTTTATTATACTATTTATTACAACCGAACACCAGACTATACTGCCAGAGGAATTTTTAAAATTACAAACGTTATCAACAGTGATTTACATGTGAAAGTTCTACCTGTTACTTTTATTTCAGTTTGTTATCAAGATTTAGAGAGACAGATGTGATGAGGTAGGATTCTCTTCTGTGGGGACAACTTATGTGGTTGTTCTAGCGTAGATAAGGACGGTTTTTTTGGTTAATACCAGCTTATAGCTGTAAGACAAAGGCTTCTTCTCATACAGAGAACTCACGAGCATTAATTACCACGCTCCTTGCTCAAGGTGTATTAATACAGAATTCTTAATTTAAATTATCACATAACATACCATTAATAAACATACATACATACCACGACGCCTGTCTTCCCCGAAGGGTTAAGCAGATGTGTAACAATGTACACCCACAGTTCACCGGTATGGTTAGGTCCCATGTAATAGGGGGCAAGCCTTATTACCATTAACCGGGCACAAATCCTAACTCCGAGCTGCTACTGAGAATTAAGGAAAAACCCAATAACACTTTGCTCGACCTGGGAATCGAACCCAAGACCTCTAGCGTAGCAGTCGCGCTTAGGACCACTACGCTACCGAGGCAGTTTTAACTTGTACCATTTTAAAAACGAATCAAAAATGGCGGCTAAACAAAGAAACTACTTGCAGACACAGTATAATGTGCGAGTGAGAGAAAACAATCCGCCATTTTAGATTCGTACTGCTCATAATAATTATGATGACCATGCATATCTCCGGTCCTTCACATGAATGACAGACACAATACCCTTACATTTTCAACCGACAATATTTATCACTGTCCCGCAGCTAAGTCTTTCCGTCATGTCCAACAAAATAAAGGTCTACCAGTATTCCCCATCGGAAGTAGTAAGGCGACACGTAGAAATGGGTAACATTACTACACTGAATGGCGGGAAACTGGTTTCTTTACGCCATCTTGTTTTCTCTGATTAATTTTGTTAGTTGTCCCGGGAGGTTTTGGTACATGTCTGGCGTTTGTTCGCATTTTGTTTGCATGATTTTTGTTGGGTCTGTAGGGTTTTTTTTTTTTTTTTTGGTGGGTGGGAAATCATCAAATAACTTCTCCCGCCCTGGGCGGGGCGGGAGGGAGTGTCAGACTTTTACTGACTAAAACCCACCCATGTTCCTTCTTGTGCCCTTTGCGTTCCGGGGGCGCGGTATCTCTTGCGAACAACCCGCAGCCCCGGCAGGCATCGGCCCTCAGTGGCCCCTTCCTTTTGCTGACATCTCTTTGAGGCGCGCGTGGAACACGAACGCGCCGTCGACACGGCCTGTCGTTATGCAACGTAAGGACGGTGAGCTACCCATTGCTCACCGTCCACAGGCCAGGTCTGTAGGGTTGGGTTATATTATTTTGGGTGGATTTATTGATGATTTATTTTTGTAGTGGTATTCTGAGAAAATATCCTTCATTATTTTGGAGAAGTGCGCTTGTTGTAAGGGTCGCGGATGCGGGCAGCGCAGGACCGGTCATTGTGGCTGTCTTTAGGGGAGGGCTATGTCCAGTAGTGGACGTCGTATGGCTGATATGATGATGGTAATGATGAGCTTTCAACGAAATTCTTCGAGGGAGATTTTTACAGAATAGGCGAGCTGGTGCAAAATTACCAAGAGAATGTGGTTGCTCGTTCGCTTAATTCTTCATTTACTTGATATCTATAATAATATGATAAAGCTGAACAGTTACGTTGCTTGTTTGTTTAAACACTCTTATCTTTGGAACTACCAGATCGGACTGAAGCCGTGCGTATATGATAGTCAGATTCATGAGAAAAAGTATAGACTATATAACATCACGCTAGAAAACACGGGACTGGAGCAGTAACCAAAGACGTAACTTAAAGCGAGTGAAAAAAAAACCTTGCAGACAGAAGCCATAGTACCTCTATAAAGTGAAATCTTTTATTTAATAAATATTACAGATTCGATTGACGTGAACTCGTGCCTACAGTTCATATTCAAGATGGCAGGTGTTCGTACTTACCTTAGCAGCGTTTTGCCGCCATTTGCCACCATAACACGCGTTAGATTTTATTGTGAACATTTTCTGCGAACGTGGCTTCCACAAGACATTTTCTTTGTCGTTTTATACTGAAGATAAATTTAAGAATTGTTTTAGAATATCTTAGTGATTTATTTCTGACTAGCTTATGCTCGCGTGTTGGTCCGCGCGGATGTGGGTCATATGCAGGGTTAAATTTTTTTTGCGCGGAATCCTAATTCTTTTTTTTTAATAAAAACAATATTTAATAAGTTTCAGAGATTAGCTGAAAAAAAAAACAGAAAGACTTGGATTTTAGAAATAGATTTTTTGTATAAGTCCGTGTAAACATTATGTATGCATTTAGTAAAAAGCTTTCTTCCATTTTGACATTACAAACAGACACTTTAATTTATTATTTGTATAGATGTTGTTTGTGTTTAACTGCCTCGTTAGCCTAGTGGTCCGAAGCGCGACTGCTATGCTAGAGGTCTTTGGTTCGATTTCCAGGTCGAGCAAAAAGCGTTATATTGTTTTTCTATGAAATTTTCAGTAGCAGCTCGGAGTTAGGATTTTTGCCCGGATAATGACAATAGGCTCGCCCCCTATTACAAGGGACCTAAACATACCGGCGAACTGTGGGTGTACATTGGTGCAACTCTGCCTAACCTTTCGGGGAATACAGGCGTGATGGTATGTATGTATGTAGATGTTTAGACTAACGCATGAACAGTACCTAATGTAATTTATGTTTGAGTTTACAATCTCAGATTGCAAATTCTGAGTAGCAATCGATCTACCAATCACGCTGGTGGACAATTTATATTGAAATGATCAGTTTTTTTTTAATGACTTTGCCTTACACTAACAATTTTATTTCTCCACAGATATATAAACTCACATACACTCACAGCTAGCCCAAGAAAAACTGTCGGTACGTCATATAGATATTTGTCCCGCACAGAAATTTTAATGGAACCCGCGACACGCTAGACAGCAATCAAAGCCATTGTGCCAACCCTGCCATCGAATAATGATCCATCAAGTGTTTACCAGCATATATTTAAACCATTAATGAATGCATTATTTATTTTAAATCGTATGTTACTCACTAACGAGGCACCCAATCGTATTGGTAATTTAAGGGCCTATCCAAACACAAGACACCGTAAAACACACATTTTGGTACTTATTACAAGCCTGAAAAAAATTTAGTGTATTATCAAGGGTTCAAAGAAAAGACTTACCTGTAAATATTTCATAAAGATATAAGAGTATCATGTAAAAAAAATCATAAAAGAGATCATAAACATTTGTTTTCATCTATAACTATATAATTTTATGTAATGACATTATAAGAAATTTCATGAACTAAAGACACACCTACAAATTATTCCACTGAGCTTTGTATATATTTCACAATTTAAAAAAAAACTTCAAAATTTCTGTTTATTTTGTAGTTATTTTGAACTTTATTTGTTGCCGCGATGCGTTATTGGGAATTACCTAAATATTTGCTTACGACAGAGCCTTAACTGTATGAAATAATTAGCATATTACTCAGGACAGCGCTTCAGAATTGTTTAAAATTTAAGTGTGTTTTGTAAGTACTATTAAAATATTGGGAGTGAAAATGGGCATTTAATATGAATAATTCAGGTAATGTAATGAGCGACTGCTTAATGTGAAGCTTTGAGTTCGATACCAAATTTATTACTTTCAAATATATTTTTTAACCGCCAATGGAAAAACGACGTGGTGTTATAAGTTTGACGTGTCTGTCTGTGGTATCATAGCTCCCGAACGCATGAACCGATTTTGATTTTTTTTTGTTTGAAAGGTGAATTAGTCGGGAATGTTCGTAGCTATGTTTAAAAGAAATCTGTTTAGCGGTTTCAAAGTTATCAGGTCTTTTGTAAGCTGCGGTAGAGATTTTTGTGCTTCTGTCGGGGGTTACTAATTTTTTTTAAATTTGTGTTTTTTTTTTGTTTTACATCCACGCCGTTGGCAAACAGTCGTGCGGCTCGTATGACGTTGAGCGGTTACCGTAGCCTATGGGCAATGATTTTGGTATCAAACTTAAAACTTCTTCGATCTTTTGGAAACATGTTTATCCAGCTAAAAAAGGACTCTTTCATGTTTTTTTTTAATGGACATATTGACTGCCTCATTCGTGTCATGATTGCAATCGTGACTGAAGAGCGTGTAGTCCTTCGATTGCCAGGTCAGGCAAAATGTTATTGGGTTTTTCCAACAGGAATTTATCAGCAGTAATCTTCAAAGGGTTGGCAGACAATCGTTCTTATTTATGGCAAGTGGACATCGGTAAATCATGACATATTCCTTCCATACACCCAAGTCTCAAGAACATAAACGAATACTAGTAAAAATACAAAATTCCAAGGAACAAAACCGTTCATTCCTGTAACAACGTTTAAGCTTCCTAGGACTTTCAAATCCGACTTGGGGATTAGCTGGGAATCTTGCACGGTAAGGCAAGGCGTTAGGAAATGTAAAATGTTCGCAACCACTGATATTCCTTGTTAGGTTTATTGATATAAAATGATAATGCAGTGGTGCATACATTTTGTAAGTTTTGTAAAATGTCGCGTGGAATTTTATCCTGTGTTGGTTTTCGAATTTGGTAACAACTGAAGGCTCTTCTAATTAAAAATATTTATTTTATCGCATCTCAGCGACAAACAATGTCAAAAAGGTAAGTAATTGGATAGATGACGCCATTAAACAATAATTCCAAGACACGATTTCTTTAAAAAAAATACTTTTTTACCCCTGAAAACCCGATTATTTTTAAATAACAATAACATTAGATTTTTAGATGAAAAACTGCCTCGGTAGCCTAGGGGTCCTTAGTGCGACTGCTACGCTAGAGGTCTTGGGTTCGATTCCCAGGTTGAGCAAAAAGTATTATTGGATTTTTCTATAAAATTCTCAGTAGCAGCTCCGAGTTAGCATTTGTGCCCGGTTAATGGCAATACGCTCGCCCCCTATTACATGGGACCTAAACATACTGGCGAACTGTGGGTATACATTGGTACACCTCTGCCTAACCCTTTGGGGAATACAGGCGTGATGGTATGTTGTTGTTGTAGATTTTTAGTTGCTTTATTGATTTCAAAAATCAATAAATAGTGAAATGAGATGTCAAAAAAATGACGTCATAGTTTAGTATTCTCATACAAAATCCATGGGGGAATCGCATTTTGACAGCTCATAAAACATATGTCAATTGATTAATGGTGTCATCTACCCAATTAGCGACATTGTTGACATTGAAGAGATGTTTTGTTTGCGAGTTTGTTTAAATGTGCTAATTTCTGAATCTAACAGTCGGATTGAAAAAATCTTTTGTATATGATAGCCAAATTTATGAGGAATACTGTTGGCTATATAACATCACGCTTCAACTCAAGGGAGCGGAGCAGACGGAGCCAAAGACGTGACATAATGCGGGTCAAAAAACCACATTAACAAACTCGCGTTTAGAAACTAATACAACTGAATAATAAAACATAAAATTAAACATTTTAAGTAATCCCCGACAGAAAAATAGGAATCCCTAACGCAGCTAACAAAAGAGCTGATAACTTGTGAACCGATTTCCATCAAACATAGCTATTAACACTCCCGACTAATTCACCTTTCAAACAAAAAAACCTTAATTAAAATCGATTCATGCGTTCGGGAGCTACGATGACACACACACACAGATATGTCAAACTTATAAAACCACGTCGTTTTTGCGTCGCGGGTTAAAAAAAACCAAGTCTTATGCTTATAATGTATTTATCATTCTAAACATAAGTTTTGAATGTACCAGCTACATGAAGCCCTCTTCTACTAATTAAAATAATTTCACCTCTATTTACTACAATACCAAAACTACAAATCTCATTCATCATCATTTCACTTTAAACAAGCGAAAAAGCGAACTAAATCAATATTTTATTCTGGCAACATTGTCCGTTGGCTGTCATTGCTAAATAAATTACGGCGGCATGAATTAAATATCAGAGTTTGTGGTTCCGTTCCCGACTGTACCACGAATTAATATAATTTTACTGTTTGTGCCGTTTTTCGGTTGTAACGGTATGCCGTTTGTTTTTACTGTGACCGCCAATTAGGGTTTGTTACGTTCTCTGGGGATGAGCAGTGATGTTTGAGTGTAGGTTGGTTAGTAACGTATTGTGGTGTAGAAATGAAATTAGTCACATTGTTGTTTGTTTAGGGAGCCAGTTACTCTGATGCTTTAACCCATATCATCCCAGTGTTCCATTTTTGAAAAACACTAATTTAAAAATGCGTTCAAAAATTACAATAAAAAAATAAAAAAGTAACCGTTTCAAAAATGGAACACTGAGATGATATGGGTTAACTTAATTTTACTTGACTATTACTATATAAGTATATAGATAATATAACGTACCATCCAGCCTGTATTTTTCGAAGGGATAGGCAAAAGTATACCAATGTACACCCACGGTTCACCGGTAACTCCGAGCTGCTACCGAGAAATTCTTAGAAAAATCGTAAAACAACAATATAAGTCTGAAATCGCCAATCCGCCTCGAACAAGCGAGGTGATAAATGCTCGTGCCTTTTCTGTATGAGAAAGAGTGTAGTGAGACAGTAGACTGCCATTCTTATTATATGAATACGGATGGACTTAAAAGTGACAAGAGCTTTCAGCGATTAACTCCAATTCAGGACAGACCATTGAAAGAGACAAGTATATTTTTTTTTTTATTTGGGACAAGCCCGCCACACTATTCCCAACCACTGCAACTTCTGTAAGCCAGAATCAACAGTGGAGACCGCCAGAAGAGCGCCGAGGCAATGAAGCTCGACGAGTCCCGGAGAAACGATAAAACTGTCTTGGATCCCGCAGCGAAATTAATCAGAAAAGATTAGCGGAGGCGTAGGAAAAAATATTGTTTCCACTTCCCTCCAAACAAGCAGGAGACAGAACAGAACTAGGCCAATAGGCACAAGGGGATATTTACAACTGGGAGAAGCCCAGATTGCCAAGCACCACGGTTTGCAATTGTTACCAACTTAATGGGTCCTAATGTGAGCTGTTACATTTGATTCCAGTAATAGGTATGGCAAAAACGCCTGAACGCACGGAAATTAGTTCTAGTTTCTACGAGGTCCGCGTAATAAACTACTCCGGATGTAACCAGTATACTCTCTAACATAATATTTCGTTCATTCTGCCAAAGATTACACTCCCATAAAATGTGATGAGCAGACTGTTCATATTCACGGTCAGATGTAGAACATTGACACAAGGGAGAAGCAACAAGCTTGAAAGAAAACAATTTACTCTTAAAGTTGCCGTGACCTGTGAGAAATTGGGCAAAACAGTGGTCCACCTCCAGCCATGTTCTGGCCAGCCGTTCACGAACTGAAGGAAAGAACTGATGGAGGTGCCGGCCCTTAATGGATTTATCCCACCTACATTGCCATTCGGATAAAAGTTCCTCCCAGACGTCAGTCTGCGGTTTAAATAATCTAGAGATCTTAGCACGGTCCCGTTGTGTTAGAAAGCCTGCGTCCATGGTCTCTCGCGCAGAATAGTACATTGCAGCACGTCGCTGCACCTCAAATCTACTGGAAGTATAGTAGACAAGTATATTGTGGGAAGAGAGACATCTCGGGACTGCCTCAGTAGCCTAGTTGTCCTTAGCGCGACTGCTGCGCTAGAGGTCTTGGGTCCGATTCCCAGGTCGAGCAAAAAGTGTTATTGGGTTTTTCTATGAATTTCTCAGTAGCAGCTCGGAGTTAGGATTTGTGCCCGGTCAATGGCAATAGGCTCGCCCCCTATTACATGGGAAATAAAAACATACCGGCGAACTGTGGGTGTACATTGGTACACCTCTGCCTAACCCTCTGGGGAATACAGGCGTCATGGTATGTTGTAGAGACATCTACTATCTTACAACAACTTAAAGCCCAAGAACATCTGGTATTTGGAAAGCACCGAAGCGACTGTGCATCTAAGTAAGCCTCTGAAAATATAGTTTAGAGAAACGGAGCATGCAAACCTATTAATTGGGCATACAATAAAAAGGTCAAACATGAATCCTTATCCTATAAAAAGAATTTAATCGACTTTTTTATCTTTATTTAATTAGTTAGGGTTTTTATCCCTATGGATACGCCAACCTCATCATGATTGAATTTAATTATTTATTGTGCAAAATATAAATGGACAACTTCAGTATTCAGCACTTATGTTTATATAGTATATACATATTATGATTGTATTGTAACGGATTTTTCTTTCTCTTAAAAGCATTATTTTTGTGAGATTAAAATATACTTAATAAATTAAAAAGTAATAACGGGATTGATCTAAGCATTTTACCATTCAAAAAGTTCTATTCAATGTTGCCAACGATAAAAAAAAATTACACCTTTATCTGTCACAAAAATAACTACTAACCTACCACAACAAAAACATCATTAAAACTTTCCTAAAGCCACAACACATACACATTACACTATTTTAACCCGTTAATAGCAAGGCATTGTTCGCCCCGGTCTCTGGGGCCTGAAGCCGGCGAATGACAGCTTAATAACACTAAATCAAGTATCGGGCGATGTTTTCATTCGAGGGTTAATAACGTGCAAAATATAAGTTTATTGTGAACCGCCGGCGGTCACGGGTTGTGGCGTATGATTAATGTACCTATTGCTTTTTTTTATTTGTTAATTGGAAAAGTTATGTGGATTATTGGTTCATGGTTTTATTACTGGGGGCGGGAAAAGTCAAAGTCAAAGTCAAAACATTTATTTCAATTAGACCATTTACAGGCACTTTTGAATTGTCAAGAAGTTACCCATATAAAAAGTTGAAGCTAGTTGCTCGTTTGCAAGAAACTCCATGGACACTCTTTTCAAATTAGTTTTTACAAAATCTTGGTTACAATATTCTTGTTGCTTCTATATGTGAAAACAATGAAGATGAATATAAAACAATAAAAAAAAAAAATACTAAATATGTAAGCCATGCCAGTTAAGAGATGACCAATCCCAACTGACAACGCCCGTTCACGAACATGACGCGAGGATCAGCACTACTTAGCTCAACCATTATGAAGGGAACCAAATGATCCAACCCACGCGCCACCATCCAAGAAAGAAAAAAAGAAAGAAAATATTAATAGAGCCAAGAAAGAAAATATTAATAGTAGGCACTTTAAATTGCTCAATAGACCTGGGGTAAGCAGAGGCTATTCCGACAGTAGGATAACTGGGTAGTTGACACAATTACTCTGTGATTTCAAGACACGATGATAATTTACTCAAAAAAAAAAACAGATCAGTTTTTAGTTTTGCGTAAAATTAGATATTTATTTGCTTGGTAATTCATTTGAGTTGTCAAGTGACGTCTCAGGTTGCTATTGCCGTGCAAAATCTATGAGGGATCGCGTTTTGACAGCTTATAAAAAGTAAGCCAATTGATTGCAACTACCTTCAACTTTTTGTATGAGTAACTTCTTGACAATTCAAAAGTGCCTGTAAATGGTCTAATTGAAATAAATGTTTTGACTTTGACTTTGACTTTGATTGCTGGTTTCAACTACTCAATTCTAGCGAATGAGAATGGCGGTTTTTCTATTGTTTTCATAAATATAATCCTTTTATGGAAAACATTTACTTACTGATTTTTAACACCAAGATATTATTTCAACAATTTACTTGAAAAATGAACTAAAATTTTCAGAATATCCATTTCACAACAGCCACTCTGAAAGGAAGTCCAAGACATATTAACCGACCAAAATAGAAAGCTCAAGATGCTATTGAATTATATAGACGAAAACGACGACGTTATTTTATAACACTTCAAGGCGCAACTCGTAAAATATAAAACCCACATGTATTTTATCTGTAAAAATAGAGCAGTGTGCTCTTAGAATGTAAAATGCAGGATGCGAAGTTATATTTTATACAACAAAGAGAATACTTGACTACGTGGAATGGCGAGTCACGTGCTTAGTATAGTCTTCTGTGAGATGTGTCGAGTTTTCTCACACTTTTACGTAACTACGAGTGTAAATAATAGTAATATTAACCTAGTATTGTTCCACTGGAAGGCAATGGCGTCTTCTCATACAGAGATGGCACGAGTATTGATCAACGCTTGCTGAAGGCAGATTGGGTATTTCAGACTTATATCTAAACTATGCCACTAACTAACTGCCTCGGTAGCCTAGTGGTCCTAAGAGCGACTGCTACACTAGAGGTCTTGGGTTCGATTCCCAGGCTATAATAGGCTCCGAAACTACTAAACCGATTTTAAACCATTTTTCACCAATAGATAGCTTCATTATTCCTGAGTTACATAGGGTATATAACATCACGCTACGACCCACGGGAGAGGAGCAATAACCAAAGACGTCACTTTTTTTTTTTTTTTTTTTGGTGGGTGGGAAATCATCAAATAACTTCTCCCGCCCCGGGCGGGGCGGGAGGGAGTGTCAGACTTTTACTGACTAAAACCCACCCATGTTCCTTCTTGTGCCCTTTGCGTTCCGGGGGCGCGGTATCTCTTGCGAACAACCCGCAGCCCCGGCAGGCATCGGCCCTCAGTGGCCCCTTCCTTTTGCTGACATCTCTTTGAGGGGCGCGTGGAACACGAACGCGCCGTCGACACGGCCTGTCGTTATGCAACGTAAGGTCGGTGAGCTACCCATTGCTCACCGTCCACAGGCCAGTATCTACGGTGGCCGGGAGTCGTCTCGCGGCTCCCGACGTCCGGAGCGTCTACCGCGGCGGCTGGGACGGGAGAACCGCTGTCTCAACCGTCCCGCCGCCTCCTTCTCAAGCATTACTGCCTCGCAGAAGGAGGCGACTGCATTCCATTCCCTCTCGCTCCGGACCATGGCTTGCACCAGGGCCGGACGCGAGAGTTCGCCGCCGCCGATGGCCGCCACGAGGACTCGGCGATGCTCCGCCCAAGCGGGGCATACCGCCACGGTGTGCTCCACCGTGTCCTCGGGGCGATCCACACAATGGTGACACCCGGACGTTTCCTCACGCCCGATGAGGTGCAGGAACCTCCCGAAACACCCGTGTCCGGTGAGGACCTGCGTCAGGCGGTAGGTGAGGGCGCCGTGGCGCCTCTCCAGCCACTCCTCAAAGAGGGGACTTACCGCCTCTATTAAGGCGTGCCCAAAAGACGTCACTTAACGCGGGTGAAATAAGCCACGCGGTCGAAGTCGCTGACAGTTCGCTGGTTAATTATAAATGAAGGTTTCGTTATCGTGTTTTCCTTAATCAATGTCAGTGATGTCCAAAATAAACATAGCAAGTACCTATGAATTGAAAAGTCACACGGCCGGTATCGAACCAGCAATCACAAACATGAGGGGCTAGTGCCCCAAACACAGTGTCATTGCGTCATTGTAAGTAACAAAATCTATATATATAAAAATCAATTGCTGTTCGTCAGTCTCGCTAAAACTCGAGAACGGTTGAACCGATTTGCCTAATTTTGAAGGCAATAGATAAAATGATTCAAGAGGAAGGTTTACACGTATAGAACATCACGCTACGAATAACAGGAGCGGAGTAGTAACCAAAGACCTAACTGAACGCGGGTGACACCGCGGGGTATTTAGCTAGTATTTTTATAAAGACTCTGCCTTCAACCTCGTCTGCATGGATATTTTCACCTGTGTTAAGTAAGTAACGTGTTTGGTTACTGTTCCGTTCCGGTGTGTCGTAGCGTGATGTTATTTATCCTATGACACTCAGAAATAATGTGGTTTTTTTATGGGTTACAGTATTTTCAAAATCTGTTCAGTAGATCCAGAGATTATCCCCTACAACCTCACATACTCACAAACTTTACCTCTTCATAATATTAGTATAAATAGAATGCATCTTCCACAATTTTAAATTCCGAACGCCAAACCGACTTCGTACGAGGGAATATTTCGCTCTGGCAAGCCCATTCATTGGGTTCCGACGGACGTATTGGCTAACGGAACTACTCTAGCGCTATGGCTCACCCCTACGGAATGCGGACAAAAAGCGCGGGAAAGTTACATCGTTACAGGCGAAGCTCTTCGTAGTTTCATGTGGAGTTCTTTTTTTTTTACTTTTTACGTGGCTTTACAAAGAATTGCACGGTTTTGTAAGGTTAAAGGTTTTTATAGAAAAAAGTGTGTTGATACAAAGTTGAATAAGGAATTTGTTTTTTTTATTTACACTCACGCCTGTATTCCCCGAAGGGTTAGGCAGAGGTGTAACAATGTACACCCACAGTTCGCCGGTATATTTAGGTCCCATGTAATAAGGGGCGAGCCTATTGCCATTAACCGGGCACAAATCCTAACTCCGAGCTGCTACTGAGAATTTCATAGAAAAACCCAATAACACTTTTTGCTCGACCTGGGAATCGAACCCAAGACCTCTAGCGTAGCAGTCGCGCTTAGGACCACTAGGCTACCGAGGCAGTTTTTTTTATTTATTCCTCTTTCATCATTATTCATCATTCAGGACATGAGCAATAGAAATCATTCACTCAACAAATAAAAGTCGCATCCCAGCAATCGTTTTTGCTCAATATTATCTCACCTGTATTACCCGAAGGGTTAGGCAGAGGTGTACCAAGTACACCCTCAGTTCGCCGGTATGTTTAGGTTCCATGGATTCGGTGGCGAGTAAATTTTTGCTCATTGTTATTTAGTATTTTCATAATTCATTGTTAATGTCCATGTGACGTCACGTCTTATTACTCCCTGTCTTGATAAGAATCGTCCTACAATTAACCTGCAATTAATTATAGTCTCTACTCAAGCACCCTAACACTTTTAAAAATCTTAAGCAAACTTGATAAACATCGGAACCGACTAAAGAGACTTAAACCCAACTTAACTAAGACTTATAACTGAACTAGTTACAGGAAGAACTATTAAGATAATTCCGTAACAGAACACTTACGAAGTTGTAAAGTTCGAGCTGTTTTTTCGACAAAGTTCAGCTTCAATTTACAATTTGAAAGAAAATTTATTTTTGGACTAGCTTCGCCAACGGCTTTGTCTATGGGGATGTTCCTTTCTTTCTTTCTTTATAAAAAAACGTTGCCCCGCACTAGGATTTCTCTTGTATCGTTGGTGCGTTTACAAACATAGAAACTTACATACACAAACAGCCAGACCACAACAACTTGCTGGCCTGTGGACGGTGAGCAATGGGTAGCTCACCGTCCGTACGTTGCATAACGACAGGCCGTGTCGACGGCGCGTTCGTGTTCCACGCGCGCCTCAAAGAGATGTCAGCAAATTTTGAAGGGGCCATGCAGGGCCGATGCCTGCCGGGGCTGCGGGTTGTTCGTAAGAGATACCGCGCCCCCGGAACGCAAAGGGCACAAGAAGGAACATGGATGGGTTTTAGTCAGTAAAAGTTTGACAGTCCCTCCCGCCCCGCCCAGGGCGGGGGAAGTCATTTGATGATATCCTATCCCTAAAAAAAAGACCACAACAATTAACTGTAGGCCATACAAATATTTGTTCCTTGCGGGAATCGCACCAGCGATACGTAGCATAGCAGCCAATCACTCAGCCACTTTACCAACCGCGCCGCTGTTAAGTAAAGTAAGCATGTTGGTATATTACCTGAAATGTTGAGACATTTCACAAGGATTCGGTGGAGGAATTGGCCCAGATATGAGTATCTGGGCCAATTCCTCCACCGAATCCTTCCACGTATGCTTTTGTTCTGAACAACCAATAGGATACTGTGAAAATGCGATGTGAAAATAACGCAAGCCGTTTGGTTATAAGGAGACATGTCTTCTCCTCTCTGCTTTGATGGAAACCGGGCCTTACCGTGAGTAAAGTCTTACAGCCGTGATTCCTGACCAAAGCTATTTTTTTTTCTGTAAGGCTATTTTTGGATCTTTTAACTTGTATATTCGGGCGGAACCATACATTCATACAATTGACACGTGATGTTTGTCATCCTACCGTCGTGCGTGCGCACTACGGGTATTGGACGTCACCCTCAAAATGTATGAAAAAAGACTGCTTTAGTGCTGCATCAGTCCGGAACCAAACGCATACATTGAAAGTCATAAGAGGACCTGCCACTTAAAATAAATGTAAGTAAAGTAAAAGTTTATTATCATAACATAACATACCATCACGCCTGTATTTCCTGAAGGTTTGGGCAGAGGTGTAACAATGTACTCCCACAGTTCGCTGGTTTGTTTAGGTCCCATGTAATAGGGAGCGAGCCTATTGCCATTAACCGGCCACAAATCCTAACTCCGAGCTGCTACTGAGGATTTCATAGAAAAACCCAATAACACTTTTTGCTCGAGCTGGAAAGCGAACCCAAGACCCATAGCGTAGCAGTCGCTCATAGGACCACTGGGCCAACGAATAGTTTATTATCCATTGTTACAAAAGTTCCTTAGACATAGGTTAGCAAACAGTAAAAAAAAACGGTAACAATTAGCGGTACGCATTTCTAGTAAAAACAGCGGTCCCCAAACTAGGCGGAGCCTGTATTTTGGGGACCAGAGTTGTGGTACATGACGATACTTGCCACTGGGGTAGGTAACTATGTATTATATAAAATCTATGTTAAGTCAGGAGATCAAAACTTTAATTAAATTAAAAATAAAATACTTATGAAATTAAAATTAAGATGGAAGAAGTGACGCATTAGACTCAAGACTTATAAACTTACACACAAATATAATCACATTATAAAAAAATTCCATTCTTACAAAAATATTTATTATACGAACTATGCGAACAAAAACAGTATTTAGGGGACACCCGGATTTGAACCGGGGACCTATCGATCTGCAGTCGATTGCTCTACCACTGAGCTATATCCCCTATGCACTTTGATGTTATAAATTGATAGCACAACCGCGTTTGAGTGAATCATAGTGTTCTTCTGTTAATTGTACACGAATCATGTATGCGTACATGGCATGCGCGCGTTGCATAGATCAGCAATCTTTCGCCGCCTTGCACAATCATTGAATATCATTTGTATTACAATAGGTACGATAGTACACAATCAGCATTTATAGTCAGCTGTAAGTACTCATTAGCGGTTGTCTTCCACGCGCGTCTTAAAGAGATGTCAGCAATTGGAGGGATCACTCAGGGCCGATGCCTGCCGGGGCTACGGGTTGTTCGAAGGAGATACCGCGCTCCCGGAACGTAAAGGGTGCGAGAAGGAATATGGGTGGGTTTTACTCAGTAAAAGTCTGACACTCTCTACCACCCCGCCTAGAATTCTTATCCGAAAAAAAGCGGTCATTCATCCAACATTCATATTATAGTAGTTACATGATAGTTGAAATAGACATACCATCACGCCTGTATTCCTCGAAGAGTTAGGCAGAGGTGTAACAATGTACACCCACAGTTCGCCGGTATGTTTAGGTCCAATGTAATAGGAGGCGAGCCTATTGCCATTAACCGGGCACAAATCCTAACTCCAAGCTGCTACTGAGAATTTCATAGCACACCCTGTGTTAAAAAAAAACAAAGAGCCAATGAAGAGCGATCAATTTTTCTTTACAAAACTTTAGATCGTTTCACAACTCATGTATTCTTTTCTTGGGCCAAAGAATCAGCATTGCCATACAACGTGGCAATGCTGCCAGCCTTTTGGGGTTTTTTTTTTTAATCCCATTGACAGCGATGCGGATGAGTTTTTTGATGCCCTATAATGATAAGCTTCCTTTTTTGCATTTTATATTAACTGTACATACTCGTAGTTTGTAATCTTATTATTATTTAAGTAAGTTTTATGTTTGAAATAATCATTAAATAAATATTCTATATTACTCATGTAACTACAAGTTTCATTCAAATCAGTTCATTAATTTCCAAGACTTTGGACTCTAAAGCTAGAACGAAACATGCGTGTCGCGTGAACGCTCACAACAAACTGCTACAATATTTAAAGCCAGTTACACAAGAGACGCAACACATACGCTCCGCGACGAGTAATCGAGCGTAGCCTTTTGTTCGTGTTCCCTACGTAGATACAATTGAAACGCGCACGTGTCGGCTAGGTAACTATGGTACCTGGTACCACGATAAGAGATGACACAGAAGGTCTGAAAGGTCTAAGGTAGTATGTAGGTATGTATGTATGTATATAAGTAGATATGTTTTATGTATATTATTAGTTGTAGTTTTTACTTATTATGAATAATGAATAATTTTAGTAATGTTGTACTTTTGTGCATTTTTGTTTTTCTTTAATATAATTGCATTGAATTCTTTTTTTTAGGGGCAGCTCACACCGAGACGCGACGCGACGCGACGCTGCGCGCACATCGACTCAAAATATAGCTTTATTTACTACATTCAAAGATACACATTTAATTGTGAGAATGCACACGACGCAGCACTATCCAGCACCGAATTCTCACAATGAAATGTGTATCTTTTCGTGTAGTAAATAAAGTTATATTTTGAGTCGATGTGCGCGCAGCGTCGCGTCGCGTCGCGTCTCGGTGTGAACTGACCCTTAGTATCAAATTTTGTTTTATATTGATTTTATAATTTGCACCTGCCATGTTATCTCTTCACCTCCTTTGGTTGACTGGTAGAGAATGCCTGAGGCATTAAGTTCGTCTCTGTACTTTTTCTTGCATAAAGTTTATTAATAAATAAGGTCAATAGAGTACAATAGCTGTTTCATGACTCTCTACCTTTTTTTTTAAGGATGGGTAATCATCATGTGTGTTCTTCCGCTCTGGGCCGAGCGGAAGGGAGTGTCAGACTGTTACTAAGTTACACCCATCCGTGTTCTTCCTACTGCCATTTGCGTTCCAGGGCCGCGGTAAATGACTATCTTCTTGTGTCTGAATTTCCGAACGCATTCAACTCCAATGTCTCAAGTTAGAGTGAACAGGCTTCTTCTGGGTAAGCTCACTCCATCGTCGACTTTGTCTTTGTCACTTCTGATCCGGACTGGAGTTAAGAGCTTATCCATCTCGAAAAAAAAAACACCGGACCAATTTCGGTCACGGCAGCCAGTCTCAATGGAGACTAGAAAAGTATGCAGAAGAAGATGTTATAGTGCACGAGTGTGTGCGCAAACTCAGGTACACTCTCTGTTCCCTCATTCTCATAGTCCGATGGGACGGCAAGTGGGCTGGGAATGATCAGCTGCAGGACCAACGGCTTTACGTGTTTCGAGCCACGGGGTTGTCACACCACCAACTTACAAATTCCAGGCTGCTACTGACAAATTCCCAATGGAAAAACCCAATAACACTTTTTGCCCGACCTGAGAATCGAACTCAGGACCTCACGTTCAGCAGTCGCGCTTGCAACCATAAGATCAACTGGGCAGAGGAAGAGTTGTTTGATGAATATCACTATGTTTAAAAGAGAAAGAATAAAAATTGTTGACCATAATATAACTAGACTACTTTTATATGAATATAAAATGTAATAAAATAAAAAAACATAAAAGGTACCTACAGCTAATTAGCTAATTAAAATCGGAGTGCGGTGAAACAAGAGAAGATCGTGGTGTCGTACCAAAATGAACCTTCTGTCTAAACTATTATGCTTCGTTATCCAGCTTTTGTGCTAGGCTTTGGAAACATTTTTTTTTATTGTAATCCATTTTAAAATCCCTTCGGTTTTTGACAGCACGTTTTTCAAATCATAGGTGCGTTCCCGCATACAGATTTTGTTTGCGTATGTACTGAAAATTAAGTGGTACACTCGTGCACAGAATGTTTTGAATATTTGTTTTTTTGAACTGGTGTGATTTGGGAAAAACCTTTAGTTAGGTATAAGCAAACTAACTAACTAATTGCCTCGTTACCCTAGTGGTCCTGAGCGCGACCGCTACGCTAGAGTTCGATTCCCAGGTCGAGCAAAAACTGTTATTGGAGTTTCCTATGACATTCTCAGTAGTAGCTAGGAATTAGGATTTGTGCCCGGATAATAGCAATAGGCTCGCCCCTATTACATGGGACCTAAACATTCCAGCGGACCGTGGGTGTACATTGGTATACTTCTGCCTAACCCTTCAAGGAATATACAGGCGTGATGGTATGTAGGTATGCATGTAGAAATATAACTTAATTACTAAACATAAAACAACGTGAAATATTTATACAATTTCTATAATTGTTAAGTTGTTAAGTTATGACAAAATAAAAGTTATATTTATAACTTACTAGCTTATTACTTTGTTCTCGTGGTTTTTGTTACCAGCGTTAAGTTACGTCTTTGGTTACTGTTCCTCACCCGTGGTTCGTAGTGTGATATTATACAGCCTAAAGCCTTAGGCAGTAATGCTTGAGAAGGAGGCGGCGGGACGGTTGAGACAGCGGTTCTCACGTCCCAGCCGCCGCGGTAGACGCTCCGGACGTCGGGAGCCGCGAGACGACTCCCGGCCACCGTAGATACTGGCCTGTGGACGGTGAGCAATGGGTAGCTCACCGTCCTTACGTTGCATAACGACAGGCCGTGTCGTCGGCGCGTTCGTGTTCCACACGCGCCTCAAAGAGATGTCAGCAAAAGGAAGGGGCCACTGAGGGCCGATGCCTGCCGGGGCTGCGGGTTGTTCGCAAGAGATACCGCGCCCCCGGAACGCAAAGGGCACAAGAAGGAACATGGGTGGGTTTTAGTCAGTAAAAGTCTGACACTCCCTCCCGCTCCGCCCAGGGCGGGAGAAGTTATTTGATGATTTCCCACCCACCAAAAAAAAAAAAAAAGCCTTTGTCGTTAAATGAACTATCAAACACAAAAATATTTTTTCAATTCAAACCAGTAATTCCTGAGATAAGTGCGTTCAACCAACCAAACAAACAAACTCTTCAGCTTTATAATATTAGGTAATTTAGGCAACAATGTCAAATAATTATTCATTTGATACTTAGTTATGTACATTATATACACTACCCATATTATTTATAGGTACTAAGTATTTGTTTCTAATACATATGTATAAAACTTACTTGATAGCGATGCGGATAAGTTTTTTGATGCCCTATAAGCTTCCTTTTTTGAATTTTATATTAACTGTACATACTTGTAGTTTGTAATCTTATTTATAAATATTAGGTTAGCTACTGAAACAAATCTCACATTTACACATAAACTAAAAGCTCACAAAAATAAATAAAGCAAAATATTTTAAAATGCACTCCACTGCACTCGGTCCCGTTTTAAAATTCAAGACAATATCCTAAACATTTCGGAGCCGGATCCGGAATTACTTGCCGGAATAAATATTTTGCTGTTTATTCCGGCGCATGAGATGATCTTTTGGCAGTCGCATTGAATTCTGATGTGTGTGGTTTCTGTGTTTATTCGTTTATGAAGCCTTTACTGGTTACGTACTTTGAAATTCATTTCGTTTGTTGACCTTAGATTTTTTCAAATTTTACATAAATGACATGGCTTTTACTCAAAATTGCACTATGAAAAAATGTAGTAGGTATCTACCCGTTGTAGTATTTAGGAATTTATTTATTTAAGTAACCAACGGCGATATTAAAAACACAAAAATATATTTTTGCTTGAACTTATTACATTATTATTATTTTTTTAACTGCCTCGTTAGCCTAGTGGTCCTAAGCGCGACTGCTACGCTAGAGGTCTTGGGTTCGACTCCCAGGTCGAGCATAGTGTTATTGGGTTTTTCTATGAAATTCTCAGTATCAGCTCGGAGTTAGGATTTGTGTCCGATTAATGGCAATAGGCTCGCCCCCTATTACATGGGACCTAAAACATACCGGCGAACTGTGGGTGTACATTGGTATACCTCTGCCTAAGCCTTCGGGGAATACAGGCGTGATGGTATGTTATATTTTGATCATTCTATTATATTACATTTTAGGTACATTACAACATAGTCTTTACCTTCTTTTAATTATTAAATAAATGTAATGTAAATTAATGTATAACTTCTTTTTAAGAGTAAACATTTAATTTCTTTCTCTTTCTTCTCCATCATCTTTACATTACTGAATTAATGTAGTACAAATTATTAATAAACTCTTTTTTTAAGGCCCTTTTTTGCCTATTCATCTCCATAAGAAACTACCTTCTGGAGTAGCAATTAGATTCAATTCATTGTTCTTGTAAACGTTTAAAAGTGCCTTCTAATTAAGATAAATAATTAAACTTTGAACATAATCTATGTACGCTAGTTTCAATTTTTCCCACCCCCAAAACTAGCAAACTAAATTACATTTCCCTGAAAAACAATACAGACATAACATTTTAACCCTCAAACGTGCACAGCATCTAAGAAGCAAACTAAATTATGTGTCACAAAGCTCTCGCGATGTGAACAGACAAACAACTCCGTTAATAGCGCAACGAGACGAAATTGTACAACACTACAGTCCCGAGGACTCTGAGTACACATCACTAAAGGCTAGGAGAGCGATGAAGATAATTTAAGTGCATACAGTTAGTTGCTACTGTGAATAAAGACTTGTCTAGTTTGTCTGTAAATGACAGAAAAGTTAAAGAGAACCATTAAATTTGTCTCAGCATGAGCATGTGAAGAGGAGGGTTGACCAAAACACAAAATTAAAAATTTTAAATAACCCCCGACAGAAGAAAAAAATCACTACCGTAGCTTACAAAAGAGCTGATAACTTTGGAACGGCTAACCCGATTTCCATCAAACAAAACTAAGAACACTCCCGACTAATTAATCTTGCAAACACAAGAAACAAAATTAAAATCGGTTCATGCGTTCCGGAGCTACGATGGCACAGACAGACACACACACACACAGACACGTCAAACTTATAACACCGCGTCGTTTTTGCGTCCAAGTTTAAAAACAGTTATGAAAATATGGATGAATTGTGTGAAGATTGATATGAAAGAGAAGGGAGTGGAGCGGTTGACAGGACGTAATGGAAGAAGAAAACTTGTTGCGCTGACCCCAAGTATAGTATCCGGCACGAAACGTGAGCACCAACATCAAGTTTATTTTACGTCGACGCTGCACTCGATTGGTCCGAGTGGGAAGAATCGCGTGCAGCGTCGGCGCCCCCCGCCTCCTTCATTCCGCTAAAACGACCTAAAAATTAACTTGAAGTTTATGCGCACGACTAGTGCCGGTAACTATAACATGGAAGGAAGCATAAGCAGGAAGATGATTATAGTTTGACTTTAAATGAAAATCTATACTAGCATTTAAATAAAGTTGACGAGTTTTTGTTTGTTCAAACGCGCCAATCTCCGGAACTTACAGTCGGATTGGCAAAGTTTTTGTTTGTATATGGTAGCCAGATTAATGAGCAATGGTATAGGCTATATAACCTCACCCTACATCTCTTGGGAGCAGTCTTCAAAGACGTAACTTAACGTGGGTGAAAAAAGCTTTACTTTACTTTCTTTTCCCCAACTGATGATCCAGTTTTTTTGTAAAATATATATAATAATATGCGGTTTTATGTGTTGTTTTTTTTATTACTTCATTCGAGTCGAATCGAATAGGAACCTACTTATGCTCAGGACGCTCGTGTTAGGCCTAACGTTCGCTTAAAAGCGGTTTGATTAAAGCGTTTTTGTACAGAAAATATTTAATTATTTTTTCAGTTAAACATACCATCACGCCTGTATTCTCCGAAGGGTTAGGCAAAGGTGTAACAGTTTAGACCCACTGTTCGTCGGTATGTTTAGGTCCCATGTAACAGGGGGCGTGCCTATTGCCATTAACCGGGGACAAATTCTAACTCCGATCTGCTACTGAGGTTTTCATAGAAAAACCCAATAACACTTTTTGCTCGACCTGGGAATCGAACCCAAGACCTTCTAGCTCAGCAGTCGCGCTTAGGACCAATAGGCCAACGAGTCAGTTATGTGGACTGATAGAACTCCCGGTATCTCTACCGGACACGTCACAAGGCGCTCGATTCAATTTTGATTTAATTTCCAATACGTAAACAAGCGGAGGTTACAACGCTTCGTCGAATGTTTTAACTAAGTATTTTACTACCTTTTAGTGTGGGCGTTCGAAACTTTTCAATGTCGAGTTGTTGGAAAACTTACTTCAAGTTTACAATTAGATCGTTTCTGTACTTGTTTATCTTATTTTAGAAACAAAACACAAAGAATTTGTTTACTTTCAAAGGTCAATATTGTTATTCCACTGTCTTTTTTCATTTGATGCAGGCTCGACTGCTGCAGTATTGGAGCAGTGTAAAAATCAAAGACAAGGTCAATTAGACCATTTACGCTTTTGAATTGTCAGAAAGTTGAAGCTAGTTCCTCGTTCCAAAACGTAGGTAGGTTTATATAGAGAAGAACGAGCAAGAAACTCCACGGACACTCTTTTCAATTAGATTTCAATTCCTACAAAATCCTGGTTACAATATTCTTGTTGCTTCTTTATGTAAAAAAGATGTCTTTTACAGGGTAAATGTCTTTTGCCATACAGTTAACGTGTCGAGAACGCCGTGCGACACCCGTACTGCGCACGCACGACGGTAGGACGACATGCGTCTGGTATCAACTCACAACTATATGAAAAAACTCTGTCAGTCTGTTACGCTTTTACGACTACACCACTGAACCGAATTTGATGAAATTTGTTACAGGGTAGGTTTGAACCCCAAGAACAAACATAGGCTACTTTTTATTCCGCGACTTCATTTGCCTATGCGATAACCGACATTTTCGCAGACAAACTCGCGGGCATAAATTAGTACATAATATAATATTAATTTCATTATTAAAACTGGCAGGAAATTATTTAATTACGTTGTATGTTTTAGCTTTCTGCTTACTACGCTCAACGTAATTTGGTTAGTTTAAGGTAAGCACACATTATGCTGTGTTGTAGAAAACTTTAATGTTGGGGTTTAAATCATTATATTTAACTTAAGGGGCTGAAAATATTGAAATATTCTAAATATCCTTACTTCAAACATGTAAGTTAGTACATTTATTTGCTAAAACAAACATTTGTAGATATTATACATGATATGGTAGCTTTTGAAACTGCCTCGTCGGTCTCGTGATCGCGAGGCTGACGGGCGAGTGGGAGTCGCGGGTTTGATTTCCAGGTCAGGCAAAAAGTGTTATCGGGTTATTCCATTAGGATTTACTCAGTAGCAGCCCGGAGTTTGGAAGTTGGTGGTGTGACACCCCTATGTCTCGGAAAGCATGTAAAGCCGTTGGTCTCGGCTGTCATTCGTAGATCTTTGACAGTCGTTACGGATAGTCAGAAGCCAGGAAGTCTGATATCCAGTCTAACCAAGAGGTATCGTGTTGCCACTGTGACTGGGTTGTGGAGGTCAAATATGCAGTCGCTCCATGTAAAACACTGGTATTCAGCTGCATCCGGTTACACTGGAAGCCGAGCCCAACATAGTTAGGAAGAGGCTAAGCAGATGATCATAGTAGATTATATAGTAGGTATGGAAATATGAATTTTATATGGGCCTTGATGACCGATTTAAATAAAAGAATTTATAGGTGTTACAAACAATTTTTTAGCTTATCATGTTTGACAATGACTGGTGTACCAATTAGGAAGAAAGTCAATAAGAATTTTAAATACAAAAATACACATATCATCACGCCTGTATTCCTCGAAAGGTTAGGCAGAGGTGTACCAATGTACACTCACAGTTCGCCGGTATGTTTAGGTCCCATGTAATAGGCGGCGAGCCTATTGCTATTAACAGGGCACAAATCTACTATGCTACTGAGAATTTTATAGAACAACCGCATAACACTTCGCTCGACCTTGGAATCGAACGCAAGACCTCTAGCGTAGCAGTCGCGCTGAAGACCGCTAGGCTAACGAGGCAATATCAAAAAATAATAATATAAATAAATCAACAATTATCATTAATATTAGTTTAAAGAATTTGGTATGATTTAGTCAAATCTATTTATAGAGTTTGGGGCAGCTCAATCAGGTTCACATTTTTTAAAAACTCGGTAGCTTTCAAAACACATTTTAATAACTCTATTTTCAAGCAATATATCTGCTTGAATGAAAAATTGGTATGTTTTTTTATTTCTACTCCTAAATTATTTATGTACGCGCAAATCAATAATTGCGTTATATTTTATACGTCATCGCAATTTTTTTTAATTTACTATGCAGTTTGGCATTTACCTTGCTGTGGCTCATTTTACGTCGTTGTTTGTGAAACTAAATTTTACCACACAATATGAAATTTTTTTAATACAATTGCATTCTGTTTTAGTAACAATATGTGTGACTTATTTCAACTTGCTTTCAACATTTGCTTACCTATTTTTCTGGTACATATTAGTTCAAGTTTTTATTATTATTTCAATGTTAATGTTATTACCATTTAAATTAAGCATAAACAAGTATTCTACAATATTCTATTATCAGAATCGGGCACGATAATACAAGAATAGAAATATCTTCATAATAGATTATTCTGCTCAAAATTTTAAATCCCATCAATAATAATGTGCGCACGGCATTAAAGGAAAACAAGACGGAATTCCTGTCGAGGTCGCTCGGCCGTGTGCTTCACTGACTAATTAGTTTGTGGCACCGCTGTACGGAGCTCCGAGGTGGCGCTCCGGAACCCAAATTTTTAAATACAGCTCGTGTAATATAATAACTTGATATTTAAATTTTATTTGCAGTGACATGTTATTATAACTGTCGGTTTTAAATGTAGTGTTTAATTTTCATATGATTACGATATTGCATTTTAAAATATATTGTTTTAAATATATTTTAACGAATGATTTTTATTGTATGTCTAGGGTAATCGCTTTAATATCATCATTTACTTAGCTTTTCCCCAACTATGCTGGGGTCGGCTTCCAGTCTAACCGGATACAGCTGAATACCAGTGTTTTACATGGAGCGACTGCCTATCTGACCTCCACAACCCAGTTACTGGGCAACACGATACCTCTTGGTCAGACTGGTTGTCAGACTTTTTGGCGTTTAACCGTAACGACTGTCAAATATCAACGAATGACAGCCGGGACCAACGGGTTTACCGGCTTTTGGAGGCACGGGAGTATCACATCAAAAACTTCAAAACTCCGGGCACCTACTGAGAAATTCGTAATGGAAAAATCCAATAACACTTTTTGCCCGACCCGGGAATCGAACCCATGATGAAATGCCCATGATGCTCATTAGTCGCGCTTGCGACTACGAGACTGGACTAGACTGGAATAACAAGTAAAGTATAATTGCTTTAATAAAGTCAGGTTTAATTTTAAGGGTAATTTTAAAGATTCTATATTATTTTTTTGAGGTTATGATTTTAAGTTAAAACGATCAAGTACCACAATCATTTTCTAGTCTTAAGCAAATATTGTACATAAAAATTTGTCATTTTGTTTAATTTTCGAAATACTTTTATATATTGGTCCAATCGCGAATTGGACCAACCGCGAATTAAACCAATCGTGAATTGGACCAACCGCGAAATGGACCAATCTCGAATTGGACCAATCGCGAATTGGACCAATCGCGAATTGGACCAATCGCGAATAAGGTGAATAGGACCAATCGCGAATTGGATCAATCGCGCCTAAACGAGCTTAATCTCGTGAACTACCAGTCAAATTGAAAGATTTGTTATTGTATATTATTTATTGCTAGATTCATAAGAAATAGAAATAACTGCCTCGGTAGCCTAGTGGTCCTAAGCGCGACTGCTACGCTAGAGGTCTTGGGTTCGATTCCCAGGTCGAGCAAAAAGTGTTATTGGGTTTTTCTATGAATTTCTCAGTAGCAGCTCGGAGTTAGGATTTGTGCCCGGTTAATGGCAATAGGCTCGCCCCCTATTACATGGGACCTAAAAACATACCGGCGAACTGTGGGTGCACATTGGTACACCTCTGCCTAACCCTCTGGGGAATACAGGCGTGATGGTATGTGTGTGTGTCATAAGAAATAGTTTATACTATATTCCGATAAACGGGAACAGAGCAGTAACCAAAGACGTAATTGATAGAAACAACTACGAAGACGAAGTCGCGGGCACAAGCTAGTTTTACATAAAACGACTGCCTATCTGACCGCGATAACTCATAACCATATATTTTATCAAGTTATGCGAATATGATGTACGGATCATTGATTCCTTTTTCATGATTTCATTTTCCTATATTATTAATTTATCAGTAACAGCTCTTAGTTTGGAAGTTCGTGGTGCGACAGCCCTGTGTCTCGGATAGCACTTATAACCGTACTTACGCCTCATCTTTACGCCGAACTGTGGGTGTACATCGGTACACCTCTGCCTAACCCTTCAGGGAATACAGGCGTGATGGTATGATGGCGTTGAGTATTCTATCTAAACCCAAATTCGGTCAAAAAACCTAATCCTAAAACCATTAATATCTCCAACCGAAACTCACATAAGTACATGACATATTTGTAGATAGGGTAAAACTCATAGGCAATAAATCTAGAATGTTCTCCCACAAATAATATTCATGCGACCGTAACTCTTGAATAACATTGTTTTAACACCAAAATCCTTGAAGTTTGTAACGATTATTGCATGAGTAATTAACGAGCTAAGTCTAATAAAATCTGCCTATAAATGAATTTGTGTCGTATAGGAGTTTTATACGAGAAGGGAAGGTTTTTAATTAGCGGCCATAATTATTGTCATAAATGCTGGGATTTATACATGTCTATGTCCGTTTTTATGTTACTTAAGTATTTTTGTAAGTATGTAGATATTTTAATTATTTTGTAACACACACACATATTATCACCACGTCTGTATTCCCCGAAGGGTTAGGTAGAGGTGTGGTCCACGCGCGCCTTAAAGAGATAACAGCAATTATTGAAGGGGCCACCCAGGGCCGATGCCAGCCGGGGTTGCGAGTTGTTCGAAAGAGGGCAAAGAGCACAAGAAGGAACATGGGTAGGTTTTAGTCAGTAAAAGTCTGACACTCCCTCCCGCCCCGCCCAGGGCGAAGGAAGTCATTTGATGATTTCCCATCCGTAAAATAAAAGGCAGAGGAGTACCAATGTACACCTACAGTTCGCCGGTGTGTTTAGGTCCCGTGTAATAGGGGATGAGCCTATTGCCATTAACCGGGCACACAAATTTAACGGCATTTATTACTAATGTGTTAACGTAAACCTCTTTTGTCGCTAACTGTACCAGTTAGCTAGTAATTGAAACTAGCAAATATTTCGTATACTTTTTAAATACATATTGACGGCACGGTTGGCGCAGTGGCTGAGCGATTGGCTGCTGCGCTGCGTGTCGCGGGTTCGATTCCCGAAATATTTGTATGGCCTACAGATAGTTGTTTCGGGTCTGGCTGTGTGTGTATGTGAGTTTATATGTTTGTAAACGCACCTACGATACAGGAAAAATTCCTAGTGTTGGGCAACGTTTTATTTAAATTGAAAAAAAAAATCCTCTATTTATACTCAAAATTTCAGCCATGCTGAAATGACTTGGGCCTGGCTAGTTAACTCTGAAATATTGGACCCAATAGTCATACCAATAGTGTGTAATATTGCAAGCAAAAGTCGTGCTAACGCAACGTAAACGCAGCGATTTTCCGTTGACGTAAACAAATGCCTTTAGCTTTCCCGCTGCGGCCACCGTGCTCGCTTGAAATCACTGAGAATGATGTAGCAGATCCATTCAAGTCACACATTGTACATGTACATGGCCAAGAACTTGGAATACAAAGCTTTTGTAGGTGATAAAAATAAACTAGGTGCTGATTTGAAACTAGACTGCTGCGAAATTCAGTCAAAGTCAAATTATTTATTTCAATTAGACCATTTACAGGCACTTTTGGATTGTCAAGAAATTACAGTTAAAGGTTGAAGCTAGTTTCTCGTTCCAAAACCTTGGTCTCTATGGAGAAGAACGAGCAAGAAACTCTACGGACAATCTTTTCCTTCAATTTGGTTTTTACAAAATCTTGGTTACAATATCCTTGTTGCTTCTATATGTGAAAACAATGAATATAAAACAAAAAAATAATAAAATGTAGGCAGTTAAGCGATGACCAATTGCAACTGACAGCGCCCGTTGACGAACAAGACGCATGGATCAGCACCATTCAGCTCAACCATCTTAAAGGGAGCTGAACGATCCAACGCTCACGCCACCATCAACGAGACATTTAACTGAGCATGACAAAGCTCTAGTGGTAGTGGTAGTGGTAGTGGTGCTAAGTGCGACTGCCACGCTAGAGGTCTTGGGTTCGATTCCCAGGTCGACCAAAAAGTGTTATTGGGTTTTTCAATGAAATTCTCAGAAGCAGCTTGGAGTTAGGATTTGTGCCCGATTAATGGCAGTAGGCTCGCCCCCTATTACATGGGACCTAAAACATACCGGCGAACTGTGGGTGTAAATTGGTACACCTTTTCCTAACCCTCCGGGGAATGCAGACGTGATGGTATGTTGTTGACAAAGCTCTCACCGCTATTCTCATTATGTCCAACACATAGGAAACATTGCGAACGTTATTTAAAAGAAAAGGGAATTGAATCTAATTGGTTCTTTCAAAAGGTATGGAGACGAATGGACAAGCATTCCATATTTAGTCTTATAAAATCAATATTTTGCAATATTGGTTTAAAGAATCATTGATTATCTATAATATTATAAAGCTGAAGAGTTTGTTTGTTTGTTTCTTTGGTTGAAATCTCAAGAACTACTGGTTTGAGTAAAAAAAATATTTTAATGTTAGATAGTTCATTTATCGAGGAAGGCTTTATTTAGGCTTAATAACTTTACGCTACGACACACGGGATAGGAGCAGTGACCAAAGAAGTAACATAAGTTAATGCGTCCAGGACACTAGACTGAAACAAAAAAAAAAAAAAAATTTGGAATTACAGACATTTCAACCTACACCTAAATATGTAGTGTGTATGCTTACACATAAAGTCGGTTTTTGATCATCTAAGGGATCATTCAGGTCGGTTGTAAGGATTTTAACAAAAACAAAAATATAATCTTAAACGAACAGACACTCTCTTGCATAATTTCGTAATAGCAAAGATATTCAAAACGATGTGAACAAAATGAATTAAAATTTGAGATTACTTGTAGGGTCAGCAAAATAATCGTCAAGCTTAACAAAAATCTTCAGTTTGAAAGGTGCTGATAAATATTTAGGAATTATAAGTCAGGGTTTCACTATTGCGTTTTAGGCACGCTCAATACAACGTTTGATAACTTTAAAATTGAAAATGCCGAACCGAATGCGCCGAACCGCTTACCCGTACCGAAACAATACACGTCTATTACCTACATCCAAATGTAATATGTACTTATTTACAACACTCTATGTTATAATCAATAAAATTGTTTTAACTGCTAGAAAATATGGGTAAGTACTCATGTAAAAACTTATTCCCAAGAAGACAAGAGGTATTATTAATGCAAAACAAATAATTATATCATAAACATTTCAATGAGAATATAACCTAAAAATTCTGCAAAAGCGAAAACCACATACCATCACACCTGCACGCCCTGAAGGTTTAGGCAGAGGTGTAACAATGTACACCCACAGTTCGCCGATATGTTTAGGTCCCATGTAATAGGAGGCGAGCCTATTGCCATTAACCGGGCACAAATCCTAACTCCCAGCTGCAACTGAGAATTTCATAGAAAAACCCAATAACACTTTTTGCTCGACCTGGAATTCGAACCCAAGACCTCTAGCGTAGCAATCGCGCTTAGAACCACTAGGTTAACGAGGCAGTCCAAAAAACAAATTCCTAAAATAATCTGTTTATTTTTTTCCCAACCCTACCAGCGCTCGCAAGATAGGGTATGTTAGCCGTACAAAAGAGGTTTGCCTCCTGAGAGGTAGTAAAATAAAACAGGCCGCCTCTGTTAGACTAATTAAACGATCATTTTATATACAATATAGTCTGACATTTTGCCTAGAATCGTGTCAGGGCCCTTAATATTGCGTATATTGTCGTTCAAAGTATCATGATACTCTGATGAAACACGATTTTAGAGGTGTTGAACTTATGAAGGGTTGGGGTTGCTTTCAGGTATTTGAGATGTTCGGGATAAAATATTTTCAAGGTATGCCCAGTTTACAATGTCGTGCAGGTACGTAGTTGGTAAGCCAACATGACAGACTTGCATGTGATATTATATTGATAATGTTGAACAATAAAACGCTTGACGGCAAGGTTGGCGCAGTGGCTGAGCGATTGGCTGCTGCGCTGCGTGTCGTGGATTCGATTCCCGCACGGAACAAATATTTGTATAGCCTACAGATAGTTGTTTCGGGTCTGGCTGTTTGTGTATGTGAGTTTATATGTTTGTAAACGCACCCACGATACAGGAAAAATTCCTAGTGTTGGGTAACGTTTTTTATAAAAATAAATAAATAATAAAAATAAATGTACATACATACCATCACGCCTTTATTCCCCGAAAGGTTAGGCAGAGGTGTAACGATGTCCACCCACAGTTCGCCGGCATGTTTAGGTCCCATGTAATAGGGGGAGAACCTATTGCCATTAACCGAGCACAAATCCTAACTCCAAGCTGCTACTGAGAATTTCCTAGTAAAACCCAATAACACTTTTTGCTCGAGCTGGGAATCGAACCCAAGACCTCTAGCGTAGCAGTCGCGCTACCGATCTACCGAGGCATATATTTCAAGTATCCCACATCTAAATATTTTATTGATTTCAAATCTATTCTAATCAATATTATTGTAACATATTTCGCATATTGAATTAGTTTGTCGAATATAAGTATGTATGTACGTAAGTAAGTACATTTGTTTTAAGTATATTATAAGATAAAGTATTATAATAATTATTATGGATAATTTTAGTTATTTTGTACTTTTAAATAATTCATTTTATTTATATAATTGCATCAAATTCTTTTTTTTTAATTAGCAAATTTTGTTATCCCCTCACATCTTTTGTTTGACTGGTGGAGAATGTCTGAGGCATTAAGTCCGCCTTTGTACTTTTTGGTGCATAAATTTTAAATAAATAAATAATTAATACATTATTGAGAGATTGTAAGTTGAGTCGTTTTTCACTAAGCACAAACCATCTGAAATTGCTGGATGTGGGCAGCGTAGCCGGTCATTGTGGCTATCTTTAGAGGACACCTATGTCCAGTAGTGAACGTCGTTCGGCTTAAATGATGATGAACCTTAATAGCGTCTCATTAAAACGTAATATTAAATAATCGATAATAAATCGTCAAAGGCCTACTCAAAACAATTATTAAGTATTAACTTTTAAATATTCCAAATTTGACAGGAGCACAATCTGTGGAGTCCCACTTCGTTAACTCCCAAAAATACTTTGCAAACATCTAATTATTCATTTTAGAAACTTTTCAACAGAACAAACAGATTGTCTTGCTGAAGTTCTTTTCTGATTAGAGTTGGATTTCATAATTAATATTATTAATCTGGTTTCGGCTTTCGGCCTTCGTAACATTACCCGCGTAGCGGTTTCGGCTAAATTTGGTATCGATTACATTGTGGTTTTTAAATTGGTACATTCAAGTCGTAAAAACCTATTAAACAACCAGAATATAATTATTATGTGATGTCACTTTATTTATTTTATTTGTTATATTTGATTTTACAATATCCAGACCTAAAGGCTTAGTCTTAGTCCTACACTATCGGTACTGGTCGGCGGTACCGCCCGCATTATAAAGTCGAAAGATTGTTTTGTTGGTTTGTACCGAATAGGCTCCAAAACGATTGGTCCGTTTTAAACCAATGCTCAACCAATAGATAGCAACATTATTGCTGAGTAACAGTGGCTATATAACATCACGCTACAACATACGGGAGCCGAACAGTAACCAAAGACGTAATTTGACGTGGGTGAAATAAGCCACGCGGACGAAATTGCTAGCAGTTCGCTAGTACTTTTATACAATTTACCGTTTAGCAAAGGCCGCTGGGTTGTTTGTGCCTTTTCAACAAAATTCATATGCCGAAACCTAGGCATAGCTACCGGTTTACCAGTCATACTTTGGTATCGGCCTAAACGAAAATACAACATGCCAAAAAAAGCTTTAATAAAGCGAATATTAATTTTGGTTTTATTATATTGTTAATTAATTATGTTCAATAGTCAATATTACTTAAACTGTTTTGTTAACCCTAATATCAATTAAATAAGTAGAATTTCTTTCATTTATATTAAGGTTAATAAAGGTATAGGGTAATAATGTTTTTGTATTTACAATGTCAAAATCGAAATCGAAGTTCGCAATGATGGCGTCGGAGGACTAGAAGGTGCTCCACTGGGAAATGGAGTTGACATTGATGACGTTGTGTGTCGATCCTGGATTCGACCGGATTCGACTGTTGCATAGATTAGAGATAGGTACAGGCAATCGGTCCTTTGGGGGAGGCCTATGTCCAGCAGTGGACGTCCAGTAGTTGATATAATGATGGCGACGATGACAGGTACAGAGATACCCAGCAAAGCCACTTTGGATGGCAACCTTTACCTCCTTATAAAACTAGCTTCTGTCTGTAGTGTCTGTGACATCGTCCTCGTGGAAGTTAAGTATACCGTAAGACAGTCAATGACAGTCGGCAGAAGTGTAGCTTTCTATCAGTCAAGTATTTTTTGTAATCAGAATAAAAACTGCTGGATGCGGCACAGTGCAGGATCGATCATTGTGTCTATCTTTAGAGGGGGCTTAGCAGTTGCTGCCCCGTTGGTCACGTGATGGCGAGCACGACTGTTGAACGAGGGGTCCTGGGTTCGATTCCCGGGTGTAAGAAATACAAGTCTACCTCAGGGTTATTTTTCTATTAGGAATTTCTCAGTAACAGCCCGGAGTTTGGAAGTTGGTGGTGTAATACCCCCGTGCCTCGGAAAGCACGTAAAGCAACGGCTTTGGATGGCGGCCACGGCGATGGAACGGCAATCCGACACAACTGGGGAGAGATCAGAATCAAATCAAAATATGTTTCCCAAGCAGTCAGACACGCCTGACGGTTCCTTTAGCTTGCCAGACACTTTGAAGTTCAACCGTTTGTGAGTGCAAACCGATATACTTGACCTGTTTGTAAAATCAGTTTAGATTATTCATATCAACAAACATTTAATGGAATTAATACCGTTGAGAGGATGAGTGAAAGGCGACTAACAAAAGGGATTTATATGGCAGATGTGAGTGGCAACGCCGGGAGAGGACGCCCTAGAAAGACCTACCCTGACCTTATTGGTGGGGTTCTTCAGAAAGGACGGGCGCGCAGTACTCGTAACCGGCGTGCTTATATGACCAGATGTAGGAACGTGGACGAGGCTAGAAGAGTAAGTAAGGATCGTAGCAGGTGGCGTTCTGTGGTTTCTGCCTACCCCCATGGAAAAAAAGCGTAAGTTGTATGTGTGTAATACCATTTTAACACGTAATACCTAGATAATAACAAATCACGCAGATACATAAAATCACGATTCATAATGTCAAATTGGAAACTAATTTAAACCTTATTTATTGGTGTCACCGTGTAAATACAAACGATATTTGCTGATTCATTAATTTGGCGCGTCAATTTCAATCTACACATAGATTAGTGACTGTTAAATGGATGAGTGAACAAATAATATCAATTATAATTGTATTGTTTATTGTTAGTCAATGAATGATTAATTTTAATCATGCACGCTTTAATAAGTGTCTAATATTGCTGTGTTCACAAACAGCGCTACTACTACTACCTACTTAAGAAGCTGTAGGGTTTGTTTCTGGTTTTTTTTTTGGGGCGCCGACGCTGCACCGACTGACAAACCAATCGCGTGCAGCGTCGGTAACGTTTGTGCTCACGACTCGTGGCTACTATACCTAGTAGTAAGTACTTAAGTTCTTACTACTATTTTCCTTCACCCCTTAGAGCTAGTCACGCCGCGATCGCATCGCACGGCGCACGCGCTGCTTAGCTGCTTACCGCTGTTCACAAACTACCCGCTTTTTGCTGTAATTTTATTTTTGTTTTGCTAAATTGTTTATCCTAGAATTTTAATGTTATTGAGTTTAGCTCTGCTTGCTTTTACAATTATCTAAGATTTCTTAAGTGTCCTTACGTCCAGTGCTTTTTCTGTTTTGTGTGTGTGCTAATTGTGTTCTTTATGTGCTTCGGGTAACGCTATCATGAAGACGTCAGTTCATCGCTCCGAAGCGCTCCAGATGCAAGTAATCTGGCAACAATAAGGTAGGATTTCCCATATCATTCTAGTTTAGTCTTAAGAATTATTTTCTGTTATTTGAAACTAGAATAACTACAGTTGCACCAGCAACCAAATTATGTAAAAAATCCCCACAGCAGCTAACAAAAGAGCTGATAACTTTGAAACCGCTGAACCGATTTCCATCCAACATAGCTAAGCACACTCTCGACTAATATACCTTTCAAACAAAAAAAACAAAATCAAAATCGTTTCATGCGTTCGGGAGCTACGATGCCACAACACAGAGACACGTCAAACTTATAACAGCCCGTCGTTTTTGCGTCGGGGGTTAAAAATACTGACAAATAAAATTTTTGAATTCATTTTTGAATGATCAATTCAAATTAATATTATAACGCGAAAGTAATTATGTCTGTCTGTCACGACTAAACCACTGAATCGATTTTGATGAAATTTGGTACAGTGTAAGTTTGAACCCTAAGAAAAGACAAGCTACTTTTTATTCCCCGACTTCCACTCCCCCGCCCCGCCCCGTTGGTCACGTGGTCGCAAGCGCGACTTATGAGGGTTGGGTCCCGGGTTCGACCCCCAGGTCGGGCATAAAGTGTTATTGGGTTTTTCCATTAGGATTTGCTCAGTAGCAGTCCGGAGTTTGGAAGTTGGTGGTGTGACACCCCCGTGCTTCGGAAAGCACATAAAACCGTTGGTCTCGGCTGTCATTCGTAGATCTTTGACAGTCGTTACAGATAGTCAAAAGCCAGGAATTCTGACAACCAGTCTAACCAACAGGTATCGTGTTACCCACTAACTGGGTTGTGGTGGTCAGAGAGGCAGTCGCTCTATGTAAAACATTGGTACTCAGCTGCATCCGGTTTGACTGGAAGCCGACCCCAACATAGATGGGAAAAGGCTCCTTGGCGTCCGTGATAACTGACATGTATGCAGACCAAGACATGGGCTAAAGCTAGTTTCATTTATAAAAATGATCAGTACACTACCCATATCGAGTAATGACGATTTCATGAAACAAACTGTTCATGAAATATGAGTACATATGATGTGGTCATTTTATTATGTGTCGAAAATAATTTGAATTCGCCCGTCCTCGTTTGATTTCGGATCAACTCAAACGTGGCATGAACGATAATTAATTTTGTGGTTCTCTGTACATACATACACAACATTATTAAAATAGTACTAACTAAATACAACAACATACCATCACACCTATATTCCCCGAAGGGTTAGGCAGAGGTGTAATAATGTACACCCACAGTTCGCCGGTATGTTTTTTTTTTATTTTAGGTTCCATGTAATAGGGGGCGAGCCTATTGCCATTAACCGGGCTCACATCCTAACTCCGAGCTGCTAATGAGAAATTCTTAAGAAAACCCAGTAACACTTTTTGCTCGACCTGGGAATCGAACCCAAGACCTCTAGCGTAGCAGTCGCGCTTAAGACCACTAAGCTAACGAGGCAGTTATATACAATATATATAATAATATATATATATATATATTGCAATACAGTGTACATATCAGTCACATCCTAAACACATGCTAAGAATAGATTTCATTCTTAATCCGCGGAATAACTAGCGTTAAATATCTTATACCATTACATACTCACTGAGAAATATAGGAATGTTGATGTAGATGAGTTGGTTTTCGGAAAACTAATTTCAATTGAAACGGTATATTCCAGGTTCGATAATTATTCCGGAGAAATGTTTGATGTTTGAGCTTTCCGCTCAAATGTATTCGCACATTCAATTGTATGATTTAAACATGAATCCAACTGTACGATGAGGCAACTATGACCAATTTTATTATGATATTAGATCGTTACCAGTGTTATTTCTATGCTACATTACCGAACTGCTCGCAATTTCGTCCGCGTGGCTTAATAATTTGACCCGCGTTAAGTGACATCTTTGGTTACTGCTCCGCTCCCGTGGGTCGTAGCGTGATGTTATATAACCTATGTTATTTAGGAATAATGTAGCTATCTATTGGTGAAAAAATGGTTAAAAACGGGCCAGTAGTTTCGGAGCCTATTCATTACAAGCAAACAAAAAAATCTTTCATCTTAATAATATTATTATATTAAGATTAGTTTTTAACCGCAACTTGAGAAGCATGTAGCAAAGGGGAGCGGAGAGGAACTGAGTGAACAAGAGTGAAGCGGAGGAGACAGGAGAAAAGGGAAGCGGAGCGAAGCAAAGCGAAGAAGGTCGGAGCGGGGCTGAGCAGAGTGAAGAAAAGTATAACGAAGTGGAATATAACGTAGAGGAATATACCGGTGAAGAGCGGAGGGAAGTGGAAGAGAGCAACGGAAAATTGGTTATTTTCCTCCATTCCACTTATGACTATTGAGCGGAAGTGTACATTGGTAGGTAATTTAATGTTGCTATGCTAAAACATTTTAAAACACACACCGTGAGAAAACAAGCACAGGCAACATTTAAAACCAATTCAATTACAGTACCATAATAAAGATTACACGAAATTGAAAGTAAACATAAATATATTTTTGTTCTGTGGTCTGTACCGAGAGAGATAATCAAACTCGACCGCACCTGTAGGCCTAGTGCAAGCGTCACGACATAAAAGTATACGATTCGAGTTGATTTTTGAATTGGAAATGCGACTATCCGATAATATTTTGATTTAATTTAATGCAACAAGCATAGTAAGTATAACACATAAATATAAATAAAAGTAACATACCACACATACATACCAACAAGATCTGTAGAGTCACAGTTCGCCGGTATGTTCAGATCTTATGTAATAGGAAAGAAAGAAAGAAATCGTTTATTTGTTATAATGTGGGTAAACATAAAAGTTGGAATGTTTGTAGATTGTCCCGATTACTTTAACCTTTCAGTGTGCAAAATATTGTTGAGTTTGAATCTACTAATACAATTACAACCATTACAATTACTATTTAAACTTACTATTTTTTAGGCACAGGTTAGGTGCTATATAAAATAATTAATTGATAAAATGTACATACGTCTCTCACATAATATCATACAATACAGAATATAAATAATGTCTAAAATGCGAAATGTCAAATAGGTTCATGTCAAGATATTGCGAAATATTATTAAATAACAGTCATATAAAATGTACAAAATAGGTAATGTCATAATGTCAAATAATGTCTAATATGTATATTGTAAAATAGTTTGATGTCAACATTTTGCGATATGTCAACAACAATCACTAGGGGGCGAGCCTATTGCCATTAACCGGGAACAAATCCTAACTCCGAGCTGCTACTGAGAATTCCACAGAAAACTCCAATTACACTTTTTGCTCGACCTGGGAATTGAACCCGAGCCCTCTAGCGTAGCAGTCGCGCTCAGGACCACTAGGTTGGGTTCCTATTTCATATTAATTTACTATGAATTTACTTTACGTTTGCTCCGCGCACTCACGATAGGCCCTCTGAACCCAACGCAGTATCGCGACCACACAGTTCTATTATGTTCGAATAAAAGGGATTTACAATCATAATTACAACACACGAACATACACAACACCGTGCCTGTATTCCCAAAAGGGATGCGTAGGGCTGAAAAGTACACGTAAACAGGGTATTTGGTGTACAGGCAAATATAATCTTATTTCTTACACTGTCAATATTATTTTTTGTATTGTACTGTTTGGAACGAGCACCTAGATTAAACTTTCTGACTTCTTGACAAATTAAAAGTGTCTATCAATGATTTATATAGAACTAGATGACGCGGCAGACTTCGTACTGCCTCAATCGATAAATAGAAGACCTAAACTTTTGTATAAAATAATCTTGAAACAAACAAAACGAATCCGTATTTAATAAAAAAGCATTTTTTGAATGAAGCCATCATAACATACCATCACGCCTGTATTCCCCGGAGGGTTAGGCAGAGGTGTACCAATGTACACCCACAGTTCGCCGGTATGTTTTAGGTCCCATGTAATAGGGGGCGAGCCTATTGCCATTAACCGGGCACAAATCCTAACTCCGAGCTGCTACTGAGAATTTGATAGAAAAACCCAATAACACTTTTTGCTCGACCTGGGAATCGAACCCAAGACCCCTAGCGTAGCAGTCGCACCTTGCTACCGAGGCAGTTGAATGAAGCATTAAGTTTTATTATCATTTTCGACACATCATGTTGCTTACTTACAAAACAGAGTTTTCCTGAAATACTAATTTAATATGAACCTTAATGAATAGCATTAAAGTTCAAATTGAGTACATTTTATTTAGAAAACGTTTATATGGGAAAAAGAAAAGGGCTGTTTTTAGGGTTTACCCGGCAATTACTCGATTTTTTCTCACCTTTTAAACCTTCCCTAGACCTCCACGAACATTTCTAGACCAAGATAAGATAAATCCGTTCAGCCGTTCTCGAGTTTTAGCGAGACTAACGAACAGCAATTGATTTTTATATATAGATAAAAATTATTTTCATGTGATTGTATGCTATGTCGTGATGGTCCACTGCTTAAGGCGCCCCCCCCTCACGCATGAGGTTGCTGGCTCGCTACCGGGTTTTTTTTTTTTGGGGGGTGGGAAATCATCAAATAACTTATCCCGCCCTGGGCGGGGCGGCAGGGAGTGTCAGACTTTTACTGACTAAAACCCACTCATGTTCCTTCTTGTGCCCTTTGCGTTCCGGGGGCGCGGTATCTCTTACGAACAACCCGCAGCCCCGGCAGGCATCGGCCCTCAGTGGCCCCTTCCCTATGCTGACATCTCTTTGAGGAGCGCGTGGGACACGAACGCGCCGTCGACACGGCCTGTCGTTATGCAACGTAAGGACGGTAAGCGACCCATTGCTCACCGTCCACAGGCCCGTATCTACGGTAGCCGGGAGTCGTCTCCCGGCTCCCGACGTCCGGAGCGTCTACCGCTGCGGCTGGGACGCGAGAACCTCTGTCTCAGCCGTCCCGCCGCCTCTTTATCAAGCATTACAGCCTCTCGCTACCGGGTAAGGTAGCCGCTAACCGGCACGAGTCGTGGGCACCAACTACAAAGTCGAAGACGCTGTATACTATTGATCCGACTGTTGGACCAAACGCGTGCAGCCTCAGCGATCCAAAAACCAAGAATGAACCCAAAGCTGAACCTAAAGTTTGTTTTCACGACTCTGAGACTGACTCGACTTGTTAGTTTACCTGTATATTAAATAGTTTGTTCAACTGTACTCCTACATTCCTTCAGCTATGTGTAAGTCCATGTTATAAAAGATCTTATTGCAATCAACCGGGCACCAATATAGATTCCGGGTTTCTACTGAGCAATTCCTTAATGAAATCCCCAAATAACACTAAGTATACTTGGGATCAAAACCAGGGTTAACAGTCACGATTAATTGCAATGAAATAACTCATTCAGTCGTAATAAAATAAATTAATTTGGGTTTAAATATAAAATAGTTTATAAATATTAATTTATTAAGAAGGATGGACGGAGTGAAGGGAGTCCTTTGCCCAGGAGCGGGACAGAAAAAGCCAACAAATAAAATTCTATACTAATACTAAAAAGAGGAAAGGTTTTTTGTTTGTTGGTTTGTTTGTTTGTACCGAATAAGCTCTAAAACTATTAGACCGATTAGAACCATTTTTTTCACCAATAGACAGCTTAATTATCAGGAAGTAACATAGACACAAAGTAGTACATATTATCACGCTACGACACACGGTAGCGGAGCAGTAACAAAAGTCGTAAGTTACGACTTTTGCCGCGGTTTGACGCGGGTTTGAATATCCGCGCGGATGTGGAAGTACTTTCGTAGAAATCTACGATGTTGCCGAATCAGAAGATCATTATGTTTTAGTACAGTGCGTTAATTAACAAAAGTGCCGGTTTGGGCAGCGCAAAAACGCTATTTTGGTTTTAAATAGGATGTTTCGAAAATTATCATTTTATTTTGGTTTTTGGATTTCTATACACTTATTTTTCTAGGGTGATATTTATTTTTTAAATCTATTTATTATTTATTTTAAAATTAACGAGTTTACGTGAACGCCTTCTTTAATTTAACATACTTTATACTCGCTTTTACCCACGACTTTTTTATTAATTTAATTTTGTTCATTTTCATGTCCATTTAGTTGTTTATTTTATAAACACTGTGGTCATTATTAAGTAGTTTATCAGGATCGACCACACTTTCATTTGACCACAATTCGAGTGTATTAATTATACAATTACGAGTAAATAATGAGTAGCTGCTTGTTTGGTGTCAGTAACCTGAAGCTGTAGATATTTTATTTTCAAGTAAATATTAGTAATTTTTTTTAAATTAAAATTATATTTAATATGTTTTTGAGCATTCAAATTCTCATTACAGACCCGTGCACAAACAGAACCACATAAAGATATATTCTCCGTTTGTCACCGATATTTTTCTAAAAATGAACTGTTCCGTTGGTCTTGTGGTGGCAAGCACGACTGTTGAGCGTGGAGTCTTGGGCTCGATTCCCAGGTCGGGCCAAATTATTGGGTTTTTTCATTAGGAACTTCTCAGTAACAGCTTGTGGTGGAAAGCCCGTAAAGCCGTTGATCATGCACCTGATCTCTGACCGATTGTGTCGGAATGCCGTCCTGTCGGACTATAAGACTTAGCGAAGGGGAGTGTACACAAGTTTGCGTACACACTTGTGCACTATAATATCTCATCCGCACATGGTTAGTCTGCATTAAGATTCTTTTTTAATTTTGGTATACATCTTAGGCCGTCCACGGGGTGGACCGATGACCTAATAAAGGTCACGGGAAACCGCTGAATGCGGGCAGTCCAAGACTGGTTATTGTGGCTATCTTTAGGAAACGCCTATGCCAGCTGTGGACGTCTCTCGGCTAGAGATAATGATGCATGATCGCGGTAAAGAAGACATTCCTAGTATGAAACAAAGATTTTAAGAAAAGAAATACGTACCTAATATAAATTTGTTTCTTTTTTACATTCAACAAAATATAACGAGGGTGCTCCGCGCCAAATTTGAAGATATTGTTTGATTTTGTAAGGAACACGTCAGAACGAATCCGCCTCGAGGAATATTGAGGCTCGACAGTCGAACCTCGAGACGGAAAATTATTTCAAAATGTAGGAATACAGTAATCATATCAGAGTTTCTTGATTTTTTTTATAGATTTTTCGTCTTGTGTCCCGGCCCGTAATTTTTTTTTGCTTTTTTCTTTATTATCTGCTTTCTTTGTGAGATCGACAGACATTTTAATATATTTTTTTGAGTCCATTGTCTGTCGTGATGGCTCAGTGGTTAAAGCACCTGTCTCTCATGAAGTATTTGGGTTCGGTATTGGGCAAGTAGGTGCCAATGTAGCTTGTTCAATATACAGTGTTACATTCACCTGCCATATTTCAGGGGGTAAAACTATTCACGAATATAACTTTCCCAATAGAATAGAATGTACGGAACGGCGGGTTTTTTTTATTTCTGGATTGGTCCTTTATTAAAAGTTGTTCGTATTCATGAGTACTAACCACCCCCTGAAACATAGCAGACTAGCGACCTGCCCGCGACTTCGCGTGTCCGCGTGGCTTATTTCACCCGCGTTAAGTTACGTCTCTCGTTACTGCTCTTGTATGTATACCATGTTTATACAAATAAAGAATATCTTATCTTATCTCTTATCCTACAAAAATGATTTACAACGCGATCATAATCTATGGAAAAGTTGTTTATTTTTTCGTGATTTCGGGGTTAGTCCCATAATAAATTTAATTATAGCGACAAACCTCTTATCAGGTTTTTAGTCAATAAACAGTCACTCTGTATACACACTATATTCTGTTAAGGGCCTACGCCCTCATCCGACTTTTTATAGGACCGATTATCGGACCGTTCAATAGATTCATAGTTTCGTGGGACCATTTTTTTGTAGGACGAGTGCATTGGTATGTCACAATTCATATTATGTTCCATTTTCTTCGTCAAAAAATCGGTCACCGATTGATAAATTATGTTTTCTTTAATGACTACAGCTATGTATTCAACATGAATATAGTTTGATATCAAGTTAATTAGCGCGGAATTTAATTAGGTCAGAGATTATTATTAATCCGTTAATTACTATTGTAATAATATTTGCATACAGTATACAGCATTTGAATAAGGGTTCACATCATCACCTTAGTAAATATACAACCAACTAGAAAGTAGACACCATAATATTAGTGTAAAAGTGGGATTGATGCCACACTTTTTGAAATCATTTTATATCTGCCAGTACAAAAATCAAAACATTTTATTTGCAAAACTTGCAAGTACTTTGATTCTTTATTTACAAATTTATGAAAAGTAAAAAACATTATCTTCGATATTTTCAGCGTATTAGCGACTTTTGCGGACCTCTACCTTTTGGGACAACTATCCCATGTATGGGATAGTTGCTTAGTCCGTATAAATCACGTTTAGGATAGTCGCCACGCTGAGAAACAAGGCATCTAACCCGAAAAAACTTTGATCGCTCCTTGCTTCCCCATGCGATCGCACAAAGACAAGAGACACGGTCCACTTAGTAGTAGTTGGAAAGTCTTTCGATAGATAAATGAAATAGCGGGCGATTCATTTGCGAAACTAGAGTAATTAGAATCGGGGCAAATATACTTCTGAGGCGTGTATCCCACTTTTACCCTATTAACCATTAAATTCAAGACACAACCTCTAAAAAAACCATCACGCCTGTATTCCCCGAAAGGTTAGGCAGAGGTGTACCAATGTACACCCACAGTTCGCCGGTATGTTTAGGTCCCATGTAATAAGGGGTGAGCATATTGCCATTAACCGGGCACACATCCTAACTCCGAGCTGCTACTGAGCATTTCATAAAAAAACCCAATAACACTTTTTGCTCGACCTAGGAATTGAAAACTAAAGACCTCTAGCGTAGCAGTCGCGCTTAGGACCACTAGGCTAAAGAGGCAGTTATAGCTAGATCTTTGACAGTCGTTACGGGTAGTCGGAAGCCAGAAAGTCTGACAACCAGTCTTACCAAGAGGTATCGTGTTGCCCAGTAACTGGGTTATGGTGGTCAGATAGGCAGTCGCTCTATGTAAAACACTGGTATTCAGCTGTATCCGGTTAGACTGGAAGCCGAGCCCAACATAGTTAGGAAAAGGCTAAGCAGATGAAAATTAATTGTCAGTTGCAAAATTCGTTTTTCAGTTGCTTTAAAATCAATCAATTAATTAAAATTCAGTTGACAAAAAGTGACGTCACAATTTTCTATTGTAATATAAAATCTATGGCGGAAACGCGTTTTGACAGCTCATAAAAAGTACGTCAATTACTTAATACGCTAGTAGGTAGGTAGGTGTAAGTACTATCGAACGTCGTTCACATTATATTGGAACTCATTTAAATACAAATGAAGCGATGGTTTCAAGCTGAAGACGAGTACATTTGGGGGATGGTGGGGTACCATCCCCCCCCCCCTTCGAGTATTGATTCCTATGTGAACATTATTTCGAAAGGGTTTAAGAACAAAGCGTATGAGATTTGAGTCTTATTATTTACTAACTTATACCCTTGACATCGTTCGCTTAAATGTCGGTATCACAGAATTTGTTTTCTTAATGCGCGGAACCCTAATATTTTTCTTAGAGTAGCTTAAATGAGTCAATTATAACATCAGCTATCTACGAGTGCAAGTCCCGTCAAAATTGGTCCAGCCGTTTCAGAGAAATATACAGACGTACAAGAAAATATCAGCTGTTCCATATACGGTCAAAACGTATCCAGCTACTATTTTTTTTTTAATAACCGTCCAAATATAATTAACGTTGAAGGTTCTAGAATTACTTACTAAATGGATGATTAATAGTTTCTGCCATGTTGTATAATTCCACATTGTATAACCGACAGTCTACAACGCCCTTACATTCCACAGTGCAAGCCAGTCTATACCAAGACTATAATCCTTAGTAGGTAACCCGGGTTAGTACTAACCGACGTTCGCTACCAGCGGTTATCAATAGGGTGACCATAAAATACCATACCTTTTAGGAACATTTGGATTCAGTATGCGTGGAACAAAAGATTTATTGTAGGTAAATGTTGTCCCTGGCGGGGTAAAATATGTTCACCCTTTAGATATTTTTGTAGGTATTAGGAGTGTTATTATGGTTTGTAAATAGTGGTTGGTTATAGTAGATAGAGATATAATTTTTAACCGATTTCAAAAAAGGAGGTTATTAATTGGCCTGTATATTTTTTTTTGTTTATGTGTTGCGCGATAACTCCGCCAATTATGAACCGATTTTAATGTTTCTTTTTTTATTTGATAGGTCAAAGGTGGTCCCATATAAATTGGTATTATCGAAATTGGTTGAGTAGTTTGGTAAAAACAAAAATTACTAAAAAAAAATATGTCATCCAAGTAAACGAATAAGCGTATTTTGCTTTCTTGTGACTTTTAAGTGGTGTCTTGTTAATTTACGTAGTATAACTGTTCTTTCGTGGGTTTGGATGACAGGAAATTGGTACTAAAAAGCGAATAATAAAAACCTTTAAAAACTAAAATGTGAAAAATAACTTTAGCTTTCGAAGTCAACGAGTTCGCCATCGAGTTATTTTTCACTTTTTAGTTTTTGAAAGGCTGAGTTTTTGTAAAAAAAAAAAAAATATTCCCTGTCTGGAAAAGCGTTTCAAAAAAATATATTTACCATCACGCCTGTATTCCCCGAAGGGTTAGGCAGAGGTGTAACAATGTACACCCACAGTTCGCCGGTATATTTAGGTCCCATGTGATAAGGGGCGAGTGTGAGGGGGGGGGGGGAGGTGTAATTTTTCAAAAAAATTACAGACAAAAATCGTTTATCACGAATGTTTAAGGAACTTAATAAAATAGTAATTAAAAATCTATTGCCGTATGTATGAGAGATCATTCCTCGAAAAAGGCTATACTGATTTGGATTCTTTTGTTTTATTGTGTATGGTAATTGTTAGGAAAAGGATGGAATGAACTAAACATTTTGGTATATATCCATGGTATTGCATCCATTTGAAGATGAGGCTGAAGGCTTTTTTTTTTTTTTTTTGGTGGGTGGGAAATCATCAAATAACTTCTCCCGCCCTGGGCGGGGCGGGAGGGAGTGTCAGACTTTTGCTGACTAAAACCCACCCATGTTCCTTCTTGTGCCCTTTGCGTTCCGGGGGCGCGGTATCTCTTGCGAACAACCCGCAGCCCCGGCAGAGGCTGAAGGCTTGTGTTATAAAATAAAAAATATAAATGCTACATAATATAAAACCCAAAATGATATTAATATCGTGCTTATTATATTTATATTATCTCCTTATTTACAAAATTGATGATTGTGTAATAAAAAAGGCCGTTAGCGTAAGAAAAGACCATTATATTTATACCTATCATTAAAAATATCGAATTAGAATTTTAATTTAAAATTCATGTATCGCGTATGGGCTTCTGTGATTGGTTAACTGAATTATCCACAGCCAATCGAATCACACATGCGTTTAGCTGGATATAAGGTTATTTGTATGACGACAACTATATTGTGTTATATGGTACATTGTCGTCTACTATGAGTTAGGCAAAACAGGGTACATTCCTAATATGCAACACTCAAGTTTTAATCAAATTCAAACAGAGTCCTGCTCTATATCAGATCGTGTGGACCTCTTATCTAACTGAGCCCAAGTTTTAATTGAAACGGTTCAATGCGACTGTGAAATCTTATAGCCCATTACAATCAGTGTTATCGTGAAAATTAGAAGTCTCGCTGCACTGTATACGAAATTCGACCTTTATGATGAGGATAAGTATTGTTATCTGGCTATTTTGGCTTGTAACGTGTGGTTTTATTTGTGCCCTTATTGGAGTAGAGATTAGTTTGTGGTTGCATTTATGTTTGTGCGTGTGTGATGTCATCAGTAATCAGCAGATTTATAGATACATAAGTGGCTTATTTATGTCTAAATTTAATCCTTATCTTGATTCATATCTTTGTCTAAATCAAATCAATGGCTGTCTTTGCGGTCTGGAGAGGACCAATCAAAGCAGTCAAATACCGTGGATCAAGATTAGGGATCGAGATACATTATTGAAATTGGTCGTAAAATAATCTCACTAGAGAGTGGCCGATAGGTACATCTAGTTCAATTTTTTCCTAACCTACTCTGTTCCACTGTTGGAAAAAGGCCTCCTCCAAGTCCTTCCAGGAACTCTAATCCCGCGCCTTCATTGTCAGTAGAAACTGTGAGATGCCGTCCATCTTAAGGTACTTACCCATTTCGCGGAAAATCTTGCCCTTGTCTAATTCTCATATGTCGTGCAAAGTGGGATATTCTATCTGTATTCTTGAATCAAGTTAAATAATTGCAACCTCAAACGGGCCACATTTTCCCGACAATATGTGGCTGCAATGCATTGCAAGCAATATTTTCATAACAGCCGGTCAAGTCTGGCAAGTATTACTGTAACTCTTTTTGAATGAACCCTACACGCATCAAATTTTTCGGCTCTCTTACACTAGTGAAATTGTCCCGGTAATGTGTGGCTGCAATTCATTGCCAGCAATGTTTAAAGTACCTATTGGCCGGGCTATACCGACTCGAAAACGTTATTTCAATCATAGCTTAAATACTTTTCCGTCCTTCCACGTCCACTTGCACAACAAGACACTAAAAATATTTAGCGCAAAACTCATCTCCTTATATCCTCGTTCCATCTCTGTCAACTTTAAACGGCTGACTGAAATAGAACGATATTTTAAATGCGTTTAGAGGTAAATGTATTTATTCACTTGTGGTTTATGCTGGCTTTTAATTGACAATGGATAAGCTGATTATTAAACTTGTTTATTGAAACGAATGGTTTTAAATTCAACATTTTTGTTTAAATTGGAAATGGTAATTAAAACCTCAAAGTAAAATAGGCGAACATTGACGCGTGTCATTGTCAATGTCAAAGTCAAATCTTTTCGGAAAGAATACAAATTGGGTAGATGACACCATTACCCAATAATTCCAAGACACAACTTCACAAAATAAAAACAGTTTATTTTAGCCCTAGAAACACGATATCTTTTTTAATTAACTATAAAATTCGATATTTAGTTGCTATAAACATACCATCACGCCTGTATTCCCCGAAGGGCTGGGCAGAGGTGTATACCAATGTACACCCGCAGTTCACCGGTATGTTTAGGTCCCATGTAATGGGGGCGAGCCAATTCCCATTAACCGGGCACAAATCCTTACTTCGAGCTGCTAATGAGAATTTTACAAAAAAACCCAATAACAATTTGCTCGACCTGGAAATCGAACCCAAGACCTCTAGCGTAGCAGTCGCACTTAGAACCACTAGGCTAACGAGGCAGTTACTAGGTATCATCTAGACATAAATCGTACTCAATCCATTATCTATAATAATATCTTCATTACCATACCATTGGATAAAAAAAAACAGTAAAAAAATTCCTTTACAACCTCGGCATCGTCACGTTTTCAATTCAAAATACTTGATCACTATCTCCATGGTCCACCAGGTTCCTTCAGTTAATTGCCTATTTTAGGGGTGGATCCGACCCCATATCGGATGTCCGATCGATCGGCCCCGTAATGCGAGTAAATCTTGGTACTTGAGAGACTTTATATCGTATTCTCAATTCAATTTCAGGAGATAATGTTGAAAGCAATTTGCGGTGCTTTGTTGTTTAGTCTTTGCTGTATAACGAAACAACAGTACACACAAGCAGTTTTTATTTACTAGTTGAATATAGTTCTGCTAAAAGCATCCAACTCCTAATCTCTTAATAATAAAATTGATTGATACTGCCTCGGGGTAATACTCGTATGTTATTCGATTTTATAATTAGGAATATCGTTGAATCAGTCTAGAGTTCAAAAAATGTTGCCTAATGCCTAGATCATGGTTATTATAAATTCTTCGTGTAATTTTTGACATAGGTATTTAAAAAACTTGGCTCCGACCCAAGTACCAATCAAGACTTTTCTTTGGTCCTAAGCGCGACTGCTACGCTAGAGGTCTTGGGTACGATTCCCAGATCGAGCAAAGAGCGTTATTAGGTTTTTCTATGAAATTCTCAATAGCAGCTCGGAGTTAGGGCTTGTGTCTGGTTAATGGTAATAGGCTCGCCCCTATTACATGGGACCTTAACATACCGGCGAACTGTGGGTGTACATTGTTACACCTCTGCCTAACCCTTCGGGGAATACAGGCGTGATGGTATGTAAAATTGATTATGTAACTAATTCAAAACGAATTGTTTTGACATTCACAACATGATAGTATAGCAATACAAGTTCAATGTACGTCGCAAGCTTTATTACCTTAGCATATATTTTATATAAAAAAAAACAGATCGGCCGGTACTTTGTACTAGTCTTGTTTGTATATTAGTCTTACTAAGAGGTATCGTGGTGCCCAGTAAATGGGTTGCGGAGGTCAGATAGACAGTCGCTCCATGTAAAACACTGGTATTCAGCTGCATCCGATTAGACTGGAAGTCGACCCCAACATAGTCGGGAAAAGGCTAAGTAGGAGTAGTAGTAGATGGGCTGGTATTAATAATCTAGCTTCTGGTCGCTACTTTACCTGCGTAGGCATCAGAATTAAGCTAAAGCCAAACACAAACGGAATAAAAAGTATCCCGTGTTCATCTAGATCGGCTACACTCAAAGTGAAAGCCCTAGGGCTCCACAAAACCTATGCGTAGGCCCCACGAAAACACGAGTCAAAATAAGCAACTAAAAACAACAAATACCAAACAAGTCATATCATTGTTAATAAAAAATACACAGAAAACCATTTATGATTATTTTATTGCACCGTGAAATATTGTGTTGACCAAAAGGGTACCGTCACCAGAAAAGTTTGAGAACCGTTGATTTAGATTAACATCTACGGGGTACGAAAAGACTCAATATTCATCCATTAACTACGCATAGTCGGTAACAACGCATACTGACCATTAAACTATGTAGCTCTGAATAAATCTATATTAGATTTATGTAATTTTACTGCATTACATACATACACAAACTGACGTCTTTCTCCAGAAATACAGAAACCAGAGAACGCCACCTGCTACGATCCTTACACACTCCTTTCGCCTCGTCCACGTTCATACATCTGTTCATACAAGCACGCCGGTTACGAGTACTGCGCACCCGACCTTTCTGGAGAAACTCACCAATAATTTCAGGGTAGGCCTTTCGAAAGCGTTCCCTCCCTACGTTGCCACTCACATCTGCCATATAAATTCCTTTTGTTAGTCGCCTTTCACTCATCCTCTCAACATGACCGACATGTATTATATTACACACATAACATCACGCCTGTATTCCCCGAAGGGTTGGGCAGAGGTGTAACAATGTACACCCATAGTTCACCGGTATCTTTTTAGGTCCTATATAATAGGGGGCGAGCCCTATGCCGTTAACCGGGCACAAATCCTAACTCCGAGCTGCTACTGAGAATTTCATAGAAATACCATATAACACTTTTTGCTCGACCTGGGAATCGAACCCAAGACCTCTAGCGTAGCAGTCGCGCTTAGGACCACTAGGGTACTGAGGCAGTTGTTTATTATATTAGTAGGATTATAATAGTAGTAACACTTATCCTAAGCACGAAATTTCAGCTAGTCACCGTTTCAATGAACACGTACCTGCCGTCAGGGAATACGAGCGCATAATACTTCATACAAAAATATATGTCCTACTTATTTTCTCTGTCTTCGTATATGATGTCACATACATTAAAGATTATTCTATGCTAACCCCTCCAGGGATTGCAAGCTTGAAGATACGGCACTCCTCCCGAGCCCCCGATATCCGTCGCCTTATCGATTTGCCACAGAATAATACTTTACTGTACTTGGAAGCCAACATGCTGTGCACGATGTCGTATCGGGTTTTTTAATGGGCTTAGGGTATTGAAATATTTTGGGACCTAGGGTTTAGGTATAGATATTTTTCATATTATTGTATGTACTCAAAAAAATCCTTGATACGTAAAGCGTGGCTTGTGTTGTCTTAAAAGCATAAAAAGAACATCTTGCCACAGAACTGCGGCAGATCACACAACTAACCATGTGGTGTCCTAAGTTCGATTCTCATGTCGGGTAATACTCGTATGTTATTCGATTTTATAATTAGGAATATCGTTGAATCAGTCTAGAGTTCAAAAAATGTTGCCTAATGCCTAGATCATGGTTATTATGGCTTATAAATTCTTCGTGTAATTTTTGACATAGGTATTTAAAAAACTTGGCTCCGACCCAAGTACCAATCAAGACTTTTCTTTGACCTGTTCACGGTATATTTTCAACTATACTAATAATATAAAGAGATAAAAAAGTTTGTTTGTTTGTAAAAGATAATCTCTGGAAGTAGTAATTTAATTACACATTGACAAAATCAACTGGTTGCTAATTTAATTATATAAGTACTTTGTTTTGATTAATTATTTTTCTCTTCGACATTAATTCTACATTTGAGTATGACACACACACAGATTCCTTGTCTTTGAAATGTATAAATGTATTTAATATTACAATTAACTTAGCTTTCATTTCTAATTTGTGGCACTGAGGACGTATTGCAGTACTTTAAGTGACTTTTTTTTAATAGATCCTTTTGACATCAGTATAGTTTTATGAAATTGTACAACGTATTGTAATACATTTTTTTTTAAAAGAGTATGTATGGAGTTTCTTGCCCGTTCTTCTCCATACGAAACTACCTTTTGGAATGGGCAACTAGATTCAATATTTTAAATTTTAACATGTAATTGACGTTCAAAAGTGCCTTTTAATGGTCTAATTGAAATAAATGATTTGACTTTGACTTTACAAAAAAAGACTTTTACTGACGCTTTGCTATTTTCGAGCATCAAATTATTTATGTTTTATAATTTATCGAAATTACAATACGTTATGGAAAGGGCAACTAAATTCGAGTCTTTTTTTCTTGTACATGACGTTCAAAACTGTCTTGCAAAAGCCTTAATGAAATAAATAATTTGAATTTTGAATATAATAAACTCGAATCGCAAATATTACCAAAATCGGATTTGAACTGCCTCGGTAGCTTAGAGGTCTTGGGTTCGATTCCCAGGTCGAGCAAAAAGTGTTATCGGGTTTTTCTATGAAAATCTCACTAGCAGCTCGGAGTTAGGATTTGTGCCCGGTTAATGGCAATAGGCTCGCCCCTACCATATGGGACCTAAACATACTGATGAAATGTGGGTGTACGTACATTGTTACACCTCTGCCTAACCCTTCGGGGAATACAGGCGTGATAGTATGTTCTCGGATTTGAATAGTCCATGAGTTATTACCGTACTGACAGACTGACACAGAGACGACCTATTTGACTTCTAAGCGGACAAAATGGCTAGCAGAAGTTTAGAATAAGCGTAACAAACGTCACCTAAGATAAATAAGAAATCAAATCATAAAATGAACTTTCTGTAAGTGGTTTATAAACATCTACTACTTTACTTCTATTAAAAGCTTACACGGGAAACGTTTTAAATCGGGAACTGTACGCCTTTTTAACATTTTTCCTTCGAAGCTACATATTATACAGGCTGTGGAAAAAAGTTGGTCCAGTCTTTTCGTTATATTGTTTCTCGTTGAGGCATAAATAGGTAGTGAAAAAATAGCAAATCTGGAACGACAATTAAGCTGTAACCAATTAGTAGTTCTTTTTGTTCTGTACTCCTGCCGGGGCTGCGGGTTGTTCGTAAGAGATACCGCGCCCCCATAACGCAAAGGGCACAAGAAGGAACATGGGTGGGTTTTAGTCAGTAAAAGTCTGACACTCCCTCCCGCCCCGCCCAGGGCGGGAGAAGTTATTTAACGATTCCACACCCGCCAAAAAAAAAAATTTTTTTCTGTACTAACAAGAATGTTAAGATGTTTGTAAAGTTAGTTTATATATATATATATATATTTATATTTTTATGTGGATTGACGTTCTTCCTTCAATGATGGGAAAGGAACGTGTTTACTTGTTTTCAAATTCTTTATGTTGCTTCTTATTGTTTACGTACTGTGCAAATATTCCGACACAAATGTATTTTTGTTGAGAATTAAATAACGTTTTTTTTGTTTTTTTAAAAACGTTGCCCCACACTAGGAATTTCTCCTGTACAGTGGGTGTGTTAACAAACATATAAACGCACATACAAAAATAGCCAGACCCGGAACAACTATGTGTAGGTCAACAAATATTTGTTCCATGCGGGAATCGAACCCGCCACACGCAGCGCAGCAGTCGATCGCTCGGCCATTGCGCCAACCGTGTCGTAACTTGAACTATTGCCAAGTTTTTAACCGACTTCAAAAAGAAGAAGGTTATCAATTCGTCTGTATGTTTTGTTTTGCATGTGCGTTACGCGATAAAAACAAAAAGCCTTCGGAAGTCGGTGGCAATACAAAACAACAAACAGTACCAAAGTCGCCGACTTCCAAAGCTGCTTGTTTTTTTTTTCTGGAAGGGAAATCATCAAATGACTTCTCCCCTGAGCTCGTATTATTTACTTTTCAGTTTTTGAAGGAGGTTGTGTTTTTTGTAAAATAGTTGTTTTAAATACAATCTTAATGCTTTAATTATTTTGTTTATTTAACACATAAATAAATAAATATAAATATAAATATACCATCACGCCTGTATTCCCCGAAGGGTTAGGCAGAGGTCTAACAATGTACACCCACAGTTCGCTGATATGTTTTTAGGTACCATGTAATAGGGGGCGAGCCTATTGCCATTAACCGGGCACAAATCCTAACTCCGAGCTGCTACTGAGAATTTCATAGAAAAACCCAATAACACTTTTTGCTCGACCTGGGAATCGAACCCAAGACCTCTAGCGTAGCAGTCGCGCTTAGGACCACTAGGCTACCGAGGCAGTTAGTTATTTAACACAATTACCTGCATATAAAAAAAAAAACAAAAGTAATTAAAAGGTTAATAGAAATAACTATAAAAATACCAAAATAACAAAAAATATTGCGTGTGCGCATAACCGGCCCAGAGGTAGTGGAATAGCTAATATAACAGCCCAAGTTTAGAAAAAGGTAAATTGATAGTAGGTAATTGTAATTCACGTGGATTGTACCGAATGGTTAAAATCAACGTGAATTGCAAGATACGAGATTTTTGGTAGGCTTTACCAATCCCAGCTAAGTGACGATGGTTTTTTTTAAATAACTCACGGCAATAGGTCACACCTATTCCAACTCAGGTACTCTTTATTAGCCTCTTAGTATCTAACCTTTATTTACTATGACGACAATATTATTAACCGTACTTACAATAGGACCTAAACTTATCAGCAAACTGTGGGTGGGCTCTGCCAAACCATTCGGGGAATACAGGCGTGATAGTCTGTGGAGGGCTTACTTAAAATCCACATAAAACTTATTTCTACACCATGTATAAGACGCTGGCTATTACAGCGATTGCAATATATTACTTAAAGTACTCGTTATGTTGCCGAACTGTGAGATTTTTTACAGAACAATTTATATGAAAATCTCTTTTCTTGATAATATTGTTCGCTTTTATTCAGTTCAATAGGTTTTAGTGTGATTACATATTAGATATATTATGACTACGCGACGTTGAAATATTTAGTATAGCTTCTGCTCCCGACTTCGGTCGCAAAATACATCTACCATAAAATAAAAATATTTTTTAGATCGAATTTCGGTCATGGGCAGCCAATCTCAATTGAGACTAGTCAAGTTTGTAGGAGATATTTTTGTGCACAAGCGTCTGCGAAAACACAGATGCACTTTCTTCCCTTACTATCATAGTCCGATGGGACAGCTATACGACACGACCGGGGAGAGATCCAGCGCAGGACCAACAGTTTTACGTGTTTTCCAAACCACGGGGAAGGCACACCACTAATTACCAAACGGGCTGCTACTGAGAAATCCTAACAGGGAAACCTAATAACACTTTGCCCGACCTAAGAATCGAACCCAGAGATCAGCGGAGCGGTCAATACCTTAAAACAATGCAGTTGCCAGTAGTGTCGCTTACTGTCAGTGAAATCCTATTAATAATGCAAAAGTTTGTGAAGATGTGTGCTTGTTTGTTACTCTTTCACGCTTAAACGGCTGAAGGGATCTGAATGAAATTTGGCACATAGATAGATTATAGTCTGGAATAGCACATAGGCTACATTTTGTTCCGGAAAAATGTACGGTTCCCGCATACATTAACTTTAACGCGGACGAAGTCGAGGGCAGAAGCTAGTATTTTTTATAATCGGACTAGTGATTCCTGAGATTACCTCTTACAAACAAACTTCTCCTCTTATATTAGTATAGATTGAGATACATACACACACAAATTATTATCAGAGATTTATATCTATTATTAATCGAATACGATTGAATGCCACTTGTTAGGGCCCAACATAAGCGCGCAAAGTAAACGTAATTATTATAACGATTATTATTAAATTGAAATACTCGTTTCCCAACACAATATTTATTTACACATGGCAGTGTGTGCAGCCAAGTTCGGTAAACATTGGAATTAATATATTACAGAAACATTTTCGAGTTACATTCGAACTCTTCAGATAATTAATTTACGTAATTTATTGTCGACTAAAACTTGTCAAGTAAGAAATCCGAATTGTTTTGTTTTAATAATTTGAAGACCGCTATCGAACTTGGCGTATTTTTTCTTTGTTTAGATAGGATTCTTATTAATGGGAGATACTAATTGTGTTTGTCGTATCGATTGCTATCATCTTCATGTCATCAGTTAAATGACGTCCACTGCTGGACGTAGGCCTCCTCTAAAGATAGCCACAATGACCTGTCCTGCGCTGCCCGCATCCAGCGATTTCCCGCAACCCTATTAACAAACTCGAAAATGGAGACAAATCAATATAAATATATTTACGTTCGCGCGCTCATGTTAGGCCTACGATTTATTTTATAGCTCATAAAAGATGGCAAATGTCTTGCTCTGTATTGAATGGGATGCCAGATAATTCTGAGAGGATTTAGAGATCATTGATTGTCTCAAGTAAACTGAAAGTTCAAATAATATTCTCCCGAAAAAGCTCACCGAAATTGAATACATAGATGGTTTTTAATAGGTTATTAATTTACGAAAAACCTAGATACATATTTCCTTAGAAATATTACAATAAAACTTGCTGACCCAGTAAACGTTGCTTTACCATATTTTTTTAAGGAGTATGAATAATAGATGTTGGCCGATTCTCAGATCTACCCGATATACACACAAAATTTCATAACAATCGGTCCAGCCGTTTCGGTGGAGTTTGGTAACAAACACTGCTACACGAGAATTTTATATATTAGATATGTCGTGGACAGTACGGGTATTGCACTATTGACGTATCAACTATATCAAAAAATACATCAGTCCGTGTGTAGTTCGACATCAAAACCACAAATTGAAAGCCCATTTTATACTTCCAACATAGTCTTCAATGGAATATTTCATCTACGCACAAACTTTAACCAGAATTCCGTAAGCCAAGCCAATCAAGCCCGCAAATTCTCGGAATCTAAATATAATTTACCATTCCTATTAAATTCCTTTGTCTCCTATATCTTCAAGAGGCAGAACTTTCCTGTCCTAAGGCAATGTTTCTTAACACGTTTGACCTTGTCACAAACATGTCTTTTCGAAGTTAGATCATATTTCGTCTTAGGGGGGATCCACCCGTGAAATTGCTTGTATATTTTGTTATTTAGCCATATTAATGGTGTGTATTTTGTTTTTTTATTTTGTTTATGGGAAGTTATCTTTATGGATCCTGTGCTTTCACGGTATTTTTGCGGTATCGTGGAGAAAGATGGGCGGTAATTTCGCGTTGTTTGTGCGTGATGGAATTTTGGTGTATCCGATTATTTTAAGTAATATTTTTTGTGAGTGAGTTTTGGCCTTATATTTTAACCTTGACGTAAGTAAAGTAATAGTGATCGGCACGTGGAACGGATAAGCTTAAATCGATTCTCGACCTTCAAAATTGAACCTTAAAGTTTCGACGAGAGAGCTCATTTTAAAGTGCAGTTTATATCTACGTCATGTTTATACATAACACACACATAAGTACTTCTAATCGGTCCATTAGAGGGGCTTAGGTAACACATGATTATAAGGCAGTAATTAAAGAGGTAATTCAATAATTATCCCATCTCGGATTAACTTGCATCATTACATTACTCCTAATTCATCAGCGATCTTTTAGAAGGTGAATTTATTCATGAATATGAACAACTTTTTCTACGGCAACAGTGCAGAAATGTAAAGGGAATAAAAACATCTGTTCCATACATTTTGATCGTGTTGTATTAGATTTTTGTATGAAATAGATGTTGAATTATGATCACGTTTCGAATCTGGTCCAAGGAAAGATTGTCCATGATTATAATAATACAAAGGCATTTCGAAACATTGAATTCAGAAATATTTAAAATTAAGTTTTATAAATGGTTACTCGAATGTAGTTTTCATAGTATATAAGATTTTTTTGATAAAAAATGTTGGTTGATACCTTCTTTATCTCACTTTAAAATTTTGCATGCTATGTTTTATCGTAGCTAAACATGTTTGTGCCATATTTTGTATTCAACACCATTTTATACCACGTTTTACGCAAATAAATATTTATTATTAATACTAGCCTATTATTGCCTCACTGGACAATCCCCTCCCCAGGACAAAGGCCTCGTCTCATAAAGAGAATGCCCGAGCATTCATCAAAACGCTTGCTCAAGGCGGATTGGCGATTTCAGACTTACATTTTTTATAAACTCCAGGATTCTTCACGATGTTTCCCCGTCCCTAATGTCCGTGATATCCAAGATAAACTTAAAACGTTTACACATACACAAACAGGCAGGCCCGAATCAAAAAAGACTCTGGTATTTTCTCATGTATCATACCAACAACCTCACACATGAGAGGCCTTACTCCATCACAAAATTTTGAAACTACAACGAAATAGAAAAAAGCAAACTTCATTTTCCTCCACAACCGTGAGTCACAACACGCTACCTCAGAATGCCTCCATCAAAATAACTAACAAAATAAATAAATTACAATTTCAAACGAGAATATCATTTACTTCCCTCAGCGCTGACTGCAAAATATTACCATTTACCCAGACTCCAACATTAAACTTTCGTTTATAAGTAGGTGCAGAAACTCCAACAATTGTTAAGTTTTAATTGAAACCTCAGCATTCCGTCTTCAGTTTGTACCATCGAGTTCCATTGTATGCAGATTGATATACAATCACTTATACCGTTGTCTTTGGTATGGAAACTAATAGCGCTCTGTGCGGTAGTGTTTATTCTATAACTGTGGGTAGAAGGTCTTGGGTTCGATGCCCATGTCGAGCAAAAAGTGTTACTGGATTTTTCTATGAAATTCTCAGTAGCAGCTCGGGGTTAGGTTAGGCCATTAACCGGGCACAAATTGCCCGGTTAATGGCAATAGGCTCGCCCCCTATTAAATGGGACCTAAACATACCGGCGAACTGGGGTGTACATTGTTACACCTCTGCCTAACCTTTCAGGGAATACAGGCGTGATGGTATGTTATGATGTGGGTGCCGGTGTAATTACAGACACGTGATACATTTCAACTTTGTCTCTGGGATGGCAACGCATTTGCAAGTGCTCTGGTATTGCAGATGTCTATAGGCAGCGGTGACCATTTAAAATCAGTTGGCCATTGCCTTATTTGCCATTCAATGTTATATAAAGAAATATTTTTTGACTAGATTTAGTTCGTGACTTCGTAATTTATACTTGTAAACTTAATCGAAACTAATAAGTTAATTAATTAAATTTTGACAAACTGAGCCAGGCTAACAATCTCTTAATAATTAAATTAATTACGTCAAACAAATCCATATTTTCATACTTAATATTATAAATGCGAAAGTAATTCTGTCTGCCTGTCTGTTACACGTTTACGACTAAACCACTGAATCGATTTTGATTAAAATTTAAAATTTTAAGTAACCGCCGACAGAAGAAAAAAATCACTACCGCAGCTTACAAAAGAGCTGATTACTTTGAAACCGCTGAACCGATTACCATCAAACAAAGCTAAGAACACTACCGACTAATTAACCTTTCAAACACAAAAAACAAAATCAAAATCGGTTCATGCGTTCGGAAGCTACGATGCCACAGACAGACACACACACACACACACACACACCACAAGCCTGAAAGTCTGGCAACCAATCTAACCAAAGGGGTATCGTGTTGCCCACTAACCGGGTTGTGGAGGTCAGATAGGCAGTCGCTCCATGTAAATCATTGGTATTCAGCTGCATCCGGTTAGACTGGAAGCCGACCCCAATTTATTTGGGAAAAGGCTAAGAGATAGATGAAGAGATAGATTCTAAATCCAACTACGTACCTTAATATATTTCAAATTATAATGATCATGTACTGTGAAAAATATTCCGTTGATTTTAATATTAAGAGCGCAGAGACAGCGTATTAAGTTAATTCTTCATATTTAAGTTTTCAAAGTTCCCAAACCCAAAACTTGCAGAGTTGAGCACCTCCCAAGTTTCTTAAAGATAAACTTTACGGTGTTTCAATCCTCGGTTTAAAACATACTTATAGCTGGTAACTTTGTTGTTTTTATACATTGTGACACGTTGGCCTAGTGGTCCTAAGCGCGACTGCTACACTAGAGGTCTTGGTTTCAATTCCCAGGTCAAGCTAAAAATGTTATTGGGTTTTTCTACAAAATTCTCAGTAGCGGCTCGGAGTTAGGATTTGTGCCCGGTTAATGGCAATAGGCTCGCCCCCTATTACGTGGGTCCTAAACATACCGGCTAACTGTGGGTGAATATTAGTACACCTCTGCCTAACCCTTCGGGGAATACAGGCGTGATGGTATGTGATGTTGTTAATTTATTTTTTAGAACACCCGCCTCTGATGATTGAGGTTGTGGGCTCGAATTTAGGCAAGTACCAATGTGACTTTTTGATTTTTTATTTACTTTGTAAGTTTGTCTTGGACAACAATGACGTCGGTGACGAAAAAACATTGTGAGAAAACCTGGATTTGCCTAACTAATGTCAATCTTTGTAATCGAATCAGTTTTTCCAGAGATCACCTCGTAAAAAATAAAAAAACGAACAAACTTTGGTTAAAAAAATATTGGTCGTAATTTAAATATGTCCAGCAAAATATTCAAAAAGTACTTCCGATACCGGGAAACGAACCCGAGCCTCCTGGGTGAGAGCCAGGTATCCTAGCCACTAGACCATATCGGATACATTAATAGGTTCCCAATTACGGTATTACTAATACAAGTCCCTAATGTCAAGTGACTGAAAGTATACGAGACACAGGGATGACACACCACCAACTTCCAAACTTCTAAACGAAAAACCCAATAACACTATTTGCCCGACCTCGACCGATCACAAGTCAAAGTGGAAGTCAAAGTAAAAGTATTTATTTCAATTACACTATTTACAGGCACTTTTGAATTGTCAAGAAGTTACCCAAACAAAAAGTTGTAGCTAGTTGCTCGTTCCCAAACGTAGATCTCTATGGAGAAGAACGAGCAAAAACTCTATGGACACTCTTTTCAAATTAGTTTTTACAAAATCTTAGTCACAATATTATTATTGCTTCTATATGTAAAAACAATGAAAGTGAATATAATAAAAAAAACAATAGAAATAATGATAGTAACAAAGTACTTAAGCCATGGCAGTCATGAGATGACCAAGACCAACGGGGGACATAATACAAGACTGCCAACCTTAAAAAAAATAAGTAGGTACTTTCCTATTTTTAACGCGTTTAATTCTGTGACGTGAGTACCTTTTATTCCGTAACGTACGAGTCCTTATTTGAAACGTAAAAAGAAAAACTTTTTGTTTAAGTTTCAAATACATTCATGAGGCCACAAACTTTCCTACCACCATATAGAGCCACCACCATATATACTAGCTACCACCATATATACCACCATATACCATATATACTGCGGGTTGTTCGTAAGAGATACCGCGCCCACGGAACGCAAAGGGCACAAGAAGGAACATGGGTGGGTTTTAGTCAGTAAAAGTCTGACACTACCTCCCGTCCCGCCCAGGGCGGGAGAAGTTATTTGATGATTTCCCACTCACCAAAAAAAATAAAAAATAACCATATAGAGGGTGTTTCAAAAGCAGGCAACAGACGTACTTATAGTACCTATGTTGTAACAACTGTAGCTTCATGGAAATGATAAGGGTGCTTCAGATTAGCGTGAGCGGTGAAGCGTAAATATAATTGAAGGGTGTGGTTATGCTTTTGTACTTCGTGCGTTTCTACATATTTCAATTTCTAATTATGCTAGCTATTTCCAGTAACTTTATTCGCAAACTAATTTGATTGTTCTTCATCCAAGGAGTTACGAAGAATCACTTTACACATAGCCGTTAATTAGTTATACTGCTATTAAAGAAAGTAATATTGAGCAAAAAATATTGCAATGGAACTAATTTTTTGAAGTAAAACTTTTCTTGACTTGGGAAGTAAGCTGGTGAATACGTGACGGGAGTGTTACGGAAATGAGTGTGATCGGGCGAACGGAAGTTGAGAGGAAAATATAAGTAAGAAAATATAGAAAGAGACAGAGTTACCACCATCACGCCTGTATTCCCCGAAGGGTTAGGCGGCGGTGTAACAATGTGCACCCACAGTTCGCCCAGTGCAGTTCAGTTGCAGTTCGCGAGAGAGTTTCGTTTCGTATATTACTGTAGGAGTAAGAGAGAGCAGTGCGCGCGCTCATATTCTTTCTCTCTTCCTCAAGTGACATGTCAAGTGACACGGTCTAATTTTTGTGTGTAATAACTGTTTTTGATAGCGCGCAATGTAATGCGCGCTAAATTTTGTATGATCGGAAACATGTAATAGAGGTCGGAGGTATTTAAAGTTTAGTTATAACTTTTAAAATCTGTTTCCGTTAAAAATACAAACCACCTTGTTAGCCAAGTGGGCGTAAGCACGACTGCTACGCTAGAGGTCTTGGGTTCGATTCCTAGGTGGCGAAAACTTATTGAGTATTTCTATGAAATTATAAGTAGCAGCTCTGATAATAATAATAATAAAAATAATAATCTTTATTTCAGGCAACTAAGGCCCATAAAACACATTACATATAATATAAAGATAAGAACAATAAGTATAAACTAATACATATAACAAACTTAAAAACTACTGCACATGAAGTGACGGTGTCGTGCAACACAGCGAGGTGTCGCCCGGTTAATGGCAATAGGCTCGCCCCATATTACATGGGACCTAAACATACCGGCGAACTGTGGGTAAACGTATGCACACCTCTGCCTAACTCTTTGGGGAATACAGGCGTGATGGTACGTTTATGTTAAAAATACACCCGTTAGGTACTACGGTTATACTTTCTATAGTATTTTCCTTGTATGTTAAGTGAAAACACAAAATTAAAAATTTTGAGTAACCCCCGACGGAAGAATAAAAATCCCTACCGTAGCCAACAAAAGAGCTGATAACTTTTAAACCGCTGAACCGATTTCTATCAAACATAGCTAAGAACACTACGGACTAATTCACCTTTCAAATACAAAAAACATAATCCAAATCGGTTCATGCGTTCGGGTGCTACGATGCCACAGACAGACAGACACATACACACAAACACGTCAAATTTATAACACCCCGTTGTTTTTGCTTCGGGGGTTAATAATAAGACTTTATAAACAAAAAGACAATACTCGTTCTTTTCCCATACATACACAAACTACGTAATACCAGGACAGCAGGTTCATAGCTTGGCATAAACATATCAACACACAATTCCCAAGGTTGAATGGTTGAAACGCTCAAAAATGAACCATTTCCCACCATTTATCGCACCTTACAGTCTAGAGCGCATCTAAAGTAACATTTTTTATTACAAACACGGCAAAGCGCGGTGCCCGAACGTGCTCGCCTCTAAAAAGCTTATGTTGGTTGTGTGAACACCCTGTGTGTGGAATAGAAAGAGTCTGGATTTTTACGCTAGATTGAGGTAAAGGCTTGTTGCGTTGATGTATTGGATTGCTAGATGTGGCAGCAGGTAAGAGAGGAGATAGTGGAGTAAAATGCAGAGGTCTTCTTTATTTTCTCTCGAAGTTATATCTAGGTACATTTAAATAAAGTTGAGTGCAGATGAATGTTCAAATGGTACTTGTACCAAAAAATCAACTATTAAAATTTCTACGTATCATCACGCCAGTATTACCTAAATTGTTAGGCAGAGGTGTACCAATGTACACCCACGGTTCGCCGATATGTTTTTAGGTCCCATGTAATAGGGGTGAGAATATTGCCATTAACCGGGTACTCTTCTTTTTTCTATCGAAGTTATATCTAGGTACCTATTAATAAAGTTGAATGCAGATGAATCTACAAATGGTACTTGTAACGAGAAAACAATTATTAAAATTTCTGTCTGTTCGTTACGGTTAATCTCCGAAATAGATGAACCGATTTTGATGGGAGTTGGATCTGAAGAAGGGAAGAATAGGGGCTGTATCTCATGAACCGCAAGACGTAGATAGTTGAAGGTCAAAAATTAAACGGAGTCCCATGAAAGAAACGTATTCTTTTAACAATTTAAGATACATCTAATTTAAGTAGTTATCTATCGGAATTAGGGTCCGCAAGTAATTTAAAAAGAATGATATAAAAATAAAAATTTTAGGTAGCCCCGACACAAAAAAAAACAAATAAAAAATTTTTTTTCTTGCGGCCATTATCAGACAGAAATCTGCCTCATTGTTCTGCAGAGTGCGGGCCAGCTCCAACTCCATCCTGAAAACCATAGCAGGGAGGTACGATTCTCCACTAATAGATGTTATTCGTAGATGCATCACGAGCAATAAGCTAGTTACCAAGTAGTTACTCAGTCTATGTTGGTGTCAGTGATGTTGTTCGTAGATGCATCACGAATAATAATATTGTTATTATGTGATTAAATATTAAAGTTTACTCAGATAGATGTAAGTTTATATTTTACTAATCACCGATGGATGCTTCTGGTCTGAAATAAAGAGTTTTTTTTTACTTCATTAATTAAAATGTACTTTTGAATATTGCACGGTGGTACGGAACTGGTCGTATGTGAGTCCGACACTCACTTGACCGGTTTCTTTTAAACTAGCGACCAAAGAACTACATGATATCGATTCCTGTCTCTTCTTCTACATAAATCTTTCTACAGCTTCGACTGGAAGTGTAATAAGGTGAGCTTGCACGCCACGAAACTATTTCTTTGAGTCTGGTATGACAATACTCTCCGTATTTCCCGAGAAAATCGAGATTAAAACTTTATACGGTATTTTTATCTTCAATGGAATATTTGTAGGTTCGATTTTGAGCAAATAAGTAAATAATATTGTCCTCACCGAATTTTTGGTTACACTGGTCCTTCTCAATAGAGAATAGTCTGGTTAAATAGCATAAACGTTTATTGTCATCAGTTTTTCAGATAGTAATAGTGCGTTAGGCGATTGACGTCTTTCTCAATGTTGGAGTTTCCTAGTTGGATGATTTGTCCTAGGTAGACATGTCCATGGCGACGGACTAGGGGCGGCTATCGTCCGACCAGAAAGACCCGAATGAGCGGCGCAGTGTTCCACGCGAGTCCCTCGAGATTGGGTGCGGCCATTATGGGAATGGCTCTGCACGGGGAGGAGGGACATGCTGGGGAACAGCCGGTTGAGCCCTGTCGGGAGAGCGATGACTGTTTATGTGAATCCCGCAACCCCCACCACAGGCAGAGGTGGAACACTACCGTGGTTATAGCCGATAAGAGTCAGGCATGCCCCTCCGTCACCCCCACGATGGAGGAAGTCCATGAGGATTTCCACCGCGCAAAAAAAGATAGACATGTCCCAGGTATACCTAGGACATCTATATAAGTCTATCTGTATAAGTCTGAAATCTATAATCCGGCTTGAACAAGTGTGGTGAACATGGTGTCTTCTCTGTATGAGAAGAAGCTTTTGCTTTGCATTAAGACAATAATAGACTGGTATTATTATTATTTTACTGGAAAAAAAAAACATAATTTATACAAAGAGCCATTATCATAATATTTGTCATCCAGATCCATTGTAAATATAATGGAGTGAACCATTACAGGCGAGTTGGGAAGCTGTTTGTCTGCATTAAGGAAACAACTTTTAATGTTGCATTGAATGATGTTCTGGTAAAAAGGAATATATTTGTTAGAAGTAATAAACACCTTAATTGATAGCATTGGTGGCTCATTATCACGACCGTATTCCCCGAAGGGTTAGGCAGAAATGTACCAATATACACCCACAGTTTGCCGGTATGTTTTAAGTCCCTGTAATAGAGGCCAAGCCCATTGCCATTAACCAGGCACAAATCCTTACTCCGAGCTGCTACTGAGAATTTCATAGACAACCCAAATGACACTTTGCTCGACCTGGGAATCGAACCCAAGTCCTCTAGCGTAGCAGTTGCGCTTAGGACCACTAAGCTAACGAGGCAGTCGAACGAAGTCGTAACAAGGTGGGTATTTTTAAGTGAACATTATTTTCATTTTGTTTGGAATCTTTTTAATTTTTAATTGATAAAATGTTGGCAATGTCTAGCCGTTTACCGTTCTGTAACCGAAGGCCATAAAAGCTCTTTCATAGTAACACTGATACTATTGGCACTATTATTTTCAATAAATAACAAACAAAGTAACACGAAATTTTAAAATTAAGTATCGTTTTTTGTTTGTGAACTAGTGAAAACTTGAAGTAATGCTTCCTTGCAGTCAATGCATATCATGTAAACCTTATTGACGCTCGGCTTCGCATGCGAACGGTATCCATTGAAAAATCCACTCATCGATCAGACACAAGCGCTTCATTTGTAACATCTTTAATGTCAATACCAATAGTAACTATTACTCGACTGGAGTCCCTGTTTTGTATCCAGAAGGATGTACAAATTGACATGTATATCCGTTGAAGCACTTTGTATGTGCCAACATCTACATTCATTGGTTAACCTGAGTGCGTCAGGATTGCTCGATGTTCACTTACACAAAGACCGTTAGCTCGAACCCGATTACCATTGGCTAGAATTAACGATTGCCCGAAGAACGTTTACCCGAATGAATGGTTACCCTAGTTACCTTATTTTAAAAATCTTACCGAGTTTTATTACTTATTGTCTAAAATACCTCGTTCCAAAACTGCCTCGTTGGCCTAGTGGAGGACCACTACGTGGACGCTAAGGAATGCGCGACTGCTACGCTAGAGGTCTTGGATTCGATTCCCAGGTCGAGCAAGAGTGTTATTGGGGTTTTCTATGACATTCTCAGTAGCTGCTCGGAGTTAGGATTTGTGCCCGGTTAATGGCAATAAGCTCGCCCCCTATTACATGGGACTTAAAACATACCGGCGAACTGTGGGTGTACATTGTTACACCTCTGCCTAACCCTTCGGGGAATACAAGCGTGATGGTATGTTGTTGCATAAAGTTTAAATATAATAGTCGCTAAGAGTCGTGAGCATAAATGTTAAATAAATTTTTGGGTTTTAGGATTCCTTCTTGAGTCTTTTCGGGACGCGATTGGTCCATCAGTGGGACCTATTTTTGGGGCCACAAAATATCACGAAAGGAACCCAAAAAATAACTTGACATTTTTGTGCTCACGACTCCTGGCGATTACTATAAATAAATAGGTTTCTGTGTCAGTCTTACATTGCGCTAATAACTCGTAACTACTTAAGCCCCTTTTAGTCAATGTTTTGTGTCAAACTTTTAGTTTATTTAGGTCCCTAGTTAGGAACTAAAACAAAAGTCTAAAGAAAAAAAAATTAAGAGCCAAAGAAAAATAATTTGTTTTAAATAGACCGTAATTTCCTAGAAAAGAAACATAAACATACCATCACGCCTGTATGCCCCAAAGGGTTATGCAGAGATGTACTAATGTACACCCACAGTTCCATGTATGTTGTAGGTTCCAGGTAATAGGGGGCGAGCCTATTGCTATTAACCGGGCACAAATCCCATCTCCGAGCTGCTACTGAGAATTTCATAGAAAAACCCAATAACACTTCTTGCTCGACCTGGGAATTTGACTAACTGTAGCCTCAGTCAGCTCTGAGGCTAACGAGACAGGCTAAAAAACAATGCATTCATTTGCCTCTTCCAGAAAGTAGTTCTATATGGAGAAGAATGGGCAAGAAACTTCACTCATTTTTTTATTAATGTAGTTGATCTATTGTGATCACCGCTTGTTTGGTTAGAGATCGCCGCCAAACCCTGCAGCTGTATTGAACTGCAGGATTAGCTTTGGAGCAATCTCCATTATTTCATCCGGGCTTAATAGGTGTTTGCCCAGATAATTATTGCGGTTGTGAATTAGTGCTCCGCATTCCCCCGGATGATGAAGTGGCGTTTCATCGGCCTTCTCACAGCGGCTGCAGGAACGCGTCACTTAGCCCAAAGTTGAACATGTGCTTGTTAAAGCAGCAATGTCCTGTAGTGGCTCTAGCCACAATGCGCAAGTTGTTCCTACTGAGTGCTAGGACTTGGTTACTAAGCTTTCTGTCATAGGCTTTGATACAAGCTTTCGAGTGTAGCATGCCCGTCGACTCCTTCTATAACTTTATGGAAGTTTCTAGGCATGACTTAGGGTGCTTTGGGCTAGGCATTTTGGTAACTTCCCACATAATTATAAATACTCTTTTGAAAGTCATGAATTATTACGTGTAGCTGTAAATTGAAATGCCAATAAGTACATCAACACATGAATGCCAAATATTATTTATTTATTTATTAAAGCTTTATGCACAAATGTAAAAAAATACACCGTACAAAGGCGGACTTAATGCCTTAGGCATTTTCTACCAGCCTACCTTAGGGTGAAGCAGAGACAAAATATAGTAGGTGCAAGGAAGAGGAACAGTAAATTTCCAAGAATAAAAATATAATAATAAATACATATATACAAACAAAATTTATAAAGTTAGAGAGAGATCAAAATACATAGGTGGAGAAATATAACAAATCATCAATTATCTAATATACTTCGGAAAAACAAACAAACAAAAAGACTAAAACAAAATGCAATCTCTCTTCCAAACTATAAAAACGATCTATCACTGATTATAATCAATTGCAATCTAAGATTGGAAGTATGACGTCACGATAGTAAAAAGTTTATCAATAAAAGTATTGTACGCATACGTCAACGTGTAAAAGTTTGTCAATTTCCTAAAGTTATTGATTCATGAGTTATTGCAAGGAATTGTAAATAGTATGTTTGTGCATTTGTTTTTCAATCTAGTTAGGTATCATTGAAGATTATGATTATTGGAAAATATTTTGATGGACATTTCTAACTTAACTCTAAATTATTACCCTTTGATCCGAAAATGCGTTTCAATTGAATATAACTTTAAATTTATTAGTAGCTTTTGCCCGCGACTTTTTCCGTGGACTCAAACGAAATCGTTAAAAAAGTAGGTTATGTTATTTATATTGTAATAAGTAAGCTGAAGCGGCAATGGGCCGGCCATATTAGCCGTAGAACGGATGACCGTTGGTGTAGACTTGTTCTGAGTGAGTGAGTGGAGACCGCGAATCGGCAAGCGTAAATTTTGACGCCGTCAGGTTCGGTGGAGCGACGATCTTAGCAGGGCAGCTGGTAGGAACTGGATGAAAGTTGCCGAGAATCGAGCTAAGTGGCGTGCAAGGGGAGAGGCCTGTGTCCAGCTGTGGACTGTTGTAGGCTGATCATGATGTCCTATCCTGGGGTTAAAAGTCACCCCGTTTCAAATTTCGACAAAATCAGTTCAGTGGTTTAGTCGTTAAAGGTTAACAGATAGACAGAGTTATTTTAGCATTTAAAATATTAGTATGTTTATGGAATAATATCTGTTATCTTTTACGACAGGATACTGACAAACCAATAAGCCTAATTAATAATGCATTTATCCTATTAACAAAATTTCATCTTGTTTAATTATTTCCTTACAAAGTTTTGTTAGGAACATGCTCTCAATAAAGTCCTCATAATCACGAAACTAAAACAAAGTCAATTCATGTAGGTACCTAGTGGTCTTATCCATAGTAATCTGTCCTAAAATTATTGACGGCAGTATTAGTATCAGTTTGTCAATTAAACATATTTAATTATTAATTGATTTGGTAACTATGGTGAGCACTTGGTTTTGAAACGTTCAGTATTCATTCACCTATATTTTGCAGTGAGACAATAATAGGCGGGTATTATAATTATTATCCTCATCATCTGCTTAGCCTTTTCCCAACTATGTCGGGGTCGGCTTCCAGTCTAACCGGATTCAGCTAAATACCAGTGTTTTACATGGAGCGACTGCCTATCTGACCTCCACAACCCAGTTAGTGAGCAACTCGATACCTCTTGGTTGGACTGGTTGCCAGACTTCCTGGCTTCTGACTATCCGTAACGACTGTCAAAGATCTACAAACGACAGCCGGGACCAACGTCTTTACGTGCTTTCCTAAGCACGGGGGTGTCACACCACCATCTTCCAAACTCCGGGCTGCTACTGAGCAAATCCTAATGGAAAAACCCAATAACACTTTTTGCCCGACCTGAGAATCGAACCTGGGACCCCTTGCTCATCAGTCGCGCTTGCGACCACGAGACCAACGGGGCAGTTATTATTATTATCCTCTTCTATGTAAATCATGTGTACAGTTAAATATAAATTACATTTTTTAAATTTAACTATATAAATAATAAAAATATAAAAAATTCTTCATCATCTTGCAGCTTGAATTTTCTGCCAGATTCCTTTATTTTTCACGGTATTACGATAACGTAGCTTAAAATTAGCTAAAGAATTTTCAGAATCAGACCAACAGTTCCGGATATAAGCGAGTTCAAACAAACATACAAAGCAACTCTTCAGTTTTACAATATGTAGGTATTTTATTGTCGTTACTATGGTATTTCAAGATGGCCGCCTTCCGTTGACATCTCCTACGCACGGCTACGCAGAATATTTAAATAAGACGGGATTGATTTTGGGCTAAAGGTCTACACGCACGACTAACTTGTACATAGTATGCGGCCTCAAATAGTAGGTACCTATCTGCTCAGAGGATCGGAATCATTCGGAAGTTTTCGCACGGACACGTACGTTCGAAATTTTATATTGAAACGTATTTCAAAAATAATTTCAGTAAAGCCATCCGTAGTTTTGTTACTACATAGTGGACGAACATCCCAACTCAAAGTTTGAAGTACCATAGATTCAGTACATTAATTACAGCAGATTTTTTTTTCATACCATACCATCACGCCTGTATTCCCCGAAGTGTTAGGCAGAGGTGTAACAATGTACACCCACAGTTCGCCGGTATGTTTAGGTCCCATGTAATAGGGGGCGAGCCTATTGCCATTAACCGGGCACAAATCCAAACTCCAAGCTGCTACTGAGAATTTCATAGAAAAACCCAATAACACTTTTTGCTCGACCTGGGAATCGAACCCAAGACCTCTAGCGTAGCAGTCGCGCTTAGGACCACTAGGCTAACGTCATAAGTGTCGGCTAAGTATAGATAAGTTACAGAAGTAATGTTATGGTGCTAGCATTCCATTCGTATTCTGCCAACCAAAGAAAAGAAATTATCCTTGTACTTTGCTCGGGAAAGACTACCAAGTTCAAATTAACTTGCCTCTTGTTTTTCCCTCCAACTAAACTCCTTCAAAGCCTTTTCGATACTGACGGTAAATTTTTGGCATAGTTATAATTAGTTTTAGCTTGAACGCCGTGAACTAAAAGTTAAATTTGATTTTGAGTAGTTCTGTGGTTACAGAGGTGTATCTGTGGCTAAAAAAATGGATTCGTTTTATTGAAACAATATATAATTCGGTTTTTAATTCACTGGCGGTGCATAAGAGACCTTATGCATGAGGTTACGGGTTCGATACCGGACAAATACCAATGTGACTTTTTTCATTCATATGTACTTTCTAAGTTTATCTCGGACATTTCTGACATCAGTGAAGGGACACATTGTGAGGAAACCTGGACTTATAATCAATATAAGTCTGAAATTGGCAATCCGTCTTGACCAAGAACGGTGTCCTTAGTTATATTTGTACCTAATAATTTATTTTTCAATGTCCCTTTTACTTGGGCTTATTAGATTAAATATTTTTCTCTCTTTTTCTACACATGTAAAACAAAACCACACAGATGTTAAAAAAAATATATCAAAGACTATTTATTTAAAAATAAAAACGTAAAATAACACACACAGCATTAGCGTACATTTCAGAGTAAAAATATTTATAATCGGCCCAGTACTTCCAGAGATAACATCCAATAAAAATTTTAACATCTATGAAATCCTACTTAAAGTTCGTGGGGATGGATAGACGGATAAATGAATGTTTGTTACTCTTTCACGCTTAAACGGCTGAACGGATATGGATGAAATTTGGCACAGAGATAGATTGTAGTGTGGAATAACACATAGTATACTTTTTATTCCGGTAAATAATCCCGTGGTGATGATATATCAAGCTTGACGCCGACAAAATCGCCGGCAGAAGCTAGTATTCATATTAAAATTAAACTCAAACCAATAAAACCAATTTAATATTTACATTTCAACAGTAAGTAAACACCATTTAATAATATTAATTAATATCAGCACATCGTATTGTTTAAAAAAACAGTTTCCAATAACAAATATGGAACTTGCCAATAACACGTAATTATAACGCGTGGTCGGGCTTCGAATATTGTTTAAACTACGAGTGTTCATCAATACATTTCAATTTAACTGGTTTGGTCTCTCGGACGAATTTCATGGAGCGGTAAGCTTGGCAAAGTTGCTTGATTGCTTCTCGACTTGGCGATTTTAGGTTCAATGTTGGAACTTGTGTACTTTTGCTACTGAACGTTACTTTCCTGCACTGTAAACTGTAATCAAAATTGTAATTTGAAAATAGAAATACTGCCGTTCCATACATTGAATAGCACAGCATACTATCACGCCTGTATTCCTCGAGGGTTAGGCAGAGGTGTATCAATGTACACCCACAGTTTTTTTTTTATTAGGGATGGGTTATTGGTTTTAGTCAGTAAAAGTCTGACAATCACTCCCGCCCCGCCCAGGGCGGAGAAACTCATTTAAGAATTCGCAATCCCTAAAAAAAAAATGCAGTCATATTTACTAAAATTATGTAGATGTAGTCTTCGCCACGAGTCGTGAGCACAAACGTCAAGGTGATTTTTGTTTTTTTTTTATTGTTTTCGATTTTTTTTTGGCCGCAGACGCTGCACGCGATTCCAACAAACACAGAAAGAAACCCAAAAATTCACTTGATGTTTGTGCTCACGACTTGTGACGGCTACTACAGACTATAATATAACATCATGCTACAATCCAAGGGAGCACATCAGTAACCAAAATCGTAAATAATTAAAGTGGGTGGGAGCGCTGCACATAGCTAGTGCTCAATATTGAACACTGTGCAACTACGCCAGTGCTGAATAGGCCAATGTGTCAACTGGAACATGAATTACAAGCGAGGCGTTTGGAAATGTTGTCGTAACTACCACATTGGTGTGCTATTTCAAAGATAAATCAAATGAGATTGTTGCCTATGTGTTCAAATGTGTATTTCTCATTAGATTCTGCTCGCGACTCTGTCCGACTAGTAGTTCACAAAGAAACATAGCTTCGGTAACAGTGTAGCTTTCAATCAGTGATGGATTTTTTGTAATTGGACCAGTATATCCAGAGATTACCTTCTACAAACAGACTTATGTATTTATAATCCTGACTGTTATTACATTGTGAAACAGGTCAACGTTTTGTCTGAAAATATATAATTACTATCTTATGCCAGCGACATCGTATGCGTGGTTATTTTCACCCGTGTTAAGTTACGTCTTTGATTACTGCCCCTCCTTTGTGAGTCGTAGTGTGTTGTTATAAAGCCTATAGCCTTCCGCGATAAATGAACTATCAAATACAACAAGAATTTTTCAATTCAAACGTTTTTGAGAATAGCGCGCTCAACCAAACAAACAAACAAACTCTTCAGCTTTATATTATTAGTATAATGTAGATGTATAATCAATAAAACTTTATTGAAATATCAAAACTCAAAAATGGTTCGTAAACGTTACCACTGTGAAGGTATTTTGTTTTTTTTTTTTGGCGGGTGGGAAATCATCAAATAACTTCTCCCGCCCTGGGCGGGGCGGGAGGGAGTGTCAGACTTTTACTGACTAAAACCCACCCCAATTCGTTCTTGTGCCCTTTGCGTTCCGGGGGCGCGGTATCTCTTACGAACAACCCGCAGCCCCGGCAGGCATCGGCCCTCAGTAGCCCCTTCCCTATGCTGACATCTCTTTGAGGCGCGCGTGGAACACGTACGCGCCGTCGACACGGCCTGTCGTTATGTCAAACGTAAGGACGGTGGGCTACCCATTGCTCACCGTCCACAGGCCCGTATCTACAGTGGCCGGGAGTCGTCTCGCGGCTCCCGACTTCCGGAACGTCTACCGCGGCGGCTGGGACGCGAGAATCTCTGTCACTGTGTAGGTACTGACACTAAACAGAAAGCAACAAAACATACAAACCAAAAAAAAACATTAAGCGTTGATTACCGTAGCGGCACCCCATGCGAGGTAGCACCCCATGCGAGGTGGCACAACAGCGACGAACATATAAATGGTCTAGGCGACTCGAAATCATTCTTAGGCAACGGTGATCACTTAACATCAGGTGGGCCGTCGGCTTGTTGGCCTTACAATGACATAAAAAAAAAAATAAGTAACCCCCGACAGAAGAAAACAATAACTACCATAGCTAACAAAAGAGCTGATAACTTTAAAACGGCTGAACTGATTTCCATAAAACAAAGCTAATAACAGTCCCGATTAATTAACCTTTCAAACACAAAAAACAAAATTGGTTTATGCGTTCGGGAATTACGATACTACAGACAGACACACACACACAGACACGTAAAACTCACAACACCCCGTCGTTTTTGCGTCGGGGGTTAAAAAATATCACCCATTGATGTGCAAAAGCCTTCAGTTAAAGGAAATATTTTTAGTCACTTGAGATTAAGTAACACCAGCCTGTTATTGCCTCTTCTCATACAGAGAAGGCACGAGCATTGATCACCACGCTTGCTCAAGGCGGATTGGCGATTTCAGGCTGATATTAATAACATACAAATCCAAGTTTCCTCCCGATGTTATACTTCACTGATGTCAATGATGTCCAAGATAAACTTAGAAATCCATAGAACTTACGTACATAGAAGTATATATGATTTGTTAAAGTCATTATGGTACTTGCCTGGTTCCGACCCCGCAACCCCATGCATGAGAGGCGAATGCCTTAACCACGATATTTCACTTGAGATTATTTCAAAATAATTTAATTATCATTCGTCTAGTTCTAAACTCAACAACTCCTCACTATCCAAAGTGTAAACAGGTTTGTTATGAACAACCTCTTGTTAAAATTAAAATGAAAACAATTTTTATATTTTTAAAAGGAAACCTCACTTTTACCAACATAACTTGACCTCAGGGTTTCTATTAAATTTCACTTTTTACTTCGCAAATTTCCACGTAAGAAGGGGCGTAAAAGTCCAAGTTACATTGGCAGACTTAACCCTGTATTATTGAGGTCGCCGTACAGATAGAAGGTGCGGAATTTAATTAATGTAGGTAAAAATTCTTATACTAAAAATACATTTCAGTTTGGCGGGCAAAAGTGCTTGAGAATTTTAAGTGTTAATAATGAGGCTACAATATATAATTAGTTGTGCCGGTTCAGAGAAATCCATTTTACTTGTTCCTTGAGTTATGGACTGAGATCCCAGAGGTGCCAAACCTACGTTACTTTAGTATGGCTGTTAGAGTAGGTAGAAATATATGGCGTTAAGAAAACAGGTATCTGAAGTGAGTGAGACGGCTGGTTTTGATATACGGGGAGTAAGAAGACACATAGCACAACTATAACACTTTTTGCTCGACCTGGAAATCGAACCCTAGACCTACATTATACAATTCGAAAGTAACGTAACTAAGCTTTTAAATGAGCGTTACATTGAAGCCAGTAAGCATGCATAGGTACGGTCAGCGTCATCAACTGATTCCCCCTTTTCCAACGAATTTGAATGCAAGAGAGGTAACCAATTGATGGCGCTGGTTGTATTTTCTTATCGACATATTTTAATGTCAGCCATGTTAAAATGACTTCAGTCTGGCTACACTGGGATCTTAGACTATAAATTCGGTAAAGTTATTTACATGGTGGATTTTCTAATACAATACAAAAGTGGTTACTTAAATGAAAAGTAAAGATAAAATGGCCTCTTGGGTATTTATGCTCGTGTTCGTCTTTCAGGGATTAAATTTTTCACCCTTACTACATTTCTTCAAAAATAGACTCTATTCATTATCCAAATGAATAGAGTTTATTTTTGAAGAAATGTGGTTTTGTTTTTAAATCATTTTCAATAAACTTAAAAAGGGAGGATTTTATCAATTCGGTTTTTTATATTTGTCACCTCTGACATCCGTTGCCTTACAAAATAACAAACAGAACTGTAGCCCATCGACTTCGAAAACTAAAGTTATTTTTCATTATGTAGTTTTTGAAGACGGTTTAAAATGGTTCTAGCTTCTGTCTGAAACATCGTCATTTTTTGTATCGTGTCAATGCTCCTGCGTATTTGGCTACTTTTTATTGGAAATCGTGACTGAAATTCGGTGAGCAGAATGTTACTACAGCGGCCTACTTGGATTAAGTCAAAGTCAAAGCATTTATTTGAATACACCATTTTCAGGCATTTTTCTATTGTCAAGAAGTCGGTCAGTTAGTCAGAAAGTTGAAGCTAGTTGCTCATTCCAAAAGATAGGTGGGTCTATAAGTAGACAATTATTCTCTTTTCAATCATGTTTTTACAAAACCCTGGTTACATTATTCTTCTTACTTCTACAATGCGGTAACAATGTAGGTAATTATAATCTATGGCAGTTAAAAGATGACCAGTCCCAACTGACAGCGCCCGTTCACGAACATGATGCGCAGATCAACACCATTTAGTTCAACCATCTTGAAGTTTCCTGAAATAGAATAAGATCCTATTGTACGCCTACCTTACATAAAGTTATGTTATCTTTGACACATTCGTTTTGATAACGATTTCATAAGAAATTTTAACAATATGGTTACATAAGCAGTTCCTGCCAACATACATCATACCGATTTCATTGATATTCCAGAAGAATACCTCTTTAGAATTTGACTTTCTGAACATAAACAGTAGGCAAGTTACGGTAAGAGTTTAATTATTGTTAAATTTTAAGTTTTACACAAATTACACAAATATTGGTAATCACAATATTGGTGCTGTGTCTGAGCAATTGATTGATGTGAAAGAAAGAAAGAACTATAGAAGGAATGAAAGAAAAAACATTTATTGACACAACTTGCGGCATATAAAAAAAAGTAATCTAAAAAACAGCATTAAAAATAAAACAAAAGAAATAGGTAATATAGATGTGTGCCCCACTGCTGCGCCAAACGGGCCTAGTTCAGCAATAATGCCAGACCACATGGGCCCGACGCTGGTTTTTAACTAGACCTTGGGGAGTGACATGCGGATGTGTACTGGTTTTACATCAAATTATAATGTTAGAATGACTGTGTTCTTCTCCTTTTTTCCGTGTCAATTGACTCATATTAAATTACCGTAACATCACGCCTGTATTCCCCTAAGGGTTAGGCAGAGGTGTAACAATGTGCACCCACAGTTCGCCGGTATGTTTAGGTCCCATGTAATAGGGGGGAAAGCCTATTGCCATTAACCGGGCACAGTTCCTAACTCCGAGCTGCTACTGAGAATTTCATAGAAAAACCCAATAACACTTTTTGCTCGACCTGGGAATTCAACCCAAGACCTATAGTGTAGCAGTCGCGCTTAGTACCACTAGGCTACCGAGGCAGTTATATTAAATGATGATTAACCAATATTGAACAATCTGTATAGCTCTCATTGGAAGCTCTGCGATCTGCGGGTTTGATTAATGCACTCAAAAAACATTTGTGTGGTCTACAGGTAGGTGTTCCGGGACTAGTTGTTTGTGTATGTGAGTTTGAATATTTGTAAACGAACCCAGAATGTGTGGGGCAAAGTTTGCCAAACAGTCTTGGAATAATAGTATGATATTCCGGGCTGTTTGATATTGGTACAGGATATTACCAAGGATAATTAACAAAATGTTGATTTTGGTATTCAAACAACATTTCATTTTAGAATCAGTTAAAAATGCTGCTTTTATGTCCTCTAAACACTACCATTTTGCTACATTTACCATGTCTCTGAGGTAAAACTACAGTGCAGAAGATTATAACAGAACAGCTTGGATTTTTATCATTAAAACTCAGTCAATCTGAAATTTACTGGGCTATTTAGATTTAACTAAAATTCAAGCTTTTACAGTAACATACACAGGTACCTACACGTGTTTGCACCAAATATGAGAAACAATGTACCTTCTAACAAAAGCCAACCTACGTAGAAATTCACCTCTTTGTGCCAACACCATCTGCTTTTTTGCCCCCAAAAAGAATAACCGTACGGAAAAGAATTCATACAAAGTGCGAATTTTTAAATGGAAATGCATTCTCGCATTGGTACGTGCCAAAATTGATTGGTTTTTGGAATTTTCGTTTTCGAAGACCGTTTCTATAATGCTATTGTCACTCGATCAGTTTAAGGCCGACAAAGCGGTGAGCCTCAGCGATATACGATTGCATAACTGGAAAGGAGCAAAAATGTTATTCAATCGTATTGGTTAATATTTCTGCATTTCTCCACTCCGCAGCCTCGCTCCGCTCCGGTGTACCGGCAGCCTAAAAGTTGCGTTGTGATAGCGCATCGCTAAGCGTCCTGCTAGCACCTTAGCGTGCGGTGTCTGTTTTTCTTTCCGTCAGAACGCCGTAATATAACGCCATTAAGCCGCCGATGTCGTCGATTTTGGCAATTAAGGCCAATTTGGGGTGAGAATTGGGTTTTAGAAAAAGTTAAATCATTTCTATTTTTTTATAGGAGTAATAGTTAAGAGTAAGGGACTACCCCTTTGGTTCGATTCCCAGGTCGGGCAAAAAGTGTTATTGGGTTTGCCCAATAGAAAGTTCTCAGTAGCAGCGGAGTTTGGAAGTTGGTGGTGTGACGACCCCATGTCTCGGAAAACACGTAAAGTCGTTGGTCCGTGCTGTCATTTATAGATCTGTGGCAGTCGTTACGGGTAGTCAAAAGCCAGGAAATCTGACAACCAGTCTAACCAAGAAGTACCGTGTTGCCCAGTAACTGGGTTGTCGAAGTCAGTTGGCCAGTTAGACTGGAAGCCGACCCCAACATAATACGTGGGAAAAGGTTCAGCAGATGACATAGGAGTAATATTTATTGAAAGCCTTTTTACTTTTTTTTGACAGAATTGTAATAATTGTGATTACTTATTTTGTTGTTGATGAGATGTGTGAAGACATATTACATGGCCATACCGCCTATCAAACTAAGTAATGTGGCGAAAAAAATATTTTTGGTGTGAAAAATTACTGTTTATAAGAGCGCTTAATATTTGGGTACATGCCACAGTACAGGGTCTGAGCAGTGACCCACGAGACACAACACCCACCTGATCAGAGAATTACCCCCTTTTCAATGGAAGATGTGGAGCTTTCCACCCTGTTCCTCATACCTCGAAAATGTTTCAATACCAACCCACGAGTAATACCTCTGGTGTTGCAAGTGTCATTGGGCAGCGGTAATCGCTTACCATTAGGCGGGCCGCTAGCTCGTTTACCACCTTGTGTGGTATAAATAGCACAAAATGTCTACCTAATTGGTTCTCCCCCCCGCTGGTCAAAGGCTACTTCCATTAGATTTTGGTTCAAAAAAACATAAAGTCAACTGTTACAGTAGCCGACAAAAAGCGATAAAAAGCTTTATTCATAGGCGTAGATCACACGATCAATTATCCAACTGCTGCAAATAAAAAAAAAGTTCAATAAAAACAAATAAAACCCGCCGAGCGTTAACCACTATTCGAAAGCTGCTCGTACTGAAACATCGCAACTCACTATGTTTTTTTTTTTAGTTGAACCCCCGGCAGTATGTTCGTTGCGTTAGCAATAAGTTTTTTTTACCTAACAATGGCACTTAGTTTCACGTTTGTAGAGTTTATTTTGTATTAATTTATTTAATTTTGTTTATTTTGTTTGTTTTGTAAAAGTTGTATATACTTATACAACTTTTTTTTTTTTATTGGGACAAGCCCGCCACACTATTCCCAACCACTGCAACTTCTGTAAGCCAGAATCAACAGTGGAGACCGCCAGAAGAGCGCCGAGGCAATGAAGCTCGACGAGTCCCGGAGAAACGATAAAACTGTCTTGGATCCCGCAACGAAATTAATCAGAAAAGATTAGCGGAGGAGTAGGAAAAAATATTGTTTCCACTTCCCTCCAAACAAGCAGGAGACAGAACAGAACTAGGCCAATAGGCACAAGGGGATATTTACAACTGGGAGAAGCCCAGATTGCCAAGCACCACGGTTTGCAATTGTTACTAACTTAATGGGTCCTAATGTGAGCTGTTACATTTGATTCCAGTAATAGGTATGGCAAAAACGCCTGAACGCACGGAAATTAGTTCTAGTTTCTACGAGGTCCGCGTAATAAACTACTCCGGATGTAACCAGTATACTGTCTAACATAATATTTCGTTCATTCTGCCAAAGATTACACTCCCATAAAATGTGATGAGCAGACTGTTCATATTCACAGTCAGATGTAGAACATTGACACAAGGGAGAAGCAACAAGCTTGAAAGAAAACAATTTACTCTTAAAGTTGCCGTGACCTGTGAGAAATTGGGCAACACAGTGGTCCACCTCCAGCCATGTTCTGGCCAGCCGTTCACGAACTGAGGGAAAGAACTGATGGAGGTGCCGGCCCTTAATGGAATTATCCCACCTACATTGCCATTCGGATAAAAGTTCCTCCCAGACGTCAGTCTGCGGTTTAAATAATCTAGAGATCTTAGCACGGTCCCGTTGTGTTAGAAAGCTTGCGTCCATGGTCTCTCGCGCAGAATAGTACATTGCAGCACGTCGCTGCACCTCAAGATCTACTGGAAGTACACCTGCAAGTACTGGTAGCGCCTCAGTACTAACGGTCCTATACGCTTTGCATAAAAATATTAAAGCTAACCGTTGACTTTGGAGCAATTTACGTCGTACCGCCCCTATGGTGGCCCTATCGGCCCAAACAGGTGCACCGTAGCACATACAACCTAGGTAAGTAGCCCCATAAATAGTTTTTAGAGTTGCAACTTATACAACTAATACAACAACAACTTATACAACTAATTTAAAATTAAGAATTTAAAATTCATAACACAATTACTAATGGTCCTAAGAGCGACAGCTACGCTAGAGGTCTTGGGTTTGATCCCCAGGTCGAGCAAAGTGTTATTGGGTTTTTCTCTGAAATTCTCAGTTACTGCTCGGAGTTAGGATTTGTGCCCGGTTAACGGCAATAGGCTCTCCCTCTATTACATGTGATCTAAACATACCGGCGAGCTGTGGGTGTACATTGGTGCATCTCTGACAAACCCTTCGGGGAATACAAGCGTGATGGTATGGCATGTAATTATAGATGCGAATGTGACTTTGTTTGGTACCTCATCATGACTAAACAATTGAACTGATCGTAATGAATGATGCAGATCTGAACAAGGACATTATCTACTTATCAATCAGCTACCATTGCCGTTGTAATTTTACAAGCACATGAGACATTTCAATTTTGTCTCTAGGATGGCAACACTTTTGCAAGGCCTCTGGTATTGCAGAGTCTACAGGCAGCGGTATCCAATTAATATCTGGTAGGCTGGTGGTTTGTTCACCATCCAATGACATGAACATGTACAGAGAATATAGGTATATTACATTCCATTTCTAAGTTCCTAAAGTACATATTTTTTGTCCTCTTAAATAAACGTGACCTATTTTAACCTGAAGGCAACTTTTCAAGAAGTTCAAAATCTAATTTCAATCTCATCTCAGGGACAATCAATGTCAAAAATGTAAGTAAAGTAGAGATATTATTTGACGGATTAAGACTAAGATTATAACGGGAACTTTCTTAAAAACAGGAACTGCCCGTCTGATAAGCTTTCAGTTAAGTGGTCCTACAATCTGATACCTATATCCCTCCATTGTCCAGTTGAATCCTGCCAGTGTTCACGACAACTTGAATACACGTTAAAAGTGCATGGAATCCTTCTATTTCGTAGCAGTACGCAAAGGATTCTATCCACTACATCGTACCGTATCATGACCGTGCTATGAACGTATTGTTACCGGAAAGAAATATGATAAGGACTACTGATAACATATTATTATATTTTCCAGACCGATTTCGATCATGGCGGCTGACCTGAACGGAGACTAGCTGATAATTTAATATCTCCTGGACTCCCACTTCCCTAACTCTCATAGACCAATACAATGAGACAGCAATTCGATACAACCGGAGAGAGATCAAGCGCAAGACCAACGGCTTTATAAGCTTTCCAGAACACGGGAGTGTCACACCACCATCTTCCAAATTCCGGGCTGCTGCTGAGAAATTCCTAATGGAAAAACCCGTTAACCCTTTTCGCCTGACCTGGGATTTGAACCCAGGACCCCACCTACAACAGTCGCGCATGTGATCACTAGATCAACGGGGCAATCAAGTAACAGTGAGAACGGGCGGAAACGTTTGAATTAACAGTGTATCAACAGACAAATGGTGACGCTCCATACATGACACGCGACGGTGTTGGTCGGTGACGGAAATGTCATATGTGCACATGATCTCATACTTTTTAATACAAAGAATATTATTTTGCCTCACGCGGTCTTGGTATGATACGGTGTAATAGATAGAGTCCTTTAAGCATCGCTCTACGGAACCCAGCGAAATTCGACTGTCAACTTTTTTTGGGACGGTACCCGCTAGCGTACCATTTCGTTTAAACTATCATGCCTCTCGTGGTAGTGCTCTGTTATTTTGCTGTTGAAATAAAAGGAAAATATTGTGTAAAATCATTTTGAGCAAATATTTGGTCATTCTGGTACATTGGAATCCGATACTAATATTTTTATTTTATTATATTAATATGTTCACTGAATTGTAAGCAGTCAGCATCGCTTATAGACATCATAAGGTCAATATTAATAATTAAAAACGCTTAAAATCTAGTCGTGATACGCACAAAACATCCTCTTAAATAACTTTATCTATAGATGAACATCGTATTAAGGCTCTGTCGTTAGTAAATGTTTAGATAATTAACAATAACGCATCGCGGCAACAAATAAGGTTCAAAATAGCGATACGTTTGATGTTAGTTGAATCGGATAACCACAAAAATAACGGGAATTTAGAAATTTTCTTTTAATTGTGTTGCTTAGTGGAATAATTTATAGGTAAGTCTTTAGTTCATTAAATTTCCTATAATGTCATTACATAAAATTATATAGTTTACGCTCAAAATTCTGAGATCTATTGCGACGAAAAATGTTTTTATGCTCTCCTTTACGAAGAGTTATTTATAGGTAAGTCTTTTCTTTGAACCCTTGACAATACACTAAATTTTTATCAGGCTTGTAATATGTACCAATAACCCAGAGTCTGCGACAAAAAATGTGTGTTTAACGGAGTCCTGCGTTCGGGTAGCCCGTTAAAATCCGTCGCGTGGTTTTAAAAATCTAAGCGTACAGATGATGACGACCTTATTAAGATCCGTTGGATAGTTTAGAGAAATTTTTAATACTTTGAGAATATAAAGACATCATAACGTATGCCAACTAAAGAAGACTCATACTACACTATCTCAGTGAAGTCAGTGATAATCGTAATCTAGTTATTCTAAAAGTTTAGTAAGACTTTTCGGCAAAGTGTACTGAATTTAGAAAAGGAATTTTTGGCTAAGATGCGACTGAAATCCCAACATCTCATCTCAATTATTCAGCTGCAAACGGCCACTTGGGCACTTTTAAAGTTTAAACTTCAAAGCATATATTTTTCGTAACTGCTTTATATAGATACTTCAACATGTCTGCCAGTGTTACAGAATTAGTTCGAAAGAGTCACCGTGGCCCTGGAACGCAAAGGGCATTAGGAGGGACACGGATAGGGTTTAGTCTCTAAGAGTCTGATACTCCCTTCCGCTCCCCCAGAGCCGAGAAAGCAATTTGAGTATATCCCATCCTTCAAAAAAATTCAAGAGAGTACAGCTGCCAGTATTCGTATTAGGACCTTGCCTAGATGTTTTTGCGTCATTGAGCTTAGTTCGGTCAAAGTGAGCCAAGCCACAGCATCTCAATAGATAACGCAATTACGTCAAACTCTTTGTGTTAAAATTTCGTGCTTTACATATATGAAAAGACGCCTTTTCCCTGAAGTAGGACGATTTTTTTGACGAACACCTATAATAATATTAAAAGTCGGAGTTCGGCCATCAGGTAAATAACCATCTAAATCATCATCATCTGCTTAGTCTTTTATCAACTTTGTTGGAGTCAGCTTCCAGTCTAATATGATGCAGCTAAATACTAGTGTTTTACATGGAGCGACTGCGTATCTGACCTCCACAACCCAGTTACTGGGCAACATGATACCACCTGAATAATGAACACCAATATAGACTGGTAATTTTATTATATTTCACCTAAGCCATATCCCATATATAATGTTTAAAACTTAATTTTCCAATATCGTAGCTCAACAGCTAAAAGAACTTGATACTAGGAGCTATTCTTTTGAAAATCGAACTGTGAGCGGCCATTTTGTTCTCGTTTATTTTTGTAATGGAGACGCAGTTGCTCGCTTCAGATATTTGTTTTGAAATTCTAGTTACACTATTGTTATTCTATTCTTTGTTCATCGTACTTTGAAGTAGAAATTTCGTTAAATAGTTAAATTCCAGAATATCTAACTGTAACTAGTTTATTTGTTTTTAACACCCGACGCAAAAACGACGCGGTGTTATAAATTTAATGTATCTGTGTGTGTCTGTCTGTGGTATCGTAACTCCCGAACGCATGAACCGATTTTGATTTTGTTTTTGTGTTTGAAAGGTTAATTTGTCTTCTTAGTTTTGTTTGATGGAAATCGGTTTGGCGGTTTCAAAGTTATCAGCTCTTTTGCAAGCTACGGTAGTGACTTTTTTCTTTTGTTGGGAGTCACTTAAATTTTTAATTTTTTTCAAGTACCATAAACATGGTGACAGGAATGCGGGAATGAATCGGGACGAAATTTCAAATGGATTTTTTTTTGTTGAATTATAGTCTAAAGAGGCCTTGGGACAATAATAGGCTGGTATTATTAATAATTATTATGTTTATACTGAATTATAACTTGCGATTTGCGAAAATGGAAAGAAGAAATATACTATTCAACATTTTAGTGAAATTAAATGGTTGGCAACAAGCTATCTTGTTTCAACTTTAACATTATTTTTAAAGTTGAAACAATATAGCTACCTACCAGCCGTTTAATTTTACTAAAATGTTGAATAGTATATTTCTTTTTTTCCATTTTTAGATTCGCTTTAATATTTAAAGTACCTACTCATATGCACGAGTGCTTTCAACCCCTACAATACGAAAGAAACCTAGCAATTTATTTAAAAATCTTTAAAACCTTGTGGTTTTTTTGTTTTCATTTCTACACACACACACACACGTACCATCACGCCTGTATTCCCTGAAGGGTTAGGCAGAGGTGTAACAATGTACACCCACAGTTCGCCGGTATGTTTTTAAGGCCCATGTAATAGGGGGCGAGCCTATTGCCATTAACCGGCACAAATCCTAACTCCGAGCTGCTACACATATATACATTTTAACTGCCTCGGTAGCCTAGTGGTCCTAAGCGCGAATGCTACGCTAGAGGTCTTGGGTTCGATTCCCAGGTCGAGCAAAAAGTTTTATTGGGTTTTTCTATAAAATTCTCAGTAGCAGCTCGGAGTTAGGATTTGTGCCCGGTTAATGGCAATAGGCTCGCCCCCTATTACATGGGACCTAAATATACCGGCGAACTGTGGGTGTACATTGTTACAACTCTGCCTAACCCTTCGGGGAATACAGGCGTGATGGTATATTTATTATATTTATATATATATACATTTATTTCTTAGCTTACATACATACATGCATAAACTCATGCCTTTTACCATGGGGGTAGGCAGAAACCACAGAACGCCACCTGCTACAATCATTGCATACTCTTTTCGCCTAGTCCACGTTCATATATCTGGTCATCGAGAGCGCCGCACGAGTCCTGCGCCCCTGACCTTTCTGAAGAACCACACCAATAAGGTTAGGGTAGGTGTATGTAAGTACATTTTACATATTTAGAATAATGGGCTTGTTTATTTTAGTTTCCATTATTAACCATTGTTTTTAAAGTGATTTTGAATAAATTTTCAAGAGAATAACAACAAATTGAACCTAGTTCTGAAATTATTCGTTTTTGAAATATCAATCTCTTGCAAATCTATTACGTGTAATTTTCCTACATTTTTGACAAGATTTTGACATTGATCGTTGCTGAAATAAAATGGCGGATAGTTGAACGTTTTTATTGAAACGTTATTATGTTTTTCTATAAAGTTCTCAGTAGCAGCTCGGAGTTAGGTTTTGTGCCCGGTTAATGGCAATAGGCTCGCCTCCTATTACATGGGACCTAAACATACCGGCGAACTGTTGGTGTACAATTATACACTTCTGCCTAACCCTTCGAGGAATACAGGCGTAATGGTATGGTTATTTTTATTGTAAGAATCTCCGTCGTTGAATTTTGGCAAAGTGAGTTTGAGGTGAACTCGAGGTGAGATATCATGTCGTTGATACAAGGGACTACTTACTTATCACTTAATTCACAGAAAAATATTTATACAGACCAGCACTGTTTTTTTATTTGTTAATTTAAACTATATGCAACAAAAAGTACAAAGGCGGACTTAATGCCTGAGGCATTCTCTACCAGTCAACCAAAGGAGGTGAAGAGATAACATGGCAGGTGCAAATTATAAAATCAATATAAAACTAAATTTTAAACTTAAAAAAAAAAAGAATTCAATGCAATTATATTAAAAAAAAAACAAAAGAAGAACAAAAAATGCACAAAAGTACTAAATAACTAAAATTATTCATCTTAATAAGTATATACTACAAATAAGAGTGAAAGGCGACTAACAAAAGGGATTTATATGGCAGATGTGAGTGCCAACCCCGGGAGGGGACGCCCTAGAAAGACCTACCCTGACCTAATTGGTGAGGTTCTTCAGAAAGGTCGGGTGCTCAGTACTCGTAACCGGCGTGCTTGTATGAACAGATGCATGAACGTAGACGAGGCGAAATAAGTATGTAAGGATCGTAGCAGGTGGCGTTCTGTGGTTTCTGCCTACCCCCATGGGAAAAAGGCGTGGGTTTATGTATGTATGTACTACAACTAATAATATACATAAAACATACATTATCTACTTATATACACACATACATACATACCTATATCCTTACATATAAAATATATATCTTATGAAAACAATAAAAAGAAGGATTACGAGACAACTCCTAATATTGGTTCTGAACAACTTCCGCTTGAAATCATACCGACTGGTGGCTGTCCTGATATCAAGATTGACTGACTGATTGCTTGTTTGACTGTTGATTCCCGATATCAAAATCTCACCTTACAAACACTTCAGAGATATTTTTCAAGTCACGGCAGATCTTCAAAACAATTCATTTATTCGTATCGAACATTTGCGAGTTCCCGTTTGGGTTTATTAAGGGCCCGCAGTTGCCGAATCCACGTGTTTGCTTTAGAATCTCATTACAGCCAGCCATTCTCGCGGAGTCTTAGTACCCACTCCGCGGAGTTTTAATTGAGCTTCGTTTCGCTAAAAATTTCGTGGTTTTCCTAATGAGTTTTTGTTATTTTGTACTTAGTATTTCGTGTAATTATGAATGGAAATTATTGGTTGGAATAGTTTGAGTTTGCCTCATTAGCTTAATGGTCCTCAGTACTATAATAACATCATTTCGTCAATTTCATAGAATTGACTGCCTCTGTGGCCTAGTGGTCCTAAGCGCGACTGCTACGCTAGAGGTCTTGGGTTCGATTCCCAGGTCGAGCAAAAAGTGTTATTGGGTTTTTCTATGAAATTCTCAGTAGGAGCTCGGAGTTTGGATTTGTGCCCGGTTAATGGCAATAGGCTCATCCCCTATTACATGGGACCTAAACATACGCGCGAACTGTGGCTAACGAGGCATTTTTTATTACATTATTATTATACGAGAAAAAGTAGCCATATCTACAATAGTCACGGCGAAACTAATAACCTCAATATTGTTTAGGCTTATTCTTAGATAAACCGTTTTATTTCTAAAAATGATTGCTAAGGATTAACCCATACAGAACTCTAAGAAAAAACATTTATAACAAACATAATTTCTAACAGCCAAAGCAAATCGGATTAAGGTAAAGCCCTCTGTTACTGTCCCACGAAACAGTTGCTGAACTCAAATAGCTCGGTGAGCCTCGGGCTTACAATAAGTGTTTGAAATAAAAACGGCGAAGTCTTTTATTTTTATTCGTCCAATGTAAGTTGGGTCTTACTGCGACACGATAATCTGTTGCGCCAAGGTTGGGTGGACGCAAATTGGTGAGCTTACCCTAGCGCGTGAGGTGGGTGGTGTAATTCTTTTTAATGAAGACAACCTAGTTCCCGAAAACCATATTTTTTTGTTTTTTTTTTTAAATCCGGACCCGGAACAACTAAATATCTGTGATCATTATCATCATCAGCTTGCAACGCAGTCCACTGCTGGATAAAGGCCTCTCCAAACGCACGCCACTTAGCCCGATTCTCGGCAACCCTCATCCAGTTGCTACCAGCTAATCTGCGAAGATCGTCGCTCCACCGAGCCTGAAGGCGTCCCCCATTACGCTTGCCAATTAGAGGTCTCCACTCAAGGACACGTATACCCATTCGGCAGCAACAACTACACAACTACAACAACAACTATCTGTAACCATCATATACCATCACGTCTGTTTTCCCCGAAGGGTGAGACAGAACTGTACCGAGGCACACCGAAACACGCAATTCGCCGGTATGTTTAGGTCCCATGTAATAGGCGGCGAGCCTATTGCCATTAACCGGGCACAAATTCCGAGCGGCTACTGAGAATTTCATAAAAAAACCCAATAACACTTTTTGCAAGACCTCTATCGTAGCAGTCGCATTTAGGACCACTAGGCCAACAAAACAGTCATCTGTAGGCCTGACAAATAGTTGTTCCGTGCAGACTTGGAACTTGAAGATAACTTTAGACCAATTATAGGAAATATCAATTTCGTATAATTGATTTTAAAAGAGTATTTGACTTCTCAGTTGAGCTGTTGAACTAGTCAGTTCCATTGTCCGTTGTCTTTCAATTCAAAGTTTCCCTCGAAGGAATTACTCTTGCTGAAATTGCAGGAGTTGTCATGAGGGATTTCAATCTAGTTAAAAACTAGTGCTCGCGCCTCGAATTCTGTGATATTTATTGATTTAAAGTTTACGCAACAAAAAGTACACGGCGGACTTAATGCCTTACTCATTCTCTACCAATGAACTAAAGGTGATAAAGGCAGGTGCCAATTATTGTACCAGAGAAACACAAGAACATTTGAGATTAAAAAAAAAATTAAAAATTAAAACCTCAAACGGCGCAAATATAATAACCTTATTGGAAGCTATATGTTTGAGCCGTTTGGGGTTGAAACACTAGGGCCATGGGGTCCGAGCGCTCATCTTGTTTTTCGTGAAATAGCCAAGCGACTGGTCGACTCTTCACGTGACCAAAGGGCTGGCCTTTTCTTGGGCCAAAGAATCAGCATTGCCATTCAACGTGGCAACGCTGCCAGCCTTTTGGGCACTTGTCCCATTGACAGCGATGCGGATGAGTTTTTTGATGCCCTATAAGCTTCCTTTTTTGCATTTTATTATTACTTAAGTAAGTTTTATACTAGAAAGGTTGTTAAGTAAAAACGAATAAACAAACAAAAATAACTAAACTTTAGCAAAACCCATATAGGTACTCAAAATATATTATAGTGCACAAGTGTATAGCTAAAACAAACCGTCAATTCTGAAGTCAAGGTCAAAGCCAAAGTCAAAGCATTTATTTCAATTAGTCTATTTAAAAGCACTTTTGAATTGACAAGGAGTCATACAATTAGTCAGAAAGTTGAAGCTAGTTGCTCGTTCCAAAACATAGGGAGGTCTTTATTGAGAAGAACGAGCAAGAAACTTCACGGACAGTCTTTTCGATTCCGTTTTTACAAAATCTCTGGCTAAGATATTGTTATTGCTTCTATATGAAACAATAAAAATAAAATAATAATGATGTGAGCTATGGCATTTAAGAGATGACCAATCCCATCTGACAGCGCCCGCCAAGTTATTTTAATACAACATGTAACTGAAATAAGGCACGCCCGTTTTTCTTTTTTTTTTGGGGCTTGGGAAATCATCAAATAACTTCTCCCGCCCTGGGCGGGGCGGGAGGGAGTGTCAGACTTTTACTGACTAAAACCCACCCATGTTCCTTCTTGTGCCCTTTGCGTTCCGGGGGCGCGGTATCTCTTACGAACAACCCGCAGCCCCAGCAGGCATCGGCCCTCAGTGGCCCCTTCCTTTGCTGACATCTCTTTGAGTCGACACGGCCTGTCGTTATGCAATGTAAGGACGGTGAGCTACCCATTGCTTACCGTCCACAGTATCTACACCCGTATCAACGGTGGCCGGGAGTCGTCTCGCGAAGGCATGCCCTGGAACATACTAATTAGAAAATTGAGTTACGATCATAAAAAGTAGTAAAATTTTAATTTTATGTGCCTAAATATTAAAAATTAAATACCATCTCGCCTTTACAGGCGAGATGGTATTGTTACACCTCTGCCTAACCCTTCGGTATGTTCGGTATGTTTAAAAGTTCAGGTTTACCCCTCACGCTGTTTTCTTTGTCACCATACCATCATACCATCACGCCTGTAATCTCCGAAGGGTTAGGCAGAGGTGTAACAATGTACACCCACAGTTCGCTGGTATGTTTAGGTCCCATGTAAATAGGGGGCGAGTCTATTGCCATTAACCGGGCACAAATTCTAACTCCGAGCTGCTACTGAGAATTTCATAGAAAAACCCAATAATACTTTTTGCTCGACCTGGGAATCGAACCCAAGACCTTTAGCGTAGCAGTCGCGTTTAGGACCACTGGGCTAACGAAGCAGTTCAGTATAGGCCATAAACGTTTAATATTTATCGATAGATTTTATTTACAACTGCATTTAAAAAAGTCTTATTGCCTGGATTTAAGTTTCTCTTTCGTTGGTTTCCACTGTTCAACGGAGAAGTGACTATAATTGACATAGTTTTACTTATTTTTGGATAAAAAAAAATACCTTAAATATTTTAGAAATAGTTAAAATCGATTCTTTTTTGTTTTATATATCACTAGCTTCTACCAGCGACTTCGTTCGCGTGGCTTTTTTCACCCGCATTAAGTTACGTGTTTGGCTACTGCTCCGCTCTCGTGTGTCATAGCGCGATGTTATATATTACCATTCTCGATAAATGAACTATCCAACACAAAGAATTTTTCAATTCGAACCAGTAGTTCCTGAGATTAGCGCGGTCAACCAAACAAACAAACAAACTCTTCAGCTTTATAATATTAGTATAGTTTGCATGGCAACCAAGCAGACGGCTCACCTGATGTTAAGTGGTCACCGCTGCCTATAGACATCTGCAATACTAGAAGCCTTGCAAATGCGCTGCCATCCTAGAGACAATTTTGAAATGTCTCATGTGCCTGTAATTACACCGGCACGCATACTTTCAGGCTGTGCTGTTATTATGTTACCCAATGTAACCCTATGCTGTTATAGTAACGCTAGTGTACCCCAGCTCAAATTTACCACAAAGAACATCCTTTGAATCAAAACTGGTCCATCTACATTGATGACATCACAGCACCTCTCGTTTAACAGATAAGTGTAACCAGATACGCTCACAACAATGACGTGGGAATAAATTTTATCTTAATTCCACTCAAATTGTACCGCTACAGTACGATGGTGCTCTGAAACCGCTTTATTGGGGCCATAAAGGCAGCGGACGGATTAAGGTGAGTCTATGCTCAAGGATTTACTAATTTATTTATTTAAACTTTAACTCCTTTGATAAAGTGTACATATATATTTTTTTTCGGATGGGAAATCATGAAATAACCTCCCCCCGCCGCCTTGGGCGGGGCGGGAGGGAGTGTCAGACTTTTACTGACTAAAACCTATCCATATTCCTTCTAGTGCCCTTTGCGTTTCGGGGGCGCGGGATCTCTTTAGAACAACCCGCAGTTCCAAACTAAGTTGGGGTCGGCTTCCAGTCTAACCAGAGTGACTGCCTATCTGACCTCCACAACCCAGTAACTGGGCAACACGATATCTCTTTGCAAGATTGGTTGTCAAACTTCTCGGCTACTGACAATCCGTAACGATATAGTAGTCAAAAATTGTGTGCTTGACGTCAGAAACAAATTCCCATAAATATTTTAAGTACCCGCCGCTAACAATGCTCGAATCTCGATACTCGCACGCACACACACACAGCTATATAATTATGTATAATAGAAAGAGAGAAAGAGAAAGTGAGGGAAGGTCACCTGGAGGGGGTACAACGCTTTTTCCTTACGTGACGATTTACCTTACCGCCAGATAGGTGTTACCCCACCAATCGAACGATGGTGGAATGGAGTAGTCGACGTCGATCGATAGTTTCCACTACACCAATGATCGTCGACTGGGGCCATCGACCGGTAGCATCGATCGATGGTGTGGTCGTACCCCCTCCTACAGCAAGACAGGTACAATTAGACAAATAAATAATTCAAAACAATGGCATATTTGATGTTGAAATAAAATATTTGCACCCAGCCGTGCTACGAAATCTCGTAGCAGTTTTCGTAGCCCCATAGTTGGCTCGTAGCAGCGTAGTGGCGTAGAGCCGGAAGACTGAACGATTGTAGTTAGATAAACAGTTTGTTTTCGGCCTGAGTTATGTGCTAAATTGTATCATAAATAAGCCAGGGTTGCCACCCTTTGTATCTGATTATATTTTTGCAGATAATTCACCAAGAGATTAGGACTTCATAATTTATTGCGTTCTTTCCAATTTTCTTTTTTTGTTAATATTAGTTTTGTAATCCGTTTTGAAGTCGGACTTATTTTTGTTATTTGTTATTTGAAGTGTTATGGAATGGAGTTTGTTTATGGATTTGGATAGCGATTTTGTTTGTTTTAAAAATGAAGTTTTGCTATTTTATTTGTGTCTGGTAAGTTGAGTTGCAAACAAATATTAATAAAATTGAATTGAAAATGTTTTCTAACGTAAATGTTTATTGGGTATCAAGGTGACATTAATCCTAACACGTTGGTGATGCTTACGGGCCTGTGGACGGTGAGCAATGGGTAGCTCACCGTCCTTACGTTGCATAACGACAGGCCGTGTCGACGGCGCGTTCGTGTTCCACGCGCGCCTCAAAGAGATGTCAGCAAAAGGAAGGGGCCACTGAGGGCCGATGCCTGCCGGGGCTGCGGGTTGTTCGTAAGAGATACCGCGCCCCCGGAACGCAAAGGGCACAAGAAGGAACATGGGTGGGTTTTAGTCAGTAAAAGTCTGACACTACCTCCCGCCCCGCCCAGGGCGGGAGAGGTTATTTGATGATTTCCCACCCAACAAAAATAAAATAAAAATAAAACACTTTGGTGATAATAAAAAAGTAAATGATACAAAGTAATTCTTTGTTTTAAAGCTACTAATCTAGTTTTAATGACCATCGAAATAAATGTTGATTTACTATTTAATAAGAAACAAAAAATATACACAAATCATAAATTACAAGTCAATAAAAGGAACTGGAAATACCAGTCGGATTGGATATTATTTTTTTATGTATAGAAGCCAGATTTTTGAGAAATTGTATAGGCTGAAATTATAATATAACAAACATAACATACCAACACGCCTGTATTCCCCGGAGGGTTAGGCAGAGGTGTAACAATGTACACCCACAGTTCGCTGGTATGTTTAAGTCCCATGGAATAGGGGGCGAGCCTATTGCCATCAACCGGGCACAAATCCAAACTGCGAGCTGATACTGAGAATTTCATAGAAAAACCCAATAAAACTTTTTGCTTGACCTGGGAATTGAACCCAAGACGTCTAGCATAGCAGTCGCGCTTTGGACCACTAGGCTAACGAGGCAGTTAAAATTATAATATCACGCTACGATACACGGGAGCAGAGCAATAACAGGGCGTAACTTAACGCGGGTGAACAAAAACGGCGCGAACAGAGCCTAGTAGATAGATCTATACTAATATTATAAAGAGGAAATATTTTTTCGTTTGTTTGTACCGAATAGGCTCCAAAACTACTGGACTGATTAACCCCCGACGCAAAAACGACGGGGTGTTATAAGTTTGACGTGTCTGTCTGTGTGTGTGTGTGTCTGTGGTATCGTAGCTCCCAAACGCATGGCCCGATTTTGATTTTGTTTCTTGTGTTTGAAAGGTTAATTAGTCGGGAGTGCTCTTAGCTTTGTTTGATAGAAATAAGTTCAGCGGTTTCGAAGTTATTATTTTTTCTTCTGTCTGTTACTTAAAAATTTAAATTTTATGTTTTTTTATTTTTTTTTTCACCAATGGATAGCTACATTATTCCTGAGTAGCATAGACTATATAATATCACGCTACAACCCACGGGAGCAAAGTAGTAATCAAAGACGTAAGTTAATGCGGGTGAAATAAGACACGCGGACGATGTCGCGGGCTACTGCTAGAAAATAATAAGAAGGTGATATGCGTACTTGCTAGTTCCAATTCTGGCCCCTTTTCCAAATATCAGGTACAAAAGATACCTTTTACCGACCATCAAAAATGTTACTCAAACTACACTATAGTTTATTCAAATATGTGTCCAAATACAATTTAAATACGATTCATTTTCGCCCAGCCCCTAAATGGCATGCGTAATGATTGCACAATTGTGTTCACAACAGTTGAACTGTAAACTCGTTAGCGACTGCGATGGCCGCTCCATGATCTAAGTTATAACATTTATGTCCGGTACTTGATTTAGTTGTGGACTAACTGTGTTTGTGTAAGTTTTAATGTTGTATTCAAGTTTTTTTTTATAGGGAAACTACGGTTTGCTCGTGTCTCTGTCCGTGTGGCTGTCAAGTACGTATGTTCAGGGGAGCTGTCGGTTAGTGAAGGAATTTTAGTAATCGGATCAGTAGTCCAGGGATTACCTCTTACAAATAACACATACATACCATCACGCATGTATTCCTCGAAGAATTAGGCAGAGGTGTACCAATGTAAAATTGTACACCCACAGTTTGCCGGTATGTGTAAGTCCTATGTAATAGGGAATTGAACCCAAGACCACTACTACCAGGCTACCGAGGCCATCAAGTACAATCATTTGTACAAAATATCGGTCACTACCACCAGTCACACCCTATATAACACTAGTTTCTGCAGGCAACTTCACCCGCCTTAAATTACGTCTTTGGTTACAGCTCTACTCCCGTGTGTCGTATCTTGATGTTATATAACCTATACTATTCCTCATTAATCTGGCTATCATATAAAAAAATATTTCTCTCAATGCGACTGGTAGTTCCAAAGATTAGAGCGTCTAAACAAACAAACAAAAAATCTAACTCGCTGGTCTCGTGGTCACAAGCGATACATCAGTATCGCTCTACTCTACGAGTTTATTTTGTATTGTATAACTTATACAATTAATTTACAATAATGAACTTAAAATTCATAATACAATTACTAGTGCTCCTAAGTGCTACTGCTACGCTAGAGGTCTTGGGTTCGATTCCCAGGTCGAGCAAAGTGTTATTGGGTTTTTCCATTAGAAATTTATCAGTAGCAGCTCGGAGTTAGGATTTGTGCCCGGTTAATGGCAATAGTCTCGCCCCCTATTACATGGGACCTAAAACATGCCGGCGAACTGTGGATGAACATTGGTACACCTCTGCCTAACCTTACGGGGAATACAGGCGTGATGGTATGCTTAAAAAACTCTTCAGCTCTTTTATATTAGTATAGGCAGGTAGTATGTCAACAGACGACAAGGGCGTTTAATCCTTACCTTACAAAACGTAACTTGTTATAACTGAATAACAATCGGAGGTTAACAGTTAACTAAGCGGAAAGGGTTACAGCAATGCCCAAGTTTCGGGTTGGCCCTGTGATTTACTGCTATCTCTCTCTCTCTCTGTATCTCTACCTGTCCCTCTCTTTCCAGCTCTTGTGTCTAATTGACTGCACTGTTTACACTTCATAAAGATTTCCGTAAGAAGAGAAAGTCTAAAGAAAAATATATTTTTATCCCGACCGGATTTTGGTCACCGCGGCCAATCTTAGCGTAGACTACCCCAGTTCCGGAAAAACTGAACACACATGTTTAAAATGCCGTAGAAATACACATGAAAATGAATATTCTTTACTAGGACAGCTTAGAATTGTAAAAATATCATATATACATAGTAGTATGTAGTAGTATATACATAGTACCTTTATTGATATGCGAATGTGGAAAAGTGACTTCGGTTTCTGTTTGTATTTTGAAGTTCAATACTTGTCAAGTAAGACAGTTTAGTTCTGTTAAACGTACGTCAAAGTTTCTTCTGTTTTCCCGAAGAATTTTTACAATTTTAATCTTTACTTAGTATAAAACAAAGTCTCTTCCTGCCGTCTGTTCGCTAAAATATTTTAAACTGCTCAACGGGTTTGAATGAGGTTTTCACTAATAGATAGAGTGATTTAAGAAGGAGGTTTACACGTATGGGACATCACGCTAAGACCAACAGAGCTGTTACCAAAGACGTAATTGAACGCGGGTGACACCGCGAGGTATATAGCTAGATTTTAACCGACTTCAAAAGGAAGGAGGTTATCAATTCGTCTTTATCTTTTTTTTCTTGTATATGTGTTGCGCTATAACTCCGCCAATTATAAATCGATTTTGATGATCCTTTTTTTGTTTGATAGGTCATACTTCAAACTTCAAAAAGCCACGACTTCAAAACTTTATTTTTTTGCTCCGGATGGGAAATCATCAAATGACTTCTCCACTGAGTTATTTTTCACTCTTCACCCTAGTTTTTTAATGAGGTTGTAAAAAAGTTTTTTGTAAACATAAGTTTGGGGTGTACATTCAACAGTTATTGCTGTGTGAAACTGTAACATATTTGTAATTTAAGTGCCTCGGTAGCCTAGTGGTCCTAAGCGCGACTGCTACGCCAGAGGTCTTGGGTTCGATTTCCAGGTCGAGCAAAAAGTGTTATTGGGATTTGTACCCGGTTAATGGCAATAGGCTCGCTCCCTATTACATGGGACCTAAATATGCCGGCGAACTGTGGGTGTACATTGTTACACCTCTGCCTAACCCTTCGGGGAATACAGGCGTGATGGTGTGATGGTAGTTGGAATTTGGAGCTCATGGTTGTATATTTTAACGGTACGTACCTACTGTAGGGATATACCATGATGGCCTAGTGGTTAAGGCGTCTGCCTTTCATAGATGACTGTGTGGGTCCGATACTGGGCAGTGACCAATATGGCTACTTCATTAATATACCTCCTTGCTATGTTTTTCTTGGACATCACTGAACTCGATGGAGGAAAATATAGCCAGCAAACCTGGATATATAATTTATCAATATAAACTAATCAACACATAATTATCATATTAAGCGTTTTCAGGAACTGAATCGTGAAAGTCAGATAAGCAGTTGCTCCATGTAAAACACTGGTATTCAGCTGCATCCAATTTAACTGAAAGCCGACCCCAACATGGTTGGGAAAAGGCTAAGTAGATATATATTCTGAAAAGAAGGACTTTTTCTTCTTTAAACTTTGCCCCACACTAGGAATTTCTCCTGTATCGTGGGTGCGTTTACAAACATATAAACTCACATACACAAACAGCCAGACCCGGAACAACTATCTATAGGTCATACAAATATTTGTTCCGTGCGGGGATCGAACCCGCGACACGCAGCGCAGCAGCTAATCGCTCGGCCACTGCACCAATCGTGTCGCCCAACGTTACACCTCTGCCTGACCCTTCGGGTAATACAGGCGTGATGGTATGTTATGTTACAATTTATCAGTTCAACAGCAACTTCCTCAGTAAATTCTCCGTCCAAGTCTGCTACAAGAGTTTCTCATAAAAAATGCTTTACTAAAATAATTTACCCACTTAAAACATTGTTCGGGTAGAGCTGCACTTTCATTTTTTGCGCCCCCGCCGGAAGGGAAGCCACGGGACGTCGCTCATCCGCTTCCGTTACGACTATTTATGGTGTTTTGTGATCCCCCCCCATTCGCTTGTAATGGCCCAAGCACCATCATCAGACTGGCTGCCATCTACATTTCTTTCGGAAGTAATTCTCTATTGAATAACGGTTTAGGAAAAGTGTGGATATCCATACCAATATATCTATACTAATATAATAAAACTGAATCTTTGCCAGTCGTTACGGATAGTCAGAAGCCAGGCAGTCTGACAACCAGTCTAACTAAGAGGTATCGTGTTGCCCTGTAACTGGGTTGTGGAAGTCAGATAGGTAGTCGCTCCATGTAAAACATTGGTATTCAGCTGCATCCGGTTAGACTGGAAGCCGACCCCAACATAGTTGGTAAAAGGCTAAGCAGATGATGAATATAATAAAACTGTAAAGATTTTTTTGTTTGTTTGTACCAGTCGGATTGGTAAAAATATTTTTGTATATGATAGTTAAACTCATGAAGAATACTTTAGACTATATGACATCCCGCTATAACTCACGGGAGCAGAGCAGTAACCAAAGTCGCGTGGGTGAAAAAATCTAAGCTGAAGAAAGTTACATATTATTATATGCTAAAGAGGTTGTTAATTAAATCTATGAAAATACCAGACGGACTGGAAAAAGTGTTTACGTATTATATGATTGCTGAGTTCATTGGGATTAATAGAGGCTATAAAACATCACGCTACGATCAACGAGCACGAAGCAGAAACCAATAACGTATCTTAATGCGAGTGAAACCGCCAGGTGACATAATAAGTGATGAGTATCAAATGCGTGGCCTTTAGACATGGAACGGAAGATTTTCAAGTATAAATTAGCTGAAAATTGCACAAGATTAATTAGACTCTGCCAAGAAATCTCTAGATTTCGTTCTGGATTCATTTAAATCCTAAATTACTTTCAGCACTTACCTAATTGTTGGCTTTGCCATAGGCAGTTTCCGGAGGTCCCAAATTCTCACAATAACTACACAAAATATTTTTACAAGAAAGATAATATTAGACTTAGACTAACAGCAATTAGGGTCGAATTTTCACAAAATTTGACATCTAATCAAATCTTATCTCAGTCTCAATCTGTCAAAAATCCCTCAGTTTACAATTTTTTTTAAATTTTATTGTCTTTGAGATAAGATTGCGACTAGATTTTAAACATTTTAAATTAGCAGAATTAGCCTTCATTCCATACAGTGGCCCTAGTGGGGCCAATCTGCTTTACTGACATCTCTATGAGACACGCGAGGAACACAACGCGCCGTCGACCATCGTGATGAAACCTGGACTTATATTTAATATAAAAAAATAATTAATATTAATCAATTAATTAACATTAATTAAATTTTTTTTTTATTATTATTTATTAATTGTTAATTAATGTAATTGAACCTGTGCCGTTTTAATTAACTACAAATAAATAAATAAAAATAAGTCTAACACCGCCAATCCGCTCTGTGCAAGCCTTCTCTGTATGAGAAGACGCTTTTGCCCTGCAGTGTAACAACAATTATAGGCTGCCATTATTATTACTACACAAAGGGTCAAGTTTTATACCAGGAAAAGTATCAAAACTTTCCAAATCTTGTACCTTGTACCATCCAACAACGTTAATCGAGTATGTCGTTAGCCACAGCTAAAGATTATCAGAGAAATCTGCAGCTAATGTGTTTACAATTTATACTTATTAACACTTTCACTCAAGTGAAGACAGGATCTGAAGCGAAGGTCACGCGGTTCTTCAGTATTTAGATAAGGAAGTGGGAAGTATCTTTATTATTTTATACGTTTGAGGAACAGGGAGAAAACCTCATCACCATCATAATAGGCGTGTAGCAGTCCACTGCTGAATGTAGGCCTCCCCCAAAGAGCGCCGAACATCCCAGTCCTGAGCAGTTTTTAAATCGTCAGTCCACCTTGCAGCAGCTTCCTCAACTTCCACTGAAAAGATTAAAGTCTCCGACCAGACGGGTGTTGTCTGGTAGGCTACTGCTGTCTAGGTCGGGATATTGCACATAAGTTGCGAATGTAACGTCAGTTGTGGTTCGCATGTGGTGCGATAGATTACAATGCCTTGTTTTTTAACCAATTTCATAAAAGGAGAGCCATTTCACCTGTTCCCGTCATTTCGAGCCATCTCTATTACTAATTTGTAATAAGAAGAAAAAACAAAGGGGTAGAAATGACTCTCCTTTTTTGAAATTGGTTAAATCAGGTATAAGGTAGGTCAAGTAGGTATTGGTTACGAGCCAAAGATATCAAGGTAAGGCGACTGCCTTATCTTGAAATTTCTCAACCGAACTGGATGATTCTTTTCAACTCGTTGACAGACAGACAGACGGACAGCGGAGGCTTAGAGATAGGGTCCAGTTGGCATCCTTAGGGCAACCCTAAAAATGCATGTCATTTTCCGCAGTTAACGCTAAGTACATCACTAAATGTGTTTAGTTGCTTATTAGAAACTGAACGTTCACGATTCTCTCCGTAAATCGGAAACATCCATCAACTTGACATCTTACTTTAAGATAATTAGCATTTTTCAGTAATTTAAAGTGCTTTCTTTATAAAAAGGTCAATGTTATGTAACGCTAATACAGAAAGCGATGGGCACGATCATTTGTTTGCCCAAATGTAAAAAACAATTGACTATTAGGAAACCCGTTTAAAGTTAATCCTATCGTCAAACACTACACCCAGATTCATCAAGTCCAACAATGGTCTATTACAGCGGTTCCCAAAGTGAAACTGGGGCGTCGTGGAGTTGTCCCGGGGGCGTCGCGCGACGGCAGGACGGATAGGTCACCTGCACACGACGTCCTCTTTATTGATTGTAGTGTATTTGTATTGTACTGTTAATTTACTTGTAATAATAATAATTTAATTACTTACTAGTGTCCTACTGTAGGGCAAAAGCGTCTTCTCATTATAGAGAAAGCACGAGCATTGATCACCAAGCGTGCTTAAGGCCGATGGCGATTTTAGATTAATATTATTTATAAATCCAGGATTTTTTCAATATTTTTTCCTTTACCGATGGCTGTGATGTCCAAGATAACTTAGAAATTACCTAATATGAATTGAAATAGTCACGTTGGAACTTGCCCGTATTTGCACCCACAACCTCATGTGTGTAAAGCTATTTTCTAATACATAAAAATAATTTAATATTATAAACTTTGAAGATTTCTTCAATAAAATGATGAATACAAAAATAGGTAGATTGCCTCGTTAGCCTAGTTGTCCTTATCGCGACTGCTACGCTAGAGGTCTTGGGTTCAATTCCCAGGTCGAGCAAAAACTGTTATTGGGTTTTTCTGTAAAATTCTCAGTAGCAGCTCGGAGTTACGATTTGTGCCCGGTTAATGGCAATAGGCTCGCCCCCTATTACATAGGATCTAAACATACCGGCGAACTGTGGGTGTACATTGGTACATCTCTACCTAACCCTTTGGGGAATACAGGCGTGAGTGTGTGTGTGGTAAAAATAGATAGATTCTTTAAGAATGGCATTATATAAAAAATTACAATACGTAAAGGGAGTCGCAATATAAAAAAGATTGGGAACCTTTGGTCTATTACATAGCCCAGCAACGTCAGTCTACGATACACTATTATCTGTGCAGTCAATTTTAAAAGAACAAAAGTGCATTCAGTCGGTATTCGGGACGTTAACACTTGGCGTTCGAACAGCTGGAATAAGGGAGGTGACATGGTGATGCCGTTAAGATACAAACAACAGCTTTTTTTTTTAATATAGTTTGATGGCGAACAACCCGACCCCATCTGATGTTAAGTGGTCACCCGCGCTGCCCATAAACATCTGCATTACTAGAGGCCTTGCAAATGTGTTGCCATACCAGAGACAAAGTTGAAATGTCTCACAGTGCCTGTAATTACACCGACACCCGTACGCTTGATATACATATACCATTATCATCTTCCTGCCCTTATTCCATGTTACTTGGGGTCCGCGCAACACGTTTTACATATTACATACAATTGTTTTTTTATATCACATTTGTTCAATGTGTGTTTCTTAGTGTGATAAATAGTATATAGTAGTTATATTATATTACATAATATATGACTATTATATTATTATGATATGACTGTCCCATAGGTCTCGTGGTCGCAACCACGACTGATGAGCGTGGGGTCCCGGGTTCGATTCCCATGTCGAGCAAAAAGTGTTATTGGGTTTTTCCATTAGGATTTGCTCAGTACTAGCCCGGAGTTTGGAAGTTGGTGGTGTGACACACCCGTGTTATGGATAGTCAGAAGCCAGGAAGTCTGACAACCAGTCTAACCAAGAGGTTTCGTGTTGCCCAGTAACTGAGTTGTGGAGGTCAGATTGGCAGTCGCTCTATGTAAAACATTGGTACTCAGTTGTATCCGGTTAGACTGGAACCTGACCTCAACATAGATGGGAAAAGGCTAAGTAGATGATGATATAATTATGATGTAATAGTCATATTATAACATCATTTAAGTAGCCATTTATATACTGTCCTACACTATGTTGTGATATGATGCCAATAACAAGCTGGTATAATAATTATTTGAGCTCTTTAACAGATCGCTGTCCCTGCCTCCCGTCACCAAAACCACAGCCCAGCTGTTGCAGCTGATACGACAAACAATAAACCACTAGAAGTGCGCATCGTTTATGCCCTTATACATTGTACAGCGCTGTTTATTCGCTGACGTGCCCAGAGACGCTGCTGAAGAATATTCGTAACTAGATTTTGCCTGCGAATTTGTCTGCGTAGAATAGTTCCCTTTTTTTCGGATTGCAAATCATCAAATAACTTTCCCTGCGGGACGGAGTGTCAGACCTCTACTGACTAAAACTCATCCAAGTTCCTTCTTGTGCCCTTTGCGTTCCGGGGGCGCGGTATCTCTTTTCTAACAATTCGCGGCCCCGGCACGCAACGGCCCTGATTGGTCCCTCTAATTTGCTGATATCTCTTTGAGGCGGCGTGGAACGTCGACATGGACAGTCGTTATGAGAATAGTTTCCTGTGGTAGCCTTTTGTTAGGTTCTAATTGGATAGTTGACGCCGTCAAACAATAATTCCAAGACACAAGACAAACTTAAAAACACTTTATTCTATTCTAAAAACTAGTTTTTTTATAACTAATTAATTAGTTTTGTTTTTGTAGTTGCTTTGAAACATAGTTAGTTTATTGAGTTGGCAAATAAGTGACATCACACTTTATTATTGTCGTATAAATCTATGGGGGAATCGTGTTTTGACAGCTCATAAAAAGTATGTCAATTGTTTAGAGGTATCATCTACCCAATTTTTCAAAAGCTCTTGAACAATTGTTTGTCTATTTCTTGTCAAGTGCCTAAATACAAAGTTTCATGGTTTTATCTTCAATAATGACGGACTCCTATATAAACTTTCGTCTAATACGTTTATATTTTTCTCTAAGGTCTAATCTATCTCTGTATTAAATTTCATTAAAATCGGTTGAGTAATTTAGGCGTCAAAGCGTAACAGATAGACAGAGTTACTTTCGCATTTATAATATTAGTAGGGACATGGTATAGTACTGTTCTAAATTTTAGCTCGTAATTTTAGGAAAGCTGAAATGTAAGAGAATGTTCCTTGCAGTGTTTTGTTGTCTTACTGACTTGTTGTTTGGTTATAACTACTAATGCTCACTGTACAGTGTGTCTCGGAAAACGTGAACACAAATGTCAAACATGCCGTAAAAATACACATGAAAATGAATAACTTTTACTAGAACAGCTTAGAATTGTAAAGATATCAGTGGTTCGCTTCTTTTTCTTCTGTCGTGCAGATCTATGTGTGTGTGTATCCTCCATGCAGATTCCGGCCACGGCGGATAATTTTAATGCAGACTAGCCAAGTACGCAAGAGATGTTACAGTGCACAAATGTGTGTGCCAACACAGGTGCACTCCTTCTTCACAAACTCTCATAGTCCGATGGGACGGCAATCTGACACGACCGGGGAGAGATCAGTTGCAGGACCAACGGCTTTACGTCCTTTCTGAGGCCCGGGGGTGTCACACCACCAACTTCCAAACTCCGTGCTATTACTAAGAAATTCCTAACGGAAAAACCCAATAACACTTTTCGCCCGACTTGGGAAAAAAGCCCAAGACCCCACGCTCAACCAACAGGGCAGTTAACCCCGTCCGTTTGTTACTAATATAATAAAGAGGTAAGGTTCGTTTATTTTTTCACCTGGAAGCCCGCTTACAAAAATTCTTTTACTAAAATAAAGCTACTGCTATACTATTTTCCAGCGCCTAGCCTAGCTAGTAGAAAATATAAATGAAGCAGGTACTATTTGGTTCGCTTTGTAATGGTTGGTGATCACTTAACATTAGGCAGGTAGTCGGTTCGTTTGCCATCCAAATACATAAAAAAAAAATATGTATGTGTATTTGTACATTTTCTGCTTACCTACATACATACATACATACATAAACTCACGCCTTTTTCCCATGGGGGTAGGCAGAAACCACAGAACGCCACCTGCTACGATCCTTACATACTTCTTTCGCCTCGACCACGTTCATACATCTGTTCATACAAGCACGCCGGTTACGAGTACTGCGCACACGTCCTTTCTGAAGAACCCTACCAATAAGGTCAGGGTAGGTCTTTCTAGGGCTTTCTGCTTACCTCATTTGGGGTTATAGCAGTGATATATACCTATACGTTGCTATTGTAGACGTAAGTAATGTTTAAACTCATAACACCACCATCAAAGCCGTACAAAGGCAGTTAGCGTAAATAATCCGATTAAATACGATTGTAAAACATAGTCGTGACTGTTATAGGGAGATAACTAGAGTTGTGTGTGTTAAAATTTAACTATACCGTGATTTAGAAAGCAGGAATACTATTTTAGCTTGTAGTTAAGAAATATCCTTTTTCTTCTCACGAGCGCTTTTTCAACGCGCGTTGCAAAAACGCCGTAGGTATTTTTCGTCGCACTTGAAAGTTGCAGTTCCAATAGCTTCCCTGTATAACGGTCTCCGCCCATATCCGACTTTTTGTGGGACCGATTATCATAAACTAATATTATAGCCACAGGAATTCAAAGTCAAAGCATTTATTCCAATTAGACCATTTACAGGCACTTTTGAATTGTCAAGAAGTTACATTTAAAAGTTGAAGCTAATTGCTCGTTCCAAAGCGTAGGTCTCTATGGAGAGGAACGAGCAAGAAACTCCATGGACATGGACTCTTTTCTTTCAATTTGGTTTTTACAAATTCTTGGTTACAATATTCTTGTTGCTTCTATATGTGAAAACAATGAAGATGAATATAAAACAATTGTTTATCCAATTACAAAAATCTTTCACTGATTGAAAACTGCAGTTTTGTCGAGTGGCAATAAGCTGTGTTTTTTGGTATACTTATAATTATGTATGGAACAGCTGACTTTTTTATATTTTGGGGTTGGTACTTTAGCAAAAGTAGAACGTATTCATAAATACTTTCACCCGTTCAAAGATGGTAGGTGAATGAAAGTCAATTATCATAAATAGGAAAGTGTGTGAGGATGAATTAAGGTTTGTTACTCTTTTACGCTTAAATGGCTGAACGGATCTAGATAAAATTTGGCACTGAGATAGATTGTAGTGTGGAATAACACATAGGATACTTTTTATCCCGAAAAATGTACGGTTCCCGTGGGATTAAATGTTAAATTTGACGCTTACGAAGTCGCGCGCAGTAGCTAGTTATTAATAAACTGGAAACATCAAAAAGGTAACCATTTGTGTACTTTTATACCTACGCAACGTTTCTACCAAGACACGCATTATATGCTGATGTAACGAGGTCGAACCTCACCTCTCCGGAGGGATCCCCCCCTCTTTTGTAATCCTGCGAAGAAGGGGGTAATCCGAAAGTTTTCGGAATTCACTTACACAATCCGAAGTTAGGGTATTAACGGTTTTGTAATGAAAGTGTACTGGTTTGAATGGTTTACACTTATCTGTATGTTAGGAATTTTTGAGCGACGAATAATCTTGATACTTGTAAGCAGATAGGTACCTGGTTATTACTAGCTTGTACGACGACTTTGTTCGCCTGATTTTTTTTTATAAATCTATTTTTTTTTTAATAAAGAAAGCCTATAGAGCAAGAATAAAGTAGCGTCCTCTAGGAGAATTTTCAGAATCGGAGCGGTAATTCCGGAAAGTATCCGGATCATACAAAAAAATCTTCAACTTCATAATAATGGTATGGATGGCAACATTCAGCAATATTTCCAAGACACAACTTGTGAAAAGAAGGTATGTAGTGTTAAATATTGTACGACTAGCTTCTGCCCGCGACTTCGTCCGCGCCAGCTTTGATATATTATCCCAAAAAACCGTATTTTTTTCTAGGATAAACTGTCACCTATGTGTTATTCCACACTACAATCTATCTCAGTGCCAAATTTCATCCAGATCCGTTCAGAGAGTAACAAATATGCATCCATCCCTCCATCTATCCTTACAATAATATTAATAGGATGTTACGGAACTCCCGTGTCTCCCACGGACTTTCTCTGGACTGGTTTTTCCTAACCTTAAATTGATATTTTTACCAAATTATTGTGTTACTTACACTACCAAGTTATACCTATATCAGGAACCTGTTAACGCACAAAAAAGTCGAGATGTTTTTATTCAAATTCGTAACAAATTAAAGTCATTAACAATTTAAAGTGTACACTTGATGGACGAAATAATCAACTAACAAATCGTACCCCAGAGAAATTAAAATTTAAGGCCTCGTTCATACGAAGGATAGTCTTACGTTGATTTATTTTAAGTTAATACCAGCTTATTACTGTCCCACTGCTGGGCAAAAGCATCTACGCAAGCAGAGAAGGCACGAGCATGGATTACCACGCCTGCTCAAGGCGGATTGACGATTTTAGACTTACATTAATTTTATTATTAAGTCCAGTTTCCCTCACGATGTCTACCTTCACCAACGCCAGTGACGTCGACGTTAAACTTATAAAATAAATATGAATTTAAAAAGTAACATTGGTAGTTGCCCATACCCGGTTGCGTACCCATAGCTTCATGGTGAGACGCTGGAGCTGCGGGTTGTTTGAAAGCTCGGAACGCAAAAGTCACACGAAGGAACATGGTTAGGTTTTAGTTAATAAAAGCCGGACACTCCCTCCCACACCGCCCAGGACGGGAAAAGTCACATGATGATTTCCCATCCGAAAAAAAAAATACATGAGAGACGGGTACCTTAACTGAGCAATCACGACAATTCTCAGATACTATAATACTTAAATACAAATAGCGAAAAGTTTACTGGTTTGTTAACTGTCATCATCATCGTCAACATATCACAGCCGAACGACGTCCACTGCTGGACATAGGCCCCCGCAAAGACAGCCACAATGACCGGCCCTGTGCTGCCCGCATTCAGAGATTTCCCGCAATCTTACCTTATTTACAAAAATTATTAAAAATAATGAAAATCGCAAAAAAAAAATTTAATTAATTTTATATTTCGAATTTATTCAACCGGATTTAAGGGAACACTCCAATACCGGACTGACTCATAACACAGTACCTACACATGTTGCAATCACTTGGGTGGGTCCGTCAATCGGCCATCGTACTTCATAAGCCAAGGGACCCTAATAAATACTCACACATGTGTGGTTTTATAGGGTTCCGTAAGTCAAAAGGTGAGAAAACCTTTCTTATTTTTATTTTTGTCTATGAAAATACTGATTTGCTGTAACCCATGTCTTGTTTTTAAACTTGTTTTGTTTATGTCTATGTTTGTTACTAATTGTCTGGTTAGTATTAGACTTTTTTAAATGAATAGTTTTAGTCTAAATGGGTTTACTTCCAAAACGAACAATTCCACATTTTTTTTTCAAAATAAACCGCTGATTATTTTTATGTGTGCTCGAAGCATAAGTTTTTTATTGGAATTAGACTGTTATTGTTGAATAACAATGTATCAAATTTGGCATATAAAATTAATTTTACGTAATCATTGAAGTATTGCTGGTTAGATCGTTTTGGTTGAAACTAAGCTTGAGCTGTTATTACTGGATAGCAATATAACACATTTGACAAAATAAATTAATTTTGATTGATCGTTGAGAGATTGCTGGTTAGATCGTTTTAACAGAAACTAAGCCACACATATTACGAACAAGAAGGTATATTTTATGACCGTACTACTTAGCTATTATTAACTGGGACCTCCATCCCTCATATCCTTAATAACACGTCAATCTAAGGAACCTCACATATGAACCCTCTTCTATGGCTGTTTCCATCTGACTTCACTCATCTTTATTATCAGAATATAGATATATACATATGTGTCTGAACTGCCTCGGTAGCCTAGTGGTCTTAAGCGCGACTGCTATGCTAGAGGTCTTGGGTTCGATTCCCAGGTCGAGCAAAATGTGTTATTGGGTTTTTCTATGAAATTCTCAGTAGCAGCTCGGAGTCAGGATTTGTGCCCGGTTAATGGTAACAGGCTCGCCCTCTTTTACATGGGACCTAAACATACCGGCGAACGGTGGATGTACATTTTTACACCTCTGCCTAACCCTTCGTGGAATACAGGCGTGATAGTACATATGTGTTTGCTCGACGAGGTGGCAAAGCTCTTTGAGAGAGTGATTGCGGGCCGCCTCGTCGGGCACCTGGTTGGGATGGGGCCGGGCCTTGCGGACAACCAATTTGGTTTCCGCAGGGGGCGCTCTACAGTGGACGCCATCATGCGCGTGAGAGCCCTATCGACGGGGGATGCAGTGGCCCGGGGCGGGGTCGTCTTGGCGGTGTCTCTTGACATCGCCAATACCTTCAACACCCTGCCCTGGAGTTGCATAAGGGAGGCACTCCGGTATCACCGGATGCCGACCTACCTCCGTCGAGTTGTCGGGGCCTATCTGACGGATAGGGCCGTGATTTACCCTGGTCGCACAGGAGAATGGAACCGGCGAGAGATGTCGTGCGGTGTCCCACAGGGTTCGGTTCTGGGGCCGCTCCTGTAGAACATCGGATACGACTGGGTGCTGCGAGCCGACCTCCCTGAGGGCGTCGGCGTAGTATGCTACGCCGACGACACGCTGGTCTCGGCGCAGGGAAGGTCGCACGAGGCGGCGGCCGACTTAATGTCACGCGGGGTTGCGATAGTCGTTGAGAGGATCCGGCGGTTGGGTCTCGAGGTGGCCTTGCACAAATCTGAGGCCATGTGTTTTCATGGGCCTCGGAATAGGCCACCGTCGGGATCCCAACTAATGGTAGGAGGGGTTCACATCGGTGTCGGGTCGACGATGAAGTACCTGGGACTCGTCCTCGACAGCCGGTGGAACTTCGCGGAGCATTTCCGACGTTTGGCCCCCAAACTGGAACGGGCCGGGGCTGCCTTTAGGCGGCTCCTACCCAACCTGGGGGGACCAAACGCCTCCTGCCGGAGGCTCTACGCGGGAGTCGTGCGGTCGATGGCCCTTTACGGGGCCCCGGTGTGCGCGCAGGGGTTAAGGCGACTTGCCGCCCACTACCTCATTGCGTCCCAACGGGTGATCGCCATAAGGGTCATCCGAGGATACCGCACGATCTCGGGGGAGGCGGCGAGCCTCCTTGCCGGATTGCCGCCGTGGGATCTGGACGCGCTGGTCCTCGCGCGCCTGTACGAGTGGCGCGTGGAGGTACTAGGCCGGGGGGAGAGTCCGCCACCGCGGCAAATTGCCGCTCGGCGGGCCGACCTCCGGCTCGATCTCATGGCGACATGGAGACAGCGACTGTCGCAACCTCGTGCTGGGCACGCCTTAATAGAGGCGGTAAGTCCCCTCTTTGAGGAGTGGCTGGAGAGGCGCCACGGCGCCCTCACCTACCGCCTGACGCAGGTCCTCACCGGATACGGGTGTTTCGGGAGGTTCCTGCACCTCATCGGGCGGGAGGAAACGTCCGGGTGTCACCATTGTGTGGATCGCCCCGAGGACACGGTGGAGCACACCGTGGCGGTATGCCCCGCTTGGGCGGAGCATCGCCGAGTCCTCGTGGCGGCCATCGGCGGCGGCGAACTCTCGCGTCCGGCCCTGGTGCAAGCCATGGTCCGGAGCGAGAGGGAATGGGATGCAGTCGCCTCCTTCTGCGAGGCAGTAATGCTTGAGAAGGAGGCGGCGGGACGGTTGAGACAGCGGTTCTCCCGTCCCAGCCGCCGCGGTAGACGCTCCGGACGTCGGGAGCCGCGAGACGACTCCCGGCCACCGTAGATACTGGCCTGTGGACGGTGAGCAATGGGTAGCTCACCGTCCTTACGTTGCATAACGACAGGCCGTGTCGACGGCGCGTTCGTGTTCCACGCGCGCCTCAAAGAGATGTCAGCAAAAGGAAGGGGCCACTGAGGGCCGATGACTGCCGGGGCTGCGGGTTGTTCGCAAGAGATACCGCGCCCCCGGAACGCAAAGGGCACAAGAAGGAACATGGGTGGGTTTTAGTAAGTAAAAGTCTGACACTCCCTCCCGCCCCGCCCAGGGCGGGAGAAGTTATTTGATGATTTCCCACCCACCAAAAAAAAAAAAAAAGTACATATGTGTATCTACCAATTTCTGCCCACGACTTCGATCGCGTGGACTATTTTCATTCGCGTTGAGTTACTTCTTTGCTTACTGCTCTTCTTCGGTGTACCATAGCGTGATGTTATATAGCCTTTACTATTCCAAGTGAATCTGGCTATCGTATACAAACAAAAATTCAAGCTGATAACTTTGAAACCGCTGAACCGATTTCCATCAAACATAGCTAAGAACACTCCCGACTAATTAACCTTTCAAACACAAACAAACAAAATCAAAATCGGTTCATGCGTTTTAGAGCTACGATGCCACAGACACACACATATACACACACACAGACTCATCAAATTTATAACACCCCGTCGTTTTTGCGTCGGGGGTTAAAAAACATTTTTTCTAATCCGACTTATAGTTTGCGCGTTGCAAATCAACAAACAAAAATACTCTTCAACTTTAAAATGATAGCATAGATTGTTATATATATGAGTATACTGCCTGCCGGGGCTGCGGGTTGTTCGTAAGAGATACCGCGCCCCCTGAACGCAAAGGGCACAAGAAAGAACATGGGTGGGTTTCAGTCAGTAAAAGTCTGACACTCCCTCCCGCCCCGCCCAGGGCGGGAGAAGTTATTTGACGATTTCCCACCCCCCCCAAAAAAAATATATATATATATACAGGGCTTTTTCCGTGATCTCTTTCAACATTGGATGATATTTTCCGCTTTAATTTTCCTACCGGTATCCTCCAGGCTAACATTTTATTTTAATGTGATTTTTTCCGGGGTTCCGTTCGTATTTTTCTCATTACACAAAGTATTATGATTTCTTTATTTATTTTTAGTCTATGTTCTTCTTTTCCTAGAGGTCTTGGGTTCGATTCCCAAGTCGAGCAAAAAGTGTTATTGGGTTTTTCTATGAAATTCTCAGTAGCAGCTCGGAGTTAAGATTTGTGCCCGGTTAATGGCAATAGGCTCGCCCCCTATTACATGGGACCTAAACATACCGGCGAACTGTGGGTGTACATTGTTACACCTCTGCCTAACCCTTCGAGGAATACAGGCGTTATGGTATGTTATGTGTGTGTGGTATTATTAGCTAAAATATTTAAAACCTGCAAGCTCTAATTGTCCTCATCACCTTATCCAGATCAAAAGCTGATAGAGTACAACACAACGCCACTATACAACTAACATTGTCATGTTATGTTTTGTTCTTGGCAGCTCCGAGGCACGAGGCAAGTCAAGATTTTTTATGAATAATTTATAGAACACCCCGTTTTTATCGCGGGGGGCGTACGTCCAACGGAGGCTGTGTTTACCAACGGATTTACCTCCAGGTGAAATTAGGGCTGCTATCTCCGTAGATTTAGATAAAACTAGAATTTTTCATCGTTTAGTCTAAGCTTACCTTAATGTTGATGACTGTGGAAGTCTTTACCTTGGTGTAGATACGGGATTCTGTATCTTATCAACGGATTTGAATTTTTGTTGGTTTTGTTAAATTGGTTGGTAGTCAGTGAAACTCTTTGTCGACTGAATAAATCTAACTCAAAGCATTTAACAGGCGCTTTAGGTTTTTTTTTTATTTAGGGATGAAAAATCATCAAGTTACTTCCCCCGCCCTGGGCGGGGCGGGAGGGAGTGTCAGACTTTTACTGACTAAAACCCATCCGTGTTCCTTCTTGTGCCCTTTGCGTTCCGGGGGCGCGGTATCTCTTACGAAGAACCCGCAGCCCCGCCACTTTAGGTATGATGTAGTAATTATCATCATGTTCGTGAACAGCCGCTGTGAGATTGGTCATATCTTGACTGACTATAGCTAACATATTTATTATATTTTTTTAATTCTTTAGCTTCAATTTCTGACTAACTAACCGACTCCTTGACAATTCAGAAGTTGCTTGTAAATGATTTTTTTTTTCTATTTTACTAGCTATTACTGTCCCATTTCTGGGTAAAGGCCTCCCCCCATTAAGTATCACTCTCCTCTAAATGGTAAATGGTAAGTAATGGTAAAATCGAAATAAATAATCTGACTTTGACTTTGGTAAAGTAAGCGACTACCTATCTACCTAAGATATATACCAGTTGTAACGCGATTGGGTTCGCATACTACAGGTTACAAGAGATTACTCAAGCGAGAAAATTTCACGCATACTTTCATTCATCTCTCGATTGATGAGTACCTAATGAGCTGAACAGTAACCCGGTTAAATACGAACGTTGGAACTCGATTGAATATCGACGGATACGTTGGTATACAAAAAACAGCGAATCATGGCATGTTTGGAGAGATCATTCCGAATAGGAGAATCTGGGCCAGATTTTTTTTAAAGAGGTCGTTTAGAACGCAAAAATATGAAGCAATTAAAAAGTTGTTTTTTTTAAACACTGCCTCGTTGTGGCTGACTAACCTTTAACTACGAAAATAATACATAAAATGCCCGCTGAATGGTACGCATACAAAATGGCTGACATGCCACGTTTTGACAGGTATGATGGGTGCAAGACTAAACCTGTACATGTATATATATCACAACGAGTGTAGCTCCCCTAACCTTCAATCATCTGATTGTTTGTTCACACTATACATCATTATGTACAACACATTAACACATTGTGTGTATTATTATTATGTACTTATATATTTAAATTTTGAACGTTAAGGATTAAAAGAAGGTGTAGTGACCAAGGTAGAAAAGAGTATGCTTAGATGGTTTGGTCACGATGAGAGGATGAGTAAAAGGCGACTAACAAAAGCGATTTATATAGCAGATGTGAGTGGCAACGCCGGAAGGGGACGCCCTGGAAAGACCCACCCTGACCTTAATGGTGAGTTTCTTCAGGAAGGTCGGGTGCGCAGCACTCGTAACCGGCGTGCTTGTATGACCAGATGTATGAACATGGACGAGGCGGAAGAAGTATGTAAGGATCGTTGCAGGTGGCGTACTGTGGTTTCTGCCTACCCCCATGGGAATAAAGCGTGAGTTCATGTATTTATATTTTAATTTATGTTGTACTTATTAAGTGAGTAAATAATTTGTGCATCCATATTTGTTCCCAACATAACTCCGTCAGACTATAGTTAATTTAGCTAAATGTTTATCTAACTAAATATTTAAAAATTAAAAATTTACAAACAAAATCTACTTTTTGAATAACTCGTGCCATCCCTACAGAAGACTCGCTTGGATCTTGTTGTCAACGCGTGTGTATACTGTGATATTTTACGATGAGAATTATTTTTACTTGGGAATTGGCAGTCGGGGGCTCCCATCGATTTATGGGTGCAAACAGCATTTACCTGTGTTCTGATAATGTTATGCTAAGAATAAATAAATATGTATTAGATTTATGACATTCGTCACCCATGCAGTGCCAGTGTGGAGCACCATTACAGGACATGTGTCACCTCCTTAAATACCCGTCGAATAGTTCTAGAGGTTACAACTTACAAACAAAAAAAAAACATAAACTGTACCTCTTTAAAAAAATGTAGTATTAGCACTATACCATAATCAATACACAATGAGAAAGCCAGTTCTACTAATTAAAAACCGCTCTTTAAAAAAATGTAGTATTAGCACTATACCATAATCAATACACAATGAGAAAGCCAGTTCTACTAATTAAAAACCGGTCAAGTGCGAGTCGGACTCGCAAACGAAGGGTTCCCTACCATCTATAAAAACGGCAAAAAAATCATATTTGTTTTTTTTACAGTTAATATTTAACTAAATATTATGTGAATATCTCAAGCGTCCACCTGTAGCCGTAATCAATATCAAGCAAAAATAAGCACAAAAAAAACGTTTGTTGTATAGGAGCTCCCTTAAATATTTATTTTATTCTATTATTAGTAATTGTTGCTATAGCGGCAACAGAAATACATCATCTGTGAAAATTTCAACTGTCTAACTTATACGGTTCATGCGATACAATCTGGTGACAGACGGACTGACAGACGGACGGACGGACCGCGGAGTCTTAATAAAAGAGTCCCGTTTTACCCATTGGGTACGGAACCTTAAAAACGTTCAAAATCTAGACGCAATCTCATCTCATCTCAGCGACAATAAATATCAAATTAAGTTGATAACTGAGAAGCATTGTTGACAGATTGACACTAAGATTACATTACTATTGTTCCTAAAAGTTTGTAGAATTTTCCTGTCTAGACTGTCTTCTTCCACACCAACATCAAAATGTATCTATTCCAGAGTTCTAACGTAAATCATCTGCCCCACCTTATCCAACACCTATTTCACCGTGCAAGCCTCAAAATTGATCTCGCGAAGACATAACGTAGTATCAAAGTGCTGGCAAGCTGCCATGTAGGTAAAAAATGGTGTACCTGATCGAAAGTCTTGGATGTCTTCCTAATACAGTGTAGCATGTTCGGTTATGTCATCGAAGTATAGTAGTTTGTAGATAGCACTTTAAGCTTTATGTCGTAGAAAATAGAGACCGATTTGGTTACAGTGGAGTTGGTAAGTGGGTGTATTATTATCCTGTTGGTCGTAAATGTTATTTTGGTGGTTTATGATACTGCTTCTGCCCGCGATTTCGTCTGCGTCAAAGTTGATATTTTGTCTCACGGGTACCAGTATGAAATGGCCTATGTGCTATTCCAGACTATGATCTATCTCTGTGCTACATTTCATACAGATCCGTTCAGCCGTTCTGGAGTAAATGTAGTGAGTAAGTGTTATTGGGTTTTTCTATGAAATTCTTAGTAGCAGCTCGGAGTTAGGATTTGTGCCCGGTTAATAGCAAAAGGCTCGCCCCCTATTACATGGGAGTTGAACATACTGGCGAACTGTGGACGTGTATTGGTACACCTCTGCCTAACTCTTCGGGGAATACGGGCGTGATAGTATGTATGTATGTATCTTTTTATTTTTAATTACTAAATTGTTTATTATTGAGGACCATCCCTTCAAGTTTTGGTCTTCGTTTCACTCCACATTTTTCTGAAACTTTAGGAGTCTAGAAACAATAACATAAAAAGGTACTTTGCACCTTCATATAGTTATAAAAGACTTCAAAATTGCGCTCATAAAGCCATAATCCATACCGAAGCTGGCAAAGAGCCGTTCAGGTAAAAAATTAGCTTGCCCGTAAGAATTTAGGGCAGATTATTACTTGTTGTTTTTCGCCTGTCAACTTGTTTTCTTTACTTAGTATTTCACCTATAGGGCTAGCATGAGAGTGCTAAAGTAAAAGTATTTGATTCGATACATAAACATACATATGATTACGCCTGTATTCCCCGAAGGGTTAGGCAGAGGTGTACCAATGTTCACCCACAGTTCGCTGGTATGTTTTTTTAGGTCTCATGTAATAAGGGGTGAGCCTGTTATCATTAACAAATCCTAACTCCGAGCAGCTCCTGAGAATTTCCTAATGGAAAAACCCAATAACACTGTTATTAATGTCGTAAACCAAAAAAAAAAATTAATAATACTGAGCACTTGGAAATCGAATCCAGGACCCCATGCTCATCAGTCGCGCTTGCGAGCACGAGACCAACACGGGGCAGTTTATTGCAGTTATTTGATTCGTGTATATTTTCAAATTGAAAATACGATTATAAGCATTTGGTTTTTAACCCCCGACGCAAAATCAACGGGATGTTATAAATTTGACGTGTCTATGTGTGTCTGTGTGTCTGTCTGTGGCATCCTAGCTCCCGAACGCATGAACCGTTTTGATTTAGTTTTTTGTGTTTGAAAGGTTAATTAGTCGGGAGTGTTCTTACCTTTGTTTAATTAAAATCGGTTCAGCGGTTTCAAAGTTATCAGCTCTTTTGTTAGCTACGGTAGTGATTTTTTTCTTATGTCGGGGATTACTTAAAACTTAGGTTACAATTTTTTTAAATTTGTATCATTTTTATAATAAGTATAATAACGCATAATAAGTACCATACATTGTTTACTAGAAAAGATATTACGCACAGCAGTGTTGTGTCGGTTTGACGGATATGGGTGCCGGTGAAATTACAGGCACATGAGACATCGCAACTTTGTTTCTGAGATAGCGAAGAGGATTACCAATGACTCTGGTATTGCAGATGCCTACAGGCAGAGGGGACCACTTAACATCAGGTGGGCTGACGCGGCATGTTTGCCATCCAACGAAATTCAAAAATATATATATAAATATATTGGAAACTAAAAGTCATTTTATTCTGCAAACAAAGTGCGCAAATTATTTTTCATTTATTATCATGAAATTCCGCCTCGTTAGCCTAGTGGTCCTAAGCGCAACTGCTACGCTAGAGGTCTTAGGTTCGATTCCCAGGTCGAGCAAAAAGTGTTATTGGGATTTTCTATGAAATTCTCAGTAACAGCTCGGAGTTAGGATTTGTGCCCGATTAATGGCATTTAGGCTTGCACCCTATACATGGGATTTAAACATACCGGCGAACTGTGGGTGTACATTGGTACACCTCTGCCTAACCCCTTGGGGAACACAGGCTGATGGTATGTTATCATGAAATTATTACAATTATTACACACAAGCTTCCAATAAAAAGCAGCCTATATGCTTTTCAAACTACATTCTATCTATGTATCATATTCCATCCAGATCCGTTCAGCCGTTCTGGCGTGATTAAGTAACAAACATCCATCCATCCCTACTTTAGCATTAACATTTGTAACAATATAGTAAGATCAGTTTCATGTGAATCTTTTAATTATATGTTAAACATCATTACTTATGCAATGCCCCCACGATTAAGGATAGATGTCAATAGAGGTCAATTTACTGCCAAAATATCCCGGCTTAGATCTATACCAATTATACAGAGAAAAGATCTTCTTGTCTCTTTGTACCAAATAAGTACCACACTACTAGTACTAACATTTTTTTATTGTTTTATAATCATCTTCATTGTTTTCACATATTAGCAACAAGAATATTGTAACCAAGATTTTGTAAAAACCAAATTGGAAGAAGAGAGTGTCCATGGAGTTTCTTGCTCGTTCTTCTCTATAGAGACCTGCGCTTTGGAACGAGCAACTAGCTTCAACTTTTAAATGTAACTTCTTGACAATTCAAAAGTGCCTGTAAATGGTCTTATTGAAATAAATGCTTTGACTTTGACTTTTGACTTTGACTACTTGACGGATTTTAACCATTTTACCAGTAATAGATAGCTACATTATTCTTGAGTAATATAGGCTATACAACGTCACGCTACGACACACGGAAGCAGAGCAGTAACCAAAGACGTAACTTGTCTTAACGTAAATAAACCATGCGGACGAAATCGCATGCAGTTCGCTAGTCATATAAGGAAAGCTATATAAGCATTCAAAGTAAGGATAATATTGTCTTATCTCAGCTCCCTATCACCTGAAGACGTTATTCTGTTTCCTTATAAAAGAGACGTCAAAATAATGTCCCCATTCGCCAGACAATACGACCATTTTCGGCCATGAGTGCCCAAGGGAATACCCTATAACTTGCCTTGTAAAGAAACCTTTAAAACGAAGATAAAGTTATGGCATTTTTATGACATATCAGTTGTTAATGCGTGGAGGTCAAATGATTCAGATAACCTTGCTAAGAAATCTGCTCACCTCACTATAACATTATTAAACCGGCTTAGGATATTTAACGTTATAATCAATTTATTATGGACAAAATAACGACACTTTTGTGTTACACATATTGTTGAAATTACTGCATTTGGATCATCATCATCTACTTAGCCTTTTCCCAACTATGTTGGGGTCGGCTTCTAGTCGGTTAGACTATGATGCAGGGTGCAGCTGAATACCAGTGTTTTACATGGAGCGACTGCCTGTCTGACCTTCACAACCTAGTTACTGGGCAACACGATACCTCTTGGTAAGACTGGTTGTCAGACTTTCTGGCTTCTTACTATACGTAACGATTGTCAAAGATCTACGAATGACAGCCGGGACCAACGGTTTGACGTGCGTTCCAAGACTCGGGGGTGTCGCACCACCGACTTCGAAACTCCGGGCTGCTACTAAGAAATTCGTAATGGAAAACCATATAACACTTTTTTCCCGACCCGGGAATCGAACCCAGGACCCCGTGCTGATCAGTCGCACTTGCGACCACGAGACCAACGGGGCAATACTAATTACTGCTTTTGAATTATGTATATATTTTTTTAATGCCAATTATTCTACGTATACATTTCTTTATATTTATAGTGAAATAGCTTTTACTATACATAAACATTGAAACAACGGTAGAGTCGTAAAGTTATTTTTTAAAAGTTAGGTACCTATATCAAATTTAGTAAATTTATGTTTAAATGCCGCACTAACGCTGGTGTTCGCGCACCTCTTCGCCGTATAGCAAAAAAAATTAACACATTATTTGGTGATTTAGATCTATTCTCAATGTCTGCCAATAGCTTTTGAAGCTCTTTAATAAAATTAATTAATGACTTCGATATGTAGAGCATGTAAATTAGCTTGAGTTTAGTTTAAACATTTATATTTATTTATTATTATTTATTTATCAAAACTTTTTGCACATAATGTAAATAATACACTGTCCAAAAGCGGACTTAATGCCTTTGGCATTTTCTACCAGTCAACCTTAGGGTGATGCAGAGACCAAACATAGTAAGTAGGTGCAAGGAACAGAAAGTTTCCAGGAATAAAATATAATAAATACGTATATACATACATATAAACAAAATATACAGAGTAGAGAAAGATAAAAAATACATAGGTGGAGAAATATAAGTAACTAATTGTGTAACTGATTATATTCTGAGGAAGCGCATTCCAAAGGAAAACCGCCTGGACAAGAAAAGAAGATTTAAGAAAACCAGGGCGGTGAGAAGGACATCGTAGAAGACGATTATTGGACGAGCGAAGATGCTTACTGTGCGCAGAGCACAAGTATTGAAAGTGAGAAGTCAGATAGGAAGGAGAACTAGGTTTGTCTAGAATAGAGAACAAAGTAGTCAAGGCCCTTAACGCCCTGCGCTGTCTGATGGGCAACCATTTATGTATTTTTTCTTTCCTTTTCTCTTAGAAGTTTCACTCGCATGCAAATAGTTCTAATTTATTTTTTATTTTTTAAGATATAGATAACGTCGTGAGTTACACATGTACACATACTTTTTAAGTTTTAGCATGGTATAAAGAAATGTGTGTAACTATTGGTTTTCCCAAAATAAATAAAATAAATCAATGATATGCTTACGTTTTGTTTGCACTGTGTATTGGATAGTAGTGTAAACACATTTGGTACATTGAATTAGTTTGGTGTAATTAGTTAATTGAATTATTGAGAGATTGTGGGCTGGCTTTGGGTTGATTTTGGCAGTTCAAATTTCAATTATGGTAGCCCAGTGGTTGCTCATCCACGAGGTTAGGGTTCGCTACCGGACACAGGCACCAGAATGTGATATTTTTCTAATTAATGTGTACTTTCTAAGTTCGTCTTGGGCACACAGCGGTGAAGGAAATCATTGTAACTTATCTTACTATCTTAATAATATTATAAATGCGAAAGTTTGGGTGGATGGATGGATGTTTGTAACTCTTACACGCTTAAACGGCTGAACGGATCTGGATGTAATTTAGCACTGAGATAGGTTGTAGTGCATGTGGAATAACACATAGTATATTTTTTACCCTGGAAAAAATGTTCGGTTCCCCTGGAATAATAAATCAAATTTAACGCAGACGACGTCGCGGTTAGCAGTTAGTTATTAATAACATACCATCACGTGTGTATTCCCTGAAGGGTTAGGCAGAGGTGCACCAATGTATATCCACAGTTTGCCGCTATGTGTAAGTCCTAAGTAACAGGGGGCGAGCCTATTATCATTAACTGGACACAAATCCTAACTCCGAGTATTTCATAGAAAAACCCTTTAACACTTTGCTCATCCTGGGAATCGAACCCAAGACCTCTAACGTAGCAGTCGTGTTTTGGACCACTAGGTTAACGAGGCAGTTAATCAATATGAGTCTGAAAACGCCAATTCGCCTTGAGCAAGCATGGTGGTCAATGCTCGTGCCTTCTCTGTACGAGTATGAGAAAATGCGTTTGCCCTACAGTGGGGAAATAATAGGCTGGTATTATCTTATTCTCTCCAAAATCGGTCTCAGCACATAACTTCAAGAGTATTTCAATTACATACCAAACTTAGTTCAAGCCCTTCAAGAGCTTAGCAGATTACCCTACTAATAATCCGAACTATACATAGATTATTTCGTACAGTCCAGTGGATTCAGCGTGTCAAGATAGTTCAATTAATCAAGTGGCTAGACAATATAAATAGTATACAAACACGCTATTGTGGTCTGCCCCATAGTCGTGTCTAAGAAAGTCCATCAATTACTTCCTTTACGTCTATATAAAGCACTAGCGACCTGCCCCCGACTTCGTCCGCATTAAGTTACGTCTTTTGGTTACGTAGGAATAATGTAGCTATCTACTGGTGAAAGAATTTTTTAAATCGGTTCAGTAGTTTCGGAGCGCTTAAGACCATTAGGCTAACGACGCAGTTACCATAATTATCATAGCATAACATACCATCACGCCTGTATTCCCCGAAGGGTTAGGCAGAGGTGTAACAATGTACACCCACAATTCGCCGGTATGTTTGGGTCCTATGTTATTACATAGGACCCAAACATACCGGCGAATTGTTGAATTGGGGGCGAGCCTATTGCCATTAACCAGGCAACCATAAGTATTGTTCTAAAATAAAAGGAGCCTAAGTTACTCCTTACAACATCAGCTAGCTGCAGTTGAAAGTCCCGTCAAAATCAATCCATTTTAAATATTGGTATTTTCAGTGTTGTCACTCTTAATTTTATTTTAAAAGAGGTTTCAAACATACACTTCAATTATATTTATTTGTATAGGTTATGTACTATGGATTAGTGAAACTCCCTTTGTTTTTTCAGCCACTGGTAATAACAGGTGTGAGTCTACAGGAAACCGGAAACATAAAAACGTATCCTTTGTCTGCGAAAAGAGATTTTTTTTTTAATTCTTGGGTAGATGACACCATCGAACGAAAATTCCAAGACACAACTTCACAAAACAAATAGTTTATTTAACCCTGAAAATCCGATATTTTTTTAAATAACTATAAAATTAGATTAACATTTAAAATAGATTAAATTTTGATTTAACTGCCTCGGTAGCCTAGTGGTCCTAAGCGCGACTGCTACGCTAGAGGTCTTGGGTTCGATTCCCAGGTCGAGCAAAAGGTTTTATTGGGTTATTCTATGAAATTTTCAGTAGCAGCTCGGAGTTAGGATTTGTGTCCGGTTAATGGCAATAGGCTCGCCCCCTATTACATGGGACCTAAACATACCGGCGAACTGTGGGTGTACATTGTTACACCTCTGCCTAACCCTTCGAGGAATACAGGCGTGATGGTATGTAATGTTTATGTTATAAAATTGGATTTTTGGTGGCTTTGAAATCAATAAATAGTTAGTGAATTGGGATTGCAAATAAGTAACGTCAGAGTTTGTATTGTGGTACAAAATCCATGGGGGAATCGCGTTTTGACAGCTCATAAAAAGTACGTCATTTGATTAATGAAAATTAATCTATTCAATAGGCAAGACAAAACTTTTTATTTTTGTGTATGTCTGTCTGTCACCAGCATTTGTTTCAGAAACAATCCTTTCATCATCATTATCATCATCATCATTACGTAGGACGTCCACTGCTGGGCATAAGCCTATATATATTTCCAAAACGATCCTTTACCACGCTTAAAAAAATATTCTAACACACGCGATTTAAAGATCTAATTTGAACGGCAAATGATTTGTTATCTCGAAGGAGTGATGGTATAATGAGCGATAATCTTTTGATAATAATATTAATGAGCGGCTTAGAGTATTAGTACATATAATAATAGATAATTTTCACACGGCCTGTTAGGGTTTAGTGCAAAGACAATAGCATTATGTGATTATTCCCGTTGTTTACTACCCTATTGGTCTCCAGGTTACAAGCACGACTGCTAAGCTTACGGACCTGGGTTCGATATTTTTAAGAATTTCTCAGTAGTTTGTAAAATAGTGGTGTTACACCTCGGTGACTCCGAACGCAAAATCTAAACTTTGCAACCAATTTCTTGAGCCTTGGAACTTTGAAGCATCTGGCGGAGACTGCCACTGCTTTAAAAATGTGTTAGAAGCTTAAAAAGTTATTATCTAATATTAATGCTAGCCTGTTCAAGTATACCGTACCAAGTACACCAACTAATAATAAGACGATATAAGCAATTCGTTCTGCAATAATATTTATATAACCCATCTCAAAATTCGATTCCAACAGCAATTTCGAATCGTTTTAACAACTTGCATATGATTCAATAAAACTATTTCCATTTAGATATTTTGCTCAGCATGCGTTGTATTGTACTATTTTATATAATTTGTTTATATTTACGATTAATCGAATTGAGTCCCACTAAAAGACCTTTAAAAGGAAGACGGATAATAGGCGGAGAAGACGCTGACGAAACCAAATACCCATACATCGTAAGATTGCAATTTGAAATATTAATTTTTGATGATGTCTCTAAATCAATTATTGTTTTATATGTGCACGCGTGTACTGGTGCTGTTATAAACCCTGCTTGGACACTAACAGCTGCTCATTGCTTGAACGATATTAAAAAGCAGGAACCAAAAATAGTTATGGGGGACCTAAAAACAAAAGTAGACGAATCAGAAATAAAAATAACAGATTTAGTATCAAAAGTGGATATTGTCATTATATACGGACCTTGGAATAACGCAAGGATTAGCAAAGTGATATACTCTGTGATACACCATTCTTTCAAAGTAAGAATGCTCGACATAATAAATGACATAGCGTTAATTCGAAATAAACCAATCAGATTGAATCAGTACGCGCGCATAAGTTCTTTAGATTACGCAACTATAATTGGTCATGAAGTCATGTTGACTGGTTACGGAATAGTAAATGATACCATAAACTCTGTGCCAGTGGCGGAAGATACTGCGGTACTGAGAAAGCCTTTACAATTATTAGATGCTTTAATAGTGTCGTGTGAAAAGTCAGAAACTCAGCTTATAGGAGGAATGTGTTTAGCGAGGCGATGTGCTAAGCTGTCTGGTATATGTCCGGGGGACTCCGGGGGACCGCTGCTCCATTCTTCTGGTGTAGTTGGCGTGAACTCTATCGGTACATTGCAACTTGAAAAATTCTGCAACCTAGACCCATACACTCCATTTTATGATGCTGCAGGTGTCACACCAACCAGCCCTTACATCGACTGGATCAGTTCTACCATCGAAAATGGAGTTCACAGGAATAATGAAGCTATGATCGATGATACAGAGAGTGTTCCTATTAGTGTTGTTTAAAAATAATGCTCTGATAGCAACTTCCTCTGGTTTTCTTCACCCGTGTTAAATTACGTCTTTGGGTACTGCTTTGCTCCCAGGCGTCGTAGCGTGATCTTAAATCGATCTTAAAGCTCGTTTAAACAAACAAAAGTTCTGGTTTTTATAATATATCTCTTAGTATATATTGTTAAGTCCAATTCGAACAAATCAGCGTCCGGGATGCGCTGGAGCAAAATCTCAATTTGACTACTTTTGTCACATGCATTGTTTTGAGTTAAGCGATTTTGAACTATCCGACGAGAACGGATAATTTGTTTGAAGGATAAGCTCGGACTGTATTTATCTATGCTAATATTATAAAGAGGAAAGATTTGTTTGTTTGTAACGAATAGGCTCCAAAACTACAGGACCGATTTTAACCATTCTTTAACCAATATATAGCTACATTATTCCGGAGTAACATAGGCTATATAACATCACGCTACGACCCACGGGAGCGGAGCCTGTAGTAACAAAAGACGTAACTTAACGCGGGTGAAATTAGCTACGCGGACGAAGTCGCGGGCAGGTCGCTAGTAAATACTATTTTGACGTGAACTTTTGACAACGTGACGTTTTTTAGGGATATTGGAATCGCACGTTGGTTTAACCACGTCGAGCGGCTATCAGCTCACCTTAGTCTTATCGACCACCATCGTAGCAAACTTGGACTGGCAATAAATATACTGAAAATGCCTCGACTGATGACTGCCTCGGTAGCCTAGTGGTCCTTAGCGCGACTGCTACGCTAGAGGTCTTGGGTTCGATTCCCAGGTCGAGCAAAAAGTGTTATTGGGTTTTTCTATGAATTTCTCAGTAGCAGCTCGGAGTTAGGATTTGTGCCCGGTTAATGGCAATAGGCTCGCCCCCTATTATATGGGACCTAAAAACATACCGGCGAACTGTGGGTGTACATTGGTACACCTCTGCCTAACCCTCTGGGGAATACAGGCGTGATGGTATGAAAATGTTTTGTGGTGATGTCTTTTTTATATCGTAACCCAATCCTAGGAATATTTCCTAGTGAATGTAATTTGGCTACGGAACCCTAAAAATGGTGCACCAATTCGATAAAAAGTAATAATATTTCCATAAATGTTCAGTTTGATTTTTAAATAAATTGATTTTTTATATCATCTGATAGCAAACAAACGGACAGCTCACCCGATGTTAAATGACCACCGCAGCTTATTTGCAATACCACATAACTTATATGTAACAACATAAATACAAACAGGACATTATAACTTGTATTGAACTAAAGCTAGTACTTCTAGCTTTATTTTTTTTTAATTAATAAATAAATCAGAGCATTATAAAAAAAATAATAAACATTTGCATTGTTAAAAGTTTATTCATTAACTACATATCCCATGTACTTTCGCAATATTTACACAGAGAAACGTTCGCACAACGCAAAATGCTAATGCCGTGCAAACACATACCCCTTTCACACATTTGCTTACGTTTTAGAATAATTAATAGCTACCATCTTTGTTTACTGTCAGGGCGTAGAATTAAAACGTGATTGGATTCAAGCAAGACGGTATTTTCAAGAGAAAACGCGGCCGGAATGATTTTTGGAAATTAGGTATTAGAACAAACTATCGCTGTCGGTCTGCAGGCACGGTGTACGATCAAAAACAAAGAAATAAATATTTTAAGTAACCCTCGACAGAAGAAGAAATCACTACGGTAGATAGCTAATAAAAGAGCTGATAACTTTGAAACCTTTGAACCGATTTTCATCAAACAAAGCTAAGAACACAAAAAAGAAATCAAAATCGGTTCATGCGTTTGGGAGCCATAATGCCACAAACATACATACACAAACACGTCAAACTTATAACACCCCGTCGTTTTGGCGTCGTGGATTAAAAACAGTACCAATTTAATATTACTTTGTAATTTCAGTTCCTTGGATTTTCAACACACGGTGCTGAGCCGAGCGACAGAAAACGAACAGCGTGCAAGGTAAAGTAATATTAAAATAATACTTTTTAAAGCAGGGTTGCCAGCTAATTAATCACTGCTTAGTATCTGCAACTATACGAAATTTGATTGCATTATACATAACCATTCTATAAATCGATTTTACTTCGTAATTTCATAAAACTAAGATACTGTATTTTAATGATGATTCGTTTTAAATTTATTACTTTTTTAATCTCTGACAGTAAGTGCTTTTTAGTACTGGTCACATTCCAATAATCTTATAACGCTTTTGTAGTTAAAACAAAACAGCAGCAGCTCGGAGTTAGGATTTGTGCCCGGTTAATGGCAATAGACTCGCCCCCTATTACATAGGACCTAAACATACCGGCGAACTGTGGGTGTACATTGTTACACCTCTGCCTAACCCTTCGGGGAATACAGGCGTGATGGTATGTTGTAGTTAAAACAATCTGAAACTTTGAAAAAATAAAATCAAAGACTTACACAGACTACCGAACGAGACCTCAACCCACTCAAGAGGTCACAATCAGGAACTTTAGCCCGACGACACTCCACTTCATCATAGTTACTGTTGTCAAGTTGACAATACTTTATCTCCATCTCTATTCTATTATTTACATTTTAAAGTTTATTTTTAACACGTTTTAAATTAGTGTGGCTTCAAACCGGGCACGTGCAAGTACAAATATGACATTTTCTATTTCATATGTACTTCCTAAGTTTATCTCGGATATCACCGACATTGGTGAAGGGTAATATCGTGCTGAAACCTGGACTTATCTATACTAATATTAAAAAGCTGAAGAGTTTGTTTGGTTGAACGCGCTAATCTCAGGAACTATTAGATGATATGTACTATTTGATAGTTCACTTATCTAGGAAAGCTATAGGCTAAATAACATCACGCTACGATCAACAGACAGAAAAAACTACGCGGACGAAGTCGCGAGCAGAATCTAGTAGTTATTATAGTTATTATAAGTTTGTTAGCCTGTTCACCATATAGCTTGTTCAAGTGTATACCGAGCACACCAACCAATAACAAGGCGATATAAGCAATTCGTTCTGCAATAATATTTATATTACCGATTTCAGATTTACATTCCAACAGTAATTTGAAATCATTTTAATAACTTACTTACGATTCAATAAAACTATTTCCATTTAGATATTTTGCTCAGCATGCATTGTATTGTACTATTTTATATATTTTGTTTATATTTACGATTACTTGAATTAAGTCCCACGAAAAGACCTTTAAAAGGAAGACGGATAATAGGCGGAGAAGACGCTGACGAAACCAAATACCCATACATCGTAAGATTGCCATATCAAATATTATTGGTCCATGAAGTAATCCAATTTCGTATGGTCCTATATGCGCACACGTGTACAGGTGCTGTTATACAGCCCACTTGGACACTAACAGCTGCTCATTGCTTGCTCGATATTGAAAAGCAGAAACCAACAATAGACATGGGCGAGCTAAAAACAAAATTAGACGAATCAGAAATAAACATAGCAGATTTAAAATCAAAAGTGGATATTGTCATTATTTATGGACCCTTGAATAACGCAACGATTAGCAAAATTATATACTATGTAATACACCCTTCTTTCAAAATGAGAATGTTTGACATGCTAAATGACATAGCGTTAATCCGAAATAAACAAATCAGATTGAATCAGTACGCGCGCATAAGCTCATTAGATTACGCAACTATGATTGGTCATGAAGTCACGCTGACTGGTTACGGGATAGCAAATGGAACCTTAAACTCAGTGCCAGTGGCGGAAGATACTGCGGTACTGAACAAGCCTTTACAATTCTTAGATGCTATAATAGTGTCGTGTGACAAGAGAGAAATGAGGCTTAGAGGAGGGATGTGTTTAGCGAGGCGATGTGCTAAGCTATCTGGACTATGTCCGGGAGACTCCGGGGGGCCGCTGCTCCATTTATCTGGTGTGATTGGCGTGAACTCTATCGGTACATTGCAACTTGATCAATTCTGCAAACTGGACCCATACACTCCATTTTATGATGCTGCAGGTGTTACACCAACCAGCCCTTACATCGACTGGATCAGTTCTACCATCGAAATTGGAGTTCACAGGAATAATGAGACTATGATCGAAGATTCGGATAGTATTCCTGTTGATATTATGTACATACCATCAAGTCTGTTTTCCCCGAAGGGTTAGGCAGAGGTGTGCCAATGCACACCCACAGTTCGCCGGTATGTATGTCCTGTTACTATTGTTTAAAAAAACTAAAACCCGAATACAACAAAAAAAACGACGCTGGAACACTTTGAAACAACATTTTCAGGATGCTGAAATAAACTATATCATTTCATTGCATTCATTCATAAACAATTTACATTGTGTTGAATTCAAATATACATGCAAATACAATATAATTAGAAAAAAAATAACTGCCTCGGTGGCCTAGTGGTCCTAAGCGCGACTGCTACGCTAGAGGTCTTGGGTTCGATTCCCAGGTCGAGCAAAAAGTGTTATTGGGTTTTTCTATGAAATTCTCAGTAGCAGCTCGGAGTTAGGATTTGTGCCCGGTTAATGGCAATAGGCTCGCCCCCTTTTACATGGGACCTAAACATACTGGCGAACTGTGGGTGTACATTGTCACCCCTCTGCCTAACCCTTAGGGGAATACGGGCGTGATGGTATGTTATGTTATGTAAAAAAAAAAAACAAGGTTACTGGGGAAAAAAGAACAGCACAAAAAGAAAAGCCGTACTTTAATAACGTGTGACTACGGCCTTTCTTTCCGTAAAAATGAAACAAGTTTAAGTTATTAAAGAATAAAATAATCGAATTGAGACCCTCCACTAGACGTTTAAAGGGAAGAATAAAAGTAGGCGGAGAAGAGGCTGATGGAGCTAAATACTCATACGTTGTTAGTCAGCAATATCATGCTATAGATGAGCCAGTGCCGTTAAAAGCCGAATATTTGGCCTTCTGTTTTAGCACCTACTTGAACACTAACGTCAGCTCATTGTTCAGAACAAAAAAGAACCATAGAGCTTAACGGAACAGTTAAGTTAATAACACCAGCCGTAATCCGGAGCTTTTGATAACGAAACGATAAACATTACTAGATTGATAAGACCATTTACATGCACTTTTGAATCGTCAAGAAGTTACAGTTGAAGGTTTAAGCTAGTTGCTCGTTCCAAAACGTAAGTCTCTATGGAGAAGAACGAGCAGGAAACTCCACGGACTCTCTTTTCCTTTAATTTGGTTTTTACTAAATCTTGGTTACAATATTCTTGTTGTTTCTTTATGTGAATACAATGAAGGTGAAAATAAAACAATTAAATTTAAAAATATAATAATATAGCTGTAAGTCATGGCAGATAAGAGATGACCAATGCCAACATAGCTTTAATTAGAAATGAACCTATCAGATTGAAGCAGTACGCCCGCGCGATCGTATTAGATTACGTAACTATGATTGGTCGTGAAGCTGTTTTAACTGGTCATGGATTGACCTATTCTTTCGTAGGATCTGTACCTGTTGTGAATGATACTACCTATGACGCCGAAGATGTCTTTACAAATATTAGAGGGCTTATGGCGCTTCCCTGACCAAATAACCTTGAGCGTTCTTTCACACTGCGCCCCGTTCCCTGCGCACGCCCCTTTCTCGTATAATTCATTCAATTTTTCGAATTATTTTAATAAAAAAAAGCAAAGCTACATTTTGAAATAAAATAAACGTGTAATATTTAGATTTTTTAATTATCTATTCATTAGTGTAATTCTCAAATTAATACAACGTTACCTGTGGTGGCGCATAATTATTTCTGACGACAGTATATTTAGTTTTTTTTTTTTTGTTTTGTTTATACTTATTTTATACCTACCTTTTTTTGCGTTAGGCTTGAAGAAACAAACATTTTTATGTTAAATACGTCACCTTCGCGTGAATTTAATAAGGTTTTTCTATCTTGCTTCCTTTTTATAAAAAAATAATAAACCCGAAGCGATATTCATCATGTTATTATGCTGGAGGTATTGCAACTACGAGTCCACACATCGATTGGATAAGTGATATGAAGACCCCTCAGCAACATTATTCTTCTATCCAAAATGAGCATGTTTCGGTTCGTGTTTGAGACATTGTAATTGCACGTTGTTTTAACGCACGCTAACCCTCTAATACAGACAGAATAAAATTATTCCAAGTTTAAGCCTATCAAAGTGATTGGTTATTCCTAGAATAGTTACTGCTTTCCTTGGTTATTACTAAGAGAGAGTAAGTGTTTATCATCTCTTCACGCCTGTATTCCCCGAAGGGATAGGCAGAGACGCCTTAACACGTCCACATTGTTTAAAACAACTGTTATTTTCTTTTGTTCTATTATTCTATTTCACTGTTTCTCTTAAAGAAGAATTTTTATTTTGTTTTTTTTTTTTTTTTACTATTCAAAATTTTATTTTCTTGTATTGAAAGTCGAAAATAAGGTTATACATCTCAAATATTGGATTGATTTAAACTTATGTAAACGCAATTCTGACCCCCAAGATACAGGCTCTGCCTAGTTTGAGGATTGCCGTTATTTATAATACATTTTTATCTAAAATTGTTACCTAACATATAATAGCATAGCATAATATTAAGTACTTCTACGTTTATTTTGTTTTGTAACAATGGACCAATAAATTATTCTTCTTCTTATCTTAGTCCTAGATCATCGGTTCAAACTTGGACTGGCAATAAAATGTAGCAATTGTTATTGCTTGTTTTACTATCAGTAATTATTTCTTTCTTTTTTTATGTTATTGTATGGCAAATAAGCCGATAGATGGCCCACCTGATGGCAAGTGGTCACCGCTGCCTATAGATATTTACAATACCGGAGGCCTTGCAAATGCGTTACCAGCCTAGAGACAAAGCGAAAATGTCTCACGTGAATTTCAATACTTCGACATCTATACCCCTCAAATTGGCTATGGTGGTAGTACAAAGTATCAGTTAGTAATGACAAAATAAGTAACAGCTTTTACTAAATGTTTTTAAATTATTTGTCTGTCTGTTTGTTTGCTTCGGCCAATCTCCGAAATGGCTATACCGATTTTGGGGGGTCTTTTACTAGCAGATTGCTAATGTTATAAGAAGTAACTTATGCTACTTTTATTTCCGAAAAGAATTAGGGCTACGCGCAAATTAATTTAATCCTCACTGAAAAGCGACACTGTCCTGGCCATAAGCTAATATTCACTTAAATACAGACGACATAACTTGACACGTATGTGACGTCATAAGATCCCAAGAGTACCTACTTCCGTACTCAGTAATTGACACAGGTACCTTACCTCTCATCTTGTCTATATAAATTCCTCCTTCCATATTTTTTTATTGCCCACCGGTAAAAGTGCTGCAAAATCATAATATTTTATCGATGTCGAAAAAATTACCCAAGATTTCTCATGTTTAATAATAACTAGACACAGCCATCAAATACTCACAGACACATATACATAGATACAGACGTCAAATGTGAAGTTATAAAAGGACGCTTCGGTATTTTTCCAAAATGATTCTGGATAAGATTCTCTAATAATAACTTAATATCGTCTTGTAAGAGGGAAAATGTCAAATCGCTAACGCCTGATTGAATTGTAATAGCAAACTCACACTAACGCAACAGACGTCTCTCAGTTACACAAGTATTTCTATCTCTAGAAACAGATACCTACTAATAAATAATTTTGAAGTGTCTGTTTTTATTGTCAAAATAACAGGATTTTCACTAAATAGGTACAAAACGTTTACACGGCACTAAAGCAAAAGCCATCATTTTGTTCGTTTGTTTCGGTAATCTCCGAAACGGCTTGACCGATTTCGACGAGACGTTCACTGACAGATAGCTGATGTGACACGAAGTAACCTAGACTACTTTTATTTACAAAAAGGTTAAAGAACAAAGATTCCAAGCCATAAAAATAAAATTCCGTTAATAATCGATATTTACGCGGAAAAACCCACGGGCATAAGCTAGTAAATAATGTGTTTAAGTTCTGGGCTCGAGAAATATTGATGTTGTTACTTCAACGTTCTCGATTGCTTAGGCTTTATTATGAAACGCAGTTTTGATATTTTTTTGTTTAGTTTCAATGATTTGTCGAGATGACACAGGGACGGACTATGAATTTGTGGGGGTTTTTTTTTGTTGCCGGGGTGGAAAATCCTCATGGATGTCCACCGCCCTGGGGGGGCGGAGGGGTCTGTCAGACTCTTACTGACTAAAAACCACCCCGGTGTTCCATTCCCAGTTCCATATGCCGGGAACTTATGCGCCTTCCGCGGTCCCCGACTGGTGCCGGCCCGCCACCGCGGGCCTCCTCAGGGGGGGGAATAAGATGTGACTCCCCCTGCGTCGTCAAAGAGTGGCGCGCGTGGATCACTACGCCCCGCCGCCTCGGGTCCAGTTGAATAGGGGGTGGCGGACGTGGGTCCTTGGGCCCCTGGGCTAACACTACATAGGGGCCTATCTAATTAAAGAAACTCATTTTTATTTTGTAAATAAGTTTTATGTTAGTCTTGTTTTCTATAATGATGTATAGGATACCTTGAGCCAAATTAGGGCAATAATAATAATAGAAATGATGTCAGAATACTTAGTAGATAGAGCCTACTAGGGTCAGTGCCTGCCAGGGTTGCGGAATTGGTTTAAAGTAGTTGAACGAAGGGTGGAACGCATTAAGAGGAACACGAATGGGTTTTAGTTAGTAAAAATGTGACACTCCCTTTCGCTCCGCCTAAGGCGGAAGAAGCCATTTGATGATTTCCCATCTTTAAAAAAAGGTACAGTGTCATTCCTTAATAATAAGTGAACATACCATCACGCCTGTATTTCCCGAAGGGTTAGGCAGAGGAATACCCACAGTTTGCCGGTATGTTTTAGGTCCCATGTAATAGGGGGCGAGCCTATTGCCATTAACCGCACACAAATCCTAACTCCGAGCTGCTACTGAGAAATTTGTAATGGAAAAATCCAATAACACTTTGCTCGACCTGGAAATCGAACTCAGGACCCCATGCTCATTAGTCGCGCTTGCGACCACGAGACCAACGGGGCAAAATAAATGATTAAAGGACTAATCTCGATCATCACCTAAGGAGGCTCTCTTAGGGCAGTTGGATCAAGGGGATTCAGGAAACGGAACTCCTAGACACGGCGCGTATTGCTAGGAGATTCCTTTCTCAGGAGCCCGACCAGCGGTGGCTTGGACCCTGTTCTCGATACCGGAGGGCTACTATTTTTTATATTTCTAAACGTTCTTATTTTTATAACAATATTTAAAAATGTATTTAATATGTATTAGAAATAAATGAATAATTATAATAATATACTTCATAATTAATGAGTTTTTCATTTCGTCCACCGAAAAATTCTTCCAGAAAATTTGCTAATATCTTCATTAAGCTCATCAATTAGTGATTGCTAAACTGAATACACACACACGAGTGAACAAAATAATGTGCTTACTTAGGCGTAGGTACATTTTCAAACAATTCCGTCCTCTCATGCTGGCGTGTAATTAATTTACAAGAGAAAGATTCCTCATGATATTAGGGCCTCGGGAACAGCGAGTGAGTGGATGTTTGGCTAAGTGCCTATAATGGGTGTAACTGAATTAATGAAGGAAGAGGGTCTACATTATACTTCCGGCCGAATCTCGGTAACGGTAGCCAATTTCAACCGAAACTAACCAAGTACTTATTATTTTTTTGACCACTGCAACTTCTGAAAGCCAGAATCAACCGTGGTAATCACCAAAAAAGCGCCAAGGCAATGAAGTTCAATCAGTCTGTCTGTTTGCTCAAGATAATCTCCTAAATGGTTGAACTGATTTTGGTGGCACTTTCATTGGCAAGTAGCTGATGTTATAAGGAGTAACTTACGATAAAGTCGGAGGCATAAGCTAGCAGGAAATAAAAATAGTACTTGATTATTTAATGGGAAATTACGAATGTAAATAAAGGCCCATTGTCAATGCAAGGCCATTCTATCTTCGCTTATTTTATGGCTCCATTCAAAAACTGTGTCACGCAGCTTACATTTCCTTACACCACATTTGCTGTTAATGATGACATCATTTGAGATAAAACGGTACTTAATCTTGTAGCAATAAAGCCTACATTCGAATGGCAATACGTTTTCTTAATGTTATAGAATGTTTGTCATACTTAAAAACTAAAATTAGGCATAAAATGTTTTGGGATTCTTTTTTTGTATAATTTCTCGGTTTGTGGTTGAATTATTGGGTTCAATTATGTCGAAATATGGCGGTTAATATCATTGTTCCAGATGTTTCTTTAAGCATAAGACTAGCCATAATAAAATAAGACAGTATTATTTTATTAGTTGGAAGGATTTTCTATGAATTACCGTAATTACCGTATATTAATACCGTATATTAATTACCGTATCGAGCCAACTCATTTTCTAAACATATGAACCAATGAATTAAGCATTTTTTTAAAATCTTTTTAATTATTGTAATTCTAAGTGAAACACTTAGAATTACAATAATTACACGGTGTTTGAAAATATGTAATAAATGTGTAAGGTAATTCACTAGCAATTAAACATTCATACATACCATCACGCCTGTATTCCCTGAAGGGTTAGACAGAGGTGCACCAATGTTCACACACAGTTCGCCGGTGTATTTAGGTCCCATGTAATAGGAGGGCGAGCCTATTGCCATTGACCGCGCACAAATCCTAACTCCATGCTGCTACTGAGAATTTCTAAAAATACCTGAAGAAAAATATCTATTACTTAAAATACCTGAAGTAAACAAGTCATAATCAATTCTCAATAACACATTTGCTTAAACCAGGGGTTCTTAAACTTTTTCAGTTTGCGGAGCACTTACAGGTTCCGTATTTTATCTAGCCTACCTAGTCCACCCTAGCTAGTCCATGTGGCCGCGATAGATGCTCTGGGCATCGGGAGCCGCGAGACCCGGCCACCGTAAACGCGGGCCTGTGGACGGTGAGCAATGGGTAGCTCACCGTCCTTACATTGCCTAACAACAATATTAATATAGATAATATAAAATTAGTTTATTCTAATTTTAGGCTATAATATAGGCATGGACGCAGTATATTATGTTAATCGATAGATGTTACTTACAACTCCATTTTAAAAAGCCACAAAGCCTTCACTTAATTTTAACTTTCGTTGGATTTAACTGTTCAACAGAGAGGTAACTACAATCTGCGTAGTTTTAATTATTTTAGTAAAAAAAACCTTATATAACTATAATAACCTTAACCTTATTTAATTATAATAAATAATAATATAATAATAATTATTATATCGTGATAATAATTTTAGAGAAAGGAGTCAGCGATAGCATGACTGTTGACTGGACAGCATGGAAAAAGAAAACGTGTTGCGCCGACTCCAAGTAACATGGAATGAGGGCAGGAAGATGATGATGATGATATTACACGTGGTAAAGGAAGCTAAGTTTTGATATTTAACGAGTGAGCGCAACATGCAGCGAATGCGATTAGATTTTCTTTTATTTTATCTCCGGAGTATGATAAAAAGTAAACTTTTTTACTCTCTACGGTGCAACAAGACGTTGCGGCGCACACTTTAAGAACCCCTGGCTTGTCCTAAACCAGCGCCAAGTCATAACTAGATTTACAGGTAAACCTAGGTAGTTGGATAGCGATGTAGGCCATAAATGTCCAAACAAATATGTTTTATGCCTACTTTTATGGCTTTTCGTTATAATGATGGTATTTTCAGACACTTAATGGTTATAATATCTATGTTTAGGGCAATAACATGCCTAGCTAGTATTATCTAATCTTTATGCAGACTAGCAAAGTACGCCGGAAATATTATAGTGCACAAGAGTGTGCGCAAACACAGGTGCACTCCCTCTTCCCTAACTCTCATAGTCCGATGGGACGGCAATCCAACACAACCGGGAAATATCAGGCGCAGGACCAACGGCTTCACAAGACAGTGTCACACCACCAACTTCCAAACTTCAGGCTGTCACTGAGAAATTCGAAATGGAAAAGCCCAATAGCACTTTTTTCCCGGCCTGGAAATCGAGCCCAAGACCCCTCGCTCAACCGTCGCGCTTGCCACCATGAGACCAACGGAGCAGCCAATAATATGCCTATGTAAATATAGAAAATAAGCTTCTGCTAGCGACTTCGCCCGCGTAGTTTTTTCACCCGCATTACTCACTCGCATTACGCACTCGTTTTTGGTTACTGCTCCACACCAATGTGTCGCAGTGTGTTGAGTTTGGATGTGTGCGTAACCACTCCTAATGTCAATTTGTTTCCTTCAATACAGTTGCAATACAGACCTCGTTTACTAAACCCGCGTTTCATTTCTCTCGCCGCGAGTCGAAATCCTGAGCAGTCAATAATCAACCTTATCTACATTAAAACACAGTGTGATGTTATATAGCCTAAGGCCTTCTTCGATAAATAGACTATCCAACACAAAAAAAATTTTTCAATACTACCGAATAGTTCCTGAGAGTAGCGCGTTCAACCAAACAAACAAACTCTTCAGCTTTATAATATTAGTATTATAGGTATAAAAGATCCTACTGCAGAGCAAAGGCCTCTTCTGAAACACAGAAGGCACTAGCAGTGATCACCTTGCTTTGCGAGACTTACCTATAGCAATTATAAATCCAGGTTCCTCACGATGTCAAAGATGTCTAAGATAAACTTAGAAAGTACAAATGAAATAGAAAAATGTTACATTGGTACTTGTCCATGCTAGTTGAGAACCCTCACCTCACTCAGGAAGAGAGACTTGTTTTTTTTAAGAATCGGAAATCAGCAAGTGATTTCGTCCGCCCAGTGTGAATGTCAGACTCTTACTGATTAAAACCCACCCATGTTCTTTCAATGCCCTTTGCGTTCCAGGGCCACGGTAACTCTTTCGAAAAATTCTGTAACCCTAACAGGCACTGGCCCTAGCAGGCCCCGTCGACAGTGCTGATATCTCTTTGAGGCGCGCGTGGTTCTGATTGGACGGCGAGCTATGTCCGCAGGCCCGCGCCTTCGTTGGCCGGGAATCGCCTTGCGATTATTGGTTTTTTATCTTTGTTACCTCAGAATTTAGTATTTTTTTTTTGCCGGGGCTGCGGGTTGTTCGTAAGAGATACCGCGCCCCCGGAACGCAAAGGGCACATGAAGTAACATGGATGGGGTTAGTCAGTAAAAGTCTGACACTCCCTTCCACCCCGCCCAGGGCTGGGTAAATCATTTGATGACGTCCCATCCGAAAAAAAGGGGAAAGAAAACACGAGCGCAGTCGCAGACAAAAATTAGTCCATAATAAAACAGCGAAGGAACTTAATATTCTTTATCCCATCTCACATTCCACTGTGTGAAGCAGCAACGTGCCCCATCTGCGCTCAGACTAAACTTTAGCTTTAATTAACTTTATAATGATTAATCACCCAGTTAACTATTCAAAATTAACGTCGGTTAAACAAATTGCTTATGTTAGTCTTCAGTGTACATTTGAACACTATTTGCAAAGTTTATCATAATCCCTATTTCAGTTTGTCAATGTCTCAAGATGGCTTTGGGTTTAGTCCTGGTTTTATAGAAAACCCAATAACACTTTGCTCGACCGGAGAATCGAACCCAAGACCTCTAGCGTAGCAGTCCCGAGTAATATAATAAGAATAATAATAATTGTTTATTTGTAAATAGGAGCCCATTTACAATAATTTATATTACATACCATTACGTCTGTATTCCTCGAACGGTTAAGCAGAGATGTACCAATGTACACCCACAGTTCGCCGGTATGTTTATAATTTATATTACAAAATACAAATAGAGCACAGATTCTTATTAGCATGAACTAGGTTGAACCTAACAGCTGCTTGGTAACAGCTTTGTCGATTACGTAATCACTGAGCATCGTCTCCAGCGTTTGATTTCCAGGTCAGGCAAAAAGTGATATTGAGTTTTTCCATTATTAATTTCTCAATAGCAGCCCGGTGTTGTCTCAGAAATTGTGATCCGTCCTAAAAGTTAGTGTAATAAAAGAATAAACAAAACCGGACTTTATCCCTTGGAAAAAAAAGTTAACAATGAATCGTTATCGTAGAAATAACAAAACGCAGCTTATAGCCAGTTCTCGTGAATACCTTTACATCAGTTCATTACAAATCGGATCAACTGTGTGGATAGGAACACCATGAAGTTTCTTGATATTTTGGGACATTTTTCCAAATAATTGAATCTTACAAAAAATGTGGGGTGGAATAGTAATGCAAACTTGTACCATTTATTTATTTATTATTGATTTACAACATGAAACCAATTACAGTAATTCAATTCGACAACGTGGATGTATACCTATAATCAGTTACACATGTGCTTGGGCGAAACATGGTGCATACAAATATACACAAGCATAGGTGCCTATTTATTTATTTATTAAAACTTTATGCAAATATGTAAAAAAAATACACCGTACAAAGGTAGATTTAATGCCTTGGGCATTTTCTACCAGTCTACCTTAGGGTGATGCAGAGACAAAACATAGTAGGTGCAAGGAAGAGGAACTGAACATTTCCAAGAATAAAATATAATAATAAACACATATATACAAACAAAATATACAAAGTAGAGAGAGATAAAAATACATAGGTGGAGAAATATAACAAGCTAATTGTGGGACGAGTCTGCCAACTTCTTATGTAAATGCTCGCGAACTTTTACCTTGACTGTGAACCGACTGGACTGGACTGGTCATTTTGCTCGCAGTATTTTGAACATCGACATTGACTGCCTTGTTAGCCTAGTGGTCCTAAGCGCGACTGCTACGCTAGAGATCTTGGGTTCGATTCCCAGGTCGAGCAAAAAGTGTTATTAGGTTTTTCTATAAAATTCTCAGTAGCAGCTCGGAGATTGGATTTGTGCCCAGTTAATGGCAATAGGCTCGCCCCCTATTACATGGGACCTAAACATACCGGCGAACTGTGGGTGTACATTGTTACACCTCTGCCTAACCCTTCGGGGAATACAGGCGTGATGGTGTGTGTTATTTCAAACATATTGACAGGATCACCTTCCATTCATCCGCACACCTTGGATTTAGTACAGAATTCTAGACACGCAAGTGTCTTAAGTGTTCTTTGGTTAAAAAATAAACAGCGGTTCCATACAAAAATACTACAAAATCTAAGGAAAATTCGGTCATATTGAAAGAAAGGATTTATATGGCAGATGTGAGTGGCAACGCCGGGAGTGGACGCCCTAGAAAGACCTACCCTGACCTTATTGGTGAGGTTCTTCAGAAAGGTCAGGTGCACAGTACTCGTAACCGGCGTATGCTTGTATGATCAGATATATGAACGTGGATGAGGCGAAAAGAGTGTGTAAGTATCGTAGCAGGTAGCGTTCTGCGGTTTCTGCCTACCACCATGGGAAAAATTCGTGAGTTTATATATGTATATCTGTCTAAGGCAAAGCTGAACTACTTTTAATAACTGACGAAGAATGAGGTGCCATGACTTGAAAATGTCGATATTACGATGTCCTTTCCGCCCAATGTATAGCAAGTCTTTACCTTAAATATGAACGGATCTGTAGGTCGGACGCTGTTAATTAATTAAAGCTTGGAAATTAAACTGGAAGAGAAAAAAGAGCAAAGAAAAAATGGATGGAATTTCGAATGAAGATTATAACTAGGAACGAAGCGAGGTTCAAGACGAAGGTTAATATTAAAATGTACTAACTGTTTTCCGCAGTTTCATTCGCATTTAGTCACGTCTTTGGGTACTGCTCCGCTCCTCGTAGCGTGATGTTACATAGCTTGTACTATTTTTAGGAATCTGGATATCATGTACAAATAAATTGTATTCAATCCGAATTTAAATAAAAAACAAATAAACTATTCAGCTTTATTAGATATATAAGTATAAATAGAAGGAAAGTTGATTCATGTTTCGCATTTTAAATCTTTTTAACCTCAGACGCAAAAACGACGGGGTGTTATAAGTTCGACGTGTCTGTGTGTGTGTCTGTTTATGGCATCGTAGCTCCCGAACGCATGAACCGATTTTGTATTCTTTTGTTGAAAGGTGAATTAGTCAGGAGTATTCTTAGCTATGTTTAAAGGAAATCGGTTCAATGATTTCAAAGTTATCAGCTCTTTTGATAGCTACGGTAGGGATATTTATTCTTCTGTCGGAGATTACTTAAAAAAAATTATTTTGTGTTTTAGGCGTAAGAACACTATATATAAAAATGATAAATCATAACACATAATACGTGGTGGAACTATTTGGTACGCAAAGATCAAAACCAAACATTTCAACAAAATTGAATGACTGAATCGCAAAATTCATAAGTTCAATTTTTTTTTTCTAAACGTGGGCAACGTTTAAAAAAAAAAAAAAAAACACTAGGAATTTCTCCTGTGTCGTGGGTGCGTTTACAAACATATAAACTCACATACACAAACAGCCAGACCCGAAACTACTATCTGTAGGCCATACAAATATTTGTTCCGTGCGGGAATCGAACCTGAACTGACTTTGAAACGGTCTCATATATAAACTTTTGTCTTTTTTTATATCATTGGATGGCAAACAAGCCGACGGCCCACCAGATGTTAAGTGGTCACCGCTGCCTATAAACATCTGCAATACTAGAGCTTGCAAATGCGCTGCCATCCCAAAAACCAAAGTTTAAATGTCTCATGTGTTTGCTATTACACAGGCACCCATACCCTTCAAACCGGAACACAGAAATGGGTATGGTAGTAGGACTTTCCCGGACGAGCTCCTTCGTATAGAGCTCTACTACTACAAAATGCCTGAGTAAATATCCAAAGTAATATTAAAATCCCACAAAAACTGACATGTTGAATTTGCATTTCAAAATAAACATACAAGTTTAAACGAACTAGTAACGCGAACCGGGTTGGTCGGCCGGCAAACTGCCAACTCCGCTAATTAGTTTGAATTAATTATGCGGCCTTTTTACTCTTTAGTGCCAATTGTTGGCTCAATTATACTTTTACTGGGTTTAGTTATTGATTTGAACTTTTTATTAATTGGAGAATGAATAATGTAGGTGATTAACGAAAGTTAATTGGCCCCGTAGATTAACTTATTTGATGTAAAACTTTTGCGTTGTGCTCTGTTAAACATTGTTATGTCTCTCGTTTTCCTCTAAACATATCTATACTTTATCTAGGTATTAATTATTACTACCTTGTTAGCCTAGTGGACCTGGAGGTGTTGGTCCTCGCGCGGCTGTACGAATGGCGCTGGGAAGCCGGGGGGATTTCCCAAAAAGTGTTATTGGGTTTTTCTATGAAATTCTCAGTAGCAGCTCGGAGTTAGGATTTATGCCCGGCTAATGGCAATAGGCTCGCCACCTACATGGGATCTAAACATACCAGCGAACTGTGGATGTACATTCGTACACCTTTGCTTAACCCTTCGGGGAATACAGACGTGATGGTATGTTATATATGTTGTTAAATTGTAAAGCTGAAGAGTTTTTTGTTTGTTTACTAAAACCCCCTAATCTCTGGAACTGCCAGTGTAATTGGAAAAATCTAATAAAATATATCATGATAGCTAAATTCGTGAGAAAAGGTATTTCCAAAAGTCGCTTTCTGCCGTCTGTAGGTAAGCTTGAATCATGAAAACTACGTAAAGAATTTTAATGCGATTTTAACAATCGATAGAGCGATTCTAGATTAGGGTTTTATGTATAGAACATCATGCTAAAGTAACCAAAGACGTGGCTGTAAGCAATATAAAAAATACGCGGACGACGTCGCAACGAGAAGTTATCATTCATAAAGCGTAAATAGGTCTATCTATGTCCTTTCATTGTAATAATTAACACCTGACGTAAGTTTAAATAAAAAAATATTGTCAGCAGCTTTACTACCAAATTTTCTTTAAAATATTCCTAAAATTCCTATCTTAACAAAAAAACCAAGTCTCGGACTTTCGCCCTTTTTCACCAAAATCATGGTCACCACTACCAAATCGCTGAGTGTGCGTAATAGGTGCCCGATCGAAGCGGATTATCCTGCAAAAGCGTCCATGACTAATGATCAGATTTAATATTGCTTTGAAAGCGTTCCCGGGATCGTCCCGTGTTTCCAACTAGTCGGCACGTTACGTTTGTACAGTTAGATGAAAAATACATAAAAAAAATATTCAAAAATTTTATTCTGAAAAAAACGAATTTTGAATTTTTAGCATTTCTTCTATACAAAAACATATGTCAGATGTCAATTTTTTTCCACAGGCTTTGATTAGATACTTATTCCTCTATCGAGGTGGCGTAAGAATAGAAAACATGGAAGGACTTGGGAGAGGCCTTTGCCCGGCAGTGGGACATAATAGGCTAGAGAAAAAAAACCCTTTATTTATTTTTAAATTTTCAGCCATGATAAACTGACGTAGATCTGGCGACTTTTAGAACATACCTATTTCGTAACATTTCCAGCTGATCGCGTATTACGTTCAAAAGTTTAAACCTCATAACTAACATTTACGCAGACGAAATCGCGGGAAAAAGCTAGTATTTAATAATACATTAATAGCATTTCCATAACAGTATCATGGCGCTACTTTACATATTACATTCCTAACGTCCTCAGAGAGTTTCAAAGTAATTAAGTTTAATATAAAAGATAATGAATGTAATTACAATGCAATTCTCTTTGATGATAATTTGATGTGAATAGCAGAGTAATTATGACGTAACATTACGTAACTAATTTTAAAACGTGAAACCTAGTTACGATAAGTTCGTTTTAGAGTCGTTCATAATAATTCATATTTCATTATGTCTTTTTTATGATAGTTTTAACAAGACATAATATATTTGTTGTTAAGAGCATGGTATCTGAACAGCATAACATCCAAATTCATAATTAAATTGAAGATGTGTAGGATTATAGGCTTAAAAAAAAAAAAAGATATTGCCATAATTTAGCAAGTCATCTGTCAAGTGCCACCTGTCAAAATTTTGCACAGTGATATACCTACGGAGAATGATCCCTTAAGATTCTCCGACCTGTCAGAATGTAGGACGTCCGCCATCTTGAGTATCAGATATCCATTGAAATAAAATTCTTAATCGTATGAAATGTATCAAGCCAGCACTTTTATTTTCTAGTCGGGGTTCGTCTAGTTGCACGTCTGTGGAATTTGATTTTCTGTATCTTTGTAAACCAGTGTCATATTTAAAAATAATTTGCGTTCGAAATTTTAAATTGTGGAGAAGCATAATTTTTAGTGGAAATTTATTTTGTCAGAATTTTTACTTAGAGCTGATTTTTCAATGGTCAGATATCTTTTATCTGGCGAATAAATATGACAGTTTGACTTAACGTCTATACAAAATCTGTCAAACCGCCATATTTATTCCTCCGTTAAGAGGTATCTGACAATTGAAAAATAGGCACTTAATCTCATATTTTATTCCAAAATATTACTGTTCTATTATCATAATTTACTTAGTAGCTTTGCGGTTTTACTGACTGTACCTAAATAATAGGTGCATTGAGTAAATTGATTTGCGATTGCACACCACTATTATCTATGTTTGTTGCCATTCATAGATAGCGGGTATGTTTGGTGCATGCCAATTACTGTTTGCAACCAATATGCTGCGGTAAGCAGCTTATCAACGCTAAAATTAAGTAGCAGGTAGTATATTACGAGTCAATGGAATTTGAACCTTATTTATTTGTACATTAACAATACATAAATTGACATAGCATTAGGTACGCTTGTATTTATTAAAAGGCAGGCAGCGTTTACACTATGAACCTACATTCCATGCATTGCATTTTTATTTTTATTATTTTTTATGCATACATATCATCATGCCTGTTTTCCCCGAAGGGTTAGGCAGAGGTGTACTAATGTACACACACAGTTCGCCAGTATGTTTAAGTCACATGTAATACGGGGCGTGCCTATTGCCATTAACCGGGCGGAAATCCTACCTCCAAACTGCTTGTGAGAATTCCATAGAAAAACCTAATAACACTTTTTGCTCGACCTGGGAATCGAACCCAAGATCTCTAAGGTAGCAGTTGCGCTTAGAACCACTAGGCTACCGAAGCAGTTAATTATTAGTTTTTATAGTATGATTAAAATCAAATTTTGTCGTCGTGTTTCAGGAGGTTGTAGTATAAGACTTAATCTTTACTAATATTTTAAAGCTGAAGAGTTTGTTTGGTTGAACGCGCTAATCTCAGGAACTACTGGTTTGAATTGAAAAAATATTTTGTGTTAGATAGTTAATTTATCGAGGAAGGCTTTAGGCTTTATAACATCGTGCTACGACACGCGGGAGAGGAGCAGCAACCAAAGACGTAACTTAACGCGGGTGAAACAAAACAACACTAACGAAGCCGCTGGCATCAGTTATTAAACAAATAAATTTACGACAACTGGTCAATAATTCATAAATACTTGATTTTTTATTGTTAATGTCCGACAGTAATTCAAAATATATCCCTCAGAAACTATGTGTTGTGAGGTTTTTAGTACGGCCTTTGAAACCATAATATCAAAATGTCAGTATACTACAAAAAAACACAAAATTAAAATAATTAAGTAACCCCCGACAGAAGAAAAACATCACTACCGTAGTTAAAAAAGAGCTGATAACTTTGAAACCGCTGTACCGATTTCCATTAAACAAAGCTTACAACATTCTCGACTAATTAGCCTTTCGAAAACAAAAAACTAATTTAAATTTGGTTTATGCGTCTGGGAGCTACGATGCCACAGACAGACACACACACAAATGCGTCAAACTTATAACACCCCGTCGTTTTTGCGTCGGGAGTTAAAAAGAGGCATATTTTAATATGAAAGCCGACAACTTCGAAAACACCACCCACTTATATAACAAAAAACCTATTCCACGGCGCGATGAGCATGAAAAATATTACATTACTCTCAAAATAAATACATCTAAAGCTAAACTGAAAATAATGTGCAGCGAATAGATATTTACCGCCGTCCTCCGCTCCAGTCCGGTTTCTTCTGCTTTTATCCGGTTATATCCGCTTCAATCTGGTTGGGGAATTAAAGTATAACATAAGGTACCAGTTGCTTCTCATACAGCGAGTGAAGCTGGATTTAGGAGACGGAGTATTGTTGGAAGTTGTGTTTAATCTATACTTATTATGATTGTTAGGTGTGTAGTGAGTGAATGTACGTTACCTACAGCTTGGGAACCATGCAATATTGTGTATAACGTCACAGTAATGGTTAAAAATGGGAACTGCCAGCGACCCCCCGCGGGCCGTCACCTTTTTAACCCCCGACGCAAAAACGACGGGGTGTTATAAGTTTGACGCATTTGTGTGTGTGTCTATCTGTGGCATTGTAGCTGCCGAACGCATGAACCGATTTTGATTTAGTTTTTTGTTTTCAAGGTGTCGGAAGTCGGGAGTGTTCTTAGCTATGTTTGATGGAAATCGGTTTAGCGGTTTCAAAGTTATCAGCTCTTTTGTAAGCTGTGTTAGAGATTTTTATTCTTCTGTCGAGGGTTACTTATCTACTTAATTTTTTTCAGATTGTCATTGTAAAACTTACTTTAACTGACACGATTTAAAGTCCTATCTTGAATGGCAAAATATTTCTTGTGCTGTTATAATGAGCGATGACCATTCTTGTGTTTTCCAAATCAGTAAATGATTTACTTTTTTTCGGGGGGTGGGTGACCCCACCGCAAGACAGGCCCTATCTTTATCCTTAAGTACCTACTGTGCCAAATTGACGGAAATTCGGGGTCTACACTAATCTGTTTATTACGATAAGTGAATCTTAAAAGAAGTCTTGGAAAGTCGTAAACAACTAGACATTTTCCTTTTTCCGGTCCGGTTTTATTCCGCTTTTATCCGCCTAGAACCGGTTTGCACAAGTTTTTATAAAAACGCTGTATAGTGAAAGGATGAGTCTGTCAAGTAGAGTGCGTCACCTAATCCCGGCTTTAAGGGACTCTGCAAGTCATCAGTTATCATGGCGACCCTTTTTTGAAATGTTAAATAAGGTTATATACAAAAATATATAAAGGATCTCTATGCTAATGTATTTTTGGGTTTTTGAATATGCTTCATCATAGGGATTATCCGCTGGAAATAGGGTTATTACTATACCTAGATACTGTTAGGTAGCACGCAATTTGTGGACGCTTCTGTATGGCAAATTTCAGCGTCTATTGCAAATTCCTTTTTGAACTGAAGGCTATGTGTTGTTCCCATTAATATATTTATTATAACTGTCCCGTTATTTAGTTGTCCTAAGCGCGACTGCTACGCTAGAAGTCTTGGGTTCGATTCCCAGGTCGTGCTAAATGTTAATGGGTTTTTCTGCGACATTTTCAGTAGCAACTCGGAGTTATGATTTGTGCCCGGTTAATGGCAATATGCTCGCCCCCTATTACATGGGACCTAAACATACCGGTGAACTGTGGGTGTACATTGGTACACCTCTGCTTCACCCTTCGGTAAATACAGGCGTGATGGTATGTTAGGTTTCCTATTCTGGCTTTTCTGTTTACGGAGATATTGAAGGTCAAAAGATCAAAGTTCGTACTTATCTTTACGTTTTATATGCAAACAATTTTGATGTTTGAGATGAGATGAGATGAGATTCTGATTTGTAATTTATTCTAATATTATAAAGCTGAAGAGTTTGTTTGTTTGGTTGAACGCACTAATCTCAGGAACAGGATTGGAATTAAAAAAAAAAAATTGTGGTTGATAGTTCATTTATCGAGGAAGGCTTTAGGTTTTATACCATCACGCTACGACACACGGGAGAGGAGCAGTGACCAAAGACGTACCTTAAGGCGGGTGTGAAACCACGCGAACGAATTCGTGGGCAGAAGCTACTTTAAGCTCATGTGACGGTATAGCATGGAGAACATTATCTTTATAAAATCTAAAACTCTTTCCATGTTGGCAAAGAAATACATTATATATGATTTATGGAAGTAAAACTTCTTTACGCATGCTTGTCTTGGGAAGTAAGCTAGTGAATGCGTAACGAGAGCGTTACGGAAATGAGTGTGGTCGGGCAAACGGAAGTTGAGAGAGGGAGATGTAGGTTGGTGAAGATAGAAATAGAAAGATAGTTACGTTTCATATATTATTGTTGAAGGAAGAGAGAGCAGCGCGCACTGCTCTCTCATTTTATTCCTCTCTTTCTCAAGTGACATGTCAAGTGACACTACTGAAGTTTCACTTCAGTCGTGTCATTTGACTGGACCAGCGCCTGCACAAAGATCTCTACTACTACAGTTCTTTCCATTGCCGCGTTGTTGTTGTTTGTTTGGTTCAGTGCTTCTTCTCCAGTCAGATCCAGATATGAGCTTGATTTCGGCCTCCCATCTCCTAGTCTGTCATCCGTTACTTTTCTTCCCTGTCTTAGCTACCAATTTGTGACGATTATGCTCCATTATTCCCCCTACCTTCGACGTACCCTAATAAAACAATCACTCGTATATTACAAACAAATCCCTGTAGACTACTGCAGATATGTTACATCCAAATATTTTCCCCGTCATGTTTTATTGTTTCCCCAACCAATAGATCACGGGAGCCGCAACGGACAACCATTATCTGAAGTTAGCGCCTCGTCTAACTGGCGTGTGTTGCGGTACACATTTTAACTGGAATTTTTCTGGAACAAAATTTTTTGTGGTTTTTTGTAAAAGTTTTTGTTGTTACCCTGAATATAATGTTTTCTATATTTTTTTTGGTCTAGTTAGCCAAAACTAGCCAACTTACAATATTTCTATAGTAATGTTTTAACTTTATTATTTTGTGTGCTGTTGTGAAGCTAATTAGTTTGTTTGTTTGTTGTATCGCGAAAATTTTAGGAACTAAGTGCTGGTCCGAATTGTAAAAATGTTTTTGCGTTAAATTGCGCGTGTATCAAGTCAGGTTATAGGCTATATAACTTTACATAATGACCAATGGAAGCAGAGCAGTAATCAAAGATGTAACTTAAAGCGGGCGAAGCCGCGAGGCGTAGCTAGTTATATATAATCTAAATATATATAACTCAAAGGTGACTGAGTGACTGACATAGTGATCTATCAACGCACAGCCCAAACCACTGGACGGATCGGGCTGAAATTTGGCATACAGGTAGATGTTATGACGTAGGTATCTGCTAAGAAAGGATTTTGATAAATTCCACCCCTAAGAGGATAAAATAGGGGATGAACAGATAGCTGATATTATAAGAAGTAACTTAAGTTTACTTTAATTTAAAAAAAGAGGGGTATGCGAAAACAAAATTAAAACCAATAAAATAGTGAACGCGAGCGAAGTCGCGGGCATCAGCTAGTTTATAATAAAATTAATTTAATATGCCAAATGTGTTAATTTGCTATTTGTCTAAAACTCATGCTTTTTTTAAATCTTGCCTGACCTTATGAATATCTCCTGCACCGACGGGGCGCTCACAAACATTATAATCTCACATAGACATACATGCATGGATGCATGTCGATTGGCTAGTCCTTTCACCACGATGTCAAAAAGCTCTAATCGGCGCTCATCAGAGCCAAACAGTCCACTAACAAATAACATTATTTAATCTATATTTTTTCATCGATTCACTTGTCCTATTAACAGCGATGCGAATGTTTTTATGGATGATTTTTGAGGAACTGTACATAATTTGTAATTTAATTTTTAATGTTATTAGGGTAGGGAGAATTACTTTGGCTTTGACTTTGGCTTAATTCTGAAGTCTCCACAGACAAAGTCGCGGGTAAAAGCTAGTACGTAAATACTTTACTACATACTACTAAAGTATTTTAATACCGACTTCTTCTGTTTGTTTTATCTGTTGATATCCTTCCTTTAAGATGCCCCTAAAAGTGAGTTGTGGACGGAACCTTTTAATGTCTGCTTTTTGTTACAATTTTATAGGTAGGTACAGTGAAACAAGCCATTTGGTATACAGGCAAGGGATTTTGTTTTTTTTTTTTTTGGGGGGTGGGAAATCATCAAGTAACTTCTCCCGCCCTGGGCGGGGCGGGAGGTAGAATCAGACTTTTACTGACTTAAACCCACCCATGTTCCTTCTTGTGCCCTTTGCGTTCCGGGGGCGCGGTATCTCTTACGAACAACCCGGAGCCCCGGCAGGCATCGGCCCTCAGTGGCCCCTTCCATATGCTGACATCTCTTCGAGGCGCGCGTGGAACACGAACGCGCCGTCGACACGGCCTGTTGTTATGAAACGTAAGGACGGTGAGCTACCCATTGCTCACTGTCCACAGGCCCGTATCTACGGTGGCCGGGAGTCGTCTCGCGAATGCCAGACACTTGGAAACTTGAAAAAATGTGGTGAATGTGAATAATGTGGTGCTACTAAGTAAGTAACGAGAAAAATGTGTTACTTCATTTGTTGGAAAAACAATCTTCCAAAGATCGACAGTTATTGTGATATTGTTGAAATAGCAGCATTTTGATGATATATATTTTTTAAATTGCTAGTAATTGTTTACATTGTTTTATATTTAACGTGAACATAAACACAAAAAGAACGTTAGCAGATTTTTTTTCAGTGTTAAATTAATAGATTAATATATTTTTTTTTAATTTCTCAAATTGCTTGTAACAATTTTTTTTTTTGACTGCCTCGGTAGCCTAGTGTCTTGAGCGCGACTGCTACGCTAAAGGTTTTGGGTTCGATTACCAGGTCGAGCAAAAAGTGTTATTGGGTTTTTCTATGAAATTCTCAGCAGCAGCTCGGAGTTAGGATTTGTGTGTAATGGCAATAGGCTCGCCCCCTATTACATGGGAACTAAACATACCAGCGAACTGTGAGTGCACGTTGGTACACCTCTGCCTAACCTTTGTGGAAGACAGGCGTGAATGGATGATGGTATTTTTTTGCGTAAATAGGTAACAAGATTTTTGAAAATTTACTTACGTAGAAAACAAAAATTAACATTGGTAGTGAAAAGTATAAATAAGAAAATGACAATATGATTTTAATGAAAACTGTGATTGGATGAATGGACGGTGATCCTGTCAGAATGTTTGAAATACTGCGAGATGTACGGAAAATAGGTATGTCTGTGTGTGTTTTGTTTGCTTAATCGAACTAATTAATTTATTATACTTAATTAGTGTAACCGTTGTAAAGTAATCATGTCAATACATAAATAAATGATATCCTCAAGAGAGTGATATAATACATACATACTATCACGCCTGTTTTCCCAGAAGGGTTAGGCAGAGGTGTACTAATGTACACCCACAGTTCGCCGGTATGTTTAGGTCCCATATAATAGGGGGCGAGCCTATTCCCTAACCGGGCACAAATCCTAACTCCGAGCTGCTACTGAGAATTTCATAGAAAAACCCAATAACACTTTTTGCTCGACCTGGGAATAGAACCCAAGACCTCTAGCGTAGCAGTCGCGCTTAGGACTACTAGGCAGTCAACGAGAATCAATTAATCTACTACTTCAAAAATCTCATTTTTTTTAAGTATTTCCAAGTACACTGCCTATTTACTAAACATCTTGTCCAAGTGTACATGTAGCTCCTCTCCTCCACAGAATCTTCCTGTTGTCGTAACTCCTGTAAGCAAGTCACGTCATTGTCATTGATCTTGAATTTCCTCGGAACGTCTTAACGAGACATAGATTGTGTCTCTGAGATTTCGAAGTTAGGCATCGTATGCAAATGCCAATGGCGACCAAGTTACCGGATTGGCTAATTTAGTTTATTATGTAGATATTTATGTTTTAACTGCCCCAACGCCGTTGGTCTCCTGGTCGCAAGCATGACTGCTAAGCATTTATCCGGGTTCGATTCAAAGGTTGGACAAAGTGTTATTCGGTGTTTCCATTAGGAAAGAAAAATATAGAGAAAAACTATTTATTCACGCGAAGGTGACGCACATAACATAGAAATATTCGTATTCTCAGGCCCAAGACAATAAAAAGTTGGTATAAAAACCGCCGTGGTTGGTTGGAGGCATTTCTCAGTAGCAGCCTGGAGTTTACATGTATCTCGGAAAGCTCTACTGTTCTTCGTAAATCTTTGACTGTAGTTACGGGTCGGAAGCCTGAAATTCTGACAATCAGTCTTACTAAAGGGGTATCGTGTTACCTAGTAACTGGGTTGTGGACATCAGATAGGCAGTCGCTCCATGAAAAGACTAGTCAAGTAGACTGGAAGCCGACCCCTACATTACTGAGAAAAGGCTTCTTAATCTATGTATCTATTCTCTATTTATGTATACACTAGCGAGCCCAGCAGACATTGTCCTGCCCTGAAAATCGGTACGAAAATCCAGGTCAAGTCTACCCTATCCCACCTACCTACCTACTTACCTACCCTACCAATCTGCCTACGTACCCTATCAACCTACATATCTACCTACCCTATCAACCTGCCTACCTACATACTTGTTATACCTACCTTACCCCTACATACTTACCAACGTAACTACCTACATAAAAAAGGATATAAATCCTATGTCCGTCTCCTGGTTCAAAGCCCCACCAATTTTCATCCAAATCGATTCAGCCGTTTTAGAGTTATAAATAGTGTAACTATTATTATTATTATATACATAGAATATTATCATAATTGAGAAAGTTTAACTGTCAGTATTTAATTAAATATATTCTCTGAATGAATAAAGGGTTTCCTTTGTTCTTTGGCAAGAATCACACAGCATAAAATTATGTCCACCATAGACTACAAATTGGAATAATTATGTACAAGTTGTTTATTCCAAGTCTTTACACGAATAGCATACAAACAGTGTTTAATACAAATTATAAATCTATGTTATGGCGGAGAAGAAATGTTGCTTGGTTAGTCACTAATTGAATGTCGTTCTGCCAAAACAAAGCAACGGACCCAACAAAAATGCAATTAATTACAAGCAAAACCGATAAATTTGGCGTAGTCTCCGGAGTATTGACTGCTATGCTATGTATCGCGGGGTCGATGTCAATTATCACGAGGTATTTTTATTTTACACTTCACCCTATTTCTTTGACTATAAAAAACTCAAAATTAAACATTTTAAGTAACTAACCCACAGAAAAATAAAAATCCCTACCGCAGCTAACATAAGAGCTGATAACTTTCAAACCGCTGAACCGATTTCCATCAAACATAGCGAAGAACACTCCCAATGAATATTTATTTATTTATTTATTAAAGCTTTATGCACATATGTAAAATAAAATACACCGTACAAAGGCGGACTTAATGCCTTAGGCATTTTCTACCAGTCTACCTTAGGGTGATGCAGAGACAAAATATAGTAGGTGCAAGGAAGACGAACTGAAAATTTCCAAAAATAAAATATACCTTTCAAACAAAAAAAAACTAAATCAAAATCAGTTCATGCGTTCGGGAGCTACGATGCCACACACACACAGACACTTCAAACTTACAACACCCCGTCGTTATTGCGTCCGGGGTTAAAAATAAAGGTAGCCGAAGTTACTCCTTTAAATTTTTTTCTTGTGAAAGTCTCGTCAAAATCGGTTAAGCCGTTTCGGAGATTAGTCGGACCAAACAGACAGACGGACAGGCAAAAATCTTAAAACATTTTTTTCATGTCACCTGTGTTATTTTGTCGTCACAAAGAGATCCTTCAATTTTATTTATATGTATATGTACAGGTAATGTATTCTATAAGTGTAACTCACACCTTCACATGTTCAAGTTACATACACCATGGAAATGATTCTTCAATTATGCATTTTTATGACCATTTTTTACAACCGAAAAATTTCCTCGTATGTACCAATGTTAAAAAAATATTATTATCATGTGTTGCAAGCTTATTAAAGACTAGCTTTTGTACGCTAGTTTATCTGGGTGAATTTTATTATGTTACCCCAATTTTTTTATGATAAATATAGCATTTAGGGATAACGTAGCTGGTATTTTTTTTTAAACCGGTCCAGTAGTTCCGGAGATTAACAAGCATTATGATATTAGTACTAACCGGCGTGCTTGTTTGACCCAGATGTATGAACGTGGACGAGGCGAAAGGACTATGTGAGGATCGTGGCCGGTGGCGTTCTGTGGTTTCTGCCTACCCCTGTGGGAAAAAGGCATTAGTTTATACATATAATTATGCAACTTCGTCCGAGTGATTTTTTCACACGCGTTATGTCTTTGGTTACTGCTCCACTCCCGTGGATTGTAGCGTGATGATATATAGCCCATACTATTCCTTATAAATCTGGCTAGTATATAAGATTTTTTCCAATCCGACTGGCAGTTCCAGAGATAAGCGCATTTAAACGAACAAACGAAAAAAGCTCTTCAGCTTTATTATATTAGTGTAGAAGAAATATTGTAATAACTTAGCTAATCTCGACGGAGGGTGCAGCCTCATAAAACATGGAGAATTTTGTGTGCCGACCTAATCATGTGTTTACAGTCGCGGCCGCGAATGTGATGGGGTCGTTCGTACTTTTTATGTGATTTTTTGGGAGAACATGCAAGCTCGGGCTCTCTATACTTTTATGTTTTACGTGTATGATTTTTTAGTCTGAAGTTGATAGCTTTTTTGTCTTTGGGAAACAAAAAATACAGGGTGTTAAAAGATATATCACATACGGCTTTTGAGGCGTAATAAGTGATATGTCCAGAATTCATTTTTGCTCTGTAAGGCCCGGTTTCCACCAAAGCGGAGAGGAGAAGAGATGTCTCCTTACACAGCTAAGTTTTCACACAACGCAGCATCCTATTAGTTGTTTAGAGACATCCCCACTCTTTCCGTTTTAGTGGAGTCAGAGCCTTACACAGTTTGCTGTGTAAAAGAGCAAAAATGAATGCTTGAAAACTAATTTTATTTTTGTGTTCAAGTCCCTTTTTACAAGCTTTGCGGGAGACTCTTTTTTTTTTTTTTTTTTTTTTGGTGGGTGGGAAATCATGAAATAACTTCTCCCGCCCTGGGCGGGGCGGGAGGGAGTGTCAGACTTTTACTGACTAAAACCCACCCATGTTCCTTCTTGTGCCCTTTGCGTTCCGGGGGCGCGGTATCTCTTGCGAACAACCCGCAGCCCCGGCAGCGGGAGACTCTTGGAACCCAATTTTGAAACAGATATCTTTAACCGATTGAGCGGAAATTTTGTATGCATATGTAAGTCGGATGACAATTCAATATATTAATATCTTGAAGCTGAAAGATCGTGATAGGAACTCGGTAATTAAACGATACAACCCCATCGAGTTTAGGCTTGTATGATTCGTATGAGCCCCAACTACTTGTACTTTTACTTTGGTGTTAGATAATGTTCAGGGTCTGACAATGGAGCTGGAAGATGGCCATAGGACCTCAGTAATGTAAAGTATGAGTGGAACTCAGTAAAGTAATTGCCTCGTTAGCCTAATGGTCCTAAGCGCGACTGCTACGCTAGAGGTCTTGGGTTCGAATCCCAGGTCGAACAAAGTGTTATTGGGTTTTTCTATAAAATTCTCAGTAGCAGCTCGAAGTAAGGATTTGTGCCCGGGAGAATACTTGTTTATTAAAGAAACCAACTTTGCTATCAGGGCATATGTCTCTGCAAAGTGTGTTGAGTTAACACAGCTGGTAGATTTAATAATCAAGGTTTCAGATTGATAATATGAAATTTTCTTCAGTTTTCGCTTGAGAGTGCGTTCATGTTATGATTGCCTATAATATAGGACTTTTTTCTTCTTCTGACTATACCTGTAATGGTTGTAGAAGTTAAAACCATATGATGAGTTTGTTTAACAAGAGTATTTTGTAACCCTTAAGGTAGGATGTGGATTTTCCATATCAATAGGATAATAGAGGGAATGCGTGATGTATTTTCAGGGAGTTTTGACATCACGAGGTTTAAGCATGACTGCGTTAACGTTTTAAATGAGTGCACATTGGCACAGTCAGAAGAAATATTTATCGTTGGAGTTAGCGCGTTATGTCATGGATAAGCCATCTTTCCAGGGACATTTCCTTAGGACTCTCCCTATGAGGTAGGGTATTCGTGTTAGATATAGGTAGGCAGGTGTTACCTGAGTAATTGGTTGGTATGAATAAAAGTTTTTGGACTCGCAGAGCTGTGCCAAGCCTATTATTCATGAGGGCGGGCGTAGCTCATGTGAAGGTTGTTCACTGTATCAACCTGGCTGAATCAGTTTACATCCAAACACTCAGTCGAATTCCTTTTTAGAATTCGAATGAATTAGAATATACAGTTTTTTATAAGTAAAGGCACTTGTTTGGCCACCTTTGAGTCAGTGACATCTCAATGAAAAGATATAATAAAGTTATCAGACGTTCGTGGCTTTAATTTATAGTTGGAGCCCTATATTAAAGTACAATACGTCCCGGTACCGTTTAACCGTAAGGGTGACCACAATTTTAATGGCGTTTGGCTCGCCCTCTATTACATGGGATCTTAACATACTGGCCAACTGTGGGTGTACACTAGTACACGTCTGCCTAACCCTTCGGGGAATACAGGCGTGAAGGTATATTATGTTATCTTACGTAATTAAAGAAAGCTAGTTTAAAAAAAAATCTTTTAATTTTATTACTGTTACGCCCAACGCAACTATAATTTGGTTTCAAAGCTATCATCATGCTTTCATTTATCAAAGTCTATTAATTGCATCACAACGATTAATGTGAGCATTAAATTGTCCCCTAAAATATTACAAGAATAACATATTACTCGATAAAAATAAGACACAAACCCGGAAAGGAATTTTGATTAAGCCATTAACTCACGTTTTAGTGGGAAACAAAACCACTATTAGTTTGAATATGACATAATTTTTATGGAAACTATACAATTATACTGGCAACTAAAAGTGTAGGTATGTTCAACCTGGGTTTCTATGAAACGGAGCAATATCTATACTAATATATAAGGCTGAAGATATTTTTGTTTGTTTGTTCAAACGCTCTAATCTCTGCCCCGTTGGTCTTGTGGTCGCAAGCGCGAATGATGAGCGTGGAATCCCGGGTTCGATGCTCAGTAGCAGCCCGGAGTCTGGAAGTTGGTAGTGTGACACCCCCGTGCTTCAGAAAGCACGTAAAGCCGTTGGTCCCGGCTGTCATTCATAGATCTATAATAGTCGTTACGGATAGTTAGAAGCCAGGTAGTCTGACAATCAGTCTTACCAAGAGGTATCGTGTTTCCCAGTAACTGGGTTGTGGAGGTCAGATAGGCAGTCGCTCCATGTAAAACACTGGTATTCAGCTGCATCCGGTTAGACTGGAAGCCGACCCCAACATAATTGCTAAGCTAAGCAGATCATGATGTTTAAACGCTCTAATCTCTGGAACTACTACTCAAATTGGAAAGATTATTGTTGTAATTGATAGCCAAGTTCATAAGAAACAGTATAGGCTATATATCATCACGCTATAATCCACAGGAGTGGAGCAGTAACCAAAGACATAACATAACGCGGGTGAAAAAATCACTCGGACGTAGTTGCATATATAAACTAATGCCTTTGTCCCATGGGGGTAGGCAGGAACCACAGAACACCACCGGCTACAATCCTTAAATACTCCTTTCTACCTCATCCACGTTCATACATCTGGGTCATACAAGCACGCCGGTTAGTACTAATATTATAATGCTTGGTATCATCACGCTACTACCCATGGGTGCAATAACCGGTGAAATAACCACGCAGACGAAATTGTCTGATTTGTATAAAACCTTTTTTGTGTATAATAGCTAGATTCATGAAGAATAGTATCGGCTATGTATCATCGTGCTAAAACCCACGGGAGCGGAGCAGTAACCAAATACGTAACACACAAAACAAACGACGCAATCGCGAACAGAAGCTAGTAGCGTAATAAAACGGAATTCTCATTTGTAATGGCATATAATTTCCACATAATTATAAATGTATGTAGGGAATCAAAAGGGGACTTTATATGTTCTCGGTCAGTGTCGTAAATTGTTTAACTATTGACGTTAAATGGGTAGGTAGGTACTTAAGTATCGACATCGCATAAAACTTGTTTTTCTCTCATCGTGACTTCCGGGTGTTTAAGTAGGTCAATCCCTGGTTCATGAACATAAAATCATTATCATCTACTTAACCTTTTTCCAACTATGTTGGGGTCGGCTTCCAGTCTAACCGGATGCAGCTGAATACCAGTGTTTTACATGGAGCGACTGCCTATCTGACCTCCACAACCCAGTTACTGGGCAACACGATACCTCTTGGTTAGACTGGTTGTCAGCCTTCCTGGCTTCTGACTATCCGTAACGACTGCCACAGATCTACGAATGACAGCCTGGACCTACGGATTTACGTGCTTTCCGAGGCACGGCGGTGTCATACCATCAAATTCCAAACTCCGGGCTGCTACTGAGCAAATCCTAATAGGAAATCCCAATAACACTTTTTGTTCGACCTGGAAATCGAATCCGGGACCCCACGCTTATCAATCGCGCTTGCGACCACGAGACCAACGGGGCAGTCGTAAAAAAAACAATGTGAATTTGTCAAACGCTTCTGTTTTTCATATAGAGAAGACACGAGCATTGATCACCGCGCTTACCTAACGCGGATTGGTGATTTCAGACTTATACTCGTATCCATCCTAGCGAACTGCTCGCAACTTCGTCCGCGTGGCTTATTTCAATCTCGTTAGATGACGTCTTTAGTGACTGCTCCGCGCCCGTGAGTCATAGCGTGATGTTATATAGCCTATGTTACTCAGAAATAATGTAGCTATCTACAGGTAAAAAAATGGTTAAAATCAGTCCAGTAGTTTCGGAGCCTATTCGTTACAAACAAATAAACTAAAAATATTTTCTCTTTATAATATTAGTGTAGATATAGATTTAATATAATAAAGCTGAACGGTTTTTTGTTTGTTTGTTTAAACGAACTAGTCTCTGGAATTACCTCGCTGCGACACCGGGAGTGGAGCAGTAAGCAAAGACGTATTAAAACGCGGTTGAAAAAAAACCACGCGATCAAAGTCGCGGTTCAGGTTTCCACAGGCTTTTTTACTTCACCGATGTCAGTGATGTCAAAAAAAAAACACAAAATAAAGAATTTTATGTGACACGCGACAGAAGAATAAAAATCCCTACAGCAGCTAACACACAGCGGTTCTCCCGTCCCCAGCGGTTCTCCCGTCCCAGCCGCCGCGGTAGACGCTCCGGACGATGGGAGCCGCGAGACGACTCCCGGCCACCGTAGATACGGGCCTGTGGACGGTGAGCAATGGGTAGCTCACCGTCCTTACGTTGCATAACGACAGGCCGTGTCGACGGCGCGTTCGTGTTCCACGCGCGCCTCAAAGAGATGTCAGCAAAAGGAAGGGGCCACTGAGGGCCGATGCCTGCCGGGGCTGCGGGTTGTTCGCAAGAGAGACCGCGCCCCCGGAACGCAAAGGGCACAAGAAGGAACATGGGTGGGTTTTAGTCAGTAAAAGTCTGACACTCCCTCCCGCCCCGCCCAGGGCGGGAGAAGTTATTTGATGATTTCCCACCCACCAAAAAAAAAAAAACAAAAAAAAAAAAAAGCAGCTAACACAAGAGCTGATAACTTTGAAACCGCTGAACTGATATCCACCAAACAAAGCTAAGAACACTTCCGACTAATTTACCTTTCGAACACAAAAAAACAAAATCAAAATGAGTTCATGCGTTTGGGAGCTACGATGTCACAGACAGACACACACACACAGACATGTCAAACTTATAACACCCCGACGTTTTTACGTCGGGGGTTAAATATACTCAGAAAGTTCATAGGAAATAGAAAAAGTCACATTGGTACTTACGCATTTTTTTTTTTTTTTTTTGGTGGGTGGGAAATCATCAAATAACTTCTCCCGCCCTGGGCGGGGCGGGAGGGAGTGTCAGACTTTTACTGACTAAAACCCACCCATGTTCCTTCTTGTGCCCTTTGCGTTCCGGGGGCGCGGTATCTCTTGCGAACAACCCGCAGCCCCGGCAGGCATCGGCCCTCAGTGGCCCCTTCCTTTTGCTGACATCTCTTTGAGGCGCGCGTGGAACACGAACGCGCCGTCGACACGGCCTGTCGTTATGCAACGTAAGGACGGTGAGCTACCCATTGCTCACCGTCCACAGGCCAGTATCTACGGTGGCCGGGAGTCGTCTCGCGGGTACTTACGCATGCCCAGCTTCGAACCTATAACTGCCTATACTTTTGACGGCACGGTTGGCGCAGTGGCTGAGCGATTGGCTGCTGCGCTGCGTGTCGCGGGTTCGATTCCCGTACGGAACAAATATTTGTATGGCCTACAGATAGTTGTTTCGGGTCTGGCTGTTTGTGTATGTGAGTTTATATGTTTGTAAACGCACCCACGATACAGGAGACATTCCTAGTGTGGGGCAACGTTTCAAAAAAAAAAAAATACTACTTGCACGAGAGGCGAGCGCTTTATTCACTGGATCATCACACAGCATAATTTAGATAAGATTAAAATTATATCTTATTTTGTTAGAATTAGAATTGAAAATGATCAAAGGTCTCTAAAAACCATCGCATTTGGCCTTCTAAGAAAATATGCTTATTTTATATTATTAGTTTAGCATCAAAAACGACGACTTGTAACTCAATTTTTTCAAGAAATATCACCCAGTCTTTTGTTACCTGAAAATTCAATTAACCAGTACTGGATAACAAAAGAAAACTTAACATTAAAATAGCTATAATAATAACAATATTTTCAGTAACGGCAGCCAATTTCAACGGAGACTAGCCTAGTACGCAGGAGATATTATTGTGCACAACCATCATACCATCACACCTGTATTCCCCGAAGGGTTAGACAGAGGTGTAACAATGTACACCCACAGTTCACCGGTATGTTTAGGTCTCATGTAATAGGGGGCGAGCCTATTGCCATTAACCGGGCACTAATCCCAACTCCGGGCTGCTACTGAGAATGTCATAGAAAAACCCAATAACACTTTTTGCTCGACCTGGGAATCGAACCCAACACCTCTAGCGTAGCTGTCGCGCATAGGACCACTAGACCAACGAGGCAGTTGTGCACAAGTGTGTGCGCAAATCGAATTATGTGCACTCTCCCTTCCCTAACTCTCATAGTCCGATGGGACGGCAATCTGACACAACCGGGGAGAGACCAGGCGCAGGATCAACGTTTTTACGTGCTTTCCGAGACACAGGGGTGTCACACCACCAAATTCAGGCTGCTATTGAGAAATTCGTAATGGAAAAACCTAATAATAGATTTTGCCTGACTTGGCAATCGAACCCAGGACCGCTAATAGGTATACATTGTATATAAAATACATATTTGCCAATACAACGATTAATTAAAATCACGAACGAATATAAATTGCGTTTCATAAGTCAACAGAATTTTGTATCGTGTTCGAATTTCAAAATGCCATACGAAAATTCAATGCACAATCTAAAATCTGATTTTCTAACGCTTTATAGTTTAGGGTTCAGCATCGGGTTTACTGAAACGGATTGGTCGTGAAATTGTATTGATATTTATGTGGGTACTACTGGCTCTCTGAAATTTTGATTCCCAGGACGAATATCGTTTTAAAGTTCTCTGAGTTTTAGAGTTATTGATATATTTTTAATCACTGATAAGTACTTATCAAAGTTGACAATGTCGGTTAACAGGACAGCATGGAAGAAGAAAACGTGTTGCGCCGACCCCAAGTAACATGGGATAAGAGCAGGAAGATGATGATGAAGTACTTATCAAAGTCTTTTTACAATTTTATTTTGAGTTTGTACGGAGTTTTAAAAACATCAAGTTAAATTGCGTCGTATTTTCCCTTTTATAAGAATCTCATTATAATAATAGGTACCCAATACTTCCTGTTTCGATAACGGGCCACATTTTTTTTAAGGTTTTTAACGTACCATCACGCCTGTATTCCCCGAAGGGTTAGGCAGAGGTGTGCCAATGTACACCCACAGTTTGCCGGTATGCTTAGGTCCCATGTAATAGGAGGCGAGCATATTGCCATTAACTGTGCACAGATCCTAACTGCGAGCAGCTACTGAGCATTTCATAGAAAACCCAAATAACACTTTTTGCTCGATCTGGGAATTGAACCCAAGACCTCTAGCGTAGCAGTCGCGCTAAGAACCACTAGGTTAACGAGGCAGTTTAGTTTAATTTTTATAATTATTATTTTGTTAAAATGTCTGTAAGTAAGTGAAATAGTCTAAGACTGAAATGGGATTGGGTGGGCCATGTATGGAGAATGCATAAGGACAGATGGGCCATGATCGTCACGCAGTAGATGTCGGAAGACAACTTTTCACCCAGACAATGCTGGCGTGAGGACTTAGAAACGTTAATGGGAGATTGGTCACTGAAGGCCCTTGCCTTCTCTGACCAATCTCATTCCTATGCCTGACTCTGTTTCTCTACCACTCTGCCTCTGAATCATTTCTATGCCTTCATAGGAATGACTCGAATGAAGGAGATCTTTGCCTAGCAGTGGGAAATAAAGGTTGGGAAAAAAAGCAAAGAAAATAAATAAATGCCATAATAATATTAAACATGAGTACTTCGCAAAAACAACATATGTATTATGGCACTACGGAACACAAAACACTACGCTCGATTTTGATCGTCTTTTTTATATTTCAACTATGCTGTGATGATAAAAAATTCAATCGTGTATTTCTAGATAGAATAGTGTTTTGATTGATTTTGGTTCCGATGAACGTGTGAGATAGAAAAACATATATTTTTTTAATATTATTCTAGTTGGTAAACAAAAAAAGAGCATTCCGAAGCCTTCTTTCAGTGGTTAATAAATGTTTTGTTCGTAATGGATAAAATCAAAAACTACTTGACGCGGACGAAGTCGCGGACAGAAGCTAGTATTTAATATACCTATACTCCCATCCCAGCCGCGGCGGTAGACGCTCCGGACGTCGGGAGCCGCGAGACGACTCCCGGCCACCATAGAGCCTGTGGACGGTGAACAATGGGTAGCTCACCGCCTGTACGTTGCATAACGACTGGCCGTGTCGACGGCGCGTTCGTGTTGCAAGCGCCTCAAAGACATGTCAGCAAATTTTGAAGGGGCCACTCAGGGCCGATGCCTGTCGGGGCTGTAGGTTGTTTGTAAGAGATACCGTGCCCCCGGAACGCAAAGGGCACAAGAAGGAACACGGATGGGTATTAGTCAGTAAAAGTCAGAATTGTTGATTTCCCAATCCTAAAAAAATATATATATACCTACGTATACTACCAAATATGGTAACTCGTTTAAATGAACATACGCTATTAAACGAAGGCAAAAGCACGTTCCACGGGAAATTCTTCCCATACAAAGTATAATATCTTTTGATCCCAACATTACCAGTAAATAAAATCAGCCCTCGAAGAAACTTAATATCCATTTATTTCTATAATTTCCGCCGCTCTCCGTTCAGGAACACGTAAGCCTGCATGGCTGACTGACGGCCGGCTTAGTGTGACGACTCGGTTGCAAGTAAGCCGTCCGGAAGAGCCCTAATACTGATGTTACTAAGAAATATTGTATTATGTTAGGTTTGTGTTTATTTTTATAGATCAGCTTGGTTTTGTCCGTGAGTATTTCGGGGCGAAAAGCAAAATGTTGTGGGCTTATTTCGTGGAAATCTGTCTTTGTGAATCTGTGTGTAGCAAGTTTGAGTTGAATGTTCTATGATGGTAGGGATTGATAGCTCACTTCAAACTCACGTTATCTATATCCATCGAGACTTTTTTTTACAGAATAACACGGTTAATACAAGACTTATTTTTAAATCTAAAAGATGGTTATCTTTTATCTGTTAAATAAATATGTCAGTTTGATAATTTTCGCAAAATGGTCAAACCGTTGTATTTATTTCTCCGGTAAGAATTATCTGACGATTGAAATGTAGCGTTTGATAAAAAAATAAAAACTAAAACAGTTTGACTTTTTTTATTCAACTGGTGTTGTCCCACTGCTGGGCAAAAGCCTCTTCTCATACAGAGAGGTACGAACATTGATCACCACGCTTGCTTAAGGTGGAAGAGAGATTTCAAAATTAAAAAAATAAGTTCAGGTTTCGTCACGATAAACATAGAAATGTAGTTTGACTTTATTTACTTAAGTATTATTAGATTAAGGGTTTTCCTATAGCTTTTAATTGCAAACATGCCGACGGCCCGCCTTATGTTAAATGGTCACCTCTGCCTATAGACATCTGCAATACCAGAGGCCTTGCAAATACATTGCCATCTCAGAGACAAAGTAGAAAAGTCTTAATTATGTACCCGTAATTCCACCGGCACCAAAACCCTCCAAACTAACTTTATTATGGCATAACTAAGCTCAATTCTTCTTACATAATCCCTCTAACAAAATATACGATCAAAAAATGAACTGAACCATCAAACCTGAGGCTTGATTCAAAATTTTATCAGGTATCCTTTCCGTAAGCGAAGCACGGAGCACCTTTACATCTCACGGCGCCTTATGTAAATGTCGGAGCTTCCTAACATTGTGTTTTAACTCCCTCCCTTGTTCTACTTCATTTGTTACCGTTTTTGTAAGGATATCACGGTGCGGTGGCTTGTTGGTTTTTACTTGAGAGCTACTGAATTGGAACAGAGACAAGGATCTTCGTAATTGTGTCTATTGTTTTCAGGAAAACCTAATATTAATAACGCCTTATGATGCGGTTAAAGTGAATAAAAATACAAAATGTGTCAATTTCGCTTTTGACATATTAATATTTAACACCTTATTACATACATACACTTTTTTCTCATGGCAGAAATATATTATATAAATGTTATCCAAACTAACTAAACTTAAACATTACAAATTTTCATGTTCCAGAAACTCCTTAATACTATAAAAACAATATTTTTGGAACCACTCTACAAATTTCGTTTTAAAAGCACCATCCTCCAATAGTTTCAATTCACTTGGGATATTATTATAAATTAAAATACACATAATAAATACATTTTTGTCTTGTTTTTTGTACAATGTCTTGCGTATTATGATTTTGCATACAAAAAATAAAAGCCGTTTCGCAGCACCAATTTTCACTCAATATTTCCTAATTGGACGGGCAATATACATAGATATATTATGCCATTTCACACCTCACATAGTTAAACTTTACGAAAAATTCCTAATAAATTAACATTGATATCTCATAGCAACATAAATCATGATTATTTAGAAGTAATGCAGAGAACAAATCAATCATATCTAATACTAAAGCATAGATGGATATTACTGAAGATATAAATGATCGATCCATTGTGTCTCTGTGTTCTGTTTGCGAGTTTATAGCCGAATAGCCGTGAGGCTATGCATCTTAGATACTGTACAGACGTGCCGCAACTGTGTTTAGGCATAGATGTAGTCAAGTGAGTACTGTGGTATCTGTATTATCAATCTATTTGATCGAAACACTGATTGATAAACTCCGGAACTTTGTCCGCGTGGCTTATTTCACTCGCGTTAAGTTACGTCTTTGGTTACTGCTTTGCTCCCGCTTGTTGTCGCCTGATGTTATATAGCCAATGTTACTTAGGAATAATGTAGCTGTCTATTGGTGAAAACATAGTTAAATTTGGTCTAGTACTTTTGGAGCCTATTCGGTACAAACAAACAAATCTTTTTTCTTTATAATATTGCTATAGATTATTCACGTAAAATTACTGAATTATTAAAATACTACTATACTAGCGTCTGTCCGTGACTTCGTCCGCCTGTTTTTTTTTTTACAGCCCATACTATTCCTCATTAGGCTAGCTATTAATATAAAAATATTTTTTCTAATCCCACTGTAACTTTCAGAGATTAGGATGTTTAAAAAAACAAACAACAAAAAAGTCTGTACATTTTACACTAGCTAAATATGACCTGTCACCGATCGTAGTGGACTGTCAAATCTTTCTTACTTGCACCAACCATCTGCCTTAAAACCTCTGTTTTTCACCGTTAAGGTACGGAACCCTCTCTAAAAATGACCCATCAGCAACTAACCGCAACCACCACCGCCTTTGTCTGAACAATGCATTAGGCTGTCTGCCCACATCAGACAATCGGTGACCGATATTTTTGTCGGTGAGAATTGAACAAATGAATTCAACATACCAATACACACAGCAGCAAGTCAGCCCCACGAAACCATGGATCTATTGAACGGACCGATAATCAGTCCATTAAAAAGTCGAATGTGTGTGGAGGCCCTTAGGCAGCGAACTGCATTTATGTATAGTCAGTCTCTTGTTAGCAATAATAGCAACAGTGAGACCGTTTGAGTATCACGAACTTAAGTTATATGACTTGCTCATACAGTTCTGTGTCAATAGTACATGATGCAGTATGATTTTGACTAGCACCGAGTTAATTTTATAAAAGCAGCGTCTTATTAACCCACTTTTGGGCAAAGGCTTCTTTTCATACGGAAGACGCATGAGCATTGATCACCACGCTTACTTAAGGCAGATTGGTAATTTCAGAATTATATTTATACTAATGATATTATAAATGCGAAAGTAACTCTGTCTGTCTGTTAAGCTGTCACAAGTGAACCGATTTTAATCAAATGTAATACGGATTTAGTTTGAACCACAAGGAAGGATACATGCTACTTTTGAGCCGCTTGCACAATTTAGCTCAACCATCTTGAAGTTGAGCTAAATTGTGCTGATGCACGCGTCATGATCGTGAACGGGCGCTGTCATTTGGGATTGGTCATCGCATATCTGGCTTACATCTTTAGTACTATTATTTTTTTTTATTGTTTTATATTCATCTTCATTGTTTTCACATCTAAAGATCTACGAATGACAGCCGGGACCAACGGCTTTCCGAGGCACGAGGGTGTCACACCACCAACTTCCCCGTAGTAGCCGTTGGGCCCGTGTAGTATAAATAATAATAAATGTATCATCTACACGAAAAGAAGAAGAAGGAGAAGATGCAATTATTTATCTCAAAAATCACCATATGAACATGCGGTTGAGGACAACGACGCGACGATTATCAGTTTATTTTTACTTACTTACTTTTTGCTCGACCTGGGAATCGAACCCAAGACCTCTAGCGTAGCAGTCGCGCTTAGAACCACTAGACTAACGAGGCAGTTTAAATAAATAAAAGCATGTGCTTTTGTTTATACCATGTGGTATTTAGATAAAAATTTTGACGACGCTACGATTATCAGTTTAATTAAAAAATCCTTTCTCTATCCAACTTCATAAGCACAATGGTATTTCAAAAACAATTTACACAGCAATACTTAAAAACGTTTACACGAGGAAATGTGGGAAATTTACAAAAACCTACCTTCAGATACGTATCTCTCGTGGTTGTTAAAAGTGGGACGTCGCGAGTGCATTAATAAACGAAACTTTATCCCCCGAACTTTTTTACGCAAGGGCGCAGCCTGTCATGTTTTCGAGTTTACCACCAACTTTAATGGTGCTAAAAGGCTGACTGGGTCAGAGCACATAATAAAAAACACAAAATTAAAAATTTTAAGTAGCCCCCGACAGAAGAATGAATGAAGAAATGAGAAAAATGCCTACCGTAGCTAACAAAAGAGCTGATAAATTTGAAACTGCTAAACCGATTTCCATCACTCACCTTGGAACCGAAAAAACTAAATCAAAATCGATTCACTTAGATACTTATTCCTTACTTAATTTGTTTTATTTTTTGTTGGACATAGCTGATATATTTTTGAGTTGGTCTCATATTAAAAGCTGTTTATACACATTGGTACTTTCTTGTTAGGTTAACTGTCGGATATTGATTAGACAATGAAATTCGAACTTAAGAAGTCTGCCCAACAGTTAACGGGATATCATCACACCTGTATTCTCCGAAGAGTTAGGCAGAGGTGTACCCATAGTTCGCCGGTATGTTTAGGTCTCATATAATTAGGGGCGAGTCTATTGCCATTAACCGGGCACAAATCGTAACTCCGAGCTGCAACTGAAAATTTCATAGAAAAATCCAATAACACTTTTTGCTCGACCTGGGAATCGAGCCCAAGAACTCCAGCGTAGCAGTTGCGCAAACACAAATGAAACAAGAACCAACCGTCTTCCAATAGTTCAACATCATAAAAGTATTTGCGTAAGAATTTCTCATAATATAGCAAATAGCGACCTAACTCAAAATGTCAAACATTCTTCGAGTCTGTCGACTTTGAAAACTCTTAGGACAAATATGTCTAAGTATTTAAACTTTGTTGTGAAAATGCTTGAAGTTCACTGTAAAACATGTGGTTACGGCGGGGTGGGGGGAACGGGGAAGGGAGGGGGCAGGCGAGGACACGAGTAACTACAGTTCCACGGTCATCACAAACAGAGCAGTTTTCCTTCATTGCGACTGATGAGTATGGGGTCCTGGGTTCGATGCCCAGGTCGGGCAAAAAGTGTTATTGGGTTCTTTCATTAGGAATTTCTCAGTAGCAGTCCTCAGTTTGAAAGTTAGTGGTGTATCACCCCCGTGGCTTGAAAATCAGGTAAAGCCGTTGGTCTCAGCTGTGATTTATAGATTTTGGCAGTCGTTTCGGATAGTCAGAAGCCGGGAAGTCTGACAACCAGTCTAACAGAAAAGCATCATGTTACTCAGTATTGGATTGTGGATTTCAGATAGGCTGTCGCACCATGTAAGACACTAGTATTCAGATGCATACGGTTAGACTGGAAGCCGACCCCAACATAGTTGAGAAAAGGCAGATAAATACTCCCCAATTCTTTCAATAATTTAATTAATTATTAAATGTGTAACTTTAACAATCTTAGTCGTCGTGATGACCTAATTAATAGGTAAGGGACCTGTTTCTCATGTACGAGGTAGTGGGTTTCCAACCGGACACGGGCAAGTCCATAATTATCGATGTTCTGTCTGTGGTGACTCCTAACATGTATCCATTTTCTGGAAGTTTCTATAGTATTGAATTGAAACTAAGTTCAGAAATGTCTTTCATTGATTTCGAACTACTTCGACATTCATGTATGATTATCAATTGTTTACGTAAGTATAGAAAGAAAAAAGAATCTGATAGTTTTTAGATCTAACTAGTAGTAGTGTAGTTGTAACTACCCCGTTGGTCTCGTGGTCGCAAGCGCGACTGATAAGCACGGGGTCCTAGGTTCGATTCCTAGGTCGAGCAAAGTGTTATTGGGTTTTTCCATTAAGAATTTCTCAGTAGTAGCTCGGAGTTAGGATTTGTGCCCGGTTAATGGCAATAGGCTCGCCCTCAATTACATAGGACCTAAAACATACCGGCGAACTGTGGGTGTACATTAGTAGGTACACCTCTGCCTAACCTTATGGGGAATACAGGCGTGATGGTATATTTTGTTATGTTAAATTAAATTGTCATTATAATAGACAAAGTCACGAGCAGAGACTAGTAGAACTATGAACTGTGAACAAACACCACCTAACCACGTAATCATCTGAACCGGATTGTTGTCGCAGACGGTTACGGCAAAAACTTGTCAATAACTTGGCGGCACTGGCGAACTTACCCCATTAGCCACACAAACGGGATTGATCCGGCCCGTGACGGTCATCCGGTTATTCTGCCGGCCATCCGGATATGGAAACTTTAGTAACAAGCAAGAGACGTTCCAGTTTAATAGGATTACTGGGATTTCTCAGTTGGTTATAAAAATCTGCTACAGTTTTTTTTTAAACTGTTCTGTTATTAAGCTGGTGTACAAACAACGGGTGTATTTACTCTGATAATAAGGCTTGGTTTCCACCAAAGTAACGATGTCTCGTGAACAACTAATCCGATAATTTCTCATTTATTTTAATAGCGTTAATCCACACTAGGTGCTCAGGTACACAAACAACCAGACAAAACCTTATCGGCCATGTAATATTATGCCATATTTGTTGCGTTTTTTTATGCCATTAGATGGCATTCAAACCGACGACCCATCTGATGTTAAGTGGTCACTGCTACCTGAAGACCTCTGCAATATCATAGGCCTTGTAAATGCGTTTCTATCCCAGAGACAAAGTTGAAATGTCTCATGTGCCTGTAATTACACCGGCACCCAAACCCTTCACACCGGAACACAGCAACGCTACTTTGCGACAGAAATAGGTATGGTGGTAGTACTTACCCGGACGAGCTCCTTCACAAAGAGCTCTACTAACTAGAAGTTATAAGGAGTAAGCGTGCGGGAATCCAACTCACGATACGCAGAGCAGCAGCCAGCCAATCACACAGCCACTGCGAGAATCGTGTTGAGTTTTCTCACGATGTTTTCAGGATGGGAAATCATCAAATTACTTTTTCAGCTCTGAGTGGAGCGGAAGGGAGGGTCAGACTATTACTGACTAAAACTCATCTGTGTTACTCCTAATGCCCTCTGCGTTCTAGGGCTGTGGTGACTCTTTCGACCAATTCCGCAACACTGGTAGATAATCTTGACCTTAGGGTTAGGCTTAGAGAAGGAGGCGGGCGGGACAGTTGAGGCAAAGAGTCTCCGGTCCCAACCGCTGCGGTATGGGTAGCTTACGTTGCATAACGACAGCGACGATGGCGTTTGTGTTCCACGCGCGCCTCAAAGAGATGTCAGCAATCCTGGAAGGGGCCACTCAGGGCCGATACCTGCCAGGGCTGCGGGTTGTTCGTAAGAGATACCTAGCCCCCAGAAAGCAAAGGGCACAAGAAGGAACATGGATGAGTTTTAGTCAGTAAAAGTCTGATACTCCCTCCCGCCTCGCCCAGGGCGGGAGAAGTTATTTGATGATTTCCCATCCCTAAAAAAAAGGGTGACAAAATTAAAAGTTTTATAAAGCCATTTATTTTATAGGCTACAGTGACGTCTATCAAACCTGACTGCTTAATTGGGCTTGACTTAAAAAATAATGTCGATATTGATGGCAATCTTTCCCGATCACTTTAACAATAAGTTATTAAAAAATTCTTCTGCTCCATACTTTGTCCGCCTTTTGTGTAACATTACGTCTTTGGTTACTGCTCCGCTGCCGTGTGTCGTAGCGTGATGCTTTATAGCCTATACTATTCCTCATGAGTCTGGCCATCATATGCAAAACGTTTTTCCAATCGGACTGTTAGTTCCAGAGACTTGCACGTTTCAACAAACAAAGAAACAAAAATTTTTTCAACTTTATTAGTATAATATTATGTAGATTGATATTATGTAAGATCAAATTAATGTCATATTTTTCCAATTTATAATAATTCTAAAAGCTATAAAATTATTATGTTTCTCCAGAAAACATTAGAATATTTATTTAAAAGTTTTGAGATTATCGATATTCAATATGCACATCCCTAGTGGTTTAGGGGCGTTGACACTAATCGTAGGAGGCAAGGTTGTAGCAAATGCTGTAATGACTCTGCTTTATGGCAATTTATTGGAAGTCTAGTTTATGGTGACATTACGTCGTTTGAATAATCTATGGTTTGTGAATTGATATAATGATATCGCAGTAGTAAAGCTCTTTGTGAAGGAGCTCGTCTGGGGAAGTACTAAAACCATACCTATTTCTCCCGTAAGGCATCGTTGCGGTGTTCCGGTGTGAAGGGTGTGGGTACCGGTAATTAGTAATTACAGGCACAGGAGACATTTCAACTGTGTCTCTGGGATAGCAACGCATTTGCAAGGCCTCTAGTATTGCAGATGTCTATAGGTAGCGGTGGCCACTTGACATCATGTAGGTCGTTGGCTTGTTTGCCATCCAATGACAAAAACAAAGAATAATTGTGTGCTTAAATATGTTTGTTTGCGTCACTATTTTCCTGTTAAGGTGTAAACACAGCAAGCATGGATAGTTCGAGCAGGAAGGGAGAGAAGCATTGATGCAGAAATTTTACTACAATTATAAATACGAAAGTTCGGATGGATGGATGTTTGTTGTTCAATCACTCCAGAACAGCTGAACGGATCTGGGTGAGTTTTACAACAAACCGTAACTTAATTTCAGCCCTGAAAAAATATTTACAATGAATAGAAAATATAGATTTTTAGTTGCTTTGAAATCAATAAATAGTCAATCAATTAAATTGGCAAAAAAATTAAGTCACTGCTTGCCGTACAAAATCTATTGAGGGAATCGCGTTTTGACAACTCATAAAAAGTATGTCAATTGATTGGTGGAGTCGAGTACCCAATTACTGTTACGTGCGAAGCGATAAAAAATATCACAATAATGAAAAGAATATAATAATAACATTTCGACATAACACCCGTTCCTTATAACATTTGCTCAAATGTAAAATTTAGAGATGAGCCGAATACTTGGTTACTACCCGGAACTAGGCATACTTAGTTATTTTTTTGTGAAAACATAGGTACTTGTTTATTAGTCAAGTAAAGAACATTTAGCAGTTACAAAGTACAGGTAAATATTTAGAAAAGAGACAATAATACCAACCAAAAAAATATTTAAAAAAAAGTTGTCATTTGATATCTGAAATTTAGCAAAGGCAAGTTCAGATACAGTCCGAGTATCTCAGCCGAGTACTCGGTTCAGCAAACAATAAACTGAGTAATACTCGGTACTGGGTTACGAGGTAAAATTAGTACTCGGCGCATCTCTAAAAATTATAGATCATTGCGCGGCGACATGTCAACTGAAATATGAACGTAAAAGAAGTATTTCAAAATAATAGGGAAGACCTTTTTATGATTTATTTTATTTATTGAAAGCACCAGGCCTGATTTCCAGCTTTAGGTATTATTCAAAATGGAGCCTAGATATTTTTTTAATACAGGCACACAGAGAGACGGCTTTGTCATCATATTTTTTTCCATTTTGTCGATTTGTTATGAAGTGACTATATTTGTGATCGGTTTTTGTTTTCTTCATTTTTGTTTTTGTCCATTGGATTAGCAAATTCTTGTGTCACTAGATCAACATGTTAAAGGCTCGGACTTCACCAATGCAGAGAGGAGATGTCTCATAATCAACCAATAGGATACTGTGTTGTGTTGAAACTAAACAGTGAAATCTGTACTAATATTATAAAGCTGAAGAGTTTGTTTGATTGGTTGAACACGCTTATCTCAGGAACTACTGGTTTGAATTAAAACATTTATTTAGTGTTGGATAGTTCATATATCGAGGAAGGCTTTAGGCTATATAGTATTACGCTACGGCCAAAAGGTGCGGAGGAGTAACCAAAAGACGTAACCTAATGCGAGTGAAAAAACTACGTGGACGAAGTCGCGAGTAGACGTTACTGTGAAATAACGCAAACTGATAGGTTGTAGGAGACATCTTCTCTCCTCTCCGCCTTGGTGGAGGTCGGGCCTAAGATTAATCTCAGCATAACCCATTAAAACTCTAAATAGTGATGTCCCGCAATCAAATACCATGTACTTTTATTATCGACAAATCGAATTATCGAACAATTATTGAATTATTCATGTCGGGTTGTGGACCGGCCTAATCACTTTAATTGCGATCCCTATTGGACCCCTATAAATTTATGAAGAGCTTCTGTAATGTATTAGGCGGGTAACCAGCAGTAATGGTCGCCAAAAGGCGTGCTATCAGTTTATAATTAACGATTAGATAACGTTAAATATTATGGTACTTTTTGTGAGAGATGGTACTTCGTTGAGAAGGGTTAAGGTATAAACTTGGCTTTATTTGAAACCTAAGTTTCAATAGTGGTGAAAGTTGTATTACTCATGAATATTGGGGAAGTTAGTCTTTGAGTTTGGCTAATGTAGTGTGGAAGGCTCGGGTATAGTTGTAAAAGAGCAGATATTATCGGATATTTATCCGAAGTATCCGATATTAACGAATAGGCAGAGCAGCTGGCTAAGAACGGCTATTTCACATGAGCAAAGAAAAAAAAAACTTTGTTTTTATTATTTAAATAAAAGATAGAAATATCCATATGAGATTATGTACTGGAAATCGAGCAATTACCAATGTATTTTTGCAAATTCATAAATGTACACAACGCTACATTTCCAGTTTATGCTGATCTCTTATTCTATAGGATTTCCATACAATGACAGGTCAGCTTATATTGGAAATACATACCTACATACATATCTCACACCTGCCATATAAATTCCATAGCTTGACATGTAGCCGTGTGTACGTTTCAAGGTTATTTTGGACATCACTGACAAAGAAACTAACTTCTAACAAACTACTGACTAACTGGCTTGGTAGCCTAGTGGTCCTAAGCGCGACTACTACGCTAGAGGTCTTTGGTTTGATTCCCAGGTCAAGCAAAAAGTGTTATTGGGTATTTTTATGAAATTCTCAGTAGCAGCTCGGAGTTAGGATTTGTGCCCGGTTAATGGCAATAGGCTCGCCCCCTATTACGTGGGACCTAAACATACCGGCGAACTGTGGGTGTACATTGTTACACCTCTGCCTAACCCTTCAGGGAATATAGGCGTGATGGTATGATGGTATGGTGACAAAGAAAACAGCGTGAGGGGTAAACCTGAACTTTTAAACATACATAAGTCTATATCGCCTATCCGCCTTAAGCAAGCGTGGGGATCTTCGTGCCTTCTCTGTATGAGAAGACGCCTTTGCCCCGCAGTAAAACAATAGTAGGTTGCTAGTATCCATATCTAGCCGGTTAAAACGGATAAAAAATGCTTGTTAGTGAAGAGAGACGTTTTTATCCGCTTGGTGAAAACGAATTTAGCGGGCTTTACATCTGTAAGCTGGGGTGAATGCCCTGATCGGGTATGTTGGTAACCCTTACCTACTAATATTATATTATACCGTGAAAGTTTCTGAATATATTTAGTACTTAATGATGCGTAAACCTTTCAGTGGATTTGGATAAAACTTTGCTCAAAGATAAAGTCAAAGTCAGATTATTTATTTCAATTAGACCATGAGGCACTTTTGAATGTCATAAAAATTTGAAACAAGAATTGAATCTAGTTGCCTTTTTTAACCGACTTCAAAAAAAGGTGGAGATTCTCAATTCGACTGTATGTTTTTTTTCGTATGCGTGTTTTTTTTTTCACCGATCGAACAACCCGCAGCCACGGCAGGCATGGCCCTGAGTAGCTCCTTCGGATGTTTGCTGACGTCTCTTTGAGGCGCGCGTGGAACGCGAACGCGCCGTCGACACGGTCTGTCGTCAAGGGACGTAGGGACGGTGAGCTACCCATTGCTCACCGTCCACAGACCCGCGTCTACGGTGGCCGGGAGTCGTCTCGCGGCTCCCGACGCCCGGAACGTCTACCGTGGCGGCTGGGACGAGAGATTCTCTGCCTCTCCCATCCCGCCACCTCCTTTTCTATCATCACTGCTTCGCAGAAGGAGGTGACTGCATCCCATTCCCTCTCGCTCCGGACCATGGCTTGAATCAGAGCCGGACGCGAGAGTTCGCCGCCGCCGATTGCCGCCACGAGTACCCCGCGGTGCTCCGCCCATGCGGGGCAAACCGCCACGGTGTGCTCCACCGTGTCCTCAAGGCGGACCTCGCAGTGGTGACACCCGGGCGTTTGTATGCGTGTTAGGCGATTACTTTGTCAATTATGAATCGAGTTCGATAGTTCTTCTTTTGTTTGATAGGTCGTACTTCAAATTAAAATAAGTGAAAATGACTTCCAAGTAAACAAATTAGCGTATTCTGCTTTCTTGTGACTTTTAAGTGGTGTGCTGTTAATTTACGTATTATTACTGTTCTTTTATGGATTTAGATGACAGGAAGTTGATGCTAAAAATCGTAAATATTTTTATTTTTTTACAATAATGTCAACCGCCTTCAAAAACTAAAAAGTGAAAATAACTTTAGCTTTGGAAGTCGGTGGCTATACGAAACAACAACAGACCCAAAGCCGCCGACTTCCAAAGCTTAAGTTATTTATCACTTTTTGAGAAAAATTATAAACAAAATATTATAAAACATTTATTTAAATGTTTGTCAATATTTTGTTTATAGGATTACACATGAAATAAACATGATTACACATAAAGTACCATTATCACGTACTATTGTCACTGGTAGATCTTTGACAGTCTAGTCAGAAGCCAGGAAGTCTTACCATGGAGTATCATGTTACCCAGTAACTGGGTTGTGAAGGTCAAATATATAGTCGCTCCATATAAAATACCGATATTAAGCCGTATCTGGTTAGACTGAAAGCCGACCTCAAAATAGTTAGGAAGACGTGTTCCACGCGCGCTTCAAAGAGATGTCAGCGAATTTTGAAGGGGCCACTCAGGGCCGGTGTCTGCCGGGGCTGCGGGTTGTTCGTAAGAGATACCGCGCCCCCGGAACGCAAAGGGCACAAGAAGAAACATGGATGCATTTTAGTCAGCAAAAGTGTGACTTTATGGGCGGGGGCAGTCATTTGATGACGTTCCATCCATAAAAAAAACATAGTTAGGAAAAGGAAATACTCAATATTTCACCATTACCAGTTTATTAATTTAAACAATCCTGTAAATAAAACAAACAATCGTACATATTTCAAATAAATTAATATTCAATTACCGATCCTCCGTACAGAATTAATTATCGAAGTAAAACGAAAAAAAAATGAGAGCGACACTGAAAGGTTTCTTGTAAAATCCATTCTGAGCTTTATAAATAAAACAATACGACTTAAAGTAGCTTGTGATTACAATAAGAGTACCGACTAAGCCCTCACTCAAATTTTAACTCTGTTTTTAGGCGAATAAGGTTTGCTTTAGAATGTTATACAGAATGTCGAGACAGATCATCAGTCAAGAGACGACATTGTCATTAGGTGATTGAACGAAATAATCAGTTAAAAGCATTTATGTCTACTGACCTACTGATCGAACGATATATAGCCTAGTGTTTGTATAAATCTTCAAATTCCAATATAAAGTACGTAACCTACTCTATACTATGTACTCCACACATGTATCCTATTATCTACACTAAAAATATTATAAAGCTGAAGAGTTTGCTTGTTTGTTTATGTGGTTGATTGCGCTAATCTCAGAAAATACTGGTCTGAATTAAAAAAATATATATTTTGTGTTGGATACAATAACAACACATAACAACATCCAAAAGAAATTATTGAAGCCCCGCTCTTTCATAGCTTAAAAAATATAACATATTTTTCACTTTTTAGTATCCATTTCCAATTATCCAAATCCATGAAAAGATTTTTCCAAAACGGTTTATAAATGACGGACTTTCGCGGCAAAGAAACATAATAATATAAAAATCGAATTTATAATTTCTTCCTTTTTTGAAGTTGATCAAAAATATTGGACTGTCTTATTAGACTAGTGGTCCTAAGCGTAACTGCTACGCTAAAGTTTTTGGGTTCGATTCCCAGGTCGAGCAAAATGTGTTACTGGGGTTTTCTATGAAATTCTCAGCAGCAGCTCGGAGTTAGAATTTATGCCCGGTAAATGGCAATAGGCTCGCCCTTTATTACATGGGACCTAAAACATACCGACGAACTGTGGGTGTACATTGCTACATCTGTGCTTAGTCCTTCTGGGAATACAGGCGTGATGGTATGCTATGTTGTCAAAAATATTATTTGTCCAAATTCGAATTGCCCAAAAAATAAACATGAGGTGCCTTCTGGCAAATTTAACTTAAAAAGAAATGGTAAAAAATTACAGCTGGTTCTACATGAGATTGATCATCGGGGTAATGGTTTGTGACTAGCGCAACATCTAATTTAAAGCTACTTCAGACAACGGTTAAGTTTCAAATATAACTAGATAGCTCTAGTCTTCCGTCTCTTTTTTACTTTGTTTGATAAAGAAGGATAGCAATGTTTTTCGGGGAACCGAACTTAAAGAATATTTTTGACAGTTCGCTGCTGCCCGTTCCATTCAAACGTAGTAATAATATTCCCCAGACCGATTCCCGTAACGGCGGCCAATCCCAATGGAACTTGCCAAGTATGCAGGAGATATAATAGTGCACACGTGTGTGCGCAAACACAGGTGCCCTCCCTCTTCCGTAACTGTCATAGTCCGATGCGACGGCAATCCAACACGACCGGGGAAAGGTCAGGCGCAAGACCAACTGCTTTACTCGAGAGACTCGGGGGTGTCACACCACCAACTTCCAAATTTCGACCTGCTACTGAAAAATTCCTAATAGAAAAACTATATAATACTTTTTTCCTGACCTTGGAATGGAATACAAGACCCCACGCTCAACAGCCGCGATTGCGACCACGTGACCAACGGGGCAGTCAAAATTCCAATATTAAAAAGAGAAATAATTTTTTTGTTTGTTTGTTTGTTACGAATAGGCTCTAAAACTACTGGACTGATTTTGACCATTGGTTCAGCAATAGATGGCTACATTATTCCTGAGTAACATAGGCTGTATAACATCACGCTACGACACACGGGAGCAGAGCAGTAACGAAAGACGTAACTTAACGCGGTTGAAATAAGCCACGTGGACGAAGTCACGGGCAGTTCGTTATTTATATGGCAAAACAACGTTTGCGGGGCAGCTAGTGTTAGTATGTTTTAGTCATTAAGTAGCAACATTTTATGCTTCGATATCTATAGTCCATTATCAATCGGATTTAAAAAAATGTTTTGTATATGATAGCCAAATTCATGAAGAGTAGTGCAGGCCAACTGCCTCGGTAGCCTAGTGGTCCGAAGCGCGACTGCTACGCTAGAGGTCTTGGGTTCGATTCCCAGGTCGAGCAAAAAATGTTATTGGGTTTTTCTATGAAATTCTCAGTAGCAGCTCGGAGTTAGGATTTGTGCCCGGTTAATGGCAATAGGCTCGCCCCTTATTACATGGGACATAAATATACCGGCGAACTGTGGGTGTACATTGTTACACCTCTGCCTAATCCTTCGGGGAATACAGGCGTGATGGTATATTTTTTTTAGTAGTGCAGGCTGTACTCGTATAATATCACGCTACAGACTTTTTAACGAATAACTGCATAACGTTTTTTACTTACGTATCAATTTCTGCCAATCAACGTCTACCGCGAACACTTTAAGGGGCTATCAGAATACAGGACACCGTAAAACACACATTTTTTATCGCATAGTCGCATATTGGTACATATTAAAAACCTGAAAAATTTTGTGTATTGTCAAGGGTTTAAAGAAACAACTTACCTATAAATATTTCATGAAAGTATATTAGTATCATGGTAAAAAATCATAAAGGAGAGCATAAAACATTTTTTTCGTCGCATAGATCTCAGAATTTTGAGCGTAAACTGTATAATTGTATGTAATGACATTATAGGGAATTTCATGAACACTTACCTATAAATTATTCCATTAGTATTTTTTTTTACAAATTAATGAAACCTTCAAAACTACTGTTATTTTTATAGTTATCCGATTCAACTAACATCAAACGTACCGCTATTTTGAACCTTATTTGTTTCCGCGATGCATTATTGTCAATTACCTAAACATTTGCTAACGACAGGGCCTAAGGAACTTCGTTCCAAAAGTAAATATCTCTTAACAACATGATAAGTAAAATATCAAACTCCATACAATTACTGCTAAAACCGGGCACTATTTTGCAACAAAGGGAATATTCAGTCGAATAGGAATGTAGGCGGTTTACGAGCGGACTTCACTAACGATGCGAGGGCGATGCGGCGGGCGGCGTGTTGTTATTTAGTGTGTTACCAGCCTTATGGAATTAACTAGTCGTGGGTAGAATTTAGGTGCTTACACTTCATTTGCTTATCGCTATGTTGATTTGTTTCGATGTGTTTTGGTTTTAACATCGAATCGAGTTAAAGATGCTGTTTGAAAAGAGGAGTCAATGATAGGGTGAATATTATCTGTCCCGATGGTCTCGTAGTGGCAAGTACGGATTAAGTTGAGCGTGGGGTCCTGGGTTCGATTCCCAGGTCACGCAAAAAGTGTTATTGGGTTTTTCCATTAGGAATTTCTCATAACGACTTGACGTGCTTTCCGAGGTGTAGGTGTGTCACACTAACAACTTCCAGACTCCGGACTCCTACTCAAAAATTTAGCAATAGAATAACCGAAAAACACCCGATCCGACCTGGGAATTAAACCTAGTACCCCTTGCTTAGCAGTCGAGCTTCGACCACGAGACCAAAGTGACCTAAAACCTAGTTATAGAATAAATATTTATGTTTGTAACGACCTCAAAGGAACAAAGAATCCTAGCTATGTTATAGATCGTAAACTTTTTATAGGTTCATGTTTGGTTCAAGTTTTTTTATGGTGGCTAAAAAGAATTGTCGTAAGTGCCCACGGAAATTATTCTTATTTACTTTGGCACTAACAAATGCGGTGAATATTTGATAAGGTGAAGGAAAATAACTGCCTCGTTAGCCTAGTGGTCCTAAACACGACTGCTACGCTAGAGGTCTTGGGTTCGATTCCCAAGTCGAGCAAAGTGTTATTAGGTTTTCGGAGTTAGGATTTGTATTCGGTTAATGGCAATAAGATCTCCCTCTATTACATGGGATCTTAACATACTGTGGGTGTACATTGGTACCCCTCTGACTAACTGTTTGGAGAATACTGGCGTGATGGTGTGTATGTTGTATGAAGGTAAATATAGTCAGGAAACATGGTGGCCCACCACCATCTCTTACAACAGTACCATTTTAATATTACTTTGTAATTTTATTTGTTGGATTTTCGATCTTCTGTTTACCTTGTTTTGGTATAAACTAGTTTGTAGTAGACTGGGAAGAACTAATTTAATTAGTTTGGAATAAACTAGTTTGAATGGAATAATTTCATAAGTTTAGGATAAACTAGTTTATCCTAGAACAAACTAAGTTTATCGGTAATAATGTTTTATTACAGACACTAAGAAAGACATTTCAGTATTGATTCTAGAATAGCAAAGGATTGGCGATGACTCTGATGTCCATATTATGACGATGACTATTCGTCATTAATTAAGTCACCAGTTCACACAAAAAAAAAAAAACAAAATCGGTTCAGCCGTTTGGGTGCTACGATGCCACAGACAGGAACACAAATAAACACGTTAAAAAAATGATTTAAGAATGAATTATTTTTAACCCCCGACGCAAAAACGACGGGGTGTTATAAGTTTGACGTGTCTCTGTGTGTGTATATGTGTGTCTGTGTCTGTCTGTGGCATCGTAGCTCCCGAACGCATGAACCGATTTTGATATTGATTTTTTTGTGTTTGAAAGGTTAAGTAGTCGGGATTCCTCTCAGCCTTGTTTGTTTGAAATCGGTCCAGCGGTTTCAAAGTTAACAGTTCTTTGGTTAGCTACGGTCGTGATTATTTTCTTCTGTCGGGGGTTACTCAAAAAAAATAATTTTATATTTTTTATGATTTAAAACAAAACTTTGTACGCATAGTCTCGTTAAAATCACATTACGACCTTATTGTCTGCTGTAGTCGAAAATGTATAACTTCGATTCCCTTTACAATTGAATGGTAATTGAGCGTTCATCGTGGCTTTTTGTTGTATCCTCCAGGGAGGTCATTAAAGGACGTTGCAAGCTGTTGCGTACCCTCTCAAAGGTACCTGGGCAAAGATACCAGCTGGGAATTTGTTGCGTATTCAATGGGAATATTCCCAAAAGGTATTTCGGAGTTAAATTTTCATTTTGTTTTGACGAATTGTTTGGCTTTTGTTTGTGAAGTAAGAGGTTTTTGGGCGTTATAATGACGATGTTACGTTTTATCTTGAATGGAGGAGGAAGGAAAGGATTTTGAGAACAATGGTATTGTAAATAATTGTTAGAAAAAAAACATCAACAAGCCCATGAAAAGGGGGAATAACTGTACAACATTTTGCGCAGTAATGGTTATCTTTGAAGGAATGTGAATAAAATTGACACATACACACACATAACATCACGCCTGTATCCCCCGAAGGGTAAGGCAGAGGTGTACCAATGTACACTCACAGTTCGCTGGTATGTTTAGGTCCCATGTAATAGGGGGCGAGCCTATTGCCATTAACCGGGCACAAATCCTAACTCCGAGCTGCTACTGAGAATTTCATAGAAAAACCCAATGACACTTTGCTCGACCTAGGATCAAACCCGAAACCTCTAGGGTAGCAGTCACGCTTAGGACCACTAGGCCAGTTTTTAGTTTAAAGCCTTATTTTTTTGTTCATTATGCAGTCCAGATACGTAACGATAAACTTGTACAAATTCGGATTTGCACAAGTATGCATTATCGTTTCTAGAATAAATTTAATGCAAGTATCTGAGCTATTTGTGGCTGTGCCCACATTATCATTACCGTCAACACTCTGAATTGTACAAGTCTAAAAATCTAAACTTTCACAAGTGTGGCTAGCGTAGTCTTTAAAATAACAAGAACAAGTACCAAAACCACATTGGTAAGGAAACTTTAGTTCAAAGTAACCTTACTTACTTAGTAGGTAGGTACATCATTAATTTACTTCTTTATTTATTGTTTCACCTTTCCCTTTTAGTTATACGAGCGTAACAACCAATTAGGCAGGTGCTAATTGAACCCAATTAACGGTTTTTTACCAAGGCTGAGATTTTTTTTTAAATTTTTTTATTTTTTTAACTGCTCCGTTGGTCTCGAGGTCGCAAGTGCGACTGATGACCATGGGGTCCTGGGTTCGATTCCCAGGCCGAGCAGTTTTTAAACTAATATTATATAGAGAAAAATAACTGTCTGTCTGTTATGCGGCTAAACTACTGAACCGATATTGATGAAATGTAATGAAAGGGTATGATTGAACCCCAAGAAAGGACATAGGCTACTTTTTACTAAGCGGCTTCGTCTGCATCCGCAATAACCGAGATTTACTCGGGCTGTGTACAGTAGACAATTTTTTATGGGATTTTCTATGAAATTCTCAGTAGCAGCTCTGAATTAGAATTTGTGCCCGGTTAATGGCAATAGGCTCGCCCCCTATCACATGGGACCTAAAACATACCGGCTGACTGTGAGTGTACATTGGTACACCTCTGCCTAACCTTTCGGGGAATACAGGCGTGATGGTATATTATGTGTTATTTTTTTCCTGTTGTATATTAGTCGCCACGAGTCGTGAGCACAAATGTCAAGTTAATTTTTCGGTTTCTGGGTTCCTTTCCGGATTTTTTGGGGCGCCTACGCAACACGCGATCGGTCTAACAGACGAACCAATCACGTACAGAGTCGGAGGCCCAAAATACCCAAGAAGGAACCCGAAATCTCGAAAATAAACTTGACATTTATGCTCACGACTCGTGGCGACACTACATCTAATTGGATTTTAAATTTAGCAATATTATATTGGAAAACGGTGCTGTTGTATTGTTTACGGACGCTAAACAAAAGAGATAACCAGGTTACTGATTTTTTGTTTATATCTTTATTTTAAGGGACTTTTGAACACATTTCACGTCAGCGTAGGTTACTGATGTAGATGTAGAAAATTACATAACCTTCTATTCATTGATATTGAAGACCAAGGTTTCAAAAAATTTTACGTTTTTTTTTTTACTATCTACCGAGACTGTACAGTTACTAGCTTTTGCCAGCGACTTCATTCGCGTTGTTTTTTTCACCCGCGTTAAATAACGTTTTTGGTTACTGCTCATTTCCCGTGTGTCGTAGCGCGATTATATAAAGCATGAAGCCTTCCTCGATAAAAGCACTATCCACCACAAATAGAAGAAGATTTTTTCGTTTCAAACCCCAGTAGATTCTGAGATAAGCGCGTTCAACCAAACTAACAAACTCTTCAGCTTTCTAATTTTTATATAGATTTATCACTTTCCAGACAGCTTTCCATTCAGCGTTTTTTCCAAAAGCAAAAATGGCAACTCGATTCCAACAACAGTAAAACTTTGAAATACACCCAACTATACAAAGTCGGCCCTTAAATATGAAATACCGATAATATTCATAAATTTCACGACTCAACGCCCTAACGATCTGAAAGTTTCAGCGGCGTCGAGTCTTTAACTAAATGCAATGAAATGTTGCTAACTTTATGTTAATGGGAACAGCTAGTCTGTTTGTGGGAGTTACTGTGTTATGGACACGTTAGAAATGTGGTTTTGTTAGTTTCGTAGTAAGGTGGTGGGGTAACCTGACTCTAAAGTGACAGGCACAAGAAGTCGTCATCATCCACTTAGCCTTTTCCCAACTATGTTGGGGTCGGCTTCCAGTCTAACCGGATGCAGGAATATCAGTGTTTCACATGGAGCGACTGCCTATCTGATCTCCACAACCCACTTACTGGGCAACACGATACCTCTTGGTAAGACTGGTTGTTAGACTTTCTGGCTTCTGACTATCCCTAACGACCGTCAAAGATCTACAAATGACAGCCGGGACCAACGGCTTTACGTGCTTTCGGAGGGACGGTGGTGTCACACCACCAACTTCCAAAGTCCGGGCTGCTACTGTGGAATTCATAATGGAAAAACCCAATAACACTTTTCCAAAAGCACAAGAAGTGTGGCATTTTTTTTTATTACACCTCTTTGGATGGCTGACTATCCGACGGGCCACCTGATGTTAAGTGGTCACCGCTACTTAAAGGCATCTGCAATACCAGAGGCTTTGTAAATGCGTTGCCATCACAGAGACAAAGTTGAAATGTCTCAAGTGCCTGTAATTACACCAGCGCCCATACCCTTCAAACCAGAACACAGCAACGCTGCTTTGCGGCAGAAATAGGTATGGTGGTAGTACTTTCCTGGACAAGCTCCTTTACAAACAGCTCTACTATTACTTTATTCACGCGAATGTCGGTTATCTCAAGGTTTTATTATTTTTAGAGCGGGACCCCATTTTTTTCAAAAATTAAAGAAGCTTATGTTACTCCTTATAACATCAACTATCTGCCCGTGAAAGTCCTATTAAAATCGGTCAAACCGAACGTAATAGGCTGGTCTTGTCTTAATAGTATCTTTTTTCATGTACCTATGTTACCTACTAACTAAAATTACCCCAACTAGCAAGATAGATGAGATTATTTTCATATTTCAGACTTTATCTCGTAGCAAAATTTGTACGTACTTATAAGTGTTTTCACCCCCGGAACTAAAGAAAAAAGTTACTTGGTATATGTGTACTTAGAACTTTTTCACAACAACTCTTATGTATATTACACTAAGGTTGTTCTACACAGACAGAAGCACTTAAGCATGGCTTGTCACAATTTCCTACAGCCTTCAATCGAGTTCTAATTGGCATCAATCTATAGAATGGGGTAGATTCAGGCCAACGTACAAAAAGGTCTGGCCACCGATAAAATGCAAGTGCGGTGAATGAAAAACAGTGTTCCGGCGATATAAAAAAAAAAATATAAAAGAGAAAATAACTTTGTATGTTGTTTTAGGGGCCACGATTCTTTGGTGACGTGTTTTTATATCGCGCATCAGGCTGATGGATCTTTCTATTGGAATGTCGTCACATCCGTTTGTCGACACTACGAGCATGGTGGTTGAGGGCTTTGTCATGCTCACTTAAATGTCTCGCTGATGGTGGCGCGTGGGTCGGATCATTTGGTTCCCTTCATGATGGTTGAGCTAAGTGGTGCTGATCCTCGCGTCATGTTCGTGAACGGGCGCTGTCAGTTGGGATTGGTCATCTCTTAACTGCCATGGCTTACATCTTTAGTACTATTATTATCATATATATTTTTTTAATTGTTTTATATTTAACTTCATTGTTTTCACATGTAGAAGCAACAAGAATATTGTAACCAAGATTCTGTAAAAACCAATTTGAAAAGAGTGTCCATGGAGTTTCTTGCTCGTTCTTCTCCATAGAGACCTACGTTTTGGAACGAGCAACTAGCTTCAACTTTTTGTATGAGTAACTTCTTGACAATTCAAAAGTGCCTGTAAATGGTCTAATTGAAATACATGTTTTGACTTTGACTTTGACTTTGTTTATGGTTAAGCGCGAAACTCACGTGTTTTGTCTGTAGAGCAAAATATAAGGGTTTTTTTTCTCATCACGCGTATGATTGAACTAGAGACGTAGTAATATGGAAATAATCATAGATGTTGAATTAAAATTCAAATGAGACTATCAAATATTGATATTAGTTACTTTGCGTATTCCTTATTTATTTCGACAATTATAGTTTAACAAAAACAAACATAATTATATATTGTAATTAAAAAAAAATATTTATTACTAAATTCTTTAATAATTGTACCAAGGAGTTATTAAGGATTCTTGTTGCAGTAATAATTGGGAAATTGTCACATTACACCATCGTTTTCAGCTATTCATGAACCAGTTCTGTCATAAACAAAATTCACAGCTCAACTCTTCCAATTACAAAGTTACTCTTCCTTCTCGTGTCGTCACCGTATCGTCGATTATAAATCGATCAATCTGAAAGTGTTCACGATATTTTCGAGTACGAACATCCCTTGAATGCAAACCTGTCAGCATTTTAAAAAGCGCACAGCCTGAATAGAAACCGTCAGTTGTAACGAAAAAAAAAGTAAAAAGTTTTCTTTTTTCAAATATTAAAAATCGCGTGCAACTGCCAGCCTTTTGTGGATGAAAATGGATTATTTTGATTTTGGAACGATTTTTCAACCGTCACATAACTTATGACGGAAGAATAAATATGGCGGTTTGACAGAATTTGATATAAATCAAATCTGTTTTATGTCATGTCATGTCAAAAGTAAGTTAACTATTAATAAAAACTCAGCCCTAAGTTAGGTATTTGATATTATTTAAAATATTAAATAATATATACCCCACGGTGGCACCCTCGTTCGGTTACATCTTTGATTACTGCTCTACTCGCGTTTGTCGTAGCGTGATGTTTTGTACGTGTAAACCTTCCTCTTGAATCTATCTATTCTTACTTTCCTGCTTTTTAGGAGCTTCTCCTATATCGTGGGTGCATTTACAAACATAATAAATTCACATACACAAACAGCCAGTCCCGAAACAACCTTAAAGCCATACAAATATTTATTCTGTGCGGAAATCGAACCCGCGTAATGCAGTGCAGCAGCGAGTCGCTCAGCCACTGGACCAACCGTGTCGTTACACCCTAACTACCTATGGAAGAGACCGCATTAATTGCATAGTTAAAAAGATCTAAGCGTACAAAGGGACACACAACGGGAAGCGACTTTGTTTTATACTATGCAGAGATTGACAGGTAGAAAGTATTCCAATAAACTCCGGATATTTCAATTGAATCCTGTCAAAAACACCTGTTGAACAACGTGACAATACAATAGGAACACTAAATGGTTTTTCGAGTACGGAAAATGTAAAGTTTCAAGTTTTTTCGGTATATATGGACCAGTTGTTCTAAATTAACTAATCCGTTGGTCTAAAGCGCGGCTGCTGGGCGTGAGGTCCTGGGTTCGATTCCCAGGATGGACAAGATTTTTCTTTTAGGAATTTGGCGTGATTTTGAAAGCCGTTTCTCCAACTGGTCGTATTGGATTGCTATGCCATCGAACTATAAGGAGTAAGGGAAGATGGAGTAAACCTGTGTTTACAGACACACTTAACTTGAGCCCTATAATAATATCTCCTGCGTCTCGTACTTAGTCTCCATTCAGATTGGATGCCATGACCTAGATTCAGTTGGTGTAATATAATAATATTTCACATACCATCACGCCTATATTCCCCTAAGGGAGAGGTGTAACAATGTACACCCACACTTCGCCAGTATGTTTTTAGGTCTCATGTAATAAGGGGCGAGCCTATTGCCATTAACCTGGCACCAATCCTAACTCCGAGCTGCTACTGAGGATTTTAAAGAAAAACCCAATAACACTTTTTGCTCGACCTGGGAATCGAACCCAAGACCTTTAGCGTAGCAGTCATGCTTCGGACCATTAGGTACTAATATTTGATCACTATATTATGCCAAAATAAGTTTGAAAACTTTTCGCTTTGATGGCATGAATTAATAACAAATTGAAAAATATCTTAACTCAATAAAGTACTTATTATAATACTTATACTCTTCAATCATAATAACTAGCCTTAAGAAGTAAAAATGTTTGTTAGTTTATAAGCATCTCTGAATGTACTGATTTGATTACAAAAAATCATAAAAAGCTGTATTATTGACGATTTTTTTTTTTTAAAGTGTCATTGGTCTTTTCCATGAAATTTTCAGTAGCAGCTTGGAGTTAGGATTTGTGCCTGGTTAATGGTAATAGGCTCGCCCCCTATTACATGGGACCTAAACATATCGGCGTACTGTGGGTGTATATTGGTACTCTTCTATCTCTCTCAATGGTGTGTATGTATGTATGTTTATAATTTATTTATTGTTTTAATTACATTTGAAAACATATATAATTTCATTTTTTTTAATATACCCTTTTTTTATCTCCATGCAGACTATGTCACGATCAGAACCTGTTTATATTTATATAGGCTGAAAGTAACGACTCGTGAAAAAAATTATACAAACTTTAATAACTCATCGTTCTAATGAATTCTGGCAACGGACAAGGGAAGTGACGTCACAGCAATAAAGGAAATGATCGTGACAAATTGTTCAAAAAAAATTAAATTATAAGATAAATTATGCTGGTATCCTCCAGAGATGCCGAGAGAGATCCGTTTCTCAAACATGATGTTGCTGATTCGAATCTAGAAAATGATTTTTTTTTTATTATTTTAAATTTAGACACTAATCTTGTACTGTGAAAGAAAGCATCGATAGGACACCAAAGGGCTGAATCTTTTTTTATATGTAAATTCGAATGGACTGCCTAACCCTGGAGAAGACGGAGGGGTGTGACAGATCCCTAAAAAAAACCCACGGTGTTCCTCCAAATACCTTTGGTTGGTGCAAGGGGGTCGCATCGCTCAGAGCATTTTTCCGCAACCCGGCCGGCATTGACCCGCCACCACAAGATGGGTCCGGTTACCTAGTTTAGCGATCACCCACCAGCCGCACCGGCTCTAAAGATACCAAAAAACCTAGGTATCCTTGGCCCATTTTATACTCACATACTATCACGCCTATATTCCCCGGATGGTTAGGCAGAGGTGTAACAATGTACACCCACAGTTCGCCGGTATGTTTAGGTCCCATGTAATAGGGGGCGACCTTATTGCACATTAATCGGGCATAAATCCTAACACCGAGCTGCTACTGAGAATTTCATAGAAAAACCCAATAACACTTTTTGCTCGACCTGGGAATCGAACCCAAGACCTCTAGCGTAGCAGTCGCGCATAGGACTACTAGGCTAACGAGGCAGTTAAAGACAGTAAAAACGTTTTTATATTTTTATCTTTCCAATATATTATCTACTTCCTATCATCCAAATCCAAACATACATACATTACACATACTAGGTAAATTAACAAGATACATTCTACGAGAAATTTTTGTCATCGTTGGGTAAATTACGAAGGCTTGTGCCCGGTTAATGGGAATGGGTTCGCCTCCCTATTAAATGAGGATTAAACATACCGTCGAACTTTGGTTGTACATTGGTACACCCCTGCTTATCCCTTCGGGGAATACAGGCGTGACGGTATGTTGTTTGTTGCTGTCTGAGGCAACAATCATAAAAAATACAACCGAATTGAGAACCTATTCCTATTTTGAACTCGGTTAAAAATCGATCGAATTTACGTTCCATTTTCTCCCGTACTCGTAGCTACTAGGCCGTTGCGTTGGTGCGAAATCTCGAACCCAAACTGAGCAAGCGTTGTGATTAATTAATACTCGCTCCATCTCTGTACGGAACAAGGCTAAAGGAAAATTTCAGTACGGCAGAATTTCATACAAATCGAAAACCAATCTAAATTTACTTTAGTGAAAACAAGTCGTGTTACTGAATAAGTCATTACAAATTCATTGATAACATTGTCGACAGTTTAACGGCAATGAACTATTAAAATGCCCGAATCGTTCTGAAAGGGCACTGACTTTCTATTGAAGTAAAGCTCATCTTAGTACGACTTAGTATATTTATGAGTACAGTCGACAAACGAGATCGGTCTTCAGGCAACTACGACAAGACAAGTTCTTTTAAACCAAGGTGCGTCCGTAGATTGCAACTAGTTTCAACTTTCTTACTTAAACGACTCCTTGACAATTTTAAAGTTTTGACATTGACTTTGACTAGATATTTATCTGTTTTGTGTCACTTAACAGGCCTGTTGGTCTCCTGGTCGCAAGCGTGACTGTGAAGAGCTTAGGGTCATCAATTCGTTTCCCCAATTAATATTGGTGTTTTCTCTTTAGAATTTCTCAGTATCAGCTCGAAGTTTGGAAGTTGGTTATATGACACCCCCTTTGCCTTGAATAGCACTTAAACCCAATAGTCCTAATCCCTCCCCTGTGGCGTCGGATTGCTGTCCCACCGGACCATGAGAGTGAGGGAAGAGGGAGTACACGAGTGTTTGCACACACACTTGTTCACTATAATTTTCTTCTGCATACTTAACTAGTCTTCTATGGGACTGGCCGCCGTGACTGAAATTCGGTTGGAAGAATAATATTTGTCTGACTGTACATTTAGTTTATACCTTTACTTTGAAAATGTTTGGTAGTGGTATTAAGGTATAAAATGACTGTAAACTTGGTCTGAATTTCTAATATGCTTGGTATTATTTTCAGAGAAAGGAATATTATATCTGTATTTACTTTAATCTTAATGTTAACTTAGTTGATCCAACACTGATTTATGTAACCGACTTAAAAAAAGAATAAGGTTCTCAATTCCACTGCCCTTATTGGCCAACTATTACAGTCGTTTTTAAGGTAAAGAAAATACAAGTTGATTTCAAAATGATACACAAAAGTTCAAAGGTTTTTTATTTCCGATACGAGTACCTATTTAAACTTTTTAACTGCCTCGTTAGCCTAGTGGTCCTAAGCGCGATTGCTACGCCAGAGGTCTTGGGTTCGAGTCCCAGATCGAGCAAAAATTTTTATTGGGTTTTTTTATCAAATTCTCAGTAGCAGCTCAGAGTTAGGATTTGTGCTCGGTTAATGGCAATAGACTCGCCCCCTATTACATAGGATCTAAACATATCGGTGAACTCTGGGTGTACATTGGTACACCTGTGCCTAACCCTTCGGGGAATACAGGCGTGATGATATGTTAGTACCTATTGAAGTCAAGATTCATTTCGAAATGAAGTTATATGACGGTAAACTGACTAACCACAACGCTAGATATTAGTGCCTTTTATGTATCTACATTTTGAATATAAACTAGCTCCTCTGGCTTTAGGCAGGCGGGGCGATGAACCGCTACTGTAATAATTATAGTCGCGCGAAACCGCTTAAAGCTACGCAACGGACCGATTTTGTTCTATAAAATAACACTGCTTAATAAAAGTATATTCTGAAATACTTTTAAATATTAACAACTAAAAAAAAAGACAAAAACACATTTTGCTAACTGGACATTCTGCGAATTGGACATTTTGCGACCGCTGGACATTTTGCGAATTGGACATTCTGCTCCTAGTTCATTTGATTATATAAGTGTTTTATGACAACCTGTACAAATTTGACGCAGGTGCAAAACTGTATCTTGTGTAAAAGCAGAAAAGTCTATTTTTATAATATTTAACGAGTTATTACGGCAGATTCTCCTTAATTGATCCTCGGACTTTCAAGCAGTGCTACTGCAGTTTTTATCACGAGACTGTAGTCTTGAGGGCTATTAATTTTATTATTAAATCCTTCCTTTTTAGAGGAAATAACGAGGAATTTAATCATGTCAAGTAAAACATTGTTGATAGAAATTTCTTGGAATCTCAATAGCAATGTTATGCGTAGCATGATCAAAGAGCAAGGGGTACTTTTCTTTGTTATTTGTTAAAGATGATTGTATTTAATTGCATTTATAAATAAACTAGCTTCTGCCGGCGACTTCGTTCGCGTGGTTTTTTTCACCCGCGTTAAGTTACGTTTTTGGTTTCTGCTCCGCATCTATTGGTCGTAGCGTAATGTTATATAGCCTACAACCTTCTTTATTTATTTACCACACATGCTTCCTCTCGTGTGTCCTTGACTATTTAACACAAAAAGATTTTTTCAATTCGAATCAGTAGTTCCTGAGATTAGCGCGTTTAACCAAACAAACAAACTCTGCAGCTTTATAATATTAGTATAGATTACTGCTAGTATAGATCACTCTGCGCTTCGGTGAATACAGGCGTTATGGTATTTAATAAATGAATTATTGTTTTTCTGTCTTGGTAATGTTTGCAATTTTTATTAATCTATAAAAGCTGTTGGATGGTGAAACAATATATATATAAAAAAAAAGAGTTGTTCTTAATTTTTTTGAACTAAGCTTATGTCCGCGACTTTGTTTTTATTATTTACATCTATGGTTACTGCTCCGCTCTCGTAAGTTGTAGCGTGATGTTATATAGCCCATACTATTCGTTATGAATCTAGCTATCATATACAAAAATATTTTTTTCAATTCGACAGGGAGTTTCAGAGATTTGCGTTAAAATCATTCAGTAATAAGTAAGTTATTTTCTATATATTTATTTTATAAAAAAATCGTTTCCTCACAATAGGAATATACATATTATGTGTGCATTCACAAACTCATGTATAAACTCACATACACAAACAACCAGACCCGGAACAAATACTTGTGTCCTCAATTTCTGTTTCACACTTCCCGGGAAAACAGTCCTAACAAAAAAAAATTACATACTTTTTGTGAGCTGTCAAAACGCCATTCCCTAATAGATTTTGTAAAGTATGACTATACTAAACTATGACGTCACTTTTTTGACATCTCAATTCTCTAACTATTTATTGATTTCAAAGCAACTATAAATCTAAATTTATAGTTATTTAAAAGTGAATCGATTTTTCAGGCGTAAAATGAAGTAAATTGTTGTATAATCGTGTCCAATTCCAACAGTAAAAAATAATTGAAAGTTACAACGATACGATATTATGCCTACCATAGCAAGGCATGTTACTCCATATTTTCAAGGGTATTTGAAACAATTCAGAACATGTTTTTTCCACAAGGCAGGGTTACCACAAAACGTTATTTGACGTTTTGCAAACCACAGGAATTTGCTAATGAAATAATTTCAACACGATTCCCGCTGCCATATATATATTTTTTTGGCTTATTGTTATTTGATAAAGATGACATTATTAATTGTTTAACTGTTATTGTGGAATTAACTAAGTACATAATGTATATCCCATCCCACATAATAAATGTTAAAGTTTGTGAGGGTGGATGGATGGAGGGATAGATAGATGTTTGGTACTCTTTTCCGCTTGAACGGCTGAACGAATCTGGATGAAATTTGACATTAAGATAGTTTGTAGTGTTGAATAACACATAGGTTACTTTTTATCCCGGAAAAAATTACAGTTCCCGTGGAATAATATATTAACGATTGTAGTGCCTTTAACTAAACTAAATGCGAAAGTTCCTGAGGAGGGATGGATGGATGTTTGTTACTCTTTCATGCTTGAACGGCTGAACGGATCTGAGATAGACTGTAGTGTGGAATAATACATGGAATACTCTTTATCCCGGAAAAAATTACGGTTCCCGTGGGATTATCAAATTTGACGCGGTCGAAGTCGCGTCAGAAGCTAGTATTATTATAAGGATAACAGAATATTAGAAAAAACTAACGTTTACCCGCGATTTAGTTTAGTTAAAGGCACTTATGTCTAGGTTAGGGGTTAGTCAGTTTACCGTAATATAATTTAATTTTTAAATGAATCATGGAAATAAGGAATTTTTGTGTATCATTTTAAAATCATAATCATTTATTCATTTGCGAATATGGGTACAAAAGAAAAGGTCTTGTACATACAATTATGTTTATTAACCATATCCTACCATATGGCATGCATATATACAAATACATAGGTATTTAACTATGAAACTAGAGTTTAATACTCGTAACAATAAAAAACATTATTTAAAATCTACAAAAAATAAATAAAATTGAAGGGTCTGTTTGTAATTTTTAAATTACAAGCTTTTCACTAAATGCATATGGAAGTATATACGGTACTAATATAAAAAAAATAATTTATAAAATTTTTGTCTGTCTGTCTGTTTGTTCCGGCTTATCTCCAAAACGGCTGGATCGATTTTGACGGGACTTCCACTCGCAGATAGCTGATGTTATAAGAAGTAAGTTAGGCTATTTTTATTTTTTATGTTACAAAATTGAAACCAATAAAATAGTGAACGCGAACTAAGCCGCGGGTAACAGCTAGTATTTTATAAATTAACATTATATAAGTTTATTCTGTAGATATTCAGCGACAGATTAATATGCTTTTGTTAGTAACAGTGCTTTTATATTGTTTTTATATATATTAATATCACTTATCTCCAGAAATGAATTTGGCAAATGGTTATAAATGCGTGGAGCTATACATTATAAACTTTTATTTAACAAAACTGCGAAAATTAACTTATATTTTCTTTACTGTAAAAACAGCTGTAATAGTTGGCCCATAAGGTTTAAATATCTTCAAAACGAAGCAAACAAATAATGCTGCCGGCTGTACAGAATCACCAAACGCGCTATTCTGCAACTTTTTGTCTACTTTAACGTTTAGTACTCAATGAAAACAAAAACACGCCTTTTTGAACTTCAATTCTGACTAAACATCTTGTAAAACAACTGTTTATTTATATTAAGAAGTCGGTTTCAATTAAAATAATATTAGTCGCCGCAGAATACCATTATGAGATCTCTACAAAGTAACTGAAATTGGATCATTCTTGTTACATACCATCACGCCTGTATTCCCCCGAGGGTTAGGCAGAGGTGTACCAATGTACACCCACAGTTCGCCGGTATGTTTTTAGGTCCCATGTAATAGGGGGGAGCCTATTGCCATTAACCGGGCACAAGTCGTAACTCCGAGCTGCTACTGAGAAATTCATAGAAAAAGCCAATAACACTTTTTGCTCGACCAGGGAATCGAACGCAAGACCTCTAGCGTAGCAGTCGCGCTAAGGACCACTAGGCTACCGAGGCAGTCTTGTTAGTAAGACTATTTTGATAACCAAGTTCTCTAGACAGTACAGCAATATACTCCTGACTAAATTTCGTATATTAACTGAGTAGGTATCTGCTCTGAATCTGCTTTACTTTAGTACTAGTTTTTGCCTTTTTTTTAGGAATGGGTAATCATCAAATGGCTTCATCCGCCCTGTGCGGGGCGGTAGGGAGTGTCAGACTTTTACTGACTAAAACCCATCCATGTTCCTTCTTGTGCCCTTTGCGTTCCGGGGGCGCGGTATCTCTTACGAACGCAGCCCCGGCAGGCATCGGCCCTGAGTGACCCCTTCAAAATTTGCTGACATCTCTTTGAGGCACGCGTGGAACACGAACGCGCTGTCGGCATGGCCTGTCGTTATGCAAGGTACGGACGGTCAGCTACCCATTGCTCACCGTCCACAGGCTCGCGTCTACGGTGACTGGGAGTCGTCTCGCGGCTCCCGACGCCCGAAGCGTCTACCGGGGCGGAATAGCTGTTGCCGGCGACTTCGTTCGCGTTGTGGTTCTAAAACATAACTTTAATATTGTTATTAAAGGGACATTCTTAATTTGCATTATTGTAATTTTTACGCGGTTGATGAAATAAGCTATTTGCGAGTGAAAGTCCCGTCAAAATGGATTTAGCCGTTTCAGAGATTAGCCGGAATAAACTGACAGACAGACACAAATTTTAAAAAATAGATTTTGTGATGTAGGTACCGTATATATATTTTCATAATATGCATTTAGTGCATCAACAACCACACAAACAACCACTTTTTTTTTTTTGACCTGGATGATGGAGGTGGTTGATGGTTGGTGCTCAGAGCATCCTGTCCCCCCCTAAACAGTACTGCTGTACCGATCGCACCTAACCCCATCTATTGAGATCTAATACAACTAAAAATGTTAATTGCAATTTTGTTCCACCATGTTGAAGAGTAATTTATGCGAATTACCCTGCTAATGTGCCTCAAGGTAGTTCCTGATTTATGCCTCTTGTTCTTAGTTAACATAGATACGAGATATTAATGTTAAAATTCATTAGTTTATGTTTCCACCATATTATGGGATATGTCTTTACGACACTTTTGACTTTGTGTGTACTTACGGAATTTATAATGGTTGCTCAAGGAATTTATGTGACGTGAAGCTTGTTATCTTTGTGAGGGTGAGTAGTGGTTTGACTAGGGTTGCCAGATCCACCGGGGTGCGGAGGAATGCTCAGAGCTATCATTGTGGGGTTTTCGTCGAGTTAAACGCACCCCTCTGCCTTGCCTGAGGCGAAGGTAGTCCAGATGGAAATGGAATAAAAAAAAAGTTGTTAAATCCTAAATCTGGAAAACCGAACTACCAGTGAGTTAAGCCGATATTTTGTGTACAATTAGGGAATAAACCAGGATTCTATGTCGAATTTTAAAATTAAAACATTTTTTTTTTCAATCTTTATCATGAAATTAAGTCTACTTGAAAATCTGGATAATTGTGACACCCACAACCTTAGACTTGAGAGGCAGGCGCCTCAACTACTGGACCATCGCGACATATAACAAGACAATGCTGTAGTAAATTCAGTCAACACACTCATCATCATCATTTACTTAGCCTTTTTCCAACTATGTTGGGGTCGGCTTCCAGTGTAACCGGATGCAGCTGAGTACCAGTGTTTTACATGGAGCGACTGCCTATCTGCCCTCGACAATCCAGTTACTAGGCAACACGATACCTCTTGATTAGACTGGTTGTCAGACTTCCTGGCTTCTGACAATCCGTAACGACGGAACGGCTCTACGTGCTTTTCGAGGCACGGGTGTGTCACACCACCAACTTCCAAACTCCGGGCTGCTACTGAGTAAATGCTAGTGGAAAAACCCAATAACGCTTTTTGCCCGACCTGGAAATCGAGACCAACGTGGCAGTCCAGTCAACATACTATTGAACAGAAACCGTAGGTAACCATTTTACAACCGAATAGTATAGATTTTTTACTATCCGAATCGAAATTGAGTCCTAGAACGCTTTGTAAATTTTGATAGACCGTTACCCGATACCCGATGTCGGCAGCGATACGACCTCGTTTCTTGACCTATATTGAGGCTATTTTTCTTGCACTGCAAGTAGTGCAATACCCTTATTTCATTCGCTGTTCATTGTTGTGCTTGAATGAATTGCAGGATATTTCCGGTTGCGGAATTTGTTCGAAAGAACCGTGGCACTGAAACGCAAAAGACATTAGGAGACACACGACTGGATTTTAGTCAGTAAGGGTCTAACACTACTTTCCGCTCTGCCCAGACAAATCAACCAACAATCAAAGAAGAAAGAAATCATTCTTTCATTCTTAAAAAAGCAAGGATATTTCTAACAGCTTGCTAAATTCACAACTTAGTCTAAACTAATATTATAAAGAGAAAAGTAACTGTCTGTCTGTTATGCGGCTAAACTACTGAACCGATTTTGATGAAATGTAATGAAAGGGTATGATTGAACCCCAAGAAAGGACATAGGCTACTTTTTACTAAGCGGCTTCGTCTGCATCCGCAATAACCGAGATTTACTCAGGCTGTGTACAGTAGACAATATTTTATGGAGTTTTCTATGAAATTCTCAGTAGCAGCTCTGAATTAGGATTTGTGCCCTGTTAATGGCAATAGGCTCGCCTCCCTATAACATGGGATCTAAACAGGTGAATTGTGGATGTACATTGGTATACCTCTGCCTAACCCTTCGGGGAATACAGGCGTGCTGGTATGTTGATGTTGTTGTAAAAATATACCTCACCTTATTTGACCGTTATTTTTTTAATAAATTGAGTGAAGCTAAAGTGCATTTTATTAACGCCTAGTGTTTACTTATGGACAAACTTTCAGTCTAGTAATGGTAGTAGAGCTTTTAGTGAAGGAGCTTGTCCGGGGAAGTACTAGCACACCTGTATTTGCCGTAAAGCAGCTTAGTTGTGTTCCGGTTTGAAGGGTATGGGTGTCGGTGTATTTACATGCACATGAGACGTTCCAGTTTCGCGTCTGGGATGATAACACACTTGCAATGCACTTAAAAGGCGATTCTCGAAGACAGAGGGCTGGCAGGGGCTTCTTCAATGAGGATACTTTTAGATTTAACAAGAATTTTATATATTTCTATAATTATTTTTACATAAATTGTTTGCGTACGTTCGGTCTTGCTGGTTTTAGTACACTGGTGGCGGCGGGCGGATGTTTCCAGAACGCATCGCGTCCGAGCCGCCTTTTCCCGATCAACACCAGGCACCTTTCAAAAAATATATACATTTTTGTGATTGATTACCACTGAGGTCTAAAATCAATGTAACAAAAATGTAGTTAGTTAAATTGGATTTAGAATAGAATTTTTTATAGATTGCAACTAAAGCGACCTGCCTCGTTGGGCTAGTGGTCCTAAACGCGACTACTACGCTAGAGGTCTTGGGTTCGATTCCTAGGTCGAGCAAAAAGTGTTATTGGGTTTTTCCATGAATTTCTCAGTAGCAGCTCGGACTTAGGAGTTGTGCCCGGTTAATAGCAATAGGCTCCCCCCTGTTACATGGGATCTAAAAACCTACCGGCGAACTGTGGGTGTACATTGGTACACCTCTACCTACCCCTCTGGGGAATACAGGCGTGATGGTATGTTATGCAAATAAAGTTACATTGCAGTCATTCATAAACTTAGTAGAATTCCTCGAGGATTACGACTACATCTTAAATGTTTATTTTATGGAAATGGCCTTCTGGTTTTGAACGTGTATGCTAACTATTGTCCAATTTTATGGTTATAAGTATAGAATAATGTAAAGATGGATAGTGTGTAGAATGAAATAAAAGAGAAGATAGTCAGTGTTCCCATGACGATTGAGAGGAAGGCATGGAAGAAGAAAACGTGTTGCGCCAACCCCAAGTAACATGGAATAGGGGTCACGAAAATGATGATGAAATTTAGAATAATGTTGATAAATTTAAAGTGGGTATGCTTTATGGTCACCCAATAACATAAAACAACACTTCGATAACTAGTATTTGTCCCAAAGGAAGTGCGAGGATGGTACCATTTTGCACGACGACTGAACACGTAAATCCCTTTGCAATACTCTCAAGTACAGTTGAACAAGTAATTTGGTAGACAGGTAGTTAACTTGCAAAACCTTGCACACAATGTTGCTTATGCTGAGTAGTTGACGCTTTTCTTCATTGTCCTACAAAGCTACACAGAAAGATGTACATATACAATAACATCGGCAGAGTGCGCATTGGACCATGCGCCATGTAGGGTTCCGTAGTTGGCCATTTTGGTCTTTAATTAGTAAATATTATCACCCCTCCTTCCTCTGACTCCGGTTCTTTGTTTATATTACGGAAACCTAAACATGAATTAATGATGTCGCAGCCTGCACCGCCAAGATATTTTTTTACATAACATACGGGTTAGGCAGAAGTGTACAATGTACACCCACAGTTCGCTGATATGTTTAGGTCCCATGTAATAAAGGGGGAGCCTATTGCCATTAATTAAGCGGGCAAAAATCCTAACTCCGTGCTGCCACTGAGAATTTCATAGAAAAACCCAATGACACTTTGCTCGACTTGGGAATCGAACCCAAGACCACTAGCATAGCTGTCGCCCTTGGGACCATTAAGCTAACGAGGCAGTCAGATATTTTTTATTCTGTGCGTATAACTTTCTAAGCTTACAGCATACTAAAAAGGTGATTACTTTTACCCAAATACCAAATAGTTAGTTCGTGTGTACATTACACTCAGCTCATTAAAATGATTATCATGTCTAATCAACTAATTACTAGGACATTATTGAGCAATGAATCATTTATGACTGATTGTTCGTGAGATGATTAATTCAACTGGTTTAGTAGACGTCTTTATCAATGGGTTAATATTATCTAAGTCTAGTTCAGTGTAAATGATCACTGGTGGATAATGTGTTAATCGGACCCTATACAGCGAGTTACGGTAAGGGTAAGACAGTAAGTAATACATGTAAGTTTAATCTATATTGTTTCATTTTTAGTTTTTTTTTGTTTGAACGCGTCGCTTATGGTGAACGCAGCTAATGTAAGAAAGGGAGGGTGTGTGTGCGAGAGAGACAGAGAGAGAAGATGGAGTAATCTATGGAAAGACGTAAAGACGTGTGCGCTACTGCAGTTTCTTTTGTGAAAAGTATAATAAAAGTATTAAGCATATGGCAACGTTTTTATTTCGGTCACAATTCCTACATACATATCAAAGGCATGGATTCCTTTGGTGTTAAAAAACCACATAGCAACAATTTTTTGATACCTGTACTCACAAAACTATAAAGTTAAGAAATATTTAAGTAAATAAAAAATCAAATTAATGTTACTAAAAGAATTCTTCACATCACTACACCAAGTCAGCTGGTCGGTTTCGACAAACTACACATAAAGAAACAACTCCGTGAAAGATTTGTTTCTCCTCCCATGTTTGTTATGATTTCAACTTAATAAACTGCCGAAATAAAAAAAAATATTATGCATTTTCAAAGTTATTGGTTTTGAGCTGATGTATAGAGATTCCGTACCGGATCAACTCTTCACCCCTTTTGTATGGATATACCCTTTCCGTAACATGCCGTATAATGTACAATTGTAAATGAATGTAAGCATCGTTAGCCTAGTGGTCCTAAGCGCAACCGCTACGCTAGAGGTCTTAGGTTCGATTTCCAGGTCGAGCAGTGTTATTCGGTTTTTCTATGAAATTCTCAGTAGCAGCTCGAAATTAGGATTTGTGCCCGGTTAGTGACAATAGGCTCGCCCCCTATTACATGGGACCTCAACATACCGGCGAACTGTGGGTGTACATTATTTCACCTCTGCCTAACCCTTCGGGGAATATAGGCGTAATGGTATGTATGTTATAATATGTGAAATACAACTCATTTCAGAAAAAATAAATATAAATATAAACTGTGCATAGTTTGTAATCTAATTATTATTTAAGTAGTTGTATGTTTAAATAAATGAATACATTATAGTTTACATTACAGAGAGAGATAGGGAGAAATAGTACAAGAATGAATATATCTCAGAAAAATGGACTTCTAAATAGTATCAACCAAGGCAACCGAAAATTTCTCAAACGTATTAAGTTACGTTTTCATAACTTAACCTCGTGCATTTTGAAGTCCGTTTAAAAGGTTAAACTATTTGAGACGCAAACTATGAAGAATATTTTCCCTACTATCTTTTATATTATTTCCTGGAATTTTCCACAAATATGAGGAAGGAACCGTTTTATATAAAACCAATGACCTGAAATGCGGAGGCCAGCGAGTTCCCAACTGCCCATAGAGATTACATTCTGTTTCAATGCGTCCCGCAAAAAATAGGTTTTATTTGCGAAAACTGCGCATAAATATTAAAGTTTTCTGTTATGTTTTTTTAATAGTGTTGAGCTGGGATATTGTTTTATGAGGTTTTTTGATTTTCGAATGCTGATAATTTATTTTGCTTGCTTTTTTTATTCTCGTGGTAGTTTGAGTTAAGCGAAAACTGAGCTCATGGCATTTATTAATTGATTTATACTTCAAATTACGCCATTGATTATTCATTGTAACATACCACCATGCCCGTATTCCCCGAAGGGTAAGGCAGAGGTGTACCAATGTACACACACAGTTCTCCGATATGTTTAGGTCCCAAGTAATAGTGAGCGAGCATATTGCCACTAACCGGGCACAAATCCTAACTCCCAGCTGCTACTGACAGTTTCATAGAAAAACCCAATAACACTGTTTGCTAGACCTGGGAATCGAACCCAAGACCTCTACCGTAGCAGTCGCCCTTAGGACCACTATGCTAACGAGGCAGTTTATTATTAGTTAATTATCCATTGAATTTTCTATTTTTGCTAACTATTGGCTATATTATATTTGCTAACTAGTCCCACTCCTGGACAAAGGTTTTCCCCCATTCCTTCCACTTCTCTCTGTGTTGTGCTTCCTCTTTCTAGTTACTGAGGAAGCTATCCAAGGCGTCCCACCATCTTCTCCTCGGTCTGTCGTGGCTCCTTCTGTGTCAGGACTCCGCTCTTAAGATATTTTTTCAACACTATTGTATTGTCAAGGTGTCTGTTAGTTAGTCAGAATATTGAAGCTAGTTGCTCATTCCAAAACGTAGGTAGGCCTCACTGGAGAAGAACGAGCAAGAAACTCCACGGAACCCAGAAAATATTAGCTATAATTTTTTTTAAATACACTCAAACCGAATGAATAACCGATGCGAGATACAGGGATATGAATTTCATTTATGATTTAATCTTTTCGATATTTTATTTACCGGCGAAATTTACACAGTGAAAGAAAGAGACAGAATGATATCCTTACTCTCTCGCACACCCAGATATTGCACCTTCCTCATTTAAAACAAAAGATGCACTGCAATCACAGTTACGAGCCCTGAGTCCTATTCAGAAAAACTTTCCGAAGTTGTTAACCACGTCCAACATTTTAAAAAACGGGACAAGTGTGAAATGGATTCGTATCTACATGAATGGTTCCGTATTACCAGTATAATAAATAATACCTTATAATATACTTCTTGGAAGCTATATGTTTGAGGCTTTGGGAGTTGAAACACTAGGGCCATGGGGTCCGAGCACTCATCTAGTTTTTCGTGACATCGCCAAGCGACTGGTCAACTATTCTCGTGACCAAAGGACTGGCCTTTTCTTGGGCAAAAGAATCAGCATTGCCATACAAAGTGGCAATGCTGCCAGCCTTTTGGGTACTTGTCCCATTGACAGCGATGCGGATGAGTTTTTCGATGCCCTATAAGCTTCCTTTTTTGTTTTTTATATTAACTGTACATACTCGTAGTTTGCAATCTAATTATTATTTAAGTAAGTTTTATAATGAATGAATTATCTTCAACCCATAGATCAATTATTTATTTCCATATCTTGCAATAGTCCTGCGCCAACCGGGGGTTGTCCTTTGGTGCATTTATAGTGCATGCAGGGATAATTGTCGGTTGGTGTTCTATTTCATCCTACAGCTGTCTAAGGGGCCTCTACGGGGCCTCTACGACTTGGTTTCGGCTTCTCGTACGCCTTTCAAAGGTCCGGGGCCCTAGAGTCCCGAGTTGCACAGAGTAAAAAGATTAATCAAAAACAATCGGTTGAGGCTATGTCGAGGCACATTGCTGTTGGTTTAACGTGAAAAGTCTACGTTAGCGAGTCGCTTTTAGTGTTGAAGATTGAAACTTATTTCATTACTATCCGCTTTTCTGATTTGTTACTCGTATGTCATTGAAAAGGCATTTTACGTCAAAACACATTTCCTGTATCCCCTTCTAATTTTCAATTTTGCTTTTATTTTTTAACCCCCGACGCAAAAACGATGGAGTTTTATAAGTTTGACGTGTATGTGTGTGTCTGTCTGTGGCATTGTACCTCCCGAACGCCTGAACCGATTTTGATTTAGTTTTTTTTGTTTGAAAGTTATATCAGTCTGGAGTATTCTTAGCTATGTTTGTTGGAAATCGGTTCAGCGGTTTCAAAGTTATCAGCTTTTTTGTTAGCTGCGGTAGGTATTTTTATTTTTCTGTCGGGAGTTACTTAGTTTATTTTTTGTTATTTCTAACGTTTTTGTTGTTATAGCGGCCATCATGGCAATACACACTTTGCCAAAATTTCACGTATCTACCTATTTATTTCTTTTTTAAACGTATCTACCTATTACGGTTTAAAACATACAGCCCTGTGAAATCTCCGTCGCACAGATCTCCTCGACAGACAGACTCGAAAGAGCGAAAGCAATAAGTATACTTGTATTTTAGACCATTACGTACGGAACTCTAAAAAAAGAACAATCCTGCAACCAGCCTGTATTCATTACATTTTCAAAATTGTAACAGAAAAAAAAATAAAGGGACGGAAAAGTTCCATATTCTTCAAACTTAGTTATGCGCAAAGAACAGTGGGGAAAAGTGGGGGTCGAGAATACTTTTTTTTTCTGAAAAGTTAATGTAGTAAAAGTAACTTTGTTTACTGCTGAGTGCTATCAGCTCCGATGGTGTAGTTTACGCGCTAGGTTCGTAAATTTCCTAACCTTATTTTGGCTCAAGTTTTGAGAGCTTCAGTGAGTGATGAGCTTAGTATTCTAGTAGGGATGTCAGACCATATTTTTAAAAGGAAAGGTGTAAATGGGAGTTTGTAAACAGTTCTGGTTCGTAGTGGACAGAGGCAAGCTTCGAGTTATAGTTTTCGCAAATTTGCAGAGAGATATTTTTGGTAAACATGATGGTGTTGTTAGTGGGTTTTTTATTATATTAGCGCCTTCTATAAACTATAATAAATTAATACCAGCCTTCTACTGTCCCACTGTAGGCCAAAGACCTCTGCCCATACATAGAAGGCACGAAAATTAATCACCACGCTTGCTCAAGGCGGATTCATTATAAGTCCAGGTTTCCTCAAGATTTTTTACTTTACCGATATCAGTTACATACACACATAAACTCACGTCTTTTTCCTATGGGGGTAGGCAGAAACCACAGAACGCCACCTGCTACGATCCTTACATACTTCTTTCGCCTCGTCCACGTTCATATATCTGTTAATACAACCACGCCGGTTACGAGTACTGCGCATCCGACCTTTCTGAAGAACCTTACCAATAAGGTAAGGGTAGGTCTTTCTAGGGCGTCCTCTCCCGGCGTTGCCACTCACATCTGCCATATGAATCCCTTTTGTCAGTCGCCTTTCACTCATTCGATCGAAATCAGATGTCCAAGATAAACTTAGAAAGTACATTCAGTACAAAAGTGACATTCACACTTGCCTCGTATCACGAGATTTAATGAACTTAATGTAATAATTAATTTTATTTCAAATGAGAAATAACATCATTCATTTTTTTCATTTTGTACTGTACATAAGGCTTGCAAGCCAGTACTCTAGCTTCGTGTAATCTATGCAGCACTAACTTCATTTATGAGCCAGTAAGTTTGTACTTAGGACAGTAATGCCAAGTTAGAAGGCTTGCTAGTAGTTTAATATCATAGTACATACATATATGTAAGCACTATATAAATATTAGTTACTTGTACTAAGGTATGTTTTTGAATGACTTGAATAATTATGCATTATAAACGGTAATTTTTCAGATCAAGAAACACAACCTCCTTCGAAAACTAAAAAGTGAAAAATAACTTTAGCTTTGGAAGACAACCACCACCAGACTCACCTTTAAAAAATATATACAGACAAATTGGTAACCTCCTTCTTTTTAAAGTCGGTTAAAAATAATACACGATCCCCAGAAATATTTACTGTTAACAGCACGGGGTATCGCACCACCATCTTTGAGCTGCTACTAAAGAAATTGTAAAGTAAAAACTTAATAACACTTTTGTCTGCGGGTTGTCCGTAAGAGATACCGCGCCCCCAGAACGCAAAGGGCACAAGAAGGAACATGGGTGGGTTTTAGTCAGTAAAAGTCTGACAGTCCCTCCCGCCCCGCCCAGGGCGGGAGAAGTTATTTGACGATTTCCCAACCCCAAAAAAAAAAACACTTTTGTGCTTTTGCCCGACCTAATTGAACCCACGACTGGCTCAGTAGTCGCGCGTGAGGCCACAAGACAAACGTAGCGTTGGCCATATACGAAAACAGGAACGTCAGACAGCCCGAAATAATTCACAACTACCGTCATATCGTCAACCGTTCTCCAATATTGGTATTGCACAAACAATCGAACGCAAATATATTCTCACATGCGGTCCAGTCATTATTTGTATTTCATGAGTATTAAAGTATTGATATTATGTATATTTCACGTCCACTCGATATCCGGCTGGATCTTTAGCATGCATTAAATATTTATGATATGGAATAAAATTATTATAATTTCTTTTAATATTTGTTATTACAGCGGCAGTGGATAGGTCATCGGCATATCAACCACAGATCATCAACTGCTGGACATAGGCCTCTTCCATAGATTAGTGTAACAGAGATCAACTCCGTAACTTTCAAAATGTAGCAGCAATCTTATCTTAATCAATGTCAAAATTGTAGACAATTTATGGGGATTTTTAACAAATTTAAACTAAGAAGAACTGAACTGAATTGAACTGAGAATGCGATCATTGGTTAACGTAAGGGAATTTATGGCAATATGCGGACGCAGGACAGGCCGGACATGGTATAGGGGACCGTCGCCGCCGATGGCGGTCCAATACAAGTCGGGGGCGCGTCTCATGCATCAAACAAATACCGGGCTCCGAGCACATGGTAGCAGGAAGCTGAGGGGTCTTACTAGGTATGTATTCTTTAGACCGATTCCGGCCACGGCGGCTAATCTTAATGCAGACTAGCCAAGTACGCAGGAGATATTATTCAACAAACACAGGCATTACCTATTCCCTAACTTTCAGAGTCCGATGGGACAGCAATCCGATACGACTGGGAAGAGATCAGGCGCAGGACCAACGGCTTTTCGTGCTTTCCGAGGCACGGGGGTGTCACACCATCAACTTCTCTTCAACCAAACTCTGGGCTGTTACTGTGAAATTTCTAGTGGAAAAATCCAATGACACTTTTCCCGACTTGGGAGGACCCAAGACCCCTCGCTCACCAGTCGTGCTTGCCAGCGCGAGACCAACGGTAAGAATCCGACATACTAAACGTCCGTTCTCCTCAGACGGAGAGTATCCATGAGTACTGAGTAGGTCCGCACGAACAAAAAAAGAGGTTATGCCATTTAATACGCATTGCATATTTGGCCGCACTGACAAACTGGTCACAAGACATAAAGTGCGGTAAGATATGTTCTGGCTAAACTTTGTGTACTTTGCTGTGGACTTCCATATCTTGGTCGGAGTTTCTAAGGCTAATGTTGTAGCTGCGACCACTTCACGTCTCGTATTTAGTTCCGTATATAGCTAACCGACAGATGGACAAATAACAACTTAAACCGCTACAATAATTATATCAATCGTAGTCCTATAACATGGGATCAAATATACCGGAAAACTGTGGGTGTACATTGGGTACACCTATGCTTAACCCTTCGGGGAATACAGGAGTGATGGTATGATGAATATAATACATACATACCATCACGCCTTTATTCCCCGAAGGGTTAGGCAGAGGTGTACCAATGTATACCTACAGTTCGTCGGCATGCTTGGGCCCCACGTAATACGGGGCGAGCCTATTGCCGTTAACCAGACAAAAATCCTAACTTCGAGCTGCTACTGAGAATTTCATAGAAAAACCCAATAAGACATTGCTCGACCTGGGAATCGAACCCAAGACCTCTAGCGTAGCAGTCGCGCTTAGGACCACTAGGCTATCGAGGCAGTTAGGCGGTTAGTTATGATGAATAATAATATCAGCCGATTATTTTTTCACTGCATGACAAAGGCCTCTTCTCTTACAGAGAAAGCCTATGCATTGATCACCACGTTTGCCTAAAGTGGATTGGCGATTTCAGACCTAAAGTCGAGGTTACTTCACGATATTTTCCTTCACCGATATCAGTGTTATTTAACACAAACTTAGAAATTATATATAAACTAGCTTCTGCCAGCGACTTCATTCACGTGGTGTTTTTCACCCGCGTTAAGTCTTTGGTTACTGCTCCTCTCCCGTGTGTTGAGCGTGATGTTATAAAGCCTGCCTTCTTCGATAAATGAACTACTCAACACAAACATTTTATTTTTTCAATTTAAACTAGTAGTTTCAAAGATTCGTGCGTTCAAACAAACAAACAAACTCTTCAGCTTTATAATATTAGTATAGATTAAAAAGCCACATTAATAGTTACCCGGCATTGAAACGGGAATTTCATGCATGATAGGATTAACCTTCATATATACTTAAATATACTTAAATTCCCGCGACTTTATTTATGTAAATTTTCTTACGAATCTTTAAACCTATATTACTCGCTCATAATGTAGCTTTCCATAGGCGAAAGGATTTTTAAAATCGGTTAAGTAGCTTTTGAATCAATCCACTACGAAAAATAAAAGTACGAAAATATTTTCTCTTTATAATTTTAGTTTAGTAAAATACTACCACCATCACCATCACGCCTGTATTTCCCGAAGGGTTAGGCAGAGGTGTACCAATGAACACCCACAGTTCGCCGGCATGTTTAGGTCTCATGTAATAGGGGGCTAGCCTTTTGCCATTAACCGGGCACAAATCCAAACTCCGAGCTGCTACTAAGACTTTCATTTCATTTTATTTAAATTTCATTTATTTATTGTTTTTATAAATGCTAATTTTACATATTTTCAGTTCTACTGTTTCGCTGCTCACAGGACCAAAATAGACCCATTTTAAGAGAAATAGTTAAATTTTCATTAGTTTTTACTGAATATTAAGCTTTAAACCGGGTTTTTGTCTACCCTATCTCAACGTTCCCATATTTGCATGTCACTGTGCAAACAAAAGATGCGATGACCTATATTTAAACAACACGCATCATGAACCAGCGGTTTTGGCCACATTTAGGTACAAATTACACAACTAATTGTGTCTCATTTCCTCCTTTACATAAGTCAAACTTCCATCCCGCTCTAACTTTGACCTTCACTTTGAAATACACGTGTACGTAATGTTTTTACCTCGTTATCCTTTATGGACCACTGAAATGGTCCTTAAGAGCATTTATTAGAAAATAGTTCCAGTATATTGGAAGCTAGAGGTACGGGAATATTTGGAGGGTTAATACTCGAGTGTACTGGAAGTAGTGACTATTCAGTTTTTTGTTATTACTAAGTAGATTTTTAAGGCGCGGTGCAAATGTGAGCACATTTTGTAACTGACACGGGATACTGTGTGGTTGCTGTGTTCGGTGACTATAACTGGACATAGTTGCCGGTTGCTGCTTCTGGACACTTTCGGTGCCTCTTTTTTGAGTATAATGCGTGCAACAACCTCTTTATGATGATTGATGATCTCCTCGATGTCAGTGATGTCCAAAATAAACTTAGAAAAAACATATGAGATAGAAAAAGTCACCGGAAAAGAACCAATGTGACTTTTTAAGTGACATGTATAAATTGAAAAATTCCACATTGGTAGGTAATTGCCGGGTCTCTAATTCTCAACCCATACTTTGGGCACTGCTCGCTACCTTGGATTTTAGCGTGATCTATTGGTAAAAAATGGTTAAAATCGGTCCAGGAGTTTCGTAGCCTATTCGTTACGAACAAAACAAAAAATCTTTCTTCTTTGTACTCATAGTATTGAATATAGATCGAATATTCACTATTGTCGGAAGCTTGTATCAAACACAGGACGCTTTAGTGTCCACGTTTGCGCAGTGCCTTTATCCTACTTATTATTCCAGTTTTCTGACACGAATTTACGTCAAAAGTACTTTTTAATAAACTAGGCAGATACAAAATTCGTCAGAGAATGGGTTTATTTTGAAATAACAAGGATTTCGTGAAACATCTTCAAACGAAAGGATTATTATAAAATGTTTTCTATAATAAATGAACTAGTACTAAGAATTTTGGGAAATGTAGAAAGCCTCTTTGATACTTTTTTTTTTTTTTTGGGGGGTGGGAAATCATCAAATAACTTTTCCCGCCCTGGGCGGGGCGGGAGGGAGTGTCAGACTTTTACTGACTAAAACCCACCCATGTTCCTTCTTGTGCCCTTTGCGTTCCGGGGGCGCGGTATCTCTTACGAACAACCCGCAGCCCCGGCAGGCATCGGCCCTCAGTGGCCCCTTCTCTATGCTGACATCTCTTTGAGGCGCGCGTGGAACACGAACGCGCCGTCGACACGGCCTCTTTAATACTTGAAGATTAAACTCTGCTATTAATATCGTCTGCTGAAATTTGTATGTAACAAATATTAGGAGCTGAGCTTTTATCGTTACTTAAAAATAAACCTGACAGTTCGACTGGTGTTGGATAGAAAATGTTTTTTTTATAACAACATACCATCACGCCTGTATTCTCCGAAGGGTTAGGCATAGGTGTACCAATGTACACCCATAGTTCGCCGGTATGTTTAGGTCCCATGTTATAGGGGGCGAGCCTATTGTCATTAACCGGGCACAAATCCTAACTCCGAGCTGCTACTGAGAATTTCATAGGAAAACCCAATAACACTTTTTCTCGACCTGGGAATCGAACCCAAGACTTCTAGCGTAGCAGTCGCGCTTAGGACCCCTAGGCGAACGATTTATTGGCTTATTATATTATTAATACAATTGTGTTCGCCATTTCGTTTACGTGAATATCGGTTTTACGAGAAACTTTAATTCTTGTTGGAAGAAAGCCTAAGTTACTCCTTATAATATCAGCTATTTACAGGTACAAGTCCCATAAAAATTGGTCCAGTCGTTACATTTAGCCAGATCGGGCATACAATTTTTTTTCTTTTTTCGTGTCAATTCCGAATAACATTCATTTATTTATTTTGCTTTTACAAAACAAACTCTTAATATTTTTTTTTGTATATAGTATAGATGGAACAGTCCGCTAGATAACAATATAGTACTTTTGACGGTAAAAACCATCCATTCAATTAACAATTACAAATGATCGCTTGCGTTTCTAATTCCGATGCAGAAACAAGTAATTCTCATGCTCATTGAGAACCGCGTAATACTTAAAGCGTGTTAACTGTTATCATTGGTATGCAAATTGTACGCCAATTGGAATAAATGGGTCACGCCTTGCAGAATAACCTGACATTATAGGAGAGAGATAAGAATCAAGCGACAGTGATAAGAAAGCTTTTCAAATAACATGTCATATTAAATAATTGTTTCAAAGCACCTGCTGATTATTGGTTCCATTGTTGTGGACTTTGTTCGAAAGAGTCACCGTGAAATATTCATATTAGTACTTTCCAATGTGAATATTTCTATTTTTAACCCCCGACGCAAAAACGACGGGGTGTTATAAGTTTGACGTGTCTGTGTGTGTCTGTCTGTGGCATCGTAGCTCCCGAACGCATGAACCGATTTTGATTTAGTTTTTTTTGTTTGAAAGGTATATTAGTCGGGAGTGTTGTTAGCTATGTTTGATGGAAATCTGTTCAGCGGTTTCAAAGTTATCAGTTCTTTTGTGAGCTGCGGTAGGGATTTTGATTTGTCTGTCGGCAGTTACATACAATTTTAAATTTGTGTTTTTATATAATACTTTCTGGATGGTTCGTTCATGTTGAGAGGATGAGTGAAAGGCGACTAACAAAAGGGATTTATATGACAGATGTGAGTGGCAACGCCGGGACAGGACGCCCTAGAAAGACCTACTTCTTCTGAAAGGTCGGGTGCGCAGTACTCGTAACCGGCGTGCTTGTATGAATAGATGTTTGAACGTGGATGAGGTGAAAAAAGTATGTAAGGATCGTAGCAAGTGGCGTTTTGTGGTTTCTGCCTACCCCCATAGGAAAAAGGCGTTAGTTTATGTGTATAATACTTTCTAATTTTAATACTACGTGTATTACTTATTCGTATCACTTACCGTGTATCATTTACGTTACTGACATCGATGAAGGAAAACATACTGAGAAAACCTGGACTTATAATTAATACTAGCTGTTGCCAGTGACGTCGTTCACGTGGTGTTTTTTACCCGCGTTATGTTACGTCTTTGGTTACTGCTCCTCTCCCGTGTGTCGCAACATGATGTTATAAAACCTAAAGTCTTCCTCGATAAATGAGCCATAATATTTAAAAAAATATATATATACCATCACGCCTGTATTCCCCGAAGGGTTAGGCAGAGGTGTAACAATGTACACCCACAGTTCGCCGGTATATTTAGGTCCCATGTAATAAGGGGCGAGCCTATTGCCATTAACCGGGCACAAATCCTAACTCCGAGCTGCTACTGAGAATTTCATAGAAAAACCCAATAACACTTTTTGCTCGACCTGGGAATCGAACCCAAGACCTCTAGCGTAGCAGTCACGCTTAGGACCACTAGGCTACCGAGGCAGTTTAAACTAGTAGTAGGCAGTTTTTTATTTAAACTAGTAGTTCATGAGATTAGTGCGTTTAAACAAACAAACAAACTCTGCAGCTTTATAATATTAGTACAGAAAAGTCTACAATTTACATTCGTCTAAAAATACACTTGTGTGAGGGAAGGCCTTTGCCCTGCAGAGACTTCACGGTCGTGAAGTCTCTGTGTCTATTTTAAGATAGAGTTTATCTCATAGGAATAAACTAATCAAATTACCCTCGTTAGCCTACTGGTCCTAAGAGCGACTGCTACACTAGACGTTTTGAGTTCGATTTCCAGGTGGTCCAAAATGTTATTAGATTTTTCTATGAAATTCTCAGTAGCAGCTCGGAGTTAGGATTTGTGCCCAAAAAATGGCAATAAGCTCGCCCCCTAATACATTGGACTTAAACATACCGGCGAACTGTGAGTGTATATTGGTACACCTCTGCCTCACCCTTCGCGGAATCCAGGCGAATTGGTATGTTATGTAATCAAATTAGGTTGGGTGTAACCAAATTAGCCTGTGTCAGTTGCCCTACCCGTGATTTCAAACCCAGTAGTCTTTGCAGCCTTCGAATACAGTGGTCCTTCCTAAAATAAAGCCGACTCAAATTAGTTCTATCGGCGACCTGTCAATGTGCTGGTTACAGCTACGGTTGTGGTGACGGGTTTATTTCCATCTGAGGACAAAATATTCGATCACTCGAATTTCGAATTGGATAAGCGACTGTCAGAATGCATTATACTAAACAAGCTTCCGCTCTTCTGACTTTCTATCTTCTACGTAAATTATTATGGTTATCGCGAACGCAGGAATAGTTGCGGATTAAAAAGTAGCTAGTAGTAGTCTCCTGGAGTTCAAATTTACTTTGGCGTACAGACAGCGTCATCAACTGTTAACCCTCTTTTTTCGAACACATTTGAATGCAAGGTGGCGTATCAAAATAGGTTCAGTGGTTTAGTCGTGAAAGCGTAAAAGACAGACAGAGTTCATCATCTGCTCAGCCTTTTCCCAACTATGTTGGGGTCGGCTTCCAGTCCAACCGGATGCAGCTGAATACCAGTGTTTTACATGGAGCGACTGCCTATCTGACCTCCACAACCCAGTTACTGGGCAACACGATACCTCGTGGTTAGACTGGTTGTCAGACTTCCTAGCTTCTGACTATCCCTAACGACTGTCAAAGATCTACGAATGACAGCCGGGACCAACGGCTTTACGTGCTTTCCGAGGCACGGGGGTGTCACACCACCAACTTCCAAACTCCGGGCTGCTGCCTTAGTTACCGTCGCAAATAAAATAATTAATTTCAAAATACATAAAACTATATAGTATTGATAAAAGTAGTTATTATTACTAATTATACCTACATGAAATATTACACAACTTATAAATAAAGCTATGTACTCATTAGGTACAATTTGGTTAGCAGTAAACTAAAAACCAACAGCACTAAGAAAACAAAATTGTATTTCAGAACTTTTTGAATTTCACGTCTCCATTAGCATATTTAATTTTGTAATGTATTTATCGTAATAACAATTATTAGAGAGCCTCGCTTTGACTGCCTAGTGTAGCCTAGTGGTCCTCAGCGCGACTGCTACGCTAGATGTCTTGGGTTCGATTCCCAAGTCGAGCAAAAAGTGTTATTGGATTTTTCTACGAAAGTCTCAGTAGCAGCTCGGAGTTAGGTTTTGTGCCCGGTCAATGACAATAGGCTCGCCGCCTATTACATGGGACCTAAACATACCGGCGAACAGTGGGTGTACATTGCTACACCTTTGCCTAATACTTCGGAGAATACAGGCGTAATGGTATGTATGTGTCTATTTCATTTAAAACTTGGTTATGCCTGCGACTTCGCCCGTGCGAATGTCGGCTATCGTGGACACAGACGACACTTGACAGTCAAGTTGACCATTGAATAGGATTTTGTTCACAATTTCATTAGTTTTATTATTTTTGCGCAAAACCTTACTTATTTTTTTCAAATAAAAGTAGCTTAAGTTCCTTCTTAGAACATTAGCTATCTACCCGTTAAAGTCCCGTAAGAATCCGTCTCGCCGTTACGGCAATTAGCCGGAACAAATTGACAGACAGACAAACATTTAAAAAAAGGTTTTATCTGTGATTGAATCGTGGAGACATTAATATTTATTTTGTTAAAAAACACTGCTATTTTGAAAAAAAAAGAGAACTGAATTTTCTGAATCTCACGTCTTTATTAGCATATATTTAATAATTTTAAAATTATATTTCACATACAAACAATCATCAGAGAGCAAACCGAATCATTTTATTTACAACTAGACGACCTGCCCGCGATTTCGTCGGCGTGACTAATTTTACCCGCATTACGTCTTTCGTTATTGCTCCGCCCTCGTCTGTCATAGCGTGATGTTATATAGCCTATGTTACTCAGGGTGAATGTAGCTTTCTAATGGTGAAAGAATTTTTAAAATCGGCGGAGAAGTTTTAGTCTGCCCTGTTGGTCTCGTGGTCGCAAGCGCGACTGATGAGCACGGGGTCCTGGGTTCGATTCCCGGGTTGGGCAAAAAGTGTTATTGGGTTTTTCCATTGCGAATTTCTCAGTAGCAGCCCGGAGTTTAGAAGTTGGTGGTGTGACACCCCCGTGTCTCGGAAAGCACGTAAAGCCGTTGGTCCCGGCTGTCATTCATAGATCTTTGACAGTTGTTACGGATAGTCAGAAGCCAGGAAGTCTGACAACCAGTCTAACCAAGAGGAATCGTGTTGCCCAGTGACCGGGTTGTGTAGGTCAGATATGCAGTCGCTCCATTTAAAACACTGGTATTCAGCTGCATCCAGTTAGGCTAGAAGCCGACCCCAACACAGTTGGGAAAAGGCTAAGCAGATGATGATAAACGAAAGTTTATATTCCGCGTTTGTGCCCTCTTGAGACACCACAAGGACGAAGTCTAGTGACTTCGTCCGCAAAAGCTAGTTTTTAACATTACTGCGCTTTTATTCAGCCGTGTGTCAGCATAAAGTGCTTTAATTCTCTAAAATTTCGTTTATTTGGGTACAGTTGCTGACAAATTGGTATTGTTAAGATACGTGTAGAATATTGCTGTGTTTATTGTGTATGTGTGCATAGTATATTTTACTACAGAAATGATATATGAACTGGAATATCGAGTTTATAATGTAGTTGAAGACAATGGGGATCGAGAGTTCATTTTACTACGTAATAAACATGATCTGCATATCGTCGAATGGGAGGAATTCGTAGTATTCTGTTCATTCCAAGTTATATGAAAATGTGTTTTCGTTACATCTGACGATGTTTGTGTTCTTATTTGTGCATCTGATGGAGCACAGATATACCTAAATTTACTTATTTAAACATATTATGTAACAAAAGTACAAAGGCGAACTTAATGCCTTAAGTTTTCTCTACCAGTCAACCAAAGGAGGTGAAGAGATAACATGGCAGGTGCAAATTATATAATCAATGTAAAACAAAATTTGATACTAAAAAAGAATTCAATTTAATTATATAGAAAAAATAAATAAAACAGAAAATTACACAAAAGTACAACATGACTAAAATTATTATTCTAATAAGTATATACTACAACTAATAATACACATAAAACACTATCACATCTACTTATATACATACATACTTATATCCTTACATATAAAATACATATCTTATGAAAACAATAAAAAGGAGGATACACAAAGACACATCAAACTGTCACGTTGGTCTCCTGGTGGCTAGCGCTACTGTTGAGCGTGGGGTCCTGAGTTTGATTCCCAAGTCAGCCAAAAAATGTTATTGGATCTTTCCATTAAGAATTTCTTAATAACAGCCCGGAGTTTAGAAGTTGGTGTTGTGACACCCTCCAGTGTCGGATTGCCGTCTCATCGGACTGTGATAGTTATGGAAGAGGGAGTGCACCTGCGTTTGTGCACACACTTATGCACTATAATATCTGCTTTATAAGTTTAAACGTAAAAGAGTAACCAACATTCATCTATCCTCACAAACTTTCGCATTTATAATATTAATAGGAGATATTGTCATAATTTCCGCCAATTATGAATCGATTTTGATGATTTTTTTTTGTTTGACTTCCAAAACTAAAGTGATTTTTTACTTTTTAGTTTTTGAAGAAGGTTTTCTTATTTTGTGAATAAATATCTTTGTGAATAATACACTCACATACACAAACCTACTCGGAACCACGTGTAAGCCATACAAATATTTGTTCACAGAAGCCAATTTCCTTTCATTTTAATAATACGTTACTTTCCTTTACTCGCGGCTATGTCTGCATGTCCAATTAAAATATAACCTATAGCATTCAAGGATAACATAGCTTCCTATTAGCGAACGAATTTTCAGAATCGGGGCAGTGGTTCTGGAGCTAAGCGCTTTCAAACAAAAACAAATTCTTTAGCTTTATAATATTAGTAACTACACATTATAATCAAATGCTTTATACTTACAAAAGATAAGATTCACACTCATATACCATCACGCCTCTATTCCCCGAAAGATTAGGCAGAGGTGTTCCAATGTACACTAACAGTTTGCCGGTATGTTTAGGTTCCATGTAATAGGGGGCGAGCCTATTGCCATTAACCGGGCACAGATTCTAACTCCGAGTTGCTACTGAGAATTTAGAAAAAAAAAACCAATAACACTTTGCTCGACCTGACTTGAACCCAAAACCTCTAGCGTATCAATCGCACTTAGGACCACTAGGCTAACGAGGCAGTTAAGACAAGGCAAAGTAAGAATTCTGAACTTTGCTCCTATGATAATAACATCGAATTTAAATGTCAGACATGTCTTTTAACCAGCTGGCTTGCTCCGCATATTGGAAGCCTTCCACGAAATTCATAGCGGTGGAGAAGCCACGTCTTAAACTTATATCCGTTTTGGAATTATGATGGAACATAGTACTGAAATGTAGTGTGTTGTAACTTGGTCCAAGATCCCAGTGTCACTACACTTACGTCATTTTAGCATGGCTGTAATTTAGATATTTTTTTTTGTTTGTGTTTTTTTGGTTAACTCTTAAATTAATGGTTCGATTTTTTTTTCTTTTGTTTGTTAGCTATTTTATACTAACTATTATTTGTCTTGGGCTCGATGAAGCAAAATTTTTATGTTATGTGTTTTTTTATATTTCGCGGGAATAAATGGTTTTTATTTTTTTTTCTTTATATAAATCAGTCCGTCTCGACCTTTGCTTAAATCAGCCCACGCCAATCAAGGTCCGTAACCCAGTGTGGGTGCAATTCCAAAAAAAAAAAATCAATCGTTGCACTTGAGTGTAAATAAGTAAGATAGGTACCTTTTGTACCTCATGATTGAAAAATGACCCAACATTAATACTATCAAGTACATAAATACATATAACCTTCTTAAAGAAATATTCTTCAATCTATTCTCGAAGATGACGTAGTGCTGGTGACTCTGGTATCTCAGTCTATCTTGAATAAAGGGGAGGTGTTTGTTATAAGGAAATGTTATTAGCAAACTAATTTATACCTTATTGCATGTTCGTGAGTACTAGTAAATCTGTGCTTGTGCTGATCTGATTTTGATGAAATTCTGCAGAGGGTAAGCAGTGGTATGGAGTCTATACAACTCAATTTCTACCGGCTTCTGCATATAAGTAGAGTCAGGAGGGCCTTGCATTATCTGATCCCCTTTTCTCATACTTCCTCCACTTTTTGATGTGAAACATCTGTAGAAGCTCTTAAAACCAATTGCTGGCGTGGCAACGCATGCCGTGGCGACCGACGCGCCACCTTGCTATATGATGGTAATTATAAGAATTGAATTGCCACAATTTGGAATATTTTTTTGAATTTTGAATTTTTGTATTTAATAAAAATAAATCATTTTCTGGAAAAAAAACATGATATTTTATTTTTACATTATGCCATATTTAGTTCCTGTCATAACCTGTTCTTTTATGCATATTACTTGTATTAAATAATTTCGATGTTTCACATCTGCCAGGCGTCCCGTGACGGCTTACAATTTTTCTAAGAAGTTATCGTCATATTGTCTTTATAGTGTATGCTTTTTTTTTTTTTTTGGTGGTTGGGAAATCATCAAATAACTTCTCCCGCCCTGGGCGGGGCGGGAGGGAGTACCAGACTTTTACTGACTAAAACCCACCCATGTTCCTTCTTGTGCCCTTTGCGTTCCGGGGGCGCGGTATCTCTTGCGAACAACCCGCAGCCCCGGCAATAGTGTATGCTGCCAGGTTGTTTTATTATTTTTCCTTCTAGATTAGATTCGATTCATTTATTAGTCAACAATTTAGGTACAAGTATAATATGGTACAAAAGTGTTTCCGCTACATTCTATCTTACGGCATGCAAAGTCGTATAACAGATACAATATTAATACAAATCATAACTAACATGTCAACAAAATTAATGAAAATGTACATAATTAAACCTAGATATCTTCAGTCTTCTCGTCTATTCCGTATTTTGATCAAAAGTAGGGTACAAAAAATCTGAAGCATTAATCAACTTTTGATGCTAACAGTACACACAAACAACAGTGTGGCAATTATTTATAGAAAAAAAGTGACAATTTCGAAATAATCACGGTGTTGCCACATTGTAAAGGTAGATGTTGCCATACGAAAGATATCGTCCCTTAATTTCCGGTTACGGTCCCGTGTACAACATGGGGTGTTCCATTCTTAGTTCGGTATCATATGACATAGATAAATCATTGTAGAGGGTGGAAACGACAGCAGCTGATTATTTTATCAATATTATTAAATAGATATATAAAACTGCTGTATTTGATATTAGAAGTAATGTGAACATAACTCAGCATTCAAATTAATTATTTCAGTTCATTTATTCATTATCTATACTGATATTATAAATAAATATAAATAGCCTCGGTAGCCTAGAGGTCTTGGGTTTGATTCCCAGGTCGAGCAAAAAGTGTTATTGGGTTTTTCTATGAAATTCTCAGTAGCAGCTCGGAGTTAGGATTTGTGCCCAGATAATGGCAATAGGCTCGCCCCCTATTACATAGGACCTAAAACATACCGGCAAACTGTGGTTGTAATTGGTACACCTCTGCCTAACCCTCCGGGGAATACAGGCGTGATGGTATATGTGTGTAAATATAAATATGTAATATATAATTATTTGTTTGGTTGAACGCGTTAATCTCAGAAACTACTAGTTTGACTCGTTATTTTTTTGTGTTGGATTGTCAATTTATCGAGGAAGGCTGATCACTATCCGCAAATAGGAATCGATTTGGATTCAATCAAATCACTCGAGTCACATTGCTGAATCGATTCTAATTGTCTTCAGTCTCGTCATTATGAGAAACTATCGAATTTGAATTTAGATTACTCACTTACTTTTAAGTCCGGTTCCAATATTCGACTGATCGTTTCATGTACTAATCGCATTATTTTTATGTTCAAACTAAACGCTAAAGTTTAGGAGGTTGATGCATATATATATTTTACTGTTTCATGCTTTAACGGAATAACCAAAAACAGCACACACATAAATATTGATCTAGCTTAACATAGATTTTTTTTCCGTTTTTGTGTTCCCATGAGATAATTTAGACTTACTTCCGAAGTCTACCTCGATCCTAAGTGCTACTGCTACGCTAGAGGTCTTGTATTCGATTCCCAGGTCGAGCCAAGTGATTGAGTTTTTCTATGAAATTTTCACTAGCAGCTCGAAGTCAGGATTTGTGCCCGGTTAATGGCAATAGGCTCGCTCCCTATTACATGGGACCTAAACATAACGGGAAATTGTGGGTATACATTTGTACTACTCTGCCTAACTCTTTGGGGAATACAGGCGTGATGGTATGTATGGGTATGTGCATTCCGAAGTCTCGTAGGTGAAGTCACGGGCCGAAGCTAGTCTAAAATATATTGTAGTTTTACAAATAGGCTTTCATAAGGTGTAATTATTTACCAAGCAACGGCTCGTAAGTCATGTTAAGTAAGCATGAATTAGTCATTATCAAATTTCCTAATTAGTGTACTAGCATGTGAATGGTCTAATAATTAGTGCTCTGAATAGTAGATCATTGAATTAATATTTACCATGTTTTCGATAAGAAAATATTTTAAAATGTGACTATACGAGTAATTATTTTAGTTAAAATATTTAAAATTTACTACAACTTTCAATTTGTACATTATACAAATTAAGCTACAATTCTCAATTTACAATTATTGGACCACAATCTTCAATAGGCATGCAAACGTACAAAACTGGCCACAACGTTTAAATTGTAAGCATACAAAATACATTACAACCTTCTATATATAAACAGAAAAAGGGCCACATACTTCATTTTGTATGTAAGCATACAATACTTTTCACAAGCTTCAATATGCAAGTGTACAAAATAGACCGCACCATTAAAATTGTAAGCATACAAAAAACGTTACAGCCTCTAATCTGTATGTAAGCATACAAAATGTACCACAAATTTCAATTTGTATGGAAGCATACAAAACGAACAACAACGTTCAATATGTACCGAAAAATGAAACATTATGTTAACACCAATTCGGCCGCCACGTGTAAGGACTATGGAGGTATTTCCCTAGAGGCAATTCAACTACCGAATAATCCATGGGAGAATCTCCTGTTTAGTACTACACATGTACATACGTAGTACCGTAAATAATTCAACCCGAAATTCGGCTCCAAACTTCAAAAGCCCCGTCGAACGCAATACACAACGATATCGCAAAACTATAACACGCAATCTTCAGAAACGAACAATATTAACTCGGCCAAATAGGTCATTAAATTTGAATTTACCTCACAGTCACTCATTCTACTTTACAATAGCTTCTAGCACACCTATTCATACAGTTTGAATGAAAGCTTTAAGTTCACGTCACACTATTAAAATCACAAGTTATCTTAGGGCAACGCGAACAACGTACAAGAATTCGCGTATAGCTCACGAGTCGAAAAAATACCTACGAAATAGAATGGCAGCCAGCCGCTATGGTTCCGTTACGCTATAAAAACCCACCCGAGCAAACTCTGTAATTCCGCTTCGTCCCAACCGATATAAAATATGAAAGACTGAGCGAAATTCGCCCCGGCTCCCCCTGCGCTAGCTCGGCTCTTTCCGCCGACCTTCGGCTAACTTCGTACCGCCGTAGCGGCAGTTTCGTAGCTCCAGCCGCGCGTCGTTCACGTAGCGGCTACGGTTCGTAGCCTGTACTGTTCATTTTTCGGTGTATGTGGTTTATTTTGTGCAATAGTTCGTAGCCAATGTGTGAATAATTTGGTGTAGTACTCAAATGATGTGTGTGTTGGATACCAGTAGTTCCGTGGTTGCCGATAAATCTGTTTGATGGTTCGGAAAAATGGTATGGATACTTTTTAATGATAAGTATGATTAGTTAATAGCAGCGCTTAAGATCTTTATGGACGAAAATTTTCTTTTACGATTCCTTGAAAGCCTTTAATTAATTTAGCAAGTTTAAAATTTTGTGAGTATCTTAACTAAGGTTTTGATGTTGTTCCATAAAAATTATGGAGATTTTTCCTCGCTATTATTTTTAAAACGCTATTTTAATATTTTTTTTCCTTTTAATATGGAAATGTTATTGCGTCGGAAGTTTTTTGAAGGTTATTTATGGCTTCATTAACGGATTAATTAAATGCAAATTTTTTCTTTATTTTTCTTTTCCTTACTTGAAACTTTAGGACATTTTTCTACTTAGATTTAATTTCATTTAAATCTATCACTTCATTACTATTAAACCCTAAGCATATGACTAGGTACTTAGGTGCCTATTCTAGCACCAATGACGTGCCTCTGATAGAGAGACGTTTTTCAATTGTCTCTCGCGATAATTCACATTACAGTGTCAATATGTCTGCGTCCGATTCACTCTCGGTACAATTCTCATTCATTTTCGACAGTTGATTCTGATTTGACAATCGCTGTCATGATGATATTATGATTGTTTGTTTAAAATTAATTTAAGGAAAGAACGTAGAAATATTAAATGGTATTGAAAAGGAGGAAAACGCGTGTTTCAAGGTTCATTAATAAAGTCAGATAAAAGCGATTGAAATTTATCAAAATATAACTTAAGTAATAGTATTTTTATCCGACTAAGGGGTAGTCGAAAAAGCGGGTCATGATTCCAATTATTTTGCTAAGATTGCTGATTGACTGAATAATGGATACAAATATAAAAAAAAAAACTATTAATATAGAGTGTATAAAATAACACTTAAAAAACACGAATATTATATTTCTTTCAATCTTTGCGATCATTTTTTTTTCTTACCATACCTGGGAACATTATGGTTACGAAGATATTGAAGGTCAAATTTACAACTTTATTCTAAGAATGTTTTATGAAAACAGTTTTGTAATGTTCTATTTGAAGTATAAACACCCCAATAACCCCAACCAGAATAGGAGCACCTATTCTGTTGGATACACCGTGTAGCACAAATGTTTTGCGTGAGCGAATTTTCACGAAAAAAATTAAAGTTATTTTTCCTATATTAATATATACCTATTTATTTATTTATTTTATTTTACTGTAATTACCATGGTTACAGTTACCAATTACAGTAAATAAAGACACTTAAAAAAATATGATAAAAGAAAAATATAAAAAAGAAAACACAAATATGAATTTAAAACAAAACAATACAAAGTTATTATTTTCATACATTCTTCTCACAGTACTTCTGACATACCAATAAAATCTTCATCCATTCATCTGCAAACAGATCGTTTGTTGGATTAGAATCTATATATACTCAGTGTTGCTTAGTTTGACGGTCAGTGTGCGTTATTAACAGGTATGTGATGTATTCTATCTTCGTTTTAAAAGTAAAAAAGCCGAATTTCGAAAACGAATATATACCTAAGTATTTCAAAATAAACTCTTTTAACTATCAAAGGTCAAAATGCACAGAATTTATCAGACATGAAGTCTTTTATAAGTCCTTTTGAAGTATTGAACCGAAGTTTGCTAACGGGGCTTAAAGTACGTTAGAGCTTCAAGCTAACTATAGCAGTAAGATTAGGGTAAAGATCGGACCAACGGGAGCGAATTGCTTTCAAATACCATGTTTTAACCACTGAGAGCGTGGTTGAAATTATTTTAATCTATACTTTACCTGCTACTTCGTCTTATATTTCGTTTTTTCTTACTCCACCGCTAATCTTTTCTGATTAATTTCGTTGCGGGATCCGAGGCAGTTGTATCGTTTCTCCGGGACTCGTCGAGCTTCATTGCCTCGGCGGTTTTTTGGCGTTCTCTACTGTTGATTCTGGCTTTCAGGAGTTGCAGTGGTTGGGAATAGTGTGGCGGACTTGTCCCAAAAAAACAATTCTACTAAGTTTGCGTGAATGTCGCGTATCACTGCGATTGAAAAGAATTGCCCAGATCTAAAGTTGCGTGGTTTTGTCATAATGATGTAATAGCCAGTCATAGTTACTTTCACGTCTATAATAATAGTGTGAAGACCTGAAGGTCAATTTTTTATGATTAAAAACATTTCAAAGTCACAATCTCATCTCGGCGACAATTAATGTCAAAAACTTGACAGAAATGAGTGTAAATTTGAGAGTTTTCGACAGAACGAGATTACAATGCGAATTTTCTTGAAAATTTGGGGATTACACCCCAGGGAATAGTGAATACTTTTATTTTAATGGATTGACTGTGTATTAAAAAAACAAAAAGCAAACTAACTATTAGTAAGTACCGTGAAGGTTGTACGCCACGATAATCTGGCTGAAATAGTTTTATTTCAATTATGGAAATGTCAGAATGTAGAAAAAGAAACAATCAGGTTTTTTACACATGGGGTGCTTGTATGAACACTCTCAAATAAGCACATATAACTTCAAATTGAAATAAATATCATATTCGATTAATGAAATTTGAGCCTTATACATAAATTGAAGTGTACCACGATATCTCGGTCACACCCAGAAGTTAACCAAACAATATGTTTTTTTTTAAGGATGGAAACTCATCGAAGTTCTTTTTCCGCCCTGAGCGGAGCGGAAGGTAGTGTCAGATTCTTACTGACTATAAACCATCCGTGTTTCACCTGATGCCCTTTGCATTCCAGGGTTGCGTTGACTCCGCAACCTTGGCGGACACTGGCCCTAGTGTGCCCCGTCTACTATGACAACAATACGTAAACATTATATGGAACTCACGACCTCTCGACTCACCAGTCCACGATTTAAACTACTAAGCTATAAGCCCTGAAATCCTAGTTGCGTAGTTGAATTTAGCTCACAGGCAAGTCAGAAGGCAGATCATAAAAAAGTACTTTATGTTGGCTGTTAGACCCCTATACATGATACTTGGTATATAAATGTTATTCAACCGTTCGCGTGGTACGAACACACTTTTTTTCTGTACTTTTATAGTAATAGCCTAGTACTTTTAGTCTTATGTCTTTAGGTTTAAGGTACTAAATGTTTTGCACGGAATATTAAGTTCGAATTTTTCTTTTTTTTTTTGCTATTCGTTTAGTCATATTGTTTTTCATATTATTATAAGGTTGTCTAACTATACCCAACTGTAACTAACCATGGTTCATGTTTGTCTTTATTCTGTCCTAACTTTTAAATGCCTGAGCCGAAATTGATGTATGAGCTATCATTAGCCCTTACATAATCGCAAGTAACATTCAGGTTGCCTCTTAAATTAACCATAGAGTGACATAGGTCTCTTAATGACAAAAATAATGACTGAAATATCCCCACTGAAACGTCAGTTTCATCAATAATAGGCTATTGTTACACCGTAATCTAACATTTATAGTTACTAATGTTACTAACGTATCTACGTTTAAACAAAAATGCCTTTAAAACAAATAAAATGTCTACGTTGCATTTCTTTTCACACAGAAGTCTTGTCTTTCCACGCGGCGACGCAAAATGAGTTGTCAGATTCAGTTGAATCTAAATTACACTATTATTAATTGTCAGTCGCGTAATTTACATTGTTGTGCGCACAACAATGCGCACCCACTGTTCGCCGGTATGTTAAGGTCCCATGTAATAGGGGGCGAGCCTATTGCCATTAACCGGACACAAATCCTAACTCCGAGCTGTTACTGAATTTCAAAGAAAAACCCAATAACAGTATTTGCTCGACCTGAGAATCGAACCCAAGACCTCTAGCGTAGCAGTCGCGCTTAGGACCACTAGGCTAACGAGGCAGCTGTCTATCTATCTACAGTAATAAAAGGTTAGCTTAAATATTGGGCTCCGTCTAGCGAAGTAGCTGCTTTTGAGCTGCATAATCTCTTAGGCGCTCTCATTATACTCCCTCAGAAGAATGGCCTGTTTGTCTCAGGACCTAGCGAGGCTGAGATTATGGGGGGTAGAGGGGGGCAACTTGTGTTCTTATAGAACATTTTTTACTAAGACTTTATAGTGGGGGTACGGTTTAAAAGGGTTTAGTTTTCGAGTAATACGGGTTGTATTTCTTTGGTTGATGCTAATGGAATTGGGTTGAGTATTGCCAAATTTAATCAACTTAGTAATTGTAATGATTTTGGATGTTTTACAAACGGTACATTTTTTATATATCTTCTAAGTATAAGGTTGGCATGTACATTGAATTGTTATTGCTGGATAGTACCTAATGTAACATATTAAGATAATTAATATTATGTTGTGGGTTGGATCGTTTTGGCAAAACTAATTTCAATTTTAGTAATACTTTTAACTTTCTGGTATTTTTGGTTGCTTTTGATATCCTTGAAATCGTAATTCTGTTTTGTTGACATTGTATTTATTATAATTTTTTTTCTATATTTTTTTTTTTAAAGCACTCTATTTTCAAACTGGACACTTAGAGCTGTCAACTCAGTCTCTGAGATTATTAGAGATTTTAGTAACATTGGAAAAAACTAAACTTTGTTTGTTATTTTGTTTCCAAATCTACGGAAGTACTGGTCCAATTACAAACATTCTTTCCCAAATAGAAAACTACACTATTACCGAATGCCATAGAGTGTGTTTTCTGGTATACATGATTTCCACGCAGACAAAGTCGCATGCAGAAGCTAGTGTAAGGGTATATTCAGAACACTTGCAAGCATTTCATTTGTGTAACTACGCACATGTCTCTTATACATATTCAGGACGTCTTGTCGCTTCCAGTATGTATTCTGAGCGTATGATACGAGCATACGTGCGTACTGTATTATAAACGGCACGGTTGGTATAGTGGCTGCATGCCTCGTTTGAGCTGCGTGTCTCTAGTTCGATTCCTGCATGGAACTAACATTATTACTTTTAACCTTCGACGCAAAAACAACGGGGTGTTATAAGTTTGACGTGTCTGTGTGTGGCATCGTAGCTCCCGAACGTATGAATTGATTTTTATTTAGTTTGTTTTTGTATGAAAGGTGAATTAGTCAGGAGTGTTCTTAGCTATGTGTGATGAAAATCGGTTCAGCGGTTCCAAAGTTATCAGCTCTTTTGTTAGCTGGGGTATTCATGCGTTCGGGAGCTACAATGCTACAGACAGACACACACACAGACACGTCAAACTTATAATACCCCGTTGTTTTTGCGTTGGGGGTTAATGAAAGAAAATAAAAATGATATCATGATAATTATTTTTACAAATATTTTCACATAATTATAAAACCCAGAAATTTTGATATTAGTTTGTGTTTCGATAATTATAATATGACACCTACAATTTTAGGCACCTAAAAAATGTTACAATATATAATTATCTTATATTCCAACTAGGTAGTAATTAAGTGCTCAATATTTGGTAGCAAGTAATTGGTAGTCTACCTGTTTTTATGTTAAAGACTAGATTTGCCCCGCGGCGTTGCCCACGTGAATTTTCCTACGAATTTTTTACGAAGTTTTTTGATAATAAAATATAACCTTGTTCTGAAAAAACTTTTCATAACATACCATCACGCCTGTATTCCCCAAAGGATCAGGCAGAGGTGTACCAATGTACACCCACAGTTCGGGGGTATGTTTAAGTCCAATGTAATAGGGGGCGAGCTTATTGCCATTAACCGAGCACAATTCCAAACTCTGAACTGCTACTGAGAATTTCATAGAAATACCCAATAATACTTTTTGCTTGACCTGGGAATCGAACCCAAGACCTCTAGCTTAGCAGTCGCGCTTAGGACCACTAGGCTACCGAGGCAGTTACCGTGTTATACTGTCATTACATTGAAATGCTATTTAATTTGAACTCTTCTTTGTATTGTACCATTCATAAGAACGTTACACTATATCAAAATGCTCTAGAAAATGCTCAGGTGTATGCTCACCTTTACGGTAATAACGCGCCCTCATTCTACCTCCTCCTTCAATCATTTGTTTTGTTTTAATTTGCGTTTTTCCGCGACATAAAATCCTGAACAGGAATAACAGTAGGTCGCCCGTAAAGTAAGCCAAAAATCCAGTAACACGTTTTGCAATCAGTTTATTTGCTCAAACAGTCCTGTAATCAAAATAGGAATCTGTTTGCTTAGGACCCAGCAATTACCATTTCATAGTTAAATTATGACGAATAAATATTCATTGGATTTTGTAATATTCATAGGCTTGTGGCGTTATTATGAAGGTTGTGGTAAGTAAGAATGTGCTGTTGTGGTGTTTTGTTTGGTAGGGGGTTCCGTTTTTTTTTTAAGTGAAATCTTCGGCCATCTTGGATAATTTTCGGTAGGGGCAAAACTTACTGGTTTCCGTCACTGAATATGTTATTGTGATGTTAAGTTTTGTCTTTTGTTGGCAGTCCCTTTAATATAGACTATGGGACTACTATAATGACGGGGTGTGTGTGTGTTTGTCTATGGCATCGTAGCTCCCGAACGCATGAACCGATTTTAATTAAGTTTCTTTTGCTTGAAAGGTGAATTAGCCCGGAGTGTTCTTAGTTATGTTTGATAAAAATCGGTTCAGCGGTTTTAAAGTTATCAGCTCTTTTGTTAGCTGTGGTAGGGATTTTTATCCTTCTGTCGGGGGCTACTTAAGATTTTTAATTTTGTGTTTTTTATAAGAAATATATGAGGTAGGCGAGATAGGAGGTGAGGTTTCAATACTAGTACGTGCTAGTTTATATTGAAGCTTGATCCATAACTAATACTTAATAAAAAAAAAAAATTAATTTATCAAATTAAAGTGACAGTTTCTTTTTTAATAAAAAAATAATAGTATTTGAAAGAAAGTTAGTTAAATAAAAAAAAAATTACAGGATATTTCCAAAAAGTTATGTGAAAATTATTACCTTTTGCAAGTAATTTCATTCGCATAAATTTTATTACGGACCGCTTTTTTTTAAATAAAATATATTCCATTGAATTCCAGGATAACGTTTGCTATTAACGAAAGAATATTAATGATCATATATTTAAGAATAGTATAGATTAGTATTATCGTATGTCTTAGCAGACAGTGCGCGACATTTATTTTTAAAGCGACAAAAAATGTCCAATTTCGAATTTATAAATAATTCTGTACAAAATTCATGGTAAAACTTTGAGCACCGATGTCCCCTCCACCTTGTAAAGCTTAAGCTACACTCAATTCGTGCTCACGTCGTTACTACTCGTATCTGACTGTAAATCTTTTAGTGCTGTTCTGCATCCCCACTGCAGTGCGCTCTACGATACAGCAAAAGCTTTTTCGGGGAGCTTGTGTGCTCCCCCCTTTTAAGACCTTGGTAACAAGTTCCTTCATGTACTTTAGAGTAGTGGTGGAAAATTGGACACAGGTAAAATACGTACAGGTACAATCGCGTTGCGAAAAGTATGGACGCTCGTCAAAATTCAACTACGATTTTATAAAAGGATATTGGATTTAATTTATCCAAAGTCGGATAAAGACATACCTTCATACGTATATTTGTAATAAGTAAATTGGATGCAAGTTTACAAGAAAATCACTTTTGAATAAAAGCTGTTCTGATGAAATTTGAGTGACATTTCAGTATTCCGCAGAGAGTATGTTATTTTTTTTGCACATGACTGTAGGTATCTACCGTCATATTAGACATAATACATATTAGACAGACACTCAAATCTAAAAATAACAGCAAAAATAATGGGCGACAGCCCATTTGGAAGAATTTGACTCTTCACTATTATGGTCAAAGAATTCATTTTGTTTAAAATATTTTAAGATACTTTTGAAATGTCAAATAATCTATCAGTAAGTCAAAAAGTTAAAGCTAGTTGCTCGTTCTAAAACGTAGACAGATCGCTATGAAGAAGAACAAGCAAGAAACTTCAAGTAGGTAAAATAAAATAAGTAAGTAAAATTGTGATTACAATATTCTTGCTGTTTTTATATATGAAAACAATGTAGATGAAGACCAGTATAAAACAATCTTACAAAATTAAATATGTACTTAAGCCACGGCAGTTAAGAGATGACTAATCCCAACTGGTTGCATAGAATGTGCATTGTACATTACAAGTAGGGAGGTTATCCGCTAAATTCATGCTACTTCTGTTAGTAGCAGATTCCACAGGATTACAGCGCAAGGGGATAAAAGTACCTAACGTTATTAGGTTCACTTATCCGTGACTTAACCCCTGGATAAATTGTTGACTATTATTAAAATAAAATCATAAAAAGAATTCAACAGTCAAGTGCACACCTGCACTTGAGAAGATAATTTATTTATTTATTTAAATCAGGCATCAAGGCCCAAAGAAAATACATATTACAATACAATACAATTATATAATATACTTTACATATCATCACGCCTGTATTCCCCGAAGAGTTAGGCAGAGATGTAACAATGTACACCCACAGTTCGCCGGTATGTTTAGGTCCCATGTAATAGGAGGCGAGCCTATTGCCATTAACCGGGTACAAATCCTAACTCCGAGCTGCTACTGAAAATTTTAAACAAAAACCCAATAACACTTTTTGCGCGCTTAGCACCACAAGTCTACCGAGGCAGTTAAAACTATTATTATATGCCATATAAATATATAAACGCTTTAAAAACACTTTACAGTTGCTTAAAATGCTTAATTGGAGCCTTGCTTCGCTGGTCTCAACACTAAAACTATTTTGATGACTGTATATTTATTTTAGAACTCAGAACGTTGTACTTTTGGCATCTCGGTACAAAGTGGGTTAAATTTAAGTTAATATTTTTTACTTGGTACTTAGTCTTAGGGTCTAAACATTATTTTGGTAACCATATAAATTAAACCAGTTTTCAAATAAAATAAAAAATTATCATCTGTCATGGTACTTACATTTCATTCTTCTCCACACTCTCCAGTCAACGGTAGACGCTTCGGGCGTCAGGAGCCGTGAGACGACTCCGGGCTACCATAGATGCGGGCCTGTGGACGGTGAGGTGTACGTTACATAACAACAGGCCGTGTAGACGGCGCGTTCGTGTTCCTCGCGCGCTTCAAAGAGATGACAGCAAATTTTGAAGGGGCCACTCAGGGCAGATGCCTGCCGGGGCTGCGGGTTTTTCGTAAAAGATACCGCACCCCCAACGCAAAGGGCACAAGAGGGAACATGGATGGGTTTTAGTCAGTAAAAGTCTGACACTCCCTCCCGTCCCGCCCAGGGCGGGGAAGCCTATTGATGACTTCCCATCCCTAAAAAAAAAACAAAAAACCCCTAGTCACTCCTTAACTATCTATCAGAAGCTACTTCTCGAACAACTATTTAGTTCAAACTAATAAAAAATCTTAAATTACAAGGCCAGACCAGCGTTTGCCCACAGGCAATTGAGAAAATAACCCGCTGAAAGTTATTAAAAAGTTGAATGGGTACACTTTATATAATGTCTTTTAAAGATAGGTATTTTGCACTACCTTCTGACTTCTTCTGACGACTTGTTCCGCACGGTTTTATTCAACCGCGTGAAGTCTTTGGTTATTGCTTTGCTCCAGTGCGTTGTAGCGTGATGTTATATAGCCTTTACTATTGAACTTGAAATGCCTCGTTGGCCTAGTGGTCCTAAGCGCGTCTTGGGTTCGATTCCAAGGTCGAGCAAAAAGTGTTATTGGGTTTTTCTATGAAATTCTCAGTAGCAGCTCGGAGTTTGGATTTGTGCCCGGTTAATGTCAATAGGCGACCTGGGAATCGAACCCTAGACCTCTAGCGTAGCAGTCGCGCTTAAGACCACTAGGCTACCGAAGCAGTTAAAGATATTTCATAAACTGAATAAGTAGGACAAATAGTGTGTCCCTATGTGTTCTTTTAAATTAATGGTTTTCAAATTTGTACACTAGACTTCTGTTGGACAGCGGTGTAAACAGGCAACTTTGAGCATTTTCCGTGGGTTCCAGAGCTTATAAATAAATTTATATATTAAATAGGAAACATAGAGAGACTTACAAATAGTTGATATTTATTTTACTGTAAAAAATCATCCAACCACATCGCGGAAAATTGCTGGATGCGGGCAGTGCAGGACCGGTCATTATGGCTCTCTTTAGGGGAGGCCTATGTCCTGCAGTGGACGTTGGTCGACTGTTAAAAAATCATTGCTTTTTAAATAACAAATCAGAAACAAAACAGGAGAGAGAGAGCGTTTCTATAGAGAAAAGATCACCCGTATTTCCTCATAAGACCTTTGTCTTATTAATTACTAACTTCTGCTCACGACTGCGTCTGCGTCAAATTTGATATATTATCCCACGGGAACCGTTCATTTTTCCGAGATGAAAAGTATCTTATATATTATTCCACACTACAATCTATTTTAGTGCCAAATTTCATCCAGATCCGTTTAGACGTTTAGGCGTGAAAGAGTACCTAACAAACAGCCATCCATCCTCACAAACTTTCGAATTGTTATCAGTAAAATAGTAGAATTACTGTAGAAACACATGTTAATTATTCTTCCTAATTCAAAATTAGCTTGAACACATTTGGCTCGAGTTTCCTCACCTTATTGTTCGATAATTAATTAATCTGGAGGGTAGGTACTGCCTATTTTATTATGAAAATGAGTTGATGTTTCTTTTGTTAATTAAAACTTTCTTGACACATTCGTGTTTGGTTTTGGTTTTGATTTTATGTACGTGTAGACAGACCTTCGTAATTGGGTTGGTATGGGGGTGGCCCTCACGCACACAAATAGCTTAGGAAACGAAGTAATTACCTCATAAATTAATGCAGACGTCCGTACTCCGCATATGTTCTGGGATTACTTGACTGGCTTGAAATTACAAAATTACAGTCTGGAGTAGGCATGTACTTACCATCCTTTAAATGCGACTGTTTAAAAATCAACTCTAACCTAAAGACTGTAGAATTGTTTTCACTTATTTACACCTACACCGAGAATCGATGGGATCGATGGGAACTGCCTCGGTAGCCTAGTGGTGCTAAGTGCGACTGCTACGTTAGAGGTCTTGGGTTCGATTCCCAGGTCGAGCAAAAAGTGTTATTGAGTTTTTCTATGAAATTCTCAGTAGCAGCTCGGAGTTAGGATTTGTGCCCGGTTAATGGCAATAGGCTCGCCCCGTATTACACGGGACCTAAACATACCGGCGAACTGTTGGTGTAAATTGGTACACCTCTGCCTAACCCTCCAGGGAATACAGACGTGATGGTTTGTGATGGATGGTGAAGGGAAGAGGATCAATGAAGCTGAACTATCAAGTTTGCAAGTAAGGTAAATGTGTACGGTGTCATTCCACACTATACTCTATTATTAACCCCCGACGCAAAAACGACGGGGTGTTATAAGTTTGACGTGTCTGTGTGTGTGTCTGTGGCATTGTATCTCCCGAACGCATTAAGCGATTTTGATTTTATTTTTCGTGTTTGAAATTGGTTTATTAGTGAATTAGTCGGGAGTGTTCTTAGTTTTGTTTGATGGAAATCTGTTCAGCGGTTTCAAAGTTATAAGCTCTTTTGTTAGCTGCGGTAGTGATTATTTCTTCTGTCGGGGGTTATTTAAGATTTTTAATTTTTTTGTTTTTTATAGCACTAGTTTTTGCCCGCGACATTGTAGGTGTGGGTTTTTTTCTTCGTGGTATGTTACGTTTTTGGTTACTACTCCGCTCCCATGTGATAGCGTGATGTTATATATTCCTCACGAATATGGCTGTCGTATACAAGAAAATATTTGTTTAAATCCGACCGGCAGCTTCCGAGATTTTAAACGAACAAACAAACGATTTCTTCAGCATTATTATAATAAAATAAAAATAAGATAAAAAGCGAATAAATTACGATAATACTTAGAAATAGGTTTTGTTTGAATGTCTAAACTTAATGAAAATTATCAAACGTTGATAAAGGTTTGACGTTTGTAATTTTTGACATCCAAAAATAGATTCCAGGTAAATTGCTGTATCTAAAAATAAAATGGACTTGCTCGATGTCATTTAAATAATTATTTCGTTCAAATAAAGATATCATTCATTCGTTCAAATAAAAGGGACAGCGATGTAACATCTGGTAACTGCAGAAATTAAATAAACTTTACAAAATTAGCTCGACAATCTTAATTTGGAACATTATTCCAAATCTTATCTGAAAACTTTGAGCAAAACGAACGCATTGCAACTTCTAACTAATTGAACTTTTTTGAAAGAATGCAACTTCTATTTTGTGTCGAACTATCTTCATGTGAAATATACGTCAGGGGTTTCGGTGTCGAAATTATGAAGTCTAGACTTTATCGGTTTAGTTCTACCGAAAACTTTTCGAAGTAGTACTTGTGATGATTTTGAATATTTAATTATAATTTATATATAATTAACACACATAACACATAACATCACACCTATATTCCCCGGAGGGTTAGGCAGAGGTGTACCAATGTGCACCCACAGTTCGCCGGTATGTTTTAGGTCCCATGTAATAGGGGGCGAGCCTATTGCCATTAACCATATATAATTAATTTTGTATCAAATTGGACTGTTATTGCTAGATAGTAATGAAATACATTTCTCATATTGAATTATTGATAAATTGTGTGTTGGCTCATTTTAACAGTTAGAAAATTGCGTGCATTAGATATTTCAGAATATTATTCTTCTATTTATTTCGGCTAACTATTTTACCCGTAATTCGAATCAACCTCTCCACCTCTCATTTCGGTCACATAGAAATGACGGGGACACAGTTAAAATTTGTACTTTTTGTCATACGCCTGTCAAATAAAAGATTATGTAGTTCAAGGAGTTAATATTTCAGATGGGTTCACTGCCCCCGTAGGTATATTTTCATTATAATTAGGCGAATTAATTACCATAATTTAAGCCCAAAACTAATAGCAGGTTATTAACCTTCTACTTACTTCGCCATACCCCAACAAGTTACAACTAAGTGCTTAAGGTCCAAGTTCCGAGTAAGTACGTGGACTAGGTACTATCTATACTAATATTATAAAGCTAAAGAGTTTGTTTGTTTGTTTGGTTGAACGCGCTAATCTCAGGAACTACTGGTTACAAATGCAAAATTCTTTATGTGTTGGATAGTTCATTTATCGAGGAATGCTATAGGCTAAGCAAAGGCTAAGGCAAAAGATCACGCTATGATCAATAGGTGCGGAGCAGTAACCAAAGACGTAACCTAATGAGAATGAAAAAACTACGCGGACGAAGTCGCGTGCAGAAGATAGTCTCTATATAAATACCTACTAGGTACTGCCTGCGATTTAAAGTTTTTAAGCTCTGGCTGGAGGCCTTAATTTTTAAGGCATCTACAGGGAAGTCCGATTAAGCAGTAGACAATCTACTAGATTAAACTGCTTAACCAGACTTCCCTGTAGATGCCTAACTAAGGCGAGACGCCATACCGAAAAAAAAACTCCGGTATTCTCTCAGCTGTCACAGCCATTTTGAAAAAAAGATGGCACGCCTGGCACCCATATCAGCGCGATACTAAAATGACGATAACTCGAAAGTGAGGTATCGGGAGCTGTATAAATATTATACGTCATCGGAATCGTTATGAAATAAGCTGACATTGTCTATGGATTGCGTAGTACTAAGTTAAGAATTCTAATAGGAATCTAGTTGGAAGCAAATTTTTCCAAATTATTGTACAAAAGTCGTTAATATTTGTAAATGAAACCATTATTTCCAAAAGTATGTGGATGCGTTTACAAACACATACACTCACATACATAAATAGCAAGATCCGGAACAACTACCAGTAGGCCACACAAATATTTTCAGCGCAGCAGTCAATCGCTCAGCCATTGCACCAAACGTGCCGACAATGTGATGTAATGATGTTGTTGTCCAATATGTGTCCTGACTAGGACCTTCAGAAATTACCTCATACAAACAAACAATTTTACCTTAACCTTAACTGCCTCGGTAGCCTAGTGGTCCTAAGCGCGACTGCTACGCTAGAGGTATTGGGTTCGATTCCTAGGTCTAGCAGAAAGTGTTATTGGGTTTTTCTATAAAATTCTCAGTAGCTGCTCGGAGTTAGGATTTGTGCCCGGTTAATGGCAACAGGCTCGCCCATATTACATAGGACCTAAAACATACCGGCGAACTGTGGGTGTACATTGGTACACCTCTGCCTAACCCTTCAGGGAATACAGGCGTGATGGTATATAATTTTACCTTTTGATAAGATTACTAGCGACGCGCCCCAGATTCGTCGGTAGTTTTTTTTACCAAAATACTGTAACTTTCAATGTTTCAGTGGATTTTACAAAAAAAAAAACTTTCATATTGAATTTAGAAAACTGTGCACAAAAATGGTACACTCAAAGTGTACATCACGTATTTTGTAGACGTGGATATAGATTTTTTTTTACTTATCTTTCACTTTGTCCCAACTAATCTCCGGAACGGCTGGACTAATTTTGACGGGATTTTCACTGGAAAATAGCTGATGTTATAAGGAGTTACTTGTGTACTTTTATTTTCGAAAAAGTATTAGGGTTCCGCGCAAAAAATTTAACCCCGTGAATACCGACATTTAGGCGGACAAGTCACAGACCTAATCTTATTTAATAAAAGAAACGTGTTTATTTTATCGTCGAAATGAAATATTATGTTTCCTAGAAAGTTCTATGTCACGTAATAATTAACCTTAATTTTGTCGCCATGGAAAGTATACTCGGCCAAAAAAAAATACAACGAAAAGAATATAATCAAACAATATTTTATCGCCCACCCAATGCTGAGTTTGTCAAAATTAGTTACTTATTATTTCGGTATTTCAATAAAATATTGACCTTGTCTAGACAATGTTAACTTTGTGTACTATTAAGGGTGATGCACACTTGAGTGTCGCGACCACAGAAATTAAATTTCGGCAATAGAATTGATTTGAAATGATATTGAAAGGGTATCAGAGCGACCTACGTTGCTTAATTCAATCAATAAGTTTAGAGCGCTTCTTAAGATAATACTAATTTATTCTCGTTTATTTATTCAAAGTACATAATATGAATTACATTTTTAAATATTTACATTACATACATACCATCACGCCTGTATTCCCCGAAGGGTTAGGCAACCAGGTTAGGTGAACCAATGTACACCCACAGTTCGTCGGTTTGTTTAGGTCCCATGTAAAAGGGGGCCAGTCTATTGCCATAACCGGGCACAAATCTTAATTCCAAGATGCTACTGATACATTCCTAGAAAAACCTAATAACACTTTTTGCACGACCTGGGAATCGAACCCTCTAGCGTAGCCGGCGACGCTCTCATCGATCTATCACTCCTATGCTTATTGTCAACAATTTAACAATTATTATTTTTAAAAGTATTGACACTGTGTCTTTTTTAACCAACTTCAAACAGGAGAAGGTTATTAATTCGGTTGTATCTTTTTAGATTTTATTTTACTTGCAGTTTTGTCCCAAATAGTTTTATTCAAAATCAGTTTCGTAGCTTGGTTTTTATAACAAAATAACTGAAAAAAAAAAACTTCTAAGTAAACGAAATTGCATATTCTGCTTTCTTGTGACTTAATTAAAATAAGGATCACAACTTTTAGACCACATAATTATGATGACTTGATTTTTGTAGTCGCAATAAATCGTGGACTCAAGACGTCAGCGACTAAATGATGGGCTGATGAGATTTTCATGTTAATCCTAAATTGCTTTAGTAAATGTAAAACTTTGAACATTTAATTTTATTGTAATACAGAACATTTGAGTGTTGAATTTCACACATTCATCACTCAAATGTTAAAGGTTTTAACAGAAGCTTGCTTAAATAAATGCAAGTTGGTGTGCAATTCAAATTAAGCTTACTGTATTGTGAGATTTGTTGGTGTAATTAGATAAATAGCTTAAGACAGATTACATGTTATAATGAATCTATCGATTCGAAAAGAAGAACGTGAACGAGGCGAAAGAAGTAGATAAGGGTCGTAGCAGGTGACGTTCTGTGGTTTCTGCCTACCCCCATGAGAAAAAGGCGTGAGTTTATGTATGTTTATGTTTGAAAATAATAAGTATGAAGATGAATGTTCTGGCTAATAATAAAAACAAATATTAAGTGCATACGTAGAAATTGGTATGTATATATTATATCAAAACCAAGGCAAATAGAACTATAAGTATATTTTATTATGACATCAATTTCATCGACAATATTTCTGCTACCAAGGTCGCAATATCCAATATGTAAGTTCCCTTATAATATGAGCCATTGGTAAATATTGTTCCTTTACAGAAATAACAGTGTAACCTTATCTTTGATTTTCATTACATTTTGCGTATGAAATTTCTTGCTTATATGTATAGTTAATTATGTATAGATTTATTTGTAAGGAGCCAGTGACATAAAATAATATTTTAGTATATTTGTGCCTCAGCTGCCCCATTGGTCTCGTGGTCGCAAGCGCGACTGATAAGCGTGGAGGTCCCAGGTCGGGCAAAAAGTGTTATTGGGTTTTTTCCATTAGGATTTACTCAGTAGCAGACCGGAGTTTAGAAGTTGGTGGTGACACCCCCGTACCTCGGAAAGCACGTAAAGCCGTTGGTCCCGGCTGTCATTCGTAGATCTTTGATAGTCTCGTTACGGATAGTCAGAAGCCAGAAAGTCTGACCACCAGTCTAACCAGTGGGCCAGTAACTGGGTTGTGGAGGCCAGATAGGCAGTCGCTCCATGTAAAACACTGATATTCAGCTGCATCCGGTTTGACTGGAAGCCGACCCCAACATAGTTGGGAAAACGCTAAGTAGATGATGATGTGTTTTGAAAAAACAAACCACACAAACTAGAATGAACCTATCCAGACAGTTCACGCATGTGTCAATCATCGTCATATATATACACATACATACGTAATGTTTACAAGCAGGTCCATACCACATTGCCACCAATTTGTATAATACCTGCAGTATCAATACATCAGCAAAGCAAACTGCAGTAGTCGTGAAAACGCTAATTTACATTATGAAAATATCGCGTGTCGACTGGGCATCGATGTTATTAAAGTGTTCATGTTTATTAATTAAAAATCGTTCTTATTACTAATGTGAATAAGGCTAATAATTCATTAAAAAAACCTAGCCTAGTGGTGCTAAGTGCGACTGCTACGCTAGAGGTCTTGGGTTCGTTCCCAGGTCAAGCAAAAAGTGTTATTGAGTTTTTTTCTATGAAATTCTCAGTAACAGCTCGGAGTTAGGATTTGTGCCCGGTTAATAGCGATAGGCTCGGCCCCTATTACATGGGACCCAAACCTACTGGCGAACTGTGAGTGTACATTGGTGCACCTCTGCCTAACCCTTCGGAGAATCCAGGTGTGATGGTATGTTATGTAATAAGATACTTTTGAACATCATATTCAGGAAAAGAGCATTGACTCTAGCTGCCCTTTCCAAAAGGTAGTTGCGTATGGAGAAGAATAAGAAAGAAACTCCATACGTGCTCTTTTTAAATAAATGTTTTACAAAATTGTCTACATCAATCAAAATGCCTTCTTTACCAACCCCATCTTCTATCCTCTATCTATTCCTTAAATGTCAGCCGTATTGAAATTACATAGATCTAAGAGGTAATTCTCTTGTATCACTGTCTCATTCTACTACCAATCTAAATTTGTCAAAAAATAACTCATCATCATCTCATCAGCCAAACTACGTCCATTGTTGGGTATTCGCTTCTCCTAAGGATAGCCACAATGACCAAAATATCTCTAATTTGCCAAAATTTTAGATAAATTTTTGACATTCATTGGCATTAAGTTTGATTTTAGTAGTAGTAAAGTCTTTGTGAATGAGCTCGTCCGGCGAAGTACTACCACCATACCTATTTCTGCCGCAAAGCAACGTTGCTGTGTTCAGGTTTGAAGGGTGCCGGTGTAATTACAGACACATCTGATGTGCAACGCATTTGCAAGGTCTCTAGTATTGCAGATGTCTATAGGTACCGGTGTCCACTTAACATCAGGTGTCACGTCAGCTTGTCTGTCATCCAAAGACATAAAAATCATTTGAGATGAGTTTCAAAATCTAGTCACATACTAGATTTTGAACGTAATTTACATAACATACCATCACGCCTATATTCCCCCAAGGGTTAGGCAGAGGTGTACTAATGTACACCCCCAGTTAGCCGGTATGTTTAGGTCCCATGTAATAGGGGGCGAACCTATTGTCATTGACCGGGCACAAATTCTGACTCCGTGCCGCTACTGAGAATTTTGTAGAAAAACCTAATAACACTTTTTGCTCGACCTAGGGATCGAACCCAAGACCTCTAGCGTAGCAGTCGCGCTTAGGAGCACTAGGCCAACGAGGCAGTTACAGTTACAGAACGTAATTTAGTAATTACAATTAGCCTTCTGGTGACTAAGACCTTGGACCATAAACCATATTTTCTCAAATTGTAAATACGTAATACTTTATAAACTCCCTTAATATAAGGATAATTATTAATGAAAACAAAGTATAGTATGCCGTAGTATCTCTAAACGTGCGTTCCAAAACGGGTTAAAACAAAACAAACTTAGTTTTCAATTCCGTAATATTCAAGCTCGTTCACTCACTTAGTACCCCTTTCTATTATTTCTAAGTCATTTGTAAAGCTAATCTTCGAAGTATAGAGCCCGAGGGCGTAAATTTAAGAAATTCTGTGAATAGTTTGAATATCTTACGCTTCGTTATGGCAGCCGTGGGGCACAAAATAAATATGTATAGAAGGTAGATGATGAGCGGAAGGGAACTCACGCACACATATGTGCCTACCTACGTACGTCGTACAGTCGACAAAACTATTAGGTATACAGGCAAAATTATTTGTCTTTCTATTACACAGCCAATATTCACATAACGTGCATAACATACCACCACGCGTCTATTCCCCGAAGGGTTAGGCAGAGGTGTACCAATGTACACTCACAGTTCGCCGGTATGTTTAGATCCCATGTAATAGGGGGCGAGCCCATTGCCACTATTCGTTTTTATTGTATGTGTTATAACGTTATAAGCTTATGACACACTTAAGAGAGTGATGTAAAAGGATTGACTGCTCAGCGCACTCACAACATTGTTTTAAAACATACCATCACGCCTGTATTCCCCGAAGGATTAGGCAGAGGTGCTACAATGTACACCCACAGTTCGCCGGTATGCTTAGATCCCATGTAATATCGGGCGAACCTATTGCCATTAACCGGGCACAAATTCTAACTCCGAGCTGCTACTGCTATTGTTTTAAAGTAATTGCAAGTAAGCTATTAGCAAGTAAGTATACCTAATAGTTTTGTCGACTGTACGTATTATGGCTGTCACACATTATCTCAGTCACAAGAGCGCTTCACACGCTGTAGGTACGTAAAGCATGTCTTTGTGTGCGTGTATTTTAGTTCATTGTACGAAGCCGACCTTCTGTACTCATCTGTTTTGTGTTCAGGGGTTGAAAGGGGTACAAAGGGGTGAAACGTCGCAAGTTTCAGTGTAGGTGTTATTATTTTGCGTGTATTTACGTTACATTATTATCGCTTGTAATTAGACTAAGTAAAGGTTTTTGGTAATACGAGCTTTGACGTTGTTTTTTTTTTCCTCAAAGGGGTTTATCTTGATAAATACACAGAAGGTTGCTCTTTGAGAAAAAACAACAGACTAGTCTATGTTATACCTTTTGTTTACACTTATTCTTCGCAGTTCCCCTTTTTACCGGCTCACGTTCAGTCCTGAACACCCCCCTAGTTGATTGCCCTCCTACAATTTATATTCTACATTAACAAAACACGACCAAATAAAAACAGAACGACTTCCTACCCCAATCAGCATGCAAATTCACCCCCTTTCAAACCAAGTATCAATAACATAAAATTTCGACATCTATTCTGACATACTTTATTTTATTCGACAGGCAAGGGTCAACATTCATTTTATTTAGCAACTAAAAGGGTCAGCACTCATTTTATTTTGTAACAACCAAGGGTCACGGCTCATTTGTTTTTGTTGAAGGGTAATTCTTCATGCTAACGAATATCTGTTTAATTTTGAACGGAGTTTGTGGAGTGACGATGAAATGGTCGTAGGTTGTAAGGCAAAGGGTTAGTGTTTGTGTAATGTACTAATTTGAAGTCTTTTAGTTATGAGTTTGTTGGTATGAGAAGGTGATATGTGTTGGGCACTATTTTCTCAGTAATAATATGACAGAAAACGATGTGATTTCGTGAATCTCATATTACAAATCCGCCTTAAGCACGTGGTGATTAATGCTAGTGCCTTCTTTATATGAGAAGAGTCCTTTGCTGTGCAGTACGACAATAGTTAGTAGGCTATATTATAATAGGGAAAATTTTTTTTTTTGTTTGTTTATTTCTACCGAATAAGCTCTGTAACATCTGGGCCGATTTTAACCATTTTTTCACCAATAGATAGCTACATTATTCTTGAGCAACATAGGCTATATAACATTACGCTACGAGCCACAAGAGGCCACTCATTGACTAAATATGGAATCTCGAAAACTACTTGACCTATAAAGCTGAAATTTGGCAAGTAGCTAGTAGACGTCAGCTAAGAACGGATTGGACTTTAACTTCAAGTTTGGTGTCCACACGGACAAAGTCGTAGGCCAAAGTTAGTGGGCTTTATTAGTTAGAAGCGTTGCTACAAAGGTTATTAAATGATCGTAATATTGCGTATTATAATAATTGTTGTATAATTTTAAATTGTGATGTTTTTATACAATAAATTCCTCTTCTTCTTTTGGTATTGATTATACATTTCTACATAGTATAAAACATAGTCGTAATGACGGCACGGTGGGCGCAGTGGCTGAGCGATTGGCTGCTGCGCTGCGTATCGCGGGTTCTATTCCCGCACGGAACAAATATTTTTATGGTCTATAGAGAGTTGTTCCGGGTCTGGCTGTTTGTGAATGTGAGTTTTTAACGTTTGTACACGCTCTCACGACACAGGAGAAATTACTAGTGTGGAGAAATGTTTAAAAAAGGGTATTGAATATAATTTGATCAGGAGGTTCTCAATTACATTGGCCTATTTTGCCAAATTATATTTAGATCAAATAAGATATTTTATTTAGGAAATAAAGTGCAAGACATGATCACGTAACATATTATACGTAACCAGCTTCAGCTCGCGTCCGCGTAGTTTGTTCACCCACATTAGTTTACGTCTTTGGTCACTACTTCACACCTGTTGGTCGTAGCCTGATGTTATATAGCTTAAAGCCTTCCTCGATAAATTAGCTATACAACACAAACATATTTTTTCAATTCAAACTAGTTGTTCCTGAGACTAGCGCGTTCAACCAAACAAACAAACTCTTCCACTTTATAATATTAATATAGATTGGTATATACCAGATATATATACCAGAAATATAATATAATATAATAATATTTTATTGACAATAATAATGATACATGGTTATTTGCAGTACATGAAGGGCTAATACATTTTGAAAAATATATCTTTAATAATTTCATTTTCTTGGGAACGCACACAAGGGACACACACAACCAACTACCAAATTCCAGGCTGCTACTAAGATAAAATCTAGTTGGTGGTTTGATACCCAGGTCAGACAAAGAGTTATTGGGTTTTTCCATTTAAAAATTCTCAGTAGCAGCCTGGAATTTGGTAGTTGGTTTATTTATTTATTAAAACTTTTTGCACATAATGTAAATAATACATTGTACAAAGGCGGACTTAATGCCTTTGGCATTTTCTACCAGTCAACCTTAGGGTGATGCAGAGACAAAACATAGTAGGTGCAAGAAACAGAAAGTTTCCAGGAATAAAATATAATAAAATACATATATACATACATACAAACAAAATATACAGAGTAGAGAAAGCCAAAAAAAAAATACATAGGTGAAGAAATATAAGAAACTAATTGTGAGACGAGTCTGCCAACTTCATAAGCAAGTGTTCACGAGCTTTTACTTTGAATATGAAACGACTGGTAGCCATCCTGATATTCTGAGGAAGCGCATTCCAAAGGAAAACCGTCTGGACAAGAAAAGAAGATTTAAGAAAACCAGTGCGGTGAAAAGGACATCGTAGAAGACGATTATTAGAGGAGCGAAGATGCTTGTTATATAGGGTTGCTGTTCCATTGGACTATGAGAATGAGGGAAGAAGGAGTGCATCTGTGTTTGAGAAAACACCGTAACCGACATTCTGTTGGGAGTAGGTATCTATATACATACTTATCGAACAAACGAACAAATTGGACCAACTCTGATAACTAATCCATACGTATATTCAACTGCCTCGTTAGCCATTGGTACACCTCTACCTAACCCTTCGGGGAATAAAGGCGTGATGGTATGTTATATTCGCATAACTCAACAAAATGTATAGCTGCATTGATTTTACGACATTTCGGATTTGGTCCAATAGCAAAGTTATTCCCAAATATTGAGTACAATGACCTCTATTCAGGTTCCTGGTAAACAAAAAAATAAGTTGTAAATATATAACATAATAACAGATTGTAGAAATGTAACAAAAACTTTATCAGTGACGTTATTTGAAGACTTCGAAGTTTCAATGTATTTTCTATCTGATTCTTTTCCCTTGGAATGGGAATTATCTTTGATTATTTTCCGATCTAGAATCTTAATGAACTCATGCCTTTTTCATGCAAATTGCTGAGGATACAATTACCATATTTTTTCATACTGTGCTTTAATTTGCTGTGGGGTTATGAAAATGAACGTCTAGGGGAGCTGTGGTAATATTATTACTGAACTGCCCCAATAGTCTCATGAGTTCTTAGTTGAACGTGGGCTCCTAGGTTCGATTCCCAAGTCAGTCAAATAGTTCGCGAGAAGTGTTATTGAGCTTTTCAGAAGCCTGGAGTTTGGACGTCGAGGTATTACAACCCCGTGTCCCGGAAAACACGTAAAGTCGTCGGTCCTGTGCCTGATCTCACCCCGGTTGTGTCGGATTGTCTTCCCAGCACACTATGAGAGTCAGGAAAGTGTCTAGTCTCCATAATTGAGATTACAGAATAACGCTGCAATCACCAAATGCTTAGTTAATGTGGTAGTTATAACAATAAAAATTCTGGTCTATTCTGAAAAAAAAATTACCTCGGTGAATTCACGTAAAGCTCATATCTAGCTCACTTCACCTAAATTTATCAAAGTATATATTCAGAATAGCACTATTAACCCACTAAATTAAAAAATACAATCCGTAGTTACCTATACGCGGCTGCGGGTTGCTCGCAAGAGATACCGCGCCCCCAGAACGCAAAGGGCACAAGAAGGAACATGGGTGGGTTTTATTCAGTAAAAGTCTGACACTCCCTCCCGCCCCACCCAGGGCCGGAGAAGTTATTTAACGATTACCCACCAACCAAAAAAAAAAAAGTTACCTATACGCACAAGCAAAACGTAGAAAAAGGTCAAATAACCTAATAAATCTAATTGTGATTCCACTCAACGTCAACCCAGTTGGACGTGACACCTATATATGATTTCCCTTGGCTGATTTGACGTCACATCCTCTATTAAAATGGGATTAATAAATTCTGTTTTGCATATTGGAAAAGCGATAATATAATTTAATATTAATATTCGATCTGATCTAGGTTATCGTGTGCGGAGTTCACGCGTGAGATATTAGAAGGAATAAGTTTGATTCTTTGTCCAGATGGTTAGTAGTGATTGATTGTTGTGGTTGATTGATCGATTCTTCGATGCAGTGTTTAGATACGGTTTTTCGTAGTAGATTTGTTATGGTTATTTTTTTTTAGGACCTGAAGGTCAGTTGTCGCAACTCAAATTCTAGTAGCAATCTCATCTCATTCACAAAGTTGCCAAAAATGTAGACAAATTAGATTTATTTTTGAAAAATGTAGACTGAGATGGGAATGAGGCCTTTGTAACTCTTACCGGAGTTTACCGCTCATGAAGGTTTTAACTAGCGATTGTGATGAGCTGATTTTATAAAATTCCTATTTGTAAAAAAAACTACAGGCACTTTAGAATTGTGAAGGAGTCAGTCAGTAATTTGAAGCTAAAAAACGAAAAAACGATGTTGATGCTATGTCAAAACATACATACATAAACTCACGCCTTTTTCCCGTGGGGGTAGGCAGAAACCATAGAACGGCACCTGCTACGATCCTTACATACAATAAATTCAAACATCTGGTCATACAAGCACGCCGGAATGTGAAAACAATATAGGTGAATATAAACCAAATTCCATGACCCACATTCATAGATATGATACCCGATGAGATCTTACAATATAGGTACTGGATAAATGCCATTAAGTGCATAAAAAAAACATAAAAATCCGTTTGGTAACCGCCGCCGGTCCGTTCCCACCCCATTTTATATTTTTCCATTCCATTTTCTGTGTGCACGCTCTAATTGCTAAGAATTTATTTGAAATTCTCATACTTCCCAGTATTTCTGGATGGCCGACGGAGAATTTGCCTTTAAATTCCTCACCAAAAGAATGTTAACGTTCCATTTTAAGTATTAAAAAAATTGTTGGAAGGTATTATAGCAAGGAATTAGTTTGTTTTATAAATCTATTCTAACATAATAGAGCTGAAGAGCTTTGTTTGAACGCGCTAATCTCTGAAACTTCCGATTGGAAATCGCATAGGACAGCCAGATTAAGTAGGAACAGTATAGGCTATATAACATCACGCTACGACCCATGGGAGCAGAGCAGTATCCAAAAACGTAACTTAACGCGGGTGAGAAAACCACGCAGACAAAGACGCGGTCAGAAGCTAATAAATTATAATATATTGCATAGAGAACGGTGGAAGGCTATGGGGAAACCTTTGCCCAGCAGTGGGGTCAATCCTGGTTGAATAAAAAAAACTTTTTTTTTGTCATTCCTTATTTTTTGTTTTCACTTATTACAAAGTTAACAACAGCTAACAACTGCCCAGTTGGTCTCAAACGGGACTAAAGAGCGTGGGGTCCCGGGTTCGATTCCCAGGTCCGGCAAAAAAGTGTTATTGGGTTTTCCATTAGGATTTGCTCAGTAGCAGCCCGGAGGTTGTAAGTTGGTGGTGTGACACCCCCGTGCCTCGGAAAGTACGTAAAGCCGTTGGTCCCGGCTGTCATTCGTAGATCTTTGACCGTTGTTACGGATAGTCAGAAGCCAGGAAGTCTGACGTCCAGTCTAACCAAGAGGTATCGTGTTGCTCAGTGACTGGGTTGTGGAGGTAAGATAGGCAGTCGCTCCATGTAAAACACTGCTACTCAGCTGCAACCGGTTAGACTGAAAGCCGACCCCAACATAGTTGGGAAAAGGCTAAGTAGATGATGATGTATTACTAAGCTACAAATTGCAAATAACTTATGTCAAAAGAAATTGCATTTCATTTGCTTCTCTAGCAAAATATACTTACTTACTCTAATTATCAGCCTAGCCTTTTCCCAACTATATTGGTTTCAGCTTCCAGTTTGACGGAAACAAGAAAAATACCAACATTCAAAATTTTAATTTATAAAAAAAGCAACAATTCAACGGATCCGTAAATTACTTTTAAAACCCTAAATAACTTTACATAAACGCCCCAGAATAGGGGAAAACGTTTAAAAAAACAGGTTAAACCAACACTTAGAAGTAATTTTCAGGGGAATATAAATAACACGAACGTTTCTGATATTATGTTGACCTTGACCCCATCTGGAGTGACCTCGATTTGTACGTTTAACTAAGTAAATTACTTACGTTTGTAAGGTTTTTCCGTTTCGTAGATGGGGTTTTGTATCAGATGGAAATGTAGGTACTTTTGTAAATTGATCGATGTTTTTTCTTCTGCGTGTTTGAACAAGTACTAGGTAGGTGTAGGTTCTTGCAGTACACCCACATTTAAGCTAATGTATCAATGTTGGAGACTGAGATCCCAGAGTTGAAAACCCGACACCATTTCATTGTTTACTAGCGGGCTCCGCAGACGTTACCCTGCCTTGAAAATCGGTACAAAAATCCAGTTCCAGCTTACCCTACCCCACCTACTTACCTACTCTACCAATCTACCTACGTACCCTCTCAACCTACCCACCTACCCTACCTACTCTACCCCTATATACCTACCTACTCTACCCTACCTAACAACCTACCTACCTTATCTACAGCAATGTGACTCTTCGCAGTTGAGAGGTACTAGGGTAACGTAGATTTAGGGATGGAGGAAAGGGTAGTGCTTCTGCTATAGTAGTCGCCACGAGTCGTGAGCACAAATTTCAAGTACATTTTTGGGTTTTTGGGTTCCTTACGGAGTTTTTTGGGGCGCCGACGATGCGACTGATGGACTAATCGCATGAATCGTCGGCACCCCAACCATAACTACTACTACCATACCTACAACCAATATTTTTTTTTAATAGTTATTCTGCTTTTCGGCACGGAGACAAACCCAACAAATCAAAAACCATGATCATCGTTCCAGCCGTTCTCCAATTGTGTTCGACCAAACCCGATTTTTTTATATTAAATATTAAAAATATTTACTTAGGTAACCAATGCGCAGGACAAAGTAATGTTAATATAATATAATAATAAGCATATTGTGTATTGGCGTCATAAATGTTTAAGTAACGAATTGAGTTTGTATTGATGCACAAATTAACATACCATTACGCCTGTATTCCCCGAAGGGTTAGGCACAGGTGTACCAATTTACACCCACAGTTTGAAGGTATGTTTAAGTACCATGTAATAGGGGCGACCATATTGCCATTGACCGGGCAGAAATCCTAACTCCGACCTGCTACTAAGAATTTCATAGAAAAACCCAATAACACTTTTTGTTCGACCTGGGAATCGAACCCAAGACCTCTAGCGTAGCAGTCGTACATATTAAAGCATGTTTTTCTAACATTCAACTGTCTACTAACCACTGCGTTCATCCACACTCTTAGGCGGGTTTTGGCATCACACGAAAATGAACATTATTTGTATCCTAATAGGGTTGTGTCATCAAAGCTCGTTTTATGAATTGTCTCAGTCTATTTTTTAACCATTTATTGTTAAAGCTATTCTATTCAAGTTAAATATAACTTTTACAAACGAAATTTCATAAAATGATCTCAAAAGATATTGTTGCTTAAACTTATTACGAAGTTGCGAATAATTTCTAAGAAATGGATATTGTTCAATGGATTCTGTTCATTGTGTTGACACCTACAAGCTTTATTTTGCTAATGTTTTAATAGCAAGCGAACTGGCTATTAATAAATCGACTACGCCCAACAAAACCATAGTTCATTGACGTATTCAGTTGAAAAACTAGAAAGAAAGTACCATCACGCCTGTTTTCCCCGAAGTGTACACCCACAGTTCGCCGGTATGTTTTTGGTCCCATGTAACAGGGGGCGAGCCTATTGCCATTAACCGAGCACAAATCCTAGCACCGAGCTGCTACTGAGAATTTCATAAAAAAACACAACAGCACTTTTCGCTCGACATGGGAATCGAACCCAAGACCTCTACCGTAGCAGTCGCGCTTAGGACCACTAGGCCAACGAGGCAGTTAGAGAAAGAAAGTGTTTTTAAAAATATCATTAGATGGCAAAGAAGCTATCAGTCTACCTGATGTTAAGCGGCCACCGCTACCTATTAATTGACATCTATTATTATTATTCCATTTATTTATTTTATAGATATATAATTTATTTTTGTAAATATTAATATAAAAAATAGTAGCCCACCTGTATCGCGAACAGGGTCCAAGCTACCGGTAGTCAGGGCTACTGAGAAAGGAATCTCCAAGCCCTTGATCCAACTACCCAACGAGAGCCACCTGAGGTGATGGTCGAGGCTCTTGGCTACTACGCCATTGGCCGTTACGTCTATCCGCACAATGATTGCTGTACTAACATCCCACATGTCGACAACCTCGCGAGTCAGGTCAAGATACTTGATTTATTTATCTTTCTCAGCTTTTCACTTTTATTTCCAAAATACTTCATTTCAAAATTTACAATTATTTTTGCCATACACGCAAACCTCTCAGGACTTATCTGTGTGCTGCGAGTCGGTCTTGTTTACTTAATTACATTTAGGTATATACTGCTTTATTTAATACATTTCAATTGTTATTAAAACTAGAAGCATTATGAGTAAAGAAACGTTTAAATTTGCAATACCAGAGGCCTTTTTTTTTTTTTTTTGGTGGGTGGGAAATCATCAAATAACTTCTCCCGCCCTGGGCGGGGCGGGAGGGAGTGTCAGACTTTTACTGACTAAAACCCACCCATGTTCCTTCTTGTGCCCTTTGCGTTCCGGGGGCGCGGTATCTCTTGCGAACAACCCGCAGCCCCGGCAGGCATCGGCCCTCAGTGGCCCCTTCCTTTTGCTGACATCTCTTTGAGGCGCGCGTGGAACACGAACGCGCCGTCGACACGGCCTGTCGTTATGCAACGTAAGGACGGTGAGCTACCCATTGCTCACCGTCCACAGGCCAGTATACCAGAGGCCTTGCAAATGCGTTGCCATCCCAGAGACAAAGTTGAATTGTCTCATTCGCTTGTTATTTTAATAATGAAGTTATGTGAAGTGACTTTTATGTGAGCTGTCAATCCCTAGCATTGGTCGAATAACAACTTACCTCACGATCACTTCACCTCCAATTTTTTACAGAATAAGCCTACTAAAAAATAAACTCCACACCAAAAACAGAATGGTCCCATAAAATAATTCACTGTACTGTTAACAAAATAGTGTGATTTAGTTAAACGAATTCTGTTTGTCGGCATCACAATTCAGCTGAAACATTTAACTTTAAAAAGGCGTGGTATAATACTATGTAATCTGTGAGTGTCGCTGTAATCAGCGGGGACGTTCCGCTTGAAGCGCTGAAAGGTGGAATGTATTTTCTCTTGTATTGAATTTGTACAGGATTACTACTTGTGATATACAGGGTTATTTGTAAAACATAGACAACCTCTCAGGACTATGTTACTAACATCATAATCAACAACTTTTGTCAGCGCTCCCATGCGCGACTGCTACGCTAGAGGTCTTGGGTTCGATTCCCATTTCGAGCAAAAAGTGTTTTTAGGTTTTTCTATGAAATTCTCAGCTCAGAGTTAGGATTTTTGCCCGGTTAATGGCAATAGGCTCACACCCTATTACATGGCACCTGAACATACCGGCAAACTGTGGGTGTACATTGTTACACTTCTGCTTAACCCTTAGGGGAATACAGGCGTGATGGTATGTATGTATATTTAATCATCTCCAATGTAATTTTTTTTCATCACATTTTATATTCACCGTAGACAGAAAATTTCTTTTGAGTGCCCATGTTTTTCTTTACTGTTTTAAAGTATCATGATCACATCAGAGAAGGCGCTTTTCAAAATCCTCCAAGCCCTAAATACGTGAATACTGAAGCCTTCATCCAATATCCTAATTTATTTGGCAGACAAGTTGTAAATGGTTAAACAAAACCTCTGAACCTTGCTTGAGGCACCTAAATAATGATCCTTGTCGATTCAACGACTCTTTGGCACATTTCACTGGAGTTTGACCTAGATATAACTGGTCTGATCGGGATTATTGACCTCCTGTCTTGACTGCAACAGCTGTGTTATTGTTTCAAGTGTTTGTAGGAACTGCTTCTCAGAAAATGTTCAATCTGAGTGGTTGTTTATTTTGTTTTCCATTTTTGTTTGAATTAATGATGTTTATTTGCGGGAAAAAATATTTGGAAGGACATATGGAGGCCTTAGCCTAGGAGTGGCAGATTATAGGCTAAATAAAAAAAAATGCGAGAAGGACAATGGATGCAGGCAGCGCAGGACCGGTCATTGTGGCTATCTTTAGGGGAGGCCTGTGTCCAGCGTGTGTCCTGTGTGTGATGATTCTATAAATAGGACTTAACAATAACTGCCTCGTTAGCCTAGTGGTCCTAAGCGCGACTGCTACGCTAGAGATCTTGGGTTCGATTCCCAGGTCGAGCAAAAAGTGTTATTGGGTTTTTCTATGAAATTCTCAATAGCAGCTCGGAGTTTGGATTTGTGCCCGGTTAATGGCAATAGGCTCGCCCCCTATTACATGGTACCTAAACATACCGGCGAACTGTGGGTGTACATTGTTACACCTCTGCCTAACCCTTCGGGGAATAGAGATTCATAGAAAAACCCAATAACAGTTTTTGCTCGGCCTGGGAATCGAACCCAAGATCTCTAGCGTAGCAGTCGCGCTTAAGACCACTGGCTAAGGAGCCAGTTTAATAAAATAATATATAAATAAATATATATACAGTGTTATTTGTAAAACAATGACAACCTCTCAGAACTATGTTATCATAATCAACAACTTTTGTTTTATGACATTTAATATCATATTTTTTTTCATCACATTTTCATACAAAAATAAAAACATTTAAATTGAACGCTCTAAATGTTATGAAGTCCATGCGAAGCAAACGAAAGCGATAGTAAAATAGCGAGGGGAGCGGGGTTAGGGCGGCGGGGGTGTTTGTACTTGACCTATTTACAATTTTACGGAAATCCTTCAATCGGTCACTCTCTTCGATGCGCTTGCGTTGCTTGATTCTGTAAAAAATAATAGAACAAAAGTTGTTGTTTATGATGATAGTAATACAGTCCTGCAAGGTTGCCATTGTTTTACAAATAACCCTGTATATAGATAATAATATAAATAATAGTAATTTTAAAATTAATAATACAATATTTATTGTTGAGTGTTCTAGCCGTGAAACACAGACAGACCGATCGAGCTTTTAGCGGACGAAGTCGCGGGCAAAAAAAGCTAGTCTGATCACAATCCCAGAGAACAGTTAATTAACGTGAAACTATTAGTTAAAACGCAAATAACATCAGTTAAATATTTAATCCTTTACCTCTTGTTCACGTTTCGCTCGCTAATTAGGTCGCTTGTATTTTATTTAAATAATATTGGGAGCCGTTAATTAAATTGTTTGTATCTATATTGACTTACCCACTAACATGAGAAGAAGGTGAATATTATCTGCGGCGTGCTTGTTATATTGTTATCTCATTATATTGAGATTAGAAAGTATCTGTAGAGACTGATTGGCTGAGCCATGTACAACGTTATTTGAAACGAAAAAAAAAAAATATGTTTTAATTATGCTGTTTTGTTGGTCTTGGGTTCGATTCCCAGGTCGAGCAAAAAGTGTTATTGGGTTTTTCTGTGTAATTCTCAGTAGCAGCTCGGAGTTAGGATTTGTGCCCGGTTAATGTCAATAGGCTTGCCCCGTATTACACGGGACCTAAAAAACATACCGGCGAACTGTGGGTGTACATTGGTACACCTCTGCCTAACCCTCTGGGGAATACAGGCGTGATGGTATGTGAGTAATAATAAAACTAACTTTATGTCCAGCGGTATCACGCGCGTTCAGTTGCGTCTCTGATTACTGCTGTGGCTCCCGTTGATCGTAGCGTATTTTTGGGATCGAGAAAATCGAAACTATAATCAACTAGCTGTTAAGTGACGTCTTTGGTTACTGCTCTGCTCTCGTGGGTCATAGCGTGATGTTATATAGCCTATGTTACTCAGGAATAATGCAGCTATCTACTGGTGAAAAATTGTTAAAATCGGTTAAGTTGTTTCGGAGCCTATTCATTGCAAACAACAAATATTTCCTCTTTAAAATTTGATTAGTATAGACAATAAAATAATCAAGACAAAATAAAATTAAATTAAATTCAAAATAATGGCTCGGTCAGTTTCGCCTACGACGCTTGCATGAAAATTCTCGCCTCTCATCAGGCGAGAAACTCTATACGTGTAAATGAGCTTTTACGCCCTGGAATAAAGTTGTGTAAAGTACCCACTTGATGGAATCAAGCGAATACGAGGCGAGAGTGCTTAATTAAAAATATTTAGTGAAATTTATTTATAAATTAATTTAAAGGGGTATTTCAGAGAAAAACGAAATTTCAACCTGATCCCTTTTATGTTTCAGGTTACAATGTTGTTTTTCACTAAAATGCTTTAGTTTTTGTTGTGAAACTAGCTTATACCCGTTACTTTGTCCGCGTGAATGTCAGTAATCATTGGAGTTCCATTTTTATTGCGCGGAACACTAATCATTTTCTATAATAAAAGTAGTCTAAGTTCCCCGTAAAACATCAGCTATATGCCAGTGAAAGTCCCGTCAAAATTTATCCAGCCGTTTCAGAGATTAGCCGTTACAAACAGATGGACAGATAAAATTTTTTAAACTTGTTTTTTTTTTGTTTCAGTATCATGCAAACATTTATATTTATTTCGTTAAAAGCTGGTATTTTGGCATTATAAACAGACATTTGAATTTTATTTATTTATATTGTGTATAGATGTCTGTACATCTCTCCGTAGACTGAACTGCAATATTATGGATTTTATTATATTAAAATAAAGTTTTTTCCAACTGCCTCGGTAGCCTAGTGGTCATAAGCGCGACTGCTACGCTAGAGGTCTTGGGTTCGATTCCCAGGTCGAGCAAAAAGTGTTATTGGGTTTTTCTATGAAATTCTCAGTAACAGCTCGGAGTTAGGATTTGTGCCCGGTTAATGGCAATAGGCTCGCCCCCTATTACATGGGACCTAAACATAACGGCGAACTGTGGGTGTACCTTGGTCACCTCTGCCTAACCCTCTAAGGTATACAGGCGTGATGGTATGTATGATTTTTCATATGTACGTTTTTTCACAACAAATGTGAGTTTATTCAAACAAACTTTGCAATAAAAACTCGCTGCAAATAGCCGCGGTAACAAATGCAATTTGTTAGGGCACGAATAATACTGGACATTGTAATTGAATTTAAAAGCTTCCCCTGAGATCGCGTGCCCGTGGACAATGCTTGTATCTTTTACCCCTGTCATTTTCCCATATAGAGAGGGAGAAGCAATTATTCCAATTTTGTGAATACTGGTAAAAACCGTGGTGGTATTACCCACTTTTTCATTTGATTTGTTAAACTATTAAAGCATTCGTGTCGGCACACACGAAGTGGGCCCACGGCGATTGCATTAGGTATTGAACACGACTTTCCATTTGGTAGACTTGGAGAACTAGGACACAGGCAGACACGTAATACGACTTTGTTTTGTGCTATTTATAGACGACCGAGATCCTACTGTCGGTAAACCTACGTCATGGATACATAGAGGATTATTTGTTATTATAAAGGGGACCAATTTTCATCGAAATTTTAAGACGTCTGGCTGACTTTATGACCCATTGAAAGTGTCTGCCAATAAATAATAACAGATTCCAAGTCAAAGATTATCATTTATTTCAATAAAAACATTAAAATGTACTTCAGAACGCCATTTACAAGGGAAAATATAATTAAATCTAGTTGCCCTTTTCAAAAGGTAATTTCGTATGCAGAAGAAGGGTTATGTAACAATATCAATATAAAAAAAATTAGACGTCTAGTGAGTTTTTTTTTTTAGGGATGGGAAATCATCACGTTACTTCCCCCGCCCCGGGCGGGGCGGGAGGGAGTGTCAGACTTGTACTGACTAAAACCCATTAATGTTCCCTTTTTTGTTTTTGTGCCCTTTGCGTTTCGGGGGCGCGGTATCTCTTACGAACAACCCGCAGCCCTGGCAGGCATCGGCCCTGAGTGGTCCCTACAAAAATTACTGACATCTGTATTAAAACCAGCAAGTATGCATACCTTCTTAACCGCATTTTCCTAAATCTAAAGAATAACAGCCTATCCACTGCAGGGCAAAGGCCTGTTCTCTTACAAAGAAGGCACGAGCCTTGATCTCCACGCTTACTCAAGGCGGATTGGCGATTTCAGACTTAATTATATTAGTTCAGGATTCCTCACGATGTATTCCTTCAGCGATGTCAGAGATGTACAAAATAAACTTAGAAACTACATATAAAATGTAACCTTATTACAGCCATACAAAGTGACGTGTGTTTAGTGACTGGTGGACTCTTGAACTAATTGTTACAATAACTATTTGCTGTCGTTTTTTTTCTTCTGAATCTGATAAACGTTGACTTTTCCGACATTGTTTATCACCGAACTCTCGCTACGTACCAACCGTCAGATTCCACGTTTTATTTTATTTTCATAGCAAAGTCACAGAGAATTTATTACGAAACAGATAACATACGACAATGTAACTGAATTAAAAGTTACCCGAGAGAACTCCCATTGCAGCGTATGGAAACAAAGTACGTACCGAACAAACGTATGGAATTTAAAATAATTTATTTTGTGAAATAGTGTAGGTATTTCATGTCAATGTTATTGCTACAGTCTTGATGGATAGGGATTGGAGAGATAGCAAAGGATTTTATTCTGATCAAGTTTTTTTAATTCTTATTTGAATCAGTTTAGAATTCATATTACTTTATTTCTATACAATCAAACCGCGGTAAGTATACATACAGATGCTTACCACCGCGTCCTGCGAGCCACTTAGGTCACAGTACTCGTGTTATGCCAGTTAAACTAATTGAAATAAGGTTTATATGTAATTGTTGTTTTGATGCAACGACGTCTGTCAACGCCTGCCCTTAGGGATACATTTGTCGAACTCAAAGGGTTGAGTTTAAACATTCTACGTGACGTAACCAATGTACAAGAAGGAAGTAAAGAAAGAAAACAAAATAGGAAAACCATAGTTTGATAGACACCGTTCAAATTAAACTTAAAATTAATTTCACCACACTTTGCAAATCGCTCTCGTGCGCAGCTAGGGAGGGTCCGGTTCGACTTGCCTTTATATATTATAGGCTATATTGTAATTACATCATCCTACGACCCAGAAGGAGAAGTAACCAAAGATGTAACTTATCGCGGGTGAAACTGCGAAGTATTGTTAGTGTTATGATAAAATCATCTATACTAATTTTATATACAGATAAAGCTTGTGAGTTTGTTAGGTTGTATCTCTGGATCTACAGAACCAATTTTGAAATTCTTTTACCCATAAAAAGCTATGTTGTTTGTGAGTGTCATGGGCTATATAACATCACGCTACACCACAGGGGAGGGAAGCAGTAACCAAGGACGTAATGTAAGACAGGTGAAATAGCTACGCTGACAAAGTCACGGGCAGTTCGCTATGTTTTATAACGACAACGCGAATAATGTCGCGGGCAACAGCTAGTATTCCATAAAGGTAACTCTTAACAGAGAAATAAACAATGTAAAAGTGGCGGCTTGACCACTGTACTTATAGAAAGAACTAGCTTCTGCCAGCGATTTTTTTACCCGCTTTGTCTTTGGTTACTGCTCCTCTCCCGTGTGTCGTAGCTTGATGTTATATAGCCAATAGCCTTCCTTAATAAATGGACTATCTAACACAAAAAGAATTTTATAATTCGATCCAGCAGTTCCTGAGATTAGCGCGTTCAACCAAGCAAACAAAGAAACTCTTTAGTTTTATAATATTAGTATAGATTATGTCAAGTTGTCATATTTATAGAATAAAAGTTATCTGTCTATTTAAAAATATGCTCTAGAATTATAAACTTTAGTGAAGGTATAATAAGGTTGATGTTTCTGGAGTCAGATAAGTTAGTTTTACTTTATTTTAGTTTTTTGGTTATAAAAGATCTCAAACAGGTCTATAAACAGTCACGTTCTAAGTGTTTACACAAAAATACACTCTATGGCGCAAATCTTTAATGCGTAAATGGTTTTTAAACTCGTGTGCAAAGAGCGTAACATGCTTGAAAGGACTGATTTATTGTGATAAATAGTTTCGTTCAATAAGGTAAAAGACTGAAAAACAGTTTTGTATTTTATTTAAACTAGCTTTTGTCCGTGGCTTCGTCCACGTAGATTGATTATTGTAGACGCAGATGCAGTCGTCCAGTGTTGCGGAATTGGTTCAAAAGAGTCACCGCGGCCCTCGGATGGGTTTTTGTCAGTAAGAGTCTAACACTCCCTTCCGTTAAGCCCAGAGCGGAAGAAATCATTAGTTGGACGGTTTCCCACAAAAAAAAATTATGTGGAGTCGTGGCATTAAAAGTTGCTTATGTCCTTTCTTGAGAATCAAACGTGCTTCGAACGTTTTATCAATATCGGTTTAGTAATTTAGTCATGAAAGCATAACAGACAGAGTTACGTTAGTTAGTTTCGATAATTTTATTTTATAACTGCCTCGGTGGCCTAGTGGTCCCAAGCGCGACTGCTACGCTAGAGGTCTTGGGTTCGATTCTCAGGTCGAGCAGAAGTGTTATTGAGTTTTTCCATGAAATTCCCAGCAGCAGCTCGGTGTTAGGATTTGGGCCCGGTTAATGGCAATAGGCTCGCCCCCTATTACATGGGACCTAAAAACTTACCGGCAAACTGTGGGTGTATATTGGTACACCTCTGCCTAACCTTTCAGGGTATACAGGCGTGATGGTCTGTTATGTTATGTGTTATGTTATTTCTATTTGCTACTTTGAAACTGTATTTCTGCTGGAAATGGGTACCGCCCAACTATAATATTGAACTTATTTAATAAAGCCTTCTATGACGTAATGTTATGTTGTATGACGTAGTGGTTGAGGCTAGAGATCTTTTGATACCGGTCAAGTACCAATGTGACTTTTACAATTCATATGTACTCAAAGTTTCTCTTGGACAAAGAAGAAGGAAGAACAGAAAGGTGAAAGAGTACATCGAGAGGTAACCTGAATTAATCTTACTACTATTTTAATGAATGGATGGATGGATGTTCGTTACACGATCAGACTGGAACGGCTGAAGGGATCTGGATGAAATTTGGCACAGTGATATACTGTGATATATGACTTAGAACGTTTTGTTAATCACGAGAATTGGCGTTCATGTGAGCCGTCAGTACCTACCCAAAGATGTCATTAAACAATGTATTTCATATCTACTTAGTTGTCATTAATATAATATTGAATTAAGCATAACCATGGCTCCTGTATTCCCCGAAGGGTTAGGCGTACAAACGTACACCCACAGTTCGCCGGTATTTTTAGGTCCCATGTAATAGGGGGCGATCCTATTGCCATTAACTGGGCACAAATCCAAACTCCGAGCTGCCACTGAGAATGTTATAGAAAAACCCAATAACACTTTTTGCTCGACCTGGGAATCGAAGCCAAGAACTCTAGCGTAGCAGTCGCGCTAAGGACCACTAGGCTAACGAGGCAGTTGAACTAAGAATAACCATATTTAGTCTACCAATTAATAGTAATGTGACTTCATTAGATATAATTATATTTAATCAAATTATTTCAGGCATCTACGTATTAATTTATACTAAGCCTAGACTTTAGTCTCCAGTTCTAGACTATATTGAAATTTAAATGAAGATCTAATAATATTCATTGACAATTATATTCTTCAACTAGCTATTCGAAAACTAACTTAATTTAATTAATTACAAAGTCAGTCTTTAGTATTTTTTAGCTGTAGAATCTTATAATATCTACTTAACCTTTAGTGTTCTTTTTGCTGGTAATACTTTCTATTTTTAAGAGGGTTACCCGGCCTTGTGCAGGTTGATAAATGTCACATAATTATCTTAGAATTTTAAGTCAATGGTTTCGAACTTGCATCCTAATCTTTAAGAAACTATTCTTCCATCTGAATTTTGTAAGTGACTAATTTCAATGGATACTATCCAAGTACACAGAAGATTGTAAATCATTTATTTGTTTGTAAACATGGGTAAGAGGTACATAGATGTTTTCCTTGGAATAAAGTTCTCCATTATAATGGGTGTGCAAATAGTACAATGCAATTAAAAACTATAAATAATAAAAAACTAAATTCTCATGAGTCGCAATTAAAAAAAAAATAGTAAAAAGATATTATAATACACAAATGTATTTGCCCCCCACTCTCATAGTCCAATGCGATGGCCATGATGACCGGTAAGAGAACGGGAAGAGAACGGGTTTTTGTTCTTTCTGAAAGCACGAAAGTACGGCTCCACCAACTTCGAGCTCTGGGCTGTTATTGAAAAATTTCTAATAGATAAACTTAATAAAACTTTACTCAATTTGGGCACGGAATCCAGGATTTGCGATCAGGAGACCAACGGGGCAGTTACATTTACATAATCCAGTAAAACACGGAATGTTTAACAATTACATAAAAAGCTTGTCACGTTTGCTCCAAAATCTACCACAGTTAGGGTTACCAGATGATCAGGCTACGTCTGGATTTTCCCGACATTTATCAAAATTCCCGACAAATAGCTTCGTAAAATAGAAATATATACAAATTAAAAATTTCCAGATTTTATTTTCATTGTAAAAGGAATAGATGTGTACGAGCAGGCTGATTTAAAAACAAAAGAGAACACTTTGGAAACCTTTATATCCCGACAATTCTGTTTTTGTCCTGATATTTTGATCTTATAAACTGGCAACCCTACACAGCAGTGCGGCTTATCATCTAATTATCCACTCAACGTGCGAAAATGCATGTGATGCGTAATTATGATAATAGTTTCGTGGTTTGTCTACCTGCAGTAGTTAGTGACTGGTTCATGTTTACCTACTACTTCACCTTCTAACCTTCGAAGTTGGCTTTAATGGTAGATCTTCTTCTGTAGATGCTCTTTTGGAAAAACGAAGGTCTTGGTTTCGATTCCCACGTAGGATAAAGAGTTACTGGGTATTACGAGTAAAGATTTCTCAGTACGGAGTTTGATGGTGTAATTCCGCGTGTGTGATCGTCCGATGGTTGCCGTTCCAATGGACTATGAGTGAGAAACAACCGTACACCTGTGTTGTGTTGTGTGTTGTCGACTTTATATGCTTTCTAAGAGACGCATCTAAACTTCGAACTGCCACAAAAAAAAATCTAATTGAAAAACCTATCCATTCAAGCCAAGAATTCCCTTTTTTAACGATTTAAAATCATCAACTGACTTATTCTGCTCTGGGCGGAGTGGAAGGAAATGTCAGGCTGTTACTGACTAAAACCCACCCGTGTTCTTCTCTTTGCATTTTGTTATATGTTTTCTCTTACGTCTCCGCTAACCTTTTCTGATTAATTTGGCTGCGGAACCCAAGACACTTGAATCACGGAGAAACGTCTCCGGGACTCATTAAGCTTCATTGCCTTGCCGCTATTCTGGCGGTCTCCACTGTTGATGCTGGCTTTCAGGATGCAACTCCTGAAAGCCAGCATCAACAGTGGAGCCCGTTGTGAGTGGGTGTTTGGGAATAGAGCGGCGGGTTTGTACCATAACAAGATTATTATGGCTATTGCGTTCCAGGGCCGCGGTGACCCTTTCCAATGAATTCTGTAATCCCAAGCTCAGCATTCATGTTCGTGACCATGAGACCAAAAGGGTAGTTGAGCTGTTATTCTCGTAAAAGGTACACAAACACCTAAAGCTTAATTTTTATTACAACCAAAAATCAAGTAACAGCGTGAATGAATGGTGTGGTTTCCTAAAACCGCGTGTCATGTTTGACGCCAGTAACATTAACATTACAACTTTATGGGCGCATATTAACGTTCGCGTCAACGGTAACGTGACGTCATCATAGCGTGACGTAAAAGGAAAAGGAGCAGAAGTTCCACTTATATTATACTATTGCCATTAACCGGGCACAAATCCTAACTCCGAGCTGCTAGTGAGAATTAAAAACAAAGAAAAACTCAGTAACACTTTTGCTCCACCTGGGAATCGAACCCAAGATCTCTAACGTATTGTTGTTTTTTAATGTCATCTTATTATTAAATCTGTATATATTGTACATATTCCTAATTTAAAACATGAATATTGACGTACACTGACGTGAAACTAAGTAAGTTAATAAAATGTCAACAAAATAAAATAATTATGACAGTTTGAGACTACCCCGTTGGTTTAGAGGTCGCAACCGCCACTGATGAGCACGGGGTCCTGGTTTTGATTCCCGGGTCAAGCAAAAAGTGTTATTGGGTATTTTTATCAAGAATTTCTCAGTAGCAGTTCATACGTACTTACCAAGTGTAAGGGACATTGTGAGTTAAACTTGTACCACGAATTCAGAACATGATTCTAGAGATGTAATTAATTTTTTAGGCTGTTTTTAAAAAACAAATGAGCTCTTTTATACATTTGTGTGATACTTTTGTATCCCTTTCACCGTGTTCATCTACAAACCATTGCCGATAAAATACTACCTACCCTTTGAAGTGTAATTTTTATGTTCAAACGGTCATAATTCATAGTCATCTAATTAGCTTTTTCCCAACTATGTTGGGGTCGGCTTCCAGTCTAACCGGATGCAGCTGAAAATCAGTGTTTTACATGGAGCGACTGCCTATCTGACCTCCACAACCCAGTTACTAGGCAACACGATACCTCTTGGTAAAACTGGTTGTCAGACTTTCTGGCTTCGGACTATCCGTAACGACTGTCAAAGATCTACGAATGACAGCCGGGACCAACGGCTTTACGTGCTTTCCGAGTCACGGGCATGTCACACCACCTACTTGAAGAATTCCTAATGGAAAAAACCCAATAACACTTTTTGCCCGACCTGTGAATAGAACCCAGGACCCCACGTACAACAGTTGTGCTTGCCTTCACGATACCAATGGGGCAGTTCGCGAACTTCAATTCGTCACAAACAATAATTTTCATTCAAAAAACCAAGAGTTAACCTTTTCCAACATTTCTATATATTAACCAGTACAGTTGTAGGTAATACTACGCAAACAAAATGTGGGTCCCGTAAAAATGCCATAAAATATTCGTGACTTTGTTCGATACACCATTAGTCCATTCAATAATAAAAGATAATTAGTTCACCACACTACAGTTAGGTGAAGCGTGTTTGTTGATAAAAATCAATTATCCTGTGTAATGGCCATGGGGTTTCGGGGTCGGGGAAGTGTTATTGGGTTAGGACGTTCTCTGTAAAAGAACGGAGTTTGGAATTGTCACCATTAATGAGAATGGGCACATTTTTACATCCCATAGCTATTATTTGTTGTTATGGGCTTGCGACGACGTGACTTTCTTTTGTTTTTCGAGGATTGTTTTCTTTATTTTACCGAGCTTGCCAGTGACTCGGACAGCGCGTCCCTACAGTGGGTTCTGTAAGCCATATAAATTTTGTTCGGAGCGGGAATTGAACCACCCACACGTAGCACAGCAGCCAATCGATTAGCCTCTATGCCAACAGTGCCGTCAATGATGACAAGAATATGGAATTTTGGGCATTTTTGTGTCATTTTACACCTTACGTTGTCAAAAACGTTTCTGTATTTGCATTTTCCAATGTTGGACCCTTATTTAGGTATCATGTACAAAAGGTACCTTATATTCACTTTAGTTAAAGTGTGACGACTGGTTTATATATTGGTTTTAGACGATACATATAGACACACCATCACGCCTGTATTCCCCGAAGGGTTAGGCAGAAGTGTACTGATGTACAAACACAGTTTGCCGGTATGCTTAGGCAGGCCCCATGTAGTAGGGGGCCTGTTGCCACTAACCGGGTACAAATCCTAACTCCAGGCTGCTGCTGTTATTTTAGGCGATACCAGTCAATATTCTATTCTCTTTATCCTCCGATAGATTATAGTCCGGATTAACACATAGGCTACTTTTTATCCCAGAAAAACGGTTCGAAACGGACGAAGTCGTAAGCAGTAGCTAGTTACCGATAAATGTTTTATGATTAATAAATTAAAATAATCTAACAACATAAATAAAATATTAGTAAAACTCTTTAATATTCATTATTTTGCATCACTAAAATAATCATTAAAAACGCAGTTAAAACAGTCATTAATAAATTAAACCTAGTTAAGATAAATTAAATTGAACGCCACGCTCGTAAAGTTTAGCGTTACTATTATAATTGCTTGTAGACATGGCAAGTAGCATTAAACATTAATATTATAGAGACATGAGCATTACTCACGCTTTCGACGAATTACGTACTTAACTTGAGTTGTAGAAGGGATATTTTAGCTGTAGATCAGCCAAAATTGAGGGTGACAACCCTATTCTCCCGCCCACTTGATAAACTCAGAGTAAAGTTATACCTACTAACTCCATTTATTATAGTACTAGCTTACGTCCGCGAATAATATGTCGGTTATATCAAAAATTTAATCTTAATTTGAAAGACACGTGGCGCCATCTATTATCATAAGTTCTCTATCTATTATTATTGTTGTTTTCCTCGGGAATAGTATTTTTGTTTGGGGGTGACAGGTACCCTATGTTCGTGTGTGTACTTCTGACAATGTATATGCAAAATTTCAGCATGATCGGTTCAGTGGTTTAGGTGTGAAAAGGTAACAAACAAACTAACTTTCGCATTTCACAACTTTCGCAACTTTTAAATGTAACTTCTTGACAATTCAAAAGTGCCTGTAAATGGTCTAATTGAAATAAATGCTTTGACTTTGACTTTGACTTTGATTTCTAATGTTATTAAGTTAGGATTTGAAACATAACAACAGTAATTGAGTTTTATTAAAATGAATGCATTTTTGTCTTTTTGTTTTTTGTAATTGGCTTAAAGTTTACATTGCTTCATATTTATTACTAACTTATCGTCTTAACGTCTTCGTTGCCGGGTCATGTCCTGCCGTGTCATATTGTTTGTCACGGGGTATTATTTTTCTTGCGTGGAGCCATACCATCACGCTTGTATTCCCCGAAGGGTTAGGCAGAGGTGTAACAATGAACACCCATAGTTCGCTGGTATATTTAGGTCCCATGTAATAAGGGGCGAGCCTATTGCCATTAACCGGGCACAAATCCTAACTCCGAGCTGCTACTGAGAATTTCATAGAAAAACCCAATAACACTTTTTGCTCGACCTGGGAATCGAACCCAAGACCTCTAGCGTAGCAGTCGCGCTTAGGACCACTAGGCTACCGAGGCAGTGCAGAGGCAGTGCGTGGAGCCCTAGTTCTTTTTCTAAAATTACAATAGCGTACGCTAATAATATCAGCTGTTTGTAAGTGAAAGCTCTGACAAAATCGGTCCAGCTATTTCGGAGATTAGCCGAAACAAACAGACAGACACAAATTTTAAAAATTGCTTCTTTCATTTCTAACTTTAGTAATTGTCAAATTGATAGCTGAACGGATCTGAATTTGGCACTGAGATAGATTGTAGAACTGCCTCGTTAACATAGTGGTCCTAGGCGCGACTGCTAGGCTAGAGGTCTTGGGTTCGATTCCCAGAGCCAGCAAAAAGTGTTATTGGGTTTTTCTATGTGGAATAACATATTATACTATATATTTTATCCTGGAAAAATGTATCGTTCCAATGTAATAATATATCAAATTTGATGCAGACGAAGTCGCGGGTATAAGCTAGTAATATAATAAAAACCAGTAAAAATGACGTAGCTCTAGGGACTTTGGGATCTTGGACTACAACTACTGCCTCGGTAGCCTAGTGGTCCTAAGCGCGACTGCTACGCTAGAGGTCTTGGGTTCGATTCCCAGGTCGAGCAAAAAGTGTTATTGGGTTTTTCTATGAAATTCTCAGTAGTAGCTCGGAGTTAGTTTGTGACTGGTTTATGGCGATAGGCTCACCCCTTATTATATAGAACCTTAACATACCGGCGAACTGTGGGTGTACATTGTTACACCTCTGCCTAACCCTTCGGGGAATACAGGCGTGATGGTATGTTATGACTACCACTACAGCAAACAACAAAATAAATATTTGGCGACTTATGTAGGCTCATAAATCTACTTTTTAATACACAAGTGCTCCGAGCGTTACACATTTTGTTGATATGTGTACCTGTATAAAATACTTAGCGAAACCTTTAAGGTGCTCGCTCACGATGAACATAATATACTATGTATGCCAATTATTTATGGTGGAAAAAGGGCGACAATTAATACAACAAGAAAACGAAAGAACAAAACTTAAATGTCAAAATAAAAGTTACAAAAAATACACATACATACCATCACGCCTGTATTCCCCGAAAGATTAGGCAGAAGTGTACCAAAGTACACCCACAGTTCACCGATACGTTTAGATCTAATGTAATAGGGGGCGAGCCTATTGCCACTAACCAGTCACAAATCCTAACTCTGAGCTGTTACTGAGAATTCTGTAGAAAAACCCAATAACACTTTGCTCGAACTGGGGATCGAATCCAAGACCGGTAGCGTAGCAGTCGCGCAGGACCACTAGGCCAACAAGGCGGTCGATAATTACAATAAAAGAGTGTAATAAATATTAAAGAGTTCGTAACAATTACGTTACGTTACATTACAGGGGGAATGGTCCCAGTGAGGAAGCACCTTTAAGTACGTGCTGCTATCTGGAAGTACATAAATCAGATGCTGAAAAAGGTTTCAAGTTTATCTCGTGAACCTTGAGATCGTATACATTAAAAGGTATGCTAAAAATACTTCTAATGTACACGATAAAGTCACGTGGGTTCTGTAGGTTTCTAATTCAAATTTTGAAATTAGAAACGGAGTATTAAAAACTTATTTCAGTGGCTGAGGGATTAGGCGCTGCGCTGCGTGTCGCAAGTTCGATTCCTGTACGGAACAAATATTTGTATGGCCTACAGATAGTTGTACCGGGACTGACTGTTTGTGTATGAGAATGTACGTGTTGTGTATGTAACCACGGTACAGGAAAAATGCAAAGTGTTTTAAACAAAAAAAAAATGGACTCTATCATAGGTGAAATAAGAATCAATTCAGAAAAGAGTAGTTAGTAACCATAGTATCGCAGAGTTACTATAATCAAAGTCAAAACATTTATTTGAATTAGACCATAAACAGGCACTTTTGAACTGTCAAGAAGTTACCCATACAAAAAGTTAAAGCTAGTTGCTCATTCCAAAACGTAGGTCTCTATGGAAAAAAACGAGCAAGAAACTCCATGGACACTCTTTTCAAATTGGTTTTCACAAAATCTTGGTTACGATATTGTTGCCTCTGTATGAGAAAACAATGAAAGCGAATAATAATAAAATAACAAAAGAAATAATGATAAAGTACTTAAGCCATGGCAGTCAAGATATGACCAATCACAACTGACAGCGCCCGTTCACGAAATAATAAAACACAGAAATATAATTATTGATTTACATAGGTGTCATAATTTAGGCAAAACATTTATTACGCTTGATAATAATTTAAAAAAATAGGTACAACTGCTAGGTATGTATTAGGGCTGATTTTTCAACAGTTTTACGTACTTTCTTTAGAAAAAATATTAGGGTTTGCGCAAGAAAATTAAAACTTCGCCGATAACCGACATTCATTCGGACGCAGTCCCGGGCATAAGCCAATTCTATATATAAAAGGGTCAAACACTCATATTGGTTCCCCTCAAAGTAATCTAACGATTGACAAATCGGCTCTCAGTATACTACGCCACAAAACAATGATAGAACTATTTGACCTTCCATTTTATAACTTATCAACTGCCTCGGTAGCCTAGTGGTCCTAAGCGCGACTGCTACGCTATAGGTCTTGGGTTCGATTCCCAGGTCGAGCGAAAAGTGTTATTGGGGTTTTCTATGAAATTTTCAGTAGCAGGTCGGAGTTAGGATTTGTGCCCGGTTAATGGCAATAGGCTCGCCCCCTGTTACATGGGACCTAAAACATACGGGCGAAGTGTGGGTGTACATTGTTACACCTCTGCCTAACCCTTCGGGGAATACAGGCGTGATGGTATGTTTATGTTTTTTATCTTAACAGTCCAAAAAATATTCAATTTAAGAAAAAGTATACGTGTACAAACCAGATACAGGCATTAACCCTAAAATGTACCTTTTCGCGTCAGCGGCTAAAGAGCGGAAGGAAGGCGTTACGAAGCGCCTTTAGCTATTCAAACGGCCAATTATAGTGCGAATACACCGTAACAATTCTATGCATTCTAAACGAGAAGCCCCCATTCGACGGGGACGCGGAACCCTTGCCCCCCTCATGTAGGGGTTTACAGTCCCCCTACCTGAAAGTTTTTTTTTCGGAACTTCGTTATTGACTTAAACTTTAGCTTTGTGTGTGAGTTTTTTATTTTTTTGAGTGTGCATAGAGGATGCCAAAACTGCTGGGCTTACCCATGTTAAGTTACGTGTTTGGTTACTGCTCTGTTCCCGTGTGTCGTAGCGTGATACTATACCTATACTAGTATTATAAACAGGAAAGATTTGTTTGTTTGTAATGAATAGGCTCCGAAACTACTGGACCGATTTTAACCAATTTTCTCACCAATAGATAGCTACATTATTCCTTAACAACATAGGCTATATAAAATCACGCTACGACTCACGGGAGCGGAGCAATAAAAAAAATCACTTAACGAGGGTGACATAAGACACGCGGACGGAGTCGCGGGCAGTTCGCTAGTAGCCTATAACATACCTTGTTAATCTGGCTATCATATATAAAAATATTTTTTCTATTCCGACTGGTAATTCCTGAGATTTCTATACAAACGAGTTTGAACAAATAAACAAAAACTCTTTAGCTTTATATTAGTACAGATTTCAGTTTATAATCTAAACTGAAATACAACAGAGTTAGTACTGAGAGTTGCTTAATGATGTGCAAGTTATTAAATACCGCGCGGAATTCTTGCCACATAATTTTTGATTCTATTTGTGAAGATTTTTAGTTCATTTCAGCATATTGTTGCTAACCGTTAATGGTAGGTACGGGAGGTGGATCTGCGTTATTTCTATGTAAATTTTACCAATTTGTCGTCAAATACAAGGTGGAAGGAGTCTCAACTCGTAACCTGATACCATGACCTTCAAAATAAAATTGATGTGTTTACATGTTGTTTTAGTGAATTCGCAAGAGTATTACTATTTATATTGTGCTACAAGCAAAATAATACCTGATTTTTAATGTTATTTATTAAAGTATATTTGTGTATGTTTTTGTAATTTAATAGTTTTAATAGTCTTAATAGTTTATTAATTTAGGAATGTTGTAAATATATATTATATACTTAGTTTAGATTATTAGTTACTAAGTTCTTAACTGTCGCATTAGGGTAAACCCTGTAATGATAGTTTAAGTTGTAATAAATAAATAAATAAATAAATAAATAAATGGTTACACGGTTAACGTCGTTTATTAAAAACTAGCTTCTGCTCGCGATTTCGTCCGCGTAATTTTTTCACCACATACATTTTAATGCGGTTTTCATCAATAGATGAAGTGTTGCAAGAGAAAGGTTTATATGTGTAGAACATCACGCCATGACTAACGGGAGCGGAGCAGTAAATAAAGAAGTAATTGAACGGGGTAAAACCGCTGGTTATCATCATCATTATCATTATATAAGCCAATCGACTTTCACTGCTAGGCATAGGCCACCCCTAAAGATAGCCACAATGCCCGGTCAAGTTAATTATACATACCATCACGCCTATATTCCCCGAAGAGATAGGCAGAGGTCTACCAATGAATACCTACAGTTCGCCAGTAAATTTAGGTCCCATGTAATAGGAGCCGAGCCTATTGCCATTAACCGGGCACAAAACCTAACTCATAGCTGCTACTGAGAATTTCATAGAAAAATCCAATAACACTTTGCTCGACCTAAGAATCGAATCCAAGACCTCTAGCGCAGTAGTCGCGCTTAGGATCACTATGCCAACGAGGCAGTTATTTTATTAAATACCATTTACCATTTTCCAATTGACAGAAGTCTCCAACAGCCAGTATTTATTGAAGTTATGTAGTTTTATGCTACATTTGAATGTTGCTTTTTCTTTAAAAACTCATTCGGGGGAATCCCATTCGATGGAAATTGTCGGTAAATATTCACCCTCGCCCCTGTGTGGGGGTGTGTACCTGTAACTTCTTCGAACTCCTATATTCGTCTTTGGGGACTTTGAATGTGTATTTTTTATATAAAGATGCTACCGTTGTGCTGTACTTTGCCTAAACCAACGGTGTCTGTAGTCGGGTGTTTACTCTCCTATTTTTTTGTAAATATCCGGTCAAGTACGAGGGTTCCGTACAATATTTTATATACATACCATCACGCCTGTTTTCCCTGAAGGGTTAGGCAGAAGTGTACTAATGTACACCCACAGTTCGCCGGTACGTTGAGGTCCCTTTTAATAGGGGGTGAGCCTATTGCCATTAACCGGGCACAAATCCTAACTCCGAGCTGCTACTGAGAATTTAATAGAAAATCCCAATAACTCTTGCTCAACCTATCCTAATCCTACACAATACAATACAATATTTTATACACAAAAAACTGGTTTTGTATAGAGACTGTCTCTTATTCTGAACCTTATTTTGTTATTAATTGTTGTTAAGCGATAGTAGAAATACACACTCTGTGATAATTTCAAATTATCAGCTCTCTACCTGTTACGGTCCATTAGATACGGCCCGCTGATATAAACAGACAGATGGTAATAAGGTCCATTTGGCACCCTTCAGGTGAGGAACCAAAAAGCAATGTTTTTTTACAAAAAAAAAATCATAGCCAATTCAAATATTATCCTGACGGTTCAATTTTGTACCATACGGAACCCTAAAATAGGAAGGATCTATGAGCCCGGATTAAGCACACACACACATTCATAATAATCCTAGGTACTTATCCTAAGAAAACTTTCTCTGCCGTACATACATTAGGCAACATGTGCGTAGAAGAGCTACGCCGTAGCAGAGCTACGTAGATGACGCCGACCGCTACGCGTTACAATAATTTACCGTAGCAACGTGGCTACAATTGCTACGCTACGACTGACTTAGTAAAACTTATTTAACCCTTCCGTTGCCACGTGATTTAGTATGTTTTTGTTTTTGTCTTATTTTCTTTCTTGTTGATTCGGGGCGAAAGATAAATATGTTTCAGATGCTTAGGAAACTGTTTTATTGCTATACTTTATCACATCGTATGTTACATACAAACAAATAAATGTTTGTTTTGTAATGTCTAAATAACAGATTTTTACACAATAAACATGAATATTTATTTACAAGGTGCTTACACGGAAAATACAATATTTAAATTTTTTGTCTATCTAAATCTCTGTTTGTTTCGACTAATCCCCTAAACAGCTGTACGAGACTGTCATGTACTGTTATGAGATGTAACTTAGTCTTTCATTTTGAAAAAAGAATTAGGGTACCGCGCGAAGAAAATCTCTTTTACCTGAATGAAGTGGCGGGGGGCATAAGTAAGATTATAAAAATAATTATGAATATATAGATTATATAAATCGATTATACAGTAAAAATTGCAATGGTTACAAATTGCACAGTTCTAGAGTATTTTTATTTCTACCCGTAAATCAAGTTACAGCTGTACTATATCTGAGAGCTAGCCAGTTTTTAGACTGACAAAAAAAACATTTTAAAGTTAATGGACCATTTCAGCTCAGTTCCGTGCCTAGAATGTTTCTAAGCTCGCAAATAACTTAACTCGAACTAAATTCAGTAAAACAACTACCAAAAAGCAACAAGTTACATGCAACTAGCCGTAATGGCCCAGTGGTTAAGAAACCCACCTCTCATACATTTTTTTTTATTCCGAATGGGAAATCATCAAATGACTTTCCCCACCCAGGGCAGGGCGGGAGGGAGTGTTAGACTTTTACTGACTAAAACCCACCCATGCTCCTTCTTGTGCCCTTTGCGTTCCGGGGGCGCGGTATCTCTTTCGAACAACCCGCATCCCTGCCACGCATCGGCCCTAAGTGGCCCCCAATTGCTGGCATCTCTTTGAAGCGCACGTGGAACTCGAACACGCCACCTCTCATGCATAAGGTTGCGGATTCGAAACTGGCTATATACCAATTTGACTCTCAATTCATTGTACTTTCTAAGTTTCACTTAGACATCACAGACACCGGTGAAGTAAAACATATAAATTGCAATAGTCACATTAGTATTCACCCGCTTTGGAACGAGCAACTAGCCTCAACTTTTTAATGTAACTTCTTGACAATTCAAAAGTGCCTGTAAATGGTCTAATTGAAATAAATGCTTTGACTTTGACTTTGGTATTAAACCGGTAATATAGGCGGATCCCTTAACCACTAGGCCATCACACGATTTGCCATGATATGTATGAAAAAAAAACCTCCATCGTACAACATAAAGACGGTATCAAAATCAATGATTACTTACAAAAACAGGTTTTTGTAATAAAACTTGGGCGATAAAACTCCGTCGAGCCCCATGAGAGCACAAAGGAAGGTAATAAAAGAGAATATTGTCGATATGAAGTTGCCATTGTACGAGAAATATGATAATCTTGCGTTCAATTACTAAGATGACGTCACGCGTTGATGGCTCCTAACCGATTTCGGGCGCGCAATTAAGCTGTTTTGTTTTGTTGTCATTGTAACATTAATCTTAATTATAATGTTAATAGAACTCCTTAGAATAATCTATATTAATACCGTAAAGCTGAAGATTTTTTTTGTTTTAACGCGCTAATCTCTGGAACTGCCAGCCAGATTCAATGATTCTTTTTGTATATAATAGCCGAATTCATGAGGAATAATTTATTTGCTGCGACGCCCAGATGCGAAGCAGTAACAATATCATTGATAGCGGTAAAAGAAAACAACGTGAGGCTACCTGGACTTATTGACATAAGTCTAAAGTCGCCATTCCGCCTTGAACAAACCTAGTGATGAATGTTCGTGCTCTCATAATATATTGCACAATAACATAATGCATATTAAGTGGACCGATGATCTGTTAAAGATAGCGGGAAATCGCTGGATGCAGGCAGCGTAGGACTAGTAATTCTGGCTATTTTTAGCGGAGGCTTATGTCCAGCAATGGACGTCATACAATTCACAACGATGATGAATGCATGAATTAAATTTGGTATAATAAAAGTTGAAGCATCAATCCGTAGACATCGTAGCAGTTACGGGTTAAATTTGAAAAGTAATAAAAGGTTCCAGTGATGAAAAACGCAAAGAATAAGCCTTTTTACGTTTAATCGGATTACTTGTTCAATCGAATTGTAAATCAGAACATAAATATAAATACAGACATGAATATAAATTTTATTAAAAAAAGAAAAAAAGCAATATGTGTTGTACCTTTATACGTAGGTACTTGAATATGATCTGCTATCAGAAAAATAAGGCTGCTTTCATTTGAAATGTCTAGGTAATGTTTTGATTTATTTTGTCCCGCGGCTTCAGAATTGTGCCAAAGTTCTAGATGATCTCACGGGAATATGAAAACAGATGTTATTCTATGTGTTAAGCTAGATCTGTATCTATAAGTGTGCCGAACTTCGCCTAACTCCGGTCAGCTGTGAAAGAGTAACAAACATCCATCCATCCACACAAACTTTCGCGTTTATAATAGTAGGAGGAAGCAAGATAGGATTTATTAATAACCAAGTTAATATATTCCACCCATACAAGTTATCGATCCACCTTACTTAAGTAGAACTAAATAAAATTATTAAAATACAAAATTAGACAGATTTAGATAAAAAACAAAATTATATACAACTGGCTCCTACCCGCGACTTCGTCCGCGTCAAATTTGATGTTATCCTACTTGAACCGTACATTTTTTGGTATAAAAACTACTATTGCCTCATATACTATTATTCCACACTACAATCTATCTCAGTGCCAAATTTCATCTATCGTTCAGCCGTTTAAGCGTGAAAGGGTAACAAACATCTATACATCCTCACATACTTCGCATTTATAATAGTAGTGGAAATTAGTATTTAGCACAGAAATTTCAATGTGTTGACATGTCCCCCACATCTGTAGATTACATAAATGCCGGAGTCGAAGGGTCACCCAATGTTTTCATAAATTATACAAACAATATACTCGGCAACCTTACCGCGTCGGTAACCTAGTGGTCCTAAGCGCGCCTGCTACGCTAGAGCTCTTGGGTTCGATGCTCAGGTCAAGCAAAAAGTGTTATTGGGTTTTTCTATAAAATTCTCAGTGGCAGCTCGAAGTTAGGACTTGTGCTCGGTTAATGGCAATAGGCTCGCCTCCTATTACATGGGACCTAGCCATATCGGCGAACTGTGAGTGTACATTGGTGCACCTTTGCCTAACCCTTCGGGGAATATAGGCCTGATGGTACAATATACTCAAAGTACCTCAAAAGTATCACTAGATACACGAAAATGTATAGATCTCATCTCAAACTGACTTGCGAAACTTATTTCAACGAAACCTCCATGAATTTCATCAGTGAGTAACACAAAATCAGATTATTCGAACTACCACATAATGTACCTTGAATAGTAGATAAATCACCCCCTCCCTCACACATTAAGGAGGGCACAAAGAGGGCTTGAAAATATTTGGGTTACGGGTTATACGTGAAATGTAATATTATAGGAGTGACGGAACTTTGATCTTTTTCACACCCTTTCAAATAATATACCTAATAACGTACGTTGAGGGGGTGAAGTGGGGGCGATCATCTGTTCTTGTGAGAGGTTATGGGTTTAGCGGGTTGATTTTATAGACTTCTTTGTTAGGGTTACATAGTAAACCGATAAGCCACTGTCATTTTGGGCTGAATTCTCAAACGTTACTCAAAATTAGGTCAATGCTATCTATGTACCGCTAAGGCTTATTCTTCACTTGTGCTGAAATAATATAACTCAGAGTTATTTGCTTAAAGATAGTTTTGGCTAACGCACATTAAGCTATTAATAACTAGCTTCTGCTCGCGACTTCGTCTACGAGGAAGTCAAGTATTCGATAAAACATATCTACGACACTTGGAGATAGTGTGTTTTTATTAGTGATTTTTTTTTTTGTATTCGAACAGGAACTTCCAAATATTACCTTTTATAAACAAATAAACAATTTTACCTCATTCAAATATTAGTAGTTAAGTTTAGATTAGTTATTTATTGTACAGATAATACCTGCAGACAAATTGTCACTTAAAGACTGACTGAAAGAACAGAATAGATATTAGTAATTAATCTACAAATAGGTACTTATGTACACAGCTTTTGGTAAATGCATAAACCACATGCAATTTTGTATTCAAAATAACTGCATCATTTTTTATTAGCACGTCTTGATTTTATATACCGACTTAATAAATGAAAAATCAGCAAAAGTTTCTCCTTGAATTTTACGAAGATACAAAACTGCATCTTGTTAAAGCAGTCTAAGAGAACTGTGGTTCTTTAGTTAGATCGTAGTAAGTAGGTTGTAGGTATGTAGTTTCGTTAGCGCTTGGCGCCCATTCACTGGCCCGACTAATTAACATTTAAGTTAATGGCTGTATAAAACTCTGACATTTAAGTTTTCTACAGCGAACATTCATAAAGTCATGCAGCCATCTTTCATTTACAGCAGCAAGTAATGTACCTTCGACTTTCGCTTTCAACTTGTACCTACGTTAAAATCTTTGTACACAGGGTGAATTTTTCAAGAGTGTGTGTAATGCCAAATTTGTGACTAAATACTCAAAGTACTAGTACTGCAGCATTAAATTTCTGAAAAATATTTTCTAGAGAAAAATTGAACCCGCTGCGTCGGAGTCGTAGTCAGGTATCAACGGGTTCGATTCCTAGCAGGGAGAATAAGTAATCTCATGCGTCGCCGATTGTGATGGAAACTAATAAGTTTTCTTTAAAATCACATACCATCAAGCCTGTATTCCCCGAAGGGTTAGACAGAGGTTTATCAATGTACACCACAGTTCGCCGGTATGTTTTGAGTCCCATGTAATAGGGGGCGAGCCTATTGCCAGTAACCGGGCACAAATTCTAACTCCGAGCTGCTACTGAGAATTTCATAGAAAAACCCAATAACACTTTTTGCTTGACCTGGGAATCGAACCCAAGACCTCTAGCGTAGCAGTCGCGCTTAGGACCACTAAGCCAACGAGGCAGTCTTTAAAATCAGTCAAGAGACAACTTATTCATATTCATTTGTTTGTATCTAGTAATGTGTATAAAAAATGTTACATGAAGCTTGAAGCTGTAGTATATATTATGATCTCCGTTAGGGCACAATAACAAGGTAGCGGTGTTTATGCGAATCCCGCACCCCCGGCCATAGGCAGAGGCGGAACACGGCCGTGGTTTTAGCCGGTAAAAGTCCGGCGCCTCCGTCACCCCCACGGCAGGATAAGTCTAAGAGGGTTTCCACAGCGCTCTCAAAAAAAAAGTAGGTATACAACTTTTTGTATTTTTCTCATTTTCCAACATTTCGGCTTCGGTCACCCTCGCAAACTTGAAAAGTTCATGCTGTATAATAAGGTCACGCAATATAACCACTATTTGGGTTAACAATAAATTTTATTGGTCACACTATTTATTTTCATGTAGGCACTTTCATATATTAATTTAAATAAATATTAGGTTGTAAAATAAAAAGCGTTTCTAAAACGTTTTTTCAATTAAATGAATTTAACTATTCAGTTACGTCTTTGGTAACTGCTCCGCTCCTGTCAGACGGAAAGCGGAATCGGAAGATGGCAAACTGAACCCTATTATTATGGTTCCGTTTGCCAGTTTTTGGGTACGTTACCCTAAAAACTCCGTTTTACTTCTTTTTCTGGTATATTATAACTACGTGGTACCTATATTTAGGTTGAATATGAAATTCTCAGTAGCAGCTCCAACTTAGCATATTTGGTCCCGGTTAATGGCAATAGGCTTCCCCCTATTACATGGGACTTATAAACATACCGGCGAACTGTGGGTGTACATTGGTACACTTCTGTCCCTTCGAGGTAAATCAGCGTGATGTTATGTTATTTATTACTTTCTTTATTTGTTTTTATAACAGCCATTGTAATACAGACTCTGTGAAAATTCAAAATGTCTGCCTATTAAAATGCAAAAGTATTGCCTTGTAACAGACGGACTGACAGAGAAGTCTTAATAATATGGATTTGCTGCCATCTTTTGAGTACAGAACCCTAAAAAGGCCATTTTATATCTCCAGGCAGATTTTTAAAAACGCGGAACCTATAATTAACAATTTTATTATTTTAATATTACAGACGGACTGACAGCGAAGCCTTAATAATAGGGTTTAGTTTGTCATCTTTTGAGTACAGAACCCTAAAAAGGCCATTTTATTTCTCCAGGCAGATTTTTAAAAACGCGGAACCTATAATTAACAATTTTATTATTTTAATATTACAGACGGACTGACAGCGAAGCCTTAATAATAGGGTTTAGTTTGTCACCTTTTGGGCACAGAACCCTAAAAAGGCCATTTTATTTCTCCAGGCAGATTATAACAACGCGGTACCCATATTTAGCGTGAGTTATTTATTATTTTCCTTCACGCCTTCCTAAAAACGTACACGTACCTACTGCATCGGGCCATTTTTCTTTCAACCATCGTATTCAATAATCCGGTATGAGAACGTTTTCTTTGTAAACAAAAATGAATGCCGAGCTAAAATGTATTTTTTTAGGGTAAAGTACCTCCATACATGGAAGGGGAGGGGAGTGAAGCGTTCTTAGAAAGGATTTACTGTGTTTCGATAAGATGGAGAGTTTTTTATTTTGCTACCCTTATCTGATCACTATTGTGTGAGGAAAGTGCAAACACGTTATATTGTTGTTTGATGTTATATTAAAAAAATATACTGTTTGTTAATAATTTGTTCATTATTATTTTTCCTCTCTCTCCTTTTCCTCACTGTTCCGATAGCGTGATCATAATAATAGCAGCCTATTATTGTCCCACTGCAGATCAAAGGCCTCTTCTCACACAGACAACACACGAGCATTGATCATAAACCCTGGACCATACGTCCAGGTTTCGTCACGATGTTTTCCTTCAACTATGTCTGTAATGTCCTAGATAAATTTTGAAAGTCCATACGTATGTCATAAATCGAAAACAGGTATTTGATCATCGTCTTTTCGTGCGGGCCTGTGGATGGTGAGCAATGGGTAGATCATCGTCCGGACGTTGCATAAAGACAGGCCGTGTCGACGGCGCGTTCGTGTTCCACGCGCGCCTCAAAGAGATGTCAGCAATTTTAGAAGGGGCTACTCAGGGCCCATGTCTACCGAGGCTGCGGGTTGTTCGTAAGAGATACCGCGCCCCCGGAACACAAAGGACACAAGAAGGAACATGGATGGGTTTTAGTTAGTAAAAGTCTGACAATCCCTCCCGCCCAGACAGAAGCCAGAAAGTCTGTCAACCAGGCTTACCAAGCCTGCCCAGTAACTGGGTTGTGGAGGTCAGACAGGCCGTCGCTCCACGTAAAACACTGATATTTAGCTGCATCCGGTTTTACTGGAACATAGTTGAGAAAAGGCTAAGTACATGATGATGGCAGAATATTCCCCCTTTTTAGAATTGTGAAAAAATATTACTGTTAGTTTTATTTAAAACCATAGCAGATATTATAATTGCATTTTACCACACACATACCACCACGCCTGTATTCCCCGAAAGGTTAGGCAGAGGTGTACCAATGTACACCCATAATTCGCCGGTTTGTTTAGGTCCTATGTAATAGGGGGCGAGCCTATTGCCATGTTACTTACCCCTATGAAACACAAATCTTCTCAGAAATATTCCTAAGGTGAATAACTTATTCGGTCAACAGCCGGCGCAGACAGATATAGTGACTTTAATTTCAACTTAGCTAAATAACTTAGACTCAGCAGTCTATGATAGAATTTAGTTTGAACAGAACACAGAGCCTGCGATATGAGATTCTACAGCTACGGTTGAGTCTTCTATATTTTTTCATATCTATACAAATAAAATAAATTTAAAGAGTTTTGTCTGTTTGTCTAAACGCGCTTATTTCTGAAACTATCAGTCGAATTGGAAAAAAATTGTTTGTATATAATAGCCAGATTCATAAGGAATAATATAGGCTAAATAGCATCACGCTACGACATACGGGAGCGTAGCAGCAACCAAAAACGTAACGTAATGCTCGGGGGAAAAAACACGTGGACAAAAGTCGCGAGCAGAAGCTTGTATTCCATACGTGAGGGAAAAACTTTGTTCCCCCTTTTTAGGCAAATTGAGCGCTCGGAGGAGTGTGATAATTGGCATAGTTAATGTTTATATGAAGAAAGAGAGTAAAAAGCTAAAAGGAAAAAGTCACAAGAAAGCAAAATACGCAATTTCGTTTACTTGGATGACATATTTGTTTCAGGAACTTTATTTTCAAAATCAACCTACCAAACCGATTGTGATAAAATTTATAAAGGACCAGTCTGAAGGTATCTAAGAGAATATAATAATATAAGATATCCTATCAAATAAAAAAACATAATTATGGAGTTCTGAGGTAGTTATACAAAAAACAATCGACTAAAAACCTCATCCTTTTTTGAAGTCAGTTAAGAAGACGTAAAAAAAATGACGTTCGAATTATGACCAATGGAAAAGGTTAAAATTATTATTAGACATAGTTAAAATAAGGAACATTTTGGGTACTAGCTCTGTTTCCTCGTGATACTAGGGTGCTTCTCGGATCAATAACCTAAGTCGATCAATGTAGTAGGAATGGTTTTTTTTTGTACATACAAACATTCTTCTCCAGTCAAAACTACCTTTTGGAACCCATTTAGATTCAATTGTTTCTTCTTGTGCATTTTGACTTTTATAAGTGATTTTTAATTGTGTAACTGCCTCGGTAGCCTAGTAGTCCTAAGCACGACTGGTACGCTAGAGGTCTTGGGTTTGATTCCCAGGTCGAGCAAAAAGTGTTATTGGGTTTTTCTATGAAATTCTCAGTAGCAGCTCGGAGTTAGGATTTGTACCCGGTTAATGGCAATGGGCTCGCCCCCTATTACATGGGACCTGAAACATACCGGTGAACTGTGGGTGTACATTGTTACACCTCTGCCTAACCCTTTAGGGAATATAGGCGTGACGGTATGTGTGTTTAATTGTGGAGTTGAAATAAATAATTTGACTTCGATTTAGAGTGAACGAATCAAGATGGCAGGGAAGTGCGTCATCTCATCAAAGGGACCACTTTTGAAAGCATAAATAATTTGCACCGGGCGCTCGAGTCGGGCGCGAAACGATCTGCGGCCTCCATGAGAAGTGGCCTGCGGTCGGCAGACTAGAGGCGTCTGTCGACCGACCAGAAAGGCCGGAGTGGGCGGCGTAGTGTTCCACGCGCGCCACTCGAGAGTGGGTGCGGCCATTATAGAAATGGCTGCACGGGGAGAAGGGACCTGCTGAGGAACAGGCGAACAGCGGGTCGAGGCCTGTAGGGGGAGCGGTGAACGCTTAGACGAATCCCGCACTCCCATACAAAGGCAAAGGTGGAACACCGCTGTGGTTTTAGCCGGTAAGAGTCTGGTATGCCCCTCCGTCATCCCCACGACGGAGGAAGTCCAGAATTGCAACCGCGCACCAAAAAAAGGAAAAAAAGTGCCACATTTCATCAAAGAAACCGCTTTTGAAAGCATAAATAATCTGTCAACACTACTGACTGAAGCCAAAATTGTTGAGTTCATTACCTCTTCATATATTAATAATACCAGCCAATAATAATATAATAATAATTTCAGCCTATTGTTGTATTATTGTCAGTCTTTTAAGGTTTCTTCTCACACAGAGAAGGCACGAGTGTTGATGACCACATTTGATTATAGCGGGTTGGCGATGTCCAAGGTATACATAAAAAGGAAATATTCATTGAAAAAGTTTTACATGGGAGGTGGTCACCACTCTCCTGGCAACTTGACATATCTTTCAAAGTTTCTGAAAACATTAAATAACACGTTTCTAAGAAATGTGTTATTTAAAGGTTATTACAAAATCAAGATAATTCATATCTCAATATAAAAACATGTTCAATTCAAACATGAAATATTCAGGCCTTTTTTATAAATGACTACATTTATGTGATCGAATATATTCATTTTAAATACATTTTCTTTATTATCGTCATTTTGACATTTATAAGCTTAACCTTTGTAATGGTTGTGACTAACTGAAAGCGCTTAAGGCGCTGACAACGGCTGAAACACAGTCACTAGTAGTAGTAGAGCTCATTGAAAAGGAGCTCGTCAGGGGAAGTACTACCACCATACCTATTTATGCAACAAAGCAGCGTTGCTGTGATTCGGTTTGAAAGGTTTGGGTACGGTGTAATTACAGGCACATGACACATTCCAACTTTGTTTCTGGGAGGGCAAAGCATTTTTAAGACCCTTGGTATTGTAATTGTCTATAGACAGCGGTGACCACTTAACATCAGGTAGGCTGTTTGTAGCATAGGAAAGAAAGAGAAGGAATGGACAAATTACCCTGTTATGTAACAGTTCAGATTCGACCATTACATTAGTGAGTGAGAAGAACCGAGCATGGAACCTGACTGTAATGATACAATGTCAAAGTCAAATACAAAGCATTTATTTCAATTCATTAACATGTACAGGCACTTTTGACTGTCAAGGAGTCGGTCAGTTAGTCTCAAAATTGTAGCTGGTTGCTCGATCCAAAACGTAAGTAGGCCTCTATGGAGAAGCACAAGCAATAAACTCCGCGGACACTCTTTTCATTATTTTTTTACAAAATCCTGGTTACAATATTCCTGTTGCTTCTATACGCGAAAACAAATAAGGTGAATATAAAAAAAGGAAAAATAAAGGATGCACAGAAGCCATGGCAGTTAAGAGATGACCAATCCCAACTGATAGCGCCCGGTCACGAATAATTTATTTACTTTATAACAGAAAATTGGTGCACCTGTGATAGAATATGGAACATCAATTCGCACTGTATTGTAACAAAATGCTCTGAATCGAATCTTAGATTGTTACATTACAGGCGATTGCGCTCTGTGAGGGAGCGCCTTAACAAAATATGAAGCAATAAATTTTATCCTTTTACATAAAAATTAAGTTGAGTAATCATAAATTAATAGCAACTAAATTGAGCATTTAAATAATTATGGTATTCATGTTACTATTTAAATCAAGTTGATAAGTATTTTAGATATTTCTTGTTGGAAGGTAATTTTAAGGACAAAGCATAAAACAATAATGATTATAATGGTCTATTGATCTAGCAGTTATGTTATGGATATGCGTAGACTTTGAATAATTGTCTTTTTACATGAAAATAAATTAAGTAATGTATACAAATAAATAAAATTGGAGGGTCTGTTTGTAATTTCAAATTACAATTACAATTATTTTATTATTACTAAATGTATATGAAAGTGTATACGGTACCAATATAAAAATAAAACAATTCTTAAAATGTTTGTCTGTCTGTTTGTTCCGGCTTATCTCCGAAACGGCTGGACCGATTTTGACGGGACTTTCACACGCAGATAGCTGAAGTTATAAGAAGTAACTTAGGCTTCTTTTTTTTACTTTCATTTAATAAAAAGAGATAAAAAGAGGGTTATGGGAAAACAAAATTGAAACCAATAAAATAGTGAACGCGAACGAAATCGCGGGCAACGGCTAGTCAAATATAAAAATCAAACAATTTCTGCATTAAATATGATCATATTATTAGATAGGAATTTTACCAATTTATGTTGATAAGTAATATAGATATTTTTGTTTGAAGGTCGTTAATAGACTTATCGTTAATAGTTAATAGACGTATAATAGACTTATCACTTTAACCAGAGCCTTAAGCTGGAGGCCTTACAGTGGAACGCCACAGGTAAGAATCTAGCCACTCTTTCTATATTTCACACACTTTTGTTTGTGCTAATGGGAGTTAACCCTTTTGCTATGAGTCAAGTTTGACCTACCATCTTTGGCTTGCCAAATATAATATTAATATTTTTAACAAAGAAATGAATCGTTCTTGTATTATTAATAATATTATAAATGCGAAAAGAAGCGAGCAGAAGCTAGTTAATAATAATACGAATCTATTACTGTTCCACTACATGGCAAAAGCCTCTTCTCATATGAAGATGTCACAAACATTGATCACCTCCGGGCATCAGGAGCCGCGAGACAACTCCCAACCACCGTAGACGCGGGCCTGTGGACGGTGAGCAATGGGTAGCTCACCGTCCTTACGTTGCATAACGACAGGCCGTGTCGACGGCGCGTTCGTGTTCCACGCGCGCCTCTAAGAGAGGTCAGCATATGGAAAGGGCCACTGAGGGCCGATGCCTGCCGGGGCTGCGGGTTGTTCGCAAGAGATACCGCGCCCCCGGAACGCAAAGGGCACAAGAAGGAACATGGGTGGGTTTTAGTCAGTAAAAGTCTGACACTCCCTCCCGCCCCGCCCGGGGCGGGGGAAGTCATTTGATGATTTCCCATCCCTAAAAAAAAAAAAAGGTTGCTCGAGACAGATTGGCGATTCCAAATTCATTTAAGGAAATTAGGAACCCAAATTTCCTCACATTGTTTAATTTTACCAGTATCAGTGACATCCAAGATAAACTTAGCAAGTACCTAGGTATGAATTCAAAAAGTCACATTGGTACTTGCCCGTTATCTAAAGCGCAATTCCAAACAAGAGAGACGGGTGGCTTTACCACTGGGCCATCGACCTATACAACCGATATGAGAGTAGAAGAATTTATCTTTTATGTTTTAACCTTATTTCGTATGCCTTTAGGACTTTATTCAGGGCAGCCGTAAAACCAACATTAATTTTAATTTTAAGTACATATACGATTTTATTGTTCATAATTTATTTATTGATATTACCATCTGTCTCAGTCTCTTGATATACATCAAATTTTTTTATGAGGTGACGTAAAAATAGTTTTAATATTTAGTCTGAATGAATGAAATATCTTTAGCTCTACGGTTTATAGGTACTTACACAATGGTTCATGTTGACCACTCTTTTTAACCCCGGACGCAAAAGCGACGGGGTGTTATAAGTTTGACGTGTCTGTGTGTGTGTGTGTCTATCTGTGGCAATGTAGCTCCCGAACGCATGAAGCGATTTTGATTTTGTTTTTTGTTTGAAAAGTGAATTTCTCGGGAGTGTTCTTAGCTATGTTTGATGAAAATCGGTTCAGCTTTTTAAATTTATCAGCTCATTTGTAAGCTGCGGTAGGGATGCTTATTCTTCTGTCAAGGGTTGCTTAAAATTTTTAATTTTGTGTTTAATCAAAAATTGCCTGAAGTTTATCTGATAAAACATTTTTTTGATCCAAACTCAGAGATCGTTTTTGTAGCGTAACAATTAAACAATGCCGAATAAAATCACTTATAAAAAAAGATAACATAACACCATCACGCATGTATTCCCCGAAGGGTTAGGCAGAGGTGTACCAATGTACAAACACAGTTCGCCGGTATGTTTAGCTCCCAAGTAAAAGGGGGCGAGCCTATTGTCATTAACCGGGCAGAAATCCTAACTAGACTAGAGGTCTTGGGTTCGATTCCCAGGTCGAGCAAAAAGTGTTACTGGGTTTTTCTAGGAAATTCTCTGTAGCAGCTCGGAGTTAGGATTTGTGCCCGGTTAATGGCAATAGGCTCGCCCCCTATTACATGGGACCCAAACATACCGGCGAACTGTGAGTGTACATTGGTACACTTCTGCCTAATCCTTCGGGGAATACAGGCGTGATGGTGATGGTAAATCCTAACTCCGAGCTGCTACTAAGAATTTCATAGAAAAACTCAATAACACTTTTTGCTCGACTTGGGAATCGAACCCAAGACCTCTAGCGTAGCAGTCGCGCTTAGGACCACTAGGCTACGGAGGCAGTTTATTTATCTAAACCACTTAATAGAAAAGCCAGTAACCAAAAACGTAGGACCATTATAATTTAAATAACTTACCAATTAATATAAAAAGCCCTTCAATGTCCCAGACAATTAATGAAAGCGTGAATATAAAACTGAATTAGACACATAGAGATCCAGACAATCCTCATTTGTGGGTAAAACGCATTAAGATAATTGTAGTCATGGAAATTTTCAAAATGTCAACGAGACCCTCAACTTTAAGTACTATTGTTTAAGTTTACGTCATAAAGGACTTTTTTGGGCCCTTTTTATATTAAGGGGCCCTCACACGATGACCTTTGAGGTGTAAAGGTGGACCCTTTGTGGTTAATGTCTGCACACGTTTGAAAATATTTAGGACTTTTTATGAAAAAAGTTACGATTTTATGTGTCGTAAATGATGATGAAATTAGATGAGAATCAAGGTAAGTTATGATTGGATGAGAATTATATTCTCTTGACCTAATTTCGGTAATGGTGGCCAATTCTAACGGAGACTAGCTAAGTATTAATATGTCCAACTAACTTCTGCCCGCGATTTTGTCCACGTCAAGTTTGATCTATTATCCCACGGGAACCGTACATTTTTACAAGATAAAAAGTATCCACACTACAATCTATCTTAGTGCTAAATTTCATCCAGATCCGTTCAGCCGTTTAAGCGTGAACAAGTAACAAACATCCACACATCCTCACAAACTTTCGGATTTATAATATTACTAGGATAGTGTGTGCGTAAACAAAGGTGTACCTCACTTTCATAGTCCGATGGGATGGCAATCCGACACGACTGGGGAGAGATCAGGCGACTGGCGAGACACTGGCGCTTCGGGCGGTTATTGAGAAATCACCAATGAAAAAGCCTAATAACAAACCTATATACATAATCTAATAACAAAAATCACGTGTCTTGTGTACCTGCTTTAATATTTATTATTTGTTGTAAAGATGGCCGTAGATACACACTTTAAAAAAAAATTAAGCGTCTGCTTACTAGATACGATACAAAAAATCAGCTTCGTGACAGACGGAAATATGCGAAAATATGCAAAGACGGTGTCTTAATAAGTGTTAAGTATGACACCCATTGGATACAGAAACCTTAAAAAAACGAGTCTTTTCTTACGAAACTTTTTTCTTTGCGTACCATTATTTTAATGAAAAATAATCGTGCCCTAATTAAAAATTTATAGTATGATAAAAAAATCTCACCTCGAAATATCTATTAATATTAATTTCTAATCTAACATTGACACCTGTCAAAAGTAATTTAGCAAACGGCTTATAACTTGGATGCTGTTAATTTGTTTTTGACATAATGCCTGCGGCAATGCGGGTTAGGATTTTAGGTTAGTTCCTTCTTGTTGTTGTTTAGCAAATAAGTATACATTACTGTAACGGTTAGTTGTTATTAATTTATGCATGGAACATTGGTGTTTAGACTGGGCTAATATTTTAGGTGGTATCATGAATTATAGATTTTGTTTGAGGTTAATTTAATCAATAGTGTAGCACTAATTTTAAGGATGAATTTGTTTAAAATAGTAACTATAAATATGGGTCTATTAAAGTTCTATGTTGTAACTGATTTATATTTGCTTTGGGTATTTTTGTCATCTGACAGTAAAAACTATCATTTTCAGCGATTTTAATAACAAAAAAAATCATATAATATTTTTTTAACTCGCATTTTCTTAACGTAATATTATAAAAAATTAAAACAACGGAATATGTAAAATCAACGATTGTATGTACACACTATTTGAATGTATAATAATTATAATTGTTTATTTAAAATATTTGAATGCTTTATGAAATGTTTCATGATAATATGAAACTGTTTAACTTACATATTCAAAGCGAAAGACAAGAGTTATAATCCCACAATCACGGACCACCAATTTGACATCATTCTCTTGAAACTCTCACAGAATCTCAACCGTGACTTTGCAACTTACTCTGAAATACCAAAATGTGCCATGAATAATAATAAAAAGGCACCTACAAAAAAACTTCCGCGTGACACCCCTAACCGCCAAACCAGCGGTATGATTGATCGCTGTTTACGTCGCGCTCGACCGTTCCATCTGTACCAAGGACGTCACAGCGTCGCGCGAGCTTTTAAATTTCCATAAACGAGCGAAATTATTTTAGTTGGAGTTATAAATTGTCCTGATCAGCGCTAAAATCGTGGTGTCACCGTTCTGTTTCAGTAGTTACGTTGATTTACGTCAAATGAAACTTGACAGGTAGCAACAGGGTACGGTTGTCAGCAATTGTTTTCTGTTTGATTACTCTTGATTTGTTCTGATGCTTCTAAGTTGTAGGTTTATAGGGTTCCGTACCCAAAGGGTAAAACAAGAATTACAAGACTCCGCTGTCCGTCCGTCCGTCTGTAACCAGGCTGTATATCAGATGATGTATTTGTGTTGCTGCTATAACAACAAATACTAAGAAATAGAATAAAATAAATATTATATTAAAATAAAATAAATAAATATTTTCCCATCCAACAGACATGACTTTTTTGCGTTTTTTATAGATAATGGTACGGAACCATTCATGCGTGGGTCGTGGCCAGTGTTTTCGTTAATATAAATGTATCATCAGAAAAGTTTTAGCTATGTAGTTACATAGCTACAACTTCTCTGACTAACTCCGAGTTGACTAACTCCTTGAGATTTCAAAGGCCCTATAATTGTTTTAATTGAAATTAATACTTTGAGTTCGATCGTTTAATATAAGAACTAGATCTACACAAAAAAATCCTTTGTCGGTTAATTTTTCAAAGTAACTTTGGAAAAATTACACTAATAAAGTCTCAGGTACTTTATTACCCGCTTATCATACGTTCATGGCGTGACTACAGAAAGAAAAAACCTTCAATAAGTCATACAAGAGCCATACAATAGAACTATGTGTATGGCCACTGAGAATAAGCCATACATAAATATCTGCAGCTTTCTTCTAAAACTTTTTACTGACAATTTTAACTTCCATAAAACCAGAAAAACACCATGAACGTGAGAAGTACATGCGTAGGGGTGTGTGTGGTCAATACATTTTTCCTCATGGGGTCGACTTGGGGTGGGTTGAGGGGTGCCCCATCCCCACTTCCACCCCCCCACTAAGTAAGCCATCGCTCAGCTGGCTGTAACAACTGACGTGAGACAAAAAGCCGTTAATACCCTATAATTCTTCAGAATATTTTGGTTTAGAGGCTCGCCCCCTATTATATGGGACCAAAAACGTTCCGGCGAACTGTGAGTGTACATTGGTACACCTCTGCCTAAGCCTTCGGGGAATACAGGCGTGATGGTATGTGTATGTTATTTATTTAAACTTTATGGATCAAAAAGTACAAAGGCGGTATAGTTCATCTCAAGCTGCCTTCAAATAAATTCACTGATAGAGAATTTCACAGAATTGGCCGGCCAATGAAAATTTACACTTTAATTAAAAGTTGGTAATATTTCAGTCTTTTTTAAAATGATGCCTTGTAAACAATTTTCAGCCTTATTTATGTTATATTTTTAGTTTATTATTAATTAATTAATTAATGTAAGCTACTAGAGCATACTGCTCTATTTACTCACCTCATTGAACACAATTGTAATAGAGTGCAGTTTGATATTACCAATAAGGATATTGTACATGGCGTTAAGGTTATTTTTTGTTGACATTTAGTTTCCCGCAGTGTTGAAAAAGAGTTGAGTAGTAGTATGGATTTTCTTTTTTTAAATACCTAAATAAATGCTACTCTTTATCACCATTATTATCATCATATCTGCCGAAAGACTTCCACAGCTGGACTTAGGCCTAAGGCCTCTTGAAGATTGTCAATTGACCGGTCCTAAACTGAACGCATCCAGCGATTTCCCGCGATTTTTACCAGGTCGTCGGTCCAAAGTTGTAATATTAAATATAGTATAAATCAATAACATTAAATTGATACTACTACCATTAAAAAAAATATTACCAAATTCTCAATTTTCATCACATTACAAGAAAACGACCCAATTCTACATAATAAAGGGTAACAATAAATTATATTCACACACAGGGTAACCCATTATTCTTTTTTGCACCAGAAATTTAAAGTAGAACAAATGTAAACATTGTACATTAATTCTCTATCTAATCTTACGAGATCATAAAACCTAACACTCATATTATCTTCCTCCATTCACAGCATCAAACGTTCATAAAAAGAAATTAAAATGAAAGAAAGAAAGAACCCACTAAATTAGTAACCACGTTCCAACCTTAATAATCTCCAGGAAGACAAAACTAATCTACAATCCCCTTCGTTCGGACAATAAAAGGGCAATTTCTTCAAAATTTAATAGAAACGAAACACTCTCGGACCTCTTGAAATATTCGCAAAGAAAATGTAAGAAATCTCATCAAAATCTGGAGGCACCGCTTCTCACAACAAAAGAGGGGGAGGCAGCCGAATGAATCTTTTTTTTTTCCTTCTAAAACTCAAAACAATTGAAACAAAAGTAAATTATGGGTGGGCAAGTCTGGTCCCGGGAATTATGAAAAATGGTTGGTCTCCTTATTATTTTATTATATGGTGACGGTAGAGGCTAACTCGATTTGGTACGAAGTTTCTTTTTTTTTTCGAATATTTTATTTTTTGAATCCCGTATTTTTTTTTTTTTCGTGTTTTTTTTTCCTCCTGAGGGTAGTGGCAGAACGACTGGATGCCGACTGTCCCATTATGAGGCATTGGACGAGGGTTCACATTACCTGTGAAACCTCGTCGGGAGCCCTCAGGTTTTAATTGTTGTTGTTTTTCATTAGTTTTATATTGTACTAACATAGTTTATAAGTCTGATTGTTACTAACTTAATATGGACCACGGTCTGAAATAAATGATTTTTATTTTTATTTATTTTATTTTATACAGATTTTTATTTTCTGCATTTGATGGATCGTTTGTGGAGCGAGTTAAAACTATTTTTGTTTTTTGAAGGTTGATAAACGGCGTGGCAGAAAAAGCTGGTTTATTTGTGGGTTAAAATATACGTGGAATTATTTTCCACTTTTTTTCACAATTATGAAAGACCTTACGGTCTACTAAAATTTGTAAAAACATAAATTTGTTTAAGATTGACTTTGGAAGTCTCCATAGAGATCTACCTACGTTTTGGAACAAGCAACTAGCTTGACTTTCTGACTAATTGGCCGACTCCTTGATAAAACAAAAGTGCTTGTATTTCACACATAACCAACGTAACACTTTATAATGTGCTTTAAAACTGCAATCAAAAGATAAATGTCTAATGATCACGCACATTCACTTACCAATGGAAGTGCTATAAGAGATTTAACGAGGAAGTCAATGTCAAATTACGTCTATTGTAGTATAAATTTGTCAAAAGGTTGACTATCTCTCTCCATTAGAATATAAAATTAATCAAAGATTAATTAAATCCACTAGTAATTTGTTTAGCACACCAAAACTTAACTAAAAACATTTTTCAACTCCACCGCGGGTCAAAATAACCCAAAATGTCAAGAAATTTGCCCGCTTTCCTTTACATACAGGTCGATATTCCCTAGTATTCACTTCATATCAGAAAATATCAACCCCCTAACTACCTTCCAATTCCGTCACCCCACAAAACGAACCAATAAATATCATGCAGGTTTACGATGCTTCATAAATGTGAGAAAAACACAGCCCAGATACGATCACGCGTTTATTGAGCTAAAGGGTACAAGGTCACCTTTCAAAAGGACGGTGCCCAACAAATGAAACGCAAATATAAGATGAAAATGTGGTATGAGGGGCATTCATTAAATTCTGTGTCATTTCACCCTACGGTGGGACAACGGTGAGGAATGTCAAAGGTACGATGTTTGTTTAGGGTTAAACTTGATGTAAGGGTGCTCTTTTGGTTTTATGCAACACAGTGTAAACTTTATAGATATTGGAGTGTAACTTTTTTTATGCAACGCAGTGTAATGCTGCGTCCTTTTTCTAAGGAAGTGGGTACATTCTGGGCTTATTACGTTTTATGTTCGTTTTTCAATTTTGGCACATACTTACATACACAACTGCGCACCCGACCTTTCTGAAGATCAATCTTGAATAGTCCTAATTAAACTACCTATATCACCATTAACTCAGCGTACACACATTTGTAATTTATTAGCATCTGCTCGCGATTTCGTCCGCGTAGTTTTTCACACGCATTAGGTTACGTTTTTGGTTACTGCTCCAATCCCGTGAGTCGTAGCGTGATGTTATATAGCCTTCCTCGATAAATGGACTATCCAACACAAAAGTATTTTTTAATTCTAACCAGTAGTTCCTGAGATTAGCGCGTTCAACCAAACAAACAAACTCTTCAGCTTTTCTAATATTAGTATAGATTTATATACATGTACATATTTGACGGCCTGTTCTGGGTCCTAGGTTTGATTACCGGGTCGGGCAAAAAGTGTTATTGGGTTTTTCCATTACGAACTCCTCAGTATCAGCCCGGAGTTTGGAAGTTGGTGGTGTGACACTCCCGTGTCTCGGAAAGCACGTAAAGCCGTTGGTCCTGGCTGTCATTCTTAGATCTTTGACAATCGTTACAGTAGTCAGACAACCAGTCTACTGAGACCAGTAACTGAGTTGTGGAGGTCAGATAGACAGTCGCTCCATGTAAAACACTGATATTCAGCTGCATCCGGTTAGACTGGAAGCCGAGCCCAACATAGTTGGGAAAAGGCTAAGTCGATGACGATATCTGAACCACACGCTCTACACGAAAGTTTTAATTTACAAAACTCAAAACTAAAAACAAAAACTTAACAAAAATGTTTCAAAGTTTATTTTTAAAACTTCCGTGAAATTTTTAACTCATACGTACTTTCTAAGTTTATCGTGGACATCACTAACGTCTATACTTTCTTATTAATTAGGAAATCATAATACAAAAACATGTCTTCCGATCCGACCGTTACTTCTAGAGATTATATAGTGAGTTAAAACAAACACACAAACATCTCTTCAGCTTTATTAGTGTCTCGCATAATTAGCCTACAAGTCTTCTAAGTATTGCAAATGCATATTGTACTCACTCAAACCTGTTTGAAACTTTACCGAAATAAATGAACACAAAGCTGAATCTCTCAAAATGGATTGGATCCAAATCTCTAAGCTCCCTTAAATCTGTAATTATTAATCGCCATTAAAATGCTGTGGCTACCAAAGTAACCAGGTGGCCGTTTGATTAAAATTGCACGAAGGATGAAGAAACCGTTCTCGTTTTAATCAAAGTTGATTGAAACTCTTTGGTGGGTAATTTTTTATTGAAAACGTTGATTGTTTATGGATTGAATTTTCAGTGTATATTTTTTTAATTGGCGGTTGAGTTTTTAAATGGATTTTCGTGTTAAGTTATTTTTTTATGGTGGATTTGTAATAATAATTTTATGTAAAGGCCCTTTGGGGCCTCTAACTAGTAATATTATAAACGCGAAGGTAAGTTCGGTTGTTTGTTTGTTACTTCTTCACACGTTAACCACTAAACCGATCATCCTGAAATTTTGCAAATACGTTGTCAACCTGACATAAGTTACCTTTCGTACCGGAAAAAAGTACTGTTCAAGAGGAAAACAACAATAACGTGCTTGTGAGAATACAAGATGACGCAACGTCTCTTTCGAATTTTAAATATAACCGACATTAATGCGGGTGAAGTCGCGGGCAATAGCTAGTAATTAGTACGTCTTCTTTTTTTTTTTTTGGTGGGTGGGAAATCATCAAATAACTTCTCCCGCCCTGGGCGGGGCGGGAGGGAGTGTCAGACCCACCCATGTTCCTTCTTGTGTCCTTTGCGTTCCGGGGGCGCGGTATCTCTTGCGAACAACCCGCAGCCCCGGCAGGCATCGGCCCTCAGTGGCCCCTTCCTTTTGCTGACATCTCTTTGAGGCGCGCGTGGAACACGAACGCGCCGTCGACACGGCCTGTCGTTATGCAACGTAAGGACGGTGAGCTACCCATTGCTCACCGTCCACAGGCCCGTATCTACGGTGGCCGGGAGTCGTCTCGCGGCTCCCGACGTCCGGAGCGTCTACCGCAGTGGCTGGGACGGGAGAACCGCTATCTCAACCGTCCCGCCGCCTCCTTCTCAAGCATTGCTGCCTCGCGGAAGGAGGCGACTGCATCCCATTCCCTCTCGCTCCGGACCATGGCTTGCACCAGGGCCGGACGCGAAAGTTCGCCGCCGCCGATGGCCGCCACGAGGACTCGGCGATGCTCCGCCCAAGCGTGCTCCACCGTGTCCTCGGGGCGATCCACACAATGGTGACACCCGGACGTTTCCTCCCGCCCGATGAGGTGCAGGAACCTCCCGAAACACCCGTGTCCGGTAAGGACCTGCGTCAGGCGATAGGTAAGGGCGCCGTGGCGCCTCTCCAGCCACTCCTCAAAGAGGGGACTTACCGCCTCTATTAAGGCGTGCCCAGATTAATTAATTAGTACGTCTGGAATTGCCAATTCGCCTCGAGCAAGCGTGGTGATCAATACCGTTGCCTTCTCCGTATGACAAGAGGCCTTTGTGAGGCCGCGGAACAAGAATATGCTGGTATTATTTATTTAATTTTATGCGTAGTAAACGGTACATTCCATATTTTAAAATATTTAAATCGGAAACTAATTTCTTTCCAGTTTAAAGTTAATTTCTAATATAAACTACCAAAGAATATTTATATTGTACAGGAATGAGAAGAAAACCTAGTTGACTCGTTCACGTTCTTAATAGCTATTGCAGTGGTGCTCCGGAGTCCGAATTGGCTCTTAACATTTGCGCAAGGCGATAAAACACTCACCACTACTTACCTATATAGTATTTTTCTATTACAATGGAAAATGTTTGAAGATATAATGTTATGTTATTGTTGGGACAGACAAGGAGTTGTTCACCTTTTGTTACTTGAAATGAAGTAACTAGAGGTGTTTATTAAATTTCGTTTTTAAAAAAATTGACGAGTTATTGTATATTTGAACATAATTTAGACGTCGGTTCTTACTTGGTAATACTTCGCACATATTAAAAATTAATAGTTTTTGCGCCTGGACTGCCTTGTAGATGGTCAAATTAAAATTTGACTTTAGCAAAAGGCTCGCCCCCTATTACATAGGACCTTAACATACCAGCGAACTTTGGATGTACACTGGTACACCTCTGCATTACCCTTCGGGGAATATTTTATTGGACCCAAGCGCGACTGCTACGCTAGAGGTCTTGGGTTCGATTCCCAGCAAAAATTGTTATTGGATTTTTAAATGAAATTCTCAGTGGCAGCTCGGAGTTAGGATTTGTGCCCGGTTAATGGCAATAGGCTTGCCCCCTATTACATGAGACCTAAACATACCAGCGAACTGTGGGTGTACACTGGTCCACTTTTGCCTTACCCTTCGGGGAATACAGGCGTGATGGTATGATATGTGTTTGACTTTGAATATTGTTAGTAACTATTCCAAAATATGTCAATAAAAAATAATATTTGTAGATATTTTACTAGAAGCTACGGCATCCAGCCGATTAATTTTTAGGAACTAGTCGAGGTCAAAATGTTATTAAAAATACCAAACATCTAGCTAGGGGTATTCGATAAAAAATATGGCTGAAATATTTCTGTATTAGGGAATAAGCATTCAAAAGATACGAGAATAACATAACATAGTGTAATAAACAAGGGAATCTAAACAAAGTAATAAATTATTTTTAGCAAAACTATTTCCTTTTATATTAAATAATGTGTTAAAAAAACATTAATTGATAATATTATTATTTTTTTTTTTTACTGCCCCGTTGGTCTCGTGGTCGCAAGCGCGACTGATGAGCGTGGGGTTCCGGGTTCGATTCCCAGGTCGGGCAAAAAGCGTTTTTGAGTTTTCCATTAGGATTTGCTCAGTAGCAGCCCGGAGTTTGGAAGTTGGTGGTGTGACACCCCCGTGCCTCGGAAAGTACGTAAAGCCGTTGGTCCCGGCTGTCATTCATTGATCTTTGACAGTCGTTACGGATAGTCAGAAGCCAGGAAGTCTGACAACCAATCTAACCAAGAGGTAACGTGTTGCCCAGTTACTGGGTTGTGGAGGTCAGATAGGCAGTCGTTCCATGTAAAACACTGGTATACAGCTGTATCCGGTTGGACTGAAAGCCGACCCCAACACAGTTGGGAATAGGCTAAGTACATGATGATGATGTATAATTTTTTTTCAAAATTTTCAAATTTATGTAAAAATAAAGAATATGATTACTGAATTCATAATGGCAAAGGCTGTAATCACTTTTTAGGAGAAAAACCTTATACTATCTAGCAAAGATAGATTATCAACCTAGCAGTCTAGTATAGGCTATAGGCCTCTCTAACTACAAACAATTCACCTAGACAGCTGTTATTAGTTACCTTCATGAAAATCATCATCATCATAATCAGCCGTACTACGTCTACAGCCCTACATAGACCTCCCCTAAAAATAGCCACAAAAGAATTTACTGCCTCATTTAAATTAAATATAATATAGTAAGACCAAGTCACGAGGACAGGGCTCAACCGAAAAAAAAACAATGAATTTTGAATAACGAAACAACATTTTCGAAATTCAGAATGAACTTAAGAAAAACAGAAAATAAGAGTGTTTAGTCTTTATCTTATGCGTCAGTAGAAGCTTGATGTATAGATTTGTACCCGATTCAGGAGTTCTCTCTGAGAATAAAAGCTTTCTCTCCCTTATCCTTAGAAAGTTTGGTGAATCACTACCACAGTGTAGCTTGATACAGTAGCGAAATTTGGACAAACCCTTGAAATAATAACTAACTATCGATCATAGTACACTCGGAATGTACATAGATTGTTTTATCTACCTAGCTTTTGCTTGCATTTCACCCTACGTGAATGACGTAAAAGTAGCCAATAATTATCTTTATTGGGGTTCAAATTTAGTTTGTACAATTTTTTTTCAAAATCGGTTCAGTATTTTAGACAATTACATCCTCAATTTTTCACCTATAGTTTTAGCATAGATACCCGTTAGACATGACATAAAAGAAGTAGGTATTTTAGACGCTTCGCCAAGTAGGTCAAAACTTTCATGTATTTTTACCAATTTATATGTAATATGACTACACAATTGGCGCAGTGCCTGAGAGAGTGGCTGCTTCGCTGCATGTCGTTGGTTCAATTCTCGTAAAAAACAAATATTTGTATAGCTACGAGTAGGTGCACCAAGTCTGGTTGTTTGTGTATGTGAGTTTATATGTTTGCAAGTGAGAATACGCACATATACAGGAAAAATTACTAGTGTGTGGGAAAGTTCAAAGAAAAATATAACGTAAAACATTTATTTTTGTTAATCTCATCATTTGTTTACAGTTACACTTGCGCTACTGTTTACGATATACTATGACCCGACGCTGAAAATAATTCCCTTTCAATTACCCTACTTACGTTTACGTCAGCCTGCCTATCTGCCAATTGTAGCTTTTGCTCGAGATTTTCTTGTTTCGTGCCTTTTCTCTGATGTTGTGAAAGATATTTATCTCTGTAAGGCCCTTTTACCTGACGAAGTCGGGAAAACGTAGTGCCATAGCTGAGTAGGCGCGGCTTACGGCCGATTTGGAGGAACCTTTTGATGAGAGAACTAGTAGTGCCTGTGAATTTGTTTGTTGAAATTTTTGTTTGATTTTCGTCAATTTTAACCGATTTCAAAAAAGAAGAAGGTTCTCGATTTTTTATTTTATTTTATACTAGCTTGTGCCCGCAACTTCACACGCGTAGTTTATTTCATCCGCATTAAGTTATGTCTTTCATTACTGCTTCGATCCCGTGTGTCGTAGCGTGATGTTATATAGCCTATGTTACTCAGGAATAATGTAGCTATCTATGAAAAAATGGTTCAAATCGGTCCAGTAGTTTCGGAGCCTATTCGTTACAAGAAACAATCAAACAAAAAAATCTCATATGAAAGGATATACTTTCATATTGGTCCCATAGAAATTTCACCAAATTTAGTTCAGTAGTGTCCCAAAGCCGCTAACTTTTTTTTTTTTGGTGGGTGGTAAATCATCAAATAACTTCTCCCGCCCTGGGCGGGGCGGGAGGGAGTGTCAGACTTTTACTGACTAAAACCCACCCATGTTCCTTCTTGTGCCCTTTGCGTTCCGGGGGCGCGGTATCTTTGGCGAACAACCCGCAGCCCCGGCAAAAGCCGCTGACTTAACTTTGTAGTTTCTGAAGTCGGTTGCCTTTTTTTATTTATACGTTCGTTGAGAAAGTTGTGTATAAATGGATTTTATTTTAAGACTTTCAAACGAAAAGTTTTTTTAAGAAATAAATGATATTTAGGTAAGGCTTTTACCTAAATATCATTTATTTCTTAAAAAAACTTTTTATACATTAATACAATCAACCACCATTTGTATAAGTCTCATCTTACCTGGAGATGAATTGTTTGTAGAAATTATATTTTCGTCTTGTCAAGCCTTGTCAAAAGTTTCAAAACTGTCCATAAAGTCTCATCTTAAGTGGTGTTCAAATATTTGCTTAAATTATATTATCTATCATCTGATTTAATAATCAAGAAATACACATCACGCCTGTACTCCCTGAAGGGTTAGGCAGAGGTGTACCAATGTATACACACAGGTCGTCGGTATGTTTAGGTCCCTTGTAATAGGGGGCGAGCCGGGCACAAATCCTAACTCCGAGCTGCTACTGAGAATTTCATAGAAAAACTCTAATAAATCGAACCCAAGACTTCTAGCGTAGCAGTCTCGCTTAGGATCACTAGGCTAACGAGGCAGTCCTTCAAAAATACAAACTTTTCATGGAGCATTTCAAGGTAAGTTTCTTTTTAATCTGCAGAAATATAATCTATCCTGAAGTTAACAAAAAACGTGTAAACAGAAACGAACCGTTAGTTATGATTTAGCAAAAAATTGAATAGATTTAATAAAAACATGCATAGTAATGAGAGGTTCGCATTGAATTCGATACTGGCGGGAACGGCCGCCATATTGAGAGCCTTACGCTTTAGGGTTGCCAAGCAAAAAATTCAAGACCAAAAATTATGGAAATATTGTCATCGATTTCTTTTTTGTTCGAAATTTTCTCATTCAATAAGATTAAAATTTGGTAAACTTTTGGTTTTCGGTAATGCCGTCAAAGAATTTGTATAGAAAGTTATGAAATTTTAAATTATATTAAATATTATATTAGTACGTTTTGTTGAAAATTCTCGATGGAAAAAGAAAATCCAATAACACTGGCCGAATCTGCAGTGGAATCCACGATTTTATACTCTACAATTTATAATTCATTTGTATATATTTCTTTGTCTATACGAATACGGACCTACGTGTCCTTAGAATAAAGTTTAAGTTCCTATCGATTAACTTTTACAAACAGACTCTTGTTATGTCATCCGATATTAGTTTTCTCTACGAAAACATGCTTTTCTAGGAGTCTAGGTTTTACTGGAGTAAAATTTCGTTTGAGCTCATGGATCCAATGAGAAAACCTAATCCTTTAATCGCATTTCAAAGCGTTTCTTGGAACGAGAGAAGAGAACAGAAGATCGTTTCGAAATGTAATATTCTCGTTTTTAGGAAATGTATAAATTGGAAAAACGACTAATGACTGGTTCAGTACGATCTCTCTTTCACCCCGTATAAGTTGACTGGTAATGACATCAACATTAACAGAATTTCAGACTCTGTAATAAATTACATACATATACCATCACGCCTGTATTCCCCGAAGGGTTAGGCAGAGGTGTACCAATGTACACCCGCATTTCGCCGGTATGTTTAGGTCCCGTGTAATAGAGGGCGAGACTATTGCCATTAACCGGGCACAAATCCTAACTTCGAGCTGCTACTGAGAATTTCATAGAAAAATTCAATAACACTTTGCTCGACCTGGGAATCGAACCCAAGACCACTAGCGTAGCAGTCCTCTCAGAACCACTAACGAGGCAGTTCATAAATTAAAATTACCTCTATAGTTTCATATAAGGTGCTGGCGATATATTATATTGGTTTGTCTGGGTTTTCAAAAGAAATACACTAGGAATGCAAAAACAGCACCAAATCAATTCCATTAAAATCTTTTAAAATCTAGCAAAAATGTGTCTTAACTTCACACAAAAAAAATCCAAATCCCTTTAAAGATTACAAAACTCATTTAGAACATTAATGTAACATGAAATCAAAATAATGTCACAATGAAATGAAGCATCACAACTCGCTTATACATAGACACTGACGTTATTATTATTATGTACATAATTTTCATTTCATTTAAATACACACGTAAAACAAGCTGAATACAGAATCATTGTGTGAATATATTAGATTCTATACATCATGCGTTGACATGTTGACAATTCAAAACATTATATTCATGTATTTTGATGTATTTATAATGTTAAAAATATTACTCTGTGTCTTTTTTAACTGCCTCGTTAGCTTAGTGGTCTTAAGCGCCACGGCTACGCTAGAGGTCCTGGGTTCAATTCCCAGGTCGAGCAAAAAGTGTTATTAGGTTTTTATATGAAATTCTCAATAGCAGCTCGGAGTTAGGATTTGTGCACGAATAATGGCAATACGTTTGCCCCCTATTACATCGAACCTTAACATACAGGCGAACTGTAGGTGTACACTGGTACACCTCTGCCTAACCCTTCGGGGAATACAGGCGTGATGGTAATTGTGTATATTATGTGTTTTTTATCGAAAGGATAGAAAAAGTATTCAAGAGCAAATTGGGCTTGCATATTTAGGGTCCTAAATCAGTCCAACCACTGGTCTGTCGTAATCCATACTTATGTACTATGTGTATTATGAAGAAGTAAAGTTTGTGAGGTTGGAGGGGTTAATTCCTAGATCTACTGAACCGATTTTGACAATTCTATTACCCGTAGAAAACCACGTTATTTGTAAGTATCATAGGCTACATATCATAACGCTACGACATACGGGAGCGGAACCGTAACCAAAGACGTTACTTAACACGGGTGAAAATATCCACGCGAACGAAGTCGCGGGTAGAAGCTAGTATATAATAAAGCTGAAGAGGTTTTCAGATTTGTATGTTTGTTTAAACGCGCTTATCTCTGGAACTTACAGTCGGATTGGAAAATATCTCGATATATTTGTTAGTTACATTCATGAGGAATAGTATAAGCTATAAAACATCACGCTACAACAAACGGGAGCAGAGCAATAATCAAAGACGTAACTTAACGCGATTTGACCCGACAACTTTTTTTTTGACTGGCTTTGTGTGTATGTTTTATTAAGATCTAAGATTTGCAAAGATCTTGAGAAAAACCGTTTTCTGACAGATAAACAAAAATTTATTTTCTAGGGTTTCGTTTTTCCTTCTGACGTTCAGACCCCTAAAAATGACCTACTAATGTAATTTACTCACCCATTTCCATTTTTATGTAAAGCGACTAGAATTTAAAATGGTTTCAGTAAAAGCCTTGATGACTTTTAAAGAAATACGTGCTAGTATATTGTTACCAAAAAATGTAACTGAAAAAGTTTAAACTTAGTTAAAAAATACTCACCACTAAAGTTTTAATAATAGACACATATTTTAAAAACCAAAACGTGTTTTGGATTTTTTTTTTGTCAACCTACCTACTGAAAATGTGCCTTTGTACTCAGTAATGCGCTTACCTAACCATCAGACCATACATACTCCAATTAAAAAACTAATCTTGTTTTGCCTGAGAACAGAATCAAATCAAAGTCAAAGAGTATACGTTCATTATTTTATCCAAAAAACGTTCACTGCTTGGAATAGAATAGTGAGCTTGTGGTGAGTTGTTGATCACTACGACGGGGGATGGCAGGTCACTTCGAACTCACTTCACTTTAATTTACCGAGGAAGATTTTTACAGAATAGTTATGCAAATCACAATGCCTTCTAATACGTGGTCGACCACTTCAACTTGAAATTACAACTTGTCCAAATAATAATTATCACACATTTAAATAAATAAATACTTATAAAACTTTAGGAACAAGAGACCTCATTTCTTCTAGTCTGCTCCTAAAAAACTTAATCATGACCATTTTCAATGGTTTTTAATTTTCAGATGTCCAATATTATTTCAAATCAAAACCGTTTATTGTCATCCAATACACCTGTACTCCTGGCAGAGGTGTATATTGATACACCTCTGCCTAACCCTTCAGGGAATTTGTTGCTAAAGTGTGAAAGAGTAACAAACATCCATCTATTTATCCTCGCAAACTTTTACATTTACAACAGGAGTAGGAATTCGGATTAAGATATTAGATGAATATCTAATTCATACGTAACCTTAGTTCTAATCAGTACCTAACAGTAATTTTTATAATATATATGTCGGAACGTCGGTAATAATTGGCACTATTATTAGCCATCGTGTGGTTGTTTAAGCGGGTAATCGAGCAAGAGAAACAGCGGTTACACTTTTAACACGTTTTTATTTAGTTTCACAATTAAATTTAGGAAGTAACTGATACTGAGCGATATGAGTGACAGTTCCTAGGGTGGTAGTGATCTTCACGACGGCAGAAAGATAAGTGCGCTCTCGTCCCAGCGCTCTTCCACCAACTAGGCTCCGACAACACACGAAGTTAGCCGAGTATGCGACGTCATCGCGACGGTGCTGCCATCTCTCGGAACTAGCGGGCGATTCGTGTCGTGGCCATACTATTGACCGTCTCCGACATATATATATATATTATTATTTTTTTATAATTTGCCTTTACCACCTTTGAATCACTGGTAGAGAATGCCTGAGGCAGTCCTTCGTACTTTGTCATTAAGTTAAAATAAATGTTTCGAGATTCTTTTAAAAATATTTCGTGCTTGCCATCCCTAATCCCGCATATTGCGGGCGCCATTTTAATTGAGAGAATCGTCGCATTCATCGTAAACGTGTTAGTCATGTTTCCATTCGATTTCCATCAGCTTTTGACCCCAGGGATCGCGGCTGTTTGCTCGCATACAGTTTATTTTTCATTCTATTTTTTGTTTATTCTGCTAAAAAAAGGATTGGGGAGGTACTTTAGTAGATAGTGTGAAGAGTTGTAAGTGGAAGTAGCAAAACGGTTGATGTTTTTTTCGTTTTACATTGTGGTTTTCGGGTAATGATTTTTGTAGCTTTTTTTAACGTGTGTGTGTGTCTGTGGCATCGTAGCTTCCGAACGCATGAGCCGATTTTGATTAAGTCTTTTTTGTTTAAAAGGTGAATTAGTCGGGAGTATTCTTAGCTATGTTTGATGGAAATCGGTTCAGCGGTTTCGAAGTAGTCAGCTCTTTTGTTATCTGCAGTAGGGGTTTTATTCTTCTGTCGGGGGTTACTTATAAAATTGTATTGTTATGTTTAGATCATCATTTCTTTTTAGGGTGTTTTAAAGATCAGATTTTGACCACATTTTAAATACTATATTTTATCGTGAGAATTTGCCTTCTAACACATACATACAGACAAACTCACGCCTTTTACCATAGAACGCCACCTGCTACGATCCTTACATACTCCTTTCGCCTCGTACAAGTTCATACAAATCTGTTCTTACAAACACGCTGGTTAAGAGTACTGCGCACCCGACCTTTCTGCCTTCTAATCAATTTTAAATATCTAAAATTTATTAAATAAAAAATTCAACTCTTGACATTATACTTGACCCCCGGGAGTCGCGCGGCAATAGATCACATTTAATCGTGTCTCGTTAGTAGGCGCTTGTTACATAAAAAAAAACTCTTGAAGTACGCAATCACCTTTAGTTTCAATATAATACTTGTCATCAGTAATTTTCAATAACCTTTAATACAAAGTAAAAAACCGGCCAAGTGCGAGTTGCACTCGCACAATAAGGAGTCCGTACTACTGTATAGTAACACATAACATACCAACACGCCTCTATTCCCCGAAGGGTTAGGCAGAGGTATACCAATGTACACCCACAGTTCGCCGGCATGTTTTAGGTCCCATTTAATAGGGGGCGAGCCTATTGCCATTAACCGGGCGCAAATCCTAACTCTGAGCTGCTACTAAGAAATTTCTAATGGAAAAACCCAATAACACTTTGCTCGACCTGGGAATCGAACCCAGGACCCCATGCTCATCAGTCGCGCTTGCGACCATAAGTCCAACGGGGCAGTTACTATATAGTATTTAACACCAAATTCAAAAATGACACTTTCCTCGTATGGGGTCCCTTAGATTCATCTTTTGTCTTGTAAATGGTTTTCTAAAGTAAGTACCTTTTAATGGCCTAATTGAAAGAAATAATTTGTCTTTCTGGACCCTTTTAATTTTTTAACTTTATTTTATTTATATTATTAGTTGAAGCGGTAATAAAACTATATACATTGTAAAAATTTCAACTATTACTGTACATGAAACTGCTCGCCGATAGCCAGACGAACGGACAGCGGCATCCCGTTGGCACACTTCGTATACAGAACCCTAAAAATTAAAGTCTGGTGACATAATTAATCATTGTCAAGGTTAACGGCATTTCGTAGAATTTCATGACCTTTTAGGCCTCAATTATGAGGCATGAACCGTCTTAAATATTCTCCCTTCGATTACAAACGAAAGAAAAAAAAAATAAAAATAGCATCTACGTTAGTTTCAAAACAAGAATGTTTAATGCGCCACCTAAATTTTAAAGGTCCTAAGTAATTGTTGGCAACACTGAAATTTCAAGGCTAAATGCTTTAAGTTTTACTGAAGTTAGTTAGACTTTGTAGGTTAAGCCACTTTCAGAAGATATTAAAAACTTTAGCTGGGTTTCGTGGTACATTTTTCTGTTTTTTTTTTTCATGGCTGTCATTCAAAAAAAGCGATCGCTATCTATGCGAAATAAAAGTTGCTTATCCCATTATCATACCCCACTAATATTATAAATGCGAAAGTTTGTGAGGATGGATGGTTATTGTTTTTTTTTTGCGGGGTGGGAAATTATCAAATAACTTCTACCGCCCTGGGTGGGGCGGGAGGAAGTGTCAGACTTTTACTGACTTAAACCCACCCATGTTCCTTCTTGTGCCCTTTGCATTCCGGGGGCGCGGTATCTCTTACGAACAACCCGTAGCCCCGGCAGGCATCGGCCCTCAGTGGCCCCTTCCCTTTGCTGACATCTCTTTGAGGCGCGCGTGGAACACGCGCGCCTGTCGACACGGCAGGCTGGATGGATGGATGTTTGTTTCTCTTTCACGCTTAAACGGCTGAACATATCTGAATGAAATTTGGTTCTGAGATAGATTGTAGAGTGGAATAACACATAAGATATTTTTTATCCCGGAATAATTTACGGTACCTGTGGGATAATAACGCGGGTGAAGTCGGGCTCGGGAGCAAAATTATCAAAAAAATTTTCAGGGTTTTATCTGTTTGCTCAAATTGTTTGTCTGGTATTACTTTTCCAATCTAAACAAAATATTTATCTGATAAGACACATAACATACCATCACGCCTGTGTTCCCCGAAGGGTTCGGCAGAGGTGTAACAATGTACACCCACAGTTCGCCGGTATGTTTAGGTCCCACGTAATAGGGGGCGAGCCTATAGCCATTCACCAGGCACAAATCCTAACTCCGAGCTGCTACTGAGAATTTCATAGAAAAACTCAATAACTCTTTTTGGTCGACCTGGGAATCGAACCCAAGACCTCCAGCGTAGCAGTCGCGCTTAGGACCACTAGGCTACCAAGGCAAGAGACACATAATTTCCAGAGATTATTTCTGGTACCCTCTTTTATACGTAAAACACTCTGTATAGAGGTACAGGGTGTTAGATTAAGCGAGCGATGTATTTTGAAAGAGTATAGTATTCATGAAATTGAAAAACTTTTACTTTGGTACAAAATTTGAAACCGCGGAAAAATCCAGCAGCTGTGTACATAGTTCAGGTAACTAGACAAAATGTAGGGTACGTTTTACTTTATTTCGCTCACGATTTTAAAGTTGGCCCTTTATTAAAAGTTGTTCATTTCCATGAATAGTTTACCCATTGTTTAAACTACCTACATAACATATCACCACGCCTGTATTCCCCGAAGGGTTAGGCGGAGGTGTACATTGGTACACCTCTGCCTAACCCTTCAGGGAATACAAATGTGTATAGTAGTCGTATCGTAATAGGCGCCGACGCTGCACGCTGGACCAATCGCGTGTAGCGTCTGCGGCCCAAAATACCCTGAACACCCGAAAATTTACTTGACATTTGTGCTCACGACTCGTGGCGACTAATATACATTGGGACACCCACAGTTCGCCGTTATGTCTAGGTTTGTTTATTCTAACATTCTGTATAACCACGTTTTTCAGTAAAACAATACAAAAGTTCATCTATATGTGTCACACTTCATCCTCAGCAAAGTAACAAAATTTATTCGTGCAAATTATAAAATTAGACAATACATACATACTGAAAAAGTCCTATTGGCACTTGCTGGTATCGAACACGCAACCCCATTCACGACAAGCGGTTGCCTAAACCACGGAGCCATCATGACACCTACAAATTAATAATACAAAACCCAACACCTTTAAAATGAAATAGCAATTTAATCGTGCAATATACTCGCATAATTAAAAATAAATTTACAAGCGAAAGTTAATTTCCCTGTACAATTATCAGCTACGAAATTCTGGTGAAAATTTTCGCTGAGCGAAGCGTGTATCGGAACGTTTTCTACATAAGTGGTATATTTAATTACGCGTCGAATGTGCTGTTCAAGCTAATTAAAAGTAGCCGGAAGATGAAGGAATGGAGATTTTAAAGATATGAATATGTACCTTTGTTGTAAGGAAAAATAATTGAAGGAAGAATTTGCAAAGTACTGTTGAAAAAATTTAATTTGGAATACAATTAATGTAAGAATGCTTTAGTATCAGATACAGGCACCTGCGTAAAATAACACACATTAGTCAGCCATTTTTCTGTTCCATATTAGGCGTTAGATAATGTGGTATACAACACTCCAATATTATAGTACTGCCATCACGCCTGTATTCCCCGAAGGGCTAACCCTTCGGGGAATACAGGCACTATAGAATATATACACGTGGTTACACCTCTGCCTAAGCAGAGGTGTAACCATATGCACCCACAGTTTGCCGGTATGTTTAGGTCCCATGTAATAGGGGGCGAGCCTATTGCCATTAACCGGGCACATATCCTAACTCCGAGCTGCTACTGAGACTTTTATAGAAATACCCAATAACACTTTTGCTCGACCTGGGGAATCGAACCCAAGACCTCCAGCGTAGCAGTCGCCCTTAGGACCACTAGGCTAACGAGGCAGTCAGATATTTTTTATTCTGTGCGTATAACTTTCTAAGCTTACAGCATACTAAAAAGATGATTACTTTTACCCAAATACCAAATAGTTAGTTCGTGTGTACATTACACTCAGCTCATTAAAATGACACAACAACACTTTTCTTGTTTGGCCAGTAAATATTCCGTCAATCCATTAAAGCATTGCCTATTGCCATTTACCTATTGCCCGTGACTCCGTTCGCGTTAACGTCTGTAATAGGGAATATGCATGTAATTCAAATAAAGAGTTTTTTTTTTATATGAGCTATATTACTTTAGAATAATGCCTCCATCAATATTGTTCGCTATAATTTCTTTATGAGCAAGAAATTAATTTTGAAAAAGCGTGCGGAAGATGGTGGAATTTTCAAATATCTAAACAAGTACGAGTCGGACTCGCGCACGATGGGTTTCGTACTATTATCTATAAAACGAGCAAAAAAAAATCACGTTTGTTGTATAGGAGCCCCCTTAAATATTTATTTTATTCTGATTTATAGTTATTTCTTGTTATAGCGGCAAAGGAAATACATAATTTGTGAAAATTTCAACGGTCTAACTATCACGGTACATGAGATACAGCCTGGTAACAGACGGACGGACGGACAGCGGAGTTTTAGTAATAGGGTCCCGTTTTACCTTTTGGGTAAGGAATCCTAAAAGTAGCACATATCCTTATCCAGATCCAAAGCTGCCTCTTTGTCAAATTTAATAACAGTTTAGTGGTTTTGCAGTAATGCGGAAACAAACAAACACAGACACATTCAACTTTTAAATTTATTATAGTGTGAGTAAGGATTTATTTTCCCCGATCGACAAACAGGACTTCACACTCATCTATCAAAATATACCCAGGGGTTAAGAAGCTCTAGTCTCCCACGTAACCGTCACTTATAGTTCCCGATTTCATTTGTCGGCAGCGCAAAGGATTTTCATTGTGAACCTGGCAGGCAGACGAGTACAGTTTAACGGCACTTTGGCGAACATCCAAGCGGTATTGAAGTGTTAATTTTTGTTTATCTTGCAATTTTACAATGGATTTTAGATATTTTTATTTTTGAGAGAAACGCCAGTGTTTCGTTGGGTTAATGTATCTTCTTGTATCGTGTCAGCACTGCTTTTAGACGCTTATAGCATTTTTATTAAGACCTATATCAGTGATGACCAAGATATACTTAGAAAGTAGGTAATATGAAACCAGCCTATTATTGCTCCACTACAGGATAAAGGCCTCTTCTCATACAAATGAGATACGAGTATTGATCACCATACTTGCTCAAGGCGGATTGGCGATTTCAGACTTATATTCATTACTAGCGAACTGACCGCCACTTCGACCGCGTGGTTTATTTTATCCGCGTTAACTTACGTCTTTGGTTCCTGCTTCGCTCCCGTGGGTCGTAGCGTGATGTTATATATACAAGAATAATGTAGCTATCTATTGGAGAAAATATGGTTAAAATCGGTCTAGTAGTTTCGGAGTCTATTCGGTAAAAACAAACAAATCTTTCGTCTATATTGTATTAGTAAAGATGAGTCCAGGTTTCCTCACTATATTTTCCTTTACCGATATCAGCAATGGCCAGGATTAACTTAGAAAGGACATACTAATATAAATAAAAAAAGTTACATTGGTATTTGCCCAGTATCGAATCCATAACCTTATGTACGAAAGCCTGGTGCCATAACCGCTGGACCATCGCATTTTTCTAATAAGGTTAATCTTTTTTTATTACTATGACTTTTTTTTTTAGGCATAAAGCCGGGTCACTAATCTTCTATTGTACCTCATAAAGAAAAATATAATTTTAAAACCTAGACGGACAATAGGTCCAAAATAATAATTCTGTTAAAAAAACCTTTTCAATCCCATTTTCACGATTCGTTACTCACAACCTACAAGTTTCTCGAACATTATTCGATTACAGAAACGCAATCGAATGTAAAAATAAAAAAAAATCTGAACTTCATGTAATTTCTTAAAAAAAGAAAACTTTTCAGGTAACCCGCCTACTTTAGTTCGTTTGTTTTCGAGAATTTTCTGTTCGAAAGATAAATTCCATGTGTAACGGTTCTCACATCAATTTGAACTTTTGTTTTTATCTTTCTTAATCTTTCCCTTTTCTTTATTTTTAAAGCTGCTCGCTCTTTGTGGAAAAGGATTTAATCGAACGCTTACCGATACTTCTTATTTACTTTAGCAACTTCATACTTGATCAGACGTAACCGTGCGATCATGGTTACCATGCGTTCACGGCGTGGTTACCGTGCGTTCACCGCGTGGTTACCGTGCGTTCAGCCTGCGGATTACGCCGAGTTTAAACGGGGAATAGTGAATTATAAACTCATTTGACGATAATTACAAAGACACAAAGATTAAGACATTTTATGACTAACACTTGCTTCTGCTCGCGACTTCGTCCGCGTTCTTTTTTTTACCCACGATAAGTTACGTCTTTGCTTACTGCTCAGCTCCCGTGTGTCGTAGCGTGATGTTATATAGTCTATAGTATTCCTCATAAATTTCGCTATTATATACAAACTGAATTTTCCAATCCGATTGGTAGTTCCAGAGATATAAACAAGAAAACTCTTTATACTTCGTCGGCGTGGAAATTTTCACCCGTGTTAAGAAACGTCTTTGGTTACTGCTCCGCTCCTATGTGTCGTAGCGTGATGTTGTATAGCTCATGATACTTACAAATAACGTGGCTTTCTATGGGTAAAAGAATTTTCAAAATCGGTTCGGTAATTACAGAGAAAACATTACCTCTTCATAATAACATACCATCACGCCTGTATTCCCCAAATGTAATAGGGGGCGAGCCTATTGCCATTAACCGGGCACAAATCCTAACTCCGAGCTACTACTCAGAATTTCGTAGAAAAACCCAATAACACTTTTTGCTCGACCTAGGAATCGAACCCAAGACCTCTAGCGTAGCAGTCGCGCTTAGGACCACTAGGCTACCGAGGCAGTTACCTCTTCATAATATTGGTACAGATATAAATTACTCCATTTTAAGTATATTATCACCTGTTACCACACCCATAGAAAGTGCCTTTATTTCATCTTTATCTACTGCCAAAGAGTTTGGCAACATGCCAAAAAGGCTAAGTGTGTTAAGACCTTCACACATCACTTAAACACGTTATCAACGTCTTCTGTAGACAGAAACTGAATAACATGACAAGTACCTACGAGTACCTTTGTACTTCTATCGTCTATACAAGTCTTTAGGTATAAGGGGTAGGTTTCAAAGTACGAGTAATACTTCTTTCTTTTACGGATAACATCACACTGGTAAAGAAAGAGAGAGAAAGAGAATGTTCGGTTGATTTATATTATATTTCTCATAGTACAACTTTGTACAGTCGTCTATATAATTTATACAAGGCTATAGTTCTGTAAGACCCTTAGAGGTCTTACAGAACTATACTCAAACTAGGTAACAACACATAACACACCATCACGCCTGTATTCCCCGAAAGGGTAGGCAGAGGTGCACCAATGTACGCCCACAGTTCGCCGATATGTTTAGGTCCCATGTAATAGGGGCCGAGCCTATTGACATTAACCGGGCACAAATCCTAACTCCGAGCTGCTACTGAGAATTTCCCAATAACACTTTGCTCGACCTGAGAACCGAACCCAAGACCTCTGGCGTAGCAGTCGCGCTTAGGACCACTAGGCTAACGAGGCAGTCACTAGGTAATACTCTACTTAAAACTCGTTTCAACCAATCAAAAGGTTTTAAATCTCTTGGAGAGCTCAGATAGCTAATTCTACTGATTAATAACATTCAAAATCTCATCTCAGCGACCATCAAAGTCACAAAAAAAATGGTAAATTACAGACATTGTTAACTGATTAAGAATTGGATTAGATCAATACAATATATACAATCGGCCTTATTGACTGGGCAAGAAATGGTTCGATACTGCGGTCGAGAACAACCAATCGAGCTAACAGTAGGGCCTAACTCTCTACCTGTTATTACACCTAACCTAGGAGATAGGGACCCTACTGTTTGTGTTTGCGTAGTGTCATCATCATCATCATAATTCAGCTGTATGACGTCCACTGCTTGACACAGGCCTCCCCCATGTACTTGCTTTAGCTGTACATTTATACTAAAATTGGAACGATACAGAGAAGATTAGTATGGCCCCTGCGCAAAAATGACACGCAATATCGTGAAGCGTTCCACATTTTTTTTGAAGGGGTCACTCAGGGCCGATGCCTGCCGGGGATGCTGGTTATTCGTAAGAGAGATCGAACGCAAAGGGCACAAGAAGGACCCTAAAAAAAAAAGGCCTCCCCCATAGATTTCCAAAAGGACCGGTTGGAAGCGGCCTGCATCTTCTGCCTGTGTGCGCTTAAATAGACTTAACCCCATGTGCTTGAGTTTTAATAAAAAATAACAGTCGCTTTTGACCCGCTTGCTAAAGGGCAGGGGCTTTACCACACCGCTTTCCAATACAGCGCAGACAGACAGTAACCTTGAACGATACCTTTGTATCGATAAATTAAAGCTGTTAGACACTGCCTTCGTAGTATATCGAGTAGAATCTATTTTTCAGTAAGGTGACCTATACTTTCATAAAACAACTAACACTCATGCCCGCCATTTCGTATGCGTAAATGTAATGAAACTCTATTTATTTTTCTAAAATAGAAGTAGTCTAAGATACTTCTTATATTAGGAGCTATCTGCTAGTGGAAGTCCCGTCAAAATCGGTCCAGCCATTTAGGAAATTCGCTGGAACAAACAGACAGATAGAAAATATTTTTTTTATATGTTTTTTTCTGCTAAGGTTGACCGGGCGGTAAGACAATGGGTGACCGATTTTTTGTCGAAGAGAATGGAACATAATTTATGAATTTTGATATATCAACGCACACCTACAAAAACTTAGTCCCACGAAACCGATAATCAGTTCTTCAGAAAGGCGGACGTGGGCGAACGACTTTACATAAAAAAAGTTCTCTAGCAGTTTTAGAGATTAGCCGAAACGAACAGACCGACAGACAAAAATTTCAAAAAGAAAGTTAAAATTTATGTACCGTATAAACATTCTTAAGCATTTAGTAATAAGCTGTTATTTTGACAACACAAAAACGCTTCAATTTTAATTATTTTAATATACAGGGTTATTTGTAAAACAATGACAACCTCTCAGGACTATGTTACTAACATCATAATCAACAACTTTTGTTCTATGACATTTAAATTTTTTTTATATTTTAGTTCATCAGATTTTCATACAAAAATAAAAACATTTAAATTGAACGCTCTAAATGTTACGAAGTCTATGCGATGCAAACGAAAGCGATAGTAAAATAGCGAGGGGAGCGGGGTTACTGCGGCGGGGGTGTTTGTACTTGACCTATTTACAATTTTACGGAAATCCTTCAGTCGGTCATTCACTTCAATGCGCTTGCGTTGCTTGATTCTGTAAAAAATCATAGAACAAAAGTTGTTGATTATGATGTTAGTAACATAGTCCTGAGAGGTTGTCATTGTTTTACAAATAACCCTGTATAGGTAAATGTATGTTCGTTGAGGAAGCGCAACTCTTCAACGACTTACAAGAGGGATACAGATGTGTGATAGTATTATCATATTCAAAGTAAAACTGTAGAAACATGTGTGTACTTCGTAAAGTCGCTAACGCCCCGGAGGCAAATATGATAATACCATTATTTAGATGTAAGAAATTTGTATCTTATTTTAAAGAGAACTGATTCTTTAAACACATGTAGGTACTTATAGCAGCAAATATAATAAAACTTCCTCGTTGGCCTAGTGGTCCTAAGCGCGACCTCTACGCTAGAGGTCTTGGGTTCGATTCCCGAACCCAAGACCGGTTCGATTCTCGAAAAAGTGTCATTATGTTTTTCTATGAAATTCTCAGTAGCAGCTCGGAGTTAGGATTTGTGCCCGGTTAATGGCAATAGGCTCGTCCCCTATTACATGGAACCTAAACATACCGGCGAACTGTGAGTGAACATTGTTACACCTCTGCATAACCCTTCGGGGAATACAGGCGTGATGTTATGATGTTAAATAATAGGCTGGTAATATTATTAAAATCTCAAAAATTGTTTACCTTCAAGTGACATTGTACGACGAACACACTGTGACTTAGGTACAGTATTATTTGGGAAAAATGAGGAAGAATAGATGCTACTGAAAACAAAACAGCATCTACCCACACTTGATCGAACGCGAGTCTATTGTGATTTGATCACAATCGCGGTGTCGATGTCATTGAACGCGCCGTCAGGAAACTTGGGCATCTGCCCAAATGTCAGTTGGGAGAACAGTGTGGAGTTTTATTTGGTAAGATTCTGAAATAACCCAGGGAAGGTCTCAATACGAATTCCTTTACTTAATAGGAAAAGGAATGAGTTTTTGTTAAAGTTTAGGTGTAATATACAGTCTGATTATTTGTTTAACAGATGCCTTAAATGGGACCATTATATTCCTCATTGGGACCAACTATGAATTCGCAAAAATATTCGGCGAATCCGTACACTTTGTCGAGTAATGAGAACTTAAATGTATGGATCAGTTGATTGTAGATTTCATAGTTAGTTTCACAGCAAAAATAAAGATCGATTTTCAGCAATATTTTTTGTTCAATATTAGGTATTTAGTGCCAACAAATGTGTCTTGTCACACCTCGTTATGTGTACCAAGTTTTAATTCAGTTGCGTCTTTGATAGCTGCTTCGCTCCCATGAGTCGTAGCGCGATGTTATATACTCTATAGTGGGTACTCCTTATAATCTGGCTATCATTTACAAGAAAGATTTTTTTAAATCACACTAATAGTCCCCGATATCAGTGCTTTCAAACAAAAAAATTTTTCAGCTTGATATTATTGGCATAATTAGAGTGGATTTTACCTCGTATTAGCTCAGACATATGTCCGGGAAAGTACTATCACTATACCTATTTCTGCCGCAAAGCAGCGTTGATGTGTTCTGGTTTGGAGGGTATGGAAACCGGTGTAATTACAGGCACATGAGAAATTTCAACTTTTTCCCTGGGATAGCATCGCATTTATAAGGCATCTGGTATTACAGACTGATGTCTATAGGAAGCGGTGACTACTTAACATCAGGTGGACCGTGGGCTTGTTTGCCAAAAAATCGTGTCCAGTTTCATGTTGATTAATTCAAGGGATAAGGTTTTTTATACATTCGAACTTTCCCCTTTTCACCAAAGTAGAATTAATAAAATCCTTTTTTGGTATTCCTGAATATCATAAAACGTAGGCCAAGTTTTAAGTTTCTAGTTACAGTAGTTTTGGCTGTGCGCTGTTACGTCTGTCAGTCAGGTTCTCCTTGTATACGGAGTGGACCAAAACACATCAAATAGCCGTTTACTACGCATGTTGTCTCTAGGATGGCAGCGCATTTGCAAGGCTGCTAGTATTGCAGATGTCTATAGGCAGCGGTGACCACTTAACATCAGGTGAACCGGTCGGCTGGTTTGCAATATAATGATATAAAAAAGGGACCTAACAAAGTAATTTGTTTAGCTACATGTTAGCATGTCAATCAATAACAGCTCACACTTTGACTCTTAAATTAAACTGCGTATGACAGTTGAAAATAAATTACGACGTAACTGTAAGTCCCTTGTGACAAGTCATAACTCGTTGTACTTATGTCGTTTGTGTCAAATATTGTCCTTCGAATAATGACCGGTGTTATATAAGTAAATGTTTCATGTGAGAATAAGATAATAAATGGGTTTTGAAAACAATTTGTGAAACAAGTACATTATGTTTTATTTTAGACAGCGATATTATTAAATCTATACTCCATACTTTTCTATTATAGTACAGTACTAGCATCAGTCCGCGGCTTCGTCCGCGTCAAATTTGATGTATTATCCCACGGCAACCGCACATTTTTTTCGAGATTATAAGTATAGTATGTGTTATTCCTCACTACAATACTGCCCCGTTGGTCTCGTGGTCGCACTTGCGACTGGTGAGCACGGGTCCTGCGTTCGTTTCCCGGGTCGGCAAAAAGTGTTATTGGGTTTATCCATTACGAATTTCTCAGTAGCAGCCCGGAGTTTGGAAGGTGGTGGTGTGACACTCTCGTGTCTTGGAAAGCACGAAAAGCCGTCGGTCCCAGCTGTCATTCGTAGATCTTTGACAGTCGTTACGAATAGTCAGAAGCCAGAAAGTCTGACAACCAGTCTAACCAAGAGGTATCGTGTTGCCCAGTAACTGGATTGTGGAGGTCAGATAGGCAGCCGCTCCATGTAAAACACTTACCAATTTTAATTTTAGTAGGATGAAACAAAGTCGCGTTCCGTAGACCTTGTAAACTTCGCAATGGATTTAATGCGATGTGAGTGATGCCAGTGTCTTCGACATAAAGATAATCTTAAAATGGATATATAAAAAGTTTCATTGATAGTTGCTCGGGTTTGAACCCATAACCTCATGTATGACAGACGGGTGCCTTAACCATTCTGCCATCATGACATAACTGGAATAAAAATTTGGGATAATAAACCAACACCACTAAAATCCTACCCTTTAGCCCTAACCAAATTCCCAACGATTGGTTAACGACCACGACTGGTTGCTATTTACTCAGTAAACCTCCCTATATACTACCATATGTACATATATCTTGTTCTACACCCATATAACTCTTGGTTATACTGACAAATGGCCACAACAATTCATGTATTATTTATCTATCTGTCCCTATTTTTCTTTTCCAACTTGTGAACCTACGTTGCGGAGTCAAGTTGACAGTTTTTTCCTCCAAATACCGTCTTCAGAGATTTTGTTCAGAGATATACGTTTTTCACATCATTCTTCGGGATATTTTTCAAGATTATTATGACATGGCTATAGTGGGTATTACCTAGGTTTAAGGCTGTGTTTGGATTATTTATCAAAGCTAAAGCTTTGAGGTTGTGTTTTTGAACCAACTTCTAAAGGAAGGTTATCAATTAGGCTGTGTTTGGTTTCTATGTTTGACACCTCAGAACTCCGTCATTTATCAATCGATTAGGAGACAACTGTTTCTTGTTTGTAAGGCTATTGTTTCAAATTGGTTCCCTTGAAATTTGTATCAAAATCGGTTTAGTAGACTGGTTATTAAAACAACTGAAAAAAAAAATTGTTCATGCAAGTAAACGAGATTGCGTAGTTTGCTGTCTTGTGACTTTCAGTGGTGCTTATCTTGTTAATCTTCTAGTATCGCCATTTCTTTATAGATTTGGACGAATTAGTATTGAGATCATAATATTAACTACCTCGTTAGCCTAGGTCCTAAGCGCGACTACTGCGCTAGAGTTCTTGGGTTCGATTCCCAGGTCGAGCAAAAGTGTTATTGGGTTTGTTTATTAAATTCTCATTAGCAGCTCGGAGTTAGCAGCTCTATTATATGGGACCTAAACATACCGACGAACTGTGGGTGTACATTGGTACACCTCTGCCTACCCTTTCGGAGAATACAGGCGTGATGGTATGTTATATTATAATAATATTTATAAGTAAACTAACTTCTGACGGCGACTTCATCAAAACAAAAAGCGCAAATAAAAAGCGTTAAAAAAAATCTATTATCCTTTAAGAAAACCCAGTTTGTCAACATTCTCTGTCAACAATAACAAGTACATACCTACCTATAGAAATACGACGAGCGCTTTGCTTGGATTTTTTATTATATCTTCAAGTTTCACCCCAAGGGAGACGTGTAGGACAACATTTATCGCCGAATGGGACGAATATTTCGTATTTATTTTTCATAGGATAGAGTATTTCTTTAAAAGAGTGTATATTGTGTGATGTTACCCGCGTATATGTATGAATTTATTATGAACTGAGAACTTACTGTCGCCAGATGTATGTGATTTTATCATGCCTTGAATTTTGAGGATAAATAGAGGAATATGTGGGTAGGTAGTATATAGGTCGAGGTATAAAATTATGATACTCATACCTGCCTATTATTATGCTACCGCAGAGCAAGGGCTTCTTCTCATACAGATAAGGTACGAGCATTGATCCTCAAGCTTACACAAGGCGGATTGAAGATTTTATGCTTATATTGTACCAGTTCAGGTTTCCTTCCATATTTTTCTCTTGACTTATGTCAATGATGAACATTACATATCATAACTCCTGGATTTCCTGAAGGGTTACGCAGATGTGTACCTTTTTAAATGGGACAAGCCCGCCACACTATTCCCAACCACTGCAACTTCTGTAAGCCAGAATCAACAGTGGAGACCGCCAGAAGAGCGCCGAGGCAATGAAGCTCGACGAGTCCCGGAGAAACGATAAAACTGTCTTGGATCCCGCAACGAAATTAATCAGAAAAGATTAGCGGAGGAGTAGGAAAAAAAAAGGGCAGAGGTGTACCTACGTACACCTACAGTTCGTCAGTATGTTTAAGTCCAATGTAATAGGGAGCGAGTCTATTGCCATTAACCGGGCACAAATCCTAAATCCGAGCTACTACTAAGAATTTCATAGAAAAACCGAATAACACTTTATGCTCGACCTGCGAAATGAACCCAAGACTCTAATGTAGCAGTCGCGTTTTAGACACCTAGGCTAGGGCCTGTGGACGGTGAGCAATGGGTAGCTTACCGTCCTTACGTTTAACATAATGACAGGCCGTGTCGACGGCGCGTTCGTGTTCCACGCGCGCCTCAAAGAGATGTCAGCAAAGGGAAGGGGCCACTGAGGGCCGATGCCTGCCGGGGCTGCGGGTTGTTCGTAAGAGATACCCCGCCCCCGGAACGCAAAGGGCACAAGAAGGAACATGGGTGGGTTTTAGTCAGTAAAAGTCTGACACTCCCTCCCGCCCTGCCCAGGGCAGGACAAGTCATTTGATGATTTCCCACCCCTCAAAAAAAAAAAAAAGACCACTAGGCTAAAGAGACAGGCACATTGGGACTGGCCCGTTTGAAACCTAGTGCCCTATCTTTCCTCAAAATTGTATCCACGCTTTAATGACGTAGGTATAGCGATACTGGGATCTCAGTCTATAATAAATAAAACATAGAATTCATAAGTATTTATCAATCACGCTTGAACGCTTCGCTCGATCCAAATCAAAATCCATCTACGTCTCAATGCATTGTCGAAGTGACATTGCTATCATTCAATCTATGCATTATTGCAAAGAAATATCAATTTGTCATTTATTTATCCTATCAATCATAACTTCTATCTCACATATAAATGATAGAAATATTATTATCAATAGATTGATTTTAAAGTGATATTATTTTAGGTTCAGAGGTCATTAAAATTCGGTTACAAAGTCAATGTCAAATTATTCATTTCAATAAAATCATTAAAAGGCACATTTGAATGTCAATTATAAGGTCACCATTACACCATCACGCCTGTATTCCCCGAAAGGTTAGGCAGAGGTGTACCAATGTACACCCACAGTTCGCCGGTATGTTTAGATCCCATGAAATAGGGGGCGAGCCTATTGCCATGAACCGGGCACAAGTCCTAACTCCGAGCTGTAACTGAGAAATTCATAGAAAACCCAATTACACTTTTTGCTCGACCTGGAAATCGAACCCAAGACCTCTAGCGTAGCAGCCGCGCTTAGGACCACTAGGCCAACGAGGCAGTTGTAAATGTATACTTTTGCGTAACAAATTAAAAAAAAAACATAAAAAAAATAACATACCATCACGCCTGTATTCCTCAGATAGTTAAGCAGAGGTGTACCAATATACACCCACAGTTTGCCGGTAGGTTTTTAGGTCCCATGTTATAGGGGGCGAGCCAATTGCCATTAACCGGGCACAAGTCCTAACTCCGAGCTGTTACTGGGAAATTCATAGAAAAACCAAACCAAAAAAATTTAAGATTATTAAAAACATTATTAAAAAAAAATGTCTTAACAACTTTGTTATCTCGACATGGTAGGTATATAAAACTATTTAATAAAGTGCTCGCAGATACTGTAAATAGTTGAAATAAACATTTTCGAGGTAATGTTAAATAAGTATCTCATTGCTTAGAAGTAATGCCGTCTAAAAGAGCACTTATTTTTATGGTACCTCATAAATACTAGTGACGTGTGTATAAGTATTATGACATCACTAGCTTCTGCCTGCAACTTCACCCGCGCGGTTTTTTTTCACTCGTGTTAAGTTACGTCTTTAGTTACTGCTCCGCTCCTGTGTGTCGTAACGTGATGTTATATTGCTTATACTATTTCTCATGAATTTGGCTATCATATGCAAAATTAATTGTTCCAATCTGATTGATAGTTCTAGAAATTAGAGCGTTTATACTAGTTAAGATATCTGGGGGCACGGCAGTGGCCCAGCCAAGTCGAACAAAAAAGCAACACGTCCGTACCGTCTTTTTCTTTAAACAGTTCAGGCCATTTTGACCCATATAAATTCGTTGTAAATAAAACTAGAAGCCTGAATTATCAGTAACCATATTAATACCATATCTCCCAATAGTTAAGTTAAGAAAGTCACATAGCAAGATGGCTGACGTTACGTATGAAATTTTGTCGCGCAATTTAAGAAAAGGCTTGATGAGTTGTTCAAAGAAAATACGTATAAAACTTCTATTTTCAATCAAAGTTTATGAAAAAGAAAAAGTTTTTACAAGTTAAATGGACTGGCAAACAGGTCGATGGACAAACTTATAAACGTAATTATGAACAACGAAATTGTAAAAGATTTATTACTGTTATTTAAATAATTTTAGTTTTTATAATGGTGATGACTTCTGTGGGCCCTTATTGAACAGTATTTTTATTTACTTATTTATTTTAAGACTTGCAAAGAATCACACTAATAAATGATACAGATTAGACATATTTTTATTACATAAAATTACACCAGCGTATCACAGTCCCACTATATACGGCCTCTACTCTTATAGAGAAGGCACGAGCATTGATCACTCAAGGCGTGTGGACGTTTCCAGACTTATCCTCGGTTCCAGGTTTCCTCGTGATGTTTTCCTTCACCAAAGTCAGTGATGTCGAAGAGAAAATCAGATAGTACATATGAATAGGTCACTCTGGTACTTGCCTTAACCACTGGGTCATCACGACATTGCAACATAACCGTAATGGCGAAAAAAGAAAACAGCATTGCGTAATATTTTTCAACTATTTTTTTTTTTATATTTGCACGTCGTCATGCGTCCACTTGGTATAACCAGACTAAAGTTGACAAATGTAGAAAGATTAGCAAAAAGACTTCCTATAAAGAGTTATTTTTACATCAGGAGCCGACTTGCAAAATTTTACATTATCCCATTGTTGTATTTCAAAGAGAGGTCGATCCGTTACTTAACCCACATCATCTCAGTGTTCCATTTTTGAAACGGTTACTTTTTTATTTTTTTTTATTATAATTTTTGAACGCATTTTTGAAATAGTGTTTTTCAAAAATGGAACAGTAGGATGATATGTGTTAAGAACTAAAAAAATGCAGTAATGTCAATATAGGTATGTACTTCAAAATACTGTGGGCACATCACTTAATAGTCAAAGGGTGTTGACTTAAAACCGCGAGGTTGAGGGTTTGAATCCGACCTCGACCAACATTGCGGCGTGGCCTACAAACAGATAGTGTAACGTTTACCAGGAAATCGTTCATTAATTATTAATATTTTGGTTTCCTACGAATTGTTTAATTACGGTTACATGGTGATAGTATAGTACCATATTAATATTTTGAAAGATCATGGTACACACATGTAATACAAAGAGCAGAAAGACATATCACACACATACCATCACGCCTATATTCCTCGAAGGGTTAGGCAGAGTTGTAACAATGTACACTCACAGTTCGCCAGTATGTTTAGGTCCCATTTAATAGGGGGCGATCCAATTGCCATTAACGGGGCACAAATCCTAACTCCAAGCTGCTACTGAGAATAAATTACATACATAGAAAAACCCAAAAACACTTTTTGCTTGACCTGGGAATCGAACCCAAGACCTATAACGTAGCAGTCGCGCTTAGGTCACTCTATGAATGTCGGTTATAGTGTTTATAAAAATAATGTATCATTTGTATATTCTCCATAATTTACAACTTTATGTTGGCAGTAAATAAAGTTAAGATTTGTCTTAAACTTGAAATGTTAATTTCAACTGCCTTGGTAGCCTAGTGGTCCTAAGCGCGACTGCTAAGTTAGAGGTCTTGGGTTCGATTCCCAGGTCAAGCAAAAAGTGTTATTGGGTTTTTCTATGAAATCCTCAGTAGCAGCTCGGAATTAGGATTTGTGCCCGGTTAATGGCAATAGGCTCGCCCCCTATTACATGGGACCCAAACCTACCGGCGAACCGTGGGTGTACATCGGTACACCTCTGCCTAATCCTTCTGGGAATACAGGCGTGATGGTCTGTGATGTTGTTGTTGTTAATTTCAAGAGTACATACTACACTCTTTTAAAGTACATATCTGATTGAACTTAACCTATATACTAGTACATATGCAGATTTCCGCATCAACATTTCCACCGAACACCTGAACCGAACCACATCTTAGAGCATAAACTGCGAGAGATCCCAAAAATGCAATCTGTGAAAAACGAGAGATCATAGATCAAGTTGGATGTAGCATACTATATGCGGAACCCCAATATTTCTTTAATAAGGGTTCTTCAGTGGCCTTCTACATAAATTTTCTCCACTAACCCTTCATAACTGTAACGACAGTCTCTTGATTTTTAAAGTTATTTAGGGGACCGCAGTCTTTTGCTTCATCATTAGAGTTTATGGGATTTTTAAAAGCCTTTAAGGGGACTTTATTTTGTTTGGTGGGTCCTGTCGGGGCTCGAACTGCAACGATTTCTAGTTATATTTTGGTCGGCTAGTAATTAAACTCGATGATGTTTTGTAAAAGAATGGGAAGACCAAAATTCACTAAAGCACCATCAAAATATATGGAACAGCTGCTTTGTTTTTCATATTTTAGGGTTATTTATCTAAGCATGAGGCACAAAAATTACAAAAGCGTACCGCCTTAGGCGTTTGGGTTGGTTCCATAATAAAAGTTGTTTGTATTAATGAGTTCCTTAACCTAGTGAAAGACGAGATGAAAATTAAAAGTCAGCATAAAGTATTTGCTTAGTTAATTATGTAATTTCAATATTAAACTTTTGGCTGCATCATTACAGTTTGTATTATTTATAAGAGCTTTGGATTTGTGCAGAATAAACAACATCATCATACCATCACGGCTGTATTACCCGAAGGGTTAGGCTGAGGTGTACCAATGTACACTTACAGTTCGCCGATATGTTTAGGTCCCCTGTAATTGGGGGCGAGCCTACTGCCATTAACCGGGCACAAATCCTAACTCCGAACTGCTACTGAGAATTTTATAGAATAACCCAATAACACTTTTGCTCGACCTGGGAATCGAACCAAAGACCTCTAGCGTAGCAGTCGCGCTTAGGATGACTAGGCTACCGAGGCAGTTAATAAACAACATTTTTTTTTTATTGATACTAAAACAGCAAAGTCACAGGCATAAGCTAGTTTCGAATAAATAGATCGGTTTTACGTTGCGATTACTCCGCGTGCTTAAGACCTTTACAGCTCCATTTAGCTCGTTTCCTTTAGCGATCGAGAGGCAAATAGCTAACAAAGTGGAAAATAGTTCAGGTTTCAGCCCTTCTTTTAATACAACACGATACCTATTTTATTTTCCTAAATAAGAAAAGGCGACTGCTCTCATACATGAGTTTGAAAATTCGAAACCGGAAACTAATGTGACTTTTTAAAGTCATATGTACTTTTGTAGATTGTCTTGGGATCACTAACATCAGTTGTAGAAAAACATCGTGAGGATACTCAGCCTTACAAATTTCTTATTAAAGTTTGAAATCGCATATCTGTCTTGAGCAAACATGGTGATCAATGCTCATGCTTTCTTTGTATGAGAAGAGGCCTTTGCCTTACTGTCGGACAACAAAAGGCTAGTTTTATTATTATTCCTCTGGATTCTTTCGAAATTTCGGTCAGGGCTTCCAATAAAGAAATTTCCTAACATTTTTTTTTTAAGTTTTTGGATGGCAATCAAGCCGACGGGCCACCAGATGTTAACACGTCACCGCTACTTATAGACATCTGTTATAACAGACGCCTTGCAGATGCATTGCCATCCCAGAGACAAAGTTGAAATGTCTCATGTGCCTGTAATTACACCGGCTCCCTTATCCTTCAAACCGGAACACAGCAACGCTGCTTTGCGGCAGAAACAGGTATGGTGATAGTGATTCCCCGGACGAGCTCGTTCACAAACAGCTCTAGTACTATCAAAAAAAAATGCAGCCGTGTCTAGTACTACTGACCTCTTTATTCAGTTGCCTAACAAGATCCTCCTTAGATGTCAGGCCTTATTATTGTAAACTGCCCAGCCCATTATAACTCCAAGAATTCCTGCAAAATACCCCAACTCCTGTAACACTCTATTTGCAAATTTAATTCACCAAAATTCCTTAAGTAGCTGTATTTAGCAAATATAGCAGCTCAGGAATCTCTAGTGTAATGCACCAGGGCTCTAAGATCCCATCTCGTTAGGCATGCACCGAACATGGCCTACGTTCCTCCCGACTACACCATCTCAACAACCACTAAATAATACATCAAAGCAGAACTAAAGTGGCATAAATAATTTATGTCGGAGGAACATGAATTTTGGTCTGAGCTCTGGTTTTAAGTTCCAAAACTGAATTACATAGGTTTCAGTATTTATCAAAGCTGAAATACAGTTGGAACTGTGTCCAACTCAGCTTTTGCTTCAAGTGACAAACTGAGTTACAGTTGGTCAAGTTTAGTTTAGGTGTTATATCCGATGTCGGTTCTTGAGTTGTGATTAAGAATTCTATTTATAGGACGTTGATGTTTATTGAGTTATCTATACTAATATTATAAAAAAGGAGAGATATTTTGTTAGTTCGTTTAAACGCGCTAATCTCTGGAACTACTAGTCGGATTTGGAAAAATATTTATGTATATGATAGCCAAATTCTTGAGGAATAGTATAGGCTATATAACACCACGCTAGGACTTACGGGGGCGGAGCAGTAACCTAAGATGTATCTTAATGCAGGTGAACAAAACTACCCGGCGGAATCTTGAGCAGAAGCTAATAATATTTTGTAGTTAAGGAGTTTATTCTTATTTTATGTTGTTGAACTCGCTAATCCCGAACTTTGTTGAAATATCGAATCTGCAGGTCGCGTGTACTAAACCTAGATATGTAATTATTGAATCATTGAATAAGACTGTGTGATATTTTCAGTTGGTTTTTCTATGAAATTCTCAGTAGCAACTGGGCCTTAGGATTTTACATACCATCACCCCTGTAGTCCCAAAGGGTTAGGCAAAGTTGTACATTGACAAACCCACAGTTTGCCGATATGTTAAGGTCCCATGTAATAGGAGGCGAACCTATTGCCATTAATCGGGCACAAATCCTAACTCCGAGCTGCTACTGAAAATTTCACAGAAATACCCAATAGCACTTTTTGCTCGACCTGGGAATCGAACCCAAGACCTCTAGCGTAGCAGTCGCGCTTAGGACCACTAGGCTAACGAGGCAGTTACACTTACACCTAGTGAGACTTAGGATTTGTGTCCGGTTAATGGCAAAAGGCTTGCCCCCTAATTAATGGGATCTAGACATACCGACGAACTGTGGGTGTACATTCTTTACACCTATGCCTAACCCTTCGCGGTATACAGGCGTGATAGTACGTGTGAATAGTTAGCATAGTCTCTTCTATAATTTAATAGAAGATTCAAGTTACAAGTCGACATAATCAATTGAGTATTCACAGTAGCACTTAAGTTCTATCGGTATACTTAACCAAGTACGTATTACGGGTAACTTGACTCGAGTTAAGTTGGGGTATAATTACCTAAGTACGTAGGTACTTACGTAACGAATGCGATGCCATTGACTTCGATCGGTTTCAATTAACTGTTCCACTTTTGTTCTTAGTTCATGCAAAAGTGAATTATCTGGCGTGGATCTTTAGGTTTGGTTTTAATTGGGATAGGTAGAGTTATTTAACATACCATCACGCCTGTATTTCCTGAAGGATTAGGCAAAGGTGTACTACTGTACACCCACAGTTCACCGGTATGTTTAGGTCCCATGTAAAAGGGAACGAGCCTATCAGCATATTGCCTCCGAGCAGTGTAGCAGTGTAGCAGTGTAGCAGTCGCGCTCAAGGCCTAGTGAGCTTGAACGCGACTGCTACACTTTATTACTACACTATATTTTTTAGGAACTGCCTCCTGACTGTTCCTAAAAAATATAGCAATGAAAAAAAATTATTGTATACCTCACAGCCGGTTGCGCCCAAATAAGCCCAGTTTAGCAAAAATGCCCACCACTAGTACTCGTACCTGACGCTGGTTTTCAACTGAACCTAGGTGTGACGAACTATGACATAAATATCTATACGAACAATATAAAGTTAAAGAGTATAGAATATATTTAAAAACATCCTTTTTCGTTGTATAGCTTGTTTTCCAGGGAAGGTTTATAATATCACTCTGCGGTTTATGGGAGTAGAGCAGTAACTTAAGACGTATGTTTGTTTTCTCCAAACCGATTTCTCTCACAGCGGCTAATCTTAATGCCGACTAGCCAAGTACGCAGGAGATGTTATAGTGATCAAGTGTGTACGCAAACACAGGTGCACTCCCTCTTCCTTCACTCTCATAGTCCGATGAAACGGCAACCTGACACAACCGAGGAGAGATCAGGCGCAGGACCAACGGCATTACGTGCTTTGCGAGGCACGGGAGTGTCACAACTCCGGTGCTGTTACTGAAAAAATCCTAATGGAAAAATCCCAATAACACTTTTTGCCTGACCCGGGAATCGAACCCAGAACCCCACGCTCAACAGTCGTGCTTGCCATAACGAGACAGCAATTAACAAATGACGTAACTGTACGCGGGTGACACTCCAGGGTATAATAGCTAGCACTAAATAATATGAGATTTCGTGAAACGTATAGAATTCTCTTTGAACGAATACACACTTCATCATCTCAACAAAAGTTTTCAATGCAATGAATGTCTCAGAAGTGTTGTGCTTGACAAATGTTGCTGTAGTCGCGTGTTTCTTCAATCGCGTAGTGCTTTCGTCGCGTACTTCTTTCGTCGCGTACTGCCGTCTTAATAATGTCTATTCACAGCACTTTTGTGATGTTGTTGTCAGAATTGCAATGTAATTGTTAGCGTAGTTGTGCAATTCCCAGGTGAAATACTCAGCCATTGTTAGCTTTATGTGGAAATAAATGGCTGTTGTGATCTGCAGTACTATTCTGTACAAGGCCCTCTCGTTGAAGTGAACTAAAGATGAGTCGTTTTCATATAACAGTTCACCTCAAACTCTATTTAACTAAATTAATCAAAGGAGATTTTTATCAAATAACCTCCTGAATGTTGTGCAAGGTCCTGGAGATCGTATTCAATTGTCTAATTAAAATCTGACAGTCAACCTCATAAGCTATTTTGCAAGCCTGATAATACCTACTCAATTTTTCGTAATGTTGAAATGGTTAAGGGACAAGGCATTTAAAAACTAAAATTAATTTTAAAAAGCAAGTGTCATAACTCGGCAATTAATAAAAATAATTCAATAGTAAGCTCAATAATATATACTTAATTGCTTTAGAGCGCTTACTGTGCATACATACATAAACTCACGCCTTTTTCTTATGCGGGGAAGGTAGAAACCACAGAACGCCACCTGCTACTATGATCGTAGCAGGTGGCGTTGTGTGGTTTCTTGCTGTAGTTTGTGGACGAGGCGAAAGAAGTATATAAGGATCGTAGTACGATCCTCCTTATATGCTTCTTTCGCCTCGTCCACAAACTACAGCAAGAAATCACACAACGAACACACAAAAGAAGTATATAAGGAGGATCGTACTACGATCCATATATACTTCTTTCACCTCGTCCACGTTCATACATCTGTAATTAATGTAATTCACAAATAAATACAAGTCTACACAATCATCTTGTATTCCAGCTTCATTAAAACACAGACATCTATTACATTACTAGAGCGAATCTTCTCAAAACCATTGGTAATGTTCACAAGTCTTATATTATTAATAAAGCACGCTGACAGGTCTATTAATAACGGTGCAGCTGCAATATGACAGCTCATTGTGTTCGCAAAGCCTTTGTGACGTGGAACGTTTAAGAGTTAAAAGGTATTCCAATTCTAGACTTCTTTTTAATAATTCAACTATAATTAATAGCTCATTTATTCATCATATAAATTTATAACACATACATACCATCACGCCTATATTCCCCGAAGGATTAGGCAGAGGTGTACCAGTGTACACCCACAGTACGTCGGCATGTTTAGGTCCCATGTAATAGGGGGCGAGCTTATTGCCATTAACCGGGCACAAATCCTAACTCCGAGCTACTACTGAGAATTTCATAGAAAAATTCAACAACACTTTTTGCTCGACCTGGGAATCGAACCCAAGACCTCTAGCGTAGCAGTTGAAACTGAAAAAACAAAAACAAATATCAGTTCCATACTTAAATATAAACATAATTGTAAGTTTACGTTCTGTATGGCTCATTTAAAAAGCTTTTAAGCAGTCTTTCTTTAGTTTTAATTAGCATTGTGTTAGTGAGGGCATTAGAGGTGCAAAAAACACTAGCGTGTCATTAGATTACCTTAGGAACTAATTTAATGTGAGCTGTTGGAAATTGAGCCAAGTTATCTAAGTTAAGAGTTAGGTTACCTTAAGTTAGTTCTAACATTACGATAAAGTGGAAAAGAGAGTACTGTATGAGCAACTTAAAACAAAACAAAAGTAGTTAATCTGCATTTTTTTTTTTTTTTTTTGACATCTTTGCTAAGATCTTATTTTATAGACTAGCTGTTCTTACGGCTTCACTCACGTGGCTGTGTATTGATTTTGACTTTTATTAATGGGAACTTGAACCAAAAAGAAGAGAGGGAGAGAGGGGCAGAGAGACAGATATAGAGAATGTAGAATAGATGTCTCGGAGAATATTTATAACAAAATATGCAAGCAAAGCCACGAATTAAAAAGTATATCCAGATCCTTATACAGAACCCAACCTACCACTTAGTCAAATTTCACTACGATAGGTTTAGTAGTTTTGCCGGTATGAGGTACCAAACAAACACATAGACTGTCACATTTATAATTTTATCTGCTTTCGCTGACAACTTTGCCAACATGAATGTCAGTTATCGCAGATGCAAACAAAATCACGGAATAAAAAGTTTGCCTATGTCCTTACTCAAATCCCAATGCTTATAATCGTTTCAGCGGTTATGTAGTGATGAGGTACCAAACAAACAAACAGACAGACGGAGTTCCGCAATTGTAATATTCCTGTGGAAGTATGGATGTGGAAATGCACATTTTAACCATTCCCTTAACAAAGCAGTTATTCCAAATGATTTACAGGTTATATATATGGCCGCAGTACCTACTATGTTTACTGAACATTGGAAATTCAAGCGAAATTATCGAATGCATTGAGCACGAATCAGGCATACGAATACGTAATGATGTATTAAGTGAATCGGGTATGCCATTTACAATACACTAGCTTATGCTCGCGACTTCGTCCGCGTAGTTTTTCACCTGAGTCACGTTTTTGGTTACTGTTCCACTTACGTAGCCCGGAGCCAATACCACATACATAAACTCACGTCTTTTTCCCACGGGGGTAGGCAGAAACCATAGAACGCCACCTGATACGATCCTTACATACTTTTTTTGCCTCGTCCACGTTCATACATCTGTTCATATAAGCACGCCGGTTACGAGTACTGCGCACCCGACCTTTTTAAGGAACCTCACCAATAAGGTCAGGGCAGGTCTTTCTAGGGCGTCCTCTTCCGATACTATTCCTCATGAATCTGGCTACCAAGTACAATAATATTTTTTCCAATTCGGCTGGTAGTTCCATAGATTTGCGCGTGTAAACAAACAAAAAAATATTTTTATTATAATATACTAGCTTCTGCCGGTGACTGTGTCAAATATAAATTTTTCAGTTGCAACTGGCGGTTCCAAACATAAGCGCGTTGAAACAAACAAACAAAAAAATCTTCAGCTTTATTTCATTAGTATTGATACTCGTAGAATGAGGGCCCTTCAATTTGATGTTAGTTAGTCGTGTTCGATTTAATTCCCTACTCGAGGGCGTCGCACGAGCTCATTAGTGTAGATAAAAATATTCGATTCAAGTCGTTATTCGAATGGGGACGACTATAGATAGCATTGTGGTTTTTATACAAGGCAAGTTAAATTAGTATCATCCATTGTTCTACTACACAAGGAGCAATTTTCGTAACATACCATCACGCCTGTATTCCCCGAAGGGTTAGGCAGAGGGGTAACGATGTACACCCACAGTTCGCCGATATATTTAGGTCCCATGTAATAGGGGGCGAGCCTATTGCCATTACCCGGGTACAAATCCTAACTCCGAGCTGCTACTGAGAATGTTATAGAAAAACCCAATAACACTTTTTGGTTCTTAAGCAATTTTCATCCTCGTCAAATAAAAGGTTATCATAAAGACATAAATAATCTAATAAAATTATAACTTCTGATCAGTATTTTCTGCTAATATTACAAATGTGAAAGTTTGTGAGGACAGATGGATGGATGTTTGTTACTCTTTCACGCATAAACGGCTGAAAAGATATGGATGAAATTCGACACTGATATAGATTGTAGGATGGAAAGTTTTTATCCCTGAAAAACGTACGTTCCATGAGAGATAATAATTATAATTATCAAATTTGAAGAAGCTAGTTATTTATGAATACTTGTTATTTTAGTTGATTTCGTTTGAAAGTATTTCAGAATATGCCTCTTTTGAAAAACAGAATCGCCCCGTTGCGTATGCATTAGGCAGTGACACGCGACTATATCACTGTTGGTTCATCGCCTCGTCTGCCTTTTTTTTCCTCCTGGGTAAATCCTCATGGACTGCCTCCGCCTCGGGGAAGGCGGAGGGGTGTGTCGGACTCTTACCGACTAAAACCCTCGGTGTTCCACCAACTACCATTGGCTCGGCTATCGCTCTGAGCATTCTTCCGCACCCCGGTAGGTATTGGCCTGCCACCACCACAAGGCGCCCGCCTTGTGGTATACCTTCACCAATACCCTTCACCCGGTGCGGCCGTCATGCACCGGTCGCACTGACCCCAGAATAGGCGCACGAGGAACACCGCACGAGGAACACCACGCGCGCCTTACACTCGGGCCTGTCTCTGTTCGGGTGACGGACTGACCCCAAGTCCGCCGCCCGCAGGCCCCATTTCACGGTAATCGCCTCGTCTGCCTAAACCTAGAAACAAATAACGTCTTCAGTTCCTTCAACACACGGGATCATAGGAGTAACCAAAGACATAACTGAATGCGGGTGAAAAAAATCCCGCGGTCAAAGTCGCAGGCAGACGCTAGTTATCTATCTTCAGTGTTCTCTCTATCTCAGTTACTAACATTAAGGTTTGATGGCGATCGGTGTATTAATTAATTTCATATACACCTACGTGAAAGTAAGACAAAGTTCCATCCATCATACCATCACGCCTATATTCCCCGAAGGGTTAGGCAGAGGTGTAACAATGTACACCCACAGTTCGCCGGTATGTTTAGGTCCCATGTAATAGGGGGCGAGCCTATTGCCATTAACCGGGCACAAATCCTAACTCCGAGCTGTTACTGAAAATGTCATAGAAAAACCCAATACCACTTTTTGCTCGACCTGGGAATCGAACCCAAGACCTCTAGCGTAGCAGTCGCGCTTAGGACCACTAGGCCAATGAGGCAGTTAATATTTATTAATATTTATTTGTTAATATTTATCAGTACTAAGATTGTTTGTTTGGTATCGATCTGACTTGCTGATGTAAGAGCAATGGTAACTTAGTTAGGACTTCATTATGTTTGGCAGTTAACGTAATTTGCGACTCTGGCTGAAGATTGATTTCAGAAATGGAACGCCGTATTTCTTTTTGTTCGACTCTTCAAGACTTCGGCGACTGTTGTTCCTTAATTATGTAAGTCTTTTTTATACGTTTACTATTTTCTCTTTATGTTTTTTATTTAGGTTTGTTGAATCATTTAGTGGTCGTTAGGACTGCTGAGTGTGGGGTCATGGGTCCGATAACCAGGTCGGGTATAGTGTAATTGAGTTTTTCCATTAGAAATTTCTCAGTAACGCCCCGATGTCTGGAATTGTAACACATAGCCTCATTAGTAGTAACAACTGAATGTTTCGTAAATTATTATTTACGTTATCTGTACTCTATTCTACACTACATTTACTATTTTACTGCCTCGTTAGCCTAGTGGTCCTAAACGCGTCTGCTTCGCTAAAGGTCTAGAGTTCGATTCCCAGGTCAAACAAAGTGTGGTAGTGTTTTTCTATGAAATTCTCAGTAGCAGCTCGAAGTTAGGATTTGAGCCCGGTTAATGGCAATAGGCTCGCCCACTATTACATGGGACCTAAACATACCGGCGAACTGTGAGTGTACGTTGGTACACCTCTGCCTAACCCTTCGGGGAATACAGGCGTGATGGTGTGGGTGTTATTAACTATTTTACTTAAAAGTAGGGACCTAAAATAAAATAATTATACTCAATATTATAAAGCTCTTATGCATGACTATCAGAGATCGGAGAGAGATCACGCGCAGGACCGAGGACACGTAAAGCCGTTGAATCTGCAGCTAATTTCTCCTTTCACCTCGGGCAGCTGGTCCGAAACACGAGAGTTTCATACCACCAACTGAGAAATTCCTAATAGAAAAATCCTATTACACATCGCCCGCCCTGATAATTCATTTACTACTAGGTACAACTGCTACACAGTACACACGCTTATATTATTTTTTCAGTCACATTGAATGGCAAATAAATTGACGCCCCACTTGGTGTTAAGTGATCACCGCAGCCTATAAACAGTTACAATACCAGAGGCCTTGCAAATGCATTGCCATTATAGAAACAAAGCTGGTTAAGTCTAAGTCTGCGGGTTGTTCGTAAGAGATACCGCGCCCCCGGAACGCAAAGAGCACAAGAAGGAACATGGGTGGGTTTTAGTCAGTAAAAGTCTGACACTCCCTCCCGCCCCGCCCAGGGCGGGAGAAGTTATTTGATGATTTCCCACCCTCCAAAAAAAAAAAAAGCATTGCGGCAAAAATAAGTATGGTGGTAGTACTTCCCCGGACGAGCTCCTTCACAAAGAGCTCGACTACTATAGTTGTCGCCAGGAGTCGTGAACACAAATGTCAAGATAATTGTCCGGTTCCTTTCTGGGTATTTTGGGCCGCCGACCCTGCACGCGATTGGTCCGTCAGCTGGACCGCTCGCTTGCAGCGTCGGCGTTTCAAAAAACCTAGAAAGGGACCCAAAAACCAAAAATTAAACTTGAAATTTGTGCTCACGACTCGTGGCGAGTGATATACTAAAAACTAGGGAATATTTAAACGAGGCAGTCAAAAAACAAGCTTATAGGTTTTGTATTAGGTACATAAATCGTGCCCTCCTCATTGACAAACCTCCCTCCAGCTTACTCCTCCGGCGAGGTGTCGTCACAAACTGAGCGAGGTAACACAGTTAATGTCGTTAGTTACTTTAACTTCGTTTTAATTCCTGGTTCGGTTCAATTTACTGCGGTCGGTAATAGGTTTACATTGTTTGGTGCTTCGGAAAGCTCTATTAGCGATGCTGGTTTATGGTGTGGGCGTTTTTTGTATGTAAAATAACCCTAATATTTTATTGATGAAAACTATTAGTTTTTTGACTGCCCTGTTGGTCTCGTGGTCGCAAGCGTGACTGATGAGCACAGGGTCCTGGGTTCGATTCCTTTTGTCCCGGGTCGGGCAAATAGTGTTATTGGGTTTTTCCATTATGAATTTCTTAGGAACAGCCCGCATTTTGGAAGTTGGTGGTGTGACACCCCCGTGTCTCGGAAAGCACGTAAAGCCGTTGGTCCCGGCTGTCATTCGTAGATCTTTGACAGTTAAAAGCCAGAAAGTCTGACAACCAATCTTACCAAGAGGTATCGTGTTGCCCAGTAACTGGGTTGTGGAGGTCAGATAGGTAGTCGCTCCATGTAAAACACTGGCACTCAGCTGCATCCGGTTAGACTGGAAGCCGACCCCAACATAGTTGGGAAAAGGCTAAGCAGATGATGATGATGATCAATTTTTGCCGCAAATCAGCGTTGCTGTGTTGCAGTTTTGCAAGGTATGAGGTGTGTTACGGAGTTTGTTCGAAAGAGTTACCGCGACTCCGGAACGCAAAGGAGGAACACGGATTAGTTTTAGTTAGTAAGAGTCTGACACTCCCTTCCGCTCTGCCCAGGGCGGAAGAAATTATTTGATGGTTTCCCATCCGTAAAAATGAATATTTTTTTATATTTTTATGAATTTATTCAGTTGAGACAACCAGTAGGTTTCTAAGAAAATTTAGGTATTAGAGAAAGGTAAATGATCGTTACTGCTATGTTAAAACGCCTCAACAATAACTGTTCCAAATTCAAATTATTAGTTAGGTACTACACAATACCTACAGGCAAGAGCCATAACATAGAACTAGTTATAACAGATACCCTTAACGATCTCCAGTGCTTTATAAACTTGTTTAAGTTGGTCTAGAAACCAAACACGCTCGTTAACTAAAACACTACCACTCCTTGTAAAGTGAGTATAACATGTTTCATACTTGGAAATCAATTTATTCTCGTTCATGTTTTAATTATATCGACTTTTCCTAGAAATACCGCACAGTATAATACACTAGAACAGGGGTTTCCAACCTTTTTTAGTTCGCGACGTTTTGCTTAGTACGCGAAAAATTATTTTTGCATAATATGATAGCCAGATTCATATAGAATAGTATAGACTATAACATCAAGCTACAACACGCGGGAACGGATCAGTAACCAAATACGGTGAATCAGCGTGCGACTAAAAATTAAAATACAAATGGCAACTTAATTGTGGTGACGTGTGGGCTTGGTGATCACCACACATTTTTATCATCGTGGGATTTGTCATCGCTTCTTTCATTTTTTGCTCCTTATTAATAGTTGAGCGAGATATTTTCCTCTTTATTGCATTTGACACATGCGACGCGCACAATTTGAATTATTAATTTTAAATACATAAACTCATGCCTTTTTCCCATGGCGGTAGGCAAAAACTACAGAACGTCACCTACCAGCTACGATCCTTACATACTCCTTTCGCCTCGTCCACGTACATACACCTGGTCATACAAGCACGCCGGTTACGAGTACTGCGCACCATTCTGAAGAACCTCACCAATAAGATCAAGGTAGGTCTTTCTAGGGCGCCACGTCCCGGCGTTGCCACTAATATCTGCCATATAAATTCCCTTTGTTAGTCGCCTTTTGGCCTGTGGACGGTGAGCAATGGGTAGCTCACCGTCCTTACGTTGCATAACGACAGGCCGTGTCGACGGCGCGTTCGTGTTCCACGCGCGCCTCAAAGAGATGTCAGCAAAAGGAAGGGGCCACTGAGGGCCGATGCCTGCCGGGGCTGCGGGTTGTTCGCAAGAGATACCGCGCCCCCGGAACGCAAAGGGCACAAGAAGGAACATGGGTGGGTTTTAGTCAGTAAAAGTCTGACACTCCCTCCCGCCCCGCCCAGGGCGGGAGAAGTTATTTGATGATTTCCCACCCACCAAAAAAAAAAAAAAAAAAAAGTCGCCTTTCAATCATTCTCTCAAATCATCATCATCATTCATTCTTTTCATGCATAAGGTCGCGTTCGATTTCCCAATGCATTATGATGTACTTTCTAGACTTTATCTTGACACCACTGTTACTAGTGAAAGAAACTTGGACTTCTAATTAGGTCTGAAATCGAAAATCTGTCTTGAGCAAACTTAGTGATCAATGCTCGTAGGTAACTGCCTCGGTAGCCTAGTGGTCCTAAGCGCGACTGCTACGCTAGAGGTCTTGGGTTCGATTCCCAGGTCGAGCAAAAAGTGTTATTGGGTTTTTCTATGAAATTCTCAGTAGCAGCTCGGAGTTAGGATTTGTGCCCGGTTAATGGCAATAGGCTCGCCCCTTATTACATGGGACCTAAATATACCGGCGAACTGTGGGTGTACATTGTTACACCTCTGCCTAACCCTTCGGGGAATACAGGCGTGAGTGTATACAGGCGTGAGTGCTCGTAGGTACCTTCTCTGTATGAGAAAAGGCCTTTGCCCTGCTACGGGACAATCTTGAGCTCGTATTAATTAAAGTTTCCAGAGAATTGTAAAAAGTTAAGCCACACGACGCCCCTTCATTAACTCCTACGGCACACACTTTGGGAACCTCTGTACTAAAGTAATTTACATAGCGTGGTTTGAATTCTAGTTTCATTAATTCATATGTTTTAAAGCCAATAGTGTTTTAATTGTTTGTCTACCCCCTTTGTAATTATCTACTGTTGAATTCTATCAGACATTTGTTTTAAAATTGTTGTACAGGTGTCATACAATACCTTGGATGTTTTACCACAATTAGTTAATTATCAGTTCTGGGATAAATAAAGTCTCCCCGTTGATGTCATCGTCATAAGCAGGACTGCTGAGTCCTGGTCCTGATTTGGATTCCCAGGTCGGGCACCCCCGGCCATGGGCAGAGGTGGAACACCGCAGTGGTTTTAGCCAGTAAGAGGCAAGAGTCCGGCATGCCCCTCCGTCACCCCCATGACGGAGGAAGTCCATAAGGATTTCCACGGCACACACAAAAAAAAAGGTCGGGCAAGTGTTTTTAGGTTTTTCCATTAGAACATTTCTCAATAGCAGGCTTGGGTTTCAAAGTTTGTGGTACCCTTGTATCTCGGAAAGCACGTAAAGCCGTTGGTCTCGCAATTCTAACAACCAGTCTAACCAAGGGCTATCGTGTTTACCTAAAATCTGGGATGTTTACGTCGGACGCTAGTACAATCGCTCTGTGTAATTCAGTTGTTGCTTGTGTTTGTATTCAGTTGCATCGGATTACTGAAATCCGATGCCAACATAATCGAGAAAAGGCTATGTAGGTAGATGATGCGTGCTATTCTGTAAATTAGGTGAGCTTGAGGTGAGTTCTTAATCCCTAACATCGTCAAATATCAACTCACCACAATCTTCAACCAAAATTTACCGATGACATTTTTTACAGAATAATCCGGTTGGTGATATTTTGTGAACCAATTCACCTCTCAGTCAAAAGTCATTGAAGTCGCTTGATATTTTTGCATTTAAAAAAGAATCAATCAAGCCGACTATTCAAGCTCCAATTTACCTTTTCATAAAAAGTTTCCGTATGCCAATTTGCTTAAAGCTTGATTGCCATATTGGTCACTTGTTTAAGTACCAAACAGTTTTTGATTAGTTATTTTTACGAATTTATGTGTAACTTTTTAATTCTCTCTATTTCATTTAGAATAATACTCCTGATGAACTGGCTACCTACTTTTTATGATTTTATAGATACAGTCGTGTAGTTTTAATAAGAATAAATCGTTTATTTATTAAAACAAATAACTACAATAAATATCTTATAGTAGTCGCCAAGAGTCGTGAGCACAAATGTCAAGTTATTTTTTGAGTTTTTATTTATTTATAAATATATTCGTGGAAGACTTACAGCCAAACTAAACAGAATATAAAATAGTAGGTGAAACCGACAGCCAATTACAAGTCTTCACTTATAAAAACAGACTGGCAGAGATGGTGTGAACAACACACGCACTGCTCACACAAAAAATAAAAGTGGAACAACATCAAAACTTAAGCTAAGAACACCATAACTAATATATGTATCAGAACATAAAGCTACCGAGTTTACCGAGTTTTTGGATTCCTTTCTCAGTTTTTTAGGCCGCTGACGCTGCACGCGATTGGTCTATCAGTCGGACCTGCGCCTGCGCTCCAAAAACCCTGAATAAAACACTATTGCATGTAGTTTAGTAATACGGTCCCGCTACCAATTTCACTTTAGGTATGCGGAACCCTAAAAACACATAACTTTAAAAAGACGTATCGCTCAGCAATTGCAATCTCTTGTCAGACATCAATTAATTAAAATGTTTTGCATTGATGGGGGACCATCATTAATCAATTGTCATTGTTGACAGTACTTGAAACAGATAACCATTGAAGTTAATTGGTGTATAGACTCTAAGAGGGGACTTCAGTGAAGAAGAGGGGAGGCTTAGGTTACTAGCAGTGAAAATATTTTTGAAATCCAAGGAGTTCCAGACTTCTCGTACAAATAAAAATCAATATAATAATTTCAGCCAACTATTATCCCACTACAGGGCAAGGGCCTCTCTTAAGACAAAGAAGGCACGAGCATTGATCACCACGCTTGCTTTGGGCTCAACTTTTATTAATCACTAGGGAACCATCCCGATTTAGCACTGACCGACTCTTCGGTGGATTTTTCAAAAAATATATTTGATAACAAATTACAAATTAGCTACATCGGTCTAGCCCATCTGGAGTGTTAGGCTTAGCAATATATTTATAGCTTAATTATTATTTATATATATATAAGTGCAGGTTTCCTCACGTAGTTTTCCTTCACGGATGTCAGTGATATCCTACAAAAATTAAAAAATAACAATTTATTTATTTTGTAGGGTACATAAATGGATAGAAGCCTCAGATAAGCCTTTATTACCTTCTCTATTGTACCTTGTACATTACACAAAATGTGTCTACGTTAGACTTGTCATAATTTAGACACTTGCTTCTCAATTCTGAGTCTAACTTCGTCCCCTATTTCATCCCTACAGCTGCTATTAAGTTATTTATAAACAGTACCGCTCGGACTCAAGTGGTTAACTTTATTCCGGCAGTTCCGGGTAACGGTACTTCAGTTTGGCAGTTACTGAACTCTGAAAGCTAGTTTGATGTTTCCAAAGACACTTTAGATGGTCTGAATTTTTTAGTTTGGTTATAATTTTAGTAAAGTGAAGTGTATTTGTGCGGAGGCAATTTTTGTGAAGATATTGTAGTGTTCTAGAGTTTCGTTGTAATGTGACAGACATTTATTACCAAATAATTGTATTAGGCTATATAATGAATACTGTTTTTTTTTTAATTTGTAGTCACAAATGAAATGAAATTATACGAGAACGTTGCGGATTAAAAGAGGATGTAGTGACAAAAGTTTTAAAAGTGAGAGATGAGAGATGTTGAGAGAATGAGTGAAAGGCGACTAACAAAAGGGATTTATATGGCAGAGTGAGTGGCAACGCCGGGAGAGGACGCCTCAGAAAGACCCACCATGACCTAATTGGTGAGGTTCTTCAGAAAGGTCGGGTGCGCTGTACTCGTAACCGGCGTGCTTGTATGAAAAGATACATGAACGTGGACGAGGCGAAGGAAGTATGTAAGGATCGTAGCAGGTAGCGTTTTGTGGTTTCTGCCTACCCCCATGGGAAAAAACCTGAGTTTAAGTATGTCTGTTATGTATGTAGTCATACGTCAAGCGAAGGACCAGTTGTGACTATTTTTGGGGAATGTTTTTCTTTACTTCACTTTAAAATAAAGATTTGTTTCTAGAGATTTACAATATTAAATATTTACAACCTTAAATAAATAATATATAAAAAAAAAAAATATATACACTCACGCCTGTATTCCCCAAATTGTTAGGCAGAGGTGTAACAATGTACACCCACAGTTCGCCGTTATATTTAGGTCCCATGTAATAAGGGGCGAGCCTATTGCCATTAACCGGGCACAAATCCTAACTCCGAGCTGCTACTGAGAATTTCATAGAAAAACCCAATAACACTTTTTGCTCGACCTGGGAATCGAACCCAAGACCTTTAGCGTAACAGTCGCGCTTAGGACCACTAGGCTACCGAGGCAGTTACCTTAAATAAAACACTAATAATATTTAAAAATGTATTTAATATTTATGAGAAATAAATAAATGTAAATAATAATAAAAAAGAAACTCTATGGTATCAAAAAACTTCCTCCACATCGCCGTTAACTGGAAAACCCCCAAAAGACTGGCAACTATGCCACGTTGAATGCCGATGCTTAATCTCTGGTACAAGCCAGCACTAGTTAGGCCCTTAATAAAAAAAAATATTCCCTCAAACGTTATTGAAAAATTTGTATCTTATACATAAAAAAAGGCTGCCCAAACTAACTATTACACACGGACGAAGCCGCTGGCAAAAGCTAGTGTACTATATTGATTTCCTAATCTCCTTAGTAACCAGGCAAGGTCTTAGGTAACAATATACCTAGTGATTGATTAGGTATATTGGGTACTAATAACCTTTAGTTACTACGAACTATGAGAATATTTTGTTTCAAATATCGAACAACAAGATAGATTGATTAGTCTACTTAGTAGGCAATACTAATACCTACACTTTCCCTCCACCCCCAGCCTAGGCTGTTGCCTAGGCTGGGGGTGGAGGGCAAGCACAACAAAGCATTATAAAGTTACATGTTCTTTCCATCGAAGCGATATACTTTTTTCTTTTCATTTAAAAACGTTGCCTCGTTAAAACTGGCTCGGTAGCCTAGTGGTCCTAAGCGCGACTGCTACGCTAGAGATCTTTTGCTCGATTCCCAGGTCGAACAAAAAGTGTCATTGGTTTTTTCTATGAAATTCTCAGTAGCAGCTCGGAGTTAGGATTTGTGCCCGGTTAATGGCAATAAGCTCGCCCCCTATTACATGGGACCTAAACATGCCGACGTACTGTGGGTGTACATTGTTACCTTTATCTCTGCCTAACCCTTTGGAGAATACAGGCGTGATGGTGTGTATGTATGTTAAAAACATTGCCCTACACTTGTCATTTCTCCTGTATTGTCGCCACCTTTACAAACATATAAACTAACATACACAAACAGTCAGACGCGGAACAACTATCTGTAGGTCATACAAATATTTTTTCCGTGCTGGAATCGAACCCGCGACTTGCAATGCAGCAGCAAATCTCTTAGCCTTTTTTTTTAGTAGGGACTCTACATGTGAAGTGCCTGATTACGGTGATAATGAAGGTCAAAATTCGAACTACATATTTTGACTAAATAAACTTATTAACATTATAACTAAAGTTTAAATACCTCCACGACTCCTACCCAGAACATAACATACCATCACGCCTATATTCCCCGAAAGGTTAGGCAGAAGTGTACGAATGTACCCACAGTTCGCTAGTATGTTTAGGTCCCATATAATAGGGGGCGAGCCCAATAACACTTTTTGCCTGACCTGGAAATCGAACCCAAGACCTCTAGCATAGCAGTCGCGCTTAGGACACTAGGCTAACGAGGTAGTTAAACCCACAAAGGAATCCAAAAACTCAAAAACAAACTTGTCGTTTGTGCTCACGTCTCGTGGCGGCTACTATGCTTAGTATGATGGGCAATATGCGTAGTTAACGGCTATGTCATGTGTTTTATTCCACTCCGTATAAATGGAGAACCCGACTGACGTAACAGCGCACAGCCAAAACTACTGTAAATAGAAACGTGAAACTTTGCGTACGTTTTATGATATTCAGGAATACCAAAAAAGGATTTTATTAATTCTACTTTGGTGAAAAGGGGAAAGTTCGAATGTATAAAAAACCTTATTCCTTGAATTAATCAACATGAAACTGGACACGATTTTTTGGCAAACACGCCGACGGCCCACCTCATGTTAAGTGGTCACCGCTGCCTATAGACATCAGTCTGCAATACCAGAGGCCTTGCAAATGCATTGCCACCCCAGAGACAAAGTTGAAATGTTTTATGTGCCTGTAATTACACCGGCATCCATACTCTTAAAACCGGAACACAGCAACGCTGCTTTGCGGCAGTAATAGGTATGGTATTCTTCACAGAGAGCTCTATTACTGCAATGCAATCCTGAATGAATAACAAAGTGCGACGTTTGTTGTTTTTCTAATTACCAACCCTTCAAAGGAAGTCTAAGAAGAGTTGAGTTTGTTTAGAAATTACGAAAATCTAAGCAGCCGAAGTCGCGAGAAAAGAACTAGTTTTCATATAAATATTCTACCACACCATCATACCATCACGCCTGTATTCCCCGAAGGGTTAGGCAGAGGTGTAACAATATACACCCACAGTTCGCCCGTATGTTTAGGTCCCATGTAATAGGGGGCGAGCCTATTGCCATTAACCGGGTACAAATCCTAACTCCGAGCTGCTACTGAGAATTTCATAGAAATACCCAATAACACTTTGCTCGACCTGGGAATCGAAGCCAAGACCTTTAGTGTAGCAGTCGCGCTTAGGATCACTAGGCTACCGAGGCAGAAATATTCTTGAATACAAAATTGAGGTGGGTATTATTCTAACAATCGTTCGATTCGTAAATCGCCTGGGCAATAAACCCGGGCCGTACCACGTCGTACATTTGCAAAACCAATATAAGGAATATTCAGCAGTCGGGCGCTATGAGAATAGGGGTGGTTCTTAATAGCAGTCCGTTTTCATTTTTCTTTTTTTAATTCTTTGCTGAGGAAAGGTTTGAATGGAGTGTATTTTTCTTTTAAATTTTAATGTCAGTGTGTGGCCAGACCCCATGTGGGATGTTATTGGATTATTTAGGTGCGGTATGTAAAATTGTCTTTGTTACAAGTAAATGTACTATTTAATTGTAGTAGTAATAATATAGGTATAACATCAGAGGAGACTCTCGTTGGGCGGTTGGATCAAAGGCTTGATTTAAATTCCAGGCTAAGAACTGAAACATAACGACAGGCCGTGTCGACGGCGTGTTCGTGTACCACGCGCGCCTCAAAGAGATGTCAGCATAGGGAAGGGGCCACTGAGGGCCGATGAGTGCCGGGGCTGCGGGTTGTTCGTAAGAGATACCGCGCCCCGGGAACGCAAAGGGCACAAGAAGGAACATGGGTGGGATTTAGTCAGTAATAGTCTGACACTCCCTCCCACCCCGCCCAAGGCGGGAGAAGTTATTTAATGATTTCCTACCCCCCTAAAAAAAAAAGGCTAAGAACTGAAAAATCCAATTGAAATAACCCAATAACACTTTGTCCGACTTGGGAATCGAACACAGGAACCCACGCTCAGCAGCAGTCTTTGCGAACACAATACCAAAGAAGCAGTTTGAAAGATGTAAATGTACAATACTGCCGTGGTTAATCGAGAGGGCAGTAAGTCAAAGTTAGCCATGTTTTTTTTTTTTGGAATGTACGTCCACTGTAAAGAATATATTTTTCCTTTCTTTTGAAATATGTATACTAATATTATAAAGAGGAAAGATTTTTTTGTTTGTTTCTTTGTATCGAGGCTCCGAACCTGCTGGACCGATTTTACCCATGTTTTCACCAATAGATAGCTCAATTATTCCTGAGTAATATAGGCGGAGCGGAACGAAGCAGTAACTAACCACGCGGACGAAGACGCGGGCAATTCGCTAGTAAAACATAAAAATCGAGTGTATATTTTTATCACAAACGCTTAAATTGTCTTCAGCCTTCAGGACAGAATAGTTAAACCTAATATGTCCAAATTAAAAATACCTAAATCCATATATTTTCTTCAGCACAGCCCTATTTGCTAGCTCATTAGGTTATCAATAAAACTGTTATATTTATCCACGTGTAATGTCATATACACGCGCGTTCTCTCACGTGATAAATATCATAGGGGTGTAACGTTTCTTTGTTTTTAGTTTTGTATAGTTTTACTACAGTAATACTGTACTGGCCAATAACAGAGCTGTACAGGTTACTCAATACTGGTCGGACAGAATTTAATGAGACACTTGACACGAAGTTAAGAAGATTGCTGACATTTCTTAAAACAAACAGGCTCGCGTTCTTACCTTTATACATGGAAGAAGAGACATCGTCACGCAAACCTTTACCAAGAATAAAGCTAGTTCATTATTGATCTTCCAGCTTCATAATTTATCGTCGGTTATTAAAAAAACCGGCCAAATGCGAGTCGGACTCGCGCACGAATGGTTCCTTACCATTTCTATACAAACGGCAAAAAATGATGTCTGATGTATGGGAGCCCCTTCAATATTCATTTTATTCTGTTTTTTTAGTATTTATTTTTATAGCGACAATAGAAATACATCATCTGTCAAAATTTCAACTGTCTAGCTGTCACGGTTCATGAGATACAGCCTGGTGACAGACGGACGGACGGACAGCGGAGTCTTTGTAATAGGGTCCGTTTTACCCTTTGGGTACGCAACCCTAAAAACCAGCTATCTTACCATACGATATGAAACATCTACACGGTCAAAACGTATGGAAGGTGAAACCATATTATTACAATTTACATAAAACATACAATTTAAACAATAATCAAATTACAAACTATATACAATTTATAAAAAAAAAGGAAAGATATATGGCATTCAAAAACTCATCCGCATCGATGTCAACGGGAGAAATGCTCAAAAGGCTGGCAGCACTGCCACGCTTTATGGCAATGCTGTTTTTTTGGCTCATAAAAAGGCTAGCTCTCTGGTCACGTGAAGAGTCGATCAGTTGCTTGGCGATGTCCCGAAAAACTAGATGAGCGCTCGTACCCCATGGCTCCAGTGTTTCTACCCCTTATGGAATATATTTTGTGTGGATTAAGATTTTAATATCTTGTTTTCTTGTTGTTTCAGGTACTTATACATCTCTACTGAAATACAAGACTGCAGTGGTAGTCTGTCAAAATCTTTCTCAATGACTTTCAGGTTGGATGACAACTCACTTCAATCTCAGTTAACGAGAATACATAAAGACATTTTTATAGACCGGTAGTAAGGAATACATTACAATTAGGTTGTGTCCAACTTACAAATTACTAAGTTAACTTATACTATATTCATTTATATAACACTAGACAAATAACGTTACAACGCTATCGTTATTTTAACGTTAGCATGGAACAAGCTTATAAAGAGGTAAAGTTTGTGAGGTTGTAGAGGGTAATCTCTGAATTTACTGAACCAATTTTGAAAATACTTTTACCCATAGAAAGCTGCGATATTTGTAAGTGTCATAGGCTATATAAATAACATCATACAACGACACACGAGAGCGGTTCAGTAACCAAAGACGTTACTTAACACGGATGAAAATATAAGCTAGATTCGCAATAAATAAAAAGCTATGTACAAATCAAAGTTTACGCTTGGTTACCTGTATATAACGGTGAATAACTGTCATAGTTGACAAGAATCGGAACCAAAAGCACTTGAAAATATATTAATGGCATTTACAATATTTTTCGACTTCTTGTAAGTTCAAAATACGAAAATAATAATACAGTCCTAAGACATCACGACACTTGCTCAAGGCGTATTGGTAAATTTATTATAAGTCCAAGTTTCCTCACGATGTTTTCCTTCAATGCCAGTGATGTCCAAGATAGAGTTAGAAAGTACCAATCCCACATTGGTACTTGTTATTGCCCGGTTGCAAAACCACAAACTCGGCCTAACTGGGCCAACACATCATTAAAAAAAAACAGAAAACACAAAACACTAGATACCATCGAACCTGTGTTCCCCGAAGGGCTACAGTGAGGTGTACTAATGTACACCCACAGTTCACCGGTATGTTTTATATCCCATGTAATAAGGGGCGAGCCTATTGGCATTAACCGGGCACAAATCGTAACTCCCAGCTGCTACTGCAACTTTAAATATCACTGTTTGCTCGACCTGGGGAATCGAACGCAAAACCTCTAGCATAGCAGTCGCCCTTAGGACCACTAGGCTAACGAGGCAGTTGAACGCTGTTTTTCAAAAAATTCATTGTCATAAACAAAGACCCGTTAAAACTATAGGATTAAAATATTCCGTGCAGAACGACCTAATTAGTATGTCAGGTGCAAACTCCACTGAATTAATTTATTCTATTTATTAATTACAGCCTTCTTTTGTTTTCGCATGCAATTGTTTCAGTAGCAGAATGGAACATTGTTGGCTTAATAATTGAGATACTTTCGCTTTGCTGTCATGTCGACTGTTGCGACAGCGTTTATTCTCTGTCTAAAGCTTGTTTTACTGGGCTTTGGTTGTATTATATTGTTTAAAGGACGGATAGCCCATGAAATTCTAAATGTCTTGAAAATTTCTTGCTATATGTCGATGAAAACTTAGGAAATTGGGTAGATGACACCACTAATTAATTGACGTAGTTTTTATGAGCTGTCAAAACGCGATTCCCCGATACATTTTGTATGACAATACTAAACCATGACGTCACTTTTTTGTCATCTCAATTTAATAAAATTTTATTGATTTCAAAGCAAACTAAAAAATCGAATTTTATAGTTATTTAAAAATTCATCGGGATTTCAGGGCTGAATAAACTGTTTTTTCTTGTGAAGTTGTATTTTGGAATTATTGTTTACTGGTGTCATCTACCTAATTGGGTACTTAGTTGATGATAATAGCCCTAAAAACCTGATATTTTTTTTTTATTGGATTTTTTGTTGCTTTGAAATCAATTAACTTGCCAAATACGTGGCATCACATGTTGCTAGTGCTATATAAAATCTATGGAGGAAATGCGTTTTGATATCTTAAAAAATATTTTTTAATAATAAAATAATTAGGTCGATAAAAAATTCAAATGAAAATGATTTTGAAATCTCCTATGACATTTTGAAACTAAGTTATTTGTCAGGAAACAGGTTAACTATAAGTTGACAAGTGAATAGTGCCCTATCTATAGGTACCCTTAGCTACCATAACCTGATTGCCCGGTACCAAAGAGGGGTGTCCGTGTGTCTGTTTGTGTCACGTAGCTCTTAAACGGGTGAACCGATTTGAATGCGTTTTATTTAATTTGAAAGTAGGTTATCAGCTCTTTTGTTAGCCGCGGTAGGGCTCCTTATTCTTGTGTCGGGGGTTATTTTTTTTTTTTTTTATTTAACTAGAGGTTTTTACTTACTGCGTCGTTAGCCTAGTGGCCCTAAGCGCGACTGCTATGCTAGAGGTCTTGGGTTCGATTCCCAGGTCGGGGAAAAGTGTAATTGGGTTTTTCTATGAAATTCTCAGTAGCAGCTCGGAGTGAGGATAAGTGCGTGGTTAATGGCAATAGGCTCGCTCCCTATTACATGGGGCCTAAACATACCAACGAACTGTGGGTGTACATTAATACACCTCTGCCTAACCCTTCGGGGAGTATAGGCGTGATGGTATGTTGACGTCATTCCACCGTGTATTATTTAAGTACACTCGCGAGCAATGAATTCTGGACGGTCACAGCGATCTGAAAGTTTTCCAAACTATTCGCGCTAGATAGCTTAAGAGATGGAAAGATTCTGCGCAAAGGTACCTATGTTATTTAGTTAGGAAACTGCGTAAAGATTATATTAATAGCGCTTCTGTGTCCTCTTTTGTGTTTCAAACAATTGTTCTATTTCATAAAGGAGCATTGTTAGGCGTAATAAAGATGTTTTTGCGTTTTGTAATTAAAATGTATATTTTAAAAGTATTATTAACGTTTCGTTTGGATGCTATAAGCTGTTTGTTTTTATAAATATTGATAACGTGACAAATGCAAAATGTTTATTTTAGAGTTTTAAACAATAATAATTCCTATTTTTCTCATCATCTGCTTAGCCTTTTCCCACTATGTTGGGGTCGGCTTCCAGTGTAACCGGAGGCCGTCGAATACCAATGTTTTACATGGAGTGACTGCATAGACAAATAGCTGACTTCTGCAACGCAGGTAATGGGCAACACGATTCTCTTGGTAAGACTGGTTGTCAGACTCCTTCCTCAGCCGGCCTTTGTCAGTCGGGACCAACGGCTTTACGTGCTTTCCGAGGCACGGGGGTGGCACACCACCAACTTCCAGCCTTCGGGCAAGACTTCAAGTGTTATTTTTTTTTTTTATAAAAATGTCGTCACTCGTAATATCTCCTGTATCGTGGGTTTAATTACAAACATATAAAGTCACGTATATACCCATCCAGACCCGGAACAATTGACTATAGATCTGACAGATATTTGTCTTGTTTTGTATTTTTAGAAGGGGCCACACATGGCCGACGCCTGCGTAAGAGATACCGCGCCCCCGGAACGCAAAGGGCACAAGAAGAAACATGGATAGGTTTTAGTCAGTTAAAGTTTGACACTCCCTCCCACCCCGCCCTGGGCGGGGGAAGTCATTTGACGATTTCGAAGTTATTTGACGATTTCCAATCGGAGAAAAAAAAATTAGGTACTTACAGCTCATGTCCGTCCTTTGACACTCCGTATAAATAAACCCACACAAAAGTTTAATAATTACACCCTGTACTTACATCAAAGCTAAGTTAGACCAATCACAATACGTGTTTACTGCCAAGCTTACTGCTACGGATGTGTCACTTCTTTACTTAATTAATTATTATATTTTGCTATTAACATGTGCTATATAACACCATAATTAAGTATATTCTGGGTTTACATTGCTTCTCAGTTCCACTAAATACGTCGCACGTTATTATTAAGAACTTTAAGTTGAATTTAACAAGATTCGATCTGAAATCAACTTCCAAGTAGACAGAAAAATAAAATAAAATCTTATTTTTTTCTTACATCTTTATTAATACTTATTATGTACAATCATTATTTTTTATTCCACTTCCTCTTCGATCTATTTTTACCATTATGTTTTATTTATATTCGACGCAAACATTGGCCTTGTTTTTCTTATATTTACTTTTAACCGACTGTCTGACAGTGACGACAGGACTCGTCATCATTTTATCAGCTGTAGGACGTCCACTGTTCGGCATGGGCCTCCACAAAAGATTTGCCAAAGGACCGGTGGAAAGCGGCCTGCATCCAGCGGCCTTAATCAGGTTGTCAGTCCACCTTGTGCGCGGACGTCCTGTGCTGCGTTTACCGATGTGTGGTCTCTATTCCAGAAATTTGCGGACTCATCAGCCATCAACACAACCAAGACAGGGTTGTGTTTTTGATATCTATCTAAACTAACATAAAAGAGATTTTTGTTTGTTTGTTTGTATGAGGTAATCTCTGAAAGTACTGGTCTAATTATATAATAAATTACACTAATAGAAAGCTACACTATTGGATTTGCTTTATGGCATAGGTACTTGACTTTCACGCAGACGAAGCTGCGGGCAGAAGCTTGTTTTCAATACGATTATTGTTTCTTGCTCGGTTGAAACAACGCAACTATTGTGACAACTGAAAGAAAATGGATATTATTATTAAATTTAAATATACTCTCACGCCTGTATTCCCCGAAGGGTTAGGCAGAGGTGTAACAATGTACACCCATAGTTCGCCGGTATATTTTGGTCCCATGTAATAAGAGGCGAGCCTATTGCCATTAACAGGCACAAATCTTAACTCCGAGCTGTTACTGAGAATTTCATAGAAAAACCCAATAACACTTTTTGCTCGACCTGGGAATCGAACCCAAGACCTCTAGCGTAGCAGTCGCGCTTAGGAACACTAGGCTACCGAGGCAGTTATTAAATTTTATTACGTTTATTCACAAACCATATCATGTTTCATTTCATAAAACTTTACTTCGTAAAGGTATCTTTCGTTCTTACTTTGAGCTATAATAAAATAAAATTAAGGTAATGTTAGGCAGAACTTATTGTACAAACAGCAAGGTCGATTTTATAAAATTATTATCTATCTGTCTCACAATGTAAACTGACATTATTAAAAAAAAAAAAACATTGTCCCAGACTAGGAATTTCTCCTGTATCGTGGGTACGTTTAAAGAAAAAAATATATATACCATGACGCCTGTATACCCCGAAGGGTTAGGCAGAGGTGTAACTATGTACACCCACAGTTCGCCGGTATATTTAGGTCGTACGTTTACAAACCTATAAACTCACATACACAAACAGCTATCCGTAGGCCATACAAATATTTGTTCCGTGCGGGTATCGAACCTGCAAAACGCAGCGCAGCAGCCAATCGCTCAGTCACTGCGCCAACCGTGGAAATCATTGGGATACTTGGAACTCCCAATAACTGATAAGGACTGGTCAGATACTGAACAGTGACGGATGTTTGTTATTTTTCTGTTAATAGTAGTAAATTAGTCAATACGGCGATAAATATTAATAAGTACTTACCGAGCATACAACTAGAAATACTGAAGAACGGGATGGCACAGCCCATTTCCAACATGACTGGGAAGGCAATATTGCCCGACAAGGTGCCGATACGGCCAATCAGCATTATTAGAGATATTGCTAGAGTCCTGAAAAAAAAAAAATAGAATTAAATTATTTGCTTAAAATATTTTCTAAATTAATTAGCTTTCAAAACTACTAATTACACACATTAATGGTTTATTTTGTGCAAATTATATAATAATTTGCTACTGAACAAAGCCTGAAATTATTGAAATAACCATTGATCAATAACTCATAAAATTAAACTTAATTTAACGCTTAAAATAATCTCCATCATAGAAACATAACAATCCACTGTAAATAAGTACAATAAATTATTATGAATTCTAAAATAAATTACTTCAGAACACAATTAAGACGAAGCCGTGAAATTATTTTGCCAAAATTAATATCAAGCTTAAAGATTATCTTAATTTCTATCAAAACAGTATGGTACCGTTTTGCTAAACAAGAACAGAGTCGATGATTTTATCTGGTTCACATTGTGCCTATTTTAAGCCAGTAGAGGCCTATTGAATTTACTCGACCCTCGGAACAACAGACCAATAGCTATATGGGGCTATTGTGTATTATTTACCTAATACTTGCAAGATTGACAATGGCCTTAAAATAGACTTGTTCTCATCTTTTGTGTGTTTAAGTGTGTGTGTTTATTTTTATTGTTTGGTAAGTAGGTTAATCTGATTTCGGTTACAAGTGGAATTGTTCCCGTCTTGAAAAACGGGCTTATGACCGCTGCCCACGTGGAAGTCAAGTATATGATAAAATATAATCATATCCTATGATAATGTACAATAGATAAATATAGTAAGCTTTCTACCGGTGAAAATTTTTATTATATTCGGACCACTACTAGAGAGAGAGGATACTCATAGACTTATTTCACAAAGATTTAAGACGATTATCAATTTTATTATACTTTGAGATGTGATAACCTCTACGAAAAGTCCAGCAAGCCATTAAATATGCTACTGCATTGGTGCAAGCTCTCTTTTACCTTATCTCGTAACCTCTCATCGTCATCATCAAGGACGTCCATTGCTGGATATAGGCCTCCCCTAAAGATAACCACAATGATCGGTCCTACGCTGCCCGCATTCAGGGATTTTCCACGACCTCTCCCAGTTCGTCGGTCCAGTTCGAGGGGGGCTTCCCCACATTGCGACTTTTCGGTGTGTGGTCACTACTCGATAGTCTTACTACCCTGACGACCTATGTATCCTGCCAATTACAACTCATTAAGCTTTCATCTTGACATAAATTCTTTTATTTGCTTACTAAACAAGTAATTTCAAAAGCTACTTGACCTATAAAGCAGAAATTTGTCATATAGGTAGTATGTTGGCGACGTCAGCTAAACACGGACTTTGCGGTATTCTTACAAAGTCACGAGCAAAAACTACATACATACATACTATCACGCATGTATTCAACGATGGGCTAGGCAGAGGTGTACCAATGTACACCCACAGTTCGCCGGTATGTTAACGTCCCAGGCCATTAACCAGGCACAAATCCTAACTCCGAGCTGCTACTGAAAATTTCATAGAAAAACCCAATAACGTTTGCACGACTCCCAGAATCAAAGACCTCTAGTGTAGCAGTCGCGTAGGACCACTACGATAACGAGGCAGTTCAAAAACTAGTATCATAAAAATACCAACTAACCTTGAAGTAGTGGGGAACATTTCCACAGTCATGGCTTGATTCAAACTGAGCATTGACTGAGCGATAGATACGGAGACTGAGAACAGAGCCACTACAGCAGTTTTGTTGCTAGCCCAGCGGAGCCCTAAGGAGCTGGCCACAGAGATCAAGCCGGCTACGATGAGGAGCGGCTTCTTGCCGACCCTGTTCACCAGGACCCCAGTGATGAAGTAGGGGATCACGCAGACCACGCCAAGTATAATGCTGTTTATGTAAGTTTCGTGGCCCGATTTTGTCTGAAAGTTAGGAAATTATTTTAGTATAGAGAAATGATTCATCAGTCAAAATATAATATTGAAAAACTGTAGAAAATATGTCATGTATGAACTGTTCCCCAGGGTTGCGAAATTTTTTCGAAAGAGTCACTGTGGCTCTGGAACGCAAAGGGCATTAGGAGGAGCACGGATGGTCAATAAAAGTCTGAGACAATATGCAATGTACCTATTGTCTGTATTCTGTTTTGAGTTCCTTATATAAATAAATAAATCGATATTATTTTGTTGAAACAGCAAGAGTGTAACGAATTTTTTATGGTTCCGTACCAAAATGATGAAAAAGGATCCCTCAAGGTTCGCCTTCTTCTGTATGTTTGTCACCACCATCACGCCTGTATTCCACAGTTCGCCGGTATGTTTAGGTGCCATGTAATAGGGGGCGAGCCTATTGCCATTAACCGGGCACAAATGCTAACTCCGAGCTGCTACTAAGAATTTCATAGAAAAACCCAATAACACTTCTTGCTCGACCTGGGAATCGAATCCAAGACCTCTAGCGTAGCAGTCGCACATAGGACCACTAGGCCAACGAGGCAGTATGTCGTAGGTATGTTGTAGGTATGTCTATCACGGTTACTTATTTAAGCTATCGACTTGAAATTTGGAATAAGTAGTTAAAAATATTAGTTATCCACTTATATTGTAAGTGAAAGAATTGAAGGAATGTTGTTAATATAGGGTTGTACTTTTAAATTGGGGTTACTAGGTTAAGTGGGGTACCATTATAATGGAAAGGTTTCATTTCAACCGACGTTATATTTTCTTTTTTTTAACTTTTAATGCCAATAGTGTTTGACTAATTTAAAAAAAACTGCCTAAACTGCCTGGTACTAAGCGCGACTGTAACGTTAGAGGTCTTGGGTTCGATTTCCAGGTCGATAAAAAAGTGTTACTGGGTTTTTTTATGAAGTTCTCAGTAGCAGCTCGGAGTTAGGATTAGTGCTCGGTTAATGGCAATAGGCTCGCCCCATATTACATGGGACCTAAACATACCAGTAAACTGTGGGTGTACATTGTTACATCTCTGCCTAACCCTTCGGGGAATACAGGCGTGATGGTATGTGTGTGTAATTTAAAAAATGAGAGAATGGTTAAGTGTACTTCATGACAAGAACGGGGGTGATATGATTTATGTCGGGAGATATTATAATACAAGTAATAAAATTAAAAATTTCAACCCCTTACAGAAGGATAAATATCCCTACCGCAGCTAACAAAAGAGCTGATAACCTTGAAACGGCTGAACCAATTTTTAATAAAACATATCTAAGAACTATCGCTAAGAAACCTGCTTCCAAATAAAAAAACCGCATTCAAATCGATTCACCTGTTTAAGAGCTACGGTGTCACAGACAGACACACAGCCACGTCAAAATTATAACACCCCTCTTTTTGAGTCAAGGTTTAAAAATGATACACATATTTGACTGGCAATGAGTATTCTGTTTACAAAACAAAAAAACTGAATTTTGAAAACGAATTTTCTTTTACGGAACGATCAGTGTGCGCGTCCGACTCGAGCTTTTCCGATTTATTCCAAAGGTCAAAATACGAGCTAAAATTAATTCTTTGGCAGCGGCCGTGATTCTTTCGTACCATTAGAGGGCGAGCTGGACCCTATTCAATTATTCTTTAATCATTCTGAAAGGTACGAAAATAACCCTTTTTTATTTCGCCCCATTGTTCCAACTTGTGTAAAATGAAGAAATTTGCTCCAAAAAGCCGCTGTTAAAAAAATAACGAAAGACCCTTCACAAGGAATTTGGAAATTAAAATATAATTCTGGCTATTTTACGCTCGGTAAGAAATATTAGCCAGTAACGTTAAAAGTTGGTAACAGGATTTATGTTATTGGACAGGTACTTTTTACTTGAACTTATTAGCACCGAGATATTTTCGTAATTTCAAGTAAATTAATTACATTACCTAGCGGCTGTTGACCCTATAATTAGCTGTAACTAGATATCTTAGATATCCTTGAAATCTAGAAAATAATTTAGAATAATAATTCGTATCAATTAGGCCTTTTGATATCAGGGTTGCGGGTTCAATTCTTTTTCAATTAATAATGATGTACTTCCTACATTAAGCTTGGTTATCACTGACATCGATGAAGGAAAACATCGTCAGGAAACCTGTAAAATCCGAAATGCAGCGCACCCGTCTTGAGCAAGCGTGAAGATCAATGCTTATGCCTTTTCTTTGTGTAGAGCCTTAGCCCGAAGGGTTAGGCAGAGTTGTACCAATGTACACCCACAGTTCGAGAATATGGTAAGGTCCCATGTAATAGAAGGCAAGTCAAGGACCACTGAGCTAACGAGGCAGTTATTATTATTCATAATTTCAAGTATGTAGGTAACTACAATACCAGCGGCCGTTGACCTCATAATTAGACATTTTGGAGAATCTTTTATTTTTGCTTTATCAAAAGCCATCACGTCTGTGAAGTTTCCCCAGCTAAATCAATTTGGCCGTGTATAAAGAAATTATAATTTCTAAAAATAATGTGTCACGTTGACATAAGCCCCCAACTAAACAATCTTGTCTTATGTGCTTTGTAAATAGGTACAGTTCACCAAAACAAAAAAGTTTTTTTAAATTCATTATGCCAAGAGCTTCTCCTTTTTTTAAGGTTGGGAAATCATCAAATGTTTTCTTAGTAAGTGTCAGACTCTTACTGACTAAAACCCACCCGTGTTCCTTCTAATGCCTTTTGCGTTTCAGGGCCGCGGTAACTCTTTCGATCAAATTCCACAACGCTTCAAGAGTTTATCTTACTATCTGAATCATAATTCAGACATGATGAAGTACCAAATGTTAGTGATTTAAACAGTTCCGTAAAGGAATCTAACCCGACGATAATTTATTGTTAAACACACTTCTATTCTAAGGCTGAATACCACAGAACGATAAAGAAGGTCAACTCCTTACATTGAGCGAAATCAGCAGCACGCACACATTGACATTTACGTAAGGACATCAGAAGGGCATAGCACGAAGTACACGCATGTAAGTTCGATCGATTTTAAAATTCGAAACACACATTTGGCGCATATTGTTTTAATAGGGGCAAAGGCCTCTTTCCACATAGAGAAGGAATGAGCATTGATAACAAGAAAGGCAAGCAGCAACGTAATGTTACTGGCGATCAATGGCGATCTGGTGATCTCTTGGATGTTGGCGTCTAAGTCAAATCATTTATTTATATTAAGCCATTAAATGACACTTTTGAACGTCATATGGCTGCTACGCTAGAAGCCTCAGGTTTGATTTCCAGGTCGGGCAAAAAATTTTATCGGGTTTTTCTCTGAAATTCTCCGTAGCAGCTCGGAGTTAGGATTTGTGCCCGCGTAGTGACAATTAGGCTCTCCCCCTATTCATGGGACCTAAACATACCAGCGAACTGTGGGTGTACATTGGTACACCTCTGCCTAACCCTTCGAGAAATGCAGGCGTAATGGTATGTTTATACAAGAAAAAACAAACAAAATTGAATCTATTTGCCCCTTAGAAGAATGAACAAAAAACTTCATACATACTCTTTTAAAAGCAACATCGACGTGGAAAGGCCTGAAAACTAGCCTTCTGTATCTTTTCCACTTAGTTACTGAAACATTTGAACCCATAACTTATTGCTAGACACGCGTCCTTCTAGACACAGACCTTGAACTGTTTGCTTTGCGAGTCAATTCATGTTCAAACTAAAATATGATAATATTGAAATCAATATTCTTTGTTCCATCGATATTTATTACCGTTATAAGTAAAATTATAACTATTATGCCATGAACAAATTCACTCACGGCATTACAATGTTTTGTTCGTTTGTAGTTGCGTGCTTAGTACCTTGCATAGATAGTAAGTTATAAATAGTAAATGTTATTACTAGATCGTGTTTTGGAATAATCGGAATGAATTTATTTATTTCTAAATATAGAAGTGGGTCACGGCTTTTTTCTAGTATTGTCCTGCGTGTACTGTGAATGCTCGTGTCTTTTTAACTGACTTGAAAAAGAAGGAGGTTATCAATTCGTCTGTAACTACGCCAATTATTATAAATCGATTTTTAAGACTCTTTTTATTTGATAGATCATACTTCAAAGGCGGCCCCATATAATTTATGTCGAAATTGCTTCAGGAGTTTGGTAAAAAAAATTAAATAACTGAAAAAAAAAATGTTATACAAGTCAACGAATTAGCGTATGCTGGTTTCTTGTGACTTTAAAGTGGTGTCTTAATAATTTACGTAGTATAACTATTCCTTCATGGATTTGAATGACAGGAAATTGATATTAAAAAGCGAAAAATAACGAACCTTTTTTACAAAAAAGTCAACCTCCTTCTAAAACTAAAAAGTGAAAAATAGTTTTCTAAATGCGAAGAGACCTTTGTCCTGCAGTGGAACAATTTTACAATAAGCTGGTATATTGTTCCACAATTTCTGTCATTTTTAAGCTTTCTTACGGAAAGGGTATCAAACGGGATTGTATATTAAGACTCCGCTGTCTATATCTTTTGAACCGTAATAGGTGGACATTTAAAATTCTCGCAGAGTATGTAATATATTATGTTGCTATGGCTATTAAAACAACAAATAATAACAATAAAATAAAGTTACAAATTAAAAGCTTTCCCCATATTAACGTGTTTTTTTATAGTATAATTTTTTTTAACTTGGTTCTGGAACCCCTACGGACCCACGGGTGTTTTTTAATATTCTCAGTCGAAATTAATCTTTAAATAATGAGACTAAAGAATCATTCAGTAATAAATAAATCAACCACAAATTGCCAAAAATGAATTGAACAAAACTTTGATTTTCCTTTGAAGGAGATTTCGCTACCCGTCCATCAACTGCGACAATGATTTCATCGATGCGAAATCACTGCAAACTCGATGTAAAGTCAGTAGGTACAAACGAGACGTCAAACGTTACGGAGTTCGGTGAAATAGCTCCTGTCAACGTTGTTTCCGAATATGACATGGGGGCTTCGCGAATTTGTCGAACACTTTTCGACGAAACGGGTGGTGCAGTAGCTAAACGATTGGCTACTGCGCTGCATCTCGCGGGTACGATACCGGCACAGCACAAATATTTTTACGGCATACTGTTAGTTGTTTGTGTATGTCAGTTTAGATTTGAAAACGCACCTACTAGAGAAAGGACTTTCCTAAAGTGGGGGGCATCGTTTTTGAAAACATCTTTAGCCACGCTGAGTGGTTTGGTTGGTTGGTTGGTTTGGTTGAGTGGTTTGGTTGTTAGTGTTTTGGTTTGGTTGTTGGTTGAACTTGAGCGTTCGCGTCACCGACATGCTAATGTGACCGCCTTACTAGCATGCTTATTACACCGCGTCTCTGACATGCTGATCTGATTTTCACACCAACATGCTATTGCGTCCGCGTCACCATCATGCATACTAGAGCGGGTCACTGACGTTCTAATGCGACGGCGTCACCAACATCCTAATGTGACCGCTTAATCGGCATGCTTATTAAATTCGCGTCACCGACATGTCGATCTGACAATCTCACTGACATGCTATTGCGTCCACGTCCCCAACATGCGTACTATACCGCATCACCGACATTCTAATGTGACGGCGTCACCGACATACTAATGTGACGTATTGCGCTAGACCGGCGATATTTAGTCAATAGTTAACAGTTCTGTCGGCATGACATCCGGTTTTTTTATGAATAATAAAAGTTAGGAAAATATCTTCATACCAAGTAACTCAGCAATTTTCTTCTAATTAAATGAAATTCTTTCATACTACGTCTTCCATTTTGTTACAAAAGCGCCGTCTTAGCACTCCTGTACGCGTACAGTAGTCCCTACTCAATTATCGCAGGTGATAGGTCTCGTCCCGGGGGCCTAAGATTGCGCACACATTGGCAAATTCACGCCTAACATTCATGTTACCCCTGATTCACATGAACGGAACCGATTTGCCGAGTTTATGCACCCTAGGAGACTACGATTCATTCCTGTTTATCGATGTATCTCGGCTTCACATGCTTTCCGAGGCACGGAATTTTCATAGCGATGCCCCGTCTACATCAACTTAGTTCTACATATATATAAGAAGATTATATGTAGCTATGTTTAAAGCTTATAAAATATTGAATAAAATTGGTGGACATAGCTTTTCATGATTAAAAAAATTTTATGACTTCAAGTCACACATATTTTTACACTAGCTGCTGCCAGCGATTTCGTTCGCGTGGTTTATTTCACCCGCATCAAGTTCGGTTTTACTGCTCCTCTACCGTGTGTCGTAGCGTGATGTTATATAGCCTATAAATCCTCGATAAATGAACTATCCAACACAAAAATATTTTTTCAATTTCAACCAGTAGTTCCTGAGATTAGCGCGTTCAACCAACCAAACAAACAAACAAACTCCTCAGCTTTATAATATTATTAGTATAGATTAAATTATGGTGAATTCTTTTTTAATTTCTTATTATAATGTTTTACGTCGGAAAGATAATTTGCACCTTTCATAGTATCTCTTCGCCATCTTTGATTACCTGGTAGAGAATGCCTAAGGCATTAAGTCCGCTTTTATATTTTTATTATAACGCGTATTATGCTTTGAACATATTTTTTTGCATCTTGTCTGTGAAGTTTCGCCATTTAATTAAAATAGGCTCTGAAAAAAATATTTCATTTGCATGTTGCACCTTTAATAAGCAAAGTTACGCCAAGCCGTAAGTTCAATAGAAAAGTATACTAAAGTAACCAACCCACTTTATTATTCAAAATAAATTACCTACCATTCAAACTACGCGTATCTCGAAAATTATAGGGTAACAAATCCATAAAACACAGTACAGTGTAATATTAATTGATCACTAGTAATTCGGTCGCTGTCACTTTGAGCGTCAATTACTGGCCCAGATTCGATTGTTGAGTCAGTCAGAAAAACGGACGGGGGTGGCCGACTAGGCGCCACTTTTTTGGTTACGCCCGACTTTAGACTCTTAAATTTAATATAATTATTATCGCACGCACGGGCACCGTACATTTTCCCGGATAAAAAGCATATGTGCTATTCCAGATTATAATATATCTCTGTGCCAAATTTCATCCAGATCCGTTCAGCCGTTTAAGCGTGAGAGAGTAACAAACATCCATCCATCCTCGCAAACTTCCGATTTTTAAAACGATTTTTTTGTCGGCTAGAATGAAATATAGTACACGGCCGACAGAAAATCGGTCAAAATGTCGGTCGCGAGCGGAGAGACTATGTAGGTGTAAAACACTACTACTGCCCACGACTTTGTCCACGTGGTATTTTCGCCCACGTTTAGTTACGTCTTTGGTTAATAATTAAAGCCTATACTATTTCTTATGAATCTGGCTATCATAATTATATATTATGGAAGTCGGCGGCTTTGGTTCTGTTTGTTGTTTTGTATTGCCACCAACTTCCAAAGCTTTTTTTTTGTTCTGCATGGGGAATCACCAAATGACTTCTCCCCTGAGCTCGTTGACTTCCAAAGCTAAAGTTATTTTTCACTTTTTAGTTTTTGAAGGAGGTTGACATTTTTGTTTAAATGGATTTTATTTTTCGCTTTTTAGTATCAATTTCCTGTCATCCAAATCCATAAGGGAACAGTTATACTACGTAAATTAACAAGACACCACTTAAAAGTCACAAGAAAGCAAAATACGCTAATTTGTTTACTTGGATGACATATTTTTTTCAGTTTTACCAAATTACTGATCTGATTTCGATACAATTAATATGGGACCACCTTTGAAGTATACCCTATCAAACAAAGAAAGAATCATCAAAATCGATTCATAATTGGCGGAGTTATCGCATAACACACATACAAAAAATAAAAAAATACCACTACCATTACCAATAAAAATAAAAAATATAAAAAAATACTCACGCCTGTATTCCCCGAAGGGTTAGGCAGAGGTGTAACAATGTACACCCACAGTTCGCCGGTATATTTAGGTCCCATGTAATAAGGGGCGAGCCTATTGCCATTAACCGGGCACAAATCCTAACTCCGAGCTGCTACTGAGAATTTCATAGAAAAACCCAATAACACTTTTTGCTCGACCTGGGAATCGAACCCAAGACCTCTAGCGTAACAGTCGCGCTTAGGAACACTAGGCTACCGAGGCAGTTAAAAAAAAAATTAATAAAAAAAATATGTAAAATAAAATATAAATTAATAAAAATTAAAATTCTTCTAATAAAAATTCGTTACCAATAAAAATAAAAATATCCTTCTTTTTAAGTCGGTTAAAAAAAAGTTTATCCAATCTGACTGGCAGGTCCGGATATTAGTGCGATTAAACAAACAAGCAAAAAATCTCTTCAGCTTTATTATATTAGTAATGGTAATGAATACGCGACTGCTACACTAGAGGTCCTGGGTTCGATTCCCAAGTCGAGCAAAGTGTTATTGGGTTTTCTATGAAATTCTCAGCAGCAGCTCGGAGTTAAGATTGGTGCCCGGTTAATGGCAATAGGCTCGCCCCCAATTACATGGGATATAAAACATACCGGCGGACTGTGGATGTACATTGATACAACTCCGCCCAATCCTTCGGGGAATTCAGGCGTGATGATATTATGTATGTATGTGATAATGAATACTCACTGGCACACAAACTTCTTCTATGTAAGATGAGTTATGTACAACTGGTTTTAAACTCAAAGTGTATGAGTCCAGTACAGAACACAGATCCTGTCCCTCTGTCAGCGGATTGTGTTCCACGATAGCAGACAGTTGAGGAAACCAGAGCCTTAGGACGTTGTACCTGGAAATTAAAAATGGTGACTATATTATTTTGGTTCTTGTAAATGGTTGGATGTGATGGATGGCAAACAAGCAGACTGCCCTTAAAGGGGGCCGTTGTTCTTGTACCATCATACCATAACGCCTGCATTCCCCGGAGGGTTAGGCAGAGGTGTACCAATGTGCACCCACAGTTCGCCGGTATAGTTTAGGTCCCATGTAATAGGGGGCGAGCCCATTGCCATTAACCGGGCACAAATCCTAACTCCGAGCTGCTACTGAGAATTTCATAGAAAAACCCAGTAACACTTTGCTCGACCTGGGCATCGAACCCAAGACCTCTAGCGTAGCAGTCGCACCTGGCACCACTAGGCTACCGAGGCAGTTCTTGTATTTTTTGGGAGTGTCCTTATTCTATCTAATCTTGCCTTTTTGTCTTTTCTCTCAATCTGAAATTTGTCGCCTATAGTAAGTATAGTAGTCGCCATGAGTCGTGAGCACAAACGTCAAGTAAATTTTTGGATATTTGGATTCCTTTCTGGGTTTTTGGGCCGCAGACGCTGCATGCGATTGGTCCGTCAGTCGGACACATCGCGTGCATCGTCGGCACCCCAAAAAAACCCATAAAAGAACGCAAAAACCCGAAAATTAAGTAGACGTTTGTGCTCACGACTCGTGATGGGTACTCTATCTTGTAAGTGGTCTGATAACATAACACATAACATACCATCACGCCTGTATTCCCCGAAGGGTTAGGCAGAGGTGTAACAAGGTACACCCACAGTTCGCCGGTACGTTTAGGTCCCATGTAATAGGGGGCGCGCCTATTGCCATTAACCGGGCACAAATCCAAACTCCGAGCTGTTACTAAGAATGTCATAGAAAAACCCAATAACACTTTTTGCTCGACCTGGGAATCGAACCCAAGACTTCTAGCGTAGCAGTCGCGCTTAGGACCACTAGGCTAACGAAGCAATTACTCTCTCAGTACACTCTTAAGGAATAATACTCACATAGCCATAATAACAAAATTTGTGAAACACGTCATTGCCAGGTGCACTACCAGCGGTTTCTGGAACATCGGCTTGACGTTGTAAAGACCTTCTACTATTTGATGCCGTATATTCGTCTGCGCGTGGTGTTCTGGAGTCTCATCTATTGAGTGCTTGTTCTTGTCCTTCCATATATTGTAGTACTGGAATGAAAGAAGGAAATGACTCGTACAATGAAATTACAATGATGTTTGTCTTTTTTGACCCCCTACGCAAGATGGGGTGTTATAAGTTTGACATGTCTGTGTGTGGTATGTCTGTCTGTGGCATCGTAGCTCCCGAACGCATGAACCGATTTTGATTTTTTTTTGTTTGAAAGGTGAATTAATCGGGAGTGTTCTTAGCTTATGTTTGATGGAAATCGGTTCAACGGTTTCAAAGTAATCAGCCCTTTTCCTAGCTGCGGTAGGGATTACTATTTTACTGTCGGGGGTTACATATTTTTTTTTTATTTTGTTATCTTAATAGCTTTCTCTAGTGTCTCCTCGCGATGGATACGTTAACGCTAACGAGGCAGTTTAAATTGTATGAAAATGTTTAGATTTTCTAACTTCTACCACTGTCTTCATCTGTTCATCTACATAGACTTAAGAAATAATTAATTAATTAATTAGAATTAAGTCAAAGTCTTACGTTATAATGCGGGAACATAAAAACGGAATTAAATCATCAGATGTGTCAAGCTAGATCGATGGATATTGCAAGTGGTCATTTCTAAAAGTACCGTTTGGATTACGATTTTTTTTTACTAATAGGAACTACACTATTCCTTAGTGTCATGGATATGTTTAACAGACTTGACATCCACGCAGAAGAGATCTCGAACAGTAGCTAGTAATCAATAAAAATACAGGTAATTCTGTGAACACCGCAACAAAACTAGGGCAACTTTACCATGACATAACAACGATACAGAATCAGGAAATATCGTCATAATAAGTAGAGTTTCCACATATTTATCGATGTAATAACTCAACTTGACGATGCGAACGAATGGTGGAATAATTTTTACAAATGGATACAATATTACACGCACTACGTATCGTGGGTTTGTGCAGAAGTTTCATTCTGTTTCAACATCATATCAGCCTAAAGCCGTCCACTTCTGTACGTAGGCGTCCCCCAAAGAGCGTCAATCATCCTGGACCTAGGCAGCCCGCATCCATCCTCCATCCACACTTAACGAAACCGATTGTGGTTTCTGCCTACCCCATGGGAAAAAGGCGTAAGTTAACGATTGTATGTATGTACAACTGAAAGTTACATGTTATGCCCAACATAGCGATATTTGTTTTGTTTCGGACTATACCTGGGAACTTTTGGTTACGGGAACATTGAAGGTTAAAGTTATGTTTTCTTATATTTTTTACTTATATTTTTTACGACAGCAAGTTTAATGTACCAACGTACACCCATAGTTCGCCGGCATGGTTAGGTGCCATGTTATAGATGGCGAGTCGATTGGCAATAACCGGGCACAAATCAAAACTCCGACCTGCTACTGAGAATCTCATAGAAAAACTCAATAACACTTTTTGATCTACCTGGGAATCGAACCCAAGACCTTTAGCGTAGCAGTCTCGCTAGACTAACGAGGCCAATGAGGCATGAGTATGTATGTAAGTTTTAATGTTATTACTAAATATTAAAAACCTCTACGAACCCTCTATTGCTGCTTGCACCTTTAAGTACAATGTATTGCGTGACTCACACAATGATTTTCCAGGCTAACAATAAAAGTCATTTCCCAGCAATAATTTCCGCTCAATGTTACTTAGTTTAATGATCAGTATGAGTTGTTAACGGCCACGTAATGTGTGTTTTTACTCCCAGTATAATCGTAAATTCGGTATGGAGCGGTAAATAGTTTTTTTTTTTTTTTGGGGGGTGGGAAATCATCAAATAACTTCTCCCGCCCTGGGCGGGGCGGGAGGAACTGTCAGACTTTTACTGACCAAAACCCACCCATGTTCCTTCTTGTGCCCTTTGCGTTCCGGGGGCGCGGTATCTCTTACGAACAACCCGCAGCCCCGGCAGGCATCGGCCCTGCGTGGCCCCTTGACAATTTGCTGACATCTCTTTAAGGCGCGCGTGGAACACGAACGCGCCGTCGACGCGGCCTGTCGTTAAAATGTTTAGACCTTCTGATTTTCTTATGTTGTGTCATAGATATCTAATAGATAGTATGTTATAATCGCTGGATATTCCCACCATAATATTAACTGGTTTTATTGACGAGGTTTTCCTTGCAACTGGCCATTTGGTTAATGATGTAATCTCTTTCTTCTAGAAAGATCTAGAAGAAAACAGTTGCCAGTATGTTTTGGACGTTTCGTGGTAAGACGTTTACATTATTTTAAATCCATTCTAATTTTATAGAAGTAAAGTAATTCTGTCTGTCTGTTTGTTGCGCTTTCACGCCTAAATCGCTGAACCGATTTTGATGAAATTCGGTACAGAGATATGTTAGACCTTGGAGTAGGACTTGAACTACCTTTACCTAGTTTGTAACAGGAGATGAACGTTTGTATGGGAGTCCGTCATTTAAAAAAAAATAAAACCACGTAATTATGTGTTTAGGCATTTGATAAAAAATAAAAATGCATTTGTTCAAACGCTCTTTAAAGTCAAATCATTTATTTCAACTAGACCTTTAAAAGGCACTTTTGAACGTCAATTACATATTAAAATTAAAAATATTGAATCTAGTTGCCTATTCCAGAAGGTAGTTTCGTATGGAGAAGAACGGGCAAGAAACTCCATACATACTCTTTTAAAACAAAATATTACAATAAGTTGTACAATTCCATAAAACTATACTGATGTCAAAACGATCTATCAAAAATAAAAGTTACTCAAAGTACTGCAATACGTACTCAGTGCTACAAATTAGCAATGAAAGCTAAATTAACTGAGCTTTCGAAATATGGGTATCTTAATAATCAAAAAGGCTGCCTAAAGTAACTATTCCAAGCGGCCAAAGTCGCGAGCAAAAGCTAGTATTGAACAAGAAAACAAAACAACGATTTTTTATCAATTACTTATCTGATCCAATACAAACATTGAACCCAAAGTACCTGCAGTCTTTTCAATAATTTGTAAGTAACTTTCCAATTTCAATAAAATGAAAAAGCAATCTTCATACACTTTTTAAAACACCTTTTGTGTGAAAAGTTTCAGTTCAAACATAATGATGTACTTCAAATTAAAATAAACAAGAATTTGAAAAGTGGAAAAGGTAGGGATTAATTTTAGACTTGACTTTAAATGGGATTGTCAAGCTGCACGTTGGGTGACAGCAGCTGTCAGATTTTATATAAAATTCTAGCTTTTACTCACTACTTACCTCGTTTGCGTAGTGGTCCTAAGCGCGACTGGTACGATAGAGGTCTTGGGTTCGATTCCCAGGTCAAGCAAAGGTTTTTCTATGAAATTCTTAGTAGTAGCTCGGAGCTAGGATTTGTGTCCGGTTAATTGCAATAGACTCGCCCGCTATTACATGAGACCTAAAAATGCCAGCGAACTGTGGGTGTACATTGGTACACTTCTGCCTAACCTTTCGGGGAATACAGGCGTGATGGTATGTACCCGCGACTTCGTCTGGTTTAAAAGCGAATTTGTTCATATCTGTCATCTACCTACCTGTTAAATACTTTCATAAGTCAGATAGTTTTCGTGTCTAGTCAATGGGTGAATGACTTTTATAAAGTAATGTCACCTTCGATAGCTCGCGATTTCGCGTGCATACAAACTTCAAAGTTTTGACCACCTTAGTCCAAATTTTAATGGTACATAGGTGAAATCTTTTACAAATAATTTTTCTATTTTATATTAGATATTATTCTTTATTCATTCTATTAAAATTACATTTACAAAAAGTAAATCTTTGCGTTGTCTATCCATCAATCAGTCAGTCACAATTACATAACATACCATCACACCTGTATTCCTCGAAGGGTTAGGTTAGGTTATGTAATGTACACCCACAGTTCGCCGGTATGTTTAGGTCTCATGTAATAGGGGGCGAGCCTATTTCTATTAACCGGGCACAAATCCTAACACCGAGCTGCTACTGGGAATTTCATAGATAACCTCAATAACATTTTTTGCTTGACCTGAGAATCTAACGCAAGACCTCTAGCATAGCAGTCGTGCTTAGGACCACTAGACTAACGAGGCAGTAATAATTATTTTAATAAATAAAAAACCGAGCTAAATAAGATAGATATAGCAATTTAATTGAAAAATTATTTATTCTGTAGAAACAAACTAAACGCACACATAATTAAAACTGACCAATAATTAAAAATAGGCCATACGCTCTATCAGTCCCCACACCAACCGATCGATTACTGTCAACACAATACCAGTATAATTACATAACAGATTGTAATTAAAATAAGCCAATTTATCATTATTTTGAGTTCAATGAACTCTTCAACGTCGGTAGCAAAATGAAAAGTGACAACGATATTTGGAAAATTGAAATATATTAACGTGCACTCAATCTTAATATTTTAATAAAGTATATTTTATATTAAAATTGCTTTACCAATTCTGAGATAACATTATTTAAAATGTACAGTTAAATATTAGAGTGCTAAGTGCAAAATGTTTTTTTAAAATTAATTTGCAAATGTTTTAAAAGACTTTAGAACTGCGATATTATATTTCAAGAATTTAATTTACAATGTACAACGATTGGAAGTTAATTAAAATGGGTACCTACGTTTGACATCTAATGACTTATAACCGGCCGTCAAAAATTAATAAAGCAGAAAATTCTACAGTGTTAAAGATAATGACAATTTAATAAATAGTGATGATGATTCGCCTCGTTGGCCTAGTGGTCTTAAGCGCGACTGCTATACTAGTGGTCTTGTGTTCGATTCCAAGGTCGAGCAAAGTATTATTGGGTTTTCCTACGAAATTCTCAATAGCAGCTTAGAGTCAGAATTTGTGACCGGTTAATGGCAATAGGCTCGCCCCTTATTACATGGGACTTAAAAACATACCGGCGAACTGTGGGTGTACATTGGTATACCTCTGCCTAACCCTTCGGGGAATACAGGCGTGATGGTATGTTTTGTGATGATAATTAAGAAAATATCATTCCCATCTTATTTCCAGCGTAATAAATTTTGATCAACATATAATGTTAAACTATGCCGCAATTGAAAAATACGTAAGAATAATTGAATGAAGTTTGCTACCTAGATAAATCTCCAATAACACTACCCTATTGGTTACTGCAGGACAAAGGCCCTATTTTATGCAGAGAAGGCACAAGTATTGAACACCACGCTCTGTGCGACTCCAGACTTAGGTACCTACATAACTTAATTATAAATCTAAGATGTCAGTGATATCCAAGTAAAACTTAGGAAGAAAATACCTGAAAAACACAGAGTAAAAAAATATACAAGTAAAAGATTTACGTACTGTGATTGTCAACTAAAAACTCTTACCGGATAAGTCTCAGCTGGTTTTCCTGTGTTCTCTCTATATATTTTAATCAGTATCTCCCTTGCTTCATCATACTTTTGCTGCGTAAGCAAATATTTGGGGCTCTCCGGTAGACAGAACACGTACATCAAAAAGGCTCCCAACGCCCATAACGACATGATGTAAAGATAAAAATTCCATGTGTTGAGCACTGGAAGGTTAAAAACGTCGGTATTACTTCAAACGTGAAGAGCCAAGTGTCGGCACAATTACGGGTTAAAAAAGATTGAGAAAAATCCTTTTTTTGAGCCCAACCCTTTGTTGCCGGGATTTATTGTGGGAGGTCCAAGCAAACATGCTTAGTAACTTAACCTGGAGTGTGTTATGTTGGTACTTTTAGGCTTAGTGCGGTGTTAGTCGTCTCGTTGAAGGTAGAGCTTTCTTTGTGTGAATATAAAACGAGGATGGAGGTCTAACAATAGTGGACATTATGGCATTTTCTTTTCTTTTTTATGTAAAAAAAACGTTACTTCATGAAAAGATTCTTCCAAGGAGATGAATAAGTACAGATATGTAGTTGCGTTTTTACAAATTCAAACTTAGAACAGCTATATATTTGCGTGTACAGTCATTGCACTTTTTAGACAGACCTCTCTTTTATTTTATAGGGTCAGGTATAGCAGCCTCCACGCCACTGCGCGTCATCGGTCCGACAGACAGACCAATGACGTGCAGCGTCGGCGACCCAAAAAACCGAGAAAGGAACCCAAAAATTAACTTGACGATTATGCTCACGACTCGTGGCAGCTACTATAATCCAGAGCACTGACTGTAGGTACGTAATATGAGAAGTAAAAAAAGTTGTCCAAAATGTATAGCAGCCTATTATTGTCCCACTTCAGGGCAAAGGACTCTTCTCTTACAGAGAAGGCACGAGCAGTGATATCCACGTTTGCTCAAGGCGGATTGCCGATTTCAGGCTTATATTCATTATTAGTCCAGGTTTCCTCATGATGTTCTCCTTCAGCAATGTCAGCAATGTCCAAGACAAACTTAGGAAGTTAATATTAATTGAAAAAGTCGCATTGGTACTTGCCCTGTATCAAAGTCGCATGAGAGTTGAGCCTTTTCACTGATCCATCACAACAGAATATAATTAGTTAATTATAAGCCAAAGAAACGGAAAATATTCCAAAAAAATATGGACTTACCAAATTTTCCGTTGAAAAAAGAATACTTCCAGTCATTAGTTAGGATCGCCCACGACATAGCAGCTATGACTACGTGGGAGACGGCAATGAATGAAGACTGGCATAGCAACATCCGATCCCTGATGCTGGAGTAGGAGAACTCAGCAGTTAATGATACACAGGCACTGAAGGCTGTGGCATATCTGAAGAGAAAATATAAAAATATATTATTTTAATTATGGTACAGACAGCGTCATCAACTGGTAACCCCCTTTTCGAACAAATATTGTGCAAGAAGGATAACTAATTGATGACGCTGTCTGTACTGGCTTCTGCACGCGTCAATATTGATAATTATATCCCAGAGATTTTTTTCCGGAATAAAAAGCCTATTTCCTATTCCAGATTATAATCTATATCTGTGTCAAATTTCATCCTGATCCGTTCAGCCGTTTATGAGTGAAAGAGTAACAGACATCCATACGTCAATCCATTCTCACAAACTTTCTCATTTATAATATTAGTAGGATGGATTTTTTTGGTTTATAACTTGTAGGTTAAGCCTGAAACTAAAAGCTTCGTTTGAAAGCCAGACAAATAGCAGCCAAGTCCTGAGATCAACAATTTTCTATTGTGACGAAATAATTACAGAAAAGCTTAAAACATTATTCTTTGTTTTAAAACAATGCTAAAAATTCCAAGTCTGGACTCGTAGACAAAAAAGGCTGAGAAAACTTACTGAATAAAGGTTCAAGACATGTCTGAAGAAAACTTAGTCTAGATATTAATTTTATTATAACAAGAGAAACTTCTCAGACCGTGGAAATTGGTCTTTGGTTAAGTTCAATGTGATTGTACATAAGTACATACAACCTGTAACATATTAAACTACTTGTGCAAGTATATCGTTACGTGTGTACCCTATTTGCTAATATAGAAGCAATAAGAATAATATATCCAAGATTAAGTAAAAACTTAATTAAAAAGAGTGTCCGTTAAGTTTCTTACTCTGTCTTTCTCCGTGGAGACCTACCTACGTTTTGGAACTAACTAACTGACCGATTCTTTAACAATACAAAAGTGCCAGTAAATGTTTAATTAGAAAATCAATAAGTAAACAATATAAATAAATAAATAATAATGTAATAAATAAATAAATAAGTCAAATAAATACAGTTTGTCTTTCACTTTACAAACTCCAAAATATTTAATAAATTGAATAAATAATCCAATCGCGATTGAACGCGTCCATTAATAACGTTATTGATTCCGTAAATTAATTATCTATCCTAATATTATAAAGAGGAAAGATTTTTGTTTGTTTGTTCGTAACGAATAGGCTCCGAAACTACTGGACCCATTTTAACCAATGTTTCACCAAGAAATAGAGCTACATTACTCCTGAGTAACATAGGCTATATAACATAACGCTACGACCTAGGAGAGCGGAGTAGTAACGGAAGACGTAAATTAACGGGTGAAATAAGATATTTCTACCAAAAGCGAACTTTTCTCTCAAACTTATTAATCTAAGGGGTTATTCATCAATCGTCAGATAAGTCTCATGTATTATCTAAAGGTTGAAAACTCACCCCTTAGATCTGGTTTTCAATCGTTAGATCGATGAGAATTCTCTGTCGATTGATAAATCGGCCCTAAATAAATAACGTAATTTTGAAAAAGTATACTTACAACAATCCTTCAAAAAACTTTGCGGCAGCAAGTACATCGAATGTCTGACTAGAACCACCAATCAGTTGGAAAATAAACAGTCCAAGAAAACCAACTCCTAAAAATATTTTTCTCCCAAAAGCATCTGTCAGGAAACCAGCGACCACTGAGGATAGCAACATTCCTGAAAACCAATCATTTCAAGTTAAAATAAAGAAACGTTGTATAAGTTGCAGTCAAAGCTCTTAACCAGTCAAACCTATTTTTGACTGTTTTTTTTTTTTCAATTGAAAGTAGTTTTGACTGCAACATATTGTATAGTACAAACGCACTTACAATACAGGAGACATACCTTTATAGTTGGTAAAAAAGAAACCAAGCATGCAGGAGATTATTATAGTGCACAAGTGTGTGCACAAACACAGGTGCACTCCATCTTCTCTCACTCTCATAGCCCGATGGGATGGCAACCCGAAACGATCGGACAAGACCAACGGATTTACATGCTTTCCAAGGCACGAGGGTGTTACACCATTAACTTACAACCGGCTGCTACTGAGAAATTCTAAATGGGAAAATACAATAACATTTTTTTCCCTTCTCTTTCCTCTCAACTTTTTTTTTTTTTCCACCTGGTAATCGAACCCTGCACCTCACGCTCAGCAGTTGCTCGCAACCACAAGACCCACGGGGCAGCCAAAATAACCCAACCCGGAAAATAGAATTACTTAGGCAATTAACTAGTCCACCAAGTCTTTCCTAATTCCCTTTGGTTGATAGTATTGGAACATTCGATACCCCAAGCTTCATATATCATGCATTTCTATCGATCGCCGTCGGTTCACTGCTTCTACGTTCGACCTCCGGGCATGTCTCTTCAGCAATAAATTTATAGCCAGGTGGTAGTTTTCCATTAGCAAACATAACTCTTGCTACTGTTTTCCTCTTTTCTTATACTTTTGTGATGTTTTCCGTAGTATTGGAAACTAGGTTCTGTTAGGTGTTAAGTTACGTCTTTGGTTTCTGTTCCACTCCCATGTATCGTAGTGTATGTTATGTAATAATGTAGTAATGTTATGTAGCGTATGTTAATTAGGGATAATGTGGCATTCAAGTAGTGAAAGAATTTTTGAAATCGTTCCAGTAGTTTTTAAGTTTATTCGTTTTATACATACATACAAATCTTTCTTCTTTATAATATCAATGTAGAATTTATAGATATAAGTATAGCCTATGCACTTGTCGGTAACATAGCTCTCTATATTTGAACTACCTACTAATACCTAAGTGAACCTAAGTAAGTAAGTAGATGATGAGGTAACTAATTACCTCATCATCTACTTAGCCTTTTCCCAACTATGTTGGGGTCGGCTTCCAGTCTAACCGGATGCAGCTGAATACCAGTATTTTACATGGAGCGACTGCCTATCTGACCTCCTTAACCCAGTTACTGGGCAAGACGATAACTCTTGGTTAAAGTGGTTGTCAGACTTCCTGGCTTCTGACCATCCGTAACGACAAAGATCTACAAATGACAGCCGGGACCAATGGCTTTACGTGCTTTCCGAGACACGGGGGTTCCACAAGACCAACTTCCAAACTCCGGGCTGCTACTGAGCTGATCCTAATGGAAAAACACAATAACACTTTTTGCCCGACCTGGGAATCGAACCCGGGACCCCACGCTCATCAGTCGCGCTTGCAACCACGTGACCAACGGGGCTTAGTTACCTCAAACAAAGAAGAAAAAAAATAGAAAACTAACATTACCTTTTATTAATTATTTTATATAACAAATATAAATATTTGTTTGAAATTTGGATAAAATTCAATCAAATTATAGATGAAAAAGTAAACATATTTTTTTCGTTATTAAACTGAGTTTCTCTTAAAACGAGTCAACTCATTACGTCTACCTAAATCAATTTAAAAGATTAATGTTTATGTATCAGAGTAATTAAAAAAAATGTTAAACTTATTCCAATTACTTTGAAAAAATTAGAGTCAAATCCCCGGATCACCGTGTACTGGAAATACGCCTAAAATACTGCCAACATTGCCACGTTGTATGGAAATACTTAGCCTACGGCTAAGAGACAACCCGACCCTTGGGTCACAGAAACTGTCAAAACCGTTCGGCCGATTCTTTCAAAATTAAAATTAAGAAAAAAGTATAAGACGAAGTAGTAGTAGTAGAAGAAGAAGAAGTAGCAACTGCCTCGGTAGCCTAGTGGTCCTAAGTGCGACTGCTACGCTAGAGGTCTTGGGTTCGATGCCCAGGTCGAGCAAAAAGTGTTATTGGGTTTTTCTATGAAATTCTCAGTAGCAGCTCGGAGTTTGAATTTGTGCCCGGTTAATGGCAATAGGCTCGCCCCCTATTACATGGGACCTGAACATACCGGCGAACTTTGGGTGTACATTGGTACACCTCTGCCTAACCATGCGGGGAATAAAGGCGTGATGGTATGTAAAAAAAAGTATTCTGGTACCTACATTCTGGCAGAATTAAACTTACCAACATACGGCATAGCATTCAGCAGCCCCTTTTGCAACAAATCCATCTGCAAGTCACATTCTGCACTTGGAAGTAAATAAGCTGTGGTGCTGCTAGCCAAGATTCCAGCCATAAACCCAAAAAATGCTATAAACAATAGCTTTATATGAAATCTTCCAAAAGTACACGCTACGAGAGCTGCGTCGATTTCCTTCATCGGCGTTTTCCATTCTTCACGGGCTTTGGCTGAAAATAATAAATAATAATGAACAATAACACTTAATCGCTCCCGTTGGGCGATTGGATAAAACGCTTGATTCGGAAAACGGTACTCCTATATAAAGAGATTCCTTTCTCAGGAGCCCTGACCATAGGTAGATTGGATCATGTTCCCGACGTAGTAAATGTTTAATTTTATATTAATATTTAAAAATGTAATTTATATTAATATGTTATGAAGACAGGAATCATAATATCAGCCTATTATTATCCCACAGCAAGGCAGAGGCCTTCTCTCTTACAGAAAAGGCACGAGCATTGATCACAGCACTTGCTCAAGGCAGATAGGCAATTAAAGTCTTATATTTATTATATGTCCGGGTTTCCTCACGATGCTTTTCTCTTCGAATGTCAATGATGTTAAAGATAAACTTAGAAAGTACATATGAATTGAAACATGCGCATTGGTACTTGCCCATGCATGAGGCGGCCGCCTTTACGAAGACTAATTTTTTACCCGACTGTATTCGAGACTAAAAAGAGGGTTTTTGGTTGAAACGTCTGTCTCTCTGTTCCATATAAGGCTTTTAAATAAGCAAAAGGATAAAACAAATGAATTCTCGTTGGATTCTTAACTAACACTGGCTTTCAGATTTAAAAAAAATACAAGATGGCGGATTCTAACGGCCTTTATGTGTATCCGTTTGATTTGGAATTTTCTAATTACTTTATTTTAATTATTGTTAATCAAAAATATGTCCATCTAACATATTTATTTGTAGATCAATACATTCCTATAATTACAAGCTTCGAAAATAATTGAACCTTCAATTTGTATATAATTACCTCGTCCTCGGACTGTCTGAGTATTTTATAATTAAGTACTACTCTCCCCACGACTTAGTCCGCGTGTTTTTTCCCCTACATCAAACTAAATACATCTTTGTTTACTGCTCCGCTCTCGAGTGTCGTAGCGTGACGTTCGATAGCCTATACTATTCCTCATAAATCGGGCTATCATATATAAAATGTTTTTTCCAATACGACTGGCAGTTTTAGATATTAGCGCGTTTCAACAAACCAACTCAGTGCCAAAATTCTGCTAATTCCGTTCAGCCGTTTACCCGTGGAAGAGTAACAAAATACATCCATTTTCACAAACTTTCTCGTCTATAACAGTAGTAAGAGTATTACTATTTGACTTCAGACAAGATTCCGATAAGACCACCAAATGAAGAAAATATAAAACATAAAGGCTATAATATCAGCGAGTAATGCTTGTGTCAATATCAGAAAACATTATGAAAGATTGTATTTTCGCCGAACACAGACAAGAAGCAAATAGTTGGAATCGTCTAAGAAAATAGCTGGAACAATATTTTCGATGTAATAGGAACAGAAGGGAACATAAAAGATCTTCTAAGTTATGAAAGCGTTTGTCTTATACATGGTATACACGATCTTCGGTTTAATTATAAATGATTCGATATCAAAGTATACCTTTACAAAGGAATTTTGATTAAAATTCTGTATCTAATTCCAGTAAATAATTTGCTTTAAGAACAGCCTGGTTGTAGATCGAATAGTTATTTGGCTAAGGATTTAATAAAAGGCATTTAATCTTTATCAGATTAAAATGCTTCTCTAAAACCTTTTGTTAATTACTGAAAACATTCGTGGGCTAGGCGTCTTTCGGGCCGGGCCGCATTGCGTTTGTATGAAACTGCGTCAAGTAACAGGTTTGAGAATGGAATTTTGGGGCCCGACGCGCCCCTATTGAACACCAAGCTTTACAACAAAATTAATGTAGGTATCAGAGAAAAAATTAAAAAGTTTTTATTCGAATCATAAATCAATTCTTATAAAAATTCAGGCAGTTAAGAATAAAAATCTATAATGTCAAAAATGACGTCCAAATAAAAAAGTAAATTTTGCACAAAAAAAACAAAGAGGAAATTTTTAATAGGCAATAAAATATAACATCGGAAGCCTTTAAAGGCATAGGACAATGGAGTGGGTATACAGACTTAGTACGGACATGAACGTGCGGAACCCGCCCCCTTTCGACCAAATACTAAAGAAATTGATAAAGGCGTTAATCAAGCCCGAAACTTTGAAACAAGACTTGTTCTTCGCTTTACTCCTCAATGTGATCAAAGAAAATGATTTTGTACACATAGGGAACACAGATATCGATGTTGTTAATTTGATACTAGAGAAGAGAAGGAATCGCCGTGAAGTATATCAAATATCCGTTGTTTTGTACCCGTTTATAGACACGCCAGCGAATATAATAGTGTGTGCTCTGAATGATACAATGCTAATCAATGCAATAGTCCATGCTACTAAGGAAACACATTCATTATGTTTGCCTGTCAGTGAGCATCTAACTATGTCACCTTTGGGTATTCCATCTTCATTCTCTAATATGGAAGGACTAATTCTCTCTTTTAAAGAAAACATTGTGTATCCTGTAAAAAATAGTATACTTAGCTACCACAGTCAACCTTGCGGAAATCTGTACGGTCTACCTGATGAAGCGTTATTTGATATTCTTCTAAGCTTACCCATTGCTGATATTTTAAGCGTTGCAAAATCATCGAAAAAGCTGTACCAAGTTTTAAAACAAGAAGAATTGTGGTCCCGACTTTTCAGAAGAGATTTTCCAAAGATGAGGAATGATAAGAATGAGAAATGGCGTGTTGTTTATAAGCAGACGTTTGTAACAAATGTTAAGCGGAAGTCTGAGCGAGCGAAAAAAAACCTTAGAAACACCGTTACACTGGAAGAAATTGATGAATGGCCGGATCAAATGCCTGTGAGGGACTCTAGGTGGGAGGTTATTCTGTAAACGTTTCTAATAAATGCTCAAATTTCTTGTATTTTTTTTTTCTAAGGCTTTGCGCAAACGTAGACTCTTTGGTGTCTATTGTCTGACACAAGCAACCATCAGCTCCAACCCGCGACTTTTTTCCTCATCTGACCCATATTTCCCGAGATCAGCGCGTTAAAAAAACAAAAGAATAAAAATTCTCTACAGTTTCAATTAATAAGTATAGATTGGGTTTTTTGGGCTAAAATTCAGTGTTTTTTAGAAGAGTTGTCTTGGAATTATTGGTTAATAGTGTCAAGTGCACAATTCTCAAGCGCGCGTAAGCTCCTGTAATTGGTTGTTGATAATTCAGTCGCATTAATTTCTCGTTCGAGAAGCGGGAGAAGAGTCTCAAATGCATACATTCATAGAGTTGTATTTTCAACGTGACTGTACAGTGTAAACTGTATAGAATTATTATAACTATTGTGTTGGTGGCCAATTTAAAGTAACCTCACTGCTCGTCCGTTTGAATATCCACTCACGTGCAAAGAGATAAGCCCTGTTTTGTTTTGTATTTTATTCCTAGTGGTATAGTAAGCTGGTTTTTCCTGTTGTTACGTTCAAAATGGTAGTCATGATTATTTTTTATTTGCTTCGCTAAACCTTCTCACTCGTCCTTTACAATAACTGTTTTTTCTCTTTGTTTTGATGATTAATGAGATCATGATACGTCACATAATGTCTTGATGGTCCAGTAGATAGGGCGCCTCTTATGCATTAGGTTCCGGATAGCAAACAAGTATCAATTTTGGCTTTTTCAATTCATACGAACTTTCTAAGTTTGTCTTTGCCATCACAGACACATTTGCAGGAACACGTTGTAAAAAAAAATTTGGTCTGAAATCGCCAATCCGCCTTAAGTAAGCGAGGTGATCAATGCTCGTGGCTTATCTGTATGAAAAGAAGTGTTAGCCCTGCAGCGGGACAGCCTTTTTCTTTTCGTATCGATGATTCATTCATAACTGCCTCGTTAGCCTAGTGGTCCTAAGCGCGACTGCTACGGTAGAGGTCTTGTGTTCGATTCCTAGGTCGAGCAAAAAGTGTTATTGGGTTTTTTTATGAAATTCTTAGTAGCAGCTCGGAGTTAGGATTTGTGCCCGGGTAATGGCAATAGGCTCGCCCCCTATTACATGGGACCTAAACATACTGGCAAACTGTGGGTGTACATTGGTACACGTCTGTCCGCCTAAACCTTCGGGGGAATATAGGCGTGATGGTATGATGATACATTCATAACTAATTATACTACAGTTAGCCACGCTTATTACCGCAAACAGACACACAGGCAATAGGACAGTTCCTGAGATTAGCGCGATCAACCAAACAAACAAACACTTCAGCTTTATAATTTAGTATAGATGGAGTCACGCCCTAAAAGATTTGCCAACTTTTGCTCTCCAAAAAGTCAAATAAATTGTGTGATCTAATAAAATATTTGTGTGTGAACAAAAAATTACTCGATTCCAAAGAGCCATCAAGTTGGACAAGTAAAAATCGGCTGGCGTTAGATATTGTGGCGGCAACAAAGAAAAATAATGGAAGAAGAATCTACGCTTATAGGTCGTTCTAAAAAGGTCATGAATTTAGGTCTTTGTCAAGAATATGGTAGTTTAAATATTTTTACTTTTTGCTTTGTCTTCGGAGTTTCTTCGAGAAACTATAGTTGAATGTTTTTAGACACGAGAATACAAAAAAACTAGCGTCTATCGCTAGTTTGTCTGTGTAAATCTTAGGATCTAAGTCCTAAGTTATCCTTTGGGAAAACATATCAATGTCTATCAATGGCGTGGGATCCCGGGATTAATTCTCAGGTTGGGCAAAACGTGTTATTGGGTTTTTCCATTAGGATTTGCTCAGTAGCAGCCCGGATTTCGGAAGTTGGTGGTGTGCCAGAAAGTCTGACAACCAGTCTAACCAAGAGGTATCGTGTTGCCCAGTAACTGGGTTGTGGAAGTCAGATAGGTAGTCGCTCCATGTAAAGCACTGGTATTCAGCTGCATCCGGTTAGACTGGAAGTCGACCCCAACATAGTTGGGACCCGGGGCTGCGGGTTGTTCGCAAGAGATACCGCGCCCCCGGAACGCAAAGGGCACAAGAAGGAACATGGGTGGGTTTTAGTCAGCAAAAGTCTGACACTCCCTCCCGCCCCGCCCAGGGCGGGAGAAGTTATTTGATGATTTCCCACCCACCAAAAAAAAAAAAAAAACAATTGGGAAAAGGCTAAGCAATATCTATCAATGGATGTATTATGTATAGGTGTGCCAAATTTTAGCTAGTTTTGTTCAGACGTTTAAACAAAGAGTATAGTAGTCGCCACGAGTCGTGAGCACCAATGTCAACTTAATTTTTGGGTTTCTTTGGAGCACCGACGTTGCACGCGGTCGGTCCGACTGACGAACCAATTGCGTGCAGCGTCGGCGGCCCAAAGTACACAGGAAGGAACCTAAAACCCTAAAAATTAACTTGACATTTGTACTCACGACTCTTGGCGACTAATATAACAAATATCCATCCATCCATCCATCCTCACAAACATTCGCGTTTATAATAGTTAGTAGTAGGATTAAACCGTACTGTAAATTATTGTTATCATTGCTTTAATGCTTTAATATAAATATAAATCAACACTAGTTCATAGTTCAGTAATAAATTAATAATGTTATTATATTTTGATAAATATTGTTTATACTTTCTACGTTCATCTTGGACATCACTGACATTAGTGAAGACTTCGTGAGGAAACCTGGACTTATAACAAACGAAAGTTTGGAATCGCCAATTCACCTTCAGTAAGCGTGGTGATCAATCCTCGTGCGTTTTCTGCATGAGAAGAACGCTTTGCCCAGTAGTGGGTCAATAATATTGTGTAATCCTAATACGTTAAAGTACAGCTTTGGGTTTTACTGTCAAGGTGTTATAATTTTGTGTGTAAATAAATAAATAATAGACGGGGATAATTTTTTTTAGGTTAAAAAATCGTGATGTAGAGTTAGACGTTAGTCTAACATCAGGGGTGTACTACCGCGCCCCCGGAACGCAAAGGGCACAAGAAGGAACATGGGTGGGTTTTAGTCAGTAAAAGTCTGACACTCCTTCCCGCCCAACCCAGGGCGGGACAAGTAATTTGATGAGTACCCAGCCCCAAAAAAAAATGGGTGTACTACGTCAAATCGAATGCCAAATAATCGAAATTCAAATTCTTTAATCGAATATCAATAATTGATCGACCACTATAAATCGAATGTCTAAATGTTCGAACATTCAAAATATCGTACACTCAATATATCTAGTGTTCAAAATATCGAATGTTTGTTTGATCGAGCGCTCAACGCATCGCATATTTTAATTCCATCGAAATATACAGAATTGTTTTTTATAAAATACAAGAAAAACACAAAATTAACTGATGAATCACAATTAATGAATCATAAATTCTAAAAAATCATAAATTCTTACTGCCTTGGTAGCCTAGTGGTGCTAAGTGCGACTGCTACGCTTGAGGTCTTGGATTCGATTCCCAGGTCGAGCAAAAAGTGTTATTGGGTTTTTCTATGAATTTCTCAGTAGCAGCTCGGAGATAGGATTTGTGCCCGGTTAATGGCAATAGGCTCGCCCCCTATTACATGGGACCTAAAACATACCGGCGAACTGTGGGTGTACATTGGTACACCTCTGTCTAACCCTCCGGGGAATACAGGCGTGATGGTATGTTATGTAAATTCTGCATTTAGACATTCGATTTATAGTGGTCGATCAATTGATATTCGATTATTTGGCGTAATACACCCTAACGTTACACTAGAACAAATTTGAACAAATTTCAGAAGTTTTTATGTTAATATCTGTTATCAATTTTCTTTTTCAACCTTTGTTGTCCCACTTTTATCAAAACAAATGATAAGAAATTCACGAAATATTTAAATGGAATGCAAATATTACATAAATGAGATCTTGAATTCGTTTCGATAAATCACGTAAAATGTGGGATGTTTACTTAAATAACCAGTCACTGATAACGCAGAGATGCCGTGTGTTTAAAATTTCATAATTATTTATTTGGAGTTCCAGTTTTCGTGTGATGGTTAGCTAATTAATTAAATATTTATATTAATATATAGCTTCTACCCGCGACTTCGTCCGCGCGGATTTTTTTATCTACGTTATATTACGTCTTTGGTTAGTGCTCCGAAAAAAATTTGGAATAGTTACATACCATCACGCCTGTATTCCTCGAAGGGTTAGGCAATGTAAACCTACAGTTCGCCGGTATGTTTAGGTCCCATGTAATAGGAGGCGAGCCTATTGCCATTAACCGGACACAAATCCTAACTCCGAGCTGCTACTGAGAAATTCATAGAAAAACCCAATAACACTTCTTGCTTGACCTGGGAATCGAACCCAAGACCTCTAGCGTATCAGTCGCGCTTAGGACCACTAGGCCAACGAGGCAGTTACAGTATTTATTTTTGTATAAATGATAGCCAGGTACATAACCAATAGTATAGGCTTTAAAACATCACGCTACGATCCACGGGAGCGGAGCAGTCACCAAAAACACGTCACTTAATGCGGGAGAAATAAGCCACGCGAACGAAGTCGCGGGCGGTTAGCTAGTCTCAAATAAAAAAGAAAATCTCCGAGTAAACTTTTTCGCCCAACTGGACTTGAGAAATAGATCCTAGAATTAGACCCTAAATCGATATTTCTAGTCTAGAAGCCTACTTGGAAAGGCCTGTGTTAAAAATATAAATTTCTCTTAAATCACGTATGCTGTCTGGTGTCTAAAATAAACCTCCCCAGCGGTCACGAATGGCTGCAGACTACTTATTTAGCCATTTTGATATATCTAAATTTAAGGCAACAAGAAACGGCAATTCGTGTCCCCACGTAACATTCTTTAGGTTCGTTCTAGTATATTTTTTTTAGTTTTTGAGTAAGCTAGGAAAGTAGTTTAAAAATACATTGATTTAAAGCTCTTAAGATGATCCATAAACGCTTCATTCTTATGGTGATAAGATAAGGGTAAAGGGGGTGCTATGTGTTTTCTTTTATTTACAATTAGTAGTATAGTATGTTTAGGTTCCATGTAATAGGGGGCGAGCCTATTGCCATTAACCGGGCACAAGACCTAACTCCGAGCTGCTACTGAGAAATTCCAAATGGAAAAACCCAATAACACTTCTTGCTCGACCTGGGAATCGAACCCAAGACCTCTAGCGTATCAGTCGCGCTTAGGACCACTAGGCCAACGAGGCAGTTACAGTATTTATTTTTGTATAAATGATAGCCAGGTACATAACCAATAGTATAGGCTTTAAAACATCACGCTACGATCCACGGGAGCGGAGCAGTCACCAAAAACACGTCACTTAATGCGGGAGAAATAAGCCACGCGAACGAAGTCGCGGGCGGTTAGCTAGTCTCAAATAAAAAAGAAAATCTCCGAGTAAACTTTTTCGCCCAACTGGACTTGAGAAATAGATCCTAGAATTAGACCCTAAATCGATATTTCTAGTCTAGAAGCCTACTTGGAAAGGCCTGTGTTAAAAATATAAATTTCTCTTAAATCACGTATGCTGTCTGGTGTCTAAAATAAACCTCCCCAGCGGTCACGAATGGCTGCAGACTACTTATTTAGCCATTTTGATATATCTAAATTTAAGGCAACAAGAAACGGCAATTCGTGTCCCCACGTAACATTCTTTAGGTTCGTTCTAGTATATTTTTTTTAGTTTTTGAGTAAGCTAGGAAAGTAGTTTAAAAATACATTGATTTAAAGCTCTTAAGATGATCCATAAAAGCTTCATTCGTATGGTGATAAGATAAGGGTAAAGGGGGTGCTATGTGTTTTCTTTTATTTACAATTAGTAGTATAGTATGTTTAAGTCCCATGCAATAGGGGGCGAGCCTATTGCCATTAACCGGGCACAAGTCCTAACTCCGAGCTGCTACTGAGAAATTCCAAACGGAAAAACCCAATAATACTTTTTGCTCGACCTGGAAATCGAAACCAGGACCCCATGCTCATCAGTCGCGCTTGCGACCACGAGACCAACGGGGCAGTCACATACCGGCGAACTGTGGGTGTAAATTGGTACACCTCTGCCTAACCCTGTGGGGAATATAGGCGTGATGGTATTATGTTGTTGTTGTTTGTTGTTGTAGTAGTTGCCACGAGTCGCGCCACGGGGTGCCGACACTTCACGCGATCGGTCTGACTGATGCACCAATCGCGTGCAGCGTCTGTGGCCCAAAAAACCTAGAAAGGAATCCAAAAATCCAAAAATTAACTTGACGTTTGTGCTCACGACTCACGGCGACTATTATAATAAAATCGAAAATTATAAAGATACCAGAAAATGCCTAGTAATTTATTAGGCAAGTCCCGTAAAATTAATTTCATGCAAAGATTACCAACTTGACCTACCGTAATTTCTTGAAGCAAGAAAGCACGTACAAGTATTCAATAGGTATGAATCGATTTTCTAATCGCATTTATACGAAAGCATTTTGGTATAATTTGAAAAGAAATAAATCCTATCACGAAAGAGATGTCAGCAATTTTTGAAGGGGCCACTCAGGGCCGATGCCTGCCAGGGCTTCTGGTTGTTCGTAATAGATACCGCGCCCCCGGAACGCAAAGGGCACAAGAAGGAACATGGATGGGTTTTAGTCAGTAAAAGTCCGACACTCCCTCCCGCCCCGCCCAAGGCGGGGGAAGTCATTTAAAGATTTCCCATCATTAAAAAAAAATCACGAACGCACTAACCTACAAATATTTATTTCGAATCGATTTTTTTATTAAAAATACGACTATCCTGTAAAATTTTAACTTTATGATGATAAACACAATTAATAATATATCGAAATAAATAAATCCACCAAACTCAATAGTTTAAATTTTAAATTGATAAACACTTTTACTGGGAAAAGAGTTAAGTCTACATTTTTTATGTTTATTTAAAGCGTAGATTTTTACTTGGCTTATTGTAAGTGTAACGGATATTTTCAATTGATTTCATCGAATCAACGTTACATTTTCTCCACTTGCAATTAGTGTTTGGCTCCCTGGACATAAACCTCTTTCATATGGCAATACGCGGTCACTCTTGTCACCTTTGATGTATAAATTATTATGGCGGTTTAAAAAAATAATTGGTAAGTTTAAAAAAAGTAAAATTTAATTCACTCACCTCTTTCCTTAGCCGCTAAAGCCGGTAAATCCAAATCACTCATTTTTTTAAAGTTATTATTCCTATTTAATACTATAAAATAAAGATGTCTCAATGTACCATAACATCTACTTATCATCTCAGCAGTTGACTGCTCTAATAACAACGCAGCATGATTAAATATGACGTAATCAAAATAATTTATCTTACTTGACAAAGACCTTACTACGACGACCAATTAGTCTTGATCCCTCTTCTTGAACAGCGTTTAGTTATTTCTCTTTGGGATAGGAGAGTAAGAGGTCTTGATATTTTGTCCTAATGAGTAAGTCAACTTAAGATATTATGTTATCGTTTTAGATGTTTCTGGTTTGATGCTGATGGCTGACGGTTTTTGCGTCAGTGTTTACTTTAGGATCGTTGCGCACTGTAAGGTGTTTTATATGAAAAAACGGCTCAAATTTTTTTTCGTTGCTTTTTTATTTTGGTTTCCACACCTAAATTGTTAACGGGACCCTTTTACAAAATCTTAGTTGTATGTTCGTCCGCTAGTCACAGGGCTTTTTTTTTGGTGGGTGGGAAATCATCAAATAACTTCTTCCGCCCTGGGCGGGGCGGGAGGGAGTGTCGGACTTTTACTGACTAAAACCCACCCACGTTCCTTCTTGTGCCCTTTGCGTTACGGAGGCGCGGTATCTCTTACGAACAACCCGCAGCCCTAACAGGAAAATAGTCACAGGGCTGTACCTTCAAAATCATTTTATGTAGACATTTGAAATTTTCATAGTGTGCGTAGGTGTTCTATGACTGCTATAACAATAAATAATTCAAAATAAATAAAGTTACAAATTTAAGGGGGTCCATCTGCAAGAAATAAGTTTATTTTTGTATGTATTGTTAAATATTGTACGGTGGTACGGCTGGAATCTTTAATACATCGGCACCATAAAAAAGTATCAAGATATTTTTAAATTGGAAAAATCTATTTAACTTGGATATAAAGAACTTCAACGAGAGAAATTGTATGTAGCTACAATACGCAACATGTCAGCTGTCAGTAACACAACCAACTATGTTGGAAAGTTAATCTTTTTCCCACAGCAGAACACCTATTATTGAATAACTAGATACATGACAAAAATAGAACAGCAGTACTATTCTTGATCAACTCTTTCGGGTAATTAAGGTCAAGTGAGTTAGCTTTTAGTGTCCCACTGCTAGGCAAAGGCCTCCCCAAAGTCCTTTTAAATATCCTTTCGTTACGGTACCTCAAACCAAGCCTGTCAGTGAGCATCTAAATCCTCCCGCCACCTCTTCCTGGGCCAGCCTCGGCGACACCGACCATCCTCAGGTACCCATGGCGTAGAGACTTCAAGCTTATCATCATGTGGTCCTAAACGCGAATGCTATGCTGGTCTTGGGTTCGATTCTCAGGTCGAGCAAAAAGTGTTATTGCGTTTTACTATTAAATTCTCAGTAGCAGCTCGGAGTTAGGATTTGTGCCCGGTTAATGGCAATAAGGTCGCCCCCTCTTATATGAGACCTAAACATACCAGCAAATTATGGGTGTAATTTGGTACACCTCTGCCTAACCCTTCGGGGAATACAGCCGTGGTGGATGTTATGTTTCGGTCTCCCCCATAGACTTCCAAAAGGACCGGTTAGACGCGGTCTTCAAGCTCACTTCTCTTTAATTCACTGAGAGAGAAATTTACAAAGTAGTCCAGCAGATAGGATGCCTACTCACCGCAACCTGATTTCACCTTACGTAATTTACAGAATAAACCGACTGATCGTGTGCAACCAGATTAATTTCCAACACGCAGGATGTGTACACTTCACTACCGTAAATGTAAATAAAGAGTAAAATAGGTAAATAAAGCAATTATGTACAATGGTGATTACTTGGTCCGAGATCCCAGAGCCGTAAAACCTACGTCATATTAAAATGGCTGGAATTTCGAGAATAGATAGAAGGCGAAATTACCGTGATGGCCTAGTGGTTAAAACGCCTACCTCTCATGCACGTAGCTGTAGTTTCACAGCCGAGCACGACCGAGTAAGTGACTTTTTCTATTTTATATGGACTTTCTAAGTTTTTCCTTATATTTAGTCCTGCTTACTTACATTCTAGTGTTATGGATGGGATTTTTTTCCTTTTTTTTAAATTTCTTTGGATGACAAATAAGCCACCTGATATTAAGTGGTCACCACTGTCTAGACATCTGCAATATCAGAGACCTTGCAAATGCGTTGCCATCCCAGTGACAAAGTTGAAATGTCTCATGTGCCTGTAATTACATCGGCACCCATACCCTTCAAACCGGAACACAGCAACGCTGCTTTGCGACAGAAATAATTGGTACGGGTAGTAAATTTTGCAGGATATTGTTCGAAACTAATATTTGTTATTGCCCTACACATCGTTGACCATAATATCAGCCAGAAGCAAAATTTCAGCCATGCTGAATTGACGCAGATTTGGTGACATTGGGCTCTCAGTCTATCTGTGTAGGTACTTCAAATTTTGTCCAACCAGTTGAATAAAAACGCAGTATTTCCGTCCAAAATAAGAATTATATATTATAACATAACATAGCATCACGCCTGTATTCCCCGAAGGGTTAGGCAGAGGTGTACAAAGTTACACCCACAGTTCGCCGGTATGTTTTGGTGCCATGCAATAGGTGGAGAGCCTATCTACCGGGTAGAAATCCAAACGGCGAGCTGCTACTGAAAACTTCATATAAAAACCTAATAACACTTTTTGCTCGACCTGGGAACCGAACCCAAGACCTGTAGCGTAGCAGTCGCGCTCCACTAGGCTAACGAGGCAGTTAAAAAAATATTTATATCTGTATATATTATAGTATTTCGTTAAAAAATATCATCTGTATTCATATTTTTTTTGTGTGTGGTTTCATTAGCGTTGATTTTTCATCTGAACAAAAGCGATGTGTTTTTCGTGATTAATGTTACAACAAAAATGAGTATGGGTACTACATGCATTTAGCATAATGCAGAGAATAGCTAGTAAGTAATTTAGGTAGAATTTGTACTCGAAATAAAACCTTATAATATCACAAAACATCTTATATTTAGTATAATCTTGAAAAACGCAGCACACAACCATATTCTTTTTTATTTTCTACCATCTTCTGTCTCTCACGTCTATTCATCTCATACCGTCTGTGGTTCGTTCGGAAACTTATTAAGTTAAAAAATTTAAAGTAACCCCGGAGAAGAAAAAAATCACTACCGCAGCTAACAAAAGAACTGATAACTTTGAAACCCTTGAACTGATTTCCATCAAACATAGCTGAGAACACTCCCGACTAATTAACCTTTCAAAATCAAAATCGATTCATGTGTTCGGGAGCTACGATGCCACAGACAGACACACACAGACACGTCAAACGTATAACACCCCGTCGTTTTTGCGTCGGGGGTTAAAAACAAACTAAACACACCGGGTTCAAAGTCGCAGGCAGCAGCCAGTTTAGCCAAAAGTTTAGGTCTTGATATTGTTCTGCCACAACAGATTGAATTGAACAATTGCTTCTTGAACAACAGACCAACAATTTTCCATACCTTTCTTCCTTCGTCATATCTTACGTCATGCAGACATGACGTCACTCACAAGTTTGGCCGTTGGGCGTAGGTAATGAAACTAATGCCTTCGCCCACTCAATCGTTCAGCTAATCATAATCGTCTTACGTAAAGCTGTCTCGATTACTTATATGGTATATCGATACAAACACGAACTTTATTCACCGGTAATAGAAATAAAAGTTGCTATTTCTTTACTATAGAAGTATGAACAATTATCATAATGTTTGATTGATAGAATTCTGTAAGATTATTCGACACATTTTTTGGGACAAGCCCGCCACACTATTTCCTGGCACCGCAAATACAGAAAGCCAGAATTAAATCCCGTAGATAACCAATATTCACATGGACAAAATCGCAAAAATGGGCGTGGGTTCTTGGGTTCGATTCCCAGTCAATAAGTGGTATATTTAGGAACGCCACTATAAATATTTCTATCTACCTAACCTTTTCCCAACTATGTTGATGCCGCTTTTCGCTTCCAGTTTAACCGGATGCAGCTGAATACCAGTGTTTTACATGGAACGACTGCTCATCTGACTTCCACACCCCAGTTACTGGGCAACACAATACCTCTTCGTAAGACTGGTTGTCAGACTCCCCGGCTTCTGACTATCCGTAACGATTGTCAAAGATCTACGAATGGCAGTTGGGACCAACGGCTTTACATGCTTTCCGAGTCACGGGGGTGTCACACTACCGACTTCTAAACTCCGGGCTGCTACTGAGAAAGTCAACCCAATAACATTCTTTGCTCGACCTGGAAATGGAACCCAGGAGTCCACACTCGTTAGTCGTGCTTGCGACCACGAGACCAATGGATCAGTTACGGTTGTGATACAATTAGTTATAGGCTAGTCACTACATAGTATAAAACAAAGTCGCTTTCTCTGTCCCTATATCCCTATGTATGCTTAAATCTTTAAAACTACGCAACGGATTTTGATGCGGTTTTTTTAATAGATAGAGTGATTGAAGAGGAAGGTCTATATGTCTAATAAAATCAGCATTGCACCCGTGCGAAGCTGGGGCGGGTCGCAAGTAAACAATAAAACAAGAAAATATCAACAACAAATTTTATTTTTTCCATCAATTAAGTACTTATTGTTTTTTCTTTGGTAGGAAAACGGTCAGGACAACCACACCTGGAACAATAAAACACAAACAATATATAATATATATATAAACATCTGAATTAATAACCTTCTCCTTTTTGAAGTCGGTTAAAAATAAAATACATACACACATACCATCACGCCTGTATTCCCCGAAGTGTTTTTTTTTTTTTGGGGGGTGGGAAATCATCAAATAACTTCTCCCGCCCTCAGTGTCAGACTTTTACTGACTAAAACCCACCCATGTTCCTTCCGCCCTTTGCGTTCCGGGGGCGCGGTATCTCTTACGAACAACCCGCAACCCCGCCAGGCATCGGCCCTTAGTGGCCCCTTCCTTTTGCTGACATCTCTTTGAGGCTCCCAGAAGGGTTAGGCAGGGGTGTAATAATGTACACCCACAGTTCGCCGGTATGTTTTTTAGGTCCCATGTAATAGGGGGCGAGCCTATTGACATTAACCAGGCATAAATCCTAACTCCGAGCTGCTATTAAGAATTTCATGGAAAAACCCAATAACACTTTGCTTGACCTGGGTATCGAACCCAAGACCTCTGGCGTAGCAGTCGCGCTTAGAACCACCCGGCCAACGAGGCAGTTCAGAAATAAAATATTATCCGCTTATTAGTATCTAAGTACTTCCTATCATCAACATCTAGGAGGAAAGGGTTACACTACGTAGATTAACGAGATAAACATCACTAAAAAGTCACAAAAAAGCAAAATACTTAATTTCGTTTACTTGGACAATTTTTTCGATTATAAACCTTTGTTTACTACTTAACTGATTTTGAAAAAAAAATTAATGGAACCTATCTAAAAATATATCCTTTGAACTAAAACAAGAATATTCAAAGTCAGTCAGTCAATCAGATAAATGACGGAGTTCTGTGATAACAAACAACCGAAAAAAAATACAACCGAATTGAGAACCTCCTCTTTTTTTGAAGTCGTTTAAAAAGAGGTATGAGTTCTGTCTTAACCACCATACCATCACGCCTGTATTCCCCGAAGGGTTAGGCAGAAATGTAACAATGTACACCCACAGTTCGCCGGTATATTTAGGCCCCATGTAATAAGGGGCGAGCCTATTGCCATTAACCGGGCACAAATCCTAACTCCGAGCTGCTACTGAGAATTTCATAGAAAAACCTAATAACACTTTTTGCTCGACCTGGGAATCGAACCCAAGACCTCTAGTGTAGCAGTCGCGCATAGGACCACTAGGCTACCGAGGCAGTTAACTCAACTCTTCACTTAAGTTCTTGTCTTAACCTATTGAAATAAATGATTTCAGTTTTATTTCGTTGAATTTACCGTTTTAGTAGTATTTTCAATAATATATGAAACGCTATAGAATTCATTGGAAGTTTTTATAACCGGAACACTAGAGGTCTTGGGTTCTTGGGGTCGAGCAAACAATGTTATTTGGCTTTTCTATGAAATTCTCAGTAGCAGCTCGGAGTCAGAATTTGTGCCCGGTTAATGGCAATAGGCTCGCCCCCTATTACATGGAACCTAAACATACCGGCGAACTGTAGGTGTACATTGGTACACCTCTGCCTATCCCTTCGAGGAATACAGGCGTGATGGTATGTTTTTATAACCGGGAATTTTGTAACTACCGCTAAAAAAGTTCCATAGTTCATACTCCAATATTTCTGGCAACATCATACATGTCTTAGTAAAGGACCTACATATATTAGACGGATTTTGTGACGGAATAAATACTATCTAAATAAAATGTTGCTATTCCCAGGCTCCCAAATTAGGAGTTTAGCTGAGAACGTAGTGAACCAATTCAGATTTATACGTAATTGGAGTCAGGGGCGCCGCATCGTATGTACGAACCAAAATGCAGTGCTTTAACTTAGCTAAATGTGACGTAATCGTTATGCAAAATAGCATGTTTACAGTACAGCAGCTTTTAGTTAGAAAATACTAGCTTTTTCTCGCGACTTCGTCCGCTTATTTGTCGGTTATTGGGGACGAAGTCGCGGAATATAAGGCGCTATCCTAATAAGACGCGACTACGTGATTATCGCGCGAGCAAGCGATAGGACTACCGCAAATAGATAACAGATTTTGAGTCGTGCGACCGCATCGCGCTAATTTCAATTAGAACACCTATTCGACATCAGTATATTTGAGTCGTACGACTAAAATTCGCGCGATCTTGCGATAATCGCAGAATGTTTTATTAGGATGGCGCCTTAAGTAGCCTATGTCAAAATTGGTTCAGTGGTTTAGTCTTAAAAGCGTAACAGACAGATAGACAGACTTACTTTAGCATTTATGATATTAAATAATATTATTAGTATGCCGCGTTACCCTAGTGGTCCTAAGCGCGACTGCTACGCCAGAGGTCTGAGGTTCGATTGCCAGGTCGAGCAGTGTTATTGGGTTTTTCTATGAAATTCTCAGTAGGAGCTCGGAGTTAGGATTTTAGCCCAGTTAATGGCAATAGGCGCGCCCCCTATTACATGGGACCTAAACATACCGGCGAACTGTGGGTGTACATTGGTACACCTCTGCCTAACCCTTGGGGGAATACAGGCGTGTTGACATGTTGTTGTTGTATATTAGTATGGATTTTACATAGAATAGTGAACTAGCTTGTAGTTACCTATTAAGAACAGCTGCTGGTGATTCTGAATCGTTATTAAGCTCATAGTAGACGAGATGTGCAAACATTTTATTGTAACTCACTTAAGCCCAGTTGCGCCAAAACTTAACTCGTTAGCAAACACGGGCTCAAATTACAAAATGTCATACATAATGAGCACTGTTAGGACATCTGCCTAATATAATAAATATAATCTATACTAATATTATAAAGCTGCAGAGTTTGCTTGTTTGTTTGGTTGAACGCCACTCAGGAACTACTGGTTCGAATTGAAAGGCTTTAGGCTATATAACATCACGCTACGATCAGTAGGTGCGAAGCAGTCACCAAAGACGTAGCCTAATGCGAGTGAAAAACTACGCGGACGAAGTCGAAAGAAGAAGCTAGTATTAATTATAAATGCGAAAGCTTGGATAGATGAATGTTTATTATTCTATCACGCCTGAACGCTGAACATCATTTTCATGTGAATAAACAGTTTCTCTTTCTTTCTATGTTGCTTCCACATCTTAGAAAGATAATAAACTTACATGACATCATGACAGCCATCGTGTAGAAAGGTATTGAACATCCCATGGCGAGCAGAATGGGGAAGGCTACGTTGCTGACTAAAGTGCCCATGCGAGCCGTCAGCATAACCAACGATAAAGCCAGGGCCCTGGTAAAAAAAATGATAAAAATATAAATGTGGAATTCCAAAGAAATAAATGATGTTTCAACTGAACTTATAAATGTTTAGTTAAATATAGACATATTGGTTATTAAACAAAAGAAAATTGTCCATTAACATTGTATAATTATGTTTAATTCAAACTTCCCCATAATTCTTTTGCAATATAAAAACAACCTTATTTACTTACTCAAAAATAAGTTAATTTATTTTTAATTTACTTTCGAAAATAATATTATTATATTAGCATTGAAAATGACAATAAATGACTTTACTAATATTTGTCTATATTACTCAGAAAGCACGTTAAGTCCTTGGCATATGGACCAACAATTTTCTATCCTGTTTTCATAATATAAATAAATGAATTTGAACCTTACCTCATAGCAGTAGGAATGACATCAATTAGCACGACCTGAACTAAACTCTTCATCGTCTGCGTGACTGCTATGTTCACAGAAAAAAATGCTACCATCATAGTTTTTGAATTTGACCACCTCAGTCCGAGCAAGGATGCTGTTGACATCAGACCTCCGACGAAGAGTAACACTTTCTTTCCGACTTTGTTAACGAACACCCCACTTATGAAGTAAGGTAGAAGGCTTATGAGTCCTATGATTATGCTGTTGATGTATGTTTCTGATCCGCTTATTTGCTGTAACAAAAAGACAAGACGACATTAATAACAATGTATTTGTTAAAGTCCTATTAATTTTAGCGTTGCTATGCTACGATTCGAAAAGTGTGGGTGACAGTGTAATTACAGAGACTTGAGACATTTCAGTTTTGTCTCCGGAATGGCAACGCATCTGCCATACCAGAAGTTTTGCAGATTTGTCTGCAAGAGGTCTGCAAGACCTCTGGTATTGCAGACGTCAGGCGGCGGTGACAATTTCATATCAGGCGGGCCGTGTTTGTTTGTATACTGAATGGCTAAATATGTTGGTAAGCACAAATCTCGAGAACGGCTGGACCGATTTGGTTAATCCTTTTTTTGTTGTGTTCGTAATTTCCCGGACAAAAAGTTATATCGAAGAATTTAACTAAACAATCCACTGGAAAGGTCGGGGCGCTTCGCAAGTTATTAATATTACCATTAGGCATCACCTAACCTCTTTGACAGTTCAGAATGATATTAATAAAGGCAGTGCTGTGATAAATAATGGTACCCATTGTGGTTTTCGAACTAAGACCGCAATGCTAAGGGTTGTGTGTAGTTCTAAACTAAACCACGTCAAATTATTGTGGGGAAGCTATTAGTGGAAGCACATTCGCCTTAATTGGATGGGTTAGCTTTAAACTTACATATCACTTTGTTAATTAAAGATGCACACCGAAAAACGTACAATGGGGAACAATTTAACTATTACGTGATACAAACTAAGTGTTCCGGGACCAATTAAAAACATATTTTGATTAAATAAATTAATATCTAATTCTGGTAATAAGACTCATTTTTCTGTAGCAAGGGAAGTCAAAGGATTTTGTTTTTTATTTAGATTGGTGTTTGATCATTACTGTTTTGCATTGATCACTATGCTAACTCAAAGCGGGTTGGCGATTTCAGACTTATATTGATTATAAATCCAGGTTTCCTTGTATCATTTTCCTTCACCGGTGTCAGTGATGACCAAGATAATGTTAAGTATACACGTACATTAATTATTAAAGTGACATTTGTACTGGGTATTATACCCAAAAACACAAAATTAATAATTTTAAGTAACCCCCGACAGAAGACTAAAAATCCCTTCCACAGCCAACAAAAGAGCTGATAACTTTGAAACCGCTGAACCGATTGCCATCTAACATAGCTAAGAACACTCCCAATGAATTCACCTTTCAAACAAAAAAAACTTAATCAAAATCGGTTCATGCGTTAGGGAGCTACAATGCCACAGACAGATTGACATATAAACACACACACACAGACACGTCGAACTTATATATGGGGGGTTAAAAATGATAGGCCTGGGTACCTATATTTAGTAATAAACTGACCAAAACTTGACGAATAATAACAAATACTGTAATTAATCATCATACCACCCGCAGGACGTCCACTGCTGGACATAGGCCTCCCCCATAGATTTCCAAACGGACCGGTTGGAAGCGGCCTGTATCCAGTAATTAATTCTGGTATTATACAGCTTTCGAATAGACTGAAAACAGTTTGGAAAAGGCTCGGCATATGACTATATATTTTAGGCAAATCTTTTTGAGTCAAATCATTTGGTTCCAGGCTTAATAATGATATCAACTACAAAAAATTCAGTTGATTAAACCGCGAAGCTGTATAGGTCGTACAACAAAATAAGTACCCTAGTAAGTGGGAGATAAGTTACATTCTAATTTTCACACTCCCACTTCAAAAGACCTCAAAGTTACGACGCGGTTTTTGAAATTGAGAACCACACAGCCTTCTCTGTTACGTAACAAATCTAAAACAGTTTGTTTGTTACCCAATTTCAGGAGAACGCTCCGGCTGATTTCAGTGAAACATTATACCTACGAAGATAAATCATGGCGTGGGTCTAAGTAGGATATTTTTCCCCGGAACTCAATTTGGGTCTCGAGAGGCTCCCATCATCGATTTCAAAGTGGGTAAACTGCAGGCCAAAGTTTCTACAATCATATATCACTGTCTTCATATTCGCTGCCGATAAGTTACTTAGTTAGTTTCAAGCTGTTCTCGAAAGATATGAAAACCTGGTCATTTTTTTTCCAATAGTTGCTTAAGTTGTTTGACTTATAGTCCGAAGGTTTGAACGTTTAATAACGATTCTAATTTCAGTTTTTGAACTGGTTTTTATTAAGTGTCTCAAGTCCCCTCGCTCGCAATCATCCATTCTCTCAATAAATTCGAAAGTAACTCTATCTGTTTGTTACGCTTTTAGGACTAAACCACTGAACCGATTTTCATGAAATTTGATAAGAGGTAAGAGTGAACCTCAAGAAAGGACATAGGCTACTTTTTATTCTACAACTTCTTCTGCATTCACGATAACTGACATTTACGCGAACAAAGACGCGGGGATATGCTCATAATGCTTTTTTTTTTCTCATAAAATTCATAATGTAACATAGCTATTGTAGAGACTGGCTGGTTTAGCCATAAAGTACCATTTTTTATTAGTGTACATTCTATATTTATTTCATTTTTTTCCTGTTCTAAATTCAAATATGGACTTAACAGTCCGACATGAAAGCTGACAAACAATTTTACATCAAAGAATTTCCTAACTAATATTATAAATGCAAAAGTTTGTTTGTTCGTTACGTTTTCCCGCCTAAATCACTGAACCGATCATCTTGAAATTTTGTTGTTAGGTGTACAGAAAAAGACATACCTTTCCATTCCGAAAAAAAGGTACTGTTCCCGAGGAAAACAACAATAACATTCTAATTATAATATAGATGCGACACGTGTTTTTCGAATCATGATTGAATTTAAATTTCAAAAATCATGCGGGTGAGCTCGCGGGCTGGTTCTTGTTGTAATATAATTAGCTCATTATACGAAGTAATAACATAAATTGTGTTCCTATCAAGTAGATTGAACCCCTGCTACCGTGATCACGTTGTTGTACTCGCAGTGTACATGTAGGAGTAGGACCTGAGCCAAATTAATTTGGCTTCTAACATTACGTTGATACAGCACATTTTAGAAGACGATCTTGTCAGTATGTTTGGAGTAATTGTGAGATGAGCGTGTGAATGTTGTTAAATATATTCATAATTACCACCATCATACCATCACGCCTGTATTCCCCGAAGAATTAGGCAGAGGTGTAACAACGTACACCTACAGTTCGCCGGTATGTTTTAGGTCCCATGTAATAGGGGGCGAGCCTATTGCCATTAACCGGGCACAAATACTAACTCCGAGGTGCTACTGAGAATTTCATAGAGAAATCCAATAACACTTTGCTCGACCTAGGAATCGAACCCAAGACGTCTAGCGTAGCAGTCGCGCTTAGGACCACTAGGCCAATGAACGAACAATGCATAATTATAATACTCTTTAACGAATTTAATTGGCCAATGGTTGTTTTATATACTTTTTTGTGTAATAGCCACATATAGTATATAGTATAGGCTATATAACATGACGCTATAACCTACAGCAGCGGAGCAGTCGTAACTTAATGCGGGAGAAAAAACACTTACAATTTTTTTTTTTTTTTTTTTTTAAACATTCACACACATGTTCCGTGTGAGCATCGAACCCATGACACGCAGTGCACCAGCCAATCGCTCGGCCACTACGCCAACCGTGTCGTTTAATTATATATAAAATCCGACTTACCGGCACGCAAACATCTGATGTACCATTTAAAGCACTCTGGCTTCTCAAACTCCCCGTATAGGAGTCCAATAGGTCACATAGATTCTGATTTCTATCTAAATTGTAATGTTCAACAATTGTAGATAATTGTGGGAACCACATCCTGATCACGTTGTGTCTGAAAAAAAAACTCAAATTTCTATATCTGCTCAGTTTAATCTAGCAATTTCGTGTGGGATCGTCACTACTACGACCACGCCATTTTGCACCTTGAATTTTAAGTCATAAAGTTGTTTTTATGGAAAATCAAATGACAATAAACTCCAGGTTCAATTTGTGAATATCAGTAAATCTATCTCTGCCCACAACGTTTGCCTTTCAGTGACGTACTGGGTCGGAATTTTAAAGGCTTTGACAAAGGCTTGGATGAAAAAAAAATAACCCAGACGACGTCGAATGGGCTGCATCAGGCGAAATAGCCCTTTGAGTCTGGCACAAAACCGAGGTGAGAATAAAAAAGAAGTCCAGGTAAAAATAGAGGTTAATACCCTCGTCTACGTTCAAATTCTTAGTCTTTCTGTGAAACTATATTGAAATTACAGCGAATAGGGATAGCTAAAACAATATTGTACATGTATTTTACATCTGAAATAAAATTTAGTTTAAATAATTATGCTAAGCCGATAGTCTCGAACATTTTTATAAAGGGTGTAAGAAGACTCTTAACGAAGCCGAAAGACTTCGTTTGTTCCCATCGTTGGGATTTGGTATTGGTCCAGAACTATGCCTGAGAATCTCACACGTTTCCCAGGTATGGTGCTGGACACAAAACTTCCACGTAATTACGGGGATATTGGAAGTCAACATATCAACTTTTTCCATGTTTTTGACACATGACCTCCCGCGCCCTGGGCGGTGCGGGAGTGAGTGTCAGACTTATACTGACTAAAACTCATCCATGTTCCTTCTTGTGCCCTTTGCGTTACGGGGGCGCGGTATCTCATTGGAACAACCCGCAGCCCTGGCAGGCTTCGGCCCTGTCTGACCCCTCAAATTGCTGACATCTCTTTGAGGCGCGCGTGGAACACGAACACGCCGTCGACTCGGTCTGTTTATTCAATGTATGGACGGTGAGCTACCCATTGCTCACCGTCCACAGGCCCGCGTTTACGGTAGCCGAGGGTCCTCTCGCTGCTCCCGACGCCCGGAGCGTCTCCCGTGGCGAAATACCTTCCCTGACCCTGCATTTTTGCATACACCCATATAAGCACAATGTTTTTTGTGCGATACAGTAATTTTTCACACCGAAAATAAAAGTCAATTCCCAGCTATTTCTGCCTAATGTTACTGAGTTTGATGGGCGGTTTGCGAAGTTAATGGCTATATAATGTGTCTTGTTACACCCCGTATACTTATAATGCCAAGTAACATACTTATGCAATTTTACATCCTATCGAGGTATAGATAGATATCCATACCGTTACCTCTTAGGGAATAGCAAGGGGTTTCATAATCCTGTGAATTTAAAACAATATGAGTTGGCGTAGATACCTCCCAATTTGTGTCACTACCTTTTCAATCACAAACATCTTCTCTATGCCAAGCTCACAATCACAAATTAAATAAAGTATTTAAAGAAGTAATTATGAATAATAATTAACAGAAATATTACGTACATTCCCAAAGTAATAAATTGGCATAATCCAATTAACGCTAAATACCCGAGAAGTGGTCTTCTTAATAACGGTTTCATATTTCGAAGACCAATCCTGATTTTGTCTCGAAACTTTACTTTATTGTCACCATGTTCAGCCTTTTGTGCTTCCACCTCCTTGATTTCCTTTTCAAATATGTTTCGGAACTAAAAAAGAAAACATTCCATTTTCAATTGTACAATTCAAATGTTTAAAAAGAAACTAACAGAGGAAATATATTTTTCTGTAGGTGAATGACTTTTATAAGATTATATTTTAAATACTTAATTAAAAAATATATTTTAAATTATTTCTTTCGCCTTTTCTTCTAATTTTGAGTAGAAATGAATAATTTGTTTGAACTGTTAGCATTTTAGTAACAAAATATGTGTCATACACAAAAGAGTTGGTTTATTTCTTTTTTGTTTAAATGTATTAATCTCAGGAATTAGTGATTAGATTCTGAAAACTCCTTCGCTAAAAGGAAGCTGCGTTATCCCTGCACGCTGAAGGGTATATTTTTAAATGAATAAAATTAAGGATCCGTAAGAAATTTCCCGCGGACAAAGCCACGAGCAAAAGCTAAAAAAAAAATACATTCAAAATAAGAACTATTTTATCAAAGTTACTGTCCAGTCGTGTTTCTCTTTTTGAATAAGAAATAGACAGTTGTTTTCTGGTGTTCTCAGACGAGCTTCGAACGTCAATAATTCTAGTAAAAAATACAATATTCTCACCGGAAATGTTTCAGCAGACTTCCCACTATTTTCAGTATATATTTGGATCAAAATCTTTCTTGCTTCAACATATCGTTTCTGTGTCACCAAGAATTTTGGACTTTCAGGCAATATTAAGTACAGGAGGAATGCAGTCAGTGACCAAAGAGACATAGCGAGAAGATAGAAGTTCCAAACGTTAAGTACTGTAATTAAAAAAATCTAATAAAACATGCAGAAATAGAAAAAATATAGAAGAAAAAGAAATGAAGTTAAACTTTAAATATACTTAAAAATAAAATGGGGGAGCAGTGCATTAACCAAAAAGACGTAACTGCAGCACTTAGTTAGTGATATTTTGCTAATAATTAAAAGGGATAGAATAGAATAACACTTTCTTACTCACCAAAACGCCCATCGAAGAAGCTAACCCTCCAGTCTTGGATAAGTATAGCCCACGCCATAGCTGGAGATAAAATCTGCGCGAGCGCAGCGTATGACGATTGACATAACATCACACGATCTCTCACTGTGCTGTGGCAAAATTCTGACGTTAGTGATGATATCGCTGCTAACGATGTTGCAAATCTACAAATAGATATTAAATTTGTAGAAGATTTTATAATGGTAACAGTGATAAATTAAAAAAAGTTAAAGGATAAGACATTATCAAAATAATGACTTCTTTCGTTCTAGGCGAAGCGGAAGGGGGTATCAGACTCTTACTGACTAAAACCTATTCATGTTACTCCTAATGCCCTTTGCGTTCAAGGCCGCGGTGACTCTTTCGAACAAATTAAAATTAAAGTGGTCCCCGACTACAAATAAGTCCATGATGTCAATAATATTCCAGCTGGCTTGTACACTTTATCAGAAAAATATCAGTAACAGCTGTGATTACAGCTTTCTTTACAAATAATATTAATTAAGACCAGAGGGCATTCCTAGTCATTTTGAGGAACATAAGAATTTTAATCTCAGTAGCAATCCGTCAAAAATGCCCCAATTTTACCTACAATTTTAAATAATGAGAACAGTTCTTCTTTAGGTCAATAATACTATGTGAAAACAGGCAAAATCTGATCGCAATCTCAACTCAGTGGCATTTTTTTTTTAGATATTACATTGCAATCGTTCCTTAAAATTAGCAAATTCGTCCCCCTCCTGTCGAACTGTAATAATCCACCCACCTGATAAGGAAATCAGACCACTAAACAGATACTGGGAAAGCCAGAATTGGAGATAAGCAATATATCAAATTTAGTTGCAATAGAGGACCATGCTCTGGGCCAAGGTAATAATGCTGTCAGTATTTTGGGCACGCGACCAACAGACAGCGGAGTGTACTGAACAAATACTGTATTATTTACAGTTCTGAATGCGAGAAGCAATAGCTATATTGTATTGGAAGTTTAGTTTAAAATAATAGATGGGCCTGGTGTCTGTTCAAGTCTTGAAATGTATTTGGCGTAGGGTTTAGCATCAGTAAGGATCATCCGTCAAGCGATTGCTGGGTTCTCGATTCAGGCCCGGTCTCTACCAATGCGTTACTGGATACAGTGTTGAGTTGAAGTTAAGCGGTGAAATGTAAACATAACGCAAGCCGATTGATCGTATGTGATATCTCTGCTCCGTGGTGGAGACCGGGCCTCGTGGTAATAAGAGGAACCGTGGAGTTTTCAGTCGATAGGAGTCCGACATAACCTTTCGTTCACCCCAGACGGAGCGTATCCCTGAGGAATTTCCACGAAAAAAAAGTGAGTAGTGCGATTTTTAATGAAATCCTTTTCGCCTAATTAATCAGATCGGTGCCAGCCCAATTAACGATTTTAATTACGAAAGCAACTAGGAACTCTCGCTGAATTCTCACGTAAATCTCACAGGAGTTTCGCAAAAATAACGAAGGTTAAACATTTTTGCTTTTCCAGTTTAATTTCAAGCAGTACACAAATCTCGTAATTTTTCAGCCAGTTCTAAAAACACTGCTTCCAAATGATATTCCTTATCATTCAATTTAAAATTTACTTTAAGTTTGTGACTAGTGGTTTGCTAAACAAACTTTCCACTTAAAAATCCAGTTTTTAATTTTTTAAAACAAAGCGGGAATGAAAGAAAAATACTGAGTTGACTTCTTATCTCAACGCTCTGGTGAATCCGTCGAGAGGGGAATTATTATGGTGGTGGGGGGAACAAGTTCGCAGCACCATTTTATCTTCACGCTCTTTTAAACTTAAGGGTCTGACAGAGGCTTTTAACGTGGATGGACGAGTTAATCCTGGTAATTGGCTTTTTGGGGTAAACAAATTAACAATTTAACTGATTAACTGAAAGGTGGGTATGATAAAATACATTTGCTGTGTAGTCAGACAGTGAGCGCTTGTTCGCATTGGAGAGTTTATTACGCGGATTTTTATCCGCGTACTGGATTTCCAACTCTTGACGTTGAGCTCCCGGCTCCGGTTGAAAATCCGGGGCGTGGATAATTAACTCCGCGTTAAATAATTATTACAATAACTGATTAACTTAAAGGGGGCCTCTCGTTTTTCGCCCTTCCTAATAATTATGTTATCCTAATTTTCTTTTGCCATCTGCGGTGATAAGGGAGTCTATTGCATTTCCTAATTATTTTTTATTTTTGGTTTCAGGTACGTTGGTCCTTCTAAATGGCTGAGAATTATACTTTCTGGTATGGAAAAGGGAAGTACTTATAATAGTTATCTAGGTTATTATTTTTATATAAAAATGACGTAGGCAAGTCCGGTGTAGTATAAAAGCGTTTTAAACCTTATGCCTATATTAATAGGGTTTTTAATAAAATATAACTCACAGTATACCTTCGCAGAGTTTAGCAGTTGCCAACATCTCGTAAGTCTGACTGGAGGCAGAAAATAATGTACATAGAAAAATCCCTCCAAAACCGATTCTTAAGAAATATATCCTTCCGAATGTGTCTATCAGGAAACCAGCAATTATTGTTGATATAAACATGCCTGCAAAAAGAAACATACCTTGGAAAAGTTTTCGAAAAAAAGAACTTTAATGCTAACATGTCATAAAGTTTAGTTTCTCATGCAACTTCAAGAGTTCTTAGTATTTTTGATAGTAAGTACTCGTCACTCTAAAATTAACTTAAACATCATTACTTTAAAGTTATTATTTGTAAGTAGAAACTTCAAGTGGTCTACTAATGAAACCACTTCTGTTGATAGTTTTAGATACTTTATCACATGAAGGCCAGTTAGTCTTAAAACTCTTTTGGAATTGAACCAGCCAGCATTTGTATTATAAAAAGGTTTATAGCTGTTTATAAACAAACATAACATATCATCACGCCTGTATTCCCCAGAGGGTTAGGCAGAGGTATACCAATGTACACCCACAGTTCGCCGGTATGTTTTTAGGTCCCGTGTAATAGGGAGCGAGCCTATTGCCATTAACCGGGCACAAATCCTAACTCTCAGTTGCTACTGAGAAATTCATAGAAAAACCCAATAACACTTTTTGCTCGACCTGGGAATCGAGCCTAAGACCTCAGGCGTAGCAGCCGCGCTTACGACCACTAGACCAACGAGGCAGTTAAATATAGCTCTTTATATGGTCGTGAATCCAAATTTGGAACAATAATGACACCAAAATCATGGCCAATGTGATGGTTTTTAAATAAATTTTAATTTTCATGTTTGGGAAATAGACAAGGATTTGGATTTAAGAGACTGGAATTGTAACATTGTGTGTATTATATTTTACATTACATGCATATGACAAATTTCAATTTTGTCTCTGGGGGGTCCCACACCTCGCCTTTTTTTAAAGCAAGGGTACAATTTTAGTAACATTCAGGAACGTTCGGAATCTAATCTCAGTTATCAAAAATAGGCTGCGGGTTGTTCGTAAGAGATACCGTGCTCCCGGAACGCAAAGGGCACAAGTAGGAACATGGATGGTTTTTAGTCAGTAAAAGTCTGACACTAAGGGGCGGGGGAAGTTACTTAATGATTTCCCTTGCCTAAAAAAAAAAAATTATCAAAAACTCCTCTAAATTGTCAACAATTTAGAAAAAAAAAATTGTCATTGATTGTCAATGAGATGAGATAGTGACTTCTTTTACAACGGTTTTAATTACGATAATTGACTTTCTGATGTCGGTGGTAAAGCATTTATTTCAATTAGTCCATTTACAGGCACTTTTGAATTGTTACGAGGTTACCCATACCCCCCCTTTTTTGTATGGGCTTTTTTTTTTTTTTGGTGGGTGGGAAATCATCAAATAACTTCTCCCGCCCTGGGCGGGGCGGGAGGGAGTGCCAGACTTTTACTGACTAAAACCCACCCATGTTCCTTCTTGTGCCCTTTGCGTTCCGGGGGCGCGGTATCTCTTGCGAACAACCCGCAGCCCCAGCAGGCATCGGCCCTCAGTGGCCCCTTCCTTTTGGTGACATCTCTTTGAGGCGCGCGTGGAACACGAACGCGCCGTCAACACGGCCTGTCGTTATGCAACGTAAGGACGGTGACCTACCCATTGCTCACCGTCCAAACTTGACAATTCAAAAGTACCTGTAAGTACCACTTGGATCTAACTGCATAAAAAATACTTACCAAAATAAGGCATGGCAGTCAATAGTCCTTTCTGTTTGAGATTCATGTCGAGGTCACATTCAGCTATCGGCAGTAAGTACGCAGTTGTGTTAGTTACCAGTATACTAGCAATACAACCAAAGAATGTTACAAATAGTAACTTTACATGAAACCTTCCGAACTTGCACACTTCATAAGCTTTATTGATTTCTTGCATAGGCGTGGCTGGTTCTGTAAATTAAAAAATTAAAAATTACACTAATGTACACCACACGATTGGGTATTATATAAACAACAGCACCTCAACAACCATTATTCGTGAGGTTCTTCAGAAAGGTCGGGTGTACGTGCCTGTATAACCTGAGTAGCAAGTGTGAGTTTTTTCGATTCACGGTCGATTATGAGCGCGTTTGAGTATTGTATGAAAAATTAGGTTTCTCCTAGTGACCACCAGGTGGCGCTATAACTGTTTCCCATATAAAATTATTCATATGAAAGAGGATTTTATTCGTTAGTTTGTTGGAACGAATAGGCTCCGAAACTACTGGACCGATATTAACCATTTTTCACCAGTAGATAGCTACATTATTCTTGAGTAACATAGGCTATATAACACCACGCTACGACAAACGGAAGCGGAGCAGTAACGAAAGACATAACGCGGGTGAAATAAACCACGCAGACGAAGTCGCGAGCAGGTCGCTAGTATTAAATATTTACCCTTACAAACTAAAACAGGAAATATTATACTGGTAAAGCATTTTGTGGATCAACTGGGTACACCATCGGTCATCATAATCCTCAGAATCCCTACTTTACTCCACGCTCACCCTTATGTAAGGGCCAACCTTATATAAAATTTAGTTCAACATTACGTTATTATGAGCCCAGCTTTGGCCAGTGAAGTAGCAAAAGCTTACAGTATGTGATGTTTATCTTTTACTAGCCTCTGCCCGCGACTTCGTAACAAAATACATATCTTATTAGTAACCATTGGACTATCACGACTTTCGTTCTGGGACATCACTGAAATATAGCAAATGACAGCTAACTTATACTATTGCCTAGGCAATAGTGTTAAGTCTATCAGTGAAATATGTTTTGTAATCGAACTCAGAATTCCAGGGATTACCTCTTAAAAATTTTAAATAACACCCGACAGAAGAAAAAAATTACTACCGTAGCTAACAAAAGAACTGATAACTTTGAAACCGCTGAACCGATTTTCATCAAACATAAATAAGAACAATCCTAACTAATTCACCTTTCAAACTAAAGTCAAAATCGCTAGAAAAACTCAATACTTTTTGCTCAACCTGGAAATCGAACCCTACCCGACCTCTAGCGTAGCAGTCGCGCTCAGGGCCACTGAGTTAACGAGGCAGTTAACTCCACGTGCGTACGTGGTAACTTAACGTGGGTGAAAATATCCTTGATAATTCAATTAAAAAGACAAAAAAATGTTGGTGCAGTATATACAATATCGTTAGGCGACCTCTATACATATACCTCTGTGTGCGCAAACGACACTAAATAAAGCAAGTTCATAAAAAAAAATGGGGTATAGACAATTTTTCCCGCGTGTATAGCATTTCAAACCAGAGTATAGCCAAAGTAACATATTCATAGAACACTGCTTAATAATACCTATGTGTACTAAAAAAACTAGAAAACAAAAGACACTCAAATAGGGAAAATACGCACCAATTTTATCCACTACATGAATATTTAGATCCGCCATCTTGGATTTTAATATATATTATATTAAAAAGATATTGTATAAAAATATTTATTTTCTAATTGTGTGTTTATAAATTGTCACTTTTTAATTTTATTACATAATTATTACAACTAGTTTCAGTATTAATATAGTACTGAGAATATTGCGTTACAGAAGCTGATTTTAATGCAAAGTCCTTGATGAATGATTAATTACCAGCCTCCTTTGAGCTCCCGTCTCCCTTAAGGGAATACACCTCACAGCTCAAGTTATAATAGACAGGTTATCTCTGTGTAAATTTTAGATAAAATTATGTGGTAACTTCCTGTAATAATTTCTATTTGAATATAACATAGAAGTTGTTTTTGAATGTCGTATGATAAGCGAAGATGTATTGCGTTGGTAGCTTATACAAATATTTAATTACAAAATGAGTAATTGGAGATACATTTACAAATTTATGTCGTAATTTATACTTCTAGCAAACCAAACCATATACCTGTTCTGGAAGGTACATAATTATATAAATACGATTATGTATTATTTTCATTTTGGTCGTATTGATTTTTCACCCTCGACGCAAAAACGACAGGGTGTTATAAGTTTGACGTGTCTGTGTGCGTGTGTGTGTGTCTGTGGCATCGTAGCTCCCGAACGCATGAACCGATTTTGATATAGTTTTTTTGTTTGAAAGGTATATTAATCGGGAGTGTTCTTAGCTGTGTTTGATGGAAATACGTTGAGCGGTTTTAAAGTTATCAGCTCTTTTGTTAGCTGCGGTAGAGATTTTTATTTTTCTGTCGGGGGAAACTTAAAATTTTTAATTTTGTGTTTTTGATTAACAATCGTGTGGAAAGAGAGAAAGATGGATAAACGTGTTTATGGTGTATTAGCTGTACATTATGACCCGCTGTGTCACCCGCGTCTAATAATGTTTGATTACTGAGTTGTAGCGCGGGCAGAAACTAATGTAGGTATTATTATAATCATACCATTACGCCTGTGTTCCCCGAAGGGTTAGGCAGAGGTGCACCAATGTACACCCACAGTTCGCCGGTATCTTTAAGTCCCATGTAATAAGGGGCCAGCCTATTTCCATTAACCAGGCAGAACTCCTAACTCCGAGCTGCAATTGAGAATTTCTTAGAAACACCAAATAACACTTTTTGCTCGACCTGGGAATCGAACCCAAGACCTCTAGCGTAGTAAAATCGGCTAATTAGTAAGTCTAGATCAAAACCTATATGGCACTTTGATTCTAAGTGGATAAACTGTAGTACCCCTGTGAGGTGTTGTGTGGTGTGGTAACTGCCTTACCCCTTTTACTGTAGGTATTACCAATCAAATTACAGCACCTTACGAAACGACTACGTAAGAACTACAAGCAAACATTCATCACCAGTTTTAACAAATAACACTATGTAAACAGACCACAAATTACCTTCAAACGCGACGTATACCATGAGTAATGCTCAGTAAATATTTATTAAATTATTCAGGTTCCGCATAAAACCGGCAATGGATTAGTCTACACGCGATAATCACGCTCTACGTGGTACTTTGTGCTACCAAAACAGGCATTCATGAAATAGTTATAAGATGGTGCTCCTCGTTGAATTAAGTCCCATTTATACTGGTTGAGGTTGGGTGCCAGTGTGCGCTGGATGGCGGAGTAGCGTTTAATTAAAATAATAATGATGTACTTTGATCAAATATTCAGCATGACGGTGTGTTCAAGTCGTTTATTTTGTAGCTGTTTGGAGTTAGGAGTGCCGAAACAAACCAACATACGTTTATTTTTTATTTTATTTTTCGACACAATAGTAACGATTTTGGATAAACATTTAACTATTACTCTTCCGTCATTAAAAAATGACACAGTAAGAAATGTCTGCTATTTAAAAAAATATATACCACCAACTAAAACACCAATACTTTTGAATATAACTTTAATTACACAAAGGCAAAGAATAATACTATTTTTTCCTTCGGTTTCCTCTCTTACTACACTCTACCCTTCGCCGCTGCAATGTATTACCTACATCGTTTCAGGAAACACATCTCCCGCGGAAACTGGGACCGCACATTGACCTATGTACGCGCACACAGCTTCAGAATTAATCATTCGTTAATGGTGTCCGTGTTTCACTACGAACACCTGCGCTCTACGGTTGCTGCAACTTCTACTGTATCTTGTAATATACTATAGGTATTTAAAGTAAGAAGATTAGTATTACTGAGATAAAGTAGTGCATTTATGACTTTACTTTACCATCACGTCTGTATTCCTCGAAGGGTTAGGCAGAGGTGTACCAATGTTGAGGTACGCTTAGGTCCCATGTAATAGAGGGCAAACCTATTGCTAGTTACCGGACACAAATCCTTACTTCGGGCTGCTACTGAGAATTTAATAGAAAAACTCAATAACACTTTGCACGACCTGGGAATCGAACCCAAGTCCTCTAGCGTAGTAGTCGCGCTTAGGACCACTAGGCTACGGAGGCAGTTATCTTACTTTAGTCACAGTAAACTTCGACTTTTATATAAAATTTATATAAACGCAACTCTGGCCCCCAAGATACAGGCTCTGCCTAGTTTGGGAACCACTGTTATTATAACTTGTTAATTAGTTTACTAAAACAACTAATTGAATGATTAAAAATGATTAAATTACTGTTCCATACAAAAAATCATCTAATACAAATAGTTTTTTTGTATGGTACAACTGACTTTTTCTCATTTTTCAAACTGATACATGACCGGTACTTTGTGATAGTTACGCGTGTCGAGATTACGAACGATTAATTGCAACAATTAATAAATGTTATCTTGAATCCGTAGGCTTAGGACGAGCGCATCGATGTAAATACGAATTTCGAATTGAAAATACGACTATTCAATAGCATTTCAGTTAAGTTTTTTTTATATATCATTATTTTTTATTTTTATTTTATTTTATTTTATTTGTAAGGGACAAAAAACAGTTACATGTTAAAAGCTGTACAATAAGTCCTTAAGATTAAATTACAAACATGTAACCCACTACATTGTCCACATATTAACAAAAAAAAAAAAGTAGAAGTTACAAGGAAATTATGGCCAACAAGCCGACAGCCCACCTGATGTTCAGTGGTCACCGCCGTCTATAGATATCTGCACTACCCGAGGCCTAGCAAATGCGTTGCCACCCCAGATAAAAAGTTGAAATATCTCATGTGCCTGTAATTACACCAGCACCCACGCTCACCGAATCTCAGCAACGCTGAGAAGAAATAGGTATGGTGGGGTAGTAGTAGTGCCCAGGAAGAGCTCCTTCACAAAGAGCTGTTTTTCTACTAAAGTTTTTTACGACAAGCACATGTATCGCACATTGATGTAAGAGCCTTCAAATTGAATAAAATATATGTACGAAACGGGTGTTCCCAATTTCAAAATCAAATTTACATATTAACGTTTACTTAGCAGGCTTGTATAGCTCTCAAATCTTTTGACTTTTTACATCTTGTGATTTCCTCTCTATTAAAGAGGACAGGGTATTTAAGAGTTCATTCCATTGATTGGCGTGTATCTTTAGCAGTCGTAGAGCTGTGTTTTGAACTCAATGTATGAAGTTTCTTTAGCATGAGGCTACTAGAACTTTACATAGCATAAAACAAAGTCAACTGCCTCGTTAGCCTAGTGGTCCTAAGCGCGACTGCTACGCTAGAGGTCTTGAGTTCGATTCCCCAGGTCGAGCAAAAAGTGTTATTAGGTTTTTCTATGAAATTCTCAGCAGCAGCTCGGAGTTAGGATTTGTGCCCGGGCAATAGGCTCGCCCCCTATTACATGGGACCTAAACATACGCGCGATCTGTGGGTGTACATTGTTACACCTTTGCCTAACTCTTCGGGGAATACAGGCGTGATGGTGTGTGTAAAACAAAGTCACGGCCCGTCTGTACGCTTAGATCTTTTAAAATACGCAACGGATTGATTTAAATTCTTTTTTTTTTAAATGAAATTTTGTTGCTTTACTCTCGTACAATAATTAGCGCCTAGTTATCTCTTCACCACCTTTAGTTAATTAGTAAATAATGCCTAAGACATTAAGTCCGCCTTTGTACTTTTTGTTGAATACAAAATAAATACATTTTTATATGGTTTTCATGAGTAGATAGAGTGTTTCAATAGGAAGATTTATACATATATAACATCACGCTACGATAAACGGGAGCGGAGCAGTAACCAAAAACGTAACTTAACGTGGGTGACACCCCGGGGTATATAGCTAGTTCAATAATATATTTTTCTTAAAAATTTAATCTAAAGACTTTGGTCTTTGTTGTACCCATAATAAAAGCCACTACAGGTACTACGATATGACACTAATCGCTCACGCTGTGACCACACATCAAGATAGCTTCCAAATTAACGATTCATTAATGATGTCCGCATTACACCAGCTGGGAACACCTGGTAACAGAACCTATATGTATATTTAGACGTTCTCATGTTCGTAATGTATTGATCTAACTTAGCTCTGATTTAGGTACCTACATACACTCGAATTAATGTCGGTTTGGCCCAGTGATTAGCGCGGTCAAACAAAAAATATTTAGGTAGATCACTAAGATTTTTTATCTTGGACCTCTCTGACATCAGTGAAGGAAAACATCGTGACGAAACCTGGACTTATAGTGAATTTAAGTCTGAAAGTCTGAAAGTCGCGTATCCGCCTTGACCAAGCGTGCCTTCGTGCCTTTTCAGTATGAGAAAAGGCCTTTGCCCTGAAATGGGAAAATAATAGGCTGGTATTTGTTAGGTACAATATAGATGAGGTATTTCAAAGTTAAAGTATAATCATTCATGTCTCTCAGACTATAACAAGCCACTTTTAAGTGTCTTAAACAAGAAAAAATATTGAATCTAGTTGCCTCTTCCACAAGGGGTCACACAAAAGGTCAGGTCAGCTTTCCAGATCACTTGTGGTAAATTACGTGTATATTTTTAAGGCCCCAAAAATTTCATTCAGTATTACTAACTCATAGTTTAATTATAAGTCTTACAAAACATAACAGGCCCATGTTTGCAACTAACTTGGAGTTTAAAGAGAAGCCTGGTTTGCACGTGGGCTTTTGTTACTAGAATTATACTTACCTTTGCTTGTTCTTTTATTTTTTGTAAGTATTTCAACAGCGTTGCTTTAAAAGATACAGCCTTGTGACAGACAGATTGACGGACGGCGGTGGCTTAGTCAAAGGGTCCCGTTGGCACCTAAAAAGTCTGCTATTTTCTCATTAGCAAACCGTTTACCCATTTTTTAATATTTTAACAGCCAATTTTCTCTAGCTCTACTAAAAAATAACAATTTCCTAGAACGTTAGTTAAAAATGGTAATGAGAAAACCTCATTACCGTTTAATATTTTTGTTCTCCTTTCGTGTGAAACGTAAATTCCCCCTTTGTTGAGCTCAGTCGAGCCGCGCGATACATAACACCTCAAAAGCCAGACGGTTTGAATTACATTCGAGAGCTCTTCTATAGAGATGAGCTTCTGAAATAAGATACGAATACATACGATCCATCTATTTCTATTGGAGTTAGCCTAATCTAAGTTTGCTCTGGCTTGTATTCAGTTGGATTTTTTCGTTGGAATAAAAAGGTTTTTCTTATTACGTTGGTACCTGCATTACCTCATGGCTGTTTAAAAGTGCTTCTTCACCATTTGCCTGTAATGTAACAGTTCAGATTTGAGCATTACATCAGTGGCTTTTGTTGCATCTTTGCCTTAATTCGATGTTTACGCTGATGAAGTTATTATATACTAGCGAACCGCCCCAGTTTAATACGGATACAAATTTCCGACTTCCCGGCGGATTTTCCAAAAAAATTCTTTGTGTGGGAAATAACAAACAGGACAAAAAAGAATCAGCCAAATCGGTCTAGCCGTTCTCGAGATTTGCACTTAGCAACATATTTAGTTATTTTTATTACATAGAAGAAAGATAGATTCGTTCTCAGTTGCTGAGAATTTATATTTTAATGCTGTTATTTCACGTCACACGCTAGAGAACATGCGAGATTAATCTACATAATTATTATAATAAAATTCAATAGACTGATAAAGTAACGCCCTTTGAACCATTATTGTGATTAGCTAAAGTGCCATGTTTTTTAAAGCATAAAAAAACAGTTTTGTAAGGTAAATCGACTGAAAATATAATTTAAACTTCATCATTCCAAAATTACATTCATAAATTGCAATTTTATTTTTAAATATTCACACGCTCCAAGGGTGAGGTCGGCTAAAGTGAACCACAGGCAATTTCACACTCCATTTTCAAATAACGAATGTTGAAATAAATGAACAGAAAAATCACACTATATTTACTACGCAAAGCAATCGTCACAACAATTTATTTTCTTCGTACGGAAGTGTTCCCAGCTGCCAAATATAAAAAGTTAGTCAAACTTTTCAGATCAATAGAATATCTGGTATTCGCAGTACAGGGACCCAACAGATTTGCTGGAAACTTTTATACTCCCGTTTGAGTGGAACTTTATGAAAAGTAAAATACTTTGCATGTAGTGTTCTATTGGGGAGAAATATTCAAGTTTAGTGAATTAGTTGGTTGAGTTCCGGGGTTCCGTAGTGTCCAAACCAATTCCAAACAGCAGCGCAATGCATTACCTAATTACCTATACTTCCTATACATATATCTTTATACAGTCCACTTAGTTTAACCTTACCTACACATTTGTAAAAAACCAGTATTAAATCATATTTTAAACAGTCCACACGTCTCTTCATTAGTGAAACAACCCACAAACGAATTTACACCTTATCGCCCTGAACATTTGGTCCAAATCGAGACGGATAAATAGCACCAGCCGGCCACTGCGAGCGAGCCGTGAGAACAATAGGCGCCCACATTCCACAGCGATAAGGAATATTCGAAGATACCTTTTACTAATTACTACATTATTCGTGAATTTGAGTGTGTTCTAAAACATTATGACTTCGAATATTGGGATTGAGGAACTTCTGGTGTATCAAAGGGAGCTATTAGACAATTTGAAAAATGCTGAGAAGAACTACAAAAAGTCACCTAAGGATAGAATAAAACGAACTTATTTGGAAACGAGGCTAGAAACATTAGAAGAACTATGGAATAACTTTAAGGATGGACACAAACGCACTGTTTTAAAGCTTAGTAAAGACGATGACAAGGAAGATTCTTATTTTGAAGAAAATATGTACGAACAGTTCGAAGAGACATACATACAATACAAGTCGAGTTTAAAGGAAGCTCTTCAACCGTTTTTGGATTCATCTAAGCTTCAATTCCCTTCGTGTCCGCAAATATTGACGCCGATTGACGGTACACAAACGCCGTTCAATTACGATGTTAAATTACCTCGTATCCAGATACCCACATTTAGTGGAAAATATGAGGAGTGGCAATCGTTTTATGACTTGTTTTGTTCGCTTATTCATAGTAACAAGTCTGTATCGCCCGTACAAAAGTTACAATACCTTAAGAGCAGTTTGTCCGGAGAACCAGAAGTATTACTACGAAATTATTCTATCACGAATGCAAATTATGAGGAGGCGTGGAATGAACTAGAGAAACGGTACAATAACAAGAGATATAATACTAACGAGATTTTGAGAAAAATGTTTACACAAAAATCGATACAAATAGCTGCAGCGAGTTCTATCAAACAATTACTTGACACAACTTCGACCTGTCTGAAGGCTTTGAAGAACATGGATGTGAACATTGATGCTTGGGACCTGATCATCAATTACTTAGTGCTGTCAAAATTAGATTCCGAATCGGTAAAAGAGTGGGAACAACATTTGAGCATGAATAACAACGAAATGCCTACTTGGCCTGAACTACGAGATTTTCTGAGTGCGAGATTCCGGTCATTAGAAATGATGGATGGTCATAAACCAAGAGTGGTGCAAGCGAAGCCTGTTGTCAAGCCTAAAACATTTCATTCGAACGTTATCAAGGAAGAGAAAAAACACGAAGTGAAATGTGCGTTATGTGATGAAGGACATTACGTTTACCATTGCAAGAAGTTCGGAGATATGTCTCCTAAAGAACGACAAGACTTTGTTCAACGGAGTAAATTGTGTTTCAACTGTTTAGCGCCATCACATTCCGTAGTGAGATGTCGACAATCAGCGTGTTGTCGGAAGTGTGGACGGCGTCATCACTCACTTCTACATTTCGAGAGAGGAGTCAACACCGAGAAAGCGAGTGAGGATGAGTCTACATCTACAGGTACTGTGACCGAGACACAGAGAGGTAAGCCTAATACTTGGTCTAATGATACACACATTGTAACCAACTTTTCTAGAGAGAATTTTCATACAAACAATGTCCTGTTAGCTACTGCACAAGTGTTAGTGGATAGCAGGAATGGTTGTAAATATATACTTAGAGCATTGTTAGACCAAGGGTCACAGGCATCATTTGTAACGGAGGCGACAGTTCAGTTACTTAACCTTACGCGTAAATCTGTAAGTGGTTGGGTGTCAGGGGTTGGAGAAGAACAAACTAGAATTAAACACATGGTTTCACTCACAGTAAAATCACGCTATAATTCCCAGGCATTTGTTAGAGTAAATGCGTATGTATTGCGTTCTTTAACGACACTTTTACCTAATACTAACCTTGATACTCCTGAGTGGTCAGACATAACAAACTTAGAGTTGGCCGATCCGGGATTCACTACCCCAGGTAGAATTGACATTTTACTTGGCGCTGAGATATATAGCGACGTTATGTTAGACGGCGTGATTAAACACCCTAAGAGTAAATTATTAGCCCAAAATACAATCTTAGGTTGGGTGTTATCTGGTAGGATGTCACAAGGGTCTACCTCAGCAAGAGGACACGTTACAAGTTTGCATGTGCAACATAAAGAAGACGATCTACTTAAACTATTTTGGGAAGTGGAAAACGAACCAAACATAATACAAAAGAGACAATCAGAAGAAGAAAGGAGATGTGAGGAGTTTTATGAGGCTACCACGATTAGAGACGAGAACGGAAGATTTGTAGTCAGGTTGCCATTTAAAAACGAAATTCCAGAGTGTCAAAACGGTAGATTAATGAAAATAGCAGCTAAGAGGTTGGAATACTTAGAGAAAAAGTTAGCAAAAAATAATAAACTGCGTGAAGAATATCATAAAGTAATAAACGAGTACATACAGTTAAATCATATGGTTGAAGTTGATTCTACAGACATTAATAATCCCACAACTGTGTATCTTCCGCACCACGCCGTAACAAGAGAAGATAAAGATACTACGAAGCTTCGAGTTGTCTTTGACGCATCGTGTAAAGGAATTAATAACATCTCATTGAACGATGATCTTCTAATTGGCCCTAAACTGCAGCAGGACTTACGACACTTACTGATGAGATGGAGAGTTCACAAAATTTGTATTACTGCTGACATCATAAAAATGTACAGAATGGTTCGGGTCGCGGAAGAGGACACAAATTATCAGAGAATACTATGGAGATTTAAAGAGAACGAGCCAGTTAAACACTTTAAATTATTACGACTAACATTCGGAACAGCATGTGCTCCCTATCTTGCAGTTAAGTCATTGCAGAAATTGGCTGATGATGAGCAGGCGAAGTACCCAGTTGCAGCCAAGGTAACGAAGAATGACTATTATATGGACGATTTGATGACGGGATGTGAGACAGAAAACGAAGCGATAATTATATACAATGAAATGAACAAACTGATGAATTCAGCAGGGTTTGACCTTCAGAAATGGAGTAGCAATAATGAAAACGTGTTGAAGTACATCGGAAAGCACAAACGAATCGATCATGCAGTTCCGCTCAAGCTCAACAGCCTAGTGAAAGTACTAGGTGTGACTTGGAATCGTCTTACAGATAATTTCGAATATACCATCAACTTATCGGAACCTAAACAGTCGATTACTAAACGTCAAATCCTGTCGGAAGTAGCTAAACTTTACGACCCTTTGGGGTGGATAGCTCCTGTTGTTGTTGTCGCAAAAATGATCATACAAAAATTATGGAGGTCAGGACTGGAATGGGATGATGTTGTACATGGAGAGCTGTTAGAAGAGTGGTTGCATTACAGAGAGAATTTGATACATATTAAAGGAGTAAGTATACCGAGATGGTTACACTACTCTTCTACAGCTAGGACAGAGCTGCATGTCTTCGCAGACGCCTCGCAACTGGCATATGGAGCAGTAGCATATATGCGTGTTGTTGAAGAAAGCGGAGTGTACGTTAATCTTATTTCTGCTAAAACCAAAGTCGCCCCTATTGAAAAACAGCTTTCAATACCAAGGCTAGAACTATGTGGCGCAGCATTGGCAACAAAATTAATTTTCGAGATATCTCAGGTGATGAATATACCTAAGACTAACTTATACGCCTGGACAGACTCATCAATAGTTCTAGCCTGGTTAAAGGGTGGGTCGAGTCGATGGACTACATTTATAAGCAACAGAGTATCAGAGATACTGAATATCTTAGATTATGACCAGTGGAGACATGTTGCTACTGAAGTGAACCCGGCAGACTGCGCGTCGAGAGGACTTAAAGCGTCAGATTTGTTAAACAATATGTTGTGGTGGAACGGACCAGATTGGCTGTCTTCACTACACATACACATTAGTACAGATGATAATATTGAGGACACAAGAGAGGAGGAAAGAGTTAAGGTACTAAATACTTCAATAAATACAGAAGAGGATTTTGTTTGGGCTAAGTTTTCCAACTTAACAAAAATGTTGAGAATCATATCATACTGTAGGAGATTGATTAATTTAAAACTACCTAAGGAAACTCGACAAACATTCACTAAACATGTAACTTTAAAAGAAATAACTGAAACGTTAGAGATGTGCATAAGACAAGTTCAGCGTAAGGAATTTATACAAGAAATAAAGCATTTAAAATCTAACGGTTGTGTACCTAGAAGAAGCAAACTCCGATCTCTTTGTCCGATTCTTGATGAGAATGGAATATTAAGAGTCAGTGGACGTATACAGCAGTCTCAAGCATCGTACGATACACAGCACCCTATAGTATTACCAGCTAAGAGTCATCTTAGCAGATTATTAATTAAAGATGCTCATAAAAAGACAATGCACGGTGGACCACTAATAATGCTAAATTATTTAAGGTCAAAATATTGGATACTGCGAGCTAAATACGAAACAAAACGATGTTATCGCGAATGTGTCACTTGTGCTCGTTACTCTGCAAAGAACACCACACAGTTAATGGGTCAACTACCAGAGGTGAGAGTGAAACCTAACAAGCCCTTCAGATCGACTGGAGTAGACTACGCGGGGCCAATTAATATTAGATTTTCGCCAGGTAGAGGAGCAAAATCCTATAAAGGATATATCTGTCTATTTGTTTGTATGGTGACCCGAGCGATTCACCTAGAAGCAGTGACGGATTTGACAGCAAAGGGTTTCATCTCAGCCTTTAGGAGATTTACGTCAAGACGAGGACACTGTCACGACCTTTACAGTGACAACGGCACTAATTTCGTTGGCGCTGACAAACAGTTACGAGAAATGTTTGACAACGCCAAGTCATTGATCTCCAGTGAGATAGCCCAATTGTTAACCCTTGAACGTACTACGTGGCATTTTATACCCCCGCATGCACCTAATTTTGGAGGTCTGTGGGAAGCTGGGGTGCGCAGTACAAAGACGCACCTAAAGCGAGTAATCGGGGACACTACACTAACTTATGAAGAATTGTCTACCGTGCTAGCGCAAGTAGAAGCTTGCCTTAATTCGCGACCGATAAGTGTTCTAAATGACGACCTCAATGACCCTCTCCCACTGACCCCAGGTCATTTTTTAGTTGGTGAGCCGTTACTGAACTTAGCCGACGAGAATTACACGCAACCCAATATTACTTACCATGAGAGATGGCGACTAACACAAAAAATGGTCAACGATTTCTGGAACAGGTGGCACAAAGAATATCTTGTTCATCTTAATCAAAGGTACAAATGGAATACAAAGAATGCTGAACCAGAAATCGATGACGTAGCTATTTTAAAAGAGGACAATATTCCACCTAGTAAATGGATAATGGGTAGAATCGTACAAAAACACGTGGGTCCTGATAATATAACTCGTGTCGTGTCAATTAAATGTAAAAATGGTATTCTTAAAAGACCTGTGAGTAAAATATGTGTCATAACCAAATCTAACTCTGTTGGAACGCACGTTGTTTGATGTTAGATGTGTAGACTATGATACTTAGTACTTCATAAGTAAAAAGTGTAAAATGTTTAAAATACCTAATTACTTACCCTAGATAAGATTTAAAATCTATGCTAAATATTGTACATAATGTATACTTACCTGTATTAACGTTGTTACTTTAAGCTATATTATAATTTAATATTTAAGAGGCGTTTTGTACGTTGATTCGAAAAATTATCTTTAACTATAAGTTATTACGGTGGGCGGTTGTACGTTAAATGTTTCAATGGAAGCACACTTTCTGTAATTCATTTAATCTGAAAATTCTGTAATGACATAATTATCGCCCATCAAGTAAGAAACATTGTTAATTTACCCTAATTAGCCTTGCTACTTTGTGTCGTTAATTGCGTTGGTTGCTGGTTGTACTTTGAAAAGTTTTATTACTAATATCTAGTTCCAATTGTTGTTATTGGTTTTTAGTTACCAACGTTAAAGAACTGCGTTCTTTGGTGGGCGGAATGTCCAAACCAATTCCAAACAGCAGCGCAATGCATTACCTAATTACCTATACTTCCTATACATATATCTTTATACAGTCCACTTAGTTTAACCTTACCTACACATTTGTAAAAAACCAGTATTAAATCATATTTTAAACAGTCCACACGTCTCTTCATTAGTGAAACAACCCACAAACGAATTTACACCTTATCGCCCTGAACACGTAGTTTCGAGTTTCGGAATAGTCTGACGGTACGGGAAAGTTAACGTTCGACCGTCAATTCGGCATGTGATAGGGATTATGTTGGACACGGGGATTCTCTGGTGGTTTGTCGTAAGACGTCAGTTTCGACTGACGTGTGTAGGTACTATATATGTATAGTCTGCGGTTTATGTGGAAACATGTGTATATTTCTGTAATATGTGCGTATTTTGTAGTTTGTTAATAAAATACTTACCACTAGATATGTATAATATTTATAGACATAAACATTATAGTTAACTACCCTACCCTACCCTACCCTATTATGGGACCTAAACATACCGGCGAACTGTGGGTGTACATTGGTATACCTCTGCCTAACCCTTTGGGGAATATAGGCGTGATGGTATGTTATGTGTTAACTAGTAGTGGAAGCGCCACCTACCGGGTACAATTATTAAACCAAACCATCCAGAGATACAAACTCACAAAATAAATCGTTAAGTTTGATCTGGCCGTTTAACACTTTCACTGCCGGGCCAAAAATGTTGAAGGTCAAACCTCCACTAGCGTCACAGGTGCCTGACGTGGCAGCTTACGGGTTAAGAGGAGTATAGTGACATAAACACGTACAAAAGAATTTTAAATCTAAATATACAGTTTAATTAATACATGAAGATATTTGAAGCAAAGGTCGGGTGAGCAGTACTCGTAACCGACGTTCTTGTAAGAACCGATACCGATGAGACGAAAGAAGTATGTAAGGATCGTAGCAGGTGGTGTTCTGTGGTTTCTGCCTACCCCCATGGGAAAAAGACGTCAGTTTATGTTTGTATGTATGTTTTAAGCAATATTTAACCTTGCTAAGAAAAAATACACACACACACATACCATCACGCCTGTATTCCCCGAAGGGTTAGGCAGAGGTGTAACAATTTACACCCACAGTTCGCCGGTATGTTTAGGTCCCATGTAATAGGGGGCGAGCCTATTGCCATTAACCGGGCACAAATCCAAACTCCGAGCTGCTACTGAGAATTTCATAGAAAAACCCAATAACACTTTTTGCTCGACCTGGGAATCGAACCCAAGACCTTTAGCGTAGCAGTCGCGCTTAAGACCACTAGACTACCGAGGCAGTTGACGAAAAAATAATCTCATATAAAACTTAAAAACGAAAACCAGTTCCACTGAACGAATTATATATAACACGGAAGACCTAAGTCGCACATAAATCCTCAAGGCGTGATAAAAGTTTATTGTCATTATTAATTTGTCTGGATAAACGCAACACAAATGCACTCCGCTCATTTTGAAGCAATGCCAGCTGTTGTTTAGGCCAAGTATTCGGCTCAAATCTACATATTCAGTAGCCTTTATGCATACAATTTCTTACTCCCATAGTACACAAATGAGTAATGCGAAAAAATATACCGAATTGGAGGTTTCTGGAGTATTATTTGGTATTTGGCTTGGTTTACTTATATCGCGTTATATTTTTTGTTCAATTTTTTTTATGAACACTGAACTATAAAAGAAGTAACAGTCTATGATTGTTCCACTGCAAGACAAATTCTTGTTCTCATACAGAGAAAAGGAGTCAAGAGCATTGATCCCGCGTTTGGTGACGTCTTTGGTTACTGCTCCGCTTCCGTGTGTCGTAGCGTGCTGTTTTATAGCCTATGTTACTCAGGAATAATGTAGCTATTTATTGGTGAAAAAATTGTTAAAATTGGACCAGTAGTTTTGGAGCCTATTCATTACAAACAAACAAAAAAATCTTTCCTCTTTATAATATTATTTTAGTATTAGTATGGGTAAGTTCTATTACCACGCGATGTTTCAATTCACCATTGTCTGTGATGTCTAAAATGAGCTTAAAAAGTATATAGGATATGAACTGAAAAAGTCACATTAGGCCTTGCCCGGTATTTATCCCGTAAACGCATGCATGAGAAGCTGGCGTCTTACCACTAAGCTATAGCGACATTACAGAACTATGGCTTAATTTTAATTACACACTCACAAAACCACATGAGTACCAAACAGCTACTGTATGCTAAAATCTCCGCATCGCACAGTCGCACACGCCACACGTAGAATGGCGCTTAGAAGCAATTCTGCTAATGCAGGCTTTAGCTGCAGAATCTAGTTACAATGATGTTCTATTGTGATGCCACAACCACTTAATGTCAGATGTGAAATCTCAAATGCTTGTGTGTTAAGTCTGAGTTGATTTATCGTGTATCGGTTCGTGTATGGTATTGGGATATCAAGTGAGATATATGATGCAGATGTTAGATTTAGCGAGTGTTTATGTTCAAGCAGTAATTGGAGTTATTGAGTTGTGGTAGTGAGACATACGTTATTGATATTAAAAGAATATGAACATTTTTTTGCAAAAACATAGAAATCCCTACCGCAGCTAACAAAAGAGCTGATAACTTTGAAACCGCTGAACCGATTTTCATCAAACACAGCTAAGAACACTCCCTACTAATATACCTTTCAAACAAAAAAAACTAAATCAAAATCGGTTCATGTTTTCGGAAGCTGAACCAACGGCTTTACGTGCTTTCCGAGGCACGAGGGTGTCACACCACCCAATTCCATACTCCGGGCTGCTACTGAGCAAATCCTAATGGAAAAACCTCATAACAGTTTTTGCCCCACCTGGGAATCGAACCCGGGACCCCACGCTCATCAGTCGCACTTGGGACCACAAGACCAACGGGGCAGTTATGAACTAGATATTATAATGAAAATAAATAAAAAATCAACATTTTCACACAAAAACAACACATCTATACTTATAATAAATCTGTAGAGAGGTCAATTCTGTACATGAAATATATTTCCAAAATAACTATCAGGGGGTGATTAGGGATCGATACTGATGCCAAAAATGCAATCAGTAAAATTTTTGTCTGTCTGTCTGTCTGTCTGTATAACCGTTATAGAAACAAAAACTACTCGACGGATTTCAACGAAACTTGGTACAACTATTTTTCATACTCCTGAGTTGGTTATAGTATACTTTTCATCAAATTTTTCTTTTTCAAAATTATATAAAAAATATCCTACGACAGCATATGTCTATCTTTTATGGTTGACTCACAATATCACGTGTAACTCCCGATAGCTTAGCAGTTCGAAGCTTTCTGATTATATTTGTCTACTCTTACTACACGCTGACGGAGTCGCGGGCACAGCTATTAACAATAATATTGTGCGGTTCCGTATTGCGATATTTTTCAACAGTATTGTAGATTGACATATTATATTTCCCTACTAAAATATGAAAGTTAATCTGTCTGTTACATCAAAACCACTGAACACCACCGAAGGACATAGGCTACTTTTTTTACGAAAAACGACGGAAACGCGGACGAAGTCGTGGGCAACAGCTAGTTTTATATAATTTTATTTTAGACCAGCTTTTATTTCTTACGAAACCTTTTTTTAAGTAATATAGAGCCTACGTTACGTGTTCTTAATGTAGCTGTCCATCGGTGAAAGAATTATTAAAGTCGGTTCAGTAGTTTTTGAGTTCTTCCATTGCAAACAAAATAAAAATGTTTTCTCTCTATAAATATTATTTATAATATTATTTCCCCTAAACTGCTATCGGAGACACAATCCACTTTTATTTTATACCTTTTAGTTAAAACATAACATTTCATAGGACCCAACTTATAAAACCTAGTGAGTCGTGTGGAACATTAACTTGGCGTTTGCGCGGGATCAGATTGATATCAGGGTCCTATAATAGGGTTGTCCAACTTTCCCCTGTTCACCCTTATATCTTTTTATCATAGACCTGTATTTTGGACCTTAATTATCTTGTTAGAGGGCTTTTTTAAAGCGATGATTTAGGATAAAATCTTTATGTCGAATAATTTTTATGCAGCATATAAGGGTACAATATTTTGGAAATTAAAAGGTCTACTTCTACCAGCGTTACTGAACGTTAGTTGAAACACCCGGTTATTAAGGTCTAGGTATAACCGTGGATGAATACAGATGGACCTTATAAATTACAGAATATATTATGGCAACTCTCCAGAGATGTAACTTAGAAGTACTAAACGGAAAATAGTTCTATTTTCAAAAAGAAAACTCAAAATGAATAACTATAAAAACCGACAAAGTATCCTAACTGCCCACCATTTTTTATACCCCGAAACGTAAACTATTACCCCCCGTTAGTTAACAGTTTACCCCAAACAAGAAAAATAGTCCCAATAAAATTTCTTTCACCAATTCCATTGAATTTTTTAAAGTGCTCCGGGTATCCGAACGCGGCAGCGTTTATGTATGGCTATACAACCCTAATCCTGTCTTAAAAACGGGGGAATTGAGACATAAAAGTGCGAGACAAAGGGCCTGGCTGACAACGAACGCCTGAGGGCAGAAGCCGCGCTGTTTTTCAACAATTTAAAATGTTTTCCTAAAACTTTCGGTATTTAATTTATGGGCCATGCCCTAAAAGGTAGCTATGTCTTTTTTTCGTTGTTTTAGGGTGAATTGTTAACTGGTTTTCACACATTTTTTTCTCGAGGGATGTGAATTTTTCGGGAGTTTGTAACAAAGGATGTGAACAATAATTTTCGGGATAAGTTAAGATTACTGCTTTTTTGGGACCACAGTTTAATGGGTTTAAGTTTCATTTACGATGGAAAACCCGGTACTGTGAACCCCGCCTGAATATGATTGTATTACTGATACTGCCTCGGTAGCCTAGTGGTCCTAAGCGCGACTGCTACGCTAGAGGTTTTGGGTTCGATTCCCAGGTCAATCAAAAAGTATTATTGGGTTTTTCTATGAAATTCTCAGTAGCAGCTCGGAGCTAGGATTTGGGCCCGGTTAATGGCAATAGGCTCGCCCCCTATTACATGGGACCTAAAATATACCCGCGAACTATGGGTGTACATTGGTACACCTCTGCCTAACCCTTCGGGGAATACAGGCGTGATGGTATGTGTTATGTTATGTATATTACTGATTGGCCAATATTTACTAATTATACATACCATCATGCCTGTCGCCTTTAGCCTTCCTCGATAAATTAACTATCCAACACAAAAAGAATTTTTGAATTCAAACCAGTAGTTCCTGAGATAAGCGCGTTCAACCAAACAAACAAACAAACTCTTCAGCTTTATATTATTAATATAGATAAGTTTATCTTTCTATGGACTTTGCATTGAAGCTTGAGAATAAATGATTTATTGGTATTATTATTTTTACACACATAGGTGACATGAAGCTGCATCTTTTTTAAAAATGTCTCTCGCTGATTTTTAATAAAGTGACCACGAGGTGAGCTTTCAATGCCTAGAAGATAGGGTCAGGACGTGGGGTGACAGGTCACCTTAAACTCACTTCACCTCTCTATTCACCGCAGCAGGTACTATTTACAGAATAAAAACATACACATACCATAACGCCTGTATTCCCCGAAGGGTTAGGCAGAGGTGTATCTGTACACCCACAGTTCGCCGGTATGTTTAGGTCCCATGTAATAGGGGGCGAGCCTATTGCCATTAACCGGGCACAAATCCAAACTCCGAGCTGCTACTGAGAATTTCATAGAAAAACCCAATAACACTTTTTGCTCGACCTGGGAATCGAACCCAACACCTCTAGCGTAGCAGTCGCGCTTAGAACCACTAGGCTACAGAGGCAGTTGTATGTTTTAATAATTTTATATTATTCCATAAAATTTAACCTCATTTAATGTTGATCTATATCTTGTATGGACTGTACTTGATCTGTAACCTTTTAATAATCGATAATTGTTTGTGTGTTGTAAACTGTAAATATATTAAGTAAGTTTATAATAAATACTATCCTATCCCACTTCATACTACTATTATAGATGCGAAACTTTGTGAGGATAGATGGATGGATGAAAGGATAGATGTTTGTCACTCTTTTACACTTAAACGGCTGACCGGATTTAGCTGAAATTTGGCAAACGCTAAATCAATATCTACAATATTGATTTAGCTCAACAGAAGTTTCTTTTATAACCCCCGACGCAAAAACGACGGGGTTTTATAAGTTTGAACTGTCTGTGTGTGTGTGTCTGTCTGTGGCATCGTAGCTCCCGAACGCATGAACCGATTTCGATTAAGTTTTTTTTGTTTGAAAGGTATATTAGTCGGGAGTGGTTTTAGCTATGTTTGGTGGAAATCGGTTGAGCGGTTTCAAAGTTATCAGCTCTTTTGTTAACTGCTGTAGCAATTTTTATTTTTCTGTCGGGGGTTACTTAATTTTTTTTATCAGGAAAACTTACAAGTATTCACGCATGGTTATAGTTTTATCCGGTTTTTGTGCTACCGTAGGCTTAACTTAATCCTGAAGCCTTTGCAAACGCAGTCGCGTATAAAAGCTAGTCAATAAATAACGACAAAGTCCGTCAATAAGTCACGGAAACATGTCTTATCGTAGAAACATAGATAGAAGAGAGATAACTCATAATAATACATCGATAAGCGATCGTATTCATCTGTAAATACACACTGAATAGCAGCGGCTCGTCGGTTTAACCTAGTTCCCTCCATCAAGTCTGCGTTGCGCCTTGCATGGGATGGTGAACAGTGGACGGACACTATTGAAACAATTAAATTGGAGACGTGCCAATATCACCAAGGGTTCAGTGAACCTTTAACTACACAAGGTCCAGTTTTACATCTTCGTCAAATTCAATTAGGTAGTCAAGTAATAACTATGCTAGTAATTCTCAACACCTATTCTATTAATATAAAAATGAATTACTGTTCATTAGTCTCGCTAAAACTCGAGAACTGCTGGTCCGATTTGGCCAATTTTTGTCTTGAAATATTTGTGGAACCCCAGGGAAGGTTTAGAAGACCAGCAAAGCGGGGTTTCCCGACTACGCCTTTTATGCCTCTAGGGCAATCTCTGGCTCCCAAACAAGCGGGGCTCCCCGGAGTCCTGTCGGCGAAGAGTCCCGTCGAAGTAAACTCTTGTTGGTGATCTGTCTGTCAGCGATTAGTCGTACACTCATGGATTTGACCCGTGACTTTGCACCCGGATAAGAAATTGTACATAATCATTATTACCCATGCTATGGTTTTTCTATGTTTCCAAATATACACAATAACTTTTTTTACAGAAACGTGTTTTGTTAACCTTGTAGGAATATCTATTAATTAGTTCTCATAATTGTGGATTATTTCTGTTTTAAGTTAATATTCAGTTTTATTATTATTTATTTATTATTATTATTTTGAAAAAAAACGTTGCCCCACACTAGGAATTTCTCCTGTATCGTGGGTGCGTTTACAAACATATAAACTCACATACACAAACAGCCAGACCCGGAACAACTATCTGTGGGTCATACAAATATTTGCTCCGTGCAAGAATCGAACCCGCGATACGCAGCACAGCAGTCGATCGCTCGGCCACTGCGCCAACCGTGTCGTCCCGTGTTTTCCCATTAATATATTCGCTTAACCTTATATTAACTCAAACTGCCTCGTTAGCCTAGTGGTCCTAAGCGCGACTGCTACGCTAGAGGTCTTCGGTTCGTTTTCCAAGTTGAGCAAAAGTGTTATTAGGTTTTTCTTTGAAATTCTCAGTAGTAGTTCGGAGTTAAAATTTTTGTCCGGTTAATGGCAATAGGCTCCTAATAGGACCTAAAATATACCGGCGAACTATGAGTGTACATTGATGGACTTCTGCCTGAGCCTTCGAAGAATACAGGCGTGATGGTATGTTTTGTGTACATTCCCTTAGTAGAAAAGTAAACCTTATCTTTCAAAGTTTTTCGGTCCGAATCTAAACCAGGCTCGTCAGTTCCACGCTTCACTGTCAGGTGTGACAGGTGACGTGTACGTATACTCGGCTCGGCACCATTTTTTTTGCTTAATATGCAGGCACTGACCCGATTTCTAAAATTCTTTACCTGAAAAACTGGCTACACCAATGTTTACCATCGACGATTCTAGGACTTTTAGGAATTATCGCTATCTAATCTCAACCACAATCTGTCGAAAGTGCCTCTAATGTACACTAAACCAGAAGAGTTAGTTTGTTTGGTTGAACGCGCTAATCTCAGGAACAACTGGTTTGAATTGAAAAAATATTTTAGTGCTGGATAGTTTTTTTATCGAGGAATGGATTAGGTTGCATAACATTACGCTACGACACACAGGAGAGGAGCAGTAACCAAAGACGTAATTTAACGCGGGTGAAAAAAACCACGCGAACGAAGTCGCTGGCAGAAGCTAGTTTAAATATTATTTTTGGGCCTAGGTTTTGAACATTTATATTTAGTGTCTAGAATTGGCTTTCTGATTTAACTATCAATGAATATAACTGCCTCGGTAGCCTAGTGGTCCTAAGCGCGACTGCTACGCTAGAGGTCTTGGGTTCGATTCCCAAGTCGAGCAAAAAGTGTTGTTGGGTTTTTCTATAAAATTCTCAGTAGCAGCTCGGAGTTAGGATTTGTGCCCGATTAATGGCAATAGGCTCGCCCGCTGTTACATGGGACCTAAAAACATACCGGCGAACTGTGAGTGTACATTGGTACACCTCTGCCTAACCCTCTGGGCACTACAGGCGTGATGGTATGTTATGTTACTATCAATGAATCAAATTCACTATACAGAGAGTAAAAAGTCATATAATATAGCATATGCATACTGCCCATCAAAGTAGGTAACATTGAGTGAGATTAAACGGCTTTTAGTTTCGGTGTCAAAATTCACTGGTTATGGTTGGTCGCAATGTAACGCAAATTTTTGTCCTCTTTTTAAGTATGGGAAATCATCAAATTACTTTTTTGCACTGGTTGGAGCGGCAGACTCTTATTGACTAAAACCCATGCGTGTTCCTCGTATCCCTTTGCGTTCCAGGGCCGCGGTGACTCTTTGGAACAAATTCCGTAACCCCAGGCACTGGCCCAAGCGGGCCCCGTCTACACTGCTGACATCTCTTTGAGACGCGCGTAGAACACATCGCGCCGCCGAACCGGGCCTGGTTCTGATCAGACGGCGGGGGTTGGCTTCAGGCACGCCTACGGTGGCCGGGAATCACTTTGCGAAACTTTGAGCTTACGACTGCATGTACAAGGGTCTCGAGAATAAATTTTAGGTATATCATTTTTTTTTTTTTGGAGGGTGGGAAATCATTAAATAACTTCTCCCGCCCTGGGCGGGGCGAGAGGGAGTGTCAGACTTTTACTGACTAAAACCCACCCATGTTTCTTCTTGTGCCCTTTGCGTTCCGGGGGCGCGGTATCTCTTACGAACAACCCGCAGCCCCGGCAGGCATCGGCCCTCAGTGGCCCCTTCCCTATGCTGACATCTCTTTGAGGCGCGCGTGGAACACGAACGCGCCGTCGACACGGCCTGTCGTTTTGTTAAACGTAAGGACGGTGAGCTACCCATTGCTCACCGTCCACAAGCCCGTAAGGTATATCAATTAAAACAACTTTTTTGGAAGAAAATACTTACCCAAAAGTAAATAAGTACCCGAAAGTTAGCACTTTGACCTTCAATATCTTCGCAATCAGAAAGTTTCCAGGTACTGTACAAAAAGAATCGTAATGATGAGAATTTATGCAACTTTTGGCTCCATTAAGTGTCTTTTTCCACCGGTTAGATAAAGTAACCAATGCTAGCTTTACTTTAACTTTTTATGTGCCTTATGCTTTTTATTTTAGGGTCGCAAATTGCTCGTAAACTTGTTTATCCTATTTTCCTAAGAGGCAAGCTTACCTAAATTTAGTTATTGTACATTACAGGTTCAAATCCGCAGCCTGCTAAGAATTACTTTGGTACTGAAATACTAATTAATGAACTATAACCTTTAACGTCAGTGTTAATAAGGATTATTATGTTATGAACGGAACACGATAAAATATTATTAAAGCTCGTTCGTTACGGTTACTAGTGTACTTATCGGGATTATTGTGGCTGGCAACATCCATAGTAGATATAATTTGGTAACCAAATAAGCTTATAAAGTTCGAATGGTTTTGAAAAAGTACTTACGTACTGAGCATTGAAATAATCCACTAATTCCGTTAAAAATAATAATCCTTCTTAACTTTTATTATTCGACATTTTTTTATTTTGGCAACAATATGAGTTCCACCACCAGATACCCACCATCATATTGACCGAAATTACTCATTTATTTCGATCAATCTACGTTTGTATATAGAACGAACGCTGTCCGGGAAGTCCCCATAAAGTACCTACTCAAAATGCTTCGACTCGTACTAACAAAGCACACATCATTAAGCGCCACGTAGGTACATACACAAATAACACCTGCACCAAATTCGAATTGAGAACCCTCATTTAAAATTCAAATATCGAACAAGTACATTGAAGTGTTGAAAATTCTACCACATTCATCATTTATGGTGAGAAGTTCGAACAAATAGATAGGAAGTAAGTTTAAAAGCTTCCAGGGACTGAAGTCAGAGTGTCGACGGTACCTAGATAGCGTCCCAGATATTTGCAGACAATGTTCGGAAGCGTCCTTAGTGTTGCGGTTGGCGGGGAATTGAAAACAGTGAGCTTCTTTTAGCGTTTTATCGTGTTGTTGCTATGAGTTCTACGTAAGGAGAGCTTGGGAAGAGTTGCTCCATTGTTTTTGGAGGCTTTATTAAATCATGTAAATATCTACTGTTCAGTAATACCTAAAGGTCACTCGTGTCTAAAAATTAACTCGTCGTATAAATTACTTACAGAGTTAGGAATTTTGCGAAAGTGAGATTAAAATATTCTTATTAATAGTCAAAAATCTCCTAAGATATTGCCGTTTCTCCCTTCCATCCCTTTTTAAGATTTCCACGTCCTATATCGCAAGTTGCATTTATTGATTCATATTTATCACGGTTAAACTAGTTGCAGTTAATGATGTTATATCTAACTAGCTTCTGCCCGCGACTTCGGCCGCGTGGATATTTTCAACTGTGTTAAGTAACGTCTTTGGTTACTACTCCTCGCCAGTGTGTCGTATAGCCTATGACACTCACAAATAACGTGGCTTTATATGGGTAAAAGAATTTTCAAAATTGGTTCAGTAGATCCAGTGATTACCTACCCCCTAAAACCTCAGAAACTCACAAACTTTACTCTTTATACTGTTAGTATGTATACTAATATAAGGTATAAAGCTGAAGAGTTTATTTATTTGGTTGAACGCGCTAATCTCACGCACTACTGGTTTGAATTGAAAAATATTGTGTAGGATAGTTCATTTATCGAGGAAGGCTATAGGCTATATAACATCTCGCCACGACCAATAAGTGCGAAGCAGTGACCAAAAATGTAACCTAATGCGAGTGAAAAAACTACGCGGACGAAGCCGTTAGCAGAAGCTAGAAGATAATAAAATAAAACATAGATAATAATAGTAAACAATACATCATGCAAGCTTCTCACAATACTTTAATCATTCTGACAATATCATCTTCCATTCACCCGCAAACACATTAACATTCTACTCCGGTGCTCAAGAGAGCACAGAATGCGGCAAAAGTTCTTTGAGAAGGAGATTTTGCCCGGGTTACAGTTTAGTATTTAAAGGTATGAGGAATGGGGTAGAAGGTTCCTCATTCTCCATTGTGAAGGGAGGATACTCCGACAGGATAGGTATTGTGTGTGCTGGGCTACATATTGCTGTCCGGTCCAAGCCCAATTAGCCTTTGGTATTCTATTTAATTGTATAGAAGCCGCCACAAGTCGTGAGCACAAACGTCAAGTTAACATAATATTTATGTTAGACAGTATACTGGTTACATCCGGAGTAGTTTATTACGCAGACCTCGTAGAAACTATAACTAATTTCCGTGCGTTCAAGCGTTTTTGCCATACCTATGTCTGGAATCAGATGTAACAGCTCACATTAGGACCCATTAAGTTAATAATAATTGCAATCCGTGGTGCTTGGCAATCTGGGCTTCTCCCAGTTGTAAACATCCCCTTGTGCCTATTGGCCTAGTTCTGTTCTGTCTCCTGCATGTTTAGAGGGAACTGGAAATTATATTTGCTCCTACTCCTCCGCAAATTTTTTCTGATTAATTTCGTTGCGGGATCCAAGACAGTTATATTGTTTCTCCGGGACTCGTCGAGTTTCATTGCCTCGCCGCTCTTCTGACGGACTCCACTGGCTTACAGAAGTACTCCACTGGCTTATTCTGGCTTACAGAAATTGCAGTGGTTGGTAATAGTGTGGCGGGCTTGTCCCAAAAAAAAACATCAAGTTAATTTTAGGGTACTCGGTTTCCTTTCTGAGTCATTAGGGGCGCCGAAGCTTTAAGCGATCGGTCCGACTGGCAGCCTTATTGCGTACAGCGTCGGCGCCCTAGAAACCCAGGTAGGAACCCAAAAATCCTACAATTAACTTGACGTTTGTGCTCACGTCTCATGGCGGCTACTATATAATACTAATGATTATGTAGCAGATAACTTTGATATCGCAATGTGGGATGCATCAGTTATAATTCGCATGTAGCGCAATAAATACCGCCACAAATGGTTGTTAAACCGTTTTTCTTCCACCAGTAACGTTTAACGCAAACTCGGCGGTCTCACAATACAATACACACACACATTTCACACCACTTAGATATAAAGGTACAACCACACGAAAGTGAACAGTTAAAATAAAACATCTATGTTCCACAAGAATTTAAAACACAGGCCGTATGTAATTAATGTGGCTCTACAAATTGGCGACTCGATCTACAATATGTGCCAGACCTTAGGGTGCGGTCCCAGTTGCAATCAACTGGAATATTGTAGAACTTTTTAAGAATAGATTTATTTTTGGTTTGGAAAATTATGAAAATGGAATTTCTTTGAGTAGAAAAGTTATTAATTATGAGTTTTGACTTTCTTGAGTAAAATAAAAAAAAAAACTTTAGTATGGTTGGCCAACCCAAGTCTATTCTATAGTTTTCTTTTTTTTTATTCGAATTGGATATGCTCCTGACTCTAGGTCAGTAGTGACAAAGATAAAGTCGACGATAGAGTGAGCTTACCCAAATGAACCCTGTTCACTCTAACTTTGAAGAGAATATGGTTGAATGCGTAGATTTACATAGACACAAAAAATAATGAACGGAACAATAGTTTTGTTTTCTTTCTCAAGTTGAGAGTTGATCTCGCAATAAAGATAAAAAGTTTAGTTTTATGTGCATTTAAATAATATCTGATATAGAAAAGATACTATTTATTTATAGATTTTATAGCGCTAGGACTTAATAAAATCGCTATAATATACATTGCTACCCCCGCTGTAACAGGAACCACACCCCTGCGCCTCTTGTGTAACAGATAGGAATTTAGGCCAAACGATGTAGCGCCAGGGATACGTTATTTATTCCGATTTACGAACAGAACACTAGTTTTCTACTAACAACACTATTTCACTGTAAATGGCGTTTAGGACTTGAATAAACTTGTTTTGCTAATAGGTCATCGACAAGCTTGATTGTATGAGTTTGAGGTACTTAGTTGGCGGTTATTTTCTATTTTATTTAACTTCGTGAATGGCTGTCAAGCCGGACGGCCCACCTGATGATACGTGGTCACGCTTAGGACCAGTAGGCTAACGAGGCAGTGGAAATCTAGTTAATCATTAAACAGAACCTAAGACATTTATCTACCTAATAGTGTAGCTTTCTACCAGCGAAACAATTAATATAATCGGACCAGTATTTTCAGGGTTAACATCTTTTGTGCCAGCGGATGTCAAATAAGCCAACAGTCCACCTGGTGTTAAGTGGTCATCTCTGCCTATAAACATGTGCAATACCAGAGGTCTTGCAAACGCTTTGCCATCTCAGAGAGAAGTTGAAATATCTCATGTGCCTGTAATTACTCCGGCAACCAAACCCTTCAAACCGGAACACAGCAACGCTGCTTTGCGGCACAAATAGTAGTTTGGTACGGAGGACTTGTTTTATTTCTAGGTTGATTGATTAACTTGGTGGATAAAGGGCTTGGTTCTTTGTGTTACACAATTATAGGTATAGTTTCTTCCCGCGACTTTGACCGCATTGAAGTCAAAATACAAAATTAAATTTTTTTCGACAAAAGAAAAAAGTCAATACCGTAGCTTACAAAATATCTGATAACTTTGGAACCGCTGAACCGATTCCATCAAACAAAGCTAAGAACACTCCCGACTAATTAACCTTTCAAACACAAAAAACAAAATCAATATCGGTTTATGCGTTCGGGAGCTACGATGCCACAGACAAACACACACACGCACACTCACAGACACGTCAAACTTATAACACCCCGTCGTTTTTGGGTCGGGGGTTAAAAAACGCCCTTAATTCGGCCCTGTTCCAAAATTCTTAGTTAACTTCTCCTATCTATAAACTACCTAGCTAATTTTAGCTTTATGGGTGAAGTAGTTTTTGACAGTTTGTGTTTATTCAGTGAATAAATGAATAAGTGACCTTTTGCTTTCTAATAGAGTAGGTTTTTGAGCTAATTACTAAGGGCCTTTTTTATTCGTCAGATAGCTCTTACTGGTGGGACAAATATGGCGGCGGTATATATTTATTCTTCAGATAAAATTTCTGACGACTAAAAAATCACCTTGTCTGTAAGTTGTCGTACCACTAATATTTATACCGTGGGCTGCTACTGAGATATTCGTAATGGAAAAAAAGAAACAAAACTTCGCCCGAACTGGGGTGACCTCTAAACCACTAAGGTGCGTACGAATTCTAAAGATTCGATTCTCCGAGATCCGTGAGAGCTTGTCGGAAGACGAGCGATTAGTTTTTTGCGTGTGTACTTAAGTCAGGCAGTGTTTACCTACCTATGGGTTTATAAAGTATTCATTCATTATTCAATGTATAGTGTTATAGTTCAATGTGTATGTCCCCACGAGTCGTGAGGACAAATGTCAAGTAATTTTTTGGCTTTCTTTTTGGATTTTTTGGGCCGCCGACTCTATACGCGATTGATCCAACAGTTGCACAGATCGCGTGCAACGTCCACGCCTCAATAAACCCCGAAAGGAGCTCAAAAAAATTAACTTGATTTCTGCTCACGACTCGTGGCGACTAATATACATACAATTCTATATGCGAGTTCCGCAGCGGTATAAATTGACCCTTAGTCCCTCTAGCTAGACATTTTCGTATTCTTTTTATTTCAGTAAGTATTATCGGAGGAAAATTATACGTAAACAAAAGGAAGGTACGCCTATCAATCGTCAAACGTCAGGATCAGACGCGGCAACATGACGTAACACTCTAATATTTTCCATAAGACATTTATAAATCGATAGCTATTGCTGCATACACTTACATGATATAGGTATAAAGAAATGACAAAAACATTTATGTGAAGGTCTCAAAATAATGTTTATATTGTATTTATACAAGCTGCAGATGCGACTGCTACGCTAGAGGTTTTGGGTTCGATTCCCAGGTCAAGCAAAAACTGTTATTGGGTTCTTCTATGAAATTCTCAGTAGCAGCTCGGAGTTTGGATTTGTGCCTTAATGGCAATAGGCTCGCCCCCTATTACATGGGTCATAAACATACCGGCGAATTGGGGTGTACGTTGGAACACCTCTGCCTAACCCTTCGGGGAATACAGGCGCGATGGTATGTTATGTTATGATACAAGCTTCATAACTATATTGGTTTTTCATCATTTTTAGCACGGAAACGCTCACTAAAGAAAATCTAAGTATACATGGATAATATCAGTCTTATAGATAAAAAAAAAACAGCCTATTCTCTTCTTATGAAGAGAAGGCATGATTAATTACTACGGTGGGTTGGAAAAATCTTCAGTGTCAGCAATGATGTCCAAGATAAACTTAAAAAATGCATAGTAAATAGAAAATGTCACACTTCTAATTTGGAAAAACCCAACTGCGAGCCGTCACTTTTATCCTTTCATTATAAAATATATTTTAACGTACTCGGTTTAAAGCCCTATATTGAATAGTAAATTATTTTCTGTATCGGGACCGTGCGCTGCTGGCCACACAATTATCAGAACAGTATATTATATTAGGTATCATTACACTATTCATTACCCTATTCAATTATCATAACACATGACATTTGATCATTTTGTAAGTAAATTTGTCGGAACAATTAATTTAATTATTACTGACGAATACTAGCATCGATTTTGACAGGCATTACGTAAACAGAGAGAATTACTAACGAGATTGTGTGAGAGAGTCTTGCATGACGCTCTCCGGTTACCATTGGGTGTGGCCTGCCATTCAGGGATCGTAGAGGACGCGTACCTGCCCGAGATCACCGGGCGTAAGTGTGGTAAATTTTTGTCAGTAAGAGTTTGACAGACCCCTTCCCCCCACTTTAATTTTCCAACTCAGAACAAAATAAAGGTTGTGGCCTTGCGGGTGATAGATTTGGAGACTGTCCCTGAACAGACAAGTCTTAAACGAAGTGGAACGTAGTTCTCAAGAATACAAGCCAATACCTTGTCGGGTGACCGGCGCGAAGAACTGCTCAAGAACTCCGGAGCCCCAGTCATAGATCGCTGAAGACCACGTTGTGGGTTTATTTAAGGGTCTGGCCGACCCGCCGCCCACAAGCAAAAAATAGGCGTAATAGATTTTGTTACTGAAAAAAAAAGATAGGAAAATATTTGATTCTGTCTAACTCTCAGGCCTAGGTATTCTTCGATCTGTTTCAAAATTTATTCTCAGAGGCAGTTAGATAGTAAATTAACGTCGACAGATTGAGAAGCAGACTTGTAAAAGTAATCTCAATATATCTTACTTCGCAAATCTACATCCAAATTTACTTGATAAGATTAGATTCAGATAAAATGCCCTGAATCTTAACTAAATAGTTTCTATTACTAGCACATTCACGTAGGTATCCACATAGATTATTATTAATGTCACAGACATTAATCTAGGTTGGCCTAGATAATAATTTTATTGTGATAAGACAACTAATTTAACCCTTAGGATACCTTGATCAGGATTATCAATTTAATCGCTTCATTATGAAAACTGATTGACAATTAATTCAAGTCTCAACTCTGGAACAGAATTAGGGATGCATGATTCAGTAAGATATTACTGTATGAACTGCCTCTTGAGCCTAGTGGACCTAAGCGCGGCTGCTACGCTAGAGGTGTTTTTTTTTTTTTTTTTTTTTGGTGGGTGGAAAATCATCAAATAACTTCTCCCGCCCTGGGCGGGGCGGGAGGGAGTGTCAGTCTTTTACTGACTAAAACCCACCCATGTTCCTTCTTGTGCCCTTTGCGTTCCGGGGGCGCGGTATCTCTTGCGAACAACCCGCAGCCCCGGCAGGCATCGGCCCTCAGTGGCCCCTTTCTTTTGCTGACAATTCTTTGAGGCGCGCGTGGAACACGAACGCGCCGTCGACACGGCCTGTCGTTATGCAACGTAAGGACGGTGAGCTATCCATTGCTCACCGTCCACAGGCCAGTATCTACGGTGGCCGGGAGTCGTCTCGCGGCTCCCGACGTCCAGAGCGTCTACTGCGGCGGCTGGGACGGGAGAACCGCTATCTCAACCGTCCCGCCGCCTCCTTCTCAAGCATTACTGCCTCGCAGAAGGAGGCGACTGCATCCCATTCCCTCTCGCTCCGGACCATGGCTTGCACCAGGGCCGGACGCGAGAGTTCGCCGCCGCCGATGGCCGCCACGAGGACTCGGCGATGCTCCGCCCAAGCGGGGCATACCGCCACGGTGTGCTCCACCGTGTCCTCGGGGCGATCCACACAATGGTGACACCCGGACGCTAGAGGTGTTGAGTTCGATTCCCAGATCGAGCAAAGTGTTATTGGGTTTTTCTATGAAATTCTCCGTAGCAGCTCGGAGTTAGGATCTGTGCCCGGTTAATGGCAATAGGCTCGCCCCCTATTACATGGGACCTAAACATACCGGCGAACTGTGGGCGTACATTGGTACACCTCTGCCTAACCCTTCGGGGAATCCAGCGTTATGGTATGTTATTACTGTATTATAATTGTGAGGTTTTTATGACTTTCCCCGTCTTAATACAATACATAATTAAATATCATTGCTTTCAATTTTGTAAATGTGAGAACGCGCAGCTACAAATCAAACTATACATGTCCACTTTATACTGATCTCTAATTGTATAGGATTTACATGCATAGAGAGGTCAACTTATACTGGAAATCTATAGCTTGATAAGTAGCCGTATCTACCATGGAGTCATTTATTTATAAAGTTATTATGAGTTTGACTGTCCCGTTACTCTCATCCCAAGTGAGACTACGGAGCGTGAGGTTCTGGATTCGTGAAATTCGAAAAAGGTGTTACTGGGATTTTACTTTGCAAATTTCTCATTAGCAGCCCGGAGTATTGGAAGTTGGTAGAGCTCCTGGATCTGATCTGCCCCCGTCGTGTCGAATTGCCGTCCCATCGGACAATGAGAGTGAGGGAAGAGGGAGTGCACCTGTGTTTGATTACACACTTGTGTGGTATAATATTTCCAATATTTCCAGCATACTTGATTGGATTCATTAAGATTGGCCACTTTGACCGAAATTCCTCACTAAAAGTATCGTTTTTGCTATGCGTACCTTTATTAGGTAGCTACCGATAAGCGAGCACTTATAACCTCGTGTCAAATTATGGTATTTACTGACAGACATGTACTGGTTTGTGTGCAAACATCAGCGCAAATAAGCGCGTTGGGTTTTTTACTAAAATGTAGATCTTTTAAGGGCGTGTACACATAATCTTATTTTATAAAAAGGTCACTTTCTGACCAAACAAGAAATTTGTAAAACTAGTTGGCTTATCAAGCTTAAATTTGACAAGTAGCTAGTTTGTAGGAGGGGTATTATTTTAATTTATATTGAATTTTATTTTATTTATTTAACATTATGTATTTCAAGTGTTTGTATGTAATTTATTGGTGGTCGATTATTTAATGTGCATGTAATTAATATGATTTTAATTTGTTAAATAATGTATGATATGGAGTATTTCTGAAATAAATGAGTTAATTAATTAATTTAAAAAATAATATGGGGGGGATAAAGCCGAAAGTGACATGGCGATAATTTTTCTGTCCTGAACCATACCTTGGAGGATTCTGGTTATATTAAATGCTAAAGTTCCCGTTGTTTTTTTACGAAAAATTTGTTTTAAATGTTTAGCTGCCTGCCCATGTTAGACAATCGGTAACCGATTTTTTTTGTCGGAGAGAACGGATCATAAATGAATTCTAATATACCAAAGTTCAAAGTAACTAAAATTATCCAAACTAATAAGTATATACTACACTTCTAAGTTCGTGAAAACCGGTCTAATAGATAATTTATTCGTACCTACAGGTCTATGGCCTGTGAGATAATTACGTGACATACTTACAATCTCAAACCGAAGGACATTTGCGAAAATTAATAATCCAATGCAAACAAATTAAAGGGACAGGCAATGAATTTAATTACACTGCATGATTGATATTGTAGAATACTTTGACTCCCCGTTTTGGGCCTCTTTGGCGGAATGAAGGAGGCGGGGGGCGCCGACGCTGCACGCAATTGTTCCGACAGACGAGCCAATCGCATGTAGCGTCGGCGCCCCCCCGCCTCCTTCATTCCGCCAAAGAGACCCAAAAGTGAACTTGAAGTTTGAGGTCACGACTCTTCCCGGCTACAAAATTGTTAGCAAAAGAGATTAGAATAAATAACAGGCAATAATATGTGCTTAGGTAGGTAGGTAGTATAAGTATGTATTGTTACTCAAAATGAAGTAACCTTGAGGAAGTAAATCACTAAAATGTTTGTGACGATTCGCATTAAATTGACAGTCAAGCGAGATTAATCGTTACAGATATTTGTACAGAACATGCTGACACATCATAATTATGATAATTTACAACTACGTGTGATGTTGATGGGACTGACCTCGAGAGCAATCGTTCACTCTCACGACTATTGTTACCAGGTTTTTATTTCGAGCAAATCGAGATTTTGAAAACCTTCAAGTAAAAAAATCATGATTCGTTCTATGATACGGGAACACAATAAAAACACTAAACCAAGAAGTTTAAACATACATACATACATAAACTCACGCCTTTTTCACATGGAGGTAGGCAGAATAGTAGTTTTAAAACTTAGCATACAAAAACTCTAAGTTCTACCACAAAAAGCAAGACTCTACTTGTCCCGCACGGGACATTCAATTTCAAGGTTAAAATCGGGACGTCCCGAAAAAACCGGGACGTCTAGCAACGCTACTCAAGGCCATAATGGGGGTAGCAACAATATGAAACTATCCTCAACGAATAGCACTTTAGGGGCTGAATTTCTGATTAAAAACACACATATACGCATATTATTTTTCTACGTAAATGTTATTGCAAAAATACCCAAAAAAACATTTATGTTAATCACATTCATAATGTCGGTAGATTTACATAATATTCACACACATAATATTTATATTATACCATAGGATTTAGTACGGGGTTCACGATTTAAAAACAAAAGGAAACGAGTTACCTACCTTGCTATGAAATCACAGTGCTAAGTGCAATGCTTTTATCCACCATCACGCCCGTATTCACCAAAGGGTTTGGCAGAGGTGTACCAATGTACACCCACAGTTCGCCGGTAAGTTTAAGTGCCACGTAATAGGGGGCGAGCCTATTGACCACTAGGCTATCGAGGCAGTTTATATTATTGTTTATATTTAACGTACTTGATAAAAACTGCCTCGGTAGTCTAGTGGTCCTAAGCGCGACTGCTACGCTAGAGGTCTTGGGTTCGATTCCCAGGTCGAGCAAAAAGTGTTATTGGGTTTTTCTATGAAATTCTCAGTAGCAGCTCGGAGTTAGGATTTGTGCCCGGTTAATGGCAATAGGGACCAAATAGGGCCAATAGGGACCTAAATATACCAGCGAACTGTGGGTGTACATTGTTACACCTCTGCCTAACCCTTCGGGGAATACAGGCGTGATGGGTTCAAAAACTAGTACCTACTTAACCTTCAGGCTTCAACGGTCTATGACGCATTTATGACGTTATCATTTTTCTCATAGACGTCAAAAAGATACCCCTTTGAGATTAGATTACTCTGAACATGATAATCTTGATTTTCTTGCATAAACATTCACGAGTATCGGCTGGAAAAAGTGTAAATAGGTGGGACTCGAACCCACACGTGATAGGTTCCGTATAGCGGGTACAATACGAAACTCTACATACAAAAAATAACATTTTTCTTCAAGCGGCCATATCTGTACTAATATTATAAAGCTGAAGAGTTTGTTTGTGTGGGAGAACACGCTAATCTCAAGAACTACTGGTTTGAATTGAAAGATTCTAGGCTATTCTTATAACATCACGCTATGACCAATTGGTGAGAAGTAACCAAAGACGTAACTTAATGTGAGTGAAAAAACTACAAGGACGAAGTCGCGAGCAGAAGCCAGTTTAATATAAGGATAAGAGTCGCCACGAGTCGTGAGCACAAACGTCATGTAAATTTTTGGGTTATTTTCTGGGTTTTTTGGGGCGCCGACGCTGCACACGATCGGTCCGGCTGAAGGACCAATAGCGTGCAGCGACGGCGGCCTAAAACACCCAGAAAGGCACCCAAAAATTACCTTGACGTTTGCGCTCACAACTTGTGGCAGCTACAATACACTGTTTGAAAATATCAAGTGTATTACGGTTTGAAAGATACAACCTTAGGATGGTCGGACAAACAGACAGCGCAAACTTAGTACAAAGACACGGTTGGCGCAGTGGCCGAACGATCGACTGCTGCGCTGCGTGTCGCAGGTTAGATTCCCGCACGGAACAAATATTTGTATGACCTACTGATAGTTGTTCCGGGTCTGGCTGTTTGTGTATGTGAGTTTATATGTTTGTAAACGCACCCACGACACAGGAGAAATTCCTAGGGTGGGGCAAGGTTTTTTTTTTTAAAAAAAAAAAGAGTAGAAAATGCTCACCTAATTTCTCTTAACTAATAAATATTATAAAGAAAAAAGATTCATATTTTTATTTGTAACTGATAAACTTAAAAACTTCTAAACCGATTTAAAAAAATCTTTAACCTACGAAAAGCTACATTATCAGCGAGTAACATAGGCTGTTATTTGTCGTCAGAAAATTAGGGACCCGTATAAAAAAATCACGTGAACAAAGCCGCGGACAAAACCTAGTACGGTCAACGTGTCTTGGCGGTCCTGAAGTTAGCCGATCAGCTGCGCAGTAGACAATTTTGTTCCTAAAAGATCTATGGCGCATCTAAACAGCTAACTTCAGTAACGTCGGCCGTCCTATATAGTAATATAATATGCTGAATACATAGCTACTTATGTACCTGTCATATACTCATCGTAAATTTGCGCAATACATCTAAGTGCTCAACATTGTACTTGAAACGTTTGACATGGAAGTACTCAATAAATTAATACAATTCAGATACAATCAAGCAAGCGGCCATGATTGAGTAGTGTCATTGACGTTATCGTGCGTTATTTAGGTACCTATTTATAAGGATAAATAAAATACTTAATTACTAAGTCCCACTGCAGGGCAAAGGTCTCTTCTCATACAGAGAAGGCACGAGCTTGGATCACTATGCTTGCTTAGGACGGGTAAAACCGAACGCAAAAAATTTTTTTTTTCAAAATCTTTGCAATTTAACCAAGAAAAAAACTGGCATTTGATTTACAGTGAATTTTCCAATAAAGAAACATAATGTCGCATTATTGAATACCGTAATTAATAATAAATATATTATTTGTATCTGTTTCTTTTCTAAAATAAGTACCTATTCTATTTTAATTGCTGCATCTCAGTCTATGTTTAACCTATGTCTATGTTCACAGCGGTCAGCTGTCAAGAATAATTACTGTTTACATTATGACAAGGACATTTTTGAATGGGTACACTATTCTCAACACGTAAGGCAATCAAATAAATTATTATGTACACTAATTTGTAATATGTACTCACCATTTTTGGTCACAAGTTTAATTGTTTCTTGTAAGTCATGATTTTCTTTGTTCTTGTTTATTCGGCCACCGTTTGACACCTCGACGTAGTAATTTGGTTGGTTTAATAATTTATCATTTTGTTCACTCATTTCTGTAAATATTATTATATGTTTTTCGGTTAAAAGCACTCTGTTTATGTTTGGTTCTGACTTGTGTTGGACTGCACTGACATTTTATACAACTGGTGTTGCTAGCGCTGGTTTTTATTTACCCATAAAAGTGGGCGTATTTTCCACGCGATTTTATTTGTGCATTCTCATTTTGTATGACACACTTTTAAAACTATTTTTGAGATAAGTGGCTCAGAATTGTATATGCATTGGTTTCTATTTTATTTTCTTAAGTGTTTAATACTATGACTATTGCTTTAAACCTGTCTTTTAACGGCTCTTATTATATTTTAATAAAGTGATAGCATAAGTAATTAACACATAAAAATGTAGCAGCCTTTATAATTAATTTAAGCGTTCCATCAGCAGTGGCTTCAAAAATTTGAAAGCAGTTAAAAGTTTCCCGATATTTTGAGTAGTGTCTACAATTTGGCAACATTCAATCTCAGCGAGTATGAATCTTGATTGGTGTTCGGGCGCCTCCGCTTCTATTCGGCTGAACCCGGTATTACTCACATTGTGTGCTATCGTCACTCCGTAGACATTCGTACGTCATTGGCGCCAAAAAAGATCGAAGTCGGATTCAATATAACTTCTTTGCCAAGGGTCAAGGGTAACGCCGAGCAGTTTACTCAACTGTTAAGTTAGCAAAGTCAAGGTCAAAGTCAAAGTCAAAGTCAAATCATGTAAGTATAAGGGACGCTTTTGAACATATGTTTTTATTTTCATAATCATGGTCCCGCATACAAACTTTCGTCCCCTATTTCAAAGCCTCCAAGCCCTTTAATCGCCACAGAAAGTAGCCTATGTCCTTCTCCAAGGTCTAATCTATCTGTTTTTTAATTGTTAAGTTACTATGTTTTGGACACTATAAGCATGGTGGTTGAGAGCTTTGTCATGCTCACATAAGTGTCTCGCTGACGGTGGCGCGTGCGTTGGATCGTTCGGCTCCCTTTAAGATGGTTGAGCTAAATGGTGCTAATGCGCGCGTCATGTTCGTGAACGGGCGCTGTCGGTTGGGATTGGTCATCTCTTAACTGCTATGGCTTACATCTTTAGTAGACAGTACTATTTATAATTTTTTTTTTGTTGTATTGTTTTATATACATCTTCATTGTTTTCACATATAGAAGCAACAAGAATATTGTAAACAAGATTTTGTAAAAACCAAATTGAAAGAAAAGAGTGTCCATGGAGTTTCTTGCTCGTTCTTCTCCATAGAGACCTACGCTTTGGAACGAGCAACTAGCTTCAACTTTTAAATGTAACTTCTTGACAATTCAAAAGTGCCTGTAAATGGTCTAATTGAAATAAATGCTTTGACTTTGACTTTGCACCACATTTCATCAAAATCGGTTCAGCGGTTTAGGCGTGAAAGCTCAACAGACAGGTGTTTTTCTGCAATCAAGTTTTAAATGTTCTAACTAAAATTTAAATACCCTGAAAACCTCTATGGTTTTATGCACCCTATCCTTCTATAATTGTACATGCGAAAGTTTGTGAGGATGGATGTATGTTTGTTCCTCAATCACGCTAGAAAGGCTGAACGTATCTGGATGAAATTTGGCACAGAAATAGATTATAGTCTGGAATAACACATAGGCCTGCCTCGCTGGCCTAGTGGTCCTAAGAGCGACTGCTACGCTAGAGGTCTTGGGTTCGATTCACAGGTCGAGCAAAAAGTGTTATTGGGGTTTTCTATGAAATTCTCAGTAACAGCTCGGAGTTAGGATTTGTGCCCGGTTAATGGCAATAGGCTCGCCCCCCCTATTACATGGGACCTAAACATACCGGCGAACTGCGGGTGTACATTGTTACACCTCTGCCTAACCCTTCGGGGAATACAGACGTGATGGTACGTGTGTTGTAATTGAAGCGTGTTGCATTGCATAGTACCAAATACAGTTATTCCAAAAACAGTACTACCAAGCGTTGGTTTGCTAAAGCATGTGGCCAAGCACGCAGCATAGCCTTAACACCAATCGAAGCAAATCACTGTGTAACGTCAGCCTAAGGGTCCCGTTCATTAATTTTTACTTTCCTATTTGTTCCATTATCGATGGGTTTACCTATATTTTTGGGCTCACTGCAGGCTGCCGCGGTCTGAAAGCTAATGTACTGTAAAATACGTGCCAACGAATACCCACCGAACGTTTAACGATCCAGTAAAAAGGTAGGTGTGTTTTTTTTTATAAATATTGTAAGAAAAGTGGCATCATCTGCTCTAGCGTTTTCCTAATCATGTCATCAATTTATTGATGCCTGGTAGCTGTATTATTCTCGTTATAAGATCTTATTCATCTAAATCAAAGTCAAAGTCAAATTATTTATTTCAATTAGACCATTAAAAGGCACTTTTGACCGTCAATTACATGTTAAAATTAAAGATATTGAATCTAGTTGCCCATTCCAAAAGGTAGTTTCGTATGGAGAAGAACAGGCAAGAAATTCCAAATAAAATAATTCTCTCGCAAAACAGCGTTGTTGTGTTCCGGTTTGAAGGGTATGGGTGCCGATATAATTACAGGCACAAGAGTCATTTCAACTTTGCCTCTGGGAATGCAACGCATTTGCAAAGCCTCTGGTATTGTACTTAACATCAGGTGGGCCGTCAACTTGTTTGCCATCCAACGATGTTTTCAAAAACTCTTCTCTTGTTGTAATATTTTTAGTTAATTGACTAGTTCTGTTTCTCCGAGCGTACATATTTTGTTCTTTACTGATTAATATTTGAGTTAGAAGGTAAACCCCACTCTTGGTGGCCAAATCGGAGATCAGAACAGTAGCTATTGTTAGACTGCCCTGTATAAAGGACAAGATCTGCCTGTTAAATCTGTAGTACTATTCTGTTATGATCTTCCTCAGTGAATTTAGATAAAGTGAGCGCAGGGTGAGCTATCTATCTCTAGTATCAGTCGGTATAATAATATTATCATCTCTATACAGTATAAATCAAAGTCGTTTATCCTCCAGCCATCTGTCCCTCTGTACGCTTGTTAGTTCTTTAATGTACGCTACGGTATTTAATGAGGATTTCATCAATAGATAGTGTTCCTGCTAAACGCGGGTGACAGCGCGTGGTATATAGCTAATTCTGTATACATCTCCCTATCCGAACTGCCTCGGTAGCCTAGTGGTCCTAAGCGCGACTGCTACGCTACAGGGCTTGGGTTCGATTCCCAGATCGAGCAAAAAGTGTTATTGGGTTTTTCTATGGAATTCTCAGTAGCAGCTCGGAGTTAGGATTTGGGCCCGGTTAATGGAAATATATTATATGGGATCAAACCATACCGGCGAACTGTGGGTGTACATTGTCACACCTCTGCCTAACCCCTCGGGGAATACAGGCGTGATGGTATGATCTCCGTATCTATATTTAAGTGTAGTGACCTTGCAGTGACCTATCTATCCCTAGCATCCATCAAGAGGGATGACAGGCACCTTAAGCTCACTTCACCAAATCATGGAGAGAGATTTTTACAGAATAGACTGGCTTATGGAATCATAGGTCATTTCACATAGACGGGGTGTGAATAGAAACATCACATAACATTTACTGCCTACGCATACCACCAAACTAAGTAACTCATAACAAAAATAATTGCCGAGTGTCAAAAATCAATGTAACGCACGTTAAACATTGTATTCTAGATGCATGCAGTTCATCATCTACTTAGCCTTTTCCCAACTATGTTGGGGTCGGCTTCCAGTCTAACCGGATGCAGCTGAATACCAGTGTTTTACATGGAGCGACTGCCTATCTGATTTTTTGGGTAACCGATGCTGCACAATGGCTGATTCATTAATCAGACCGATCACGTGCAGCGTCGGCGCCCCAAAAAACCCAGGATGAAACCCAAAAACTCAAACATTAACTTCAAACTCAAACATAAACATTAGCTGCTATATCTCAGGTATATTACAGAACAAAATATTGTCGCAATAATGGGAGCATATGCTTCAACTTTCGCCTTCTATATTTGTCTTCTTACAACCGCTCTACTGAGAAAGATTTTTATAAAATACTAGCAAACTGCCCGCGAATTCGTCCGCGTTGCTTATTTCACCCACGTTTAGTTATGTCTTTGGTAACTCCGCTCCCATATGTCGTAGCGTGATATGAAATAATCTATATTACTCAGGAATAAAATAGCTGTCTATTGGCGAAAAAATTGTTAAAATCGATCCAGTAGTTGCGGAGCCTATTCGATACAAACAAACAAAGAAATCTTTTCTCTTTATAATATTAGTACAAATATTCGATGATTAGTATAGATATAGACTAGCAGACCTGACAGACATTGTTCTGCCTGAACTTTGACTTACAGCGCCACCTATCCGGTCCAATCATGATTCTGAACAACAACAGTATTAAAGCGAATAAATCGAAAATTAGTAGTAGTAGAGCTCTTTGTGAAGGAGCTCGTCCGGGGAAGTACTACTACCATACCTGTTTCTGTCGCAAAGCAGCGTTGCTGTATGCCGGTGTAATTACAGGCACATGAGACATTTCAACTTTATTCCTGGGATGGCAGCACATTTGTGAGATCTTTGGTATTGCAGATGTCTATAGGCAGAAGTGACCACTTAATATCACGTGGGCCGTCGGCTTGTTTGCCATAAAATGTTCCTTAAAGAAGGTAAACAAAAACAAATCGTTCCAGGCATTCTGAACGCACGGCAATTCATTTTAATTAGGTATATAAACAAGACTAGTAGACCACCTGGTCCAATACTCACCGCTCCTATTTTTAATCGATAACTTCCATCGGTTCAGTCCCCAACCAATCTATGAATTAAACATTCGAATCCCTAATCAATTCAACATTTTATTAAGGTTTGTTTTATAAATGTTTAAGAATTTCATTTCATTTTGCTAAAGTTATTTCAGCCAAGATGAAAATAATACTTAACCAATTTCGAGCCATTATTGAAATGCTTTAAAACAGTCTAGAGCTTTTAGCAACTTAAAATAACAGTCGTCTAGCCGAAATCGATTCCCCGATTCCCTAAAGCTACTCCCTAAAGTGGGGTTGATGTTAATTGAACTGGCATTTGGAACTACGTAATAGGTACTTGTAAGTGGAAGATGCCAGCTTTCTTACAGCGTAAAAAACTGGCAGATTCAAAGGCTTTGCATTTGAAATAGAGTTGATCAATAATGTACAAGTCGCTTTTGTACTTCTTCCTCCCTCGCGTCTCTGCAAACTTTAAGAAAATGCTTGAACAAGTCAGAAACGTTTAGTACTTATAGTTACTGGTAAGGGTACTTTCATTGTTGTCCTAAATAGGTCAAGGGGCCCATTTATTTAACATCAGCTATACAAATAATTTAAATGTCTGTTTGTAATGTCATACAGGTTTTTAGCAAATTAAAATAATATTAGAAATGTTTACAAGCCACATAAGAAACTGTTTGTTCCGGCTAATCGCCGAAATGGCTGGATTACTTTTGACAGGACTTTCACTGACAGATAGCCGACGTTATGTGGAATACCTTAGACTACTTTTAGAAAAAATACAAGAAATGGAATACTCAGAGTTCGGTCTTGCATCATTAATATGGACTTTATTTCGATTAAATATAAGATGAATAGATAAAAAAATCCTTCATTGAGAACTTTACAATCAGTATAGAACACTGCTCTAAAAAATTAAAAATTTTAAGTAACCCCCGACAGAAGAAAAAATCACTGCCGTAGCTAACAAAAGAGCTGATAACTTTGAAACCGCTGAACCGATTTCAATCAAACAAAGCTAAGAACACTCCCGACTAATTAACCTTTTAAACACAAAAAAAAAAAACAAAATATAAATCGGTTCATGCGTTCGGGAGCTATGATGCCACAGACAAACACATACAGACACGTCAAACTTATTATAACACCCCGTCGTTTTTGCGTCGGGGGTTAAAAACTAGATGCAAGAAATGACCGATAACCACGGAACAACAACAAACTAACATCATACTATGGCTCCTATTACGTTCTCGGATACTTTACGCCGTACATCAAAATCTAATTAATGGAGACAGGAGTAATTTGTCTGTAATAGACACGTTTATGTGTATGTGTAGACTCGTTTATCATACGAGATTTTGAACGAAAATATTGTTAACTAGCTTTTACCCTTGACTTTGGATGCGTAGTCTTCAGGATCAGACTTTAGAGAACCTCCTCCTTATTGAAGTCGGTTAAAAATATTTCTTTGATAAACATATTAATCTTACTAATTCTATCCTAACCTACAAATAATATAAATGGGAAAGTTTGTAGAGATGTTTGGATGTTTGTTACTCTTTCACGCTTAAACGGCTGAACGGATCTGGATGAAATTTGGCGCTAAGATAGATTGTAGTGTGGAATAAAACATAGTGTACAGGCAGTCGCTCCATGTAAAACACTGATATTCAGCTGCATCCGGTTAGGCTGGAAACCGACACAACACCGATTATTGGAATTCGCAACCTAAAGTGGTAGACAAGTGACAAAACTTGCCCCGACATGTCCAAACTTCTATAAACGCTGGCGTTTCCAAGGAACACGTTTATGAAAGTCAAAGAAACAACTGAAATTACCAAAATACTTTGGCGTTCTCAAAGTTGGACCTATTTTATTTGATCCTACATTAAGGTCCAAGATCCCAGATCCCTAGACTTACGTCATTTTAGCATACCATCATCACGCCTGTATTCGCCGAAGGGTTAGGCAGAGGTGTACCAATGTACACCACACAGTTCGCCGGTATGTCTTAGGTGTGTTTAGTTTTTGGATGGTAAATCATTAAATAACTTCTCCCACCCTGGGCTGGGCGGGAGAAAGTGTTAGTCTTTTACTGACTAAAGCCCATCCATGTCCCTTTGTGATTAGGGGCGCGGTATGTCTTTTGAACAACCCGCAGCTCCGGCCCCTCCAATTGCTGACATCTCTTTGAGGCGCTTGGAACACGAACGCGCCGTCGACTCGGCCTGTAGTCATGCAACGTACGGACGGTGAGCTGCCCATTGCTCCACAGGCCCTTGTTTTAGATGGGTGCAGTTATAAACATGTCTACACAAATGTCCAAAACATCTTATGAACCCTTGTAAGCTGGTTAAGGGGATTTATGTCCCCTCGGCAAACATACACGACCGCCGGCATATTTGTCACAGTGTATCAGCTTTCTTGTATCGTGAACATGGTGCCAGGTACCGCCGGCTGTCATATTAAGCATGAATTCTGGACGTGACGTGAATATATCGAGTAGGTCTGAGTAGGCTAGTACAGTGAGCGGCACACTTATAGTAAGTCTGAGGGCCGAGTGTGAGCGCGCTAAAGAAAAAGTTTAAGTTAATTTTCGAATTGAAATCTATCATAAAGCATTTTGGTTTAATTTTATATGACAAGCGTATTTCTTGTCACCCATATTGTCAATGGGTGACAAGAAATACGCTTGTAGTCGCTTGTTTGTTATGTGTATATGCTAATTAATTTGACCTTAAATAAGCACATACACATAACATACCATCACGCTTGTATTCCCTAAAGGGTTCGGCAGAGGTGTACCAATGTACACTCACAGTTCGCCGGTATGTTTAGGTCCCATGTAATAGGGGGCGAGTCTATTGGCATTAACCGGTCACAAATTCTAATTCCGAGCTGCTACTGAGAATTTCATACAAAAACCTAATAACACTTTTTGCTCGTCCTGGGAATCGAACACAAGACCTCTTGCGTAGCAGTCGCGCTTACGACCACTAGGCTACCGAGGCAGTCAAAGCAGAGGCAGTAAAAAAAAGAATAATAATAATACCGGCCTATTACTGTCCTATTGCAAGAGGATTGAAAAACCACCCTAGCTGAAAGCAGATTATCGATTTCAGACTCAAATGAACTATGTTCTAGCTTCTGCACGCGTCTTCGCCTTGCTGGTTTTATTACCCGTGTTAAGTTACATTTTTGGTTACTGCTCCGCTCCCGTGTGTCGTAGCGCGGCGTTATATTGACATTATTCTACAAGAATCTGGCTATTATATGGTACAAAAAATCCTAATCCGATTGCTTATTATAGAAATAAGCGCAAAAAACTCTTCAGCCTTCTATTTTTAGTATAGATTAGTCCAGGTTTCCTCGCGATGTTTTCCTTTACCGTTGTCAGCGATGTCTAAGATTAACAAGGAAAGAAAAGGCTTTTTTAAGTAAAATATACCCTACTGCTTGGAATTACACAAATTCTTTAGTAAGATAGAAATAGCTTTATCTTAGTTCTAGGTAAAAAAAACCTCAGGGAGGTGAGAAATAAATGACATTTTTATTTATTTAAGGCCTCCCTTTGTCCCTGTAGGTTATATTATCAAACGTACCCATATCATGGAGGGTCACGTCTTTATAAAAATACCTGACGTAACGGGCATAACAGGCCTGTGAGCTTAGCACAAGCGAGCTATTGTCAAGTCGTATTCGATTCGACTTTCGAATTAAAAATACGACTATTGTATAGCGTATTGGTTTAATTCTATAATTATGACACTGTAAAGCTAGCTAGATACCCCGTGGTTTCACTCGCGTTTAGTTACGTCTTCGGTTACTGCTCCGCTCCCTTGGGTCGCAGCGTGATGTTATATAGTCTATGACACTGTAAAGCTAGCTAGCTAGATACCCCGTGGTGTCTCTCGCGTTTAGTTACGTCTTCGCTTACTGCTCCGCTCCCTTGGATCGTAAGGTGATGTTATATAGTCTATGACACTCACAAATAACGTGGATTTCCATGCGTAGGTAAAAGTTTTTTTGAATTTGTTCAAGTAGATCCAGAGATTAACTTTATTAAACTTTACCTCCTTGTAATATTACTATAGATGATCCACGAAACGGATGTTTACAATTTAAAAAACGTTCGTATTTACGTTACGTTACGCCGCGCGCTCATGCAAGGCCTTCTGACCTTTATCGATTTAGTCCTTATAACTTTGTACGATATTTTTATGAAAACCCAAAACATTCTGTTCCTTTAGAATTTGTTCAAAGGTTTACTGTACATTGTGCATAAGCGGACGTTTTCCATTGACCCGTTTTCAACCTTAACGCCTTAGATATAAGGGTGAAAATTGCAGACAAGGGGCAAAGGTGTTTGGTAGACGAAATGCTAATTTAAAAATTGTAAATTGCATTTTTTTCTAGTATTGGAGTTTTGGGTTCGGCTCCCAAGTCAGGCAAAGCGTAATTGATAAATCAAAAATGGTAATTCTTTAGACCTTTGTAACTTTTTTTTATTTTTGGGGGGTGGGGAATCATCAAATAACTTCTCCCGCCCTGGGCGGGGCGGGAGGGAGTGTCAGACTTTTACTGACTAAAACCCACCCATGTTCCTTCTTGTGCCCTTTGCGTTCCGGGGGCGCGGTATCTCTTACGAACAACACGCAGAGACCTTTGTAACTTGCATATTACGTTTCAAGTTTTATTAAAATCGGTTCATTAATTATAAAAATATTGGACTAAATAGATTGTATGAGATGCTGTGCGGCATAAACTCTAATGTAACACCTTTCTGCTCATTCGGCTTATCTTATGTTATATTGTCTTATCTACACTAACATTATAAAGAGGTAGATATGTTTTTTTTGGTTGTAAGAGGTAATCTCTGGAAATACTGTGTGGATTATAAATATTCTTTGATTGGTAAAAAGCTACGCTATGGCTGTGTCATAGGGTATATTTTTACCTGCTATGTTTCTTCACGAGGAAATTATTAGACACACCAAGAATAATTGTTTTTTTTTTTGTTATTAACTTTGCTACTTAACTTTTAATAGGTAAGTATCTGAAAAATCCACCCTGTATACATGTATATTTATTTTTATATATTTTTTTCTAAACCGGATTTTAAATTAAAAACTGATTGCGAGTATTTTGATAGATGCTTAAGAGCCCACTAACAAATAGGTACAAAAGATGTATTGGAGGGGACGTCATACAAATTTTGACATCGACCTTTCCTTCCCATATTTTGTATGATATACATTTTTTATGGTTGACTGTCACACGGACAAATTCATTGGTAGAAGCAAGTGTTACATACCACACGCCTGTATTCCCCGAAGGGTTAGGCAGAGGTCTAGCAATGTACACCCACAGTTCGCCGGTATGTTTAAGTCCCATGTAATAGGGGGCGAGCCTATTGCCATTAATCGGGCACAAATCCTAACTCAGAGCTGCTACCTACTGAGAATTTTATAGAAAAACCCAATAACACTTTTTGCTCGACCTGGGAATCGAACCCAAGACCTCAGGCAGTTGTCAGCCTCAGCGCTAGTGTTATATGTGCTAATAACCACATTCAATCAGCCGAGCCTAATGTTTATGCTAATCTCCTCTTTAGTAATTAATAATAGTGCTTATCGAAGCATTTCACTTAGACGACGCTTCGCAACTGAGTGGATTAAGTTGGAACCACAGTCAAAGTGGAAGTCAGAACATTTATTTCAAGTAGCTACCATTTTTTTTTTTTTGACGGCACGGTTGGCGCAGTGGCTAAGCGATTGGCTGCTGCGCTGCGTGTCACGGGTTCGATTCCCGCACGGAACAAATATTTGTATGGCCTACAGATAGTTGTTCCGGGTCTGGCTGTTTGTGTATGTGAGTTTATATGTTTGTAAACGCACCCACGACACAGGAGAAATTCCTAGTGTGGGGCAACGTTTTATTTAAAAAAAAAACAAATTACCACTTTTGTAGGAACCGGTCAGTTAGTCAAAAAATTGAAGCTGGTCGTTTCAACTTCTCTATGGAGAAGAACGAGTAAGAAACTCCACTGACACTGTTTTCAAATGAAGTTTTTACAAGATTCTGGTTACATAGTTCTTATTGCACCTAAATGTGACTTGGTAGCCTAGTGGTCCAAAGCGCGACTGCTACGCTAGAGGTCTTGGGTTCGATTCCCAGGTCGAGCAAAAAGTGTTATTGGGTTTTTGTATGAAATTCTCAGTAGCAGTTTGGAGTTCGGAATTGTGCCCGGTTAATGGCAATAGGCTCGCCCCCTATTACATGGGACTTAAACATACCGGCGTACTGTGAGTATACATGTTACATCTCTGCCTAACCCTTCGGGGAATACAGGCGTGATGATATGGTATGTTATAATGATGTAGGTAATGAGCAATATAAAACCATAAAGATATACAGCCGTGACAGTTAAAACATCATTACATTTATGGTGTTTAGTGTCGTTTGCAGTAAAAAAATATTTGCCGATGGTCCCGCACCTAATCTTTCCCCAGTCGTGTTGGAATTTAATGGGACAAGCCCGCCACACTATTCCCAACCAACTTCTGTAAGCCAAAATCAACAGTGGAGACCGCCAGAAGAGCGCCGAGGCAATGAAGCTCGACGAGTCCCGGAGAAACGATATAACTGTCTTGGATCCCGCAACGAAATTAATCTGAAAAGATTAGCGGAGGAGTAGGAAAAACATATGATTTCCACTTCCCTCCAAACAAGCAGGAGACAGAACTAGGCCAATAGGCACAAGGCGGTGTTTACAACCCTTCGTCGTCGTAGTCGTGTTGGAATGTCGTCTCAAGTCCGTTAGGAAAAGTAAGAAAGTGAGAGTAAGGGAAAAAAGAGAGTGCACCTGTTTTTGCGCACACACTTGTGCACTACCTATAATATCTTTGGCGTACTTCATTAGTCTCCATTAAGCATGGCCACCGTGACATTTTTATCATATTTAATTAGCTTCACTTAATTAATTTAATTAAGAGTGTTTTAGGTTGTCCCCTTTTTGACAGAACCTCAATAAAGCGCTAATTTCAGAATTATTAAATGAAAAAAGGGCACAACACATTGTTCAACATAATATTTGTCCCAACATTCAAAAGAATACGAAGTCAAATGTAACACAATAAATAATTCAGAGGGCAACCCTTTTAGTTGTCAAATGTAAATTAATGAGATATCAGGCGTTTTGTAAACACACCTTTATAATGTTTATGTGACAGTGTCCCTCTTCAAGTGTTTAATTAAAGGTGTGGTTTCACAAAACACGTTGACATTTTGTACGTTTCATTATTGTTTTTAATTTAAAAAAGGAATCCACGCTTTTATTAAAAATACGAAATTAGCTATGGTAACCGGCACGAGTCGTAAACACAAAGTGCAAGTCCTTATTTTGATGACTCTGCACGCGATGGGTCTGACAGTCGGCCTAATCGCGTGCAGCGTCGGCGCCCCCCGCCTCCTTCATTCCGCCAAATAGCCCCAAAAATGTGAACTTTAAGTCTGTACTCACTGAGGGCCGATGCCTGCCGGGGCTGCGGGTTGTTCGCAAGAGATACCGCGCCCCCGGAACGCAAAGGGCACAAGAAGGAACATGGGTGGGTTTTAGTCAGTAAAAGTCTGACACTCCCTCCTGCCCCGCCCAGGGCGGGAGAAGTTATTTGATGAATTCCCACCCACCAAAAAAAAAAAAAAAGTCTATGCTCACGACTAAACCACTGAACCGATTTTTATGAAATTTGACACACGTATAGATATTGATCTAGCTTATCCAATAATTTTCATCCCGTTTTTGTGTTCCCGTGGGATAATGTAGGACTCCCCTTAATTTTGAAGTTTACGCAGATGGATTTATTTATCGAAATACGTTCACCAACAACCTCTGGGTTGGGTTAACTGCCTCGTTAGCCTAGTAGTTCTAAGCGCGACTGCTATGCTAGAGGTCCTGGGTTCGATTCCCAGATCCAGCAATAAGTATTATTGGATTTTCTATGAACTATTTACTGTGGGTGTACATTGGTACACCTCTGCCTAACCCTTCGGGGAAAACAGGCATGATGCTCACACACATACTATCACGCCTATATTGAGTTTAAGCAGGCACAAATCCTAACTCAGAGCTGCTATTGAGAATTTCATAAAAAAAACCCAATAAAACTTTGCCCTACCTGGGAATCGAACCCAAGACCTCTAGCGTAGCTGTCGCGCTTGATACCACTAGGCTAACAAAGCAGTCAAGAACAGAAAATCTAATGTTTTCTATTCCATAAGACACTTCCTAATCCAACAATATCTCACTCTAAATGCCTAATTCACGACGCTAGCTATTAATTCAAGTAGCAATGCATCATTTAGATGTCAGAGCATATCAGTCACAGATGTACGTTATTAGGAGAACGAGTATAACAAGACAAGTTAATTAAAGCTGATTGTTACCTATACCACATGAGACATTTCAACTTTGTCTCTGGGATGGCAACGCATTTGCAAGGCCTCTGGTATTGCAGTTGTCTATATAGGCAGCGGTGAACACTTAATATCAGTCGGGCTATCCGTCGGCTTGTTTCCCATCCAAAAAATAAAAATAAAAATTACACCGGTACCAATTTTTTTTTCTTCCGCCTCTGGAACTGCAACACAGCAGAGCCTTTGTGGCAGAAATAGGTCATTATCATCTGCTTAGCCTTTTCCCAGCTATGTTGGGGTCGGCTTCCAGTCTAACCGGACCTCCACAACCAAGTTAGTGGGCAACACAATATCTGTTGGTTAGACTGGTTGCCTGACTTCCTGGCTTCTGACTACCCGTAACAACTGTCAAATATCTACGAATGACAGCCGAGATCCACGGCTTTATGTGCTTTCCGAGTCACGGGGGTATCACACCACCAACTTCCAAACTCCGGCCTGCTACTGAGCAAATCCTAATGGAAAAACCCAATAACATTTTTTGCCCGACCTGAGAATCCCCACGCTCATCAGTCGTGCTTGCGACTACGTGACCAACAGGGATCTATTCTTGATGAATCTGGCTATCAAATACAATAGGGTTTTCCCAATCCGTCAGATACTTTCAGGGACTAGCGAGTTAAAACAAAGAAATAAACAAGAACTCTTCAGCTTTATTTTATGAGTATATATTGCGTCAGATAAGTTGAACTGACAACAACGAATGCCTCTACCAGTCTATAAAACCTTTTGTTTCATTTTCATACAAAGCGGAAAAACGGAAGCGGCTTGTCGGTTCCGTAGGTATATTCCGCGACAAAAATAGGCCAAGGTAGTAAGTCTAGTAGGGCGGTATACACCGAGCAACTAAAACATAACGTTGGTTTTTTTATTAGCTAGTTTTATTATTATTATATCTGTACTACTATTATAACCATCACGCCTGTATTCCCCGAAGGGTTAGGCAGAGGTGTAACAATGTACACCCACAGTTCGCCGGTATGTTTTTAGGTCCTATGTAATAGGGGGCGAGCCTATTGCCATTAACCGGGCACGAATCCTAACTCCGAGCTGCTACTGAGAATTTCATAGAAAAACCCAATTACACTTTTTGCTCGACCTGGGAATACAGGCGTGATGGTGATGGTATGTTACTACTATTATAAAGCTTAAGCGTTTGTTTGTTTGTTTGAACACGCTAATCTCTGGAACTGCTGGTTTGAATGGAGAAAATATTTTTGTATTGGATAGTCCATTTATCGAGGAAGGCCATAGGCTAACATCACGCTATGACCAATAGGTGCGGAGCAGTAACCAAAGACGTAACCTAATGTGGGTGAATACACTACGCGGACGAGGTCGCGAGCAGAAGCTACATAAAAGACTACAGATACATAAAAACTATTGCAGCTTAGTCTTCTTATATAGTAAAAAAGTATAACATTGCCATTGGTTTTGCCTTAGACGGGTAACAAACTCTGTGACCACCAATCCGTGTAAAAACACAGCAATTATTTACATTGCATTTACCCCTCGACCTTGAATTTCCCGAGCGACCAGTATTTTGTCCACAATTAATAAAAAAAACATGTAGTCATGGTATTTAAAAACAGAATTTTATCGCGAATTTCTATCATAATACGTCGTCACATTTCTCAGGGGTTATAGCTTAGAGCCTTTTTAATATCACCCTACCGTAACATTTAACTTTCAACCGTAAACTCGTTGTTTTAGGGTTCAAAACGTTTATATTCAAAACAAAAACAGAATGAGCGTAACTTTCCTTTGTGAAGGGAAATGTACACATTCTTGACCTCCAGCTAAAGGAATGTGAACTACAATGCTTTAATATTACACAAATACTAGCTTTTGCTTTGATTTCTCGTGTACGTAAATGTTGGTACGATATTTTCCGGTCATTTGATTGCCAAAGTCAGCTGGATAGCGGCGTAGAATTTTTCTTCCTTTTCCGTTTGCAAAAGAATTGTATTAAATCATCCTTGAATATCCTAGCGGGATAAATTAAAAGATGCTGCGTATCTTCAACCCCTTGTGGGTTTGACAAAAAAAAATGTTATCGTTTTGTTTGGCCCAGAATTTTGCTAAGCCAACACCATCCGCTGACGCAGTCATTAGGTCCTCAAGTGAGCAGGTGACGGGTCATGCAGCGTAAGAGGAAAGGTGAGCCATGGTCTGTGGAGAAATGCGACATTGGCAATAAAGGTCGGCGCCATCTGCGAAATCCCATCTTTGGAGAATCACTTCGCTGCGGCCATGGGTGCGGAGTCTGTATAAAGGTGTTTCAATTTGGCTTTCTACGATGCAAGTGCTTTCAATGGCTCTATGATTCAGGAGGCTTAAGTTTCTCTCGCCAAAGATCGCATCTTTCAAAGGTGGGGTGTGAATTTTTTTCAAGCTTTGGAGTCTCTGGTGCACGGAAAGTATAATTGTGTCCTCTAAAGTGCAGCTGTAAGGATACTTTGGGCAATGCAGTAAGTGGGCCATCGTCAGATTAGGAGCACCACACACGCACTGGGTGTCGGTACGGATCTATGATCCCCTATTTTACTAGGTTACTGCCTCGTTAGCCTAGTGGCCCTAAACGCGACTGCTACTAGAGGTCTTGGGTTCGATTCCTAGGTTGAACAAAGTGTTATTGAGTGTGTCTATAAAATTCTCAGTAGCAGCTCGGAGTTAGGATTTGTGCCTGGTTTTCGGCAATAGGCTCGCCCCCTATTACAGGACCTAAACATACCGGCGAACTGTGGGTGTACATTAGTTCACCTCTGCCTAAGCCTTCGAGGTATACAGGCGTCATGGTATGAATGTGTTTGCTATATTATGTTTGCTGCGGCGTACTTAGGTGCGCAGACATAGTGAAATGACGGTCTTACATGGCCAAAGAATGAAGATTCTGCTCTCAAAAAAGTAAAACCCTATCTGCATAATATTATTAATATTCAAAAACCAACCTTGTCAAACAAGAGTGACTTTTAAAAACATAATTCATGAGTTAACATCAAACGTGAAGTTTTGTAAAACATGAAACGCGAGCGATAAAGATGTCTTCTGAAGGTTTGAGTTAAATGGCTTGGGGGCGATCAATCACTGTTGGCTTGCCAACTTTGTCAGGCCCGAAAGGCTCTGTATGCTTAACATGGTAATTTATCGTTTAGGTGCTGTATACTACTGGGAAATGCGGCATCGCTTGTGTATTTTTGAAGATTTTTTCATGTCAAGTCAAGTCAAACATTTGATTTCAATCAGATCATTTACAGGCACTTCTAAATTGTCAAGAAGTTAAACAGAAAGTTGAAAACGTCAGATCTCTATGAAGAAGTACGAACAAGAAACTCATCGGACACTTTTTTCAATTTGGTTTTTACAAAATCCAGGTTACTATATTTTTGTTGCTTCTATAATCATTTATAGAAGCAACGAAAAATCGTGTAGATCAGGGTATTTCAGTAATGGTGTTACTCCTCCGGATATAGGGGTGTCAAACCCGATTTTCTTTAGGGACATTCGATAATTTGCACTTGCCATGTTATCTCTTCACCACCTTTTGTTGACTTGTAGAGAATACCTAAACCATTAAAACCACGTTAGGTCTTTTTCTTGCATGAATTGTAAATAAAAACATATATATAGCGCATGAATGCCAGCGACTGCGACTGCTACGCTAAAGGTCTTGGGTTCAATTCCCAGGTCGAGCAAAAACTGTTATTGGGTTTTTCTATGAAATTCTCAGTGACAGCTCGGAGTTAGGATTTGTGTCCGGTTGATGGCAATAGGTTCGCCCCTTATTACATGGGACCTAAACATACCGGCGAACTGTGGGTGTACATTGTTACACCTCTGCCTAACCCTTCGGGGAATATAGGCGTGATGGTATATTATGTGTGAATGCCAGCTTCGCCACGCTAAGTCAGCTCCGAAGCATACAACATCATTTGACACGTCCCGAAGCGCTATGAGGTATGAATCGTACTTTAGGATTCCAATTCACGAAACCGGAATCGCGCCAACACCGCCGGCGCCGGCCTGCATGTTTATGTGAGTGTAAACCGCGCACGAGCCGGATGGCGGCCGCGTCTGCGTGGCAATACCACCAATTATTTGCTATTCCCATCGGATAATCGACAGCAATGTGGTTGCGACGCGGTTTACATTAGAATAGGTACTGTCAAATAATGTTCCCGATCGCGGTGTGCTTCCTATATGGCTTTAACTGTGAAATTATATTATCTGCTCAATTTTTGTAAGCTCTGGTCAATTTTCATTAAAACAAATAATTAATCGCCAACTCGCAACTGCCTCGTTAGCCTAGTGGTAATAAGCGCGACTGGTACGCTAGAGGTCTTGGGTTCAATTCCCAGGTCGAGCGAAAAGTGTTATTGGGTTTTTCTATGAAATTCTCAGTAGCAGCTCGGAGTTTGGATTTGTGCCCGGTTAGTGACAATAGGCTCGCCCCCTATTACATGGGACCTGTACATACCGGCGAACTGTGGGTGTACATTGTTACACCTTTGCCTAACCCTTCGGGGATACAGGCGTGGTGATATGTATGTATGTATGTATGTACAAATAATTAATTGTTGTGATAATGGTTGTGATGGCCTAGCCTAGTGGTTAAGGCACCCATTTCTCATGCACGAGCTTGTATAGTCACCGGCACGAGACGTGAGCACAAACTTCAAGTTCATGTTCGGGCTAATTCTTGGGTTTTGTACCGGTTACTTTAACAATGTGACTTTTTCTTTTTCATATTATGTACTTTCTAAGTTTATCTTGGACATCACTGACATCGGTAAAGAAAAACATCGTGATGGAACCTGGCCTACAATTGCCAATCCGCCTTGAGCAAGCGTGGTGATCAATGGTCGTGCCTTCTCTGTATAAAAAGAAGCCTGTGTCATGCAGTAGGACAGTAATAGGCTGGTATTATTTAATTAACTATTTCAGTTGCGTAATTTTAGCAATGTAGTTCATTGCCCTTTTTCTAACAACGTATAATTTTGAATAAAGAACTATTTATCGTTTTTGATTAATGTTGACGGATATGTTAAGAATGTTAGAAAATGTAGGTCAATGACGTCTATTGCCATGATACAGAAGGTTTTCAACCAAAGCGCCATTTATATTCTTCCAACAGTTTATCAAGTTTATGATACAAGTCACTATTAGACGACAAAGCATGACAAATACTATTTCTTTTTCAATACTACCGTAGTTTTCAGTTTCAATGCACAAACGGATCCAGAAGACGGTACTATGTAATTTATTGCAGTGCACATCTTGCATGTCTTATGATTTATGATACAATCGAGTCGTTACGCCCTCTGTCGGGACAGTTTGTGTACTATTATGTCTGCAAAGTTTTTCTGATTGTATTGTACAGACTTAGTTACTTGTACAGACACGGAATTCGAAAAACTTCGGTGACACAAACAAATATACATAAATAAAATTGAAGTGTTCACTTACAGTTTCCAAGTAGCAGCTGTTTAAAAATTATTATTTTTTCAATGTTTACACGCCTTTTACACGAGAAAAACACATTTTTTAAATATTTTGTCCGTTTGATTGTTTCGGGTAATTACCAAAACGGCTAAATCGATTTTGACGAAACTTACGATAGCTCAGCTAAATATTATTAGTAAAGATTCTAAGCATAAAACTGCCTCGTTAGCCTAGTGCCCCTAAGCGTGATTGCTACGCTAGAGGTCTTGGGTTCGATTCCTAGGTAGAATAAAAAGTGTTATTAGATTTTTCTATCAAATTCTCAGTAGCACCTTTGTGTTACTATTTGTGTCCGTTTAATTGCAATAGGCTCACCTCCATTACATGGGACCTAAACATACCGGCGAACCGTGGGTGTACATTGGTACACCTCTGCATAACCCTTCAAGGAACACAGGCGTGATTGTATGTTATGTTCTAAGCATAGATATGTTTTGTAATGTACATATTTACCATATTGAGTTAGTTTGACGTAATAAATTGAATGATTGAAATATTTCCGATTAAATCTATTAAGCAGAACTAAACCCGATTTCGAAAGAAATAAATCCTACTTTTCCTGATCCGGGAATTGAACAACGGAAAGGTCTAATATAACTTTGTTAAGACTAACAAGCCTGGTTTATGTTATGCGTTTTTATCACCTCATAAAAGATTTCTTGGCGTTATGAATAAGAACTTGGGGGTTTTAAACTAGTTCAAGTCCGTGACTTAATTCGAGGGAATATCAGTTATCGCGGACGTAGGCAAGGTCGGTAATTAAAAAGTAACCTATATCCTTATCCAGATATTAATCAACCGCTTAGTCAAATTTCATTACAATCGGTTTAGTGGTTTTGTCGTGATTAACACAGACATACAGTTTCGTGTTTATTTTTGGTATCGATTATATTTATATGGACGGGCCCGTTGGTCTCGTGGTCGCAAGCGCGACTGATGAGCTTGGGGTCCCGGGTTCGACTCCCAGGTCGGCCAAAAATTGTTATTGGAATTTTCCATTAGGATTTGCTCAGTAGCAGCACGGAGTTTGGAAGTTGGTGGTGTGACACCCCCGTGCCTCGGAAAGCACGTAAAGCCGTTGGTCCCGGCTGTCATTCGTAGATCTTTGACAGTCGTTACGGATAGTCAGATGCCAGGAAGTCTGACAACCGGTCTATTCAAGTCTTGTTTAGACTGGTTGTTGGTTAGTAACTGAGTTGTGGAGGTCAGATAGGCAGTCGCTCCGAGTAAAACACTGATACTCAGCTGTGTCCGGTTAGACTAGAAGCCTACCCCAACATAGTTGGAAAAAAGCTAAGCAGATGATGATGATCGATTATATTTATACGGTTATATTCTTAGATTCGATACCTACCAAATGATTTTTTCAATTCATAATACCATCACGCTTGTATTCCCCGAAGGGATATGCAGAGGTGTACTAGTACATCCACAGTTCGCCGGTATGTTTAGGTCTAATGTAATAGAGGGCGAGCCTATTGCCATTAACCGGGAACAAATCCAAACTCCGAGCTGCTAATGAGAATTTCATAGAAAAACCCAGTAACACTTTTGCTCGACCTGGGAATCAAACCATTGGGTTTCCCTGGTTTGGGGTCCCTGTAGCGTAGCAGTCGCGCTTAGGGCCACTAGGCTAACGAGGTAGCAATTCATAATGTACCTTCTAAGCGGCTATTGAACATCACAGACATCGGTGAAGGAAAACTTTGTGAAGAAATCTAGACCTAACAAAAGTCTAAAATCACCAATCCGCTTTTTTATTTTAGTTGCGCGGTGGAAATCCTCCTGGACTTCCTCCGTCATGGAGGTGACGAAGGGGCATGCCGGACTCTTACCGGTTAAAACCACCGCGGTGTTCCACCTCTGCCCATGGCCGGGGTTCCGGGATTCGCATGAGCATTCACCGCTCCCCCGACAGGCCTCGAGCCGCTGTAACTCAGCGGGTCCCTCTTCCCCGTGCAGCCATTTCTATAACGGCCGATGTCACTCTCGAGTGGCGCGTGTGGAACACTGCGCCGCTCACTCGGGCTTTTCTGGTCGGACGACAGACAATCAAATCAGACAACCAATCCGCCTTGAGAAAACGCGGTGATCAATATTGGTGTCTTCTCTATATAGCCTTACTTCTTTAAATAATAGAGGTATTTGCCAATCAGTAAGACGGCGTTATTATTTTTACACTCCAGTATTCAATAAGAACTATTAATGACAAACAAACTGAGCGTCAATCTAAATCCTTTGAACAGTTACACCAATTTACAGTTGCTTTCCAACTACGAGCTAAAAGGTAAACTTTAGGTAGTCATATCATTAAATGTGTTCATGCGATTGCCCGTGCCTGCACAGTGCGCTGTGTGGCTGATTTAAAACATGCAAACATTATACGTAGTGATTATTCTAGTTAACTGTGCTGGTAGCCTTTCTTGTAAGGGGAAATTATTTTAACTAGCTGTTTCTTTTTCAATTATAGAGAATGAATATGATATTAGGAACAATGTGGGATATGGTTGCTTGTATTTTTAAAGTGGTGTAGTTCATAATATATAATATTATAAACACGAAAGATTTGATTGTTTGTTTGTTTGTTTGCATTGAATAGGCTCCGAAACTCCTAAACCGATTGAAACCATTTTTTCACCAATAGATAGCTACATTATTCGTGAGTAACATAGGGCATATAAAATCACGCTACGACCTACGGGAGCGGAGCAGTTACCAAAGACGTAACTTAAGGTAGGTGTATTTAAGCAATGCGAACGACGTCGCGGGCAGGTTGCTATTATAAAATATAGTTGTTTTTTTTTCTAAATACATTAGTTTTTTCTCACGACTTTGACATGACTAAGTTTGGTCCTTATCTGGTTACTAAGCTATCTCTTGGTTGTTTAAAAAGTCACCGCGGCCTGAAACGCAAGGGTATTAGGATTAGGATGAATACGGATGGATTTTAGTCAGTAAGAGTCTGACACTCCCTTCAGCGCCGCCCAGAGCGGAAGGAGTCATTTAATGATTTCTCATCCTTAAAAAAAAAAGTTTATTTTTGGTAAAATTTCATTACGATCGGTTTAGCGGTTTTGGTGTGAAGAACTAACAAACAGACAGAGTTCGTATTTATAATATTTGTTTGGTATCCACACTATCTCCATAACATACCTGAATACCGATTCTCGTAAATAAAAACACTAAAAATGTAGTCATAATCTCATCTCAGCGACTATTAACGTCAAAATCTTGTATAAAATCCTAAGGCTTTCTTGACCAAATAAGACTCATGGGTGTAGAACGAGGCTTGGGGCTTTCGTCAACAAGAATCCAATATAACCCTCCAATTTCCCCAGATTGGGTGCCAATTTCCAACGCATAAAATTTTGAAATTAGCACGTAATCGACACAGGAAACCTTCTAAAGGTTAAGCTCAAAATAAACAATAAATAAACCAGCTCAGATATAAACGAAATAAACAATGTAATAAATTAACGAAAATGTAACAAATATTTTCAACAAAACTTTTGGTTACTGAAAATCCTTTCGTGATAAAAGTTTATTTTTCATTCGTTGGGGTCTCGTACTAGGTTTTTCTCCGGTATCGTGGGTGTGTTTACGAACATAATTATAAACTCACATATTATTTACATATACAAACAACAAGAAAACAATAATATGCCTCTAATTTACCAAATTAATTTGCCCGGTTAGTGGCAATAGACTCGCCCCCTATTCATAGGACCTAATCATACCGGCGAACTGTGGGTGTACATTGGTACACCTCTGCCTAACTCTTCCTGAAATACAGGCGTGATGGTTTGTGGTTTTACCAAAAAAAATTGACATTGTTTGTCCTCGAGTTTGTGACTGCTTGTTCGGTCATCCATCATGAATTTGATGACCATCATTAACTCGTCACCTGATTTGTCGACTTTATGGTACTCATCTTGAAAAGTGTACTTTATATATGGATAGATATACAGCACACCATTTTCAAGATACGTCAAACATAAGAACCGCTCCTATGCACATTAAGCACATTAATCTTATGTTTCGAGCCTATTGTCATTAACCGGGCACAAATCCTAACTCCGAGCTGCTACTGAGATTTTCATAGAAAAATCCAATTACACTTTTTGCTCGACCTGAGAATCGACCCCAAGACCTCTAGCGTAGCAGTCGCGCTTAGGACCACTAGGCTACCGAGGCAGTTACAAATTCATAAATACTTATTTATATACTGTGAATACTTTGTATATCAAAGCGTTAAAGTGAATTGTAGATGTGTGAGTAAATGTTAGTCAAAGGGGTCGCAACAGAAATACGGGAAAGCTTTTTGAATCACAGCGGGTCTTTAGGCATCGTGATTCCAAGTGCAGTTTATTCTGTGAGAAACTCCCTCGATGAATACAGATGACCTTGAGGTCATTTGTCTTCTAATGCTAGGGATAGACAGGTTACCTCACGTTCATTTTTAACCCCCGCCTCAAAAACAGGGGTGTTATAAGTTTGACGTGTCTGTGCGTCTGTCTGTGGCACCGTCGATCTTAAACGGGTAAACGGATTTGAATGCGGTTTTTTTTATTTGAAAGCAAGTTTCCTAGCGATGCTTCTTAGATATGTTTTTTTTTCAAAATCGGTTCAGCCGTTACAATGTTATCAGCTCTTTTGATAACTGCGGTAGTGATCTTTATTCTTCTGTCGGGGTTTACCTAATTTATTTTATTTTATTACTTCTAACTAAATTCGCTGACGGAGATTTTGCACAACAGATCCGCTCAATTTGACTTATTTAAACAGAGTAGATAAAAGGCATAAATAATCCCAGCTTATTATGGTCTCACTGCTGGGCAAAAGCCTCTTCTCATACAGAGAAGGCACGAGCATCGATCACCAAGCTTGCACAAAGTGGATTGGCGATTTCAGCCTTCTATATAAGTCCAGCTTGTTTGGAGGGAAGTGGAAATTATATTTTTTCCTACTCCTCCGCTAATCTTTTCTGATTAATTTTGTTGCGGGATCCAAGACAGTTATACCGTTTCTCCAGGACTCGTCGAGCTTCATTGCCTCGGCGCTCTTCTGGCGGTCTCCACTGTTGATTCAGGCTTACAGAGTTGCAGTGGTTGGGAATAGAGTGACGGGATTGTACCATTTAAAAAAAAAAGTCCAGCTTGCCTCACATTGTTTTCCTTCACCGATATCAGTTACATCTAAGATAATCTTAGAAAGTGCATTATGAAATAGAAAAAGTCACATTGGTATTCTTTATTTCGTTTTTGTGTTGCAATGAAACACTTCATTCTGCCTTTGGCTTTATTCTCAAGTCTACGCAGATGGAGTCGGGCACAGAAGCTAGTAGTATATTAGGAATCAAAATAAATTAAACATTTATTTAATAGTATTAATATTATTAGTATTAGTAGTAGCGGTTGGCGCAGTGGCTGAGCGATTGGCTGCTGCGCTGCGTGTTGCGGGTTCGATTCCCGCACGGAACAAATATTTATATGGCCTACAGATAGTTGTTTCGGGTCTGGCTGTTTGTGTATGTGAGTTTATATGTTTGTAAACGCACCCACGATACAGGAGAATATCCTAGTGTGGGGCAACGTTTTTTTTTTTTAAATAAATAATAATAAATAAAATAATTCCCTAACCACCAAACAAAAGTTCTATCACAAATATCAATTAACAAAAAGTTTCTTACCATATTTCACTCGGAATATACCAACTAAAAAATGTTACCACCTAGCAAAATGAACAAGCAATTAACATTTTATTAAAGGCCGCAGCTGCGGTACCGCCTTAAACTTTGTGCCGTGTGTTTCCAACCGAAATGGGGTCAGGGGTCGCACAGTGTTCGTTATTCATAACATTTTTAGTTCTCACTCGTCAAATTATGAAATGAGGCCTGTCGACTGTTTGAAGGAAAATGCGACATTTTTATAAATGAAAATAGCAAGCCAGGTTATTTTTGAAGAGGTAAACCCTTTATTTTGAGTCTAAAATAGTTAGGTAGGTCATGACTGTTTGAAAATAGAAGACTGTTTCTACAAAAAAATATACGTAGGTAACATAAATAGTAGACGGGACCCACTAGGGCCAGTGCATACCGAAAGAGTCACCGTGACCCTGGAACGCGAGGGCATTAGGAGGAACATGGATGGGTTTTAGTCAGTAAGAGTCTGGCACTCCCTTGCGGAAGAAGTCTTTTGGCGTTTCTCATCCTTAAAAAAAAGCTTACATATTAAAGTCAGTTCAACCCCTTTTACTGTATATACGGGGTGTAAAAGTACACATTACATAAACTAGGCATACTGCCCATCAAACTGGAAAACGAGTCTCGTTTTCAGCGTGAAAAATCACGCTAATAGTAACGCACGCAAATCATTGTGCACACAACACAGTGCAGGGTCCATACGCGTATTTAGTGAAATTTTAGTTTACTGCGAGTTGTTGTCGACATTTTAAAGCAGTTTTATGTTTTACTGCAGGTACTTATACTTCAAAACTAGTTTAAACCAGAAATCGCTTATTCTCGTTCCATTCACGAGTAGTTAAACGTTCTTGACTCTGCCAATGGCTTGGGTTCGTTTATGAAAACTAAACTCAAACCGCAGTTCAGAAATGATTGCGTCATACGAATTTTAACCTAAAGGGTCAAGGCAAACGGAATAGCAATATACATAGCAGTTTCAATTTATTAGTTGATAATGAACATGGATAACACCCATCATACCATCACGCCTGTATTTCCCTAAGGGTTAGGCAGAGGTAATGTACGCCCACAGTTCGCCGGTATGTTTAGGTTCCATGTAATATTAGGCGAGCCTATTTCCATTAACCGGGCACAAATCCTAACTCCGAGCTGCTACTGAGAATTTCATAGAAACACCCAATAACACTTTGCTTGAATCGGGAATCAAACCCAAGAAGTCTAGCGTAGCAGTCGATTACTATTATTGTCCCACTGCAGGGACAAGGCATATTCTCATACAGAGAAGGAATTTGAAGAAAAATCCACGTTATACCTTCTATACGTAACGGCGCGTTCGTGTCCCACGCGCGCCTCAAAGAGATGTCACCAAATTTTGAAGGGGCTATTCAGGGCTGATGCCGGCCAGAGCTGCGGGTTGTTCGTAAGAGATACCGAGCCCCCGAAATGAAAAGGGCACAAGAAGAAACAAGAATTTTAGTCAGTAAAAGTCTGACACTCTCACCCGCCCCGCCCAAGGTGGGGGAAGTCATTTGATGATTTCCCATTCCTAAAAAAAAAGAACCTTCTATACGTAATCAACAAACACGTAAAATAATACCTTTTTTTTCTGTTTCAGGTAAATATCAGTACTAAAAGGTGTCTGTCATTCACTGTGGAAAAAAATATGGTAATTTTCGTAGAAATAAATATTTTTCAGGCCTCTCTCCCTAAGTGACAGGGCGACGAAATGTTATTATTTTATTTAATAATTGTCAACTAAAAAGTTCTTTTTACCTACTTACAATAAAATAACTGCCTCGGTAGCCTAGTGGTGGTCCATTAGGATTTGCTCAGTAGCAGCCCGGAGTTTGGAAGTTGGTGGTGTGACACCCCCGTGCCTCGGAAAGCACGTAAAGCCGTTGGTCCCGGCTGTCATTCGTAGATCTTTGACAGTCGTTACGAATAGTCAGAAGCCTTGAAGTCTGACAACCAGTCTAACCAAGGGTATCGTGTTGCCCAGTAAATGGGTTGTGGAGGTCTGATAGGCAGTCGCTCCATGTAAAACACTGGTACTCAGCTGCATCCGGTTAGACTGGAAGCCGACCCCAACATAGTTGATGCTAAGTAGATGATGATAGTTGCCTAGTGGTCCTAATCGCGACTGCTACGCTAGAGTTCTTGGGTTCGATTCAGGTCGAGCAAAAAAGTGTTATTGGGTTTTTCTATTAAATTCTCAGTAGCAGCTCGGTGTTAGGATTGGTGCCCGGTTAATGGCAATGGGCTCGCCCCATATTGCATGAGACCTAAAACATACCGGCGAACTGTGGGTGTACATGGTTACACCTCTGCCTTACCCTTCGGGGAATGCAGTCGTGAATTTATGTATGTTAATGCCAAAATCTTGTCGAAACTGTAAGTTACATAGAGATTTTTCTTGCAGAGAGAGAATAAAAAACATTACATCAAAAGTTAATCTATGATATCTACAAAATTATAATAACGTAACCCAATTCCTGACACCTCTCTATTTAGATATTTGACTCCCACCCAACTATACCATCCAATTTCATTAAGATATTCCATACCACTCTTCCTTAATTCACCCCCTTTTATCCCTAACAAAAGTATTATAATTGTGAATTCACCTTTCGGGAACGTATAAGAACCCCTATTGAATAAGTGCAAGGTATCAGGTGATACGATTGTTAATATGTTCTATAGGATTTTATTAATTTTCCAACGTTATTGGAAATTTTTATTTCAGACAAATGTCCATATTTGGTTAGTGAGTTAGTAACAATATTAACTTACAATTTATGTTAGTAGTATTAGTATCTAATTACTTATTATTTGCACCCCTATAGAATTCCATTTAGTAACCCATTTTTTTTTTTTTGGGGGGGCGTAGGAGATCATCAATTAACTTCTCCCGCCCTGGGCGGGGCGGGAGGGAGTGTCAGACTTTTACTGACTAAAACCCACCCATGTTCCGTCTTGTGCCCTTTGCGTTCCGGGGGCGCGGTATCTCTTACGAACAACCCGCAGCCCCGGCAGGCATCGGCCCTCAGTGGCCCCTTCCCTATGCTGACATCTCTTTGAGGCGCGCGTGGAACACGAACGCGCCGTCGACACAGCCTGTCGTTATGTTAAACGTAAGGACGGTGAGCTACCCATTGCTCACCGTCCACAGGCCCGTATCTACGGTGGCCGGGAATTTACTACCCCTATCCAATGTGTTTGGAAAGGGCAGTCATACCTAGCAGCAATTACTTTCAGAATGCTGTTGCTGGCGTTGCGCATAATTGCAGATTGGAGATAATTTAGGCTCTTCTAGTTTTGTCTTATTTTATTTAATTTATAGAAAACATTATTTAGTTTTAATGAAGAAGATATTTTATTTGTGTTAACTTTAGGCACATAATCGCTCATTCGTGGAAACTTTAAATATTAATGCTAAGGCCTGTTGTATATTTTTTATTTTATAGACGTTAATAAAAATGAAAAAACTGAGTACAACACTGAACATCAATACAAAGTAATGCCATCTGGGTTATGCAAAAGGATTTTTTTTTTGAGCTACGTAGATTATCATTTCAAACATCACATACAATCACGCCTGTATTCCCTGAAGCATTAGGCAGAGGTATACCAAAGTACACCCATAGTTCGCCGGTATTTTTTTAGGTCTCATGTAGTAGGGGGCGAGCCTATTGCCATTAACCGGGCATAAATCCTAACTCCGAGCTGCTACTGTGAATTTCATAGAAAAACCCAACAACACTTTGCTCGACCTGGGAATTGAAACCAAGACCTCCAGCATAGCAGTCGCACTAAGGACCACTAGGCTAGCGAGACAGTCAAAAATAATTTTAAAATTAAGTTATTTATCAGGAAACTGTATAACCACAGGTGATCTTACCCTATCTACAGATTTGAATTATAAGTTATAAGTTTTAATTTAATAAATAAGTTTAATTACTTTTTGACCAAAATATAACAAAATTTTATGAAAATAACTTTGTATGAAGCGGGCTGAAGGTTAGGTCCCCATAATAAAATTACCCGTTGTTAACTTTGTCAACCCATTTGTGACCAAAAGATCCTGTTTAGGGATCAACATACCCCACTCTCCAAGAACATTAAAACAGAAAACTGGAACGATCACTCCTTTATTTATACATACACATTATAGGTTTAGGGTACTTTTCATCCCGTCCGGGTAACAATCTAATATCGGTAACAAATTCATGAGATTCTTTCGTACCCACGACCCAAACGATTCAACCGAAATATTTAAACTCCAAATAGTTTCCCTTCTAATTTATTGTTTAAAATATCTAGCTATTTGTTTACGAAAAGTTTATATTATGAGGTAAACAAACTCTGGAACAATAAATTTATTGGTTTGGGCACTAGGTAGTTAAAATTCTAAGAAACGATTTTAAAATGCTTATGTACTATGTATCTTTCTCTGGCTTTCCGCCCGTGGGTCGAAGCGTGATGTTATATACTTAGTATTTTGGTTTGTAGTATTCCTCATAAATCTGGTTACCATATAAAATATCTCTTGCCAATTCGATTGGTAGCTCCATAGATTAACACGTTTCAAGAATCAGAAAATTCTTAAGTTTTATTACATTAAGTATAGATTTAAAAATAACGGCTAAATAACGATAGTTATATTGATATATTGTTGAAATGCCTGCATTTTGGTGTTATATTTTTTGTAAAGCAATGTAGCCTATAGTTACATTGCCTTACATTCATCGTGAAAAACAAAGCTTATTATATTGTTACATTAAAATAAAGTTATTTTTGTCAAATATTATGGCGAATGGAGTATTTGTAGTCACCAGACCTACATTATTTTAACTTACCGTCTCGCTTGTATTCCCCGTAGGTTAAGCAGAGGTGTGCCATTGTACACCCACAGTTCACCGGTATATTTTTAAGTCCCATGTAATAGGGAGCGAGCCTTTTGCCATAAACCGGGCGCAAATCCTAACTTCGAGCTGCTACTGAGAATTTCATAGACATAAAAATCTAATAACACTGCTCGACCTGGGACTCAAAACCAAGACCTCTAGCGTAGCAGCCACGCTTAAGACCACTAGGCTAACGAGGCAGTTATTTTAGTATTGTTAGTGTTTTGAAAATACCTAGATTAAGAGAATATGTAATTGATAAGGTATGTGTAGGTACTTAGATCGTACCTGGTACCAATAGTTTGTATGTATAACGCCCAAATCTACCAGATTCTAAAAATAGTTGTTCCTCTAATTTATTGTGTCAGCCATTTTATAAGTTCAAACGAACGTGATTTAAATCTCTATCGGTCGTACTAGAATCAGCGGTTCCAAATTCAAATTGTTCAAACTTTTCGGCTTTCGAAACGGTAATTGAGTTTTAACCGTGATTTGGTTTAAAAATGGAAATTCGGTGAGGTGATTTGAATTTCGAATCATTTTGAAGTATGGATTTGGAAACTGACAGTATCTGGTTTTTTTGGGTCACCGACGCTGCACGCGATTGATCCATCACTCCAACCAATCGCGTGCGGCGTCGGCGACGAAAAAACCCAGAAAGAAACCCAAAAATGAAGTTGACATTTGTGCTCACGACTCGTGGTGGCTACTATGCCTTCTTATGTTAGCCATAACCATAGCCATACGGGCCTGTGGACGGTGAGCAATGGGTAGCTCACCGTCCTTACGTTGCATAACGACAGGCCGTGTCGACGGCGCGTTCGTGTTCCACGCACGCCTCAAAGAGATGTCAGCAAAAGGAAGGGGCCACTGAGGGCCGATGCCTGCCGGGGCTGCGGGTTGTTCGTAAGAGATACCGCGCCCCGGAACGCTAAGGGCACAAAAAGGAACATGGGAGGGTTTTAGTCAGTAAAAGTCTGACACTTCCTCCCGCCCCGCCCAGGGCGGGAGAAGTTATTTGATGATTTCCCACCCCCAAAAAAAATAAATAAAATAAAACCACAGCCATATTAAGACCTGATTATAATTTTCCCAAGGATTGCCATAATTACTAATTATGTTATTATTATTTTTTAATTTGCCATCGATACGCTAAGAAGAAGAAGATATTATATCTTATATTCATAGTAAACATGAAGCAACTGATTTCGCGTTACACGAAACTTATTGTCTTTGCTCGCACCAGGAAATAATGCTGGCAACAACATTCAACATTGTTGCTCAACATGAGTTTACCACCCAACAACAGCAACAACAACAAGAAGATCAAAGATCATTCCTAGGGAAAAACCATCAAAAGAAATCACAATCTTCATACCTTTTGTACTCGAATCACCAAGGAAGGTACAACAATATTAAACGTGAATCCCATTCGAAACATGATTTCATTACTCTCACCACAATCCCGTACGCACGCATTTACAAAACGTACCATCTATTTAAGGCTTTTCCTGGAACACAGACGTGTAATAAAAGAGGCAAAGTTAAATAAAAATAAGAGAAAAATAGCGGGCAAGTGCGAGTCGCATTTGCACTTGAAAAGTTCCGTACTACAGAACAATATTAAGATTCAGCAAAAAAAGATGAAAAAGCACGTTTCTCGTAGATTTTGTTTTTTATTTGTTTTATAGCGACAATATAAATACACACTCTGTAAAAAAATCTAATTTTAAGGTTTTTTTTTATATAACATTGGATGGCACACAAGCGGACGGCTCACCTGATGTTAAGTGGTCACTGCTGCCTATAGACATCTGTAATACCAAAGGCCTTGCAAATGCGTTACCACCCCGGAGACAAAGTTGAAATGTCTCATGGCACACATACCCTTAAAACGGGAACACAAAAACGCTGCTCTGCAGCAGAGATAAGGTATGGTGGTAGTACTATTCCGGGCGAGCTCCGTTACAAAGAGCGCTACTACTACTAAACGATTAAGCTGCGGGTTATGAGATACAACCAGCTCACAGACAGACGGACGGACAGCGGAGGCTTAGTAATAGCGTCCCGTTGCCACCCGGATACGGAACCCTAAAAACTCTGACAAGAGGATCATATAAATGTAGGATCAAAGGAAAGAAAAACTGTCCATTTAAAACTTTTTTGAACAGAGGGACGGGACTTATAAAGAATTCGTTCGAATTCGGCTTTTGCTTGGGCGAATTTTATTAAGTTTGGCACGGCAGATAGGAAATTGACGGTAACAGTAAGTGATAGCTTTGTATACCCAGAATTTGTATGACGAATCTTTGTTATCCGGATGGAAATCATTAAACGATTTCCCCCTGTCTCTAAAATGGTAACGCATTTGCAAGGCTTCTGGTATTACAGATGTTCATAGGCAGCGGTGACCACTTAACAGCAGTCGGGCCGTCCGTCGGCTTGTTTCCCATCCAAAAAATATGAAAGAAATAAAAATAAAAATTACACCGGTACCATTTTTTTACGGATGCGAAGTCATCATAAACTTCTTCCTCCCCTGAGCGGGACGAGAGGGAGTGCCACACTTTTACTGACTAAAACCCACCCATGTTCCTTCTTGTGCCGTTTGCGTTCCGGGGGCGCGGTATCTCTCACGAATAACCCGCAGCCCCGGCAAGCATCGGTCTGAGTGGCCCCTCCAATTGCTGACATTTTTTTGAGGCGCGCGTGGAACACGAACGCGTCTGTCGTGATGCAACGTACGGACGGTGAGCTACCCATTGCTCACCGTCTACAGGCCCGCGTCTATGGTGGCCGGGAGTCGTCTCGCGGTATGACGAGGCAGTGAGTGAAGCATGTCTGTTTGACGTGCTTAAATTATTTAGGAATATGGATAACTAGGAATACCCCGCGTTTCCATCCGCATTAAGTTACGTTTTTGATCGCTGCTCTGCTGTCGTAAGTTGTATCGTAATATTATATTTCCTATAACCTTCCTCGGTAAACACACTACATTTTTTTTTTTTTTTTAGCTTAGGACCACTAGGCTACCGAGGCAGTTAACAATTCCAAACGAGGTAGTTATTAACGAGGTAGTTATCAATTCCACAAGTTAAAAAAAAACAAGCTATATATCTTCGCAACATTTACTATTAGATCCATTTTCTTTTTAAATTGGTTTAGGTCAAACTTACATTCAATGTACCAATGGCGGTTAAATAAATTCCTGAATAACTGAAAAACATCCTCCAAAACTAATATTCGACCAGTAACTCTGCTCACCCCGATCTGAAGCATCAAGGACGAAGTTTATCAGTAATCACATTAATGTGATTGACGGTACAACTCAATGTATGGCTGTCTGTAGGCCCTTCAATTAATTGATCAAAGTACTTACGTGCTGTAGCGTAGTAGATTTTCGCAATGGAAAAAGGAGATGGAGATATTAGTGGATAGCGGCGTCCTTTTCTTGCTGCAGAATGGGGTAAGGCTTGTCATGTTGCGGATTATAATTGTTGTCCTTTTTACTGTTATTTGATAAGGATTTTGCGTAAAGAACTTTATACGATATACCTTGGATTCACAGCATGATTTTATACTCCCCGCGATACCATACGTATAAGAGGGTGAACGGTGGTGGATACAGGGGTGAATTGGGATGAAACTTTAAAAAGGATTTAGACGTAGTAATAATATATATAATATATATTATATAAGTTAAGTGTCACCAAAGGACACTAAATCGTAAAACATTAGTTATCTTTGGCAACATACTAAAGTTAAGATCCATTACCCACTAAAATTTCGCCCTGATTCAACCCTGCGCCTCTATTCAGCCCGATTGATGGTAACGTTGTTCAAAATCAGCTGTTTCTTACACTTACACTGTAAAAATGTATGAAATAGCGGGTTTTTTTTATATCCGATGGAAGCTGTTATCCCTTGACGGTTAAAAATCTTGTACATGATATCTCTTCCACCGTTAACATACCTGCCTTTTAGGAGATACGGTTTTTAACCCCCGACGCAAAAACGGCGGAGTTGACGTGTCAGTGTGTGTGTGTGTGTGGCATCGTAGCTCCCGAACGCAAGAACCGATTTTGATTTCGTTTTAGGCGTATTCGTTGGGAGTGTTCTTGGCTATGTTTGTTGGAAATCGGTTCAGCGGTTTCAAAGTTATCAGCTCTTTTTTTAGCTACGGTAGTGATTTTTTCTTCTGTCGGGGGTTATTTAAAATGTTTAATGTTGTGTTTTAAATAAAATACAAAACAGTTTGACAGCTCTCATACTATAATAATCTACAAAATATCAGTAATTCATTGTTAGAAATTAACAAGACTCAATAACCACAATATTCACAATGTTCACTAAAGAAAAGTAAAATATATTGTATATCTGTTTAATTTTGTAATGAATAATTAAAAAAATATAAATTATAAATTACCAAATTAAACATGATATAACAAATTCTATAATAATAAGTTTCCAAAAAGCCTTTAGCTTCCAAAAACAAACTTCAGATTCGTCTCATAATTAGAAGAGTGAACCAACTAAAACATAGATAGATTTCTGTCAAGAAAGTCCAACAAAAAATATTATTCCAACTTCGCCTGACAATGGGTAAATTTGAAGTTAAAGTTTCTCGGATTCTCAGAGAAAGTCCAATCTTAATTCGTACATTCGGAAGTTCCAAAGGCCATTTTGTTAAGGGAATCTCGTCTTGTTGATTTGGGCAAAGTTACATAGGAATTTGATGCGGCTAACTCGATACTTGTGTCTACATGATATCAGAAACTTGAAGGCTGTTATTTTCGTTTTAGAATGGAAGTAGTGTGGTCTGTAGGTAATGGAAATTCATTTGCAGGTACTTAAGTATTTGGGGACTTAATTACAATGCATGCTAATATTTTTTTAAATGAAGACGATGAATGAGGAGATGTGTAAAAATCAAGACTTTCAATGCCATTACTCAAAAACCGGACTATTTCAAAATTAAATTGAAAAAAGATGATGTAAATTAGTAATAGATACTTATTCAAAGAGTTTAGTGCTCGCTTGAGCTAAATTCGTGTGTAGGTACAACATTTTTAAATAAAGTTTTCACATTAAAACTATTTGTGGCCATGAATAAATGTAGTACCGATGTGGTAACCAGAGCTGCGGTATATTATCACATACCAAATACGTAGGTTACTATCCCAAACCATATTATATTCCCTATTACAATTCTGCTCATTTTTATGAAATCCTATATATTTTATATCAAAACTGTACTCAAAAATATGTACCTACATGGATTATGATTCTGTTTACATCCCGTCGAGCGCTAAGCCTGCCATTATCTACGAGTATATACAACCTGTTTTTTATATCCCATAACTCCCATAAGGTTTGTATTCTATAAAGAAATAATACAACAAGTCCTAGAATACCATACCATTTACTTGTTTAGTTACTGTGTTTTGGACACTATAAGCATGGTGGTTGAGAGCTTTGTCATGCTCACATAAATTAGTTCAATTAATTTCTTATATTTCTCCACCTATGTATTTTTATTTTTGGCTTTCTCTACTCTGTATATTTTGTTTGTATGTATATACATTTATATATATTTAATTCCTGGAAACTTTTTGTTCCTTGCACCTACTATGTTTTGTCTCTGCATCACCCTTTTTTTTTTTTTTTTTTTTGGTGGGTGGGAAATCATCAAATAACTTCTCCCGCCCTGGGCGGGGCGGGAGGGAGTGTCAGACTTTTACTGACTAAAACCCACCCATGTTCCTTCTTGTGCCCTTTGCGTTCCGGGGGCGCGGTATCTCTTGCGAACAACCCGCAGCCCCGGCAGGCATCGGCCCTCAGTGGCCCCTTCCTTTTGCTGACATCTCTTTGAGGCGTGCGTGGAACACGAACGCGCCGTCGACACGGCCTGTCGTTATGCAACGTAAGGACGGTGAGCTACCCATTGCTCACCGTCCACAGGCCAGTATCTACGGTGGCCGGGAGTCGTCTCGCGGCTCCCGACGTCCGGAGCGTCTACCGCGGCGGCTGGGACGGGAGAACCGCTGTCTCAACCGTCCCGCCGCCTCCTTCTCAAGCATTACTGCCTCGCAGAAGGAGGCGACTGCATCCCATTCCCTCTCGCTCCGGACCATGGCTTGCACCAGGGCCGGACGCGAGAGTTCGCCGCCGCCGTTGGCCGCCACGAGGACTCGGCGATGCTCCGCCCAAGCGGGGCATACCGCCACGGTGTGCTCCACCGTGTCCTCGGGGCGATCCACACAATGGTGACACCCGGACGTTTCCTCCCGCCCGATGAGGTGCAGGAACCTCCCGAAACACCCTTGTCCGGTGAGGACCTGCGTCAGGCGGTAGGTGAGGGCGCCGTGGCGCCTCTCCAGCCACTCCTCAAAGAGGGGACTTACCGCCTCTATTAAGGCGTGCCCAGCACGAGGTTGCGACAGTCGCTGTCTCCATGTCGCCATGAGATCGAGCCGGAGGTCGGCCCGCCGAGCGGCTCTGCATCACCCTAAGGTAGACTGGTAGAAACTGCCAAAGGCATTAAGTCCGCCTTTGTACAGTGTATTATTTACATTATGTGCAAAAAGTTTTAATAAACAAATAAATGTCTCGCTGACGGTGGCTCGTGCGTTGGATCGTTCGGCTCCCTTCAAGATGGTTGAGCTTAATTATGCTCATGCACGCGTCATGTTCGTGAACGGGCGCTGTCAGTTGGGATTGGTCATCTCTTAAACTGCCATGGCTTACGTCTTTAGTACTATTTTTTTTATTTTTTTATATTCATCTTCATTGTTTTCACATATAGAAAGAAGCAACAGGAATATTGTGACCAAGATTTTGGAAAAACTAAATTGGAAGAAAAGAGTGTCTTCTTGCTCGTTCTACTCCATAGAGACCTACGCTTTGGAACGAGCAATTGGCTTCAACTTTTAAATGTAACTTCTTGACAATTCAAAAATGATCTAATTGAAATAAATGCTTTGACTTTGACTTTGAATGTATGTGGTCCAAAAGTGCATAGTGGTCCAAAAGTGCATAGTTTCGAAGACATCATTCATTATAATTTATAAATAAACATGCGATTTTCACTGATACTTTGTTGATATATTATTATTATTTTATGGCCACGTTTATCACGGCATCAGTACTTTAATTTAAATAATTATAATATCAAAAAGTATCAGTGGAAATCGCATTTCTCATTTAACAGTTGGTTCCTTTGCAGCTAATATTATGATTGTAAGAAATGTGAACCGTTCGAATCGTTTTATAAAAACTGAATGGAAAAATATTCGAATCCAAACAGCAAAAAAACATTACCGTTCCGATTTAAATTTTGCCCTGAATGTTCAATTGAATATTTTTCATTGAATTCGTATTAATTCCATTAGCGCGAGCTCTAACTGAATATTTCAGGGATTCAATGAACTATTCACCATCAATTTGCCGTTCTAAAGGAGAGTCCAATTCCAATAACTAAATATTGATTGATTTCTCACAAATGTTTTCTATCATAATAGTATTTAGATCGCTGATTAATACGACGTTTCAATTTAAGGGCACCTTATAACTTACGAATATAACACCGAATAGCCTAAAAATATTGAGTAGATATTGAACGTGCTTAATTACGAAAATTGGTTATTAAAACGTTCAATATCTAGTCGCAATCTCATCTTAGTAACAATCAATGTCAGAAAGTCGTCAAAAGTGTAGGTAAAAAATTCATTTTTGACAGATAGAGACAGATTAAATCTCAGACCTTCCTTAAAGTTACGAGAATCGCCCCAACTGAATTATAGACATTTAAAAAAAAAAACTATTTATCGATTAGGTAAAAAATAATAACATCTGAAAAATAGTATTCAAAATGAGATACATTTTTAACAGAATTAAGACTAAGATTAAATGGCAAATGTTCCTAAAAACTAGCAGAAGTGTCCCACTGAATAATAGACATTTATAAAAAAGCATTTCATGGATAAATTAAAAAATAAAATTACAAAAATAGAACATCAAAATGGCAACAGCTAAAGGCACTATCAACTTATTAGCGGAACTAGTGCAGATAACATCACTAATAGTATTAGCATTTGGGTTATCAGTGGTGCTAGTACGAGCGCGCCAACGTATTCGAGTCAATTTTCGAATTTGAATTACGAATTTCGAACACGCTTGGTTTAATTCTGAACCATGAACACAATTAGCATCACTTATTCATTTGTATAAAACCTTTAAATTTGGAACAAAAATCCATTCAAGTAAATAAGCGAAGGTCCTCTAATAATTGACGGACATAATCATCACAAATACTAACTGCATGGTAGCAAAATTATGGACGGAACCTTGCATAATACGATGCTTGTTAGGTTAACTAAAATTTGACTACTAAACAAACTAAAGGCCCGGTTATACTGGAGCAGACTATATGCGGACCCGGTTGTGGTCATGGGCGTGGTCTGATACTGCATTTGTGTGCCCACGTTGGCATAAAGCCGTCTATATACAAATAAATTCAAAGTCATATCATTTATTTCAATTAGAACATTGAAAGACAGTACAAGAAAAAATAATTGAATCTTGTTTCTTCTTCCTTCTTAAAGGTAATTTCGTATGGAGAAGAATGCGGAAGATATTCCATATCCAGGATTATACTGAAAATCTCTACATAGTAATAAAACAAAGTCCCTTCCCGCAGTCTGTTCGTCTGTACGCTTAGATCTTTAAACTACGCAACGGATTTTAATGCGATTTTCATCAATAAATAGAGAAATTCAAAAGGAAGGTTTATGCGTATATAATATCACGCTACGACCAATGGGAGCGAAGCTGTAACCAAAGACGTCTGACTACGACCACGACCGCAAGTTGTCCGCTCCCATATGGCGGGGCCTTTATGCCTGACTTCTATTCCATATTCAACAACGCTTGTTGCCCCATTAGTTGCTGTAATTTTTCAGACTACATAAATTCCGTTGACGTCAACATTCCTGCGCACTCCAATCATTACTGATCACTGTCGTAGATCAAAGGAATCATAGTTGCGTGCATTACGATATTAAGTTGATTATTCAGTTTGGTCGTGTGCCATTTCGTTATGCCCGTCGTCGATTTTATCCGTGGAGTCACGCGCGTAGTCACTTAATGCGTTAAATCATGACAACTGCTGTGATTTCCACTACGTATTTGGAATTTATAGAAATGCTTTTTGCATGATGAAATGAAAAAAGAAATATGAAATGAAATGGCCTCTCCAATTTTTGAAGTGTAACCTTCTTTAACCGTTTAGAGCGATTTACGGTAAGGCAAAACATATAGGTTTGCATCACCAACATTAGTATATTAGTACACCTCTGTCTAACCCCTCGAGGAATACACGCGTGATAGTATGCATTAAAAAATAATTAAAATAACATTGTCAATGTTTTATTACGAACAGCATTAACAATATTTGAGTCATCCTAATCATGTGCTTATAATTAAAAAAATATTATTAATAATGATACTTAAATAAAACACTAAAAATATTAGGTACTTCTTTTTTTTAATAGTTAAAATAAAAATTGCTGAGATTTAAGTGAAGTTATACAAATATTTTCCACCTTTTGTACAAAAATGACTCTTATTTGCACAGATAAAACTAATAATATTATAAATAATAGTAATTACATAGCTCCAAATAAGAAAAAAATAGTTTATAATTATATTATACTCATTATCATCTGCCTAGCCTTTCCCCAACAAAGCTATTTCATTTTATTTCGAATGGGAAATCATCAACTGCGGGAGAGAGTGTCAGACTTTTATCGACTAAAATCCACCCATGTTCTTTCCTGTGCTCTTTGCGTTCCGAGGGCGCGAGTGTCTCTTAGGAACAACCCGCAGCCCCGGCAGATCCCAACGAAGTTGGGGTCGGCTTCCATTCTAATCAAATGAAACTGAAAACCAGTATTTTTCAAGACGCTACTGCTATTTGACTTCTACAACCTACTTACTGAGCAACATGAAACCCTTCGGTAAGATTGGTTCATGGCTAGCTGATAGAGACATACAACACCAAAATAATTATGAGTTAAAGAAAAAACCGGCCAAGTGCGAGTCACAATTATTTAAAAAAATGTAAGGTGTGGAGTCCGGTCCTGTATTTTCCATGATAAAAACTGCTATTTGCATTACCGAACTGGTTTCAAAATTCATCCCTGGTACTCCCATTAGATTTAAGTACGGAAATTCTAGAAAGTGATGGTATTAATTGCATAAACTTTTCAACATCTATTGGTCCAAAATGATTGTAATCTGCTACTAATTTTCTTAGTTTTTTACATTGGGAAAAATACGTCGCATTTAATGTGGTCAAATTATTTCTTGAAATGTCAATTTTTAATGTATTATACAAACCTGAGAAAGTTTCATTGGTAATTTTGAATACAAAATTGTTTGAGATATTCAAAGTTCTCAAGATGTTTACATGCTGAAAGGTACCGTTTGGTAATTCTTTGATATTATTGTTGCCTAAATTTAAAACTCTTATTTTATCAAAAGTGTTAAAAAAAGTTTTATCTACATGACTTATATTATTATTGTTCAAGTGTATTTTAATTAGTACTCTGTTTCTATTGTTATTTTGTGAGTTAGAACCAGATATTTTCTTCAATTTATTAAAACTCAAATCTAAAATTTCTAGATAAAAAAAATCTTCAAAAAAATCAAAGATTATTTCTTCAAACATGTTATGGGATAAATTAATGGTTTGTAAGGTCGATACCACTTTAAATGCCTGAACTTTTTTTAATTGGTTAAAAGACAAATCCAATTCTTTCAAAAAAGGAAAATGATTTAGACTTATGTTAAGTGTTGTGAAGTTGTTACAACACAAATTCAAATAGTATAAGTTTTTTACGTCAGCTGTTCGATCTCCCAACATTGTCAATTTATTTCCCTGTAAATACAACCTTCTTAAATTGTATAAATTTGCGAAGAAGTCTTCAGATAAATACGTAAGCAAATTGTATGACAAGTCCAATAAAAATAGTCGGGGTTTTTTTACAGAGAACATAAAAACTTCAGGTTTCAATTCTTCAAGGTAATTCCGTGACAAGTTCAAGGAATCCAATTGTTCTAAACCTCTAAACGCGTTATCTATGCTTTTTATATTGTTATCAGACAGATCTAAAAATAGAACATTTTTGAAGTTACTGAAAGCGTTGTTATGTATAGCATCCCAACTGTTTCCATTAGTCGTGATTATCCGGATATATGCATCGAATTTAGTTGTAAAGAAATTAGCAGTAACATTGTGGATTGGAGATTCGTTGATGATAAGTGTGACGTATAAATCAGTGCCATCACAATGAGGAGTGACGTTGATTCTGGCAGGATCATCGCATATTACGGTGTAGTAACAATTATCATCATCAGTAACAGTACAGACGGCTGCCATTGACGATTTTATTGTGAGACTGATGACCAGACCTGGAATACAGAAATAAAAAACTTTATACAGAACACAACCTCCTTCCAAAACTAAAAAGTGAATAATAACTTTAGCTTTGGAAGTCAACGAGCTCAGGGGAGAAGTCATTTGAAGGTGGCCGTCCGGAACAAAAACAAAAAGCATTGGAAGTCGGTGGCAATACAATTTACAATTACAACAAATAGAACCAAAGCCGCCAACTTTCAAAGCCTTTTTTTTTGTTCCGGATGGAGAATCTTCAAATGACTTTTTTGATTGAAGTTTTCGTTTTTCGCTTTTTAGTATCAATTTCCTGTCATCCAAATCTATGAAGGAACAGTTATACTACGTAAATTAACAAGACACCAATTAAAAGTCACAAAAAAGGAAAATACGCTAATTCTATTACTTGGATGACATATTTTTTTGGTTATTTTTTTTACCAAACTACTGAACCAATTTCGATAAAATTTATAGGAGACCACTTTTAAAGTATGACCTATCAAATAAAGAAGAATCATCTAAATCGATTCATAATTGGCGGAGTTATCGCGTAACATACATACAGAAAAAAAAACATACAGATAAATTGATAATCTCCTTTTTTTTGAAGTCGGTTAAGGATATTAAATCGACGACCTGGTTGGCACAGCAGCTGTGCGGTAAGCTGCTGCCCTGCGTGTCGCAGGTTCAATTCCCATACGGAACAAATATTCGAATGGCCTACAGGTAGTTGTTTCGGGTCTGAATGTTTGTGTACGTGAGTTTATATGTCTATAAATGGACCCACGATACAGGATAAATTCATAAACTGGGGCGAGGCATAACAAAAATATAGATATTTCGCTACGCTAGAGGTCTTGGGTTCGATTCCCAGGTCGAGCAAAAAGTGTTATTGGGTTTTTCTATGAAATTCTCAGTAGCAGCTCGGAGTTAGGATTTGTGCCCGGTCAATGGCAAGAGGCTCGCCCCCTATTACATGGGACCTAAACATACCGGCGAACTGTGGGTGTCCATTGTAACACCTCTGCCTAACCCTTCGGGGAATACCTACAGGCATGATGGTATGTTAGATATTTCGATAAATAATACTCTTGACTAAATTTCAGTCACGGCGACTATTCTTAATGGAGTCTTATAGTGTAGAGATCTGTGTGTGTAAACAGAGGCGCGGAGTACACCTGTGTTTGCTGTAGTCACCTTTTACCTCAGAAGGGACGGCAATCCGATACGACCGAGGACCGCACCTATTGGTCGTTGCGAAATGTTGTATAGCCTATAAGCCTTCCTTGATAAATGGACTATTCAACACAAAAATGTTTTTTCTATTCAAGCCAGGAGTTCCTGAGATTAGCGCATTCAACCAAACAAACTCTTTAGCTTTATAATATAAGTATAGACTAGCTGCTGCTAGCCACTTCGTCTGGGTAATTTAATCTCCTGCATAAGGTTTCGTCTTTAGTTACTGCTCCGCACCTATTGGTTGTAGCGTGATCTAAGCCTATAGCCTTCCTCGATAAATGGACTATCCAACACAAAAATAATTTTTCAATTCCATTCAGTAGTTCCTAAGATTAGCGCGTTTAACCAAACAAACAAACAAACTCTTCAGATTTATAATGTTAGTATAGACAATGTAACAGCGGATGTCAGCTGCGGGTTGTTCGTAAGAGATACCGCGCCCCCGGAACGCGAAGGGCACAAGGAAGAACACGGGTGGGTTTTAGTCAGTAAAAGTCTGACACTCCCTCCCGCCCCGCCCAGGGCGGGAGAAGTTATTTGATGAGTTCCCACACCCCAAAAAAAAAAAAGCGGATGTTTTGTTTGTCTAGTATTCAAGTGACAGACACAATCACATATAAACGTTCATACATACATAGAGTCACGCCTATTTCTCATGTGGGTAGGCAGAAACCACCGAACGCCACCAACTACTTACTCGTTTCGCTTCGTCCACGTTCATACATCTGGTCATATAAGCACGCCGGTTACGAGTACTGCGCACCCGACCTTACTGAAGAACCTCACCAATAACAACATAACATATTATCACGCGTGTACTCCCCGAAGGAATAGGCAGAGGTGTAACAATGTACACCCACAGTTCGCCGGTATGTTTTTGTTTAGGTCCCATGTAATAGGGGGCGAGCCTATTGCCATTAACCGGGCACAAATCCTAACTCCGAGCTGCTACTGAGAATTTCATAGAAAAACCCGATCACACTTTCTGCTCGACCTGGGAATCGAACCTAAGACTTCTAACGTAGCAGTCGCGCTTAGAACCACTAAGCTACCGAGGCAGTTACCAATAACAATTACTTGATAAATTATTTTTAAAACCTTAGATAGGTACTCTGCACTAAAAACGTAACATCATGACAACTGTCTTATCTTATCGCACAATCTTCATTAATGCTTATGCTACAATCAGGTTAATTATAAAGGGTAATTAATGACCAATACATACACACATGATTGTACTCATGATAACAAGCAAATCTCCATAACAAACGATTTTCTTTAATATGCAAAGTGCATGACCTTAATCAAGAAAAGAAAGAAAGAAAGAAAGAAAAAACATTTATTGACACAACTTGAAGTACATCAAAAAAAGTAATCTAAAAAACAGCGTAGGCGTCGTACGCAACCTAGGATACTATCCCCCCTGTGATATAATCTCACGTGTGTGGACTGTACGGGCCTTATTATGGTTTTCAAAAAATGAAACGCTAGGTATATCAACACTAATCTTATTGGTATCTATAATGTACTTACTAATATTATAAAGCTGAAGAATTTGTTTGTTTGTACGCACTAATCTCAGGAAATACTAGACCGATTTGAAAAAATCTTTTTGTGTTATATAGCCCGTTTATGGATCGAGGTTATAGGCTATATAACACCACGTTACGACATAAGAGAGCTGAGCAGTTACCAAAGACGTAACACGGGAAATTGCTAGTTGATAACAATACTTTAAAATCCTATTTGTCACTACATACAGTTCACAAAATAAAATATAATTTTCACCAAATAAATAACCATGATTTAAAACATGACCACGTATAACACTCACATGAATATATTATTTTATCCATTTTTATTTGTACGTTGGAATTGTTCGTCGAGTGACGACGCGGCCGTTACTGATTACCACATAAAGAAAACAATGATAACGCAGGCGTTTGTTGGTTCACAGATTAGCTAGCGACATTTTCTTTCTGTTTAGTAACTAAAACCGGGTAACTTTGCCTGAATTATTGGTTAATTTTACGATTTTAGAAAAATAAAACTAATTTAATATTGACAATATTTTTGTACTGTAAGTACTTACTATACAATATATTTATTCTATAGTACTATTATTTAAAGGTAAAATTTATTTGTTCCCTATTTATTGTGTACCTATCTCTACGTGTAAGTGGGTACAGGTCCGATTTAAAAAATTTGGGCACTGATATAAATTAGTAATATTTTCGAGCCCTATGTCTTATGATATACTTAACTTCCACGTGGAGTAAGTCACAGACAGAAAGCTATACATAAACTTGCGCATTTTACCCGCGGGGGTAGGCAGAAACCACAGAACGCCTGTTACGATCCTTTCATACCTACTTGTCGTCCACGTTCATTCATCTGGTTATACAAGCACGCCATAGAAATCTAGTTATTCGTATTAATGTCAAAATATGACACTTTACAATATCGCTCAGCTTGGTTTTCAAGTGTCAACTCATAACGCTCTCAGAGTGAACTGACAAGTTCAGTTCACATGCAGCCCGTCCTCCTGCAGTCTACGCCGCCATGTCTAGTACTCCTGTCTCAGAATTCTGACAGCACTGCTTCACCAAGTCCGATCCAGGTACTAATAACGATAAAGCATACCATCACACCTGTATTCCCCGAAGAGTTAGGCAAAGGTGTGCCAATGTACACCCACAGTTCACCGGTATGTTTAGGCCTCATGTAATAGGGGGCGACCCTGTTGCTATTAACCAGGCACAAATCCTAACTCCGAGCTGCTACTGAGAATTTAATAGAAAAACCTAATAACACTTTTTGTTCGACCTGGTAATCGAACCAAAGAAATAAATAAATAAAATGATAAAATCGGCAAAGTTGCCACACTTAGTGACCTTTCGTCAAAATCTTTGATTTTTTGTTAAGTTGGTACCTACTTTTCATATACAGCCATTTGTCGATTTGACACGATCGCTTCTTTGTCATTCTCTTTGTTTCTATTCGCTTGAATGGAAAACTGTTTGCCGGTATTGTACTGTTTATATCTCTGTCTCGCTCTAGGTGACAATGAATCCGTACAGTATTTAAACAAGCAAATTCTTCAGCAATTAGATCATACATATATTCGGATTTACATTAACATCTGTTTTTAGTATTTAGTAGAAATAATAATTTGGGAATATGAAGCACGGAATTGTGAGAGATGGAAGGAGTGGGTGAAGGGAGAGAGAGAGAGAGAGACAAAACAGGCTAAAGAAAAAAGAAAAATAAAATAACTTAAAAATAACGTTTAAAAATTGTCTATTAAAGCCGAAATTAAGTTACGCCGAAAACTTAGAGAAAATGTGAGGCTAACTGAATGTAATTTAGTGGTTTTTCGAGTCACCTAATTTACATTCAACTGATACTGACAACTCATATTGCGTCACCGTGTAGCACCCAAAAAGGATTTTTGAATGAAAAGACTTTCGAAACGCAATTCACAGAATTCAAAATTGTTTGGCCCAAGGTGGGACCTAGTTGTTAACGCGAGTTTAAATTTTAAACTGTTAAACATAATTTGTAAAATAGTAACTTCTTTACGCGACTTCGCCACGTGGAAATCAACATACCATTGCGCCTGTATTCCCCGAAGGATTAGGCAGAGGTGTACCAATATACACTCACAGTTCGCTGGTATATTTAGGTCTCAAGTAACAGTGAGTGAGCCTATTGCCATTAGACGGACACAAATCCTAACCCCGAATTGCCTAATAAGAATTTCATAGAAAACCCAATAACAATTTGCTCCACCTGGGGATCGAACCCAAAATCTCTAGTGTAGCAGTCGCGCTTAGGACCACTAAGCTAACGAGGCATTTGAAATCAATAGTGTGGCAATCTACCAGTGAAAGAATTGATATGATCGGACCAGTATTTTCTGGGATAAGATCTTAAAAACAAATCAAAATCAAAACAAATGTTTATAATATTTAAAAAAAAAATAAAAAAATTGCGTAACCTCCGACAGAAAAATAAAAATGAACTAACAAAAGAGCTGATAACTTTGAAACGGCTCAACCGATTTTTGTAAAACACGAACACTCCTGACTAATATACCTTTCAAACAAAAAAAAACTAAATGATAATCGGTTCATGCGTTCGGGAGTTACGATGTCACAGACACGTCAAACTTATAACACCCCGTCTTTTGCGTCGGAGGTTAGAAAGATAATCGCTATATCTATCATCTTAGTAAATTTTTGGCGCAAGTGGACCTAAGTATTAAAAGTAGTATTGTTAGTAAGTACCAAGTACCTAATTACTATGGTAGTCAACGTAACTGCCGACACAGTACCAACCTCGTTGGTGTTCCTGCTATAAATGTTTCTTATCACAAGAAATTGAACTTTCATTAAAAAATTTATTACTTCAACCTCGAATATTATGATAGCCACACAAGATTTTATGAGAAATGCAAAAATTTTCAACCCATTGACATACTTTTTATGAGCTGTCAAACGGGATTCTCCCATAGATTTTATATGGCAATAGCTACCTGAGACGTCAATTATTTACCAACTCAATTGGGTAGATGACAGTACTAAGCAATTGACGTACTTTTTATGAGCTGTCATGGCGTGATTCCCCCATAAATTTTGTATGACAATACTAAACTATGACGTAACTTTTTGACATCTCAATTCACTAACTATTTATTGATTTCAAAGCAACTAAAAATCGAATTTTATAGTTATTTAAAAATTCATCGGGTTTTTGGGTAAAATAAACTGCTTTTATTTGTGAAGTTATTTCTTTTAATTATTGTTTAATGTCATTTACCCAATTGGCAATATTATTACTTATATCGATTTTAAAGCTACTAAAAACTAGACAGTTATTTGTAAATTAATCGAGATATCAGTTCTAAAATACAAAGTATTTTCTTTTGAAAAGTTGTGCCTTGGAATTATTTGGTTTATAGTGTCTATGACCGTATTGTAAAATAACTTCTAAACGGGCAACACTTTTGCTACAAAATGTAGTTTCATTATGGTATTTTATATTTTAAGTAAAATCGTTAAACATAAATGTATAAAATACTATCCGCAGGGAGGTGGTAATACCCAAGCTGATGGTGGTTAGGGACCCAGAGTAAGGAATCTCCTCATTTGTTTCCATTGTGCAAGACAACCGCCTTCTGCATCTGAATCTTGACCCAGCTGTAGAGTGAGAGTTTCTCCAGATATTAGCCATACTATTTACCATACAACACTTAAAAGAGAAGAGAATGCACCTATGTTTGCGCACGCCCTAGTGCACTATAAAATCTCTTGCGTTATTAGCTAGTCTCCTTAGAGATCGGCCTCCATGACTGAAATATAGTCAGAAAAATATGTTTATTATTGTCATTGCGACACGCGTCTTTCCTTCACCACACACTTAGTAAACATGAACACGTCATCTTGACACGTAAAATAAGAACTAAATAACACTCACATGAATATATACTTTTATTCATATTTTTACATAATATTTTGTCTGTTAAATGCCCGTCGTGCGTCGGCGACGCGAGCGTTACTGATTATTACAGAAAGGAAGTTATGATAACACTCTGTGTTGTTTGTTTGCAGATTATTAATGTAATCATTTCTCTTCTCATCCGTCACTGTATTTTCTAAAACTTCGTGAAGTACTGGGAATTATCTATATATATACTAATATTATAAAAAGGACTGCCTCGTTAGCCAGGTGGTCCTAAGTGCGACTGCTGCGCTAGAGGTCTTTGGTTCGATTCCCAGGTCGAGCAAAAAGTGTTATTGGGTTTTTCTTTGAAATTCTCAGTAGCAGCTTGAAGTTAGGATTCGTGACCAGTTAATGGCAATTGGCTCGCCCCTATTACATGAGACCTAAACATACCGGCGAGCTGTGGGTTTACATTGGTACACCTCTGCCTAACCCTTCGAAGGATACAGAAGTGATGATGGTATGTGTGGTATAAAAAGGAAAAATTAGGTAGGTGGTGGTAGGCTCCGAAACTACTGGTCATACATTATTCCTGAGTAACATAGGCTATTTAACATCACGCTGCGACCCAATGGAGCGGAGCAATAACTAAAGATGTCAATTGAGGCGGGTGACATAAGCCACTCGGACGAAGACGTGGGCAGTTCGCTAGTTAGTGATATTCCGGTGCGTCACGTGTACTTTTTTGATGAGAAACATCTATAGCCACACATAAAACCGATTGATGGCGTGGCGACACATCGCCACGCTTTATGATGGTAGAATTGAGTTGTTTATATTTTTTTGAAATTTTGTATTTCATGAAAATAAGTGTTTATTAAATAATCAGTCATCATTTTCTGGAAAAAAATCGTAATGTTTTAATTTTACATTTCCTGTCGTAGTCTGTTCTTATATGCATTTTACTTGTTCAAAATAATTTCGACGTTTTACACCTGTCAGGCGTCCCGTGACATCTCAGAATTTCTTTGCTGTAACTTGACCTTTTAAAAACCTTGACAAAGTTTTACAATCCAGATAAAGATATAGGCTACTCTTTAATCCATGAGTTTGTCTGTGTCCGCCATGACACATATTCACGATAACGAAGCTATTACACCACAAACAAGTCCGCTATATTTAATGTCTTTATTTTTTTCAGAATTGTGAGACTACGCATTATAAGTATTTTTACTTTTTTTTGTGACTTCCTTGTGCAAGTTCAGTCTACACGAGTAAAGACTGAACCGCCCATAAGGCTGCCTGTTCACAGAAGTGGAGCAAGGCTGCGGAGCGGAGAAATGGAGAAGTATTAACCAATAGCATTGCATAAAATCTTCACTCCTATTGGTTAATATTTCTTCGTTTCTCCGCTCAACAGCCTCGCTCCGCTTCTGTGAACATGCAGCCTAAATGACAAACGATAAAACTCTTGACATTCCATTATTAATTCGTATTTTAATCAATTGAGTCCGCACGCGACTTCCCCAAATCAATGAACCGATGATAAACAGTAAATTCGGGGCTGACCTTAAACTTTGGGAGATATGGCCCTATTACGGCTGGCAACTTGCCAACTTCCCGTTACCACAACATAAAGTACGTACGTACGAACTTAAACGTAAACGTTTTGTTTGTGTGTGTGTAAAATATATTTGGATGATTTTGTTTTGTTTTTTGTCAGGTGTGAATGCATCAGCTGTCCTGTTGGTTGAATTTCTGCTATCCACGTTATTTAATGCAGTTTAATAAAAATAATACCAAACTTTTATTTTCCTTAAGCAGATCGCTTGCGACCAGTCCTTTTTGGAAAGCTATGGGGGAGCCCTATGTCCAGCAGTGGACGTCCTAATATCATGATTATTATTGTCCCACTGCAGGGTAAAGGTCTTTCCACATGGCATTAATGACCACACTTGGCTCAAGAACCCAAAGCCTAGTTGCATGAGAAATAATTAAAATATATAGTAATAAAGAGGTAAAAATGTTTGTTTGCTTAGAAGAGATAACTCTATAAGTCCTGGTATAATCACAAAAGTTTTTTTACTGATAACAAACTACACTATTGCCGAGTATCTTAAGATATGCTTCATGGTACATTTGACTTCCACGTGGACGGAATCACAGGTGGAAACTAGTATATTATGTACCAGCTTCTTACCACGCACGACTCGACGTCGTCCGCGTGATATTTGTTTACTGCTCCGCTCCCATATGCCGCAGCATGATGTAGCCTGAGTATACTATTCCTTACGAATCTGGCTATCATATACAAAATATTTTTTTTTTCAATCCGACTAGTAGTTATAAAGATTAGTAAAAAACTCATCAGGTTATTATTATAAGTATAGATGAAGAGAGTAACATTTTAATATGTTAGTTAATATTATTACTTTTCATCAAAATTCGGTGCACTTGCAGACTCTTCGGTAACTCCGTAAAATCAAAGGATTAGATATCGCATTGAAATTCAATTGAATAAATCAAGCTCAGAATTTGTCACGTTCAGGACACTTCGTAGCACGGAAATTAATTCTATCGAAGTTTCAAAACTACATCGACAAAATCTGTAATGTATTCACAGAACTCGAGATTGTTATTAAAATTTTACACTAGAATTGCCTACCCCTAATTTTGTATCCTGGAAAATCAGGTGCTTTGGAGTCGGCCGACCGCAAAATTTTACCGATAAGTAATTTGCTTTGGCTTAGTAAAAGTTTATCAATACGTTTTTTATTTATCAGTAAAAATGTTTTTACTGCATCGATATTATGTGCCAATTGCTTGAAGAGTACAGATTTTCTTTACTTACTTTCTTATCTTATCTTATTAAATATAAACTCAGAAAGTATAAGTACTTCTAAATTTATTTTGACATCGGTTGAGGAAAACATTGTGAAAGAACTTGGATTTATAATTTATTAATATACGTCTGAAATAATGAACCCGCCTTGAGCAAGCGTGATGATCAGTGCTCGTGCACTCTCTGTATGAGAAGAGGCCGTTGCCCTGCAGTAGGACACTAATAGGCTGGTATTATTATTACATTCTTGTACTCGTATTTACCCTAGGCCTCGTCCGTGTGTCGGTTTCGCGGAACCAAATAAAGTCGCGTATTAAAAAGCAGCCTGCCTTTATTCAGAGCTTTCTTTATGTCAAACCGGGTTAGTGGTTTTTGCATTATAAAGTAACAAACAGACTGAGCTACATTCGCATTTTCAATTATTATCATTTTTCAGATATATGCTTTAATCTGTAATGGAAACTTGATACGCAAATTAAGCGTCATCATCATCTTCCTGCCCCTATTCTATGTTACTTGGGGTTGGCGCAATACATTTTCTTCTTCCATGCCGTCCTGTCAACCGTCATGCTATCACTGACTCCTTTCTCTTTCATATCATTCTTCACACAGTCCATCCATCTTTTCTTTGGTGTCCATCTTTCTCTCCATCCATTCACATTTACATTAATTACTCTTTTAGTGACATGCGTCTCATACCTCCTCTTCAAATGCCCATACCATGACAAACGGTTCCCTTTAACTTTTCTGTCACTCTCGCTACTTTCAAACTTCCTCTAATATACTCATTCCTTACCATATCCATTCTGGTCACACCACACATCCATCTCAACATTCTCATCTCCGCTACGTGCAATCTTTTATAAATAATACAATACGCAAATTAAGCGTGAATTTAATAAAAATGTTACACCTGCCGACACCAAGTAACATAGGATAAGGGCAGGAAGATGATGATGATGATACCTAGTACAATAAGGTATTTTAATCGGGCAATGAAAGTGACAGTTTCTATACGGCAAAATTGTCCTAAATTCAAAATTTATTATTTTGCAGGTTATGACGGACTAGGTATAAAAAATTGGTAAAAGTCGCCCTAAATAGGTGTACTTTTTTTGAGATTGCCCATACCGTGTAACTCACCATCTCACGGCATTGTTACCTTATAAATAGGGCTTTACTTGACTTCGATTCTATTTGATCTGTCTTAACTAAAAACTATAGAAGATTAAGCACAAATGACTAAAGACAATAATAATGTTACTATGGTATATACATTTTATTTATCTATTGACAACATTTATATTATAAAATAATTATGAACTCCGTTAACATTATAGTGTAAAGTATAGAAAATAAAGCGCCTCGTCCTTAAAAATAATATTTTCTTCTATAATGTAGAACAGTCTACCAATAGAACATTGCTAGGTAGGATTTTCTTCTAGTCTAAAATCAGCCGACGGCCCACTTGATATTAAGTGGTCACCACTGCCTTAAAACATCTATAATACCAGAGGCTTTGCAAATGCGTTGCTATCCAAGAGTCAAAGTTGAAATGTCTCATGTGCCTATAATTACACCGGCACCCTTACCCTTCAAACCGGAACACAGCAACGCTGCTTTGTAGCAGAAATAGGTATGGTGGGTATCTATCTACGATTCAGTATTCTCTCTCCAACACGGACAAGAAGTTTTAAGAAAAAAGAAAAACAAAATAACAAAAATTAACTAACTTAAACATAAAATCACATAACGGTCTTTTAGGCCGAAAATAAAATAGTTTTAATTACACCTTAATACAAAAAGATTAACTCAAAAGATCATTCTGAAAATCTGACACATCCGATACGATGGAATTCCTCATCTGCATAGTCACGTTACTACCAACAACAAATATTCGCTTCTTATAAAGCTTTCTGTACGCAACTATACCAGCTGCTATTAGTACTATTGTTAGTAACGAGCACCAAGTTAGTACAACAGTACTAGAAGACACTGGCGACGACGCAGTGGCATCTGGCGACTCCTTCACTGTTGGTTGCAACGTAGTACTTTCATTGTATGTATCATCTCCACACTTAATGCCATGAACATTGTCCTCGTGAAAAATTTTATCAATTGAAGTTACTGCTACTTGTCTGATGGCATAAAAGGTGACGTTTGTTGATTTTATATTATGAACTATTTCTTTACAAGATATAGGATTACCTCCTAAGCTTAGAGTTCTCAATTTCCTTAACGATATCAGTATGAGTCTTTCAACATCAAAGGTTTTTATGCGATTGTAGTCAATTATCAAAGTTTTCATTTCATCACATTCATGGAAAACATCAACATCTAATACTGAAATATAATTCTTAGATAAGTCCAGTACTTCTGTTTTATGAAGACCTTTCAGACTACCGAATCTAAGTTTCGTCAAGTGATTAGATGATAGATTTAGTAACTTCAGATTTTTCATAAATTGAAACGTACCTGGAGGTAAGTCTGAAATGTTATTTCTGCTAACATCTAAAAACTGCAAGTATTCGTTGTTTTTAAATAACGTGCTATTCAAGTAAGTTAGATTGTTATTGCTTAGGTCTACTGACATCAGTTCTTTAAAATAACTTAAGTTTATATCACTTATATTATTTGAAGATAACCCTAAGTCAATGAGTGTTGTCAAAGAATTCATTCGTGGAGTATTAAAGTTTTTAATTTTATTGTTAGCTAAATGTAACCCTGTCATATTAGGAAAAATGTCAGCGCCAAGGTCACTGAGATTGCTAATGTCATTACTAGATATATCGAGATATAAAAGCTTGCTTTTATTAACGACAAATTCCGGAATGTTCGTAAGTTTATTATTGTTTAAATGTAGGGCTTTCAAATTATTTGTCAAAATACTTTTATTGAATGTCAAACGTGTAAGGTTATTGTGAGATACGTCGAGACTGTACAAGTTATCGACTCCTTTGAAATTATTAGAATCCATTGTTTCAATTTGATTGTTAGAAAGATTTAGCCGAGCCAATACTGGTAAATCGACAAAAGCTGAATCATCAATTTTTGTGATGTTAAAGTTACATAAATCTAAGAACCTTAAATACTTTGCTGGACTAAACACATTTTTCTTTATAATGCCGCTAAGACGATTACCTACAATGGTAAGATATTGCAAGTTTTTCAACGGTAACGAATACTGCTCAATGATCTTGATCTTATTCATGGAAAGATCTAATTTTTTGATCAGTGTTTGAGTATCAAAAATGTTTTTCGGGACTATAGTAATATTGTTATCATTGACATACAGTTCGGTTAGATTCGGCAAACTATTTGGAAGGTAATTTAAATGAGAAACCTTATTGTGAGATAGATCCAAAACAGTGATCGAAGAATTGTAAAAGCTAGAATTTTCAATGTCACGAATATTGTTAGTGCTTAAATTAAGATGTGTGAGTCTTATCATGTCCGTAAAAGCTTTATTTTTGATACCACTTATACTTTGTCGAGACAAATCCAGATTAGACACATTGCGCAAACCGGAAAAAGTATTCTCTTTTATATCACCTGTGATGTTGTTATTTATAAAATTTATATAGTCTATCTTACATTGTAAAAAGGAATTTTCTTGTATGCCAGTAATATGATTATTGTAAAAATTTAAATATGTCAGCCGGCTGTTGACAACAAATCTTACATTCTCAATAGTCGTGTTAATTTGATTGTAACTGAAATCGATCTTTTCCAAAGAAGTAGCTTGATTGAAGCAGTTCGATTCCACTGAGGTCAAAGCGTTATGTGACGCATTAAAATCAACAATAGAAACCATACGATTAATTTCATACCCTGATAATTTCATTAAATTATTGTAAGAAATATCAAGAGTCTTCAACATTTTCAAGTTCGTTAAAGTCAAATTTAAATACGTCATGCGATTATTTTGTAAATTGAGGTACTCTAAACTTTTTAAATTCATAAAACAATCGTCCGCCATTCTTGACAACATGTTGTTCTGTAAGTGAAGTATCTTCAACTTGGCTAAGTCATTAAATTCAGTTCCTAGTTCTACTAGCCTATTGTTGGACAAATCCAGTTCTTGTACAATATTATTTCTTGAATCAGAAATAAGAAAGGACCTGGAATTTAATGTTTCAATTTTGTTGAAAGATACATTCAGACTCTTGAGATAATTCAAGTTTCTAAAGGCGTCATTATAGATGACGGCAATTTGATTGTTAGAAATGTCCATACGATTACTTTTCAGGTAATATCGGAATGCCGAAGCGTCAATATGGGTCCAAGAATTGCCATTGGCTACAATTTCACGAACTCGGGAGTCGAAATTAGTTGCGGCGAAATATCCGGTGGTGAGAGTTTCAATGTTGGAGTTTTTAATGATGAAAATGACGTACGGATCTACGTCACAGCTCGGGTTGCCTACACTCCCAGGGTTTACGGAACAAACGATAGTATAGTTGCAGGCGTCACGTTCTTTCGCTACCAGAATACAACTCGCTGCTGTTGATGCGATGGTTGTCGTTAATACGATGAGACCTGGAAAGATGCAACGATGGTCCATGTTACTTGAGTTCTTAACATATAACAAGTACCTCTGTTGGTTTTTTTTTTATTGTCCCAATTTCTACGTCTACATACCATCACGCCTGTATTCCTCGACCTGGAAATCGAACCCAAGACCTCTAGCGTAACAGTCGCGCTTAGGACCACTAGGCCAATAAGGTAGTTATCCTAATTGTCCCAGTTGTCCCAATTTCCTTCCTATAAACGTGAAAGTTTGCGAGAATGGATGGGTAAATGTTTGTTATTCGTTCACGCTTAAACGGCTGAATGGAATTAGCTGAAAATTGGCTCACATATACATATCGATTTAGCTTAACACATAAAATATTGTTAACCAGATCGTGCCCGCGACTTCGTCCACGTCAAATTAGATATTATTATCCTACGAAAACCGTTTACTTTTCGGGATAAAAAGTATCCTATGTGTTATTCCACACTACAATCTATCTCGATGCCAAATTTTATCCAGATCTGTTCAGCCGTTTAAGCGTAAAAGAATAACAAACATGCATCCATCCTCAAAAACTTTCGCATTTACAATATTAGTAGGATTCTATTTTTGTGTTCTAATGTCTACGCCGACGAATTCGCGGGCAGAAGCTAGTTTAAAATGGTTGCAAATGAATAGCAGGGTCATTGAAATTCAAGTTAAGATAATAAAGCGGAAACCCATTATGAGTAACTAGCATTAACCCGCTGCTTCGCCCACGAGGAAGTTGGAAAAATACCAAGATAAAAAAATATTCCATGTCGTAATCCAGGCTTCGGTCAACCCGTGTGCTATCCAGAACCGTAGATTGACAAACATCTAAACTAATATTACAAAGAAGTAAACGGTGAGTGAGGTTGTAGGGGATAATCTCTGGATCTACTGAACCGATTTTAAATTTTTTTTTACCCATAGAAAGTCACGTTATTTGTGAGTGTCATAGGCTACACGCTACTATACACGGGAGCGGAGCAGTAACCAAAGATGTAGTTTAACAGGAATGAAATTAGTCACGCGGACGAATTCGCGAGTAGTTCGCTATGTTTTATAACCACAACGCAAACAATGTCGCAGACAACAGCTATTAGCAAATGAGTTTAAAAGCTCTGTTGTTTCGATTGAATCTTCCAGCAGTGTTATTCTGTAAAATCTTAATCGGTGAATTTAGATAAAGTGAGATTGAGGTGAGCAATCGCGGGATGACAGCTCAATTCCTTCAAATTGACCAATAGTATTTTTTACAGCCTCGTTAGCCTAGTGGTCCTAAGCGCGACTGCTACGCTAGAGGTTTTGGGTTCGATTCCCAGGTCGAGCAAAAATATACATAGAGTCACCAACACTTAATAATAGACATATTTTGTAATATTTGTAAGAAAGTAACTTTCTATTTCTTGTCTCGGGCTCTAGGCAGTAAAAAGTTTCGAAAGTTTCGAAAGTTAAAGTTTTTTTTAAAGTTTAGGTAAGGTAGCCGCCATGAGTCGTGTCAGACCGATCGCGTGCAGCGTCGGCGCTCCAAAAAACCCAAAAATGAACTTGACGTTTGTGCTCACGACTCGTGGCGGCTACTTTATCTACAGTACCTACTATTCTATAAAATAATCCTCGTTTAACTTAGGTGAAGTGAGCTTAAGGTTGGCTATCATCCTACCGATGCTAGAGATTAACAGCTCATCTCAAAATCACATTACCTAAATTCATCGACGAAGATTTTTACAGAATAGTACTTTCAGATAACTAGGAACACGAGGACGAGGCGAAGGAAGTTTGTAAGGATCGTAGCAAGTGGCGTTCTGTGGTTTCTGCCTATCCCCATGGGAAAAAGGCGTGAGTTTATGTATGTATGTTTATGTAGGAACACGTCAATTTTAAACGAAAATTTGTTAGGATTCAATTACCGCAATATTTCAACTTACAACTTATAAAAATCAAAAACTAAACAAAAAATGTCTATTACTTATTGAGACAACATTTTCTGTTTAGTTTACAAAAAAAAAAAATCAAACAATACCCACTCAAAAAACATTTGGCATCCATTTTGACACATCTACATAAAAAAGGTTATATTGGTCACTTCACGAAAACGGCACTTTCTAATAATAACATTTCTATCACGTATTTTGAAGTTATTAATAATAATTATTATCAAAATAAACGAAAGCTTCTGTCAGTGTCGACGGACGTGGTGATAATAATGGCACCCGGTCATTGTTTAATGATTAATTGGGAACAGATGACTCATGGAGTCGCTGTGCAGTTTACATTTATTTTTGTAACGTAGGTATAGATAAAATGGGTTAGTATTCTGGTTATACGCTCTAGTCAAACAAAGAATTTATTAATTAAACTAACTGTTCCCCCTTTTTTTTCTTGTTGCCGGGGTGGAAAATCCTCCTGGATGTCCACCGCTGTGGGGGGCCGGAGGGTCTGTTAGACTCTTACTGATTAAAAAGCATCCCGGTATTCCATTCCCACACTTACGCCAGGGATTCCGACTGATGTTGCACTCCCCCCCTGATGTTAAAGAGCGCCGCCGCCTCGGGTCCAGTTGAATAGGGGGTGACGGACGTACCCTGCTGTTACCCCCGCATTAAGTTACGTCTTTGATTACTTCTTCGCTGCCGTTGGTTGTGGCGTATATAAACGCGCTATGGGCATAACAAAAAAATATTGCCCCGTTGTATGGCAATGCTGATTCTTTTACCCATGAACACACAAAAACGTGAAGAGTCGACCAGTCGCCTTGCGAATTTGCTCACCTAATTGGCACAAAGAAAAGATACGTCAAAAAATAAAAGTTAGGGGTCTCCATGCGATTATTGTTCACAGGATATTGCGTGGTACTTATCATTTGCATTGCATCCGAATGGCTTGAACGGGCTCATTTTGCAAAGTACCTACCTATACTTTCATGACAATGAATTTCGTTCAATAAACTGTAGGCACTATCATTCGTATTATCTAGTACATAAAGTATAATACACTTTAACTTCCAATATCAGTATACACACCACATACATACCATCACGCTTGTATTCCCCGAAAGGTTAGGATGAGGTCTACCAAAATACAACCACAGTCCGCCGGTATGTTTAGGTACCACGTAATAGGGGGCAAACCTATTGCCATTAATCGGGCACAAATCCTAACTCCGAGCTGCTACTGAGAATTACATAGAAAAACCCAATAACACTTTGCTCGACCTGGGAATCGAACCCAAGACCTCTAGCATAGCGGTCGTACTTCGGACGACTAGGCTAACGAGGCTGTAAAAAGTACTTTTTATAAAAGAGCACTTTAAAACAGCTGAACCGATTTTGATAAAACATCTAAGAACCATTGCTACGAAACCTGTCTTCAAATAAAAAAAACCGTATTCAAACCAGTTCACCTGTTTAAGAGCTACGGTGCCACAGACAGATACACACACACGTGAAATTTATAACACCTCTCTTTTTGAGTCTACTCAATGTTAGGTTGTTTTTATAAAAAAATCTAATTCCATTCCATAACACTTTCAATCTTGGTCGGTATATAAAAACTCATGTTTGGCAAAACATTTTTCTATTTACCATTTCACCATTTGATATAATAATTCATAGTGAACGTGTATTCTGAGGGAATTATTGTGGCCTCGTTTGTTTCAGGATGATTGATGACTATTCCAAACCCTATACCTACTCTGTTATTTTTTTATATGAGATAACTTCATATCGTAACGTTACATCTGCTATTTTCTTTCGCCACTTTTAACGGGATTTTTCTTTTTAACACATATACCATCACGCCTATATTCCCCGAAGGGTTAGGCAGAGGTGTAACAATGTACACCCACAGTTCGCCGGTATGTTTAGGTCCCATGTAATGGGGGCGAGCCTAATGCCATTAACCGGGCACAAATCCTAACTCCGAGCTGTTACTGAGAATTTCATAGAAAAACCCAATAACACTTTCTGCTCGATCTGGGAATCGAACCCAAGACCTCTAGCGTAGCAGTCGCGCTTAAGACCACTAGGCCACTAGGCCACGAGGCAGTTTTCTTTTTAGAAGCACGTTTTACGTTTACGTTTTCAACGTGAGGGTTACATTTGTATTTAATTGTTGACCTTAGCGAAAATCATTTTTAATATGCTTCTTCAATTGCGCGAGACATGCAGTATCATTTGCAGTGGTATTCTGTAAAAAATACACATACCATCATCACGCCTGTATTCCCTGAAGAGTTGGACAGAGGTGTAGGTGGTACACCTACAGTTCGCAAATCCTAACTCCGAGCTACTACTGATAATTTTAAAGAAAAACCCATTAACACTTTTTGCTCGACCTGGGAATTGAACCCGAAGTCGTGCTTAGGACCATTAGGCTAACGAGACTCTAAAAGATACTATTGGTAAATTTGAAGGAATTAAGCTGTCATCCCGCAATAGTTCAAATCAATCTCACTTTATCTGAATTCACCGATTAAAATTTTACAGAATAACACTGCTGGAGGATAAAATCGAAACAACAGAGCTTTTAAACTCATTTTCTAATAGCTGTTGTCTGCGACTTCGTTCGCATTGTAGTTATAAAGCATAGCGAACTGCCCGCGACTTCGTCCGCGCGGAATATTTCACCCACCTTAGGCTACGTCTTTGGTTACCGCTCCGCTCCCATGCGTCGTAGAATGAAGTTATATAGCCTATGAGACTCACAAATAATGTGGCTTTTTATGGGTAAAAAAAAATCGGTTCAGTAGATCCAGAGTTTACCTCCTACAACCTCACAAACTCACAAACTTTACCTCTTTATAACATCAGTATTGATGTTAGTATCTGATTCTGAAACTATTCTAAATTATTGTAATATTAATACTGGATTTACTTAATGGCACTGGTCATAGTGTTGTTATGAATTACTTAGCTACACGTTGTCGATGTCTAAAACAAGACTTAATATGTTATTTTAACAATGATAGATGTGAACAATGGCACGTGTTTACTGCGCATATTGTTCAGACTAAGTAAATGAATAGGTGATCAGTTTTTGCACCATTCTAAGGCCCGGTTTCCACCAGTCTCTTTACAACCAATCGGCTCGCGTTATTATCACATCACACCGCTTAGTTTCTACACAACATAGTATCGTAACTGCCTCGGTAGCCTAGTGGTCCTAAGCACGACTGCTACGCTAGAGGTCTTGGGTTCGATTCCCAGGTCGAGCAAACAGTGTTATTGGGTTTTTCTATTAAATTCTCAATAGCAGCTCGGAGTTAGGATTTGTGCCCGGTTAATGGCAATGGGCTCGCCCCCTATTACATGGGACCTAAACATACCGGCGAACTGTGGGTGTACATTGTTACACCTCTGCCTAACCCTTCGGGGAATACAGGCGTGATGGTATGTTATGTTACAATATAGTATCCTATTGGTTGTTTAGAAACATCTCCTCTCCTCTTCGCTTTGATGGAGTCCGGGCTCAAGCGGGACTGAACAACATCAAGCTATGTTTGAATACCCTCACATTAAAGCGATAATCTGGACAGTATGTTTGAAGGGCAAACCAACTTATTCAAGTCATATATTGTTCAATAAGTATGAACTCGATTATATTTTGTAGTTAGAATAAGGAAACACATATCTAGACTAAGCCAGTTACTTAATTAAGTAACTGAATTTCAAAATGGTACACGGTAACTGAAAACATGTATTTTATTGGTAGTAGAGCTGTTTGTGAAGGAGCTCGTCCGTGGAAGTACTACCACCATACATATTTATGTCGTAAAGCATTGTTGCTATGTTCCGGTTTGAAGGGTATGGGTGCCGGTATAATTACAGGCACATGAGACATTTCAACTTTGTCTCAGGGACGGCAACGCATCCGCAAGGCCTCTGATATTGCAGATGTCTATAGGCAGCGGTTATTACTTAAGGGCCGTCGGCTTGTTTGCCATCCAATATTACTATGTTTTGGACACTTTAAGCATGGTGGTTGAGAGCTTTGTCAAGCTGGCTAAAATGTCTCACTGATCGTGGCGTGTGCGTTGGTTGGCTCGGCTCCCTTCAAGATGTTTGAGCTAAATAGTGCTGATGCATGTGTCATATTCGTGAACGGACGCTGTCAGTAGGGATTGGTCATCTCTTAACTGCCGTGGCTTACATCTTAACTACTGTTATTTTTTTATTGTTTTATATTCTCCATCTTTGTTTTCACATAATAGAAGCAACAAGAATATTGTAACCAAGATTTTTTTTAAACCAAATTGGAAGAAAAGAGTGGCCATGAAGTTTCTTTCTCGTTCTTCTCCATAGAGACCTACGCTTTGGAACGAACAAGTAGCTTCAACTTTTTACTATAAACTCTTGACAATTCAAAAGTGCTTGTAAATGGTCTAATTTAAATAAATGCTTTGACTTTGACTTTAAATGATATAAAAAAAAGGGCAGCGGAACCCGGTCTCACCAAAAAGTGACCACATTATCTGCGTATTATAAACGTGACAGCGGTATCTACAAAATGTCCCCCCCAAGAGATGGTATCTTAATATATATCCAACCAAAGCTGGGTGTTAAATGTTAAGCATTACGATACAATTGTCAGGGAGGGCGGTAATAGACTCTTTTGGCAGTTCAGCGGTTTTATGGGCCTATTGTGGCAAAACAGTTAGGTAGTGTAGCCATATTATTGTTGACTTTTGTGGAAAGTCTTGATACTTTTAGAAGCTAGTTTTTGGTCACCCTTTCCAATATCTTTGTTGTGTTTTTATTTATTAATTTATGTGGAAGTTGTGGAATACTGACGTTTCAACTGCAGGGTAGAAAAATAAATATTTATTAATATTTTTAATGTACTACATAACCATAATATACAATGCTCCCCCGTGTCTCGGAAAGCACGTAAAGTCGTTGGTCTTGCACCTGATCTCTCTCCGGTTGTGTGGGATTGCCATCCTATCGGACTATGAGAGTTAGTAAAGAGTGAGTGCACCTGTGTTAGCGCATATATTTGTGCACTATAATATCTCCTGCGTACTTGGCTAGTCTGCATTAGGATTAGCAGAATCGGTCTGGAGAATACATACAAAGCTCTAGGTAAACATGCCATGTGGCATAAAGAACATACTACTGGGCTACCACATGTAGCTCTCTTTAGGGGTAAAAATGGAAAATAAAAACCCATTTAATAAGCTAAACATTCACTTCTTTGGTAACTTAAGTACTTGAGTAAGTTAACAGTGCAACGAGAACTTTTACATCGGTTAAAAATAGTAGTAGTAGCGCTTTTTGCGAAAGAGCTCGTTCGGGGAAGTAATACCACCATACCGATTTCTGCCGCAAAACAGCGTTGCTGTGTTCCGGTTTAAAGGATACGGGTACCGGAGTAATTACAGGCATATGAGACATTTCAACCTTGTCTCTAGGATGGCAACGCATTTGCAAGGCCTTTGATATTGCAGATATCTATAAGCAGCGTTGATCACTTAACATCAGGTGGGTAGTCGGCTTGTATGCAATTCATGAGATTCAAAAAAAAAAGAGATCGCCATCGTATGCTCGCGTTTAAATATTGGTACGTTCGCTGGGGCCGCAGCCAGCCTTCTGTAAGTATCTAATAGGCAAAGGATACCACTTAACATCAGGTAGTTTGTCGGCTTGTTTGCCATCCAACGATGTTAATACGCCTGTATTCCTCAAAGAGTTAGGCAGAGGTGTACCAATGTCCACCCACAGTTTGCCGGTATGTTTAAGTCCCATGTAATAGGGGGCGAGCCTATTGCCATTAACCGGGCACGAATCCTAACTCCGAGCTGCTATTGAGAATTTCATAGAAAAACCCAATAACACTTTTTGCTCGACCTGGGAATCGCACCCGAGACCTCTAGCGTAGCAGACGCACAACAACAATAAACATCGTTAGTTTTTTAATGCCCTATAAGCTTTCTTTTTTTATTAACTGTACATACTCGTAGTTTGTAATCTTATTATTATTTAAGTAAGTTTTATGTTTGAAGTAAATAAAGATATGATAAATAAACATCGTTTACTTAAAGTTTTACATTAAATAATTATACAAATGTCACACAAACAATGATAACGGTACAAAGAGCCTACTGTAGCTACAAACTGACTCTGTCTACGGAAAGTCCCAGAAATTATTTACAACGAACAACGGATATTGTGAGTTATTTTTGCTAGTGGTCATGAATCAGCCGATGATAGTTACACACTCATTCGCAGAAATGTGTTCTTATTATTATTATGTAGGTTGAATATAAATAGGACAGACGTAAATGACAAGACAAAAGATAAAAAAGATAGTATTTTTTTCCTTATTTTATTCATTTACGAACTGTTTGTGTTGCCAGGGTTGCGGAATTTGTACTACAGAGTTACCGCGCCACTGGAATGCAATGGGCATAAAGAAGAATACGGATGGGTTTTAGTCAGTAAGAGTCTGACATTCCCTTTCGCTCAACTTTGTGTGGAAGAAGAGACTTGATGATTTCCCATTCTTAAAAATAAGTACAGAATGTAAATAAATATCTATATCTGTATCGCTAATATAATATTTGAGAAAAAAAATGTTCAATGTCAAAGAATTTATTTCAAACTAGCTGTTGCCCGCGACTTCGTTCGCGTTCACTATTTTATTGGTTTCGATTTTGTTTTCGCATAACCCTCTTTTTTTTAAATTAAAGTATTTAAAAATTAAAATAATGCTAGCCTTAGTTACTTCTAATAACATCAGCTATCTTCGAGTGAAAGTCCTGTCAAAATCGGTCCAGCCGTTCTGGAGATAAGCCGGAACAAACGGACAGACAGCCAGACAAAATTTTTAACATTGTTTTTTTTATGTTAGTACCGTATATACTTTCATATGCATTTAGTAAATAGCTTGTAATTTGAAATTACAAACAGACCGTTCAATTTTATTTATCAGATTAGATTTACATACACTTTTGAATTGTCAAGAAGTCAGTCAGTTAGTCAGAAAGTTAAAGCTAATTGCTCGTTCTAAAACTTAGGTAAGCCTCTATGGAGAAGAATGAGCAGAAAACTCCACGGACACGCTATTCAATTATAATAATACCAGCCTGTTGTCCTACGCTTGTTCGAGGCTGATTATCTATTTAAGACTCATATTAATTGTAAGTCCAGGTTCCCTCACGATTTTTTCCTTCACCGACGTCATCAAGACAGATGTCCAAGATAAACTTGAGAAGTACAGAATATATGAATTGAAGAAATTACACCAGTACTCGCCCAGTATTGAACCTGCAGTAGGTACAATTCTGTAAAAATCTGTGAAATGAGTTTGAAGTGAGAAAAGTCGATTTAACACATCACATCCCATCACGCTTGTATTCCCCGAAGAGTTAGGCAGAGGTGTACCTATGTACACCCACAGTTCGCCGGTATGTTTTTAGGTCCCATGTAATAGGCTCGCGCTATTGCCATTAACCGGGCACAAATCCTAACTCCGAGCTGCTATTAAGAATTTCATAGAAAAACACAATAACACGTTTTGCTCGGCCTGGGGATCGATCCCAAGACCTCTAGCGTAGCAGTCACGCTTAGGACCACTAGGCTACCGAAACAGTTGATCGATTTAACACTGGTTCGAAATTCAAAAAACCAGTACCATGGCACCTCTAACCGGCCGATGTGATCACATTGATAAGGCCGGGGCGATCACAAGCACTTACGTTTTATTTCATAGATATTTATTGGGGTCCCTTTAAAAGTATTACAGCGGACCCTTAGATTGCTACAATTGGTTCCATATGGTAATTGCAAGGAAAACCGTGGTGACTACGAATATAGGTCGCAGGGTGTAAAAATTTAATGGCTTTGTTTTTTTTTTAATTCCATGTTTTGTTGTTGTTTGACTGAGTTCTGTCGTAAAAAACAAACGTATTTTTCAGTACAACCAACAAAAATAAAAATCCGAAAAGAGGTCATTGTGCTTTTTATTATGAACAACTTACACTATGAAAATTTTTAATGAAAAATTTGATTTGATTTTATAATAAATAAAAATATTTTTTATTTTAATTTTCAGAACTTCAGACCGGGGTCCATAGAGACAACAATAAATTGGATACATTTTAAAAACAGAATTACAGATAATATCAGAATTAGAATATTAAATAAAAAATTGAAGACTTGAGGATATGAAGTTAGGACTTTACACTTACAAAACTTGAGCACGAATAAACGTTCTCAGGAGACTCGAGTTAAGTTGTTGACTTGATTTTATGTGACCAACATTGAAATCGCGTATAAAAAATAATTTATGCTCACATAACTTGACAAAATACTATGATATTTACGAATTTTTAGTTAATTCAATGACACTTAATTGCATGTTTTTTTTTTCATTCTATGGCAAACAAGACAACGGTCCGCCTGATGTTAAGAGGTTACCGCTGCTATAGACATCTGCAATACCAGACGCTTTGCATATGCGTTGCCATCCCAGTGATAAAGTTGAAATGTCTCATGTGCTTGTAATTCCACGGGCACCCTTCAAACCGGAACACAACACGCTGCTTTGCGGCAGAAATAAGTATGGTGGTAGTACTTCCCCGGAGCAGCACCTTCCCAAAGAGCTCTACTTCTATATAGCCGTATCTAATTGTCCCGCAAACTGTACTTACCAACAAAGTACAAATGCCTTTGTTTCATTGGTCATTCATTTATTGGGCGTTAAGTTGGCCCAATGTTTGTCTTGGTTCTGGTGGCGTGATGTTTGCATGTCACTCGAACGGGCTCACGTATCGATTTGAGACGTATTTGCGGCTAAAACGATGTTTGTTCGAGTTCAATGTTCAATATTTGTACTTTCATATAATAGTTATCAATTTTAGAAATTGTTGTTCGTTCCACACTTTGTGTTTGTTTAAAACGAATAATTATTGATAGGCAATTTAAATATAAACTGGCTTCTGTCCGCCACTTCGTCCACATCGACTTCTATAATAAACAAAGTGAAAACAAAAATGGGTTTGAAATTATCCTATGTATTCAGTAATATTGATATCTGTATAAAAGCAAAAACTGTTATTGTTTTGTTTCTATGAAATTCTCAATAGCGGTTATTGGCAATAGTCTCGCCCCCTATTACATGGGACCTAAACATACCGGCGAACTGTGGCTGTACATTGTTACACCTCAGCCTAACCCTTCGAGAATTACAGGCGTGATGGTATGCAGTATGTATGTGATATCTATATGACGTGTGTCAAAGTTAAGCTAGTTCTATTCAGCCGTTTAAGCGTAAAAGAGTAACAAATATTTATCTATCCTCACAAGCTTCCATATTTTTGTTACAGACTTTCTTAGTTCGGTTTTGTCGTAAAATGTGACCTAACTATGAACTACCTCATCATCATGCCACCACTCCTGTATTCCTCAAAGGGTTAGGCAGAGGTGAACCAATGTACACCCACAGTTCGTCGGCATGTTAAGATCCCTTGTAATAGGGTGTATTATTAAAATTGCATGAATGCTTGAGCAAGTAAGTTAAAAAATTTGAGTCAAACATCAGTCTTTATTTTATTATTTAAAAGCGAAAGGTCACTCAATCATTAACTCACCGAATAAACACGAAATGTCGGAAACTATTGGACCTTTAAAGCGGAAATATGTTAGACAATTAGTTTTTACTGCCTCGTTAGCCGACTGGTCCTAAGCGCGACTGCTACGCTAGAGGTTTTGAGTTCGATTCCCAGGTGGAGCAAACTGTTATTGGGTTTTTCTATAAAATACTTAGTAGCAACTCGGAGTTAGGATTTGTGCCCGGTTAATGGTAATAAGCTCGCCCCCTATTACAACGGACCTTAACATACCCGCGAACTGTGAGTGTACATTAGTACGCCTCTGTCTAACCCTTCGGGGAATACAGGCGTTGTGGTATGTTATGTTATGATGTTTTAAGAGATGGTTGTACGCCCCTCAACGCTAATTTCATGTTGCACATAGATCTAACTTGATCCTTCATCTAGAATTTTTCAAAAAACGGACAAAGCATTTCTTTATTACAATGAGTCCACCAAATAATTGAAAGACATTGAGAACCAGACTACACTAAATCCGTCAACTTGTCAACCGACCGATTGACCAACAGATCGTCCAACTTTGTCGCATATGCGTAGTCTTGCGCTAACCGTTAGGGCCTAAGGAATTGTATGAGATAATTGCTCCCCGTTCGTACTGGCGACATAAATTTGAAAGGCAGCCCTGTTAACTGTGCCACAGAATAGATAGGCACAGAAGGCTGACTCCACAGGATGATTAAATATCTAAGGGTCTTATGCTTATGTTTACAAACGCGTTAAATTTTGTGCTTCAAAAAAGCGTATGTGCGAATTCTATACCTACGCGTGTTTGCAACAACTTGTAAGTCAATTATGGGTATCCATACAGGCTTCTAAGCCTGTACAAGAGGAGCGTGGGGCGAGATCTCGTGCATGTGGGTAAAAAAATGAGCTAATTTAAATTGAATTTGAACTGCCTCGTTAGCCTAGTGGTCCTAAGCGCGACTGATACGCTAGAGGTCTTGGGTTGCCTTGGGTATTGGGACTCGCCCCCTATTACATGGGACCTAAACATACCAGCAAACTGTGGGTGTACATTAGTATGCCTCTGCCTAACCCTTCGGGTAATACAGGCGTTATGGTATGTGTTAATTGAATTTATTTTTTAAGGATCTCCAAAAGATACACACAATTAATGGCAAACAAATAATAGTAGCTGTACTCCTACAATTATAGGAGACTACAACCTGCACTAGAAAATTACAAAAGAGTTAACAAAGTTGTAATAAAAGAATATATACAGTTCGAAAAGATAAATAGATAAAAGTATAATCTAATTTTTTACGCGAGACATTACGCCATTTAATAAAACAAGTAACAACACACGCACACACACACACAAAGACACGAGGCTTTATACAATGACTGCGCTTGCATTATTTTATCGAAGTGCTACCACCATACCTATTTCTGCCGCGGAGCAGCGTTGCTGTGCTCCGGTGTGATTACAGGCACATAAAACATTTCAACTTTGTATCTGGAATGGCAACGCATTTGCAAGGTCTCTCGTATTGTAGATGTCTATAGGCAGCGGTGACCACTTAACATGTCGCCGTCGACTAGTTTGCCATATAATACGTTATTTTTTAAATAGTTCACCATCCGTTTGCTCTCGTTTACGTATCAGCCAGCCTTCTGTATCTGCCTTTTCTGTGGCACAATGTTCTCCCTGTAGGACAATGAAGGCTTGAAAGCTTACAACTAAGATACTGTTTTTCGTTGATAATATTTCGTGGACTGCTTTGTTACAATATTATTACATCTTTGACAGAGGTAGACAGGTTCGTTCCGTGGCGTATTTAAATGTATTTTGTAAGTTAAACCGAAAAGTCTATTAGGGTGGAACAGCCTTATAACATGTCACGCCTCGCCAAATCAGTGGAGCATACTCATTGGCCACATTTTTATTGGGTTTTTCCATTAAGAATTTTTCAGTAACAGCCCGGAGTTTTTGAAGTTGGTGGTGTGACACCCCCGTGGCTTGGAAAGCATGTAAAGCCGTTGGTCCTGCGCCTGATCTCTCTCCGATTGTGTCGGATTGCCGTCCCATCTGACTATGAGAGGGGAGACGAAGTGCACCTGTGAATGCCCACACTTGTGCACTATAATGTGTCCTGAGTACTTGGCTAGACTGCATTAAGATTATCCGCCGTGACCGTAATCGGACTGGAGAATACATACATTCTCCTCGTCATTAGCCCAAAAGGAACGCGTGGGGTGGCAAACTTTTTTTTAAATTTTTCTTTAAACAATATTTCTTGATAAGAATGCTATCTTGCAATTCGCGTGAACACACAATTAAAGTCGTATTTACTCCGTTTACAATTAAAGGTTACACCGATCGAGGTTCAAGGATAGCTAAGAGTTTTGTGACATGAGAAGCAAATTGTAAAATCTATAGGAGACTGTGCCTCATAAGATTCCACAATTCACATTTCGTGTCACTCTTTTGTTTTTCAATTATACCGGCATCCATTACTCTTAGACCTTGTAGCAGAATTTGGATGGTGGTAGAAGGTAAGGTCCATCCAGTTTCCAGTTAAGATAAAGAAGAGCGGAAGAGGGGGAAGGGAGAGTCAGGTATTTAAAAGCATTTTTACGTAACGGAATAAACTTCGTCACAGAAAAAGTCGAACATGACAAGAAAATAATATTAAATGTAATAAGAATTGGAGAGATGTATTTGTTAATGTGGCTCAAGATTTTCCTTATAATATCGATGTTGAAAATACAGACTTCATTTTCCTTTCATCTTTTGACAAAAGTAAATAAGAAAAATGATCGATGAGATTTGTGGGAAAAAGTGGGAAGGTCCTCGCCAACCCTGTTACATTAAAAAGGATCAGAGATAGATATGATCTTAAGTAGGCGATAGACGTACCTATGATAAAGTACGAGAACTTAGTGGTAGTAGAGCTCTTTGTGAAGCAGCTCGTCCGGGGAAGTACCCACCATACTTATTTCTGCCGCAAAGCAGCGTTGTTATGTTCTGGTTTGAAGGGTATGGGTGCCGGGGTAATTACAGACTCATGAGACATTTCAACTTTGTCTCTGGGATGGCAACGCATTTGCAAGGCCTCTGGTACTGCAGATGTCATGTCTATAGGCAGCAACGGATAATGAAAAACAAAATGTTTTCAAAGTAATGACTACTTTTCCAGATAACCAGTAACGATTTGGGATAACAAATGACTGTTCATTGTAATAGTTCTCAAGAGGCATAATGTAAGGCAGTAGGTATAATTATAGCCACCAGTTGTTTTCCAGGGACTTGCTCTTACTCCTTTAAGTTTAAAAGTTTTTACCCTCATTAGGTACGTCGAAGAAATAGGAACAGTCAGCGACAAAAGTAGTTTTCCACACTTCAGTTTGAGTTTGAAGAAGGAGTGCTTTTCTATAACATCACCCTCGGTGATTCAGGTGAAGTGAGCTTGAGGTGAGCTGACAGTCCACTGGTTGCTATGAATTGCACGGCAGTTTGTTTTTTCAAATGATTGAAAGTAATTTGAAAGGAAATACGGAAGATCCAGAAGTGCTAAAAAGCAAAACAAATGATATTATGTAAAAGTCGCAATTCTAATCGACTTTTATCAACGTTTTTTTTTGTTAATCGACATTGTCACTGACAGAACCTACACTACTTTTTAAAATATAATTTCCAGAAAACAATTAAACATTTTAGCGAGGCTCGTAAACTCAGTTAACAAACAAACGAAACGGGGTTAAATAATAACCTCATCTTACCATATAACAGGAAAAACCACCCTAAATTCAGTATTGTAATTATCAGACTTTAACCGCTCTCTTTGTTGATTAACTGAACAGCGGCGAAGGACAGAAGATCAAAGGAATTCTGAATGCTGATTACGGAACCATGGCCACGTCACGTTTTCCTTTGAAATCACCCTCTCCATGACGTTTCATAGCCAATCATGGCAAGTATAACTTGAGCCCGTCTGGTCATCAACCAACTGAATTTATAGATCCGTTTGAAGAAAGAAAAAACTAATATTATAAAGAAGAAAGATCGTTTGTTTGTTCGTACCGAATAAGCTCCGAATCTACTGGACTGATTTCAACCATTTTTTCACCAATAGATAGCTACATTATTTTTTAAGTAACAAAGGCTATATAATATCACGCTACGAAACACGGGAGCGTAGCAGTAACAAAAGTAAGGCGGGGGAAATAAGCATGGCGAACAAAGGCACGAACGGGTCTCTGATTGTGAATTAAAATGGTAGTGAATTCAAAGAGTGTAGTGTTAGGTCTGAGGTTCAATCAACCGTACGAGGCACTGTCAATGAGAAATAGTTAGAACTTATTATAATACCAGACTATTATAGTCCTATTATGAGGTAAAGGTCTCTTCTCTTACAGAGAAGGCACGAGCTTTGATTAGCGATTTCAGACATATAGGACCTAAATATATCGGCAGACTGTAGTTGTACATTAGTACACCAATGACTAACCCTTCAAGGAATACAGGCGTGATGTCATGCACTAATAAACATTGGAACAACTTTAATGCACAATTGTACAATGAGGGAATTTGATTATTAAGCAGTCTGGCACTGCCACTTCATAACTGATTGACACGATTTAAATTTACGGACTTTTAATTGATCGTCCAATTGCTTGTTATACCGAATAATCTTAAGTATCAATCAAGAAGCTAATCAATCAAGTTCCCTGACTTTACGAGGTCAAAAAGGCCCCCAACTCAAAAGTACTTACTGTGACATTCGAAGACGTTAGGGGATCGAGTAAAATTGGTCGTCAGCCATTGTTATTTAAGCAAATTCATTAGCGAATAGAAAGCGTCGATGGGCGTGTTTAAATATAATTTGAATAGTAATTGGTCTTTACGAGGAATGTGGATATAGATGAGATATTATTAGACGGAGGTTTAGAAAAAACTCATTTCTGAGGGGTCCAAATGGAGCCCAGCCCTATTGCTTTCATATTTTGTCTATCCCTCTTGAGAGTGCTGTATCTTGAGAACTGTAATAGATTTGGGGGGGGGGGGGGGGGAATCATCAAATAACTTCTCCCGCCCTGGGCGGGGCGGGAGGGAGTGTAAGACTTTTACTGACTAAAACCCACCCATGTTCCTTCTTGTGCCGTTTGCGTTCTGGGGGCGCGGTATCTCTTACGAACAACCCGCAGCCCCAGCAGGCATCGACCCTCAGTGGCCCCTTCCTTTTGCTGACATCTCTTTGAGGCGCGCGTGGTACACGATCGCGCCGTCGACACGGCCGGTCGCTATGCAACGTAAGGACGGTGAGCTACCCATTGCTCACCGTCCACAGGCCCGTATCTACGGTGGCCGGAAGTCGTCTCGCGAACTGTAATAGATAACATACCATCATGCCTGTATTCCCCAAAGGGTTAGGCAGAGGTGCAACAATGTACACCCACAGTTCGCCGATATATTTAGGTCCCATGTAATAGGGGGCGAGCCTATTGCCATTAATCGGGCACAACTCCGAGCTGCTACTGAGAATTTAATAGAAAAACCCAATAACACTTTTTTGCTCGACCTGAGAATCGAACCCAAGACCTCTAGCGTAGCACTCGCGCTTAGGACCACTGGGCTGTAATAGATACTTGAAGTTTTTATGAAATGTGTGTTAATATGGGTGCCATAACAATCATCATCATCTTTCTGCCTTTATCCCATATTACTTGGGGACGGCGTGTTTCACAACATGTTTTCCTCTTCCATGCCGTCCTGTCAAACGTCATGCTACTGACTCCCTTCTCTTTCATATCATTTTTTACACAATCCATCCATCTTTTCTTCGGCCTCCCTCTTCTTCTCCATCCATCCACATTTATATTCATAACACTGGCTGCTATAACAATAAATAATAAAAATAAAAGTAAGAGAATCTTACTATGCAAGAAACATTTTTTTATTCCGTCATTTTTTGCTCGATCGGTATCGATGCGATGTTACGTAACCCTTCATGTGCGAGTTAGCTAGCACTATTACTAACCTTAATATTTCAAAGACATAAGGCCCATTTTTCCGGAAAAATGTGACTCGGTCCCGTCATTCTCTTTAATATAATGTATTCCATACTTATCCCCTAGAACTTATTTTTACATTATCTACTACCCTTCTGCCACCCCCCGGGATAACTATCTACTCAATTTAGTAGCAAGGTCCTTACAAAAAACTCAGTGACATTAATTTCCACGACACCCGTCAATAATGGCTGCCTAGATACAAAAGTATAAGAGATACAAGTTTATACAATATTCACTTAGTAAGGGTCGTCCCTTTACGAAGGTATACAAAGGGCCCAAACTCCAGCCATGATACACTAAGACCCCTAGAGACGTTTAGTAACTTTTTGCAGCGACCCCCTAGGTACAGTCCAGCACAGAAACTGTTTAGTTCCCCGAAGAGAGCCGAACTTTCACGAACTTTCCCGAAGTCAAAGTTTGCTTAGTTAGTTTTGGCACTGGATACATTCGTATTGAGTTTATACGATGTTTTTGTATTGTTTTGTCAGTATTATATGGTTGTAAGTGTCGACAATGGAACACAATATAACCTTTGTAAGCGAATTCCACACGTCATAAAAAAAAAATACAGAGAAGATATGCGTCATCCAAGTGAGGCTAACAAAAGGCCGTGTCTCGCTTTTGTAGAGTACTAGCTGTTGCCCGCGGCTTCGTCCGCGTCAATGTCAGTTATCGCGGACGCTGACAAAGTCATGGAATAAAAAGTAGCCGGATGTTCTTTCATGGGGTTCAAACGTATTCCACAACACAAAATTCCTTTCCACAAAATTCATTAAAACCTGTTTAGTGGTTTAGCCGTAAAAGCGTCACAGACAGACAGACAGGTTTAGTTTTGCATTTATATAATGTGGATCGATTAGGATAGGTACTGACACGGGGTCCTAGGTTCGATTCCCGGCTCGGGCAAAAAAGTGTTATGGGGTTTTGCCATTATGAATTTTTCAGTAGCAGCCCGGAGTTTGAAAGTTAGTGGTGGTGCACCCCCGTGCCTCGGAAAGCACGTAAAGCCGTTGGTCCCGGCTGTCATTCGTAGATCTTTGACAGTCGTTACGGATAGTCAGAAGTCATAAAGTCTGACAACCAGTCTAACTAAGAGGTATCGTGTTGCCCAGTAACTGGGTTGTGGAAGTCAGATAGGCAGTCGCTTCATGTAAAACACTGATACTCAGCTGCATCCGGTTAGACTGGAAGCCGACCTCAATATAGTTGGGAAAAGGCTAAGTAATAGTAGTAGATTAGGATAGGTACTGCCCAGATAAGGCAGTACGCAAATAGGCAATGTGAAGTGGTGTGTGGTGTTTGTGTGGGCGTGGAAGATCGTTGCCCATCAGAGATGGTTCGCAGCTGAGCAACGTTCATAAAGATTAACATAAAATGTGAGCCTGAAATTGTCCCACGGCAAAACATAGCTCGAACGTTAATTAATATTCTTGCACAAGATTTCGGAATAAATAAAAAGAGATATTTATTCAATTATTTTATTAGAATAAGTTTTGAAAAAAAATACCCCTGAAATCAATTAACACTCTTTCGTTAATTGACTTCCAAAACTCGCAGAAAGTTTGTGATTAAGGACAACAACTTTTTTTTATTATTTTTTTATTGTTGATTGAAGTTTTTGGAAGCTGAAAACAAAATTATTAGCAGCCAGTGAGTTGTTTTTAAGGGCACTCAAAGACGAGCGGCACAGAGTATAAATGTAGCTATCTACAGATGCCTTGTTTTTAGTTGAGATGGGTTTGCTCTTGACTATAATCTAGGTCAGAGGCGACAAAGAAGAACAATCACCGAAAAACAATTTGTAGTAGACTGACATGCTGGCAACGTTGCGGCGATGAGCCAAGCTGTATTTACTATGTCGCTTGTTTGTAGGACGCCTAATTATAAAATTATGAACTGATCGAGCAATCATTTTCTGGTTTAAGATTACATATTTGAATGATTACTACCTAGATATGTCATATTTTTTCCCAGGTATTAGTGTGTATCTATATTTGACCTCATAATTTCTTCACTACCCTAAGGTTGAATGTCACTAACATGACGTCATAGTAGCAGTAAAGCTCTTTGTTAAGAAACTCGCCTAGAAAAGTACTACACCATACCTATTTCGGCCGCATAGCAGCTTTGCTGTGTTCAGATTTGAAGTGTGCTAACATAGGTAATTACGAGCACATGAGACATATAAACGCATTTGCAAGGCCTCTGGAATTGCAGATGTCTTAAGGCAGCGGTGACCACTTAACAGCTAGTGGGCCGAGGGCCTGTTCGCCAACTTTACATTAAAAAAAAATTAAAAAGTTGAACCTATTACCTACCTACTGGTTGAAGACCAATGTTATATGTTGTGTTATGTGTACTATTTTCATGATTTTTTCAGACAATTATCAACTATATTGAAGTCCAAAACTTGAAAATTTTTCTCAAAAGTGTTAAAATACTAACTTACGAGGTCAAGTGTACCCCTCTAAACAATGAACAAGTAATGAAATAATTTATTTTAAGTAATCCCCGACAGAAGAATAAATATCCCTACCGCACCTTACAAATGAGCTGATAGCCTTAAAGACTGAACCGATTCTAATAAAACATATCTAAGAACCATCGCTAAGTAACTTGCTTTCAAATAAAAAAACCGCATTAAAATCGGTTCACCCGTTTAAGACCTATGGGGCCACTGACAGACACACAGACACTTCAAACTTATAACACCCCTCTTATTGAGTTAAAAAACCTTCACCTTTGGGAGTTAAAAAGATCCTTCTGACTTTAATTTTATTCTCGACACCAAGTTCTTACTACCCACAGCCTCCACTCCAATTTCCACCAAGACAGATGACTCCATTCTTCTGACAAGGAACACAGATTTGAGTACACCCTTATTAATTATATCTGCGTATGGGTGATACATCATCTCATGATTAGACCATATCGCTTGTCTGTTATTCTATATTATTACACTATACCAATCCTTTGGCCGAATTAGATTATGACCCCTACGAATGGAACTCGTGCTTTTTCGCTTTTAATTTGTTCAATGTTTGTAAGGAGTATTGTAAGTATGTAGTACAAGTATGCGTTGGTTACATTATGTAAGAACGTTTTTTTTTTATAATTAATAATATTACCAGCTTAGTATTGTCCCACTACATATCAAACACCTCTTCTTATACAGAGAAGGCACGAGCGTTAATTTCCACATTCGTTCAAGGTGGTTTGGTGATTTCGGGTCCAAGATTCCTCCCGATGTTTTCTTCACCGTTGTCAGTGATGTCTAAGAAAAACTTGGAAATTACCTCCGAATTGAAAAAGTCATATTTTGTTTGAATAGAACCATGAACGGAATCTGTCCCTTCCCGAGCATAACTGAGGTAGGTAGATATTATACCTAGGTACCAATTCTCTCATCAAACGGTACGACATTACTTCGAGTTGAACCAATAGTAACGCCACAGTTACTCCTTGTTTGCGTCCCCTGTTTATATAACGAATAAGTCTATTTACTCGGGATTAGGTCGAAAACTATGCGATAATTTGCCATGTTACGACTATTCACGTCATAATACAAATAGAAAGAGTTCATATCGACTTAATATACCTCATTAAGTCGGCCAAATATTACGGGATTTTATGAAGGGCTGCGCGAAGCAAATATTTATGTATGTGGACGCGAATCGATTTCAAATTACTCGTCTTTGTTTATGGTTATTGAGGGAAGTGTGTTCTTTTTATAGCTGGCATATTTTTGATTGGGACAACGCAGGTTGGAATTAAAAATAAAATAAATAATAAATATTCGGAACGTAACAAGTGACGTCACATAGCCGTTAATTACGCAATCTGCTCATCACACATTGAGCAGAAATTATTCCAGTGAAATGATTTTATTTGGTTAGAAATCACTGGGATTGATAGCTTGCAATGTAACATACGACAAATTTTGTGCCTTTGGATGCATTATGAATCAAACAGTACACATGGTCATACAAGCACGCCGGTTACGAGTACTGTGCATCCTATCTTTCTGAAGAACCCCACCAATAAGGTCAGGGTAGGTCTTTCTAGGGCGTCCCCTCCTGGCGTTCACATGTGCCAAATAAATCCCTTTTTTTAGTCACCTTCCACTCATCCTCTTAACATGACCGAACCTTCTAAGCATACTCTTTTCAACCTTTGTCACTACATCTTCCTTTAGAATCATTTATTTTAAATAATTAAAATCCATAGCTTGTTAGTATATATTAGCAACAATATTAACTTTTTTTTTTGGGGGGGTGGGAAATCATCAAATAACTTCTCCCGTCCTGGGCGGGGCGGGAGGGAGTGTCAGACTTTTACTGACTAAAACCCACCCATGTTCCTTCTTGTGCCCTTTGCCTTCCGGGGGCGCGGTATCTCTTACGAACAACCCGCAGCCCCGGCAGGCATCGGCCCTCAGTGGCCCCTTCCCTATGCTGACATCTCTTTGAGGCGCGCGTGGAACACGAACGCGCCGTCGACACGGCCTGTCGTTATGTTAAACGTAAGGACGGTGGGCTGCTGCGGGTTGTTCGTAAGAGATACCGCGCCCCCGGAACGCAAAGGGCACAAGAAGGAACATGGGTGGGTTTTAGTCAGTAAAAGTCTGACACTCCCTCCCGCCCCGCCCAGGGCGAAAGAAGTTATTTGATGATTTCCCACCCACCAAAAAAAAAAAAAGGACAGTGAGCTACCCATTGCTCACCGTCCACAGGCCCGTAAACAATATTAACTTACAATTATGTTAGTATTATTAGTACTTTTCTTTATGACTGCTATATACAACCATTAACTACCCTCACCCAGTGTTTTTGAATGGAGCAGTCAAATCGAGCAGTAATGACTTTCAGTGCTATTTTTAGTAGCCCGCAGACGCTGCAGCAACGACTCCGATTTTTTGCGCATTATGGCCTTGAAGCCGTCTGTGTGGGCTTCTGCAAACATCCCGGAGGCACTGCAGCGCCACGTTATATTGAACCCGCAGGGTGTCAAAAGATCGTCTTTAATCTGATGATAATGATGTAACTAATTTGATCATTTAGCGTTTGTAAACCCTCATGCAGTTCCCTTTTTGATTGGATAAGGAAAACAATTATTTTGTCATCATTAAAGGCGACTTTTCTCCGTTCGTCTGACAATTAGTATGCTTGAGCTTTGAGAACCATTAAATCAATTAACATGTTTTTTTTTACTTTTTTATATTTAATCTGGCTTTCTATCTAAGGAAACAAAAAAAGGAGGTGATGGACTACTGTGGTGCTTTCAAAATTAAGCCCTCCAGCCAGGGCTTAAAACTTATAAACTAAGTGACTACACGCTAAAGGCATCCCTTGTGGGGTACGAACCTCGGCTTAAGGTGTCCCTGGGGGAGGACAGCAAGGTCTGATCAAACACAAAATCTCGATAACTACTTAGAGTTAGGAAACGTCAGCTGAGGACGGATTTTGTGACAAAGTCGAGGTCTTTGACATGGACGAACTCGCGGGTAAAAGCCAGTGTTTTATTATAACCGAGACAAGTTAGACCGCCACGCACAAGTACTTAAATCTATACTAATATTATAAAGAGGGAAGATTTCTTCGGTTGTTTGTTTGTACTGAATATGCTCCAAAATTCCGGGACCGATTTAAAACATTTTTTCACCAATAGTTTAATACATTATTTCTGAGTCATCATCATCTACTTAGCCTTTTCCCAACTACGTTGGGGTCGGCTTCCAGTCTAACCGGATGCAGCTGAATACCAGTGTCTTACATGGAGCGACTGCCTATCTGACCTCTACAACCCAGTTAATGGGCAACACGATACCTCTTGGTAAGCCTGGTTGTCAGACTTTCTGGCTTCTAACTATCCGTAACGACTGTCAAAGATCTACGAATGACAGCCGGGACCAACGGCTTTACATTATTTCTGAGTAACATAGGCTATGTAACATCACGGTATAACCTACGGGAGCGGAGCAATAACCATAGATGTAACTTAACGCAGGTGAAATAAGCCACGCGGACGAAATCGCAGACAGTTCGCTTGTATAAAATGAAACGCACGATATGTATATGTTTCTAAAAAACTTTACCGCACAATATACAAAATAGCTGACGTCAAGTAGGTAGTAAAACTCCTTACATTCTCACAGAAATAATTTTACAAAGCCTATTTCCCATTGTTGACATAAAAATCTTTTTACTGTCTGCTGCTTTGGTCGAAGTTAAAGCAAAAAGGTTACAATTTTGCCGTTGGTACATAAAGCTTGTAAAGAAAGGAGTTTGGGCTTACTTTACCATAGTATTTTATTGGCGACTGTCTTTTATTTTTTCTTTTATCTTTAGTGTGGGCCTCCTTTACTTACATTTTAGTTAAATTAGTGATACTTATTTTATCAAAAGCATTTTAGTTAATCTACCAATGGAACTAACTAACTAACTGCCTCGTTGGCCTAGTGGTCCTATGCGCGACTGCTACGCTAGAGGTCTTGAGTTCGATTCCCAGGTCGAGCAAGAAGTGTTATTGGGTTTTTCTATGAAATTCTTAGTAGCAGCTCGGAGTTAGGATTTGTGCTCGGTTAATGGCAATAGGCTCGCCCCCTATCACATGGGACCTAAATATACCAGCGGACTGTGGGTGTTCATTGGTTCACCTCTGCCTAACCCTTAAGGGAATAAAGGCGTGATGGTATGTATGTTATTTTTATAGATTTTATAACTAATAAATGGAGTAATCGTAAAAAAAATAACCAAGTTATATTATTATATTTATTTTGGCAATATACGCTGATCAGTAAGTCAGTCAATAATGTTTTCCCGATTATTATTTTATTTATTTCCTTCTACTTCGACGCTAAGCAAAAACTTCATTCACGTAATACTTACCTAAACAATATTGCTTACGTGTGTTTGATCAAACGAAATAACAGCTTATCCTAGCCGGCCTTCCCTAGTTAGCCGCTAAAAGTCAAACACTTCTTACTCACAGTATTCGCAAAATCTCTCCATCAGCAAAATGTGCTTTCCCAGACATTATCAGAAAAAAAAAGCAGATGATACGGAAACAGGTTTTTAAGCAAGTCCAAACTGTCGGTTTAAGCTCTTAATGATCCAATTTGCAAAGCATTTTGCTGGCAAATACCACCTTAAGTGGGGCCATGAAGTTAGCGAGTTTACGAGCGAACGCTGTGTAGAATTTAAGTGGGTTTTTTCGTTCAATATCTTAGTTTACGATGTTTGTGACGGTTCACTGAGTTTATAAGGCCCGCTCGTGTTATTGACTTGATCATTTTCAGTTCATCTGCTATAGTGAAATCTTGATATTGTTCGGAAAACGCTAAGAAATAAAGTCATAATCTTCATTTCATACAAGTAACATCCACAGTGCGTTAGATAACAAGAATCTTATAATTATGTTAGTAAATGTTATTACTCTGTGAAAATATTGTTGCAAAGTAAAAGTCAAATCATTAATTTCAATTAGACCATTATATGGCACTTTTGAACGTCAATTATATGTTAAAAATCAATAATATTGAATCTAGTTGGCCATTTCAAAAAGTAGTTTCGTATGGAGAAGAACGGGCCAGAAAGTCCATACATACTCTTTTAAAAAAATGTATTGTAATAAGTTGTTACAATTCCATAAAAATATACTAATGTCAAAACGATCTGTCAAAAATAAAACTCACTCAAAATACAATACAATACAATCAATACAATACTCAATGTACGTATATACAAATTATTATTACAAATTAGAAATGAAAGCTAAATTAATTGTAATATTTAATATCAATACACATTTTAAAGACAAGGAATCAGTAGCAGTCATGTAGAATTAATGTCGAAGTGAAAAATAATTAATCATAACAAATTACTTATACTTATAATTAAATTAGCAACCAGTTGATATTGTCAAGACTTTAAATTGTCCTATGGAGCAGGACCAGCATGTTTCCAAGCATTATTGTCTTGAATATAATCCTCTAATTTGTAATATGCTTGTGTACAAAGCGAGAGGTAGAGAGAGCTCCTTATAATGATCATAAATTATCGGAGAATCGTACCTCCCCGATATCATCCTCATAATAGAAGTTGGAGCACACCTGCACTCTGCAGTGTAACGGGGCAGATTTCTGTCTAACGTTGGCACTTCACTTAGCATATTTGGGCAAACATTTGCGTTGTATTGCTAATTAAAAAACATCTTTATTTAAGTAAATATAGGGTATATTTTTAACCCCTGACGCAAAAACGACGGGGTGATATAAGTTTGACGTGTCTGTGTGTGTGTGTGTGTGACGATCCTTACATACTTCTTTCGCCACGTCCACGTTCATACATCTGGTCATATAAGCACGCCGGTTACGAGTACTGCGCAAAAGAACTTTCTGAAGAACCTCACCAATAAGTTCAGGGTAGGTCTTTCTAGGGCGTCCTGTCCCGGCGTTGCCACTCTCATCTGTCATATAAATCCATTTTGTTAGTCGCCTTTCACTTATCCTCTCAACATCAAATTATATAAAAGTTAGAACATTAATTGGCAAAGAATGTCAACAAAAACAATTGGATTGTTACCTTAGATTATTTAAATGAGACTTGAGGCAAAACTTACACAATTAGTTTATTATTCTATCTTGCTTTTGTCAACAGTTAAGTTGAACTTTGTTTTGGATAAACAACACAAACTAATCATTAGTTTTATTCGTTTAAAATAAAATTTGTAATAGATATTAATAACACAATGTTTGCTAACAATTTTGTATTTTAATATTTCTGTAAAAGTTTACGTAAGGAGTACGATAACATATGACGGCGCGACACATGACATTTGACGTTTGCTGTTGACGACGTCGGAACAGAATGGCAGCATGACATATGTCAGCTGTCTGTCAGCGGCCATTCTTGCGGAACGTCACACCGTTGGGAGCGAGGCGGCCATCTTGTGGGCTTCGGAATCGAGAACCGCCAATGCACCACGCGCTCGACGAATCGCTTACTTCCGACGCCGTCTTTAACAGTTTCTAAGTTGATTTAATTTAGTATCGTTATCTATGCCTAATTAAAGAGTGTTAGCGTTATATTTTGTTAATCTGTGAAGTTAATGAGAAATAAAACATTGGAGAATCAATTTGTGACTTTGTTCGAGTTTCTGACCCACGTGAAACATGGAAGATTCTGATATAGGCCATCCTGAGTTTATATCAGAAGTGGGATCCCACAGGCCACAAACAGGGAACACGCAGCCTGCAGAAAACATCCCTGCAACGAGAATATTGTCGAATATGGAGGAAATGTTTACCCGGATTTTTGCGATGTCGCAAGCATCAACTCCTGTGAGTACCAACAAGATAAAACTAATTGACTTTGATCCTGATGATTCCGAATCTGACATCGAGGGCTGGTGCAACGTCACAGAAGTAATAGTGCAGGAGAAAAATCTTGTAGGTGTTGATCTGTTGATGGCACTTACAAAGGCGCTCAAAGGTCGCGCAGCGACCCACTTGACCAGAATGAACCTCAAGGAATTAACATGGGCTGCAGTTTAAGAAACTTTGCTAGCTAGATTTGCTAAACCCAAACTAATGCAAGATCATTTTAATGACATTTTACGATTTCAAATTAATGTCAAAGAAACCGCATCAGAGTCTGCAATGCGATTGTGGAACCTGATCGAACGTATACCAAAAACTGACCTTCCTGAGGAAGTTATCACTGGGTTCGTGATATCGGTGCTATGTCAAAAGGATAATTTGATACGTAGAGAGTTGATAGCACATGTGATAACTTCTCGTGCTCAATTGTTTCGGATCCTCAATGGCATATCACTAAAGCGACGGTTAGACGTCAGTGATGGAAATCAAGACGCCGATTCTAAGCGACCTCGAATGACAGACTCTAGATTCCCTGGAAAGTGTCATTGGTGTGGCGTTGCAGGACATCGACAGTTTGAATGCAAGAAGCGAAAGGATGACTCCAAATCATTGAAGTCTCATGAAGCATCCAGTTCTACAAATAATCAAGACAAGCCGTCTATAACCTGCTACACGTGTGGCAAACCTGGTCACGCGTCTACGACTTGTCCAGAAAAGAAGAATGGAGGAAAGTCTGAAAGGAAGGAAGTCAACCTTTGCGACCACCAACTTTCCAGATCTACGTTAGAGACATCAGCTGGTGAGAGATTTCCATTTTTATTTGATAGCGGATCATCTTGCTCGCTTTTATCTGAAAGTATTCGCTGTCGGTTTCCGGGTACTGTGCGCAATAATCTAGTTCATCTTTCTGGTATCGGAGGTGATGACGTACAGTCCGCTTACCAAATTTTAAGTACCGTAAAAATTGGAAATGCCTCAGTAGACCTTATGTTTCACATCGTTCCAGATACGGTAATGTCCGTGCCGATTATTGTAGGCAGGGATATCTTAGATAAAGGCTATTCTGTGACGTTCGATAATGACAAAGTCCTATTTAAGACCAAAGATCATACTAATTTTTGTGAAACTAAATCGGCAGATTTTGATATTTATTCAATCGATACTGACTTAGAAGGTGAAGATAAAATACTACTGTCAATAATAATTAGTAAATATTCAGACTATTTTATAGACGGTATACCTACTAGGCGCGTTACTACAGGGCAGTTGAGCATTAAATTGATAGATCCTCATAAAATAGTTCGAAGGTCTCCCTATCGACTAGCACCTATAGAGAAGCAAATAGTCCGAGAAAAAATACAACTATTGTTAGATGCCGGTATAATTCGTGAGAGTTCCTCTCCCTTTGCAAGTCCGATACTCCTCGTAAAGAAAAAGGATAATACCGACAGAATGTGCGTTGATTATCGGGAACTAAATTCCAACACACAGCCGGAACACTATCCCTTGCCTCGCATCGAGGAACAGATAGACCAGCTCAGTGGAGCCAACTACTTCTCCGCATTAGATATGGCTAGCGGATTTCACCAAATTTTAATTCACTCCGATTCAATTGAGATGACTGCATTCGTCACTCCGGAGGGCCAATATGAGTACCTCGCGATGCCTTTCGGTTTACGCAACGCACCTTCTGTGTACCAGCGTTGTATCACAAAAGCACTACAACACCTTAATGACAGGCCTCTCATCTATATGGACGATGTACTTTGTTATTCTTCCAATATTTCGCAGGGTTTGGACCGCCTAGATGAGGCCTTACAAGCCTTAACTGCGGCAGGTTTTTCATTTAACCTTCGGAAGTGCAAATTCATGAAACAAAAAGTAGACTATCTAGGTTATTCCTTACAGTCTGGGGAAATTAGACCCAATTCCCGCAAAATTCAAGCATTAGTCGAAGCACCATCACCACATACAGCTACGCAGGTTCGCCAGTTTCTCGGACTCGCGTCATATTTTAGGAAATTTATACCTGGGTTTACAAATGTTGTTGGACCGTTATACCCGTTAACTAAACTAAAAGGCCCCATTAATTGGACCGACAAACATGAAGATATCCGTAGAAATGTGGTTAAAATACTAACTTCAGAACCAGTTTTAACGATTTTTAATCCTGAATTGCCGGTCGAGTTGCACACAGACGCGAGTGCCGAAGGTTATGGTGCGATCCTTATACAAAGAGCGAATAACTTACCCCATGTTGTGGAGTACTTCAGCCGGCGTACATCTGAGGTAGAATCTCGCTACCACTCGTACGAATTAGAGACCTTGGCTGTCGTACGAGCGGTAGAACATTTTCGGCATTATTTGTACGGCCGACATTTTGTAGTTTACACTGATTGCAATTCGCTCAAAGCATCAAAATCTAAGGTTGATCTGACGCCTCGCGTGCATCGTTGGTGGGCTTTCCTACAAGCCTACGACTTTGAGATAGTATATCGTGAAGGCCGTAGTATGGAACATGCAGACTTCTTTTCCCGTAACCTTCAGTCAGATGCTGGCGCGTCTTCGTCCCAAACCCCTACTACTAAAAGTGTCCAGTTTGTTGAGTTACATCAAGGATGGCTCTCAGTTGAACAAAAACGCGATAGCGAAATCCAAGACTTGATTAGTAAGCATAACAACGGTGACTTCCCGGAAACAGTAGCACATACTTACGATGTTAGGGATGGTATCCTGTATAGAAAGGTTGGGCGCAACAAAACAATTTCTTGGTTACCGGTCGTTCCACGCTTTCTGATTTGGACTCTTATCAACCACGTCCATAACGAAATTCAACACCTTGGTAGTGATAAGACACTAGATAAACTCTACGAACAATACTGGTTCCCGCAAATGTCCAAGTGCGTTCGTAAGTTTATTGACTCCTGCATAGTTTGCAAAGCATCGAAGGGACCATCAGGCGCTCAACCCATTCAGTTACATTCGATCCCAAAACTATCTGTGCCATGGCACACAATCCACATAGACTTTACCGGGAAGCTTAGTGGTAAGAGCGACCGGAAAGAGTATTGTTCAGTCATAATAGACGCGTTTACTAAGTATGTCCTGCTAGAACACACAATATCACTAGATGCAAGTAGCGCAGTGCGAGCTCTCGAAAAGGCTGTTTGTCTTTTTGGGGCTCCTGCACGCGTAATTGCTGATCAGGGCCGATGCTATGTGAGTAGTGAATTTAGAAACTTTTGCAAAAATTATAAAATTGATCTGCATTTCATTGCAACGGGCTCCAGCAGGGCTAACGGACAAGTTGAGCGAGTTATGCGAACACTAAAAAGCTTGCTCACAATAGTCGAAAACGATCCCAATAAAACATGGCGCGATGAGTTAGGCAATATACAACTAGCGCTCAACAGTACAAAATCGGCTGTTACTAAGTACTCACCTACGGAACTGATGTTCGGGATACGTGCAAAATCATTAGGTATGTCCCAGATATCTTCACATTCTGATGAGCGAAATAACCGTTTAGATTTAGAGTCCATTCGAGAAAGTGCATCGGAAAATATTCAAAAGGCAGCCGCGGCGGATACTCTAAGGTTTAACCGGGGCCGTGCTACCATTAAACCATTTGCTCAGGGCGATTTTGTTTTTATCAAGAACAGTGAACGAAATCAAACTAAACTAGATAGAAAGTTTAGGGGACCGTTCGTTATTACCTCCGTGTTAGAGAATGATCGGTACGAGCTAAAAAGTGTAAGTGGTTCACACCGCACTTATAAATACGCACACGAGAGTTTGCGCGCAGTGCCTCAGGGACACGCTGGGTTGCTTGAAGTCACTACCTGTTTGTTGAACGATGAGGAGGCCGAGACGGCGCCGGAAGATGCGGAGCAATTAGGATCCAGTAGTGATGTCATGCTACCACAAAGCCCAATTCAGGGAGGCGATGACCTAAATATTAGAGATAAAAGGTCGAACACAGACTCGGACACTGTCTCGGCAAATTCAGTTACCCTTACTGCCGGGTCAGATACACTCAGTGTGTACTCTGATCCCAGCGCACTAGATGAAGTCGAAATTCAAAATGAGCAAGATTGTCCGTAACTTATAGGTATGCCACATTTCTGTTCCTTTGTATTTCAAGTGCTGTGTTATAACTGGTCGCAAAGACGGTGCCGTCCGGTCCATGCCATTGGGGCTGGTCGAAGGGACACACTTGTCTAGACCCTGTCTGTGATCTGGTCGATAGGACAGTGCCGTCCGGTCCAAGCCATTGGGGCTGGTCGAAGGGACACACTTGTCTAAACTCTGTCTGTGATCTGGTCGAAGGGACAGTGCCGTCCGGTCCATGCCATTGGGGCTGGTCGAAGGGACACACTTGTCTAGACCCTGTCTGAACCGGTCGAAGGGACAGTGTCGTCCGGTCCATGCATTGAAGCTGGTCGAAAGGACACACTCGTCCGGTCCGGGTTGTGTTGTCCAGCTTGTGAGATGTCATCCGGTCCATTATTCATAATGGTCGAAGGGATACATGATTTCATAATGTTGCTTCTGAAATTTGTTAGAATTAGTGCTGTGTTGCTTGTCAGGCTGGACGAGCAGCTAACCAGGAAATAATAAAATTGCCTGTTTTAGGACAACGTTAGCTCTACGCCCGAGGACGGTCGAATGTCAGTCCGGCCGTGACGGCGCGACACATGACATTTGACGTTTGCTGTTGACGACGTCGGAACAGAATGGCAGCATGACATATGTCAGCTGTCTGTCAGCGGCCATTCTTGCGGAACGTCACACCGTTGGGAGCGAGGCGGCCATCTTGTGGGCTTCGGAATCGAGAACCGCCAATGCACCACGCGCTCGACGAATCGCTTACTTCCGACGCCGTCTTTAACAGTTTCTAAGTTGATTTAATTTAGTATCGTTATCTATGCCTAATTAAAGAGTGTTAGCGTTATATTTTGTTAATCTGTGAAGTTAATGAGAAATAAAACATTGGAGAATCAATTTGTGACTTTGTTCGAGTTTCTGACCCACGTGAAACATGGAAGATTCTGATATAGGCCATCCTGAGTTTATACATAAATATCTACAGTTGTATTAAAAACAGTCAGTATTTACACAAGGAAATCCTTGTGTAAATACTGACTGTTTTTAACACACTTCTAAATAGTTTGGATTTTTTGCTACAAAACCAGCATTTATCTATGTAACTTAGAAACACCTTTTAAATTATTTTAAATAGGAATGTTATGTGATTATCCTTCTTTTTCTATATTCGGTATAAACAACAGCTTGTTCTCATGGCCCACACCGAAGGATTACAGGGACGTCGTCGACTCGTTCACGGCAAATTCGTTTATTTCTCCTTTTTTTCTCTCGAAACTTAATCCCTGTAATATCGCGGATGTAAGCAGGCACCTACTTAAACTGCCTTCGTAATGGCAGCCACGTCCCTGGCAAAATTAATTTTAATGAGAAGAACTCGGGAGCCTACAGCGAAAGTGGATTAACGAACAAAAAGTTTATATTTATTTTGTGTGTTGCCATTAGACTTAATTTAATGATATGGTGTTGCCCTATTTTTAGGGTTTGCAATCTAATTATTTTTTCATGGTTCTTTTAGTGTTTCGTGTTTATTTTTGAAAATGCGTTTTATGCATATTTTTATGTGATGTTGAAGGCAGGTATTTTTCGGATATAAAATTTGAAGTTATGTTCGCAGTTAAAGGGCGCTAATTAGGGGAAAAGGAAACCATTCCAATGGGGTGGAAAGAAATATTATAAGGGTACTTAAGTGGTGAATGAACCACTACCTCCTCAATGTGAGTTATATTGTTTTTGCCATTTCGACTCAGTCTATGGTTTCTGGTAAGTAAACAATTGCTATAAACTTAAACTTATATCGTATTTCACGACCTTAATTATATTCTTCCGACCGCACATCGGATTCGGCAACTAATTTCAATGAAGACTAGCCAAGTACGCAGGATATGTTACAGCACACCAGTGAGTGTGCAAATACAGGACTCTGTTTGATAGTGCGGCAATCCGACACGGCCAGGGAGACATCTCCAGAGGGCTACAACAACACGAACATGATTATTATTATTGTGCTGCTGCTGTATTATGACGACACGGTTGGCGCAGTCGCCGAGCGATCGACTGCCGTGCTGCGTGTCGCGGGTTCGATTCCCGCACGGAACATATGTTTGTATGACCTACAGATAGTTGTTCCGGGTCTGGTTGTTTGTGTATGTGAGTATAAATGTTTGTAAATGCACCCAAGATACAGGAGAAATTCCTAGAGTGGAGCAACGTTTAAAAAAGAAAAATATATATTCACCGCCATCGTTCCGCTTTCGCCGCCGAGGGCCGTCGCGACGTCCTTGATAGCTTCAAAAATAGCCCCTGATAATTATTCGATCCAGCCTGTCCCTTTGCTGCCCTCCCCCAGCGACGCCCTAAGCCGAGGCCCGTACCCCGCAGGGTGCCCTTAGCGTGTGGTTGCTTAGTCAGTCAGTTATTGTAAGCCCTGGCTGGAGGCCTTCATTGTTGAGGCATCCACAGGAAAGCCCAGTTAAGCAGTAAACAATATCCTAGGTTTAAACACGAGATGCCCTTCCGAAATAAAAAACGCTATTTATTGTAAGCTGAATAAAATATTCCTTAATAAATAGTCAAAATCTTGCCACTTAAATTAGATTTTATTTTGTTACTCCATAAGTATCAAATTTGCATGCTATTAAAAAACTACACAAGACAGCAACACATAGGTAGGTAGGAACTGTAGCGTTTAGTTGAAGCTCCTTCAAATAAAGCCTCTACAGTATCTACTCTTTGTTTGCACCCACCTGTATTTAAAATAGTAATTAACTTACCTAATTAAACCAAAAAACTTCAGCAAGTTCGTCTTAAATAACGTAAAACGAAACGAATCTGCTAATTAATTAACACATTTTTTCCAAATCTACCAACTTCCATAAAATAAACAGCTGTTTCATATAAAATTTTCCACCCACCTTTCCCATGGGGTATTCCCTCCAAAATTTTACTTCCTATTTAAAGGGAATTAATTATCCAATGAAATAAAAACTGGGACATTCTCATTACAAAGACAGAAAAAAAATAAAAAAAGGTAACGGCTTTCAGTAAAAGGCCTTTGCCGATGTAATAATTCAAAATGTGCCGGGAAAAAAAACGTCCGGACTCTTTGAAGTGTTGGACCGTGGCCTATTGTTTGTGGGAGTGACGTAACAAAATGAATTTGTTGAAAAAAAAAACAATTTGTTTCACTACAATGGTTTATTTTCGTCGTAGCTCTTTGCACTCATTCGATAATAATTAGGAAACTTTTTTTGTTTTTCCATTTATAATTATTTTAATTATGTTTGTTTTCATTAAAATCAAATGTCAATTTGATTTGGTTTCATGTCGAATGAATGGAATGAATCAGCATAATCAATCAACATAGCTAATGGATTGTCATACAACGTAGAGTAGAATTTTGAACGATTTTAGACTAAAATCACATGTACGCACTAGTTTTTCATGGTCTACTTTAAATTTTAATAAATACTTTCACTTTAATAACATAAAAAATATAAAAAAAATATACCATCACGCCTGTATTCCCCGAAGGTTTAGGCAGAGGTGCATCAATGTACACCCACAGTTCGCCGGTATATTTAGGTCCCATGTAATAGGGGCCGAGCCTATTGCCATTAACTGAACACAAATCCTAACTCCGAGCTGCTACTGAGAATTTCATAGAAAACCCCAATAACACTTTGCTCAACCTGGGAATCGAATCCAAGACCTCTAGCGTAGCAGTCGCGCTTAAGACCACTAGGCTACCGAGGCAGTTAAATATTATGACACTTTATTTAAATAGAACATGTTGACCACTTCATCAACTATTAAACAAAAGAAAAACGTAACATTTCTATTATAAAACTTTTTAAAAATAGAACACCAAAAACATATCGCCATTTTGTCATCCCACACAAGTTGTTTTGCCAACCCGGGGAAAACGGGTTAATTAAAAAATAAAATTCGCTAGGCTCAACCAGACTCAACTTTCCTACTTTTGTACTGCACCCTAATTAATGTTTACTTATTTTATCTTTCATTTTATTTTCCTCTTTGGAACGACGCGGCGCAGTGAGCTTTGATATTCATCATAATTCCATAGCTACCAATGATGTTACGTAGATGTGATTCTATCTAGAATTTTCTGAAAAAGATGGCGAGCGCGCCAACGTAAATGTAAATATTTTTAAAATTTGGAATGCTACTAAACCATGATTTAATCCTTGGGGCCTCCGTTCACGTCCAACTATTTGTAGGACCAATTATCGGACCGTTCCATAAATCTATAGTTTCGAGGACCGACTTTTTGTAAGACCAGTGCGTTAGTATATATGAATTCATATGTTCCATTCTCACCCGACATAAAATCGGTCGTCAATTGTCTGACGTGGCCGGACAGCGTTATACTTCTTACAATTAGTGAGCCGTTACAATCATGACTTAGCAAAATGAGTGATTATAGATCCCATGAATACCTAGTGCGAGTACGGGGATCCTGATCAGACTATAGCCCATTTAACACAGCACCCAAAGTGTCCCTACACCTGTATTTTAGAGGACACTAATAACGCTACTAGTACCGCGATAAACGTGGCTATCTTGTGTGCTCAAGAGCTTTTAGATAAAGTAAAGCAAGGATTATCTAGAATCATCGACTCGATAAAATGAAGAAGACAATTAGTAATACTCATAAATATGGAAAAAACCTTTATATTAAGTAAATATTATATGCGAAACGAGTATTTCTAATTTAAAAATCGACCGATGTTACACTACTCTTATTTACTCAGAAATCAGCAATGCATGGTAAGCAAATGTGGTTACCAAAATTCATATTATGCTCCTTATAAGGAGAGGCATTTGGTATAAAGTCCTTTAACCAAAACTAATTAAAACATACTCCGTATTCTTCATGAGGTCATCATCATCTGCTTAGCCTTTTCCCAATTATGTTGGGGTCGACTTCCAGTCTAAACGGATGCAGGTGAATACCAATGTTTTACATGGAGCGACTGCCTATCTGATCTCCACAACCCAGTAACAGGGCAACACGATACCCCTTAGTTAGACTGGTTGTTAGACTTCCAGGCTTCTGACTATCCGTAACGACTGTCAAAGATTTACGAATGACAGCCAGGACCAACGGCTTAACGTGCTTTCCGAGGCATGGGGGTGTCACACCACCAACTTCCAAACTCCGGGCCGCCACTGAGAAAAACTTAATGGAAAAGCCCAATAACACTTTTTGCCTGACCTGGGAATCAAACCCCTCGCTCATCAGTCGCGCTTGCGACTACGAGACCAACGGGGCAGTTTTCATATTCTTCATAAGGTCTACTCGCAAAATGTCACAATTTCCAAGAACCAGCTACAAATAAACGAGTACATCCCTACTCTCATTTTCTACAAGTACAATACGCCATCTTGTCTACATCTTAGACCAGTAACCCTTGTACTGTACAAGTCTGCACATTAAATAAATTATTAATACGTCCGACGGGGAGTACCCGAAATAAGCTTTAAAATTAAGGGTCCCTATGCTTCAAGTTTATGTACATACCCTTAGAACTGCCTCCTTGCCGACCATTTAGTGTAAGAATTTTGACTTTTATAGCTAAACAGCTTCGTCGTAATTTTTCGCTTGACAGATCACTAGCTATGTTATATTCCCGACGGGAGTATGGTACTTTAAACCCTTCCACGGCTGTGGGGAGGAAATATGATCTTGAGGGTGCATTTATTTGTGGTAGGTGTCATTTTTTTTTTAATTGGATGTTTGTATCGTTTGTTTGCCTTGTTGTTTGGATTATTATTATCATATGAATGTATACGGTCTATTCTGCAGAAATATCCCTCGAGGTGAATTTAGCTGAAGTCACCTCAAGGTCACTTCACCGAGGGAGATTTGACAGAATAACACTCCTATCCTAAGTTCACGAGTGCGTAGAAGTCATCAATGGAAATTCACCCTATATATATCATTTTTTTCTGACAAAGTCTTCAAAACTTATTTTTTTTTTGTCCCGCACTATCATTTTCTCCCGTTTTGTGTGTTTACATTCTTATAAATTTAAACACATAACAGACAGACCCGAAACAACCATCTGTAGGCCATATGAATATTTGTTCCGTGCGGTAATCGAAACCGCAACCACGCAGCGCAACAGCCAATCCCTCAGCCACTAGCTCACCGTCCTTACGTTGCATAACTACAGGCCGTGTCGACGGCGCGTTCGTGTTCCACGCGCGCCTCAAAGAGATGTCAGCAAAAGGAAGGGGCCACTGAGGGCCGATGCCTGCCGGGGCTGCGGGTTGTTCGCAAGAGATACCGTGCCCCCGGAACGCAAAGGGCACAAGAAGGAACATCGGTGGGTTTTAGTCAGTAAAAGTCTGACAATCCCTCCCGCCCCGCCCAGGGCGGGAGAAGTTATTTGATGATTTCCCAACTACCAAAAAGAAAAAAAAAAAAAAGCCACTACCCTAAACGTGTCAAAATACAAACAAAAATGTGCCTAGGCAATAAAACTTTTATACAAGGTACGTATAAATGTACTACGTATAGATATTTTTACCTAACCGTTTCAAATTCCCTAAGGCAAGGTCACTCATAGTCACTTGAATAGTAAACATCCATTTCTGTGAATTTGACACGGAGCGACCTTGCAGCTGACATATTACAGCTCCCTTGCCAATTCCCCTTTTGTTTCCATAATCCGAAAAACGGTAGAAAAATTCGGCCTTCTTATTAAAATTCCATACCGTAGATTCTTTTGGGAATATTAAAATATTCCGTGCAACCACTGTAGAAGGGAAAGATAAAAAGCCAAGTGACATTTTACGAATCAAGTTGGGTTCCGTAGACGGAACTATATACATACTTATTAAATATATACTTAATATAATAAAGCTGAAGAGTTTTTTTGCCTGTATGTAAGTTTAAACGCGTTAATCTACGGACCTGCCAGTCCGCTGGGAAAAATGCTTTTATGCATACGATAGCCAGGTTTATAAAGAATAGTATAAGCTATATAACATCACGCTACGACACACGGGAGTGGAGCAGTAACCAAACACGTAACTAAACGCGGTTAAAGTCGGGGGCAAAAGTTAAAATGTTTTAATAGTAAGCGGGTAAGGTTTTCGTCGAGGGAAGGACTGCCACTATACTTAAGTCTGTCGTCAGTTTTAGGGTTGGTTGGTGCCTTTGAGAGTGTGTAATAACTGTTACAGTACGCTGCCGTTATACTAAGGTACATAAAGACAATACCATCCTATTATTGTCCCACTGTAGGTCAAAGCCCTCTTCTATTACAGAAAAGCCACGAGCATTGATCACCACGCTTGCTTAAGGCGGGTTGGCGATTTTAGACTTGTTATATGCCCAGGTCTCCCCACTATGTTTTCAGTCACCGAGGTCAGTGAAAGTACACTTAGAGAGTACATATGAATTGAAAAAGTCACATTGGTACTTGCCCGGTGTCGATCCCACAACCCTATTGCACGAGGGGCGGTGCCTTAAACACTGAGCCAACGCGACATTTAACTTAGACACTGGACAATAAAATTCACAATCATAAATAGAGAAAATCATAAAATAACTGTCATACGACATAGCAATTTAAAAGGGTTCATTTACTTTCGGTACCCTAAAAATCGGGTCATATGGAAATGTCCTCCAGATTCATTAAATGCATTCGCGTATATTAATGTGGGTCCCAAATCGACCGTATCATTTTTGAATTTTGTTCTATGTTCATTAGGAATTCAACGAAAAGGTCCGATTCTTATCATACTTTGGTAATTATACTTCGGTTGGCCGCTTATCTGGGGTTTGGTTGTATCTGCTACTGATCTTTGGGGACGTTGAACTTCATTTGGCTTTGAATACAACATATCATCACGCCTGTATTCCCCGAAGGGTTAGGCAGAGGTGTAACAATGTACACCCACAGTTCGCCGGTATGTTTAAATCCCATGTAATAGGGGGCGAGCCTATTGCCATTAACCGGGCACAAATCCTAACTCCGAGCTGCTCCTGAGCATTTCACAAAAAAACCCAATAACACTTTTTGCTCGACCTGGGAATCGAACCCAAAAGCTCTAGCGTAGCAGTCGCGCTTAGGACCACTAGGTTTCCGTGGCAGAGGCTTTGAATATGGTTTGTGAAATAGTAGGCGAAGCCACACCAAAGGAGTAGGTACCATAAATAAGTACGTCTATGTTCACTCGGCTTAATTTCGGTGATGGCAGCCAATATCAATGGAGACTAGTCAAGTGTGCAAGAGATATAGTATTACATATAACATGTCAGTAGTACATAACAATCCTAGTAAGTTTTCTAACCTAATCCTAACCTAACTAATCTTAAATGATCTGAACCTCATCTTACATCTGAAGCTCATATTGCATTGAAAAGTCTATTTTAATTCATTTTCGTTAGTTTTTACTCATATATTAAAATATGGCTTGTACCTGAGTAATTTTCAAAACTGCATTACTTAAAACAGTTTCACTCTGTTCTCCCGCGTATAAACACAAAAAAAATAAATATCCCTACCGCAGCTAACAAAAGAGCTGATAACTTTGAAACCGCTGAACTGATTTCCATTAACCATAGCTAAGAACACTTCCGACTAATATACCTTAAAAAATAGACAGATGATGATCACAGAATCACATTAATTTGGACACACAATTCATCAATCCACTCTAGCAATTTTAAACAAGATCCTAACTCCAAACTTACCTGCTTCGAAACAATGTTTGAACTATTCACATAGCATCGGTGGACCGAATAATCTCCGGGGAATTAACAACTACAAGTAAACTTCTAGTTAAAACGCTCCCAAATAGCTTGACCTACATAAAGTTCCCGGAAAATATTACAAAGTACTCCAGCGATCAACGTTCAAATCTCGAAATTCCCGGAAATAAGTCCCGGATCACGGGATTACCTTGGTGGATTTTATTGTTCTTTTCCACAATTAGGTACAAGCTTATCCGACTTTACATAAAACAGATCCTTGTTTTAATTGTCATGGTAAGGCATGTAAACAGCGGATCAACTTGATAGGGTTCTTAAACCAGCCTGTGTTGTTGTTTGTGGTCGGTGCGGAAAAAGAAAAAAATTGAAATGTTTATTGACACAGACCATGAACACACAAAATAAAGAGATTATTTTATTAAAAAAAAAATAGAAAAAAACATTATTTTTTGCCCTACCGCTGTACCAAACAAGCGCAGTTCAGTAAAAATGCCAGACCATTTTTCTGTCTGACATTACACAATTTTTTTACCAGAATTTTCCAATCATGGTATAATTAAATTCATTGGATCTTTCCACTCGTAATTATTTTTAACATGATGACCTTTCACTATCGTCGTGTCACAAATTTTTTCCATGGATTCAGTAGGTACATGATTCCGGACCCCACGAGCTGCTAATTAAAAAAAACAGCTTCTTCATACAAATTTGACATGTTTTTTTATATAAGCGACAAAAGGTTTAGTCGCTAATGATCAGAATCATGCACCTACTGAATCCATGATAAAACTATGTATCATGATGGCCCCATCCACTCTGTATATATCAACTGTCATTTATTAATTATCCCATAGATAAAAATTAACTGACTATTAAAAAATCAACCTTAAATCGAAATCTTTAAAACCGAATATTAAAAAATCTAATAACTTAAGCCCAAACTTAACCAAAAAGAGCGTAGGTACCTACTACGCCTTTTTCAAAGTCGGTAAAAAATCAGTTGACTCACTGTCACCAGCCCAACTGTTTACTTGAACGTCTAAAACCAGATCTCGACCACATCGTAAACCCACATCGGCATATAAAAAGGCAGTAAAACTTTAACAATGTTCCCGTTAACTGCTCACTTTGACTGTCTATTAGTTCTAACTATTCTTCTTGATTAGGTACTTGACTGCGTTTATAGGGATAGTTAAAAGAGGATTTTGTTAAAGTGTTTCAGGATAGCAGTTAGGGGAATATGGAAGAATAAAAGTTTAAATAGCTTTCTACTTACATAATTATGTAACAAAGAAGTAGGTATCTTTTTTCTCGGATTAGGTTGTGCAAGAGGCTTCGTTCGTGTGGAAGTCAAATGTACATTAGAAAATATTCTATGAAACTCTGCAATATTGTAGTTTTGTATCAGTAAAATATATTAATTAATAATTATTATTTAAGCTATTATTTAATTTTAATGTTTTATTTGAATTTTAAAGCTATTATCTAATTTTAATGTTTAATTTAAATTTAAAAGCTGTTATTTAATTTTAATGTTAAATTTGAATTTAAAAGCTATTATTTAATTTTAATGTTAAATTTGAATTTAAAAGCTATTATTTAATTTTAATGTTTTATTTGAATTTAATTTGTAATATTCCTCGTTACTTATGTTGCTGTGCCCTTACAGGGTCCATAATTTTACCCTAGCTTTAAGCATGTTTGTAACACCTTACCTGACATTATGGCATGCAAATAAATGATTATTATGATTATTATATTTTAATTGGTTTAGTACTTCCAGAGATAAATAAAAATAAAACTTCCTCTTTAATATTAATGTACTTATTACATTACTAGTGTTGACTAAAGGAGAGCTTTTATCATTACTAGATAAGTAATATACTAAGCCTCTATGCATACGAAAGCTCGAACTACCTCAGTGGCCTAATAGAGGACCACGCTAGAGATCTTAGGTTCGTTTACCAGGTTGAACAAAAAGTGTTATTAGGTTTTTCAATGAAATTCTCAGTAGCAGCTCGGAGTTAGAGTCTGTGCGCGGTTAATGACAATAGGCTCGCTCCCTATTGCATGGTACCTAAACATACCGGCGAAATGGGTGTACATAGTGACACTTCTGCCTAACCCTCCGGGGAATACAGGCGTGATGGTATGTATGTATGCATACGAAGGAATACAAACATAGGCAGACGAAGCGACTATGATCACCGACTCAGACTTGCAACAATAGGCAACTCACAACTAACTGTTTACAACGATAATTATGTAGACGTAGCAGTTGCCACAATTATTGGCCACCCATAACGAAAAAAATGCTTTACAAAGTTGATAGTTCCGTCAACTAAAGTTGCTCCGTCTGCAGGACGCCTAAGATAGATTCAATTGCATATGTTAGTATTTTAAAAAACATTGAATCCAATCATTCATACCAGAACGTTATAGATGTTTATAAGATTTCACTATTCACAACAAATTGATTGATAACAAACACAAAAGATCAATAAGCAACACAAAACTTCCTTAACAACAGGCGTCCCAAATAACAAAATCCAACATTTAACAAGAAAGCATTTCACGAAACCATCTTAAGAAAACGAATAAAATTGTTACTCCCACAAATCAAATTATACCTAATCTACCACGAGGAACTTTTTCGATTCAAAAAGGGACATAACATGACCTCATTATAACAGCTACCCGACTGAAAACCGGACAGACTATGAATAAAAAAAGATATAACAACTCTGACATCAAAAAGCGTCCAAATTCCAAATATGACGTTTTTGTAATTTAACTTTTGGAGTGATCAATCACCTTGTGAAAAGTTGTGCCGTTAAGCTGTCCGGATTATTAAAAATACCTCGGACAGAGCTCGCGTTATGTCACGAGCAAGGATGGCCGACAGACGCGTTTCATTTATTGAGTTGTATTTCGTTTTATTTGATAAAACACTGAGCAGTGACGTTTAAGGGCGCTCGCTCTGGTTAGACGGACCAATTTTTTGCCGGAGAGAAAAAAAACATGTGAATTTCAATATACCAATGCAGCAGATGTCTCTGGATCTGAACTATGGAACTACTGAATGGTCCGATAATCTGTCTTACAAAAAGTCTGACGTGTGGGGAAACCCTGACTCAAATGTGAAATCTGTAGGCCGAGCTTAAGGTTTAATTTTAAGTATAATATTACCCAATGATATGAATACATTTTTAAAACTAAACTAAAATTATGTGCGAAACGTGTATTTTTATTTTAAAAAAATATATTGAAATTACGTTATTTTTAATCCACGCGGCCGTATTAGACCCTCAGGTTGAGTAAAAAAGGGACTAAAACACGTCAACCATCACGCCTGTATTCCCCGAAGGGTAAGGCAGAGGTGTAACGATGTACACCCACAGTCCGCCGGTATGGTTAGGTCCCATAGGGGGCAAGCCTATTGCCCTTGCACAAATTCTAACTCCGAGCTGCTACTGAGAATTTCATAGAAAAACCCAATAACACTTTGCTCGACCTGGGAATCCAAGACCTCTAGCATAGCAGTCGCGCTTAGGACCACTAGGCTACCGAGGCAGTTACGTCATTAGTCATGTCTGAATTCTATATCAGTAGAAGCTTTCATTTGAAAACTCATTTATTTAAATGCTTACAATCAAAAATAACTTGAATTATATGATACACAATATATTTTAATGCTTACTATATACAACGTTATGCCGTGTACCTTATTACTCATAAAATCTTCTCGACAACACGACAAACAAAACCGCAAAACATTTTATTGACATTAAAAACATTGTCGTAACAGTTTATTTACAACAAGCTGGTTGTTTGTTCGTCTGTGTGTAATTTATTTATTTATTTATTAAAGCTTTATGCACCAATGTAAAACAAAATACACCGTACAAAGGCGGACTTAATGCCTTAGGCATTTTCTACCAGTCTACCTTAGGGTGATGCAGAGACAAAATATAGTAGGTGCAAGGAAGACGAACTGAAAATTTCCAAGAATAAAATATAATAATAAATACATATATACATACATACAAACAATATATACAAAGTAGATAGAGATCAAAATACATAGGTGGAGAAATATAACAAACTAATTATGAGACGAGTCTGCTAACTTTTTATGGAAGTATTCGCGAGCTTCATTATATTTTTCATATTAATATTTAAGCATGTCGTGATGGTCCAATGGTGCACGGTTCAGGCAAGTACTAATGATGCCGAATTTGATCGAAAATGTCACCGCGGCATTAGGAGGAACATTGATGAGTTTTAGTCAGTAAGAGTCTGACACTCCCTTTTGTCCCACCGAGAGCAGAAGATGTTAGGGGTCCCCATACTCAAAAATCCCTAACGCAGCTAACAAAAGAGCTGATAACTTTGAAACCGCTGAACTGATTTCCATCAAGCATAGCTAAGAACACTCGCGACTAATCACCTTTCAAACAAAATAAACAATTTTTAAATCGGTTCATGCGTTCGGGAGCTATGATACCACAGACAGACACACACACATACACAGACACGTCAAACTTATAACACCCCGTCGTTTTTGTGTCGGGGGTTAAAACAGGCGAGCACCAATGTATATATAGAAGTTTATATTAGAAATTCTAATACTCCTAAATGTTGATTATTTAAAAGCCTTTAAGTTCAAGCTATCTCTATAATAAATTTTATAACAATCGGTTTAGTAATACATCCATAAAACGTGACCAACTAACAGACACAACTCCGGTTTCAATACCCATAAAATAAGAATAACAACACATTCACAAAGATCATCAATTTGTTTCCGAAATCTGTACCTAACACATAAGTCGAGCGAAAAACTTTCTTGATTTAATATTATATACTTACACGGTACGAAAAATCGTGTTATATGTTGATAAACTTTCTGAATTCATTTCTTATACTTGATAACGAAATACGGGAGCAAAGTAAATGTCCTTCATGCCGTGGACTCACTGAAGCGTACCAAAGGTTCGGCGACAAATGTATTTTCGGTACAAACTTTGGTGTTCCTAATTATGTTAGGAAACTCTTTTTATCTTCGCGCAAGAACTCTAGATAACATTTTATTCGGGAATTGTTCACGCGTGTGAGTTACTGGCTTTATTTAAAGTTATCACATTTTTATATTTGCTTGAATGTAACTTTATTTTTATTGTTTTTGGACGTTAATTGTTGTTTCATTATCAAGGGAGACAGCGGATATAAATAAGTAATTGTTACAATCAAAATTGTATCTTATATTATGCTCCCTAGATTGGCAAAAAAAAAGTCTAAAGTCAAATCATTTATTTCAATTAGTCCATTAAAAGGCACTTATGAACGTCAATTACATGTTAAAATTAAAAATATTGAATCTAGTTGCCCATTCCAAAAGGTAGTTTCGTATGGAGAAGAACGGGCAAGAAACTCCATACATACTCTTTTAAAAAAAAATGTATTACAATAAGTTGTACAATGCCATAAAACTATACATCTTATTAATCAATATAAATCTTATTAATCAATATTTATTTATATTACATAGATCTATAGAGTTTTGGACGGTTTCTCTTAGGTAACCTTTACAAGAGTATCCATGATAATTAGTGGTTAATTATCAAGCTAAACAGCTCGATTATTTTTGTGTTTGAACACGCTTATCTCCAGAACTACTAGTACGATTGTAAAAATCTACCACTAATAGGAAGCTACTTTATCCCTGAACGCTAAGAGCTATATTTTACTATAAAAAAAATACAGATACGTAAAAAAATTCACACGAACGTAGTCACAGGCAGGAGCTAGTCTAGAATATTATGTAGATTCCCATACACGGTCAACATGACAAATAAACGCTGGGCTGGGCACTACAAACAAACAATCGATATTAGTTGGTACTATTGTATAAACTGTTGTACAGACAGCGCCATCAATAGGTCTCCTGCATTAAAATTTGTTCGAAAAGGGGGTTACCAGTCAATGACGCTGTCTGTACTATGTACAGTCACGAGCATAAACATGTATATACTTGGCAAAATTTAAAAGATTCGATTCTCTCGTGAATTAACAATTACAACGTTGAGTTGCGACCGATTTCATAGTATTAAGGGAATATAATAAGCGTAACACCATCACATTTTGTTCAATTATATTCAATACTATATCCATACATGGCTGTAACTTGCCATTGCCATGCATTGTTTTGGGCCGCTGGGTGGCAACATTGTGTTGTTTAACACAACGGCAACACTGCCTTTTTTTACTACACTTCCTTCTATGAAATTTTGTAACTAATAACGTGTGTTGTACGTGCCAAATTATTATAAACTAGCTTCTGCTCGCGACTTCGTCCGCTTAGTTTTATCACCCGCTTTGATTAAGTTACATGTTTGGTTACTACTTCGCACCTATTGGTAGTAGCGTGATGGTATATAGTCTATAGTCTTCCTCTATAAATTGACTAACCAACACAACATTTTCAAATTTGAACCAACCAAACAAACAAAATCTTCAGCTTTATATTTTTAGTATAGATTACAGTTTACTGCTATATCTCAGCATTTTATTTATACATATTTTGTGCAATCCTTTGGGAGGATATTCCTTTAGAACGTTGCTAAGTGTATACATGTTTATGCTCGTGACTGTACATAGTGTAACTGTCACATACATACCTATATTCACACAAGGATGCCTGCGTATAGTAAGTACCAAGCCATTAGTGAACACGTGACTTAGTTCACATACAACTGTTGAAGCGTTCAGGAGTATAGTGTCTGCCATGAGTCGTGAGCACAAACATTCATCATCATGTGCTTAGCCTTTTCCCAACTATGTTGAGGTCGACTTTCAGTCTAACCGGATGCAGATGAATACCAGTGTTTTACATGGAGCGGCTGCCTATCTGACCCCCACAACCCAGTTACTGGGCAACACGATATCTTTTGGTTAAACTGGTTGTCAGACTTCCTGGCTTCTGACTATCCGTAACGACTGTAAAAGATCTACGAATGACAGCCGGTACCAACGGCTTTACGTGCTTTCCAAGGCACGGGGGTGTCACACCACTAACTTCCAAACACCGGGCTGCTACTGAGCAAATCCTAATGGAAAAACCCAATAACACTTTTTGCCCGACTTTGGGAAAGTTAATTGTTGAGCAGTTTGATAGACTACGTCTTCTGCCGCGTTAAAACTGATTATGATTGTCAATGAGGTTCAAATGATGTATAAGACATGGGTACATGGATAAATCCACAAATAATCTAACAAGGTGTAACACAGTCGTTTCTAGAAACTCAGAACTAGTCAATTCAAGAACCGCACAGTCTGCAGAATCTATTAGAGGTGACATGAATGACACAATTTATATTCAGACTACAAAATACACACGATAGTGGAACGACTACGTTTGCTTTGTGCTCACAAACAAATGAGAACAGTTTCGGCTTTTGTACCGAGCAATGTAAACAGCGTCTACCTAGGGGTGAATTTTCGCGCTAGTAATTCTAGGTACTGAGGCTTGAAACTTAGTTAAACAAACAGTAGAAATGCATTACTGGTGAATTTTGATAGGTACAGTCGAATAAATTATTTGGTGTACAGGTAACTTGGAGAGGTAAATTTACATCAATACCGTTAAACAATAAACCTGTTGTGTTGTAGTTAACTGCCTCGTTAGACTAGTGGTCCAAAGCGGTAATGCAACGCTAAAAGAATTAGGTACGATTTCCAGGTCGAGCAAAAAGTGTTATTGGGTTTTTCTATTAAATTCTCAGTAGCAGGTCGGAGTTTGGATTTGTACTCGGTTAATGGCAATAGGCTCGCTCCCTATGGGACATGAAACCTAAACATGCCGGCGAACTGTTAGTGTACATTGGTGCACCTCTGCCTAACCTTTCGGGGAATACAAGCGTGATAGTATGTATGTAGGTTAAATAATGTCAAGGGGATTTTTGTCTGGATAACAAATACTTTGTTCGACTGTACTTTATTTAATGAAAACCCATTCATAGACAAATAGATCAGTCAAGTACTTATGTTCTCAGTTTAAATACAGACCAAACATTTTAAAAGTGAAAAGGGGCCCAGCATGTATAACGACGTATTCTCCAATCTCTCCTCACTTTATTACATGAACCAATAGAAGATATCAAAGGAGTCTTAATGATTCTCAGTTCAAAAACAGACATTAAAATGCACTTTAAAAATCTTCAAATTTAAAAAGCGAATAGATTTACAAGCCAGGAACGTTTTTAAAATCAAAACACGACCGTGTCTAGAATCGAAACATTCCTTTTTTAAAAGCTATTAAAGCAGCGATGCGCGTTTCCTTTACTTAGTAGCTCCATGTAAAAAGGCCCGCTCGCTATCCCGGCTTATTCCAGCCAGGGCTTTAAGCCGTCTCAAAATGCAGATTATCCTACTAATATTATGGAAGTCCCACGTAAACTCAGATGCGACTCACAGATTCTACTTCAACACACTTTTATATTACCCACTTTGATTTGCCGAAGTATTCTTAATTTGTATGGATGGTTACGATTGAGTGTTGGTCAGTGGTAAGGGTCTCGAGTTGAATTGGGTTCGAACAGTCGAATTTTATTACCATTGTAATGCAGTGCTATTTGGTACGAATGTCTCTCGGTGAATTTAGACAAAGTAAGCTTGAAGTGAGCTAACATTTGTCAATTCCGGTCACTTCATATAAATTTAACGAGAGAGGATGATTTTCACGCAATAGACCAGCAGACTGCCTCGTTAGCCTAGCGGTTCTAAGCGCGACTGCTACGCTACAGGTCTTGGGTTCGATTCCCAGGTCGAGCAAAAAGTGTTATTGGGTTTTTCTATCTCAGTAGCAGCTCGGAGATTGGATATGTGCCCGGTTAATGGCAATAGGCTCGCCCCCTATTATAGTCGACCAAAACATACCGGCGAACTGTGGGTGCACATTGGTACACCTCTGCCTAAACCCTTCGGGGAATACAGGTGTGATGGTATGTTAGACCAGCAGATGATAACATGATTAAACTGTATTTCTGAAGGAATACGGCACATGTCTTAATTTTTGTGTCTAAACACAACAATTGAGAGATATGATGAGAGACACAGAGTAGAGACAAAACAGTTTTTCTTTCTTTCTTTTTTTCCCAACAGTGGGAACGTAGCAACCTTATCCTATCCTACTACAATTACAAAACGTGAAAGTTTGTTAAGATGGGTCAACGGATAGATGAATAAATATTTGTTACTCTGTAATGCTTAAACGGTTGTACGGAACCAGCTGTGGCTTAATATTCATTTAGGTAACACAAAAGCAGTTTTCTTATTCCGTTTTTGAGTTTCCATAAAGTAATTTAGGACTAGGTATTTAATAGTTACCATACAGATCAAGGATGTTTCAATTAGATGGGCGTAACCCGAGAAATTGTAGCTTCGTAATTATCGAAGTGGGAAAATGTACCTACCGTGAATATAAATTAGGTGGTGTTTAGAATAATCAATGTTTACGGTGCACTGAAATACAGATTCGACTAAGCTCAGCTTTTAGTAAATGTTTCTTTTAGGACCGCTTTTGCCAGTCATATCTTACTTAGGTTAGTTGCTGACATGTACCCATTATGTACGACATACATTGACCTTGGTTTTGCCAGATCGAGCCAACTCACAATCATTTATACAAATAAATATAAAAATTCTCTTTTTTTTTAATGTCAAAATAAAGGTTTTCTTATTAGATAAGGTTTTTTTTTTATGAACGTTCACACAGTATATTTCCCAAAAAAATATTTTTAAAATATTAGTCGTTATGTCTGTTTGCTCCGGCAAATCTCCGAAACGACTGGACCGACTTAACTTCAGTCTTGAAAGTCGGTGGCAATACAAATCAACAAACAGAACCATAGCCGCCGATTTCCACAACTAAAATTATTTTCACTTTAAAGTTTTTGAGAGCGTTTTTTTTTCTTTCTTTGTATAATATTAATGCTGGAAGTCGATCTTAGGCTGACACGCAACATAGAATAGAATAAACATAATAAAAGAAATGCCGCAACACAGAATCTTGTACAATCGATGATAGCCCGAAATAATACAAGGGAGGAAGGTCTCTGTGAAAATTCCAAGGGCGGTTAGTCCACAGACAAGAAATAAACAATTTTCCCTAACAATAAAGACATGCCGCACTGTTTAATAAACGTTCTCTTACATAATATGCAGCACTAGCTTATGCCCGCGACTTCGCCCGCGTACTTTTCTTTACTCGCGTTAAATTACGTCTTTCCATTTTGGCGCTGCCGTGAGGCAGACAATTATGTTGTTTTCTTATCTTTTTGTTTTTTATTGAATAGCCTTTTTATTATTATTGTTGTGTGCACATGGTCTGTTTTAAAAGCAGTTTTTTTTTCTTTCATTAATTCTTGCTTTTTTCTTTCCTTCCTTCTTCCTTTCTTTCCTTCTTTCTTTCTTTCTTTCTTTCTTTCTTTTTTTCTTTCTTTCTTTTTTTCTTTCTTTCTTTCCTTCTTTCTTTCTTTCTTTTATCACGGCTCCACTCTCGTGTGTCGTAGCGTGATGTTATATAAACTATGCAATTCCTCATAAATCTGGCTATTGTAAACAATAAGATATTTTCCAATTCGACTGGTAGTTCCAGAGATTAGCGCGTTTTAACAGACAAACAAAAAACTCTTCAGCTTTATTATAAAACTATATAGATATTGGTGTGGATATTATGTTTCTTGGAAAACTAAAAGGTTTAGGCGAAATTAGAATGGAAATAGAAAAGGCTGCTCCACTATTTTGCTGGCGCATTTGCTTCTCGCTCGCACCTATTGATTGTGAGTGAACGGTGAATAAGAGGGGCTCCATTTTTTAAGTAAATGGATGGATTTATGATTTAAAAGGAGGTAAAGGTAGGGATGCCACTGAGAATTTCGAGATGTAAAAACAAAATATATTTGTTAGAAATGATAATGTGCCCTGAAAAGTCGATTTTCATTACGTACAATGGAGTACCTAAATTTAAAAGTTTGTGTGGATGGATAAATTGAATGTTTGTTACTTATTCACGCTTAGTTAGCTGAGCGTAATTAGCTAAAATTTGGCACGCAATATAGATATTGATCTAGGTTAACATATAGCGTGCATTGCCTCGTTAGCCTAGTGGTCCTAAGCGCGACTGCTACGCTAGAGGTCTTAGGTCTGATTCCCAGGTCAAGCAAAGTGTTATTGGGTTTCTCTTTGAAATTCTCAGTAGCAGCTCGCAGTTAGGATTTGTGCCCGGTTAATGGCAATAGGCTCGCTCATGGAACATATCGGCGAACTGTGGGTGTACACTGGTACATCTCTGCCTAACCCTTCAGGGAATACAGGCGTGATGGTATAACATATAGAATTTTTCTGTTTTTGTTTAGCCGTGGGATAATTAAGGACATTCACAGACGAAGCCCTTGTTGATATTTTAAAGGATCACCCAAAATATGGCTGCAAATGTAAGATTCTTTGCTGTACCTTTTCAAATCCCCTCTTACAAGTAAATTGCAATTACCGTAATTAAAAACGTTTAAAATCTAGTCACAAACTTATCTCAGTGACAATACATCTCAAGGACATATCAAAAATGTACGTCAAATAGTTATTTTCGACAAAGATTAGATACGGGAATATAGCAATTATTCCCATATATTTAAGAACTTTTCAAGAAATGTTCGGCCTAGCTACTCAATCACGCATAAAAAAAATCAAGGGCGACAATGGGGTACCTGCAACCCTACCATTTGTTATGCACTGAAGTGTAACGATTCCATTACGACCAAGATCGGATATTTTTCTACCAAGGGTTGGCATCAACTGGCTTTAAATTATGAAATCTATAATTTATTATAAGGTAATTTTTATCTTATCAACTTACCCGATGTGGCAGATTGAAACGTTACATTTACTTCTAGGGCCTAAACTTTATGATCTGGATTTTATGTTCTATAAAAATATCTGTTTTATAAACGACTAGTTACATACCCCGTGGTGTCGCCCGCGTGGAGTTACGCCTTTGGTTACTGCTCCACTCCCGTTGCTCGTAGCATTATGTTCTATACGTATAAACCTTCCTTGGACTTCTATAAATATTTTAAAAACAAAATTAGGCAAATCGGTTCAGCCGTTATCGAGTTTTAGCGAGACTAACGAACAGCAATATTCATTTTTATATGTATAGATTAGCTTTTCATCCCGACTTCGTCTGCGTAAATATATTTTATTTATTATCGCGTATGCAAACCATGGCCGCGGAAAAAAAGTAGCCTACATTTTTTAGGGTATAAATTTATCCTATACCAAATTTCACCAGAATCTGTTCAGTGGTTTAGTCATGAAAGTGTAACAGATAGACATAATTATTTTCGAATTTATCATAATAATATTACTAGCTATATGTATCTCCCGCGGTGTCGTCTGCGTTCAGTTTCGTCTTTGGTTACTGCTCCGCTCCCGATAGTCATAGCGTGATGTTCTATGCGTATAAACCTTCCCCTAGAATCTCTCTATATATTGATGAAACCCGTAGGTCAAAAATCGCAACATTTTATTTACGATTAATTATGAATTATTGTTATCTTAAACCTACATTATTTGTGTAATTATTAATATTAATTATAGTTTACTGTAAACGAGCCTAAAATTTAACCTATAGGTAATAGAAACTAAATATTAATTACCTAATATTACTTTAACGAAGAGAAGGCTAATAAACCGATTCATAAAATATTCCACCCATTACGTGGGCATTGTTAGTTATAACAATACACATTATTGTCTAAATCCATTCAAACCAATACCGCACAATTAACCGAATCGTTTACGATTTTAATGAAGTCTTCCGAAACACCGGAATTTATCGGAAATGAGAGGGCGTTATAACGGTTTTTGGCATAATATTAAACTTTAGACGGTTTTAATGTGCAATTTAACTTTTTCAAAGTGCCGAAGAGCTTAGCAAAGGAGGATTTATATCATTACTTCTGTCTTCCAATGATAAAATGGATCGACTTTCAATGTGTGAGTTTTGCAATGATAGGCACTTTTGTTAGTTTACGTGTGAGTTCGAATTTCAAACGTTTGAATAGACTTTGATTTTGGAACTAGGGTATTGTTCAATTCGATTGCAGTTGTTTTTTTAACCCCCGACGCAAAAACGACGGGGTGTTATAAGTTTGACGTGTCTGTGTGTGTGTGTCTGTGGCATCGTAGCTCCCGGACACATGAACCGATTTTGATTTTATTTTTTTTGTTTGAAAGGTGAATTAGTCGGGTGCGTTCTTAGCTATGTTTGATAGAATTTGGTTGAGTGGTTTTAAATTTATCAACTCTTTTGTTAGCTGCGGTAGGGATTTTCATTCTCCTGTCGGGGGTTACGTAAAATTTTTAATTATGTGTGTTTATAGTAGTATGAATGGCAAATAGTAAAGACAATAACAAGCAAGTATTTATATCATAGTAAGGCAGTTAAAGTCTATTTTTATACCTTTAATATCCAATTCCCCATGTCCTTTATGAAATTGCCAATCCGCTTTGCAAGCGTTGTAATCAATGCTCTTGACTTCTCTATGTGAAAGAGGTCTTTATATAACATACCATCACGCCTGTATTCCCTGAAGGGTTAGGCAGAGGTGTGCCAGTGTACACCCACAGTTCACCGGTATGTTTAGCTCTCATGTAATAGGGGGCGAGCCTATTGCCATTAACCGGGCACAAATCCTAACTCCGAGCTGCTACTGAGAACAATAACACTTTGCTCGACCTGGAAATCGAACCTAAGACCTCTAGCAGTCGTGCTTAGAACCACTAGACAAACGAGGCAGCACAACTAAACTATAAAACATGAAACATACTCACAACTAACGGTCAGTCGTCCAATCTAGCATAAACCTCTAAACTCAATCCAGTCTTTATTACCCGGTTCTCCCCAATCTGTCCCTCAAGACGTATGACCGCATTTTTTCCCGAAAATATTTCGAGATAAGACAAGATGATCCTAAAATATACATTACATGCTCCCGTGACCGTGTACCGAAAGCGAATTCTACCCTATTCATACGTATTTAAAATTTGCACGCTTAGGATCATTTTTTCCTTCATATCCTATACGATTGTGAGCCAAAGATTACACCGAGATCGAGATAGGTCCCTTAATATTTTATGAAGAAATATTGGGGTTGGTGTGTGGTACAAGGTGTATGAGTTAACGTTTTTTTTTGTTCAATTTCAAATTCATATTAATTTATTGTAGTTGTGATGTATTGTGTTTTACCGACAAATTTTCCCAATGCACTCTTCTTAAAATTAAAATGCTTAGATTAAATGGGATAGTTAGATTTAACTTTAATAACAATTTATATTTTTACAATTAAATTTTTGTCAAGAGGCATTTGCCCTACATAATTAGAAAGCACGGTAATTAATCACTACGCTAGCTCAAGACTTGAAATTCGAGGTTTCCTCACGATATTTCTTACACTATCAGTGATGTCCAAAATAAACTTGGAAAGCACATGAAAATTAAAAAAGTCACACTACTTTCCCAGTTCAGAAAGTCAAGGTTAAAGAATTTATTTCAATTAGACCGTATATAGGGACTTTTGAATTGGTCAGTTATTCAGAAAGTTGAAGATAGTTGCTCATGCATGGCTCGCAAAGCTACAACCTCATGCTTAAGAGTCAGACGCCTTAAACACTGGCCCTCACGATACTTCAAGATAATTAATATTCCTAATGGAGCCTGTATTTTAAGGTCAATTTTATATTGTAACTTTTTAAATCGATAAAACGCTTCCAGCAACAATGGCCTATTAACTTCGAAGTTTGTAGGGTCTGGTCATTAGTGTGCCGTAAAACTTTCAAAGAACTTTTTTATTTTCAGCTGAAATGTGGAGTATAATTAGGTACATTTTGTTTTTAATTTACATCGTTATTATGCTACTATCTTCAACATAATTTCATTTTTAATGTTTAAAATTGTTGAACTTTGGGCACCAAGGTTAATGTTAGATTCGGTTTCAAATAAGTGTAATTTAAAGGTAACACAAGAGCTGATAACTTTGAAGCCGCTGAACAAATTTCTAGCTGACTCACACTCCTGACTAATTCACCTTTCAAACAAAAAAAAACAAAATCAAAATCGGTTCATGCGTTCAGGAGCTACGATGCCACAGAAAGACACACAGACACATCAAACTTATAACACCCCGTCGTTAATGTGTCGGGGGTTAAACATATTAAAAAGACGCCATTTTGCAGACAAGCTCAAATTATATTTTGATAAAAAATAATGAAAGTGCCAGGTGACACATAACAGATGAAACTTGAGAAGTAAATGTTGTGTGTCTGATAGTCTTCCCCCCACGTTCTCAATATTATAATTATTACTATTACTGTGAGTTTGCTTAATACTTTCTAAACGGTAAATGTGCAAGAGCTACAATGTCATAAATCAAAAAAAAAATATCGAGATAAATTAATGATCACGTCAGCCGCATGCACAGTGACCACTAGGCAATGGATGCGATGACCTAGAGGCGAACTGATTCGAGGTGGTGCAACAAAAAATACCTGGAAGGACTAGAGTTACTAGTGTAATTCTCTTGGTTCGGGAAGCCAGTAAAGCCTTTGGTTCTGAGCGTGATCTCTTTTCGGCCTTTTGGTAAAGGCCCTCTTTACCCTTTTTTTTTTTTTTTTTTGGTTGGGAAATCATCAAATAACTTCTCCCGCCCTGGGCGGGGCGGGAGGGAGTGTCAGACTTTTACTGACTAAAACCCACCCATGTTCCTTCTTGTGCCCTTTGCGTTCCGGGGGCGCGGTATCTCTTGCGAACAACCCGCAGCCCCGGCACCCTCTTTACCCTGCAGTGGGACATAACAGACCAGTTAAAAAATAACAAAAATACAAGAACTATTTCCTCACCCGCGCAATCTTGTAACTTAAATTTCCACATTCGTTATCCCCGAGCGATGTCCACTGATTGAACTTAATAAATAGATATCCAAGAGTAAATACGTGCTCTGCTCTTATTTACGATAAAAACGTGGACAATGAAATTACCGGCCAGCTTTGTTAGCTCTGTTTTAGGCAGAAAATGTTCGGCTCGGCTCTGCTTATTGTTTAATTATTGACATTGAGCGTATTTTGTTTTGTTAACTGCTCCGTTCGTCTTACCACAAACATGACTGCTGAGCTTGCAGATCTTTGGTTTGATTGCCAAGTCGGACAACGTGTTATTGGGTTTTTTCACTAGGAAGTCCTCAGTAGCAGCCCGGAATTTGGAAGTTGCTAGTGTGACCCTCGTGCTTCGGAAAGCAAGTTAAAGCTTTTGGTTCTGAGCCTGATCTCTTCTCGGTTGAGTCAGATTGATATCTCATCGGAATAATGAGAGTGACGCAAGACGGAATAATGTACTTGTCTTTGAGCACGCACTTGTACACTATAATCCGATGTACCTACTTGGCTAGTCTCCATTGAGATTGGTTATTATGACCGAAATTCTGTCAGGCAAACATTATTTCGTCACTCCATATGGCAAGTTGTCATTTGTTTTTTTTCTGCTATTTATCCTGCGTGCAAATTAAATTAAGTTTTAATGCTATATGAATACGGCTAAATTTTGTTTAAGAGCAGGTAAGAATATCGTTTTCTAATTAGCGTCAAAGTATTGACATTTACAAGAAAACAGAGAAAGGGAAATTCTTCTACTGGAAGTAATTGAAATGGAATCTTTCCTTAGAATTTTGTAGAGAAGGGTGGAAAAAGAAAACGATTTATTCCAGGAAACGTCGACTTATTCTGAAATGATGGAGGGAAACTGAGTACGTTACCTCCTTCTTTGATAAACAATATTATTAATAGGAATTAGTAAGGCAAGTAATTTAATTTTAATAGGAGTAGAGCTCTTTGTCAAGGACCTCGTCCGGGGAAGTACTACAACCATACCTATTTCTGCCGCAAAGCATTATTGCTGTATTCAGATTTGAAGGGTATGGATGCCGGTGTAATTACAGGCATATGAGACATTTCAACTTTGTCTCTGGAATGGCAGCGCCTATCAAGGGCCTTTGGTATTGCAGATGACTATAGGCAGCGGTGACCGCTTAACATCAGATGGCTCGTCGGCTTGTTTGCCATCCAATGATATTTAAAAAAGTAATATTATTATTAAAACAGGATTGTAAGGCTTTGGGAAAAGGTGTAAAATTAGTACAAATTATCTACCTCGACTTGAATTAACTGCCTCGGTAGCCTAGTGGTCCTAAGCGCAACTGCTACGCTAGAGGTCTTGGGTTCGATTCCCAGGTCGAGCAAAAAGTGTTATTGGGTTTTTCTATGAAATTCTCAGTAGCAGCTCGGAGTTAGGATTTGTGCCCGGTTAATGGCAATAGGCTCGCTCCTTATTACAAGGGACCTAAACATACCGGTGAACTGTGGGTGTACATTGTTACACCTCTGCCTAACCCTTCGGGGAATACAGGCGTGATGGTATGTTATGTAAATTATCTATATAAATATAACAGACCTGTGACTAACAAGCGAAATAGTATGTATTTGTTTTAGAGTGCGAAATAAGAAAAATGTATTTCTAAAAATTACTTTGAATTTTTTTATTTCACACCTAAATCTATTGTCTGCTGTCGTTTTTCTCAGAACAATCTCATGACATAACATACCATCACGCCTGTATTCTTCGAAGGGTTAGGCAGAGGTGTACCAATGTACACCCACAGTTCGCCGGCATGTTTTAGGTCCCATGTAATAGGGGGCGAGCCTATTGCCATTAACCGGGCACAAATTCTAACTCCGAGGTGCTACTGAGAAATTCCTAATGGAAAAACCCAATAACACTTTGCTCGACCTGGGAATCGAACCCAGGACCCCATGCTCATCAGTCGCGCTTGCGACCACGAGACCAACGGGGCGGGGGAAAACAATCTCATTGTTTCAATAAAAACTAAAATATTTTGAGTTGTTCGACTAGATTTGATGTTAACCGTTATAAATATGGCGCTGCTACCGTTTATATACTTATGAGAGGCAGATATATAATATTATTATGTCTCAATAGGCCGGTGTCACATATGATACTATCTGGTGTCAAATAGGACAGTTTCTCTCATCGGAACAAACCCACACATTGTTATAAGTTCGAACCGAACATTGAGCACGACCTTCGACACTTTGTTACGGCTTGATTTTACAAACCAACGATCGAATTTATGCAACACTAGTTTACGCTCACGACTTCGTCCGCGTGGCTTATTTCACCCCCGTTAAGTTACGTCTTTGGTTATCGCTCCGCTCCCGTAAGTCGCACTATCACGCCTATATTCCCCGAAGTGTTAGGCAGAGGTGTAGCAATGTAAACCCGATTCGCCGGTATGTTTCGGTCCCATGTAATAGAAAAACCCAATAACACTTTTTGCTCGACCTGGGAATCGAACCAAAGACTTCTAGCGTAGCAGTCGCGTTTAGAACCACTAGGCTAGCGAGGCAGTTAATAAACTATCTTGTGATTATTTATGAATAAGCTCAATACTTCAAAATACCTTTATCAAAAACGAAACTATCAAATTTATATTTCTTTTAATAGACATACCAAATTTTTCCGTAAATTACTTCCGTTATTTATTATTTAAAACAATTACTTTAAATGCTGCTTTGAATTTTTTTGTTTGTTGTTTTAACATTTATGTAAACAAACAATATATTTCACCCTCAACGTAAATTTTATTCCGGAAGAGCCTCTGTCCGGTGAAATGAAGGAGTATTTTATTTTCTTTTCCCCTCACAAAGAGGGAATCCAAAGAATCGGATCTTTGAGGGATTGCTCTTTACTACACTAACACTGATAGCTTTCTTATTATAACATAAAAGAAAAAACAATAACCCATTTTAACTCGAATGAGCACGAAACTACAAGAAGCAGCCCCTTTTCCGAGATCATACGGAATTTCTTGTAACAAGTAAACATGCTCCCAGTTTTGATACGGAACTGGGAGAGCTTTGTCAATAATTTTGTAAATATTTAATCCGTTTAACGTCGTGTGGGTCTTTGTGAATTATTTATTGTGAATCTGGCCGTAAAGGAACATGACTGTACTAAAAAAATATAACGTGTAAAGGGGACATGGTATTAAAAATTTTTACCGTGGATTTGTTATGTGATTCTGTACACTCCAAAACAAAACATCAATTTAAAATGAAATTGTCGGTCTGTCTGTTTGTTCGGGCTAATCTTCGAAGTGGCTAGACTGATTTTGACAGAACTTCCATTAACAGGTAGCTGATATAAGGAGTAACTTAGCTTAGGCATTTTACTTTTATTTCAAAAGAAAGAATTAGGGTATCGCGCAAAAAAAGACTACCATTACTTTTCTAGAATTCAGCGAACTTTTGGTACAGTAGCCGCCACGACTCGTGAGCACAAACGTCAAGTATTTTTTTGGGTTTTTTCGGGCGCCAACGATGCACGCGATTTTTTAGACAGACCAATCGCGTGCAGCGCCGGCGACTCGTAGCGGCTACTCTAACTTAGGTTACTTTTATCATAGAAAAAGAATTAGGGTTCCGCACAAAAAATAAATTCTATTACTTTTCTAGAATTCAGTGAACTTTTGGTTAAATCCTACACAAGCAGAGTCACAGGTAACAGTCGAGACGTTAATAATAAACGTAACCTTATCAGAGCCCCCGAGTCTCATACGATACCTACCATAGACAGTTGAACCAGAATCATTGATGTCGGTAATAATGGCGGCCCCAGAGCTACAGACAAAATTAATGGTACATTCGATTCCACTAAAAGTATAATACGTTAACTTAATGTCACGGCAATTTGGGGAATCAGACATTTTCGTGGATTTCTACGCGGCCAGGCCGTGGCCTCGATTGTGGACTTGTCAGTTGCTTTTGTAATTATTTGGTGTTTGTAAGTAGGTTTAATATCATGTTCTGGTATATTTATGGTATTGGACTATAGGTGTATTTATTGTTCATAATATTTGTACAGTTCGGGATGGACATTAATAATATGTTAATAAAAAACTTGATTAATTTTTGTTGAACTGCCTGGGTAGCGAGGTAAGGTAAAGGTCGAGTAAAAAGTGTTATTGGGTTTTTCTATGAAATTCTCAGTAGCAGCTCGGAGTTAGGATTTGTGCCCGGTTAATGGCAATAGGCTCGTCCCCTATTACATGGGACCTAAATATACCGGCGAACTGTGAGTGGACATTGGTACATCTCTGCCTAACCTTTCGGGGATTAAAGGCGTGATGGTATGATGGTATGATTTTTTTTTTTGAAATTGGTGGAAATAAAAAACTCATGGTCCTCCGCTTGAACTCTATCCGATCGTGTCATATTCCCATCTCATCGGACTATGAGATTAAGGAAAGAGGGAATGCTCCTGAGTTTGTGCACACACTTATGCACTATTATACCTTCTACGTACTTGGTTAAGCTATATTGACTGGCCACCACGACCGAAATTCGGTCAGCAGAATTACTATTAGTAAACACACAGCTCCAATGAAAATAAATCCTCAAAAATTGATTCTGTTTGTTTGTTTTACAGAATTCATATAAAAACTGTCCTGCGTTAACCGCTGCAGGTAAAACTTGCAAAAAATGTTAACGAAATTTTTTTATCAATCACTACTACGAGTGAAAATGAAAATGGAAAATTCATGTTTGCTTTGACAAATAGGTAACGCCCGCATGACTCAGCGATTATGGTTTTACGAAACAGCTGCATTGAAACAGTATTTTCTATTTCAAGGCGTATTTGTTTTGCCGGAAATCATTGGATGCGGGTTGCGCAGGACTGGCTTTTGTATCTTTAGGAGAAACCTACGTCCAGCAGTGGACATCGATCGGCTGATATGCTGATGATTTGTTTGGCAAATATAATCTGATTATAATTGTGTTGCGTCTCACCAGCTTCATACACAGTGACCGCTGGGCCCACGCAATGGGTGCCTGAAGGTAGACGCCGTACCACGAGGACTGGATGAGCAGATCTTTCAAATGGGACCAGCTGTTCCTGAGATTAGCGCGTTCAAACTAACTCTTCAGCTCTATAATATTAATATAGATATACATTAATAACTAATAGGTGTTTATTGAGTTGTATTTTGGATGGATGGAGAGGAAGACGGAGGCCAAAGAAAAGATGGATAGATTGTGTGAAGAATGATATGAAAGAGAATAGTCAGTGATATTATGGCAGTTCACAGGACGGAATCGAAGAAGAAACAGTGTGGCGCCGAACCTAAGTAACATGGGATAAGAGCAAGAAGATAATAAGGTGTTTATTGTGTTACGTGAGTATGCTATGGTTAGGAAATTTTAACATGCACGCGAAAATGCAAACAATTAATGGACTAAATAAAAATTGATCTTTGTCGAAATGGAAAACAATTGTCGACAAGTTATTTCTCGAATTCATAGGTAATCGTTCGCGTGACAATGAACAAAGATTAAATAAAATAATTATTTATTATTGTATATTCGTTCATTCAAAATTATTACGCTACGTAATTATTCTGATGATACCATAAGATAGGGGCGATGAAATGGTGCAGCCGTTTTACGGCTTGGCATTTAATTTTGAGCTTTATAGTGTGATTAATAACATTGAATATCGGTTGGTGGTTTGTTTAAAGCATTTTTGTTGAGTCATTTTATTGAAGGACAGTTTTGAGGCCATGATTTCTGCTACATTTTGTTGATAACGCGACAAACTTTGATATAATTTAGTATTGTATCGTATGGAATATTTTATATCGGAAATCCACCAGGCAGCAATGGCGGACCACCTGACATCTCGCCATCAGACATCATCATCTACTTAGCCTTTTCCCAACTATGTTGTGGTCGACTGGAACCGGATGCACCTGAATATCAGTGTTTTACATGGAGCGACTGCCTATCTGACCTCCACAACCCAGTTATTGGGCAACACGATAACTCTTAGTAAGACTAGTTGTCAGACTTTCTGGCTTTTGACTATCTGTAATGACTGTCAAAGATCTACGAATGACAGCCGGGACCAACGGATTTACTTGCTTTCCGAGACACGGGGGTCACACCACCAACTTGCATACTCCGGGCAACGACTGAGAAATTCGTAATGGAAAAACCTAATAACACTTTTTGACCGACCCGGGAATCGAACTCAGGACCCCGTGCTCATCAGTTGCGCTTGCGATCAGGAGACCAACGGGACAGTCTTTTTAGTTTGTTTTGTCTTTTTACACCCTGTATATTCATTCTCAACTCTCAGTAATATAAGGATTATGTAAGTGTAGTCATAAGCGCGACTGCTACGCTAGAGATCTTAGGTTCGATTCCCAGGTCGAGCAAAAAGTGTTATTGGGTTTTTCTATTAAATTCTCAGTAGCAGCTCGGAGTTAGGATTTGTGACCGGGTAATGGGACCTAAAAACATACCGGCGAACTGTGACTGTATCTACATTGGTCACACCTCTGCCTTACCCTTCGGAAAAAACAGGCGTGATAGTATAGTATACAACCAACGTACGTGAAGCTCCACTAGAATCATCCCGATTCATTACGCGGCGGAAAACCGAAGCGGTTATATCCGGTTACAAATAATGCAGGGTACAGAAGGCTTCATACAATAAGCGGAAGCAAACACACGCACACATAGACGCGACGTATGCTCAGCAACAAAACTCTATTACTACTCCAAGTTTTTTAGTAAACAAAACATTTTTTATAAAAATATATTGGAAGATATGTAAGAAGTTTCGTATAATTTTCTGTCAAATTTGATAATGTCGAAAAGTGAAAATGTTTATTGATCTTTGTTGTTGACTGTACCGATTGCTGATCTCAAACGATACCTATATATAGCAAGTCGTTTGCGATTGCACCTGCAACAGTTGTGTGAATGTGTGTGTGCGCTTAAACTTGTTTCATGAATCTGAACTAAGGGTCAATTCTATTAACTTTTAGGAACGATTGCAATACGGTCTCAGTCACAATCCTAACGAATAATATTAGGAATGCGAAATTAACAAAATGCGAAATTTTTACCTTTTCACGCCTAAACCACTGAACCGATCATCCCAAAATTTTACATATATGTAGTCAGGTGTACAGAAACGGTCATAGGGTACCTTTCATCGCGAAAAAAAATACTGTTCCCAACACCCACAGTTCGCCGGTATGTTTAGGCCCCATGTAATAGGGGGCGAGCCTATTGCCATCAACCGAGCACAAATCCTAATTCCGAGCTGCTACTGGGAATTTCATAGAAAAACGCAATAGCACTTTTTGCTCGACCTGGGAATCGAACCCAAGACCCCATCGAACCCATCGCCTATCAGTCGCGCTTAGGACCACTAGACCAACGAGGCAGTCCATACGTACATATATATATATAATAGGTAAACACATTGGTACACCTCTGCCTAACCCTTCGGGGAATATACGCATGATGGAATTGTCTATATGAATGATAGTGAAACATCATTTATTTACATTGATAACTATATAAAAAAAAAATTGAATGAATTCATGCAATTCACGCAGGAATCATTAATTTTAATTTAACTTCAGAACTAAATATATTAACTATAATCGACCTAAAAACTTTTTTCCAATAGTGTGTTTAAAAACCATTAATTCGTTAGTATCGATATTGAATGGGTATTTCAAAAAGTATCGATACAAAAGTAATGAAATCGATTCCATTGTTCTTCACTTTTGAATTCAGTTTTATCTTATCGATTACAACTTCGGATTCAAAATGGCTGTCTAGTGCGAATTGAACATTTTAAACATTGATGAAATGGAACAGAAAATGCATTGCTTATTTCTTCATTATTTTTCTTTATCCAAACTTTATGAGGAGAAATACTTTGTATTTTTGTTTTGTAATGGATAAACTCAAAAGATAGTGAACCGATTTTAAAAAGACTTTCACCAATGTACAGCTTCATTATCAGAGAGTAACGTAGGTTATATATACTTTTTTTTTTTATTGGGGTCCGTTGTTTCATGTTACTATTCATCTTCATTATTTTAACATATACAGGGTTATTTGTAAAACAATGACAACCTTGCAGGACTGTATTACTATCATCTTAAACAACAACTTTTGTTCTATAATTTTTTACAGAATCAAGCAACGCAAGCGCATTGAAGTGAATGACCGACTGAAGGATTTCCGTAAAATTGTAAATAGGTCAAGTACAAACACCCCCGCCGCCCTAACCCTGCTCCCCTCGCTATTTTATTATCGCTTTCGTTTGCTTCGCATAGACTTAGTAACATTTAGAGCGTTCAATTTAAATGTTTTTATTTTTGTATGAAAATCTGATAAATTTTTAAAATGTCATAGAACAAAAGTTGTTGATTATGATGTTAGTAACATAGTCCTGAGAGGTTGTCATTGTTTTACAAATAACCCTGTAGAAGGGGCAAGAATAATGTAACCAGGATTTTGTAAAAACTTAATTGAAAAGAGTGTCCGTGGACTTTCTTGTTTGTTTCTTTCCATAGAGGTACCTTCCTTTCTTTTTTAAAAAAATGGGAAATCATCAAATGACTTCTTCCGCTCTGGATGGAGTGGAAGGGAGTGGCAGACTTATTGACTAAAACCCATCCATGTTCCTCATAATGCCCTTTGCGATCCAGGGCCGCGGTGACTCTTTCGAACAAATTTTGCAACCCTGGATAGAGACCTACCTATTTTTTGGAACGAGCAACTAGCTTAACTTTATGACGACAGAAATAACTGTGTAGATAGTAGCCGCCACGAGTCGTGATCACAAATATCGAGTTAATTTTAGAGCGCCGACACTGCACACGTTTGGTTAGTCAGTCGGCACCCCAAAAAACCTAGAGAGGTACCCAAAAATTAACTTGACGTCTGTGCTCACGACTCGCGGCGGCTACTATATTGAGTTAACATAAAATTTAACCACGAGTCTGGCACCATCAATACCGTCCATCAATTCCTGAAGCGTGCAGGCAACCATTGTCTGAGAAACAGTGCCGCATTTACACTCCTAGCTGAAATTGTCTATAAATCTTCACCTGAACAGGTTTTCCTTGCTTCGGCCAACTGTTATTAATGTATCTGCAGCGTTATTCTGTGGAAATGACGACATGATTGGCGCAGTAGCTGAGAGATCGGCTGCTGGCCTGCGTGTCGCGGGTTCATAATTTACAAGGGATATATTTTAAGGGAGTGTAGTGCTTATGAAAATAAACCGCTTTCAATATATAATCATATAAAAAATTGCAAAAAAAAAATCAGCTGTTCCATACATTTTTTTTTTGGGGGGGTGGGAAATCATCAAATAACTTCTCCCGCCCTGGGCGGGGCGGGAGGGAGTGTCAGACTTTTACTGGCTAAAACCCACACATGTTCCTTCTTGTGCCCTTTGCGTTCCGGGGGCGCGGTATCTCTTACGAACAACCCGCAGCCCCGGCAGGCATCGGCCCTCAGTGGCCCCTTTCCTTTGCTGACATCTCTTTGAGGCGCGCGTGGAACACGAACGCGCCGTCGACACAGCTGTTCCATACATGTTGTCAAGCTATGCGAACATAAATGTATGGAGCAGTTGATTTTGATTTTCGATTTAACGGTTCGTACTATAGTAAAAGTTGTTTATTTCCATGAGTACTGCACTCCCTTAAAGAAAGTCCCTCGTTTACCCTAACACCCTGTACCTATATAATAAATATTGTATGACCTATAAATAGAGTAACTGCCTCATTAGCCTAGCGGTCCTAAGCGCGACTGCTACGCTAGAGGTCTTGGGTTCGATTTCCAGGTCGAGCAAAAAGTGTTATTGGGTTTTTCTATGAAATTCTCAGTAGCAGCTCGGAGTTAGGATTTGTGCCCAGTTGATGGTGATACGCTCGCCCTCTATTACATATGACCTAAACATACCGGCAAACTGTGGGTGTACATTGATACACCTCTGCCTAACCCTTCGTGGAAAACAGGCGTGATAGTATGTTACAGATAAAGTTGTAACTTTTAAATGTTTGTAAGGCGCACCCACGATACAGGAGAAATTCCAAGAGTGGCGCATTGTTTAAAAAAAAATTAAAAAATCTCCCTCCTCCAATTCAGGTGAAGTGATCTTGACCTTGAATTTGGGTGAAGTGGACTATTATCCCAACTGATGCTGATTTGATTTATAAGACTTGGAAACAATAAATTAGACGAGAAAAGGTTAGGCAGCCATCCGATAGCATAGAAACTCACTGGCACGTTATTATCTAAGTACTAATATGTTTGTAGGTAGGTACAGCCGGTCTACTCTGTGATCTCTCACTGAACTAAGGGTAAGCGAGCTCGATCTTGGTGACCTTGGTGATCTTTCATGCTTTTTGGATTGTCAGCTCACTTCACCTATAATTACCGAGGGTAAGTTTTACTGAATGGAATGGGTGATGCCATAAAGTACCAGCCAGAGCATCAATCACCATACTTGTTCGAGGCCGGTTGGCGATTTCAGTCTACTATTAATTTTAAGTCCAGATGTCTGATGTGATTTTTTGTCGAGAAATCCTTGTAGATTCCCTTCATCTGGATAAAACGGACGGTTATGTCGGGCCGAGTAAAACCCCACGGTTCCTTCTACCATCTTGAGTCAGGAGCCCAATATATACTTGGCTTATGATCTACGCTCCCTATCGGTAAGCTCAACATCGTCATATCACCTGAACGGTGTCCACTGCTATACATAGGCCTTCCCTAAAGATGGTCACAATGACCGGTCTTTTCTTTTTAGTGGGGAAATCCTCTTGGAAATCCTCCGCCTCGGGGAACGCGGAGCGGTATCAACTCAAACCCCAAGGTGTTGAAACTACCACTGGCCGGGGTACGGGTTATAGCTCTGAGCATTCTTCCGCACCCCGGCAGGTGATAATGACCGGTCCTAGTAAGCTCACATCACAATACAGCAAAGTTTCAACGGAATAACACTGCAAATATGTAGCGCGGAAAGTAATTAGTACAATTACGAACCACAACATCACCATAAGCATAGATGCTCATTATACACCTGCATACGATCTTCATTTACATCCCGCAAACACCGGTACCTCAGCAAAGTTCTCTCGGCCAACATCGGCATTGGTAACGATTGTACAGGTAACGTTTAAAAGCAATTCACAGCACAAACAGACTGACAGATAGCGCTCACTGTTCACTTGTGAATTGATCGAATTGTGCCCTATTTGTACCACGCAAGGACAACAGAAGTGTAGGACATAACCATCCTTTGATTGACGATTGGATAGATAAGGGTGTTTGGTGTACCGTTAACTATGTATAATTCGTCTGTGGTTTATGGATTTAGGAACTATACAGGTACTGTGTTAGGTAAAAGGGGCGATGCAGTTTAAGGGAGTATAATAATACTTCTTCTACTCTCTCATCTACATTTGCAATTTAAATTTCTCTTTACACACTTAGCTGTGTATAGTCAGCCACTCACATAGCAGAGAAGAAAATACACAAAAAAAAATAACAGCCTATTATTGTCCCACTACAAGGCTATGGCCTCTCTTCATACTACTATATACACCTATAACTCTCATAAGACAATAGTACTCATGACATTGAACAACTTTTACTTTGCAAGAAATATCACACACACACATACCATCACGCCTGTATTCCCAGGAGGGTTAGGCAGAGGTGTACCGTTCATCGACTACTATACCTTGAAACTCTTTCATGTTGTAATGTCACCCGTGCATTCATCAAGCAACCATTGACAGCAACAATGGCCGCGTTTAAAAGCGATTGCCGACAAACATCCCTAGTTAATGTTGATTTGTGTGTATTGATCGAATCGTACGGTGTTCGTACTGTACGAGTGAGGCAGTAGATTAGGAATTCTACATTGAAAGAATAAAGAAAGAAGTTTCTTTGCAGTTTAGTTGCGAATCTCGTGTAAGAAAACCGTACTTACTAAAACGTTTCCTTATACGCAACTTCTTTTCTGAGTATTCTCAAAACTCCCATACTTCTGAAGTAGAGGAGGGTTTACAGCGGTTAATTTTAGCATTTAGTCTAATGCTTCCCTATGCAGCTAGCATTTGGAATGGGCGACTAGATTCAATATTTTAATTCCTTTTTACCTTTTAATTGACCTTTTATAGGTGCCTTGATTGATTTGATTTTGACTTCGTTACCTAATACAATTTCACCAAGAATCATTTTAAATACACTCTGACTTTGAATGTGCTGTTTTTTTGGATAGTAGTACTCATAAATATGAGCAACTTTTACTATAGGACGAAACTTGAAATATGAAGAATAAATCAGCTGTTCCATACAATTTGATCGTATGGTAATCCATTTGTATAGTGAACAGTAGTTTCATTTTCATATTTCAAGGTTGGTAGAATAAAGTGATCACATTTATGAGTACGCACACTCTCTGAAAAATGATCAGTAAATTTAAAGTCAGTTTGTGTAAATCTTCTAAGATTACATCTACATTACCATTATAAAGCTGAAAAGTTTGTTTGTTTGGTTGAACGCGATAATCTCAGGAACTACTGGTTTAAATTGAAAAAATATTTTTGTGTTGAATAGTCCATTTATTGAGGAAGGCTTGGCTATATAATATCACGTTACGACACAGGGTAGTGCTGCAGTAACCGAAGACGTAACGTAACGCGGATGATAAAACTACGCGGACAAAGTTGCGAGCAGAAGTCAGTTTTAAATAATGCCCTCTGAACTTACTGCCTTACCTGTGTCGTCACTGCACACATCGCATTTGCCGTTCTACGCTAGTTATACATCAGACACGCCATTTGTCAGGATTTGCCGAACACACGAATTTCGAAACATTAATCTTAATTATTTGGACCATTCAAAATCGTGATTTTACTGTTGTGTCTCTGTGGAATGTTTTGGAATTATCTATTTGATAATATACGGAAGTAAGTATGATGGCCTTTAATTCACTATACATATTGTTAGTTAGTTAAGAAATAATGTAGCTTCAGGAATTTATGGACGGTATTTATGGCGCCAAATTTGGTTATTTCTATCGTCATAAAGTGCTCGTTAAAAAACATAGGTCTCTATCCAGGGTTGCGAAATTTATTCGAAAGAAGCACCGCGGTTTTAGTCAGTAAGAGTCTGACACTCCTTTTCGCGCCACCCATGATATAATGAGAACAATCCTGAAATCATCATTATCTGCCTAGCTATTCCTTTAATGGAGAGACCTATGCGGTTGCTATGTGCTGCTACGCTAGAGGTCTTGGGTTCGATTCCCAGGTCGAACAAAGTGTTATTGGGATTTTCTATGAAATTCTCAGTAGCAGCTCGGAGTTAGGATTTGTGCCCGGTTAGTGGCAATAGGCTCGCCCCCTATTACATGGGACCTAAAACATACCGGCGAACTGTGGGTGTACATTGGTACACCTCTGCCTAACCCTTCGGGGAATACAGGCGTGATGGTATGTATGTATGTTAAAAAATGAAGGTTTGGTAGTCAATAGGGTTTTTGCCTGAATTCGTATAACAAACACTTAATTCGACAATACGTTATTTAATGAACACCCATTCATAGACAAATAGATCAGTCAAGAATATTCTCAGTTTAAATACAGAACACACATACCGTGTGTGTGTTACCTATGCGCTTTGCCCGACCTGGGGATCGAACTTAAGACCGCACGCTCAGTAGTCGTGCTTGCAACTAAAAGACCGATGAGGCAGTTACCAAGCTGGCAGAGATCAACACTGGATCACGATACAAAGAATCAACATCTATACATACCTACATACTCTTTATTCTCGTTGTAGGTAGTACATTTTTGTAGCAAACAGTTCTTGTAACAGTTATAAATAATCGTATTCATGTCTACTTTCATCCCCTGAACCTCAAAAGTTATAAAACACCCGCCTGTGTCCTCTGGATTTTAAACCCATAATTTTTATCCTAATCTTAACTAAAATCTAGTTTAGTTTACGACTAAATCTATTGTCATAAACAAACGCACAAAACATCACTCTAGAATACATTTTTCAGTAATCCAAACACGTATTCTAAAGTCAGTCATAAAGTTCGTCTACAAAAGCTAAAATAAAAACCAACCAAGTACCTACACGTCGGACCAATGTAGGGTTCTGTACCACTATACAAGATTCAACAATACGTAAAAAAAAATTCGTTGAATGCGGGCAGCGCAGGACCCGTCATTCTAGCTATCTTTATTGGAGGTCTATGTCCAACAGTGGACGTCGTTCGGCTGATATGTTGACGCATGGGGACCCCTTCAATTTAACTTTATTTTATTTTTATTATTTGTTGTTTAAGTGGCCATAGTAATACACAGTCTGTGAAAAACTTAAGTGTTACATTACATTACCTATTACATTCAAAGTCAAATCATTTATTTCAATTAGACAAGAAATAAAAGAATTAATAATATTGAATCTAGTTGCCCATTTCAAAAGGTAGTTTCGTATGGAGAAGAATGGGCAAGAAACTCCACAATTACTCTTTTAAAAAATGTTTTACAATAAATTGTTCCGTTCATAACATACAGCCCTGTAATAAACAGTCTGCGGAGTCTTTATAAAAGTTCTGTGTAGTAAAAGAGTTACACACCCTACTTAAGGAACCCTAAAACAACATCTAGATGTAGATTTACATCTAATGAAGTACCAAAACGTATACAAAAGACAACAATAAATTCAGGTACTTACTAAGAAGTCACCGACCTTTTAATTTTTGTTTGCAAAGTTCTCAAATATTTTTTTACACCGCGGTTTACGCAAACTGTTTGTGGAAAGCAAACAGAACATTCTAGAAGGTCACTGAACTGTTAATGTGACGTTATTTTTAATGACCCTTGTCAACATATCATAAAGTTGGGCTAATCTCATTCGCTGTTTTTGTAAATAACATATAAACTCGTTGTTTGTACTCGTCAACCCTTTTTTGGACAGGTTTATGGTTAGAGCTGTGTTTGTGACAGAGAGTTTGAATACTTCCTTTCTTTTTTTACGGGATAACTTGATACTTTTAGTTAAACCCTTTTATTACTGTTCAGTGTGGAAATATAATTGAAAGCACACTAAAAAACACAAAATTAAAAGTTTTATGTAACCCCCCACAGAAAAATCACTACCGTAGCTAACAAAAGAGCTGATAACTTTGAAACCGCTAAACCGATTGCCATCAAACAAAGCTAAGAACACTACCGACTAATTAACCTTTCAAACACAAAAAATTAAAATCAAAATCAGTTCATGCGTTCGGGAGGTACGATGCCCCAAACAGACACACATACACACAGACACGTCAAACTTATAACACCCCATCGTTTTTGCGTCGGGGGTTAAAAATAAATCTAATGTTAGTATGTTTAAATCTCTGGAACTGTCAGTAGGATTGGAAAGATCGTTTTGCTTATGATAGCCATGTTTAAGAGAAATGGAATAGGCTATATAATTGCCTCGTTAGCCTAGTGGTCCTAAGCGCGACTGTTACGCTAGAGGTCTTGGGTTCGATTCCCAGGTCGAGCAAAAAGTATTATTGGGTTTTCTATGAAATTATCAGTAGCAGCTCGGAGTTTGGATTTGTGCCCGGTTAATGGCAATAGGCTCGCCCCCTTTTACATGGGACCTAAACATACCGGCGAACTGTGAGTGTACATTGGTGCACCTCTGCCTAACCCTTCGGGGAATGCAGGCGTGATGGTATGGTAGAATTGGCTATATAACATTACACAATGACACACGGGAGCGAAGCAATAACCAAACACGTAACTTAGCGCAGATGAAAAAAAACGACGCGAACGAGGTCGCGGTCAGAAGCTAGTTTAATATATTGGTGTTAGTAAGATGATAATAATACACCAAGCATGATAATGAAAAACTTCCCTCAAGGCTGTTTTCCATTGTGAAAAAACCGTTCCGAAAATCTACCTACAATATCGACAAAAAATATTTCATGATAGCCAATTTAAAACATAAAGGTACCTTTTGATCGTTCAAGCTCAGATACTTCGTACAATGATAGAAGGTGTTCGGTACGCGAATTAAATTTTTATTACGTCCCAAAAGGGTATTTATTACTTTAATAAAAAAAGAAAAGTGTTTTACAACTCGAATTTCTTATAGAGCAAGCCTAAGAGGATGGGCGTAACGTTTCCAGGGATCCTTATTCACAATGGAATGACTTCTTATAAATAACTTTCTTTGTTTGTGTATCTTTGAGTATTTCTGTAAGGAATTTCATGTAGTTTGAAGGTATTCAGTTGAAATAATACAACCTTATTTCTCTACATCTTTACATTGTATAAAAAACAAAGTCACTCCTGCTGTATGTACGCTTAGATCTTTTTACCGGATTTTAATGCAGTTTTCATCAATAAATGGAGTGTTTTGAAAAGAAGATTTACGCAGAACATTACCCTTTTTTTTTTTGGGCGGTGGGAAATCATCAAATAACTTCTCCCGCCCTAGGCTGGGCGGTAGGGAGTGTCAGTGAGTGGCAGCCCCGGCAGGCATCGACCCTCAGTGGCCCCTTCCTTATGCTGACATCTCTTTGAGGCGCGCGTGGATCACGAACGCGCCGTCGACACGGCCTGTCGTTTTGTTAAACGTAAGGACGGTGAGCTACCCATTGCTCACCGTCCACAGGCCCATGTCTACAGTGGCCGTGAGTCGTCTCGCGGCTCCCGACGTCAGAAGAACATTACCCTGCGACCAACAGGAACGGAGCAGTAACCAAAGACGTTACTGAACGCGGGTGACACCGCGGAGTATATGACTAATGTACTATAAAACAAAATCGGTTCCCGCCGTCTGTCCCTCTGTACGCATAGATCTTTTAAACTTTGCAATGGATTTTAATGCGGCTTTCACCATAGATAGAATGATTCCAGAGGAAAGTTTATAACTATAGAACATCACGCTAGGACCAACGGGAGCGGAGCAATAACCAAAGACGTATCTTGACACGGATGAAAAAAACCACACAGACAAAATCGCTTGCATAAGCTAGCGTCTTAATATTATTAAACGTGATATTTTCACGTAACAAACAAACAAAAGCAATTTCGTGCAAGATGTCTCGTTTTGCTTACATTAAGACATGGCGTGACTTTCCTGCTCTGAATAAGGTACGGAACACTACGTGAGCAGGTTCAACTCACGCTTGAACAATTTTTTATTTAGTTTTAAACTAAAAAGGTTAGAGTTTAACAAGATTTTTATAACTTATTCTCATCTGTTTAAGGACCATAAAGTTTGTCTAGGTGTTATTTTTTACGGCGTGGACCTTCACGGGATCACAGATTGGACAATATTTATTGCGACGAGACACCTGCTTATTCTGGCTATGTGGTTCAAAAAAAAAACAATTCAATGAATTTATTTCAATTATACTATTTACAGGCACTTTTGAACTGTGAAGACGCTTGACAGAAAGTTGAAGCTAGTTGCTCGTTCTTAAACGTAGGTCTCTATGAAGGAAAACGAGCAAGAGACTCCATGGACCCTCTTTTCAATATGGCTACGTCTTATAAGCCCACTAGTGGGATAATTCAGGCAGAAAATAGAATTCATCACTCGCCATAAAAGCACGGCTCCGACACAGCAAATAGTTTGCCATCCAAATGAGGGTTTTAAGTCGTGTGTGTAAAAACATTTTTTACAATGGCAAGCTCAAAAAGGTGACGGATCGCGGGGGGCGTGCTGGCAGTTAACGGGCGGCTTTTTCGAGGCAATTTTGTCCGGGCCATTGTTGTGTTGGAGCGGTACTGTTATAGTAAGCGATGATAATAACCGTTACCTACATGATGTTGGCACAATAGTCTTGGCAATACGAAGTTCCACTGTTCCGTAGGATGTCGGATAGGTATTACATTTTAGCGCGGTTCATTTGTTTACCAACCACGCATGGTATGGCTCGTAGTGGATAATCCCGTTCATATTTTATACAAAGCTAAACCAAGTACCTGCACGTGGTCGTGAGTAGCATCGCTGTGGATACTCGTAGCTATGGAACGACGCCTTTAAATGTGAAACAAAGATGACGCATATATGCGGCATCTTACCTTTAATATATTGCAATGGGTGATCTACCAAACCATTTTACCTATCTAGCCAATTCGTATGTGTAGACTACAGAATTGAACCAAAGTCTTTCATTATCCTATGAAAATGCAAAAAGGAGATAAAAATTATTCTATGGGCAGATATGCTAGATCAATATCCATATGTGTGCTAAATTTCATCTAATTCCGTTCAGCCGTTTAAGCGTGAAAAAGTAACAGACATTCATTCATCCTCACAAACTTTCGCGGTTAATATCATACCATCACGCCTGTATTCCCCGAAGGGTTAGGCAGAGGTGTAACAATGTACACCCACAGCCCGCCGGTATGTTTAGGTCCCATGTAATAGGGGGCGAGCCTATTTCCATTAACCTGGCACTAATCCTAACTCCAAGCTGCTACAGAGAATTTCATAGAAAAACCCAGTAACACATTTTGCTCGACCTGGGAATCGAACCGAAAACCTCTAGCGTAGCAGCCGCGCTTAGGACCACTAGCCCAACGAGGCGTTTATAATAGTAGTAAAAGTAGAAAATAAGTTTTGGATTTGTTGAAATTGACGTTCGACAGTTTTTATTTAAAACTAGTGTCAATTTATTTTCATGTTAAGGCTTATGTTGGGCAGTGAAATTCACCCATAATGAAATTCTTAAACACAGTCGAACGGTCAAGACATGATCACATTAATGTATTTGAAAAAGGACAAAAAGGGTCAGAAACATTCCCAGAAATCCTTTACCTACTCACCTTGAAGGACATTAACGTCTTTGTGCTTTAAGCCGACACGAGTCGTGTAATCACGTCACGTTGTCGTTGCGGCATCGTTCGGTTTAAGAGAGACGTGTCCCGCATTAATATTGTCGCAGAAATCAGTCAGGAACAACCCTCAATCAATGGGAATAAATAAGTTTAAGGGGGCACGTAGGGCTTAAGATAAGGATAGTGAATTGTGGTGTTGCGGTCCAGTGATAAGCGAATGATTTGGGTTGCGAATAAGATTGGGTTGTTTCGCGGGTTGTCGGCTTGTGTGGTGGAAAGGTGCCTTGTCCTTTTGAATGTAATGATTTTTAACCGACTTCAAACGAAGGAGATTGTCAATTCGGATGTATATTTATATAGATTTATTTAATTAATACAACAAGCACAATATGAATCACTAGTATAAAACTTACTTAAGTAATAATAAAATGCAAAAAAGGAAGCTTATAGGGCATCAAAAAACTCATCCGCATCGCTGTCAATGGGACAAGTCCCCAAAAGGCTGTCAGCGTTGCCACGTTGTATGGCAAAGCTGATTCTTTGGCCCAAGAAAAGGCCAGCCCTTTGGTCACGTGAAGAATCGACCAGTCGCTTGGCTATGTCACGAATATATACGATTTATATATATATATTTCTTATGTATGTTCGGTCATAGCTTCGTCGAATGTGGACGAATTAGCAAAATTCTTTATTTGTTTGAAAGGGGTTTATTAAATTAAAATTATTTTTACAAAAAAGCCAACGGCCTACAAAAGCTCAAAAGTGAAAAATAACTTTTGTTTTGAAAGGCGGTGGCAATACAAAACAACAAACAGAATCAAAGCCGCCGACTTCCAAAACTACAGTTATTTTTATATCATCTAATTATACGCGCGTTACGTTCTAATTTAAAGCATTCTTTGGTCATTATGACCATCATCCATTGGTTTTTTGACCCACTTCATTGTGCAAATCTCTCCCTTTTCGCGTTGAGGTAGTTTTGTGCAAATGGTCTCGACTAGCCTAATAATGTTACTATGTTATTTGGTTATAATCATTAAAACCTATATTAAAATCTAGATACAAAATATGTAGTTATTGCTACCCATCATCCTTATCAGGTTTTATCGTTGATGATGTTGTTAGGAAAAGGGTGAAAAATTCCTTCCTCATACTCCATTGAAAAGGCGGATCCTCCGACTAGACGAGTGTTGTGTCTGGTGAGCTACAGCCCGACTGTTATTGTCGGAATTTTGTATGCTAATGCCGCTAGGATACGTCAGTTGTAGTCGGCATGTGGCATGATAGATGTCGCCACAAAACCAAACAGAATTTAAACCGCCTCACACGAAAATCCACAGATATTTCCCTCATTCAAACGCAGAACAAAACAGTAATTCCGTAGTACAGCCCAATAAATTATAATCGTGCATAATGCTCTCGAAATGGCGACAGATAATGTTAGAGATATGAATTACCCCGCCATGAAATATATTTCTTCCTTTTACGAGCGTATAAAAGATTTAAATTACTCAAAGCACACGTTTAATGTGAGGACTATTATATTTGTGAGAGGAACGACCACAGCGCAGAGAGAGTTACTAAAATGATTTTAATGTATGTTAATAATTTTTAAGTAAAATGTTGTAAAAGGTAAAAGAAAAAAGATAAATAAGTATAAATATTGCTCAAATAACGACTGCAAGCAGTGGAAAGATAAAAAAAAATACCAAAACATCTCACTGTTTAACAGCTTAAATCTATGTAGCTAGGAGCACTGGTGACGTTAATAGGAAAACAAAGATATCTCATATCCTTTAAGCCTTTAGGAGGGCACTTACAAACAGACTTACATACACATTAACTTTTGGGCTCCGCTACAGTCGGGAAAAAGATGAATGACTCATAAATAAGCTAAGACTGACAATTTGTCTTGATTCTGCAATTTTTATTTTCAACCTCTATCGCTAACTATCGCTCCGCTTACATAGCATACACTACACGACAACCTTAAGATAAGTGAATAAAGAATTCGGTCCACCCTTTAACTTGGATCTAAGTAGAGGAAAAAAAGCTCAGGCAATCGATCTCGGGACCCATACACATTTGTTCGGCAGTTACGGAAAGCCAAGGATTAAGGAGGCTGTGAGAAATACTTGGATGTATCGCCGTTGTTCGGGAGAAAAATACCAAGTTAGTAGGTAATGAATACGTTTGTAGGATTGAGATACAAATTACCCTTTTTTTTAAATGCCTAAGATAGCCAATTCTTGTAGTAATTTTGAATGTTGTTAACCGACTTCGAGAAAGGAGAAGGTTATTAATATGGTTGTATTTTTTTTACTCCGTCATTTATCAACTGATTTGGAATTCCTTATTTGAAAGGTTCAGGTTCAGATTGGTCTCAAAGAAATGTTATCAAAATCGTTTTAGTAGATTTATTTACTTTGACTAATAGGTACATATTTACAGCCTTAAAATTAGAAATTCTTAATAAAGTGCCCAAAAGACTGGCGGCAACCTCTGGCCAAGGTAAAAGCCAGCCTTTGGGTCGTGGAGAGTGTCAACCAACCGTTTAGATAAATTCTTAAAAAGGCTATGGGCACACGGACCCCACGGCCCGAAGGTTTCCACCCCAAATGGCGGAAAATATAGTTACCAATAAAGGTACTATACCAACGCCGTTTGAGATTTTTGACTGCAGCCGCAGCAGCAGTGCCAGCACAGCACGCAGAGCTAGGAAGATGGGATGGCGCAAGAGTACCGACGCTCGTAGCGGCCTACCTTAAAGGTCTACCCACCTTACAAGGAAGCTTAATTTATAAATAAAAATATCGAAATTGAACAATACAGCATACAATAAAATAATATAATATATAAAATATAATAGAATACAGCTTTCTTGGACCTTTTTAGTGATGTTTATCTTTTTAATCTATGTAGTGTTACCGTTGTTTCGTGATTTGGATAATAGGCGAAGATACTGTTAAAGTGAAAAATGACTAGCTAGTTTTGAAAGTCAGTGGCAATACAAAACAACAAACAGAATGAACGCCACCGACTTCCAAAACTAAACTTATTTTTCTTCACATTTTAATGTTTGAAGGCGGTTATTTTTTTTTTAATAATATTAAACGTTGCCATTGTAAGCAAATGCTTGTAATATGCCTCTTAATGCACCGCTTCGAAACCTTGTAAAAAGAATACGTACCTATATTTTTTAATCCTGCTTGTGCTACGAGATGCAGTGAAAATTCTGACATTGTCTAATTCACTACTAAATAATTCCCGCCCTCCCCAAACCTAATCCTGGCTTTTAATATTACAACCTAGACTTTATCCTCCGCCATTTTTTACGGCCGCCATATTCAAAATTACTCTTTTAAAATTCATAGTTTGTTAAAAGGGAAAAAAAATCATCGCAATATTGTAAATGATCTTAAAGCTTTTTGCTTTTTATTTTTGAAGGGAAAAGGGCTTTGCTGGCTGGATTACATTGTGCCAGGAACTTTTTGCTTTGTAACTAATCTTTATACGCATTTCCGTAGAATAAAAGCCTTAAAAAGACATAAACATACCATTACGCCTGTATTCCCCGCAGGGTTAGGCAGAGATGTACCAACATACCCACAGTTCGCAGTTATATATAGGTCCCATGTAGTAGGGGTGAGCATATTTCCATTAAACGGGCGTAAATCCTAACTCCGAGTTGCTACTGAGAATTTCATAGAAATACCCAATAACACTTTGCTCGAACTGGAAATCGAGCCCAAGACCTCTAGCGTAGCAGTCGAGCTTAGGACCAAACGCGCAGCTAACGAGCCAGGCAAACTTGATTTTATGTTCACAAAAAGCAAGCCATGAACTGTCACATATCACTTAAAAATAATCAATGTCGGGGAATACAGGCCTGGTGTTATGTGGTGTGTAAATCCAGGTTTTCTTACAACTCGTTTCACAAAATTCACTTACTCAGATCCAAAATCTTTCATAAACGCAATATAATATCAAATAACTGCCGCATACTACCGGCATCAGCATATGAAACGAGATACACTATAGAAAAGTCAATAATGAACAGAAGAACGTCTGGCAAAAAGAAAGTGGAGTCACCACTCTATCCTGAACCTTAAACCCTTAAAATCCTTCCATTGCAAAGGTCACAGTTTTCTGGCTGGAGAATCGCGAGCGAAAACCGGTACCTAATATATTTCTACCTCAAAAGAGAACTCTGTCATCAAAATTGAATCTCGAACGGTCCAATACGGGAATCAAAATGGCTGCCAATTGAATTTCAGCACTTTCGGCAAGTTCCCCGTCACAAAGGTACTTGTAATCTAAGTCGCTGAAGGCTTCACTTGGATTGTAGTTTACAAAGCTCCTCGTCACTTCTTGATTATTTAGATGTATATTTGGAGCGTGAAACGCGAATGTTTGAGGAGAATTAAATTGTACACGTGTGTGAGAGATAGACAGATTCGTTTATTTGCCACACAATTGTTCTTCATATTCCGCCTACTGAATTTCGCATGCAAATTTTGTGACAATAATAATTCCAATTTAAACAATATAATTAAATTCTAATGCCAATGTGTGTGTCTATATGTATGTATGTCATTGATTCAAAATGTCAAAAAGGCGTGAGTTTATGTATGTATGTATGTAAAAATCTCAATGCTGACAGTTCGAAGATTTTGACTAGCGTATTTTTTTTAGTGGACTAGCGACCCGTCTTTGCTTTGCATGGCTGTAAGAACTGTTAAACGACACGTCACATTGTTTTAATTCAATATTTCATACCTTTCCAACATTTCCAAAATTTTCTTCCATACAAACCTTGTCCTAACAAACCAAAAAGAAATCAGCCGTATCGGTTAAGCCGTTCTCAAATAATGATCTTTCATACATGCGGCAAATAATTTTTATTTGCTGCGCACCATGTTTCCGAGTTAAAAGTACTCATGATAACGGACAACTTTTTCTATGGAACAAACCCTAAGAAATTAAACAAAAAAATCTACAATCTCATACATTTTCTTCGTATTACAGAACATTTTTGTAAACAACAGCATTTCTTCTTTTTTTATAGTTAAAATAGTATCGTATCTATGAGTACCTTGGTCACCTCAATCAACCTACCCCTCCCTCCCCCCCCCCCCCAGAACAATAAAAAACTCAAATTTCAAAGTTCAATTTAATCAAATGAATTATTAATTAGACCACTCTAAGGCACGTTTGTACATCATAACAAGAAAGAAAAAAATATTGAATCCTGCTCAATAGATACAGTAATTGAAATATCAGCCAGTATTTAAAAATACATCATCAAAGTTGAAACTCAAACCAAGTCCCAGAATCGAACCTCTCAATCATATCAACCAAGTCCTTGAGATTTGAAAGTCAACACTTTAAGCCTAATGAATATACATAGTTATATTTGCATGTTATCCCCAAACAAAGCAGCTTCTAATACGCTATTAAGTGTGAACATTTATTTATTTAATTCAATGTGTTGTCACGCCATTCTCGCATTAAAGACATGGTTGCTCCGTTGAGCTAACAGCCTATTTTCTCTTAATGCTTTAGTAATAGGTCGTTCCTAAGGAACCAGGGAATGGTATAAACATAATTGTTTTAAGGAAATAGTGGGTAGGTATCTACTCCGTATAATAATATTAGCATTAAGTAGCATCTGGTATATAGAGAATGGTTTAACTTGCTCTTAATCAATGTCATCCAGAAAGGACTGTTTTTGGATTGGTTTTATGGCATACTAGAGCTTCTGCTCGCAACTTTGCCTGCATAAGTTTCAGATATAAGCCAAAAGCTCTAAATTATCCCACGAAAACCGTACATTTTTCCGGGATATAAAGTATCAAATTTCATCCTGATACGTTTAGCCGTTCTGACGTGATTGAGTAACAAACATCCATCCATACAAACTTTCGCGGTACACCTATCTAATAGATCCCAGAGTCGCCAAATCAACGTCATTTCAGTATAGCTGACATTTTGCGAATAGAGTATTATGTCGGTTATCGTGCTGTGATCAGCAACGCTATTCTACATAAATCTCCTTAGATGTAATTAGCTTTAGGTGAGCTGCCTTAAGCTCATCTCTTTCATCTCCTTTGACGTGGATGTTTCGCAGAACAGATCAGCAATAGGTACACTGGAATTCTGGCTAAATAGGATCAAGTAGTTTACCACGTATGTGTACCAAAACAGATATAATCAACTTATATCTTATCTTTATCTCTACATAGCATAAAATAAAGTATCCTCCCACCGTCTGCACGCTTAAATCTTTTAAATTCCACAACGGATTTTGATGCAGATTTCATCAATAGATAGAGTGATTCAAGAGGAAGGATTATACGTAACTGCCTGGTTAGCCTAGTGGTCCTAAGCGCGACTGCTGCTCTAGAGGTCTTGGGTTCGATACCCAGGTCGAGTAAAAGATGTTATTGGGTTCTCTATGAAATTCTCAGTAGCAGCTCGGAGTTAGGATTTGTGCCCGGTTAATGGCAATCGGCTCGCCCCCTATTACATGGGACCTAAACATACCGGCAATCTGTAGGTGTACATTGTTACACCTTTGCCTAACCCTTTGGGGAATACAGACGTGATGGTATGTGGTTTATACGTATGGAACATCACGCTACGACAAACGGGTGCGGAGCAGTACCCAACGACGTAACTTAACGCGGGTGATACCGCGGGGTATGGAACCTAGCTATTAATAATTATATAGAAAGAAAAGTCCTGAGTCATTTACTGACTCATCAAGCCCAGCCCTCGCCCTTAGACCCAGAAAGCGGATTTGCACATTAGTTCCCTTTATGATGTGTACAAGGAATAAGGATAATTCCATATTCAATCCCTAAGGGGTGAACTAAGGCATAAAAGGTTGTATCAAAATTCGTAATTTTTGTATTAAGAAACCTGAAAAGTGATATTTCGCTTTTTGATTAGTAAAAACAAAAAAAATACATTTTTCGGTTTTTTTAACCATCACCACAGAGGTAAAATACGGGAAAACAGTTTATATAGGAAATACATAATTTTTTTTTATACACATAACACGCCTGTATTCCCCGAAGGGTTAGGCAGAGGTGTACCGGTGTACACCCACATTTCGCCGGTATGTTAAGGTCCCATGTAATAGGAGGCGAGCCTATTGCCATTAACCAGGCACAAATCCTAACTCCGAGCTGCTACTGATAATTTCATAGAAAAACCCAATAACACTTTTTGTTTGATCTGGGAATCGAACCCAAGACCTGGAGGTCTTGGGTTCCCAGGTCAAACAAAAAGTGTTATGTTATGCTAGAGCATAGCAGTCGCGCTTAGAACCACTAACGAGGCATTTATTATTATTGTTGTTATTTTTATATGTATAATAAGAGTACTATTACTATAATTATACATACATCCATTTAACGATCCACATTGTATTCTATAATGTAACCATTACAACGATTTTGTGGAGCTTAGTTCATAAGTTGCTTTCCAAAGTTATAAAAAAAACAAATTAAATATGGTTTAACTTCAAAGGGGTCCAAAGACTGTTACATTTGTAAAACAAGTATAAAATATACGCGAACGAAATCGCAAACAAAGTGCTAGTCAATGAAGATCGCGTCTAGACACAGATCACCATAAAACATCTAGTCATAAAATATTAACCCTCTAGGTACCAACATCTAGTACCTATTTATAACCCTAGGTACTTAGATACTGACCACTCTATTTAATGGTCAAACCGACCCGAACGATTAGGTAAGCTTTGATCACTCAGATGAGTTGAGCCGTGAAAATTGTGGTCTATATTATACAAATATGTCCCATCCGCTGCGGACATGGACCCGCCATCTTTATTTGGGTCAAATGAATATTTTATGGAAGGTACTTTGTTTTTTTTTGTGATAGGGTTAAGTGGACTTTCGGAGTGTTGAAATATTATCAAATCAGTACCATTTTTGTTATGTAAAAATTTTCGTCAGATGAATCATGACAAAATGTAAAAATGTTCGGTCATGTTGAGAGGATGAGTGAAAGGCGACTAACGAAAGGGATTTATATGGCAGATGTGAGTGGCAACGCCGGGAGAGGACGCCCTAGAAAGACCTACCCTGACCTTATTGGTGGGGTTCTTCAGAAAGGACGTGTGCGCAGTACTCGTAACCGGCGTGCTTGTATGAACAGATGTATGAACGTGGTCGAGGCGAAAGAAAGAAGTATGTAAGGATCGTAGCAGGTGGCGTTCTGTGGTTTCTGCCTACCCCCATGGGAAAAAGGCGTGAGTTTATGTATGTATGTATGTATGAATCATAAATCAAATGTTGTTTTTTGCCGGCACTGTTGACGCAGTAGCCAAGCGATTGGCTGCTGTTTTGCGTGCCGCTGTTTCGGTTCCCGCACGAAACCAATATCTGTATGACCTACAGATAGTTGTTCCGGGTCTGAATGTTTGTGTGTGTAAACGCATCCACGACACAGGAGAAATTTCAGGAGAGTTCTTAAATATAAAAACGAAAATAAATACAGTATCGACCTCGATTGCTTAAAACTCATTATGGACACTCGCTATTATAACTATATTTCCTTTTTTACCCGACTGCGTGAAGCAAAGGGTAATGTGTTTATCAGCCTATATATGTATGTTTGTTCCTGATCTAGAGACCGCTTTATAACGATTTAAAGTTAGGCTAGCAGCTATTCTCACAAAAAAAGTCTCAAATATAAAAGTCTATAAAAAAATTACGAAACCCGATTGTGTAATACATGAATTTTAATTAAAAACTGAAAAGTCAAAACAAGTCGAGTAGTCTAAATTTCTGTTGAGTTACAGTCCAGCCCCTTCTAAACTCTAGACAAACTCAAATCATCTTAATATGGGCATTATTATCTCTTTAAAAGTTAGCGTGAACAGGCTTCTTCTGGGTAAGCTCATTCCATCGTCCACCTTGTCGTTGTCACCTCTGACCTACACTAGAGTCAAGAGCTTACCCATCTTGAATAAAAATAATAAAAGTAATGAAGGTTTGATATCATTATACGAGTAAAATCAATTCGATCAAAACAAAATAATTCATAAACACAACACACTATCACGCCTGTAATCCCCGAAGGGTTAGGTAAGGATGTACCAATGTACACCCACAGTTCGCCGGTATGTTTATGTCCCATGTAATAGGGACCGAGCCTATTGCCATTAACCGGGCATAAATGCTAACTCTGAGCTGCTACTGAGAATTTCATAGACAAACCTAATAACACTTTGCTCGACCTGGAAAACGAACCCAAGACCTCTATTGTAGCGAAATAATTCAATAGAAAGAAAAATGAAGACTTATTGATAACAATGTTTTGAATTCCCGTCACTATTAGAGACAAACATTGCCTCTATTCGTGTTAAAAGCTCTAATAGTTCAATTATTTTTCAATTATGGACTTCGCCGTTGTGTAGAACGCTTATAGCAATATTTATACACGAAAACAAATAATACCAGCATAGTAATACGATATTTTTAGAGTAAATTAACTACGCTTTGATATTAATAGTCAAATTACAAGTTTGGTAATTTGGACTTTTAGACTTATGTCATAAAACTGTAATTACATCGACGCGTGTCCTTCAAATTTGTAGAATGCGTGTGCTAAGAGTGGTCGTATTCAGTTCTAATCCTGCCGGGGCTGCGGGTTGTTCGTAAGAGATACCGCGCCTCCGGAACGCAAAGGGCACAAGAAGGAACATGGGTGGGTTTTAGTCAGTAAAAGTCTGACACTAAGGGAGGGAGAAGTTATTTGAGGATTTCCCACCCCCCCCAAAAAAAAAAAATCAGTTCATATATAAGCAAGTGAGCACTACATATCTTTTACCTTAAATTAATCGTCAATTCTTTAAAAAAAATATATTTGACTGCCTCATCAGTAACCAAGAAAGCTGTATTCTATTATTTTATAACTGCCTCGTTAGCCTAGTAGTCTTAAGCGCGACTGCTACGCTAGAGGTCTTGGGTTCGATTACCAGGTCGAGCAAAGTGTAATTGTGTTTTCTAAGGAATTCTCATTAGCAGTTCGGAGTTAGTATTTGTTCTCGGTTAATAGCAATAGGCTCGCCCCCTATAACATGGGACCTAAACATACAGGCGAACTGTGGGTGTACCTTGGTACTCCTCTGCATTACCCTTCGGGGAAAACCTCTAGCGTAGCAGTCGGGCTTAGATCCACTAGGCTAACAAAGCTCTAAAAGGTACCTTGTGTATATATTTATTTAGGTATGCAATACAAATTTGAAATGCCTATTCATCTTACTTCCTAATAATATTATAAATGCGAAAGTTTGTGAGGATGGATGTCTGTTTGTTACTCTTTCACGCTTAAACGGCTGAACGGATCTGGATGAAATTTGACACTGATATAGATTATATTGTGGAATAACACAGAGGATACTTTTGATTCCGGAAAAATGTACAGTTCCCGTGGGATTCTCAAATTTGTCGCGAACGAAGTCTCGGGCAGATGCTAGTTTCAAATAAGTAACAAATAGAAAAATCTGGAAATTCTTATTTTTGGAGTTTAAAATCAGTTTATTGCGGCATGCAATATAATGCACGCGAAACAGGTGCTTGCTACAACTTCTGTATTGTAGCATGCACCCATTCTCGGTATAATTAAAATTTGGTTATAACGTTAAAGAATTGTTTGACCTTTGACCTTCAATATCTCCTTAAAGGAGAAGGTTTCCAGATATGGTTCAGAATAAAAAAAAAACGTAATGAGAGATATTACATTATAAGTAAGGTAGAGTAGTAGAAAATGTCTAAGGTATTAAGTTCGTCTTTGTACGGTTTATGTTTTACATTATGTTACGTGCATAAAGTTTTATTTAAAAACATGACATACCATCACGCCTGTATTCCCCAAAGGCTTATACAGAGGTGTAACATGTAATAGGGGACGAGCCTATTGCCATTAACGGGGCACAAATCCTAACTCCAAGCTGCTACTGAGAATTTCAAAAAACCAATATCATTATTTGCTTGACCTGGGAATTAAACCCAAGACCTCTAGGCTAACGAGGCAACATTTAATAAATAAATTATTATCATCTGACCTATGTAGTTTTCTACACCTGTTAGGTATGTAGTAAATCAATAGTATGTAATCAATAGCTCAAAACCCGCAATAAGGAGTAACCAAGCGAATTTCCTGCGGCCCGGCCGTATTACCACACAATCATAGGCTGTTGAACAGTTAATAAATATTCGGCTAGCACTGGCCGACCTGAAAACCTGTAATTTATTTCAATAATTTTCTACTTTATACGTCTGGTATTATGGAAGATTTATTTTTATTGCGGTTACCTTATAATAAGTTTATTTATTATCGTAAATTGAATTGTTTGGATTGTTCCACGTTCCCTTATTTGAGGGCTCTTTTGGAGGTTTTTGAGTTTATGAAAGGATCTCTTCTTGAGTGAATTTTTGTAAGATCGTCTCGAGAGAATGGACGAAAGAGTGCTTTATATGCTGTAATTTATAGAAATGCAAGTGTGTGGGTGATTCAATAAACTGACCTTTAGTACCTGAGACGCTAAGTACCTTTAGACCTGAGATGGCTGATGATTTTATTCAACAGTGTTCAAGTTGACACCCCTCTTCTCTATTAAAAATCTATTTATGTTAATAACAGGCGCAACACTCGTATTGTTTAAAATGTTCTTATTCTCAGTCTGCCAAAAAATGCTTTTAATTTACCAAAATTTTTGCCAAGTTTTTGACATTGACACTGACTAGATTTTGAGCGTATTTAGGACTCCTTAGCCAAAGGGTAAAACGGGTCCCTATTACTAAGACTCCGCTGTCTTTTTGTCCGTCCGACCGTCTGTGTGTCTGTCCGTCTGTCACCACGCTGTATCTCATGAACCGTGATGGTTAGACAGTTGAAGTTTTCACAGATGAAAACAAAACCAGAATAAAATAAATATTTAAGGAACTCCCATGGAACAAACGTGATTTTTTTGCCGTTTTTATGTACGGAACCCTTCGTGCACAGGTCCAACTCGCACTTGCCTGGTTTATTAATTACAAGAATTGATCTTCTAATCTTCTACAAAAACCATTCAATTTACAGTTTTTCAATTAAATGTTAAATAGGTACATTATAAAAGCATTCAATCTAAAAAGTTTGGTATCACAACTCGTCCGGTCGTCAATGCAAACCACGAAGCTAGTTAAAACTTACTATACAGCAGTTTAACAAATAGTTAACGAATCCAGACGAAACAAATATTTAACTTTTGTGATTGTAAAGTTTCGAACAGATCGGCCACGCGGTTCAGTATGTTTGTGCGGAACCCAAAATATTACAAACTAAATATATGTACCTACCGGTTTGGTGTTGACCACATCCAGCGGATTTCGGCGGCCATTTTGAATAAAACAGACAATTAAACTTATCGATTATGAAATGGAATTTGAAAGTAACATATAGGATAAGTTTCAATTTACTGCACATCTTTCAGTGCTCAAAGTACTCATGCATATGAACAACTTTTGTTACAACATATTTCTTTTTATTTACTCTTCTAGAATTGGTTCCATAACTTCTATAGTAAAAAAATGGTCATATTCATGAGTACTTTTATTGTCTACTTAGCCTTTTTCCAACTATGTGGGGGTCGGCTTCCAGTCCAACCGGATGCAGCTGAATACCAGTGTTTAACATGAAGCGATTGTCTATCTGACCTCCACAACTCAGTTACTGGGCAACACGATACCTCTTGGTTAGACTGATTGTCAGACTTCCTGGCTTCTGACTATCCGTAATGACTGTCAAAGATCTACGAATGTCAGCCGGGACCAATGGTTTTACGTGCTTTCCGAGGCGCGGGGGTGTCACACCATCAACTGCCAAACTCCGGTCTGCTACTGAGCAAATCCTAATGGAAAACCCCTATAACACTTTTTGCCCGACCGGGGAATCGAACCCTAAGCTCATCAGTCGCGCTTGCGATCACGAGACCTACGGGACAGTATAGTCATGAGTATTTTAACTTCTTAAAATATGCGCAGTTAATGAAAGCTCAGTTTAAACACATAACATACCATCACGCCTATATTCCCCGAAGGGTTAGGCAGAGGTGTAACAATGTACACCCACAGTTCGCCGGTATGTTTAGGTCCCATGTAATAGGGGGCGAGCCTATTGCCATTAACCGGGCACAAATCCTAACTCCGAGCTGTAACTGAGAATTTCATAGAAAAACCCAATAACACTTTTTGCTCGACCTGGGAATCGAACCCAAGACCTCTAGCGTAGCAGTCGCGCTTAGGACCACTAGGCCAATGAGGCAGTTAAACACAAAACTAATAAATAATAATAAAAATACAATGTACGTAAATGCCAGCAAAAAAAGCTATCCCAGACTGCCAAATTTTCCCAATTGAACATGAACCTTAACCTTTTGCAATAAAGTTGAAAATATATCAAAGAAACTTGATGTGCTGGCTTCTTTACGATCATCAAAAAACTTGTCCGCATTGTCAACGGATTAAGTGCGAAGAAGGCTGGGGGCATTGCCACATTGTATGGCAATGCTGATTGTTTGGCCCAAGAAAAGGCCAGCCCTCTGATCACATGATAATTCGACCAGTCGTTTGGCGATGATCCAGCCTGTGCTTTATGCTCGTAACTGTACCTCCATACTTGGTCTACTACAAAACCTTCCAGTAAACACAGGATCCGAACAAAAATATTATTTACTTATTTATTAAAACTTTTTGCATATAATGTAAATAATACAAAGGCGGACTTAATGCCTTAGGCATCTTCTACCAGTCAACCTTAGGGTGATGCAGAGACAAAACATAGTAGGTGCAAGGAACAAAAGCTTTCCAGGAATAAAATATAATAAATACATATATACATACATACAAACAAAATATACAGAGTAGAGAAAGATAAAAATACATAGGCGGAGGAATATAATAATAATAATAAATCAATTATTTCAGATTCATCTTGCGATTACATCCATATATGTTAGTACAGTTTCGAGCTTACAAACTAGTGTTAGTAAATTTTTAATAAATTTCACAAAAGAAAGTGGCAGGACCGGGTGGACTTCCCGATGATGGCATATCACTATACGACTGCATGCAGCCGTATAATATAACAAACTAAATTGAAACATCTTATTACAACAACTCTTTAGCGAACATACCTAATTAAACCAACATTCAGAAACCAGGGAAGCGTGAATGTGTATCCATGAAGATATCTACTGTTATATTGTTACAGAAACCTCTAAGGACTGAACGTATCCCGGTATTACCCGGTATTTATTCTCTAAAGTAAACGGAGTTGTTACACAACGAATTATTATCTTGTGATTATGTGTTTACGATTGTATATATAATATGTTACGAAAGCAACAATTAGTTTAATTTTACTGTTTATTTTATGATTATTGTTTATTTTGTTGTTTTATTTTTAAATTTTCTTTTGTTATGTAAACATACTAAAGTTAGTTTTGTGTTAGTTGTTAGTAATAGTGTTATTTAAATTAGTTAATTATTATAAGTAGTCTTAGGTGTCGCATTAGGTTTCTAAACCTGTCATGGTAGATTAAGAGTTTTTTAAGTAAATAAATAAATAAATAATGTTTATTTAAGTTTGGTATAGTTAAGTAAATAATGACGTGTAAGCAAATAGGTACCTTATTTAAGGGTTGGTCGCATATATTAGTACGGTTACTTAAGGGACACAAGTCAAACACCCGCTTGCCGTAAATGCACTGCTGGTTTATTTGTTCTAAGAAATATATCCGAGTGGTGATCGACATCATTCTGTTGGTACTAACTTACATAAAGCACGAACCACCTTTTTTTTCGGTTGGTGGGATATCATCTAATGACTTCCCTCGCCATGGGCGGGGCGGGAGGGATTGTCAGGCTTTTACTGACTAAAACCCCTCCATGTTCCTTCTTAGGGTCCCTTTGCGTACCGAGGGCGCGGCATCTCTTACGAACAACCCGCAGCCCGGGCAAGGAACCACCTGTGCTTGTCCCTACACCACAATTGGGGAGTACACACCATTAAACAATAATTTCAAGTCACATCTACACTTAAACAACACTTTATTTTAGCCCCAAAACCCGATGAATTTTTAAATAAGTACACAATTCGATTTTTAGTTGCTGTGAAATCAATAAATAGTTAGTGAATTGAGATGACAAAAAAGTGACGTCATAGTTTAGTATTGTCATACAAAATTTATGGGGGAATCGAGTTTTGAAGGCTCATAAAAAATACGTCTATTAGTGGTGTCACCTACCCAATTATCTTCTAGCTTCTGCCTTAACTTATTCTGCGCAGGTTTTAGGATGACGCCAAAGTCTTAAATTATCTTACAGAAACACAAAAATGGATACAAATTTGTGTTTGTGTTAAGCTTGATTTCAGCTAATTCCGTTCAGCAGTAAAAACGTAAAAAAAAACAAACATCCATCCATCCCTCCATCCTCACAAACATTCGCATTTATAATAATAATTGTAGATAGAATTTGACTATTTAGACAAGTTAATTGCCCACACGAGCCCATTATATATAATAATAACTTATCGACCCCGCGGTGTTAGTCGCTTTCAGTTACGTCTTTGGTTACTGCTCCGCTCCGGTTGGTTGTAGCGTGATTTTCTATACGTATAAACCTTTTACTTGAATCACTCTATCTATTGCTGAAAAGTTATTAAAATCCGTTGCGTAGTTTAAAAGATCTAAGCTTACATACAGCAGGAGCGACTTTGTTTTATACTAAGTAAAGATTTTTCTTACCGGCAGGTAAGAAAAATCTACTAGCTACTATCTATACTAGGTGTAGTATTTATTAAGTATATATTATTAACATATTATCACGCCTGTGTTCCCCGCAGGGTTAGGCAGAGATGTAACAATGTACACCCACAGTTCGCCGGTATGTTTAGGTCCCATGTAATAGGGGGCAAGCCTATTGCCATTAACCGGGCTCAAATCCCAACTCCGAGCTGCTACTGAGAAAATCCTAATGGAAAAACCCAATAACACTTCTTGCTCGACCTGGGAATTGAACTCAAGACCTCTAGCATAGCAGTCGCGCTTAGGACCACTAGGCTACCGAGGCAGTTATTATTAAGTTTACGGTTCAAATTGGCCTCTAATAAAAAACTTGCGTCAATAAATCTCAAACTTATTATTTTTGTCGCCATTTTTTACTTAGCAAGGCTCCGTCCAAAATAAATCATAAAAATAAAATACTACCTTACTCAGTACCTTGGCACAAAAAAAATAATATTTTTATCACTTTACATAAGTAACACACATAAATAAACAAACTCCCAAACTACAACATAAACAAACACGTAAATAAATAAAAAACAAATATTCCATCCTTTCACAAAATTGACGGCGAGCAGCGGGAACTCATCAAACTTCAGATTTGTTGTACACTGTGTACTAGCACACGACTCGAATGGACTTGGACTACACCCGTCAAACGAAACTTTTGTAGAAAACACGAATTTAAAACTTGTTCGCGACCTCGAGCAGGTCGGATTTGTAAAGAGAGAATTTCATTACAAATTGAAATTTTGAGTAGAATCATTGTTGAGTAGTTATTAAATAACATAACATATCATTACGCTTGTATGCTCCGAAGGGTTAGGCAGAGGTGTAACAATGTACACCCACAGTTCGCCGGTATGTTTAAGTCCCATGTAATAGGAGGCGAGCCTATTGCCATTAACCAGGCACAAATCCTAACTCCGAGCTGCTTCTGAGAATTTCATAGAAAAACGCAATAACACTTTTTGCTCGACCTGGGAATCGAACCCAAGACCTCTAGCGTAGCAGTCGCGCTTAGTATGATAAACTAGATGTTCATATAATATTCTAGTCTGATACTATTTTTTTATAAGTATGGGATGTCATCAAATGACATCTTCCGCTCTGGGCAGAATAGAAGGGAGTGTCAGACTCTTACTGACAAAAACCCATTCCTGTTCCTCTTAATACCCTTTGCATGCCAGGGCCACGGTGACTCCTTGCCACTAATATAAAAGCGTAAGGTCATGAGATGAGATGGATAGATAGATGTTGGTTTGTTACTCTTTCACGCTTAAAGGGCTGAACGGAATTAGCCAAAAGGCACACATATAGATATTGATCTAGCTTAACACAGGAATTTTCATTCCTTTTTGTGTTTGGATTGATTTAGGGCTAAATCTAAGGCTTTCAAAGACGATGTCGCATTGGTACTTGACCGGAATAGAATCTGCGACCTCATGCTTAAAAAGCCTTCACCATCGCAATCATCCCAGGCGATTGCGATGCGTAGAAGCTAGTTGTACCAAATATAAAATTACGTCTCTTAAGCTTTCTTCCACCAAAAACTTAACTCTAACTTAATTGCTAACACCAGGTTAAATTACAAAACGACCAGTATTAGCAACTAACTCGGGATTAACGGATAACCGTGGGTAGTTCAAACGGTCCCCGCTGTAATAAGTATCAACACTGAATTCTCGAAGACCATAAAGTAGCAGATAACTAAGACAATATTTCACGCCAGATTTATGTTCTTGGCTAGATAGGAATTCTCTAGTTAGACTTTTCTTATTTGCTCTCTTTGTCCTAGTATCAAGCTATTTTAACCACTGGGGTGAGCAATAAACATTAGCTAATAATAATAATTCGTTAGGAAAAGCTAGTGAAAAAAAAATTGGAATAAAAAGTGTCATAACTCACAGTCCCACATAAAAAGCAATTTGTCAATACTACGAACTAATATCAATGGAGTCTAAAAAAAAGAATCGTAAGTAACAAATTGAACGGAATCCCTCAAAATACTTCGACACTTAATCTATCAAACGTTCGACAATCGGATAACTTGACAAATCCTATCTACTGTCTTTGTCATGAGTTCGTCTTAAGACGAAACAGAAAAGGTAAAGAAGGTCCGCTCCTAATAATTGCCAATAAGTAACATGATGTGACGTAACCAGGAAAACGTTGCGGGAAATCGGATATGCGGACACCACAGGACAGTTCATTGTGCCTATCTTTAGGGGAGGCCTATGTCCAGCATTGGATGTTGTCCGGCTGATGTGATGATGATAAAGGAGTAACATAACATACTATCACGCCTGTATTCTCTAGAGGGTTAGGCAGAGGTGTACCAATGAACACCTACAGTTTGCCGGTATGTTTTTAGGTCCCATGTAATAGGGGGCGAGCCTATTGCCATTAACCGGGCGCAAATCCTAACTCCGAGCTGCTACTGAGAAATTCATAGAAAAACCTAATAACACTTTTTGCTCGACCTGGGAATCGAACCCAAGACCTCTAGCGTAGCTGTCGCGCTTAGGACCACTAGGCTAACGAAGCAGATAAAGGAGTAACATGTTATAATAGCACAAACACAAACGTCAAATTCGTTTTTTAATTCCGTTCTGGGTGTTTTAGGTCACCGACGCTGCACGCGATTGGTCCGTCTGTCGGACCAATCGCGTGTTCCTATTACTATAGGTGAAAACTGTGAAAGTTCAAATGAAATACAATCTATATATTTGAATTATTATCTTTCATTTGTTTTTTCAGTCATCAAGTACGCGTTATACGGGTGCTATTTTTGACCTGCGTTATGTTACGTTTTTAGTTAGTGCTCCGCTCCCGTGTGTTGTAGCGTGATGTTTTTAGCCTAACCTAAGCCTGTTCATCATGAATCTGACTATCGTTAACATATATATGTTTTCCAATCTGACTAATACTTCCAGAGATTAACCCATTTAAACAAAAACTCCTACCCTCTCTCCTCTCTCTCTCCTATAGATTTCACAAAACTGAGTAGGTTAGTTGACACATTTAACCAATAATTCTAAGACACGATTTCTCTAAAAAAAAAACACTTTATTTTAGCTCTGAAAATTCAATAAATTTATAATTGACTGTAAAAAGATAGTGGGCAAATGTGGTCCAAGCGTCGCCAGGGGAGAATCATAATTATTATACTAAACGAATGTGTATAATGTAGTTTTCAAACATGCAAAAAGCATCAAAATCTATTCAAGCGATTTCGAGGTATTTTTATTATTTTACTTGTGTACAGTTTATTTTGGTAATTTGTTTTGTGATTTTGTTTTAATTTAAGTATTTCTTCTTTCTCTTTTACGTTTCTATAAAGTCAAAGTCAGAGTCAAAGTCAAAATGAAAGTCAAAGTCAAATAATTTATTTCAATTAGATCATTAAAAGGCACTTCTGAACGTCAATTAAAAGGTAAAAAAAAAATTAAATATTGAATCTAGTTGCCCATTCCAAAAGGTAGTTTCGGATGGAGAAGAACGGGCAAGAAACTCTACGATATAATAATTTGTACCTGTCATCTCTTTACCACTTTTAGTTGGTAGAGAATGTCCAAGGCATTAGGTCCGCCATTGTATCTACTATTTCGTTAAGTCTAAAGAAATATTATTTTAAAAAATAATTGAAATAAAATAAATTTAATAATTTTCCTTTCATTTTGTTTATAAGTTTCGATATTCAAGCACAATCGATTCATATTTGTGCTAAAAGACCGCAGTCCAAATTCAACTTTAATGCCAATCATATACGGTTGAAACTTCTGACAAATCTTGTTATATGATGACCTTAGAGAATTGCAATTTTACGAGCAAACCGCGAATCAATCCAAATGTAATTTGGTTTGAAGATAACAGGATTATTCTGGATAGAACATAATCAGCGGTACATGAGTCTCGAAAGAGGTCCGGATTTTCTAGGTTTAAAAATCTGTTTTATATTTATTTTGTATCACAATTTAAGTTAAACCTACATGAATTTGTAATAAAACCCAAAATGCCGTAGCAAGGCTTTTGTCTTGGTAATAATTAAGACGTACAATACTCAGTATTGTTTTTTCTTATATTATTTATTATTGAATATGACATTTACGATCAAAATTCCCTATCAAAACGCATTTGGGATTTAATTCTGAAAATATGCACCAACACACACGTCATATTAAAAATGAGGTACGGTAAGATTTGCGTGATCATTGACATCGGTGAAGGAGAAACATCGTAAGGAAACCTGGACTTGTAATTAATATAAATCTGAAATCGACAATCCGCCTTGAGCAAGCGTGGTGACGAATGTTCGTGCCTTCTCTATATGAGAAGAGGCCTTTGCCCTGCAGTGGGACAGTCATAGGCTTTTTTTTTTTTTTGGGGGGTGGGAAGTCTTCAAATAACTTCTCCCGCCCTGGGCGGGGCGGGAGGGAGTGTCAGACTTTTACTGACTAAGACCCACCGATGTTCCTTTTTGTGCCCTTTGCGTTCCGGGGGCGCGGTATCTCTTACGAACAACCCGCACACAGTCATAGGCTGGTATTATTATTATGTTTTACGAACAATTTACTTTCAAATATCGCTACCAGGCGTGTATAGAAGAATTACATGAAATTTCTTCATCCTCGCGTAGTTTTATCTCCCACATTAAGTTACATCTTTGGTTACTGCTCCGCACCTCTTGGTCGTAACGTGATGTTATATAGCCTTCCTTGATAAATGAACTATCTAACACAAAAATAATTCAAACCAGTAGTTCCTTAGATTAACACGTTCAACCAAACAAACAACTGCCTCGTTAGCCTAGTGATCCTAAGCGCGACTGCTACGCTAGAGGTCTTGGATTCGATTCCCAGGTCAAGCAAAAAGTGTTATTAGGTTTTTCTATGAAATTTTCAGTAGCAGCTCGAAGTTAGGATTTGTGCCCAGTTAATGGCAATAGGCTTACATGGGACCTAAACATACCGGCGAACTGTGGGTGTACACTAGTACACCTCTGCCTAACCCTTCGGGGAATACAGGCGTGATGGTATGTGACCAAACAAACAAACTCTTCAGCTTTATAATATCAGTATAGATTGTATTTGCACGAATATTTGTACGTACATACAATGTATGATTGATACCTTTGTCCTTGGCAACTGATTGGCAACGCGAAATGGGGCGGAAACTGATTTTGGAGTTAGTTAAAGATATCGCCTCGGGGATAGTGTTGCTTTGCTCTTATAGTCCAAGAGCTCGCCTTTTTCTGTATTATTTTGGAGGGCTTGAATTTAGCTAGGATTTTTAGAATCTATAGTTATCTATACCAATATTATAAAGAGGGAAGATTTGTTTGTTTGTTTGTAACGAATAGGCTCCGAAACTACTGGACCAGTTATAACCATTTTTTCACCAATAGATAGCTACATTATTGCTGAGTAACATAGGCTATATAACATCACGCTACGACCCACGGTGAGCGGAGCAGTTACGAAAGACGTCACTTAAAGCCGGTGAAACAGGCCACGCGGACGAAGTCGCGGGCAGGTCGCTAGTAGATAAATAAAATTGAAAGGTCTGTTTGTTATGTCAAAATAACTGCTTGTATGTTTAGACTGTAAACCTTTTTTTCGCTCTCTGTTTGTCTATTTGTTCCAGTTAATCTCCGAAACGGCTGGACCCCGACTTACACTGGCGTATAGCTGATGTTATACAAAGCAACTTAAGCTAGTTTTAATGGAAAAAAAATAATAAGGGGTTCGCGTAAAAAAATAGGGCCCCGCAAATAACCTATATAAAATTTACACGGACAAAGTTCTGGGCAGAAGCTAGTAATCTATACTAATATTATAAAGAGGAAAGATCTTTTTGTTTGTTTGTTTGTATCGAATAGACTCCAAAACTACTGGACCGATTTCAATCATGTTTTCACCAATACACAGCTACATTATTTGTGAGTAACATAGGCTATATAACATCACGTTGCGACCCACGGGAGCGGAGCAGTAACCAAAGACGTAACTGAGCGTGGGTGATATAAGCCTCGCGGACGAAGTCGCGGACAGTTCACTAGTATAATATAATAGAAGACCAATAAAATTGATCCTCGATCCTTGATCGTGTGGCACTTTTTCTGTTGTAGTTGTTTGTGGGTGTTGTTGAATATAGTTTTTTTTTTTAAAACGTTGCCCCACACTAGGAATTTCTCCTGTATCGTGGGTGCGTTTACAAACATATAAACTCACATACACAAACAGCCAACCACGGAACAACTATCTGTAGGTCATACAAATATTTGTTCCGTGCGGGAATCAAACCCGCGACACGTAGCGCAGCAGCCAATCGCTCAGCCACTGCGCCAACCGTGCCGTCCGTGCAATTGAAATGAAATAGGTGATTGTTAAAAAAATCGTGCCTAATTATGTACAAAGTGACTAATCTTTCAGGAGATGAGAGTACTCATGAATATAAACCACTTTTGTTGTAGAAGCAACTCTGAATAAAAAAAGTATCAACTGTTCCATACATTTTTAACGAGATATAGTGCTTTTTTGTAGAGACCAGGTTTATTTTTTATATTTCAAAGTTAGCCTGATAACAAAAGTTGTTCATATTTATGAGTACTCCAAACCCTTGAAAGATTGGTTGTAAATTTAAAGTCATCCATACTAATATTATGAATGCGAATGTGAGTGTGTATGTTACGCTTCTGTAGCTTAACTACTGAACTGATTTTGATGAAATTGGAACAGACTTAGCTTGAATCACAAGAAAGGACATAAGTGGAGGACATACATGGACAAAGTCGCAAGCAAAAGCTATTATTGTGTAATTGATCACAATCAGTGAGGTTAATTGAGAAAATTAAGCATGACATTAGATACCGTAAACCTTGAAACGTTTGGCCAAAAATAATAAACCTACACATCCAAAACACATTATTTTTCAATTATATTCGTTGTATACAAATATATAAAGCTGAAGCGTTTGTTTGTTTGTTTGAACGCGCTAATCTCAGAAACTTCTGGTTTGAATTGAAAAAGTATTTTTGTGTTGGATAGTTCATTTATCGAGGAAGACTATAAGCTACATAACATCACGCTACGACCAAAAGGTAAGGAGCAGTAACCATAGACGTAACATGATCCGAATGAAAAAACTATGAGAACGAAGTCGCTAGCAGAACCTTGTTACTTAATAAAATATCCATTTTAATCTTTTTGTCATAATTTGCTAGTAATAAATATATAAAATTAATATTCGCATAACTGCCTCGATAGCCTAGTGGTACTACGCTAGAGGTCTTGGGTTCGATTCCCAGGTCGAGCAAAAAGTGTTACTGGAATTTTCTATGAAATTCTTAGTAGCAACTTGGAGTTAGGATCTGTGTCCGGTTAATAGCAATACGCTCGCCCCTACTACATGGGACCCAAACATACCGGCGAACTGTGGGTGTACATTAGTACACCTCTGCCTAACCTTTCGAGGAATACAGGCGTGATGGTATGTTATGTTAATATTTGCATTGTATGTAACTAGCTGCCTTTGAGTAAACCAGCAAACAGATGATCAAAAACAAAGATAATCACTAGCTCTCGGCCTAGAGAGCTTCAGAGGTATTGATTGGCTAGTACGAAACCCCGCGTTGAACTATAACCCGGGAGTAAACAGAGATATTGTCTCTCTAGACGTTCCCCATCACAGATAACATTTATGATCTATGCTGTTATCATGTTTGGCTAGATTTCGCTTTCGTATGTTTGTTGTAGGACGTCGGACGTAAACGCAGTATAAACGCTGCGTCAACGTGGCGTAGTCTTGATTAAATTGCGAATTGTTCATGTGAGGGTAACGCAGTTTATGCATTTACAGTGTCAACATGTCTGTGATACAAACGTTCAGCTTGAAGACTGTTTTTTGGAGTCACACACAAAAGTACCTACATACCATCACGCCTGTATTCTTCGAAGGGTTAGGCAGAGGTCTACGAATGTACACCCACAGTTCGCGGGCAAAACATATACATATAAAAACCCACCGCCAAAGTCGAAGACGTCACTCGTTGTAACACAAAACACTTTTCGACGCGCTTTGCGCAGTACATTTTGGTTAGGTTTGTCGAAATAGTCCTCCCAGTCGGGGATCGCGGAAGGTGCATTCGTTCCCGGGATCCCTGGCACAAGTGTAGGAAGAGAAAACCGGGGTGGTATTTAGTCAGTAAGAGTCTGATAACCATAAGGATTTTTTTCCACCCTAACACAAAATTATCAATGAAAACGACAAAAATGTCATGTCTGTTGTATGAGAGTCCCCTTAAATATTTATTTTATGCTGTTTTTCTTGTATTCGTTGTTATAGCGGCAACAGAAATACATCATCTGTGAAAATTACCACAGTTCATAAGAGACAGCCTGGTGGCAAACGGACTGGCAGACAGACAGACGGACGGAGCGACAGACGGACAGTGAAGTTTGTGGGGCCCGTTTTATCTTTTGAGTACGGAACCCTAAAAAAACAAAAGAGTCATCGTATGCTGCAACGCAAAGCGTCGCACTGTGTTGCGACACCGTGCCGCATTCCTTCTATGAGCATCGGTCCTAACTACAATTTCTAATGTTAGATTATTCTCCAAGTTTCTTCTTTCCTTCTTTATTAACTCTTCTCTGTTCTTGTTGCAGATGAGATGGCGACAGACTGGCGACATGGGCATACAGCTTGCAGCGGCCATATTCTGTATGCTGCCACTCTTCACATCATCCACAGGAGACATACGTGAGTCTGATGCCTACCTCTAAAAATAAAAATTGAAACCTTTACCAGCATCTGCTTATTAATGATAAGGATCTGATTAAAATGATGCCTCGTTAGCCTAATGGTCCTAAGCGCGACTGCTTCGCTAGAGGTCTTGGGTTCGATTCCCAGGTCGAGCAAGAAATGTTATTGGGTTTTTCTATGAAATTATCAGTAGCAGCTCGGAGTTTGGATTTGTACCGGTTAATGGCAATAGGCTCGCCCCCTATTACATGGGACCTAAACATACCGGCGAACTGTAGGTGTACATTGGTGCACCTCTGCCTAACCCTTAGGGAATTACAGGCGTGATGGTATGTGATTAAAATTATTGATTTGAAATTCATTATAAATGTCTTCATTTTAAATGTCTGGGGACACTTAAAAGCAAAGGAAGAACTTCTGTATCTTCTATCGCAAGACCTAACTGCAACTTCTGAAGCTTATTTTCTAGGACTGATAAAAAAAATTAAAAGCCGTCACGGGACGCCTGACAGATGTGAAACATCGAAATTATTCTGTTCAAGTAATATACATGAAAGAACAGATTATGATAGGAACTAAATATGCCATAATGTAACATTACAATATTACGATATTTTCCAGAAAATGATGACTGTTTATTTATTTTCATTAAATACAAAAATCTAAAATCCATTTTTTTTTTTTTATATATTGTGACAACTCAATTCTACCATCATATAGCATTGCGGTCATCATATAGTACAGCATAGCAGTTTAACGTGCGGCTATAGATGTTTCACATCAAAAAAGTAGCTAAAAAAATTCAAATTTCAATCAATTCATCAAAAAAGAATAGATTAAGGAGCCTGAAAGCCAGTGTGCCAATGATAAGACCAATTTTAAAAAAAACTTGACGTATTTGAACGTAATTCTGTCAGCAAAATTAAGCTTGTCTGCGCTGCAGAGATAAGTAGACACTTACCAGTGATCGTCAATGACCTCAGACTTATTATAATAATGCTCATTGAATTAATTACAGAGCTACTAATAAGTTAATAAATGGCCCCGAATTGTGATGAAACATAATCTAATTAGCATAATTATTTGAATATTAATGTTGTAATAACGCTGAGAATTAAACAGCTGATAAATGGGCGATAGTTCTATTAATTGCGGACTTATTTCGTGAAACTTTTTTGGGTAATACCTGACAAACTTTAATTTATAAATTAAACTAACAACTACATACTTAAAATTAAACTGCCTCGTTGGCCTAGTGGTCCTAAGTGCGACTGCTACGCTAGAGGTCTTGGGTTCGATTCCCAGGTCGAGCAAAAAGTGTTATTGGATTGGATTTTTCTATGAAATTCTCAGTAGCAGCTCGGAGTTAGGATTTGTGCCCGGTTAATGGCAATAGGCTCGCCCTATATTACATGGGACCTAAACATACCGGCGAACTGTGGGTGTACATTGTTACGCCTAACCCTTCGGAGAATACAGGCGTGATGACACTACAATAGACTCCATTTTTCGAAGTAATTGTAGTGATTTTTGACCGACTTCAAAAAAGGAAAGGTTGGTAAACACGACCGAAACCGTGGATTTCCAAAACTAAAGTTACTTGACACGTTGTAGTTTTTGAAGGAGGTAGAAAAAGGATGGCAGGCAATTTTTTTTTTTGGATATCAATCCAAAAAAAAATATTTTGAATGTCGGTATTTATTATAGTTAAACGCTTGAATCACAGACAAGAACTGACTTTATTTTAAAACAAGCATGCAGTATTACATACTCTATAATACATGGCGTTTCTAGTTTGTAATGTGTGATATTGTCGATATAAAATGGACATAAAATAACACCCCCACTTATCGCAATATTCACTAAACAATTTTATACAAAATCATTCTATACAAACTATGCCAAGAATCAACATAAATTTATAATGTTTTGTTGAACATAGGCTCTTAGTTAAAATGTCAGCCGGCATATCAGCTGTTGGCAAATACAGTATTTTAACAATTTTATCTTTTACTAAATCACGACAAAAATGATATTTAATATCAATATGCTTTGTACGTTTGTGAAAGACTGGGTTTGCACACAGCTTCTGTGCCCCCTGGTTATCATTAAATATGCTGATTGTGTACATCTTATTGGTTATTTCATATTGTAATCCCTTAAGATATAATGCTTCTCTACATGCCTCAGATAGACCAATATACTCTGATTCAGTACTAGAGAGGGCTATACATTTCTGTTTTCTACATTCCCATGATATCACACCATTAGATAACAAAAAACACATTCCAGTGTATGATCTCCTATCTACAGAGTTAGAGGCCCAATCAGCATCTACATAGCCTATTATTTCTGAATTACCTTCTTTACAATATTTTATTCCATAACATTTAGTTCGTTTTAGATATTTTAATACTCTCTTTGCATATTCCCAATGCTCCTTTGTGTGGCAATTATTAAATTGACTCAAAAAGCTTATAGAGTAACTAATATCTGGCCTAGTTAAGACTGACAGGTACATCAAACTACCAATTAGTTGTTGATAGGGCACATTACTATTTACACCTGCTTGACCTTTATTAATATTTAGTTTGACCTCCATCGGAGTATCAACAGTCTTACAATCACTTAAATGAAATTTGCTCAAAAGTTGATCAATATAAGTTTCCTGACTCAAAGTAACATAGCCTTTATCTTTATTGAAGGTTACATTCATTCCAAGACATAATTTAGCTTCACCTAAGTCCTTAATGCTAAACTTATTAGATAAAATCTGTTTCAGGTTCTTAGTTTCAATTTTATCATTGGAAAATATAAAGAAATCATTGACATAAACTGTTACAATGGTCTTACTTTTGTTAATATCTCTTATATACATACATGGCTCTATTTTTGACCTTTTGTAACCATTGCTGATCAAACAATTATCAACTTTTTTATTCCAAGCTCTAGAGGCCTGCTTAAGTCCATAAATGGCCTTTTTAAGTTTCAGTACTTTACAAACTGAACTATTACCATTATAACAATCTGGTATTTTCATATAAATGGTTTCCTCTAAATCACCATTCAAGAATGCAGTCTTTACATCTAAATGAGTAACATCTAAACCTAACTTTACAGACAATGCAAATAATAGTCTAAGAGTTGTATGTCTTACTACAGGCGAAAATGTTTCTGTATAGTCTACACCATATTTTTGGGTGAAGCCCTTTGCGACTAGACGAGCACGGTAACGAACCTTGTTTTCACTATCGTACTTTTTGCGCAAAACCCACTTGCATTGCACTATACTACCATCTTTTGGTACATCTACGAGTTCCCACGCACTATTTTTCTCGAACGACTGTAATTCATCCTGCACTGCCGCTAACCACTGTGCTTTCTCAGGACCTTCCAAAGCTTCTTGCAACGATATCTCACCCGTAATCATGTTATCATTTTCTATATAAGCACTAGCAAATCCATATCTGTCTGGCTGCTGCCTACGCCTAGGACCACTTGTCATGTGGACATTGTTGCGTATAATGGAGTCTTCACTGTCTGTTGTATCAAACTCAGAGCTATCTAATGTATCATTCTCACAAGGTACATACAGTTCACCGCTGTCATCTGTGTTCAAGCTCTCTGATTGTTCAGGTGAATCTTCCTGAAGTGTCAAATCTTCTTCCCCCACTGGAACCATATTCACCTCATCTGAACAATTTTCCTGTACCTCCAGAATATTCTCTGTCTCTGTCTCTATTTTCTCCAATACTATAACATCTCGACTGGTAGTGATGACATTAGTCTTCGGGTTGTAAATCCTGTACCCTTTGACATCATTGGAATAGCCAACAAGGATACATTTTTCAGACTTTCTGTCCCACTTTAATCTCTTTTGTTTCGGCACATGTACCATGATTGTACTACCAAAAATGCGAAAATGACTTACATCTGGCTTTCTGCCTGTCCATATCTCGAAAGGAGTTTTATAATTTAATGATGTAGTCACAGTCCTGTTCTGTAAGTACACTGCAGTGTGTGCCGCTTCTGCCCAAAACTTTTTCTCGAGACCTGCATCAAACAGTAGACACTTGGCTTTCTCAACGATAGTCCGGTTGTATCGTTCTGAGAGACCATTCTGCTCAGGTGTGTATGGGTTTGTTTTGTGATGTACTATCCCATGAGACATCAAAAAGTCGTCAAACTTGCTGTTGCAAAATTCTGTCCCATTGTCACTTCTCAAGATCTTTATGCTGTGATTAAGTTGATTCTCAACCTCTGCTTTATACTGTTGAAAGCATTTCAATGCCTCATCTTTAGTTTTCAAAAAATAAATATATGTCATGCGACTAAAATCATCTATGAACAGCATAAAGTATCTAGAACCACCTATAGATCTGTTTTCCATCGGTCCACAGAGATCGGTATGCACAATATGCAGCAACTCAGTACTTCTGCTACCCTCTTTGGGAAAAGGTAAGCGGCTCTGCTTGCCTTCGCAGCATGCAACACAGGATGACTTTGATATATCAGTCTTGTTATCAAGTGTCAATCCCTGTACAGCATCTTGCATCTTGTTCAAATACTGGCTGTTGACATGACCTAGACGTCGATGCCAAACTTCACTGGACACCATCACTGCAGCTGATGAACAATATTCAGGCATGTTTAGTTTATACACCCCATTCAACAGATTCGCTGTAGCCACCAATACTCCGGCTCGGTTGAAAATCTGACAACCATTATTGTTAAATGAAATTTTGTTTCCTTTTGATATAAGTCGACTAACAGACAACAGATTTGTAGTCAACTTCGGCACGCATAATACGCCTTCTACTGAAATATCGTATTCACAGGCGCGCGTCTTTGTCGTAATCTGCACATCTCCAGTACATAATACAGGTACTTTATCTTTGTTTGCCACGACAATTTCCTTGATCACAAGATCCCGCGACACATTTGACAACCATTCTTCGTTCGCAGTAAGATGAACACTCGCCCCGGAGTCAATATACCAATCGCTTTTGCAAAAGTCACCATTCAGGAACACGGCACTAAACGCATTACTGCTTTTACGTTCATTTTTATTTTTGTTCGAAAATGTACACTGATTGCGGTAATGCCCTGTTTGTTTACATTTGTAGCATGTTATGACTTTTGGTTTTGACTTTGACATCTGGGCGTTGTCTTCGGTAACAGTGCTACCAACATTCCGATTCTTCTTGAAACTCGCAAACGCGCCACTGGTATTGGGAGCGCTATTGTCGCCGTTTCCGCTTTCTTCCATGTCCAACAATTTGGTTTTAATGGCGTCTGCCGTCAATGGTATGCCGCAATGCTCAATCGCCATTATCATAGGGGAATATTTTTCTGTTAATCCCGCTAACAAAAGCGATGCAACCCACTCATCATTGATGTTAAAACCCGTACCACTCAATTTTTGGCTTGTTTCAATGATTTGTGTCACATACGAAGTCATTGAAACGCTATTTTCGAGTCGTATGGAAATTAAACTCCTCAGTAAACTGATTCTCCTCGTAAATCCTGAGTCATCAAATAGGTTTTTCAATTTCTTCCAGAGCTCATAGGTCGTTTTTACACTTTTTATGTGCACGTACAGCGACGAATCTATTGTCAGAATCAGTTTGGCTATGGTTTTCGCGTCACCTGCTGCTCCTATTTCACTTGGAATAGTCTCCGACTTGATGCAATCAGACATTCCCTCCAGAACTAAGAAATTCTCAGCCGCAAAAGCCCACTCACTGTAGTTCTCTCGTCCTTTCAATTTAGGCACACTGACAAGATAGTTCGTCGTCATTTTCACAATCACAGCGTTAATTACAGTTTATCTCAATCTGCAAAGTCTATTTCCACTAGGAATGTCCAAGAAATTTGCGAGAAAAAAAAACTGAGGCTGGGCCCATAACCTATTATAGTTAAACGCTTGAATCACAGACAAGAACTGACTTTATTTTAAAACAAGCATGCAGTATTACATACTCTATAATACATGGCGTTTCTAGTTTGTAATGTGTGATATTGTCGATATAAAATGGACATAAAATAACAGTATTCAAAGCATGCATTTTGGATGTACGTTTAACTAGAGGGGATTTTTTTTTAACTTCTTCGAACTATCGGGACCTAATCTCAATGTTAAACTGTCAAACTAACAACAAAACTGGCGGTCGCTGAGATGAGATTGGGACTAGATTTTGCACGTTTGTAATTAATAGAATTATTGATCTTCTGTTATTTCTAGATAGTAATGTAACATATTAGGCATATTGAATTAGTTTCTCGTTATTAATTTAATTATTGAGATATTGTGGGTGCGCTCAATTTGACAAATCAATACAATTCAATTGAAGGAAATAGGTACTTCCATAATTCAGTTTTTTACTTAGTGTCGTGCCATCATAATTATTATTATTTTATCAAGGAATCATTCCTTTTATAAGGCCCACCTGCACCAAAAACTTTACTCCAAGCTAATTACTGACACGAGGTTAAATCACAAATAATGTTTGACATTTTGTAATTTAAACTCGTGTTACCAACTAACTCTGAGTTAAGATTTTGACCCAGATTAAACCAAATGGTTTGGGAAATAATATCATGGGTATAGCAAGACACAGCCTGGCGACATAAATAATGATATATGATGTAAAATGATGGTGGTATAGTCCAAATTTCAAATAAAACATTGTGTAGCACGTGTTTTTGAAATTCCAACTATAGCATCGTCAATATAGGGTATATCTTCGTCGATCTTCGTATATTCGTTTGATTTTTTTCCTAACTCGATATAATTATGTACCAGGACACCACGGCACCTCAAGAGCTCGTGGCTGGCGCGCAGGCGTGCAGCCGGCCGCTGACGTCACGGCCAACAATACAGTCAGCAATATTACTGCTCAACTAGGAGGCACTGCCTACCTTCACTGCTTAGTGGGACACTTGAGTGAAAGAGGGGTAAGTGCTACTTTTTCATTTTTTACTAGTACGATTGGGTGTTATAAGTTTGACATGTCTGTCTGTGTGTGTGTGTGTTTGTCTGTCTGTGGCATCGTAGCTCCCGAGCGCATGAACCAATTTTGATTTTGTTTTTTTGTGTTTCAAAGGTTAATGAGTCGGGAGTGTTCTGAGCTTTGTTTGATAGAAATCGGTTCAGGGGTTCTAAAGTTATCAGCTCTTTTATAAGCAACGATAGTGATTTTTTTCTTCTGTCTCAAAATTTTTAATTTTGTGATTTTAATCAGATTAAGTCATTTCGAATGCAGGTAATAAAATAAATGTATTACTAAATTCCTCTCATCATCATCATCATCATAAGCTTATAGCCGTCCAATGCTGAGGGTAGGCCTCCCCCAAAGAGCGCCAACCATCCCGGGCCTGGCCAGCCCACAGCCATCCGCTACCCGCCAACTTCTTTAAATCGTCGGTCCACTGTGTAGCAGGGCGTCCGTCCCACACAATTCCTCGAATACGTATTACCTTCACGTAATTCCCCTAATAAAGCCAAATAATAATTAATTAAAATACTATGGATAACTTACAGCCCCGTTGGTCTCGTGGTCGCAAGCGCGACTGATGAGTGTGGGTTCCCGGGTTCGATTCTCAGGTCGGGCAAAAAGTTTTCTTGGGTTTTTCCATTAGGATTTGCTCAGTAGCAGCCCTGAGTTTGGAAGTTGGTGGTGTGACACCCCCGTGTCTCGGAAAGCACGTAAAGCAGTTGGTCCCGGCTGTCATTCGTAGATCTTTGACAGTCGTTACGGATGGTCAGAAGCCAGGAAAACTGACAACCAGTCTAACTAACAGGTATCGTGTTGCCCAGTAACTGGGTTGTGAAGGTCAGATAGGCAGTCGCTCCATGTAAAACACTGATACTCAGCTGTATCCGGTTGAACTGGAAGCCGACCCCAACATAGTTGGGAAAAGGCTAAGTAAATGACTATGGATAACTTACGGACCGCTAAAGTAATAAACTTTATTTGCGCAATAGTGACAAATCTGATTATTAACTTACTAAGCCAGTTTGTCATTGATGCCTGAACTTCGGAGTCTAAGCTAATATACCAGTAACTTTGAACCTAAGATGAAAGGATACAACCTATTAAGAAAATGAATCTATTAACTTTGAAATAAAAGGTGACTTCAATTTAAGATAAACTAGACTTGAAACAGGTTCACAAATACGTAGTCGTGCTCGACTTAATTTTAATTTGGTATTAAATAAATTTTTTTTTAGCACTCATAGGCCTTTTTGAAGTATACCTGTGCGATTTTCATTAAAATTAAAATGAAAGTTTATTCTTTGAAAAATCAAATTTATGGAATTTGAATCGGGTATATTAAAATTATTGTTTCAATATCTACCTGTAGTCTCTAGTCTAAGCAATACTGTTGTCCTATTTTTCGGGAAATGAGGGCTGATTGTCCTTAATGCAGGCTACTAAGTAACCTAGTAAGGATATCAGACCGTCAAATTGTTTTGTTACCTACTCATCTCAGTTGTAAAATATTCCTAAGTTTTCATCCTATTTTTCTAACAGACTGTATTACTACTTTATGAAATATATTTTCATTATCAGTCCTTGTATATCTACATTACTTATGTAGGTACCTACTTTATCTACCTTACCTATGTATTTAAACTACAAGTCAAAATTAACAAGACAATGGCCCGTGGCTCTCTTGGAACTCGGCAGGTATTAAAAGTAGTTGTTCAGGGGATCCGTTTACTAGGGACAGACGGTTGAGAACGATCTCAATCTAATCTCAGTCTCCATCTGTCAAAAATTCCTCTAATTTACTTACGTATTTTCGATATTAATTGATAACAAGAACTGATCTTCTGATCATCGAATTAAAAGAAAAAGTACTTCTAATAAAATTCCCACCAAAATGTTAACAGTACCAACATGTACTGTCAACAACTTTGTAATTGAATTAGTGGTCTCAAGGCGAAAGTCTTTGACCACCACTTGAAAGTCTTTGACCTGTAGGTAATTATTTATGGCACTGAGACGTGGTCGCACACAATAGAAAGCTTCCGTAGGGCAATGTAGATAGCTGTACTCTGAGATTTACTGCTAAATAGAATCAGAAATGAAGACAGAACCTAGGTAACTGATATTTCCTGAAAAATTGCTAAACATACCTCGCAGACTGAATGGCTGATACCCAAAAGATTGTGGACGGGCAATCACGTAGGGAAAGATGCAGCTCACTTTGCGAACCTATCCTAAATTCACTGAGTAAGATTTTTACAGAATAGACAGGCTGAGAAAGTTGTTGGGAATCCGCTGAATGAGTAAAGCAAAGACCGCGTATAGATGTACCTAGGTCCAGCAATAGACGTCTCTATTCTGAGATGATTGATAATAATTCTGCACTCAGCATCGTCCTGGTTTCGATTCCTTAGGTAGGCCTAAGTATTATTGGATTTTTCCTTTAAAAAAATCTCAGTAGCAGCCCTTACTTTAAACGCTGATGTTGTAACTCCCCTAGGCTTTGAAAAACACGTTAAACCGTCGTTGGTCCTGCGCTTGATTTCACCAGACTATGAGAGTGATGAAAGTGGGAGTGCACCTGTAATTTGCAGACACTTGTGTATATATTATGCGTACTTAATTGGTCGTAAATGAAATTAGCTGCCATTACTGAAAATTCGGTCGGGGAGAATATTATTAGTATTCTCCGCAGTTCTAGTGCCAAATTAAACTAAATATTGTAATTAACCATGCGGCTGTTAAGTGTTATCAAATTAGTGTACATGTTAATCTTTGCCACGTATTTTGTGGTATGTCAACCTGTAATTTTGCGCGACATTGACGCGACCAGACAATTAGAACGTTGACGCGTTCGCTCACTCCCAAAGGCTTAATTTTACACATGCCCAGTAATTGCACCACACCTACTTTTGAACACGTGTCATTTATTTATTTACTAGCGATCCACCCCGGCTTTGCATGGGTGCAATTTAATAAACGTCATTTATTTTTTTAATGAGATTTTCATACAAAGATGGAACCCAAATTAATTTTTTCTATGAAATTCTCAGTAGCAGCTCGGAGTTAGGATTTGTGCCTGGTTAACGGCAATAAGCTTGCCCCCCTATTACATGGAACCTAAACATACCGGCGAACTGTGGGTGTACATTGTTACACCTCTGCCTAACCCCTGGGGGAATACAGGCGTGATGGTATGCTCTCCCAAATTTCCGAAATTTCTAGGGGATTTTCCAAAAATAATCTTTCATCATACCTTGTCCTGACTATAAGGCACAAAACATAAGTGGTGGCTATGGTCTTTCATACATACGGCAATTGGCACGATTGACGATTGACGGCACGGTTGGCGCAGTGGCTGAGCGATTGGCTGCTGCGGTGCGTGTCGCGGGTTCGATTCCCGCACGGAACAAATATTTGTATGGCCTACAGATAGTGGTTTCGGGTCTGGCTGTTTGTGTATGTGAGTTTATATGTTTGTAAACGCACCCACGATACAGGAGAAATTCCGAGTGTGGGGCAACGTTTAAAAAAAAAAAATAATAATAATAATTTTATTTTTATAGATTTAAAACATAAGTTTATAATTACTGTATCATTAATAATGTTCTTTATCTTTCAGCAAGTGTCGTGGATCAGGAAGAGAGACTGGCATATCCTGAGCTCTGGGAAGTTCACATACACCAATGATGAGAGGTTTCAGGTTGGTTAAATTTGTTTTTGAATTCCTCGATTCTTTAAAGCATGTAGCTGAAGTTATGGCCCCCGGAAAGTGCCGTGCAATATTGAATGTTGGCTTTTAAAAATATCCTGTAAAATATATAACAATAAAAAAAAATACTCTAAATAACGCCATTCGATCCTCCTCACTGAGATGGTTTAAGATTGCGTTTCTAACAAAATGTTTCTATTTTTTTGTAAACGTTGCTACACACTACAAATTTCTTTTATATCGTTAGTGCATTTAAAAATATTACTCACATACAATAACAACCAGAACTGAAACAACTAACTATAGACCAATATAAAAAAATATACATAAAAAATACACACTACCACAACTGCCTCGTTAGGCTAGTAGTCCTAAGTGCGACTGCTACGATAGAGGTCTTGGGTTCGATTCCCAGGTCGAGCAAAAAGTGCTGTTGGATTTTTCTATAAAATTTCAGTAGCAGCTCGGAGTTAGGATTTGTGCCCGGTTAATGGTAATAGGCTCGCCCCCTATTACATGGGGCCAAAAACATACCGGCGAACTGTAGGTGTACATTGGTACACCTCTGGCTAACCCTTCCGGGAATACAGGTGTAATAGTATGTTTAAAAAACACACCTATTTAAACTTACTTACAACCATTGCATTGACAACCTACACCCACCCACATAGCATTAAATTCACAACTGTTTTTGCGCTCATCCGGGTAGAAAACAGAGGCAGTGTATCAAGTTCTTATCTACCGCAAACACACGAGGAACAAACTCACAAGTTTGTGAGGAAGTTAGACGGAGAAGTTTCCAGGCGTCGGGGTTCCGTATGCACTGTTTCAAGGTCTTTTGGTACCGTCTTTGTGTTGTTGCAAGGTTCGAGAAAACAGTATAATGGGAATGTTTGTATTGTATATGAATCTATTGTAGTGACTTTGATTGAGAAAGTCGGGTTTTCTCGCTCAATAGAAGTGTTTATATTTCATAATGTTTCTCTGTTCCGTTGGTCTTACAGTATAGGGTCTTGGTTTTGATTCGCAGGTTAGGCAAAGTGATATAAGGGTTTGAATATTCCTGTGTCGCATAGGCTAGATTTTAGTCGGTTGGAGTCCGACACACCCGTCCGCCTTTCCTGAGGTAGAGGCAGTCCATCAGGTAATCCTTACCCACGAATAAAAAAGGCTTTTCAATATGGAAAACAATATGCGGACAAACCCGCGAGCAAAAGCTAATGCACTATAATATCTTCCACGTACAGCGAGCGGGCGCCATAAGCATCACAGCACTACTCGAATTAGAAACCCGCGCCAAATTAAAAGCTTATTTATCTCTACGTAGGTAGGATCTAGATTCTATTACGGCACAATACGGTGCATGGAGCGGCGAGCTGCATTGTCAAAGCACTCCAAATTGTTCCTAAATTGGTTCGCCGCAAAATTAACGCCCTCAAATGCTAACGAATATGTGATCCGGTGACCACAGTGGTCGAATGTGAGCGTAAATGTGTAGGAATTACGGATAATTTGGCCATCATTGAAATTCCCCTACCCAGAAGCACGTGTAATTATTTTAAAATAACGTTTAGCTTGGGATCTGAAGCGTGAATTTGAATCGGTGAGTATTTTTGGTGACGGACGGGTATGTCTAGTTATTGATTGTGGAAGATGCAGTCTTGCATCCTTCTTTTAGGAGGGTTTCCAAAAAATACATAATTGTTAACATAACATAAAATCACGCCTGTATTCCCCGAAAGGTTAGGCAGAGGTGTACCAATGTACACCCACTGTTCTCCGGTATGTTTACGTCCCATGTAATAGGAGGAGAACCTATTGCCATTAACAAGGCACAAATCCTAACTCCGACTTGATACTGAGAATTTCATGGAAAAACCCAATAACACTTTTTGCTCGACCTGGGAATCGAACCCAAGACCTCTAGCATAGCACTCGTGCTTAGGACCACTAGGTTAACGAGGCAGTTATAGAACATAATTGTTCAACATCAAATCAGGTACTTAAAAAACAATACTTATTTTATCATATTTTTTTTTACGGCACGGTTGGCGCAGTGGCCAAGTGACTGGCTGCTGCACTGTGTGTCGCGAGTTTGATTCCCACACGGAAAATATATTTGTATGGCCTTCAGGTAGTTATACAGGATTTGGCTGTTTGTGTATGTGAGTTTGTATGTTTGTTAGCGTATCCACGACACAGAAGAAATTCCTAATGTGACGCAACGGTTTAAAAACAAGAAATCTAGTGAATTACTCCCTTGACTGTAACAAGGATGCGACACTAAACCTGGTTTATCTCATTCAATAACTTTAAAAGTTATTTTTAATCCCCAACGAAAACAGAGAGGTGTTATAAGTTGTGCGTGTGTTTGTATATGCATCGTAGCTCCCAAATGGCTGAGCCGAAACCAACAACAGATGCGGACAAGTACTAATTTGACTATTTATATTTCAAATGTACTTTCTAAGGTAGGAAAAACCTCCAAATGGCAATAATAATCAGTAGTATGACAGTAGTATGTAATCAACTGGTATTAATATCTCGTTTATTAATATCTATAAAAATAAAAACATTGAAAAATCCAAAAAAAACATAACTCACCGGCATTAGGATTAGGGATTATTTATTATCTATTGATGTATGTATCATCTTCAGCAGTTCTGCCCATAATTGCTTTATTCGTCTTTAGCTTAATATAAATCACCTCTGCCTAACCCTTCGGGAAATGCAGGCATGATGGTATGCTTACAATAAACCACAAAGCAAAACAAACAAATGAAGACGTTCAAATGATACCTACCTCCCATCACACATAAACACATCCCAGCCTGACCCAGAACAAGCCGCCTACACACGACAATAAAGCTGACGCCACACAACAGATAGCTATACTGCTATATCCGTGTCGCTTGCCTAACAGCGTAATAAACGCAGATGCAATTCCGTCTGACATGGCATAAATGAGAATGTGCTTGGCCTCAGCCGAATCCGTGTCAAGTCGTACGACTTGTACAAGCAATTCTTATCGCTATGACAAATTGGAATGCATTGTTTGACGTAATTTGGGAATGTGGGGCAGTATATGTCTTGTTGACATGCGCAGTGCGTGTTTGTATTGGTTTTTTAAGTTGTCAGGCTAAATTTACACCGTCCGCATCGTGTTTGTCGGAATAGTTTTGTGCACATTGCATAATGAACTTTACTTGTTAGGTAAGATAGTAGCTTTTCCCGCGTTCGGTTACGTCTTTGGTAACTGCTACGCTACATAACTCATGAATCCGGCTATCAGATACAAAAATATTTTTTCCAATCCGATTGGTAGTCCAAGAGATTAGAAACTGATATCTCGTCTTCAGTTGAATCATCAAGGATTTCGGAGAATTGGTTATGAAAAAAATAAAATAATGTGATATGATGGTGTACATTCTAAAACGTGCCTCTAAAAAAGTCTTGGGTTCGATTCCCGGGTCGAGCAAAAAGTGTTGTTGGGTTTTTCTATGAAATTCTCAGTAGCAGCTCCGAGTTAGGATCTGTGCCCGGTTAATGGCAATAGGCTCGCGCCCTATTACATGGGACCAAAAAAACATACCGCCGAACTATGGGTGTGCATCGATACCCCTCTGCCTAACCCTTCGGGGAATACAGGTGTGATGATATGTATGTATCTTAGAAATAAATTATCTTAAAATAAAAATTGTATACATAGTGTATCAAAAAACGCGTCCATTTTGCTGTCAATAAAGACGTCTTTAAATGTCGCTGTTTTTCGTAAATAAGTTAAAAAAAATAAAAGATCTTTCGCTAATTATTTAGTAAAAGTAATAAAATAGTTTTGTTAGTTAGTTAGGCTAGTTAAAATTGTATTAAATAAAATTCTTTAAGTAATAACCTAATCCTCTTCAGAACCCACATAATTTAATTCCCAGTTTCTGAAAAACGTATTTAGTAAATTGGCTTAGTTTTAATGTTAATTATATGAAAGCCAGTCCTCCGAATTCGACGAGACTTAAAAGAAAAATATTTTTAACTAGCTTAACTGCGGAGTTCTTTTCTAGCGCGGATCCCAAATTTTTCTAAAATAAAAATAGCCTGAATTACTCCTTATAACATCAACTATCTACCAGTGAATTCGCATTAAAATCGGTCCAGCCGTTTAGGTGACTAACCGGAACAAACAGACATACAAAAAAAATAAAAATTGTTTTTTGATATATGTACCGCGTAAACATTGGTGATATATATTTAGTAAAAAGCTGTTATTTTAAATTCGAACAAAAACTTCAATTTCGTGTAATTGTGTGTAATTAAAAGTAGCATATTTTCTGTTCCAATATAAAACAAGTTATTAAATAATAAATATGTATCACAAAGTAGTAAAATTAAGATCAAATATTAATTAAAATGAGGAAATAACACAAAACGACACTTCGTAATAGTAATAGTAATAGTGTGTCGCCAATAAATAATAACAGTGAGAACTTTAACACGTTTTAGTTTAGTTCAATCACAATATACGTTGGAACAGAAGGTCAGCTCAATAATCAAAAAGCGAAAGCGCACGTAGTGATAGACACGCTAATGTTCAACGTGTGCAACTACATTCAACGAGCGAAAATGCACGGACACACAGACACGTGTTAGGTTCAGGGAGTTCAAGATGCACACACATTCAATACGGTTCACTTACAGCCAGTTCAAGCACACTCAAGAAACGTAAATGCACTCACGTGCAAACACGGCTCACCTACAGCGAGTTCAAGCACACTCAACAAACGTAAACGCACACACATGCAAACACGGCTTACGTACAGCGAGTTCAAGCACACTCAACGTGCGTAAACGAACGCACACGTAGACACATTTCATGTACAGCGAGTTCAAGCAGATTCAACGAGCATAAACGAACGCACACGTAGACACAGTTCACGTACAGCGAGTTCAAGCAGACTCAACGAGCGTAAAGGACGCACACGTAGACACAGTTCACGCACAGCGAGTTCAAGCAGACTCAACGAGCGTAAACGAACGCACACGTAGACACAGTTCACGTACAGCTAGTTCAAGCACACTCAACAAGCGAAAATGCACGCAAGAATAGATACAGTTCTCGTACGGCAGTGTCACCTCACTTGATATCTCTGTTCGTATGAGATCATCACGTAGGTACGTATTTGTGTGCCCGTTTATCTCGTTGCATGAAGCCAGCCTTCTCTGCATAATGTCTATTTAGTGGTACAGCAGAGTAACCGTGGGAAAATAAGCAGGTAGCACGATTTCGCGTGACTACTTAACTTGTAATAGAAGTTTGTGTTAGTTACCAATGTTTCCTTACAGTCGACGGACCAGCAATTTACTCGAACGAGTTTTCATTTGTTAATTGATAATAAACTAAGAAATAACTGTGTTAGAGTTGAAATTTGCCTAATTGCGTACAGGATTATATTTGTGAGGTTTTATATTGTTGAGTCTCCAAAGAGCTCTAAAGACGACGCGCAGTCGTTAGGCTTTTGTTTGTATTTTGGTTCGCACTTCGATTTTTAAACAATAAAACGTAGGGCCACAAAAGAAAAGATTTCACAATAATTTTGTAATTATAATTTGCTTTAAGTAAAATATTAAAAAGCTCAAATGGACTGCTAATTTGAACAATTCAGTGGTAGGTATTAAAATTCACACAATGATCAGTATAACTTCTAAAATGAAATTCGAGAGAGTATTAAATATTTCGGCGAAAAGTGTTTATTGTGAAGCATTCACTTAATAAATATCGTTTAAGGAAAAAATATTATCACGGAAATATAAACCTTTTAATACAAAATACATTTATATAAAATTAGTACGCACCTAATTAAGGTAAATAAGGAGGTAAATATTACTTCATCGAAAAAACCTTTTCAAGAATATAAATAATTTTGCTGAAGTTAAAGAAAACAAAGGAATAAGGATTTTAAATCCAGATGCGACAGACGATGCACCACAAATCTCAAACAGTAGATAAAACCGATCTCTCCCCCCCCCCCCACCCCCTTATTTTATTATTTCCCTTTATACTGCCTTCGACGTAAAAATCATAAACACAACTTGGAAAAATTGCGTTCAAAAAACCGCTGACACACTTTTCATATCGACGGCGATGTCGGCGTAAAAACTCATTTTATACACCAAAAAAATATCCTATTACACATCTTGTTTCGGTATTTTTCGGCTATTCTCGGCCCTCGTCGGCCTCATTTCGTCATTGACGCGTCGTTTCTGATTTCTGCCGCGTCAGGCGATTGGACCACAGTCTAGAAACCTACCACGTTACTACTTAGTCGCTTCGACAATGTTCGGATTCACGAACTTTGCCGACGTCATCTCTGCTGGATGAAATTCAGCTTGGACACGGGATTAGTAGGTATTATTTCCGTGTTGCTCTGAAATTGACAAGGGAATAGCTACTGCGAGGTTTCCGGTACAATTTGCAGGAGTCAACAGAGTAAATGGGTTGTGTGGAGCTCAAAAGCGTTAGGAGCTTAGTAGTCTAAAGCTTTTGGCCTCACAATAGCTGGACTCTCTACTCTCTGTGTCTATTCATATTTAGTAGGTAATTTCATAAATTCAAAACCGCTATGCATACTGACACGAGTCTTTGGTACCCTTAGTAGATATATAATGAAAGATATAAAGAATACTTGTTTATTTTGCTAAACAAAATGCATGATAAATAAGAACGAAATTGAAATCAGGACCCTATGCTCAACGTTTGCGATTGTAACCACGAGACAAAATTCGCCAGCCCCAGTTTGACTGCCCCATTCGTGGCAGTTAAACTGAGACTGACGATTTTTTAAGCTGCAAATATTAAATTTTCCTCTATTTTTTCAATTAAATATTTAATTGACAACGCGTTACTTTATCTAACGCAAAAAACCGACATCCATCAACTTTTATATCAATATAAAACATGCCGGAATACCGTTTTAAATCCTCTCCTCCGTTTTAATTAATATTTCCTCTCGATAATTTCGCGACCGAGTTTTTATAACTTTCCCCGTCGTTAAAAATGTCCGATTCATTTAAACGTCAAATTGACAGTTGATTCGACGAAATTCGCCTATTTCAGCAGTTAATTAGCGTAACGCACCTTTTAATCATCAAAATCCAGAAAAAATATGAGTTACGTAAATTAATGATATCGTTAGCACTGTGCTTAAATGTTACGGGTCGTGGGTTTAATTCCAGCTCGATTAATTGCCTAACACCCTAGCAATCTCAATTCGAAGGATTTTGACGGAAATTAACAGTCCATTGCTTTATATGTTTTAAAAGCTCGTCGGCTCGTCAATGTAAATACCGTAATGTATTTGTTTTAACTGTCAAAAATAATGACATTGACGTTATATTTATGAGTTACGCTGAGTGAAGGTGTCTACACCTCAAAGCCTGGGGCTCGACCCGAGCTTAGCCTTCGGGATCGTTTTAAACTGAAATTTCAATTGGACCTAATATTATTGTGAGTTGGGCCGACGGTTTGATGTTTATATAGCTTTAAGCAATGGGCCTCAGTGTGTGGCCATCTGAAATTAGACTTCACAGGCTGTCAAATTAAAAAAAAACAGAGGGGTTATCATAATATGACATGTTACTAGCGAACGCAGTTACTAAGTTACTAGTCACGTCTTTTTTTATTGTGATTTTATACAGAAATACCATTCGAATTTTCAGCTTATCCGTTGATATTTTTAATTTTTCTTACATAGTTAACCTTATAACATGCTGACCTAAGATTAAATCTATTGACACTGAAGATCTTTTTTTTGCGGAAATTGATTTTGTTTTCCCAACTTGTCTGGCACTGAACCCGTGCCAAACGGCTGGACCTATGTAAAAGAAATTTCTTCTGTGTTTGAGTGAGTCCTTGAATAGTCTACATTTACAATTGGACATAGTAGGTGGAGTTGCAAGACGTCTGTCGGGTCAGCCAGTATTATATATTTTATTTTCCTTTGCAGGTGTTACACGGAGAAGGTTCGGAAGACTGGACACTGCAGATCAAGTTCGTGCAGAAGAGAGACAACGGCACATATGAGTGTCAAGTAAGAATGCACTGTTTGTAATTACTTTATGGCTTGTTTACAACACCGTAAACATACATTTCGGGTATTTCGGAAAACAACAATAATAATAATACCGGGCACAAATTCTAACACCGAGCTGCTACTGAGAATTTGATAAAGAAACCCAATAACATATTTTTCTCGACCTGGAAGACTTCTATCTAGCAGTTGCGCTTAGGACCACTAGGCTAACGAGGAATTTAGCCAATTTAAAAATTAATCTAATTGACGTTGCGTTTATTCCGCGCGCTCGTACTAGGCCCTCTGTACAGGTAACTGATCGCGTGTTGTAATAAAATCACTATTTCATTTTTATTAACCAAGAAAAGAATAAAAACTTCTGTGTATTTCCATTTTACGTTATAGGTACAAGCAAATAGCAATAAATTAACAATTTGTGCAACATAATAAAATGAGGAAGTAAATCTGTTTGTATGTATGTAACCAAAAGAAAAAGAAAGAAAGTAAGAAAAATGTTTATTGACACAGAAGACACAAAATAATAATAAAAAAACAATTCATCATACATACATACATAAACTCACGCCTTTTTCCCATGGAGGTAGGAACGCCACCTTCTACGATCCTCACATACTTCTTTCGCCTCGTCCAAGTTGATACATCTGTTCATACAAGCACACCGGTTACGAGTACTGCGCACCCGACTTTTCTGAAAACCCTCACCAACAACAATTCAATTTATTAAAATACAAAAAAAAGTAAACATTATCGTGTGCCCAACTGCTTCGCCAAACAGACCCAGTTCAGCATAAATGCCAGACCACTTGTGCCTGAACCGATCGAAATGAAACTCGACAAAGGGGTAGCCTTTTTTTTTTTTTTGGTGGGTGGGAAATCGTCAAATAACTTCTCCCGCCCTGGGCGGGGCGGGAGGGAGTGTCAGACTTTTACTGACTAAAACCCACCCATGTTCCTTCTTGTGCCCTTTGCGCTCCGGGGGCAAAGGGGTAGCCTGGGGTCTGGAAAGAAACTTAGGGTACTTTTTAATCCGAGATTTCTTACATACATACATACCATGACGCCTGTATTCCCCGAAGGGTTAGGCAGATAAGTACCAATGTACACCCACAGTTCGCCCTTATGTTTAGGACCCATATAATAAGGGGCAAGCCTATTGCCATTAACCGGACACAAATCCTAACTCCGAGCTGCCACTGAGAATTTCATAGAAAAACCCAATAACACTTTGCCCGGCCTGGGAATTGAACCTATGATCTCTAGCGTAACAGTCGCGTTTAGGAGCACTAGGCTAACGAAGCAGTTAGAGAGGGAGATTTTTTCTACTTCTGTTATAACCAAGGAGACAAAGTCGCAAGCAAAAACTAATAAACCCAAATAACTTGCGAACGTGCACTTCATTTAATAACATCTCATTCAATATCCATTTACCTCCATAATAATAATACAAAATGTTCTAAACTAGAGGCTAAACTCGTTCTCAAAATGGCTGTGGCGAAATTAAATTTAGTAAAAGCAATTTGGAACAGTAATCGTAGGCGTACAGGCAAAGTGCCGTTGTGTCTCTAACTATATATAGTTATAACGCGTAGTTTTGCTTATATAAGAGTGTTTTGCTGCATTAAATGTAATGCAAATGGTACCAAGTGTAGTTGTTTTGAGACGAGAATACATATAGACAAATTAACAAAGTCGAAGTGACCCTTTGTAATGTCCAAATAACGGCTTTTTACAAAATAAGTATAAATGTTTACACGTTACTAACGTTACAAAAAAAAACTATTTTTATATTTTTTGCCTTTCTGTTCGTCCCTGCTAATATCAGAAACGGCTGGACCTACTTAAATTTTTGAAAAATAATTAGGGTATCGCAAAAAGAAACCCCAACGATTAGGTAATTGAATTCGAACTCCAGAAGTCTGCCCGACAGTTGAGAGAATAATTAGTAATAATCTCAATCTACAAAATCACTTAAGATATAAATCACTTTTCTTCAATATTCATAAAACCCTTTCTTCTTGCCCACTATGAAGGCTGTAATGAATTAAATTTACACTTCAGCTCACCCAATAAACAATACTCCATGACAATGCAATTTAATAAGTCTACGCTGAACAATTTACGCGAGGAAATTGTGGAATAAATAAAAGCAATAAAAAATTTCGGGAACATACAGACTGATTGCGAATTTAACCCGAGAACCTTCATAATATTTCGCACCGAATAAAATTTATAGAAATCGTAAAGTAATGCCTGTATATTTTTTAATTAACGGCGAAATTAAACGTGCCTTTGTCCAAGTTAAATGAAAAAAAACATTATTCGCGCAATATCGAATACCCTTTGTGATATTACATATGCGGTCGGCTTGAAATGTGCGGAAATATTAATTTGACGGAACAGTTGGCGCAATGGCTAAGTATTTGGCTGCTACGCTGTGTATCACGGGTTCAATTCCCACACGGAACAAATATTTGAATGACCTACTGATAGTTGTTCAGGGTCTGACTGTTTGTGTATGTGTTTACATATGTTTGTTTGAGTAAATATTGTTTTATGGGAACTTCCTACGTTTCTCTTTAAATTAAAACTGTTTTGTGTGTCAGCTCCGACGCATGAGTGGAGTTTACTCCTTAGTATAGTAACCGGCACGAGTCGTGAGCACAAACTTCAAGTTAAGTTTTGGGTTTTTTGGGTTGACCCAAAAATTAACTTAAAGTTTGTGCTACTCACCAATCGCATGCAGCGTCCTACTTCATTCCGCCAAAGAGACTCAAAAATGAACTCACTCAATTTACTCCTAAAATCAATTAAGAATTTACTCCTTAGTATAGTAATACTAAGGAGTAAATTACCTTCTTAGTATAGTAATACTAAGGAGTAAATTCTTTCGTGCGTCGGAGCTGACACACAAACATTTTTGTTTTAATGAAAATTGAGATTGGCGAAAACGGGTTGAAATTACATTTTCTTTCGTTTTTCCATGCCACAGGGTCGATTTCAATAAATCCACGATGAAACGGTGAACTTTGTTCGGTTGATGCGTCGTCGTATTGGGTCGTAAATGTTTGTTGTTGAGTTTCAGCTTCACCCTGTATAATCCTTCGGGTTGTAGCGATAATCACCTCGCTTAGGGGATTAGGTATAATGTTATGACGCTGTTAATATTTGTATCTGCCTGTAGCGCTTATCAAAGGCACTATGCCGTCGGTAACGAGTGATGCAGTATTAGGTAACACTTAGGTAATAATGATTTAAAATATTTTAAAGATTACACTTTGATACAATGTTGGTTAACCAAAAGATTCTTAAGTCATCATCATCATATCAGCAGTAAGACGTCCACTGCCTCCCAAATAAATTTCCAAAAGGACCGGTCGGAAGCGGCCTGCATCCAGCGTTTTCCTGCGAAGTTATGAAATGTCCTTTTTACGGTTTTGTATACAAAACTGTTATTGAAACTGACAATCAGCGACCGATTTTTTTGTTGGCGAGAATCAAACATAATTATGAATTCTGATAAACCAAAGTACACGTCCTACAAAAAGTCAAATAGTCGTTCCTAAGAAACTATGGATTTATTGAAAAGTCCGAAAATCGGTTCTTACAAAGAAATTACTAACAATTTCACAGAGTATATGCTTTGGTCGATATGACAACAAATAATAATCTATACTATCTATACTAACATTATAAAGCTGAAGAGTTAGTTTGTTAGTTTGTTTGCAGTAATTTCAATCAGACCATTAAAATACACTTTTGAACGTCATTGCTAGTTGCCCCATCCAAAAAGTAGTTTCATAGAGAAGAACGGGCAAGAAACTCAAGACAAAATTTGAGGTATAATGCTACATCATATTTATAAGGTCCTCCTTCCTCATACGATCCTAAGCATAAAATGAAATTACATAACCGATATTCACTTTCCGACCTGCAACTACTTTGGACACTAACAACATTTATGCAAGCTCTCTAGCTACGGCGTAGCTATGTCGTAGCGTTTCGTAGCACCTCGTAGCAATGTCGTTAATGATGACCACGAGAGACTACTATATGAGTACAATATACTGGGAATAGATTTTGGTATCCATAAATTTCTATTTTCACGTTCATTTTAGGTCATAAATACAATATCTTAGAGTAGACAATACTCGTATTATTTGTTATTTCGTGTCATGAGAGAGTGTTAGTTAGTGATTATGGAAATTAGTATGGCTAGAAAAATGAGTGATAAACCTGTCCAACTGTGACGGAGTCAGTGTGTGTGTGTGTCTGTGTTCCGGCCACGGCGGCTCGTCTTAATGCAAACTAGACAAATCCACAGGAGATATTGTAGTGCACAAGTTTGTGCGCAAACACAGGTGCACTCCCTCTTCCCTAACTCATATTCCGATGGGACGACAATCCGACACACCCGCGGAGAGATCAGGCGCAAGACCAACAGCTTGACATGCTTTTCGAGGCACGGGGGTGTCACTCCACCAACTTCTAAACTCCAGGCTGTTAGTGAGAAATTCCTAATGGAAAAATCCAATAAAACTTTTTGCCCGACCTGGGAGTCGAACCCAGGACCCCGCGCTCAACAGTCGTGCACCACGAGGCCAACGGGGCAGTTAACGGCTGCGTAATGTATCTTTTTACACCCCGTATATAAAGTAAGCGAGTCTTGTAACATAATATGGGTACCTAATATATAGGGTAATACAGTATATTGTACAAGCGGGCTCTTTACGGTACGAGACATATCTATTTCGTAGCCTCGTAGCAATTCCGTAGCCGCGTAGTACTTCGTAGCACATCGTAGCTACTCTGCATTAAACTCGAGAACATTACATACAGTCTAATTAAATTATTTAATGGGAACTTTGTCATTGTTGTGTATATTTGTATCCTCTCCCAATGTTTGAATCAAAATTAATGTTGAAAAATATCATATACAGGGTTGATTTTAAACTTTTGTAGCAACAGGAAACTGTTTTTAGAAGAGCATCCTTTATACATACCATCACGCCTGTATTCCCCGAAGGGTTAGGCAGAGGCGTACCGATGGACACCCACAGTTCGCCGGTATGTTTAAGTCCCATGTAATAGGGGGCGAGAGTATTGCCATTAACCGGGCACAAATCCTAACTCCGAGCTTCTATTGAGAATTCCATAGAAAAACCCAATAACACTTTTTCTCGACCTGGGAATCGAACCCAAGGCCTCTAGCGTAGCAGTCGCGCTTAAGACCACTAGGCTACCGAGGCAGTTCCGGAGGCATTCTTTACTTTTTAAGTAATTACACTGTATTTACAGACACACACATACACATACCATCACGCCTGTATTCCCCGAAGGGTTAGGCAGAGATGTACCAGTGTACACCCACAGTTCGCCGGTATGTTAAGGTCCCATGTAATAGTGGGCGAGCCTATTGCCATTAACCGGACACAAATCCTAACTCCAACCTGCTACTGAGAATTTCATAGAAAAACCCAATAACACTTTTTGAAAAAAAAAATTGAAAAAAAATACAGTGCAGTCATAATACCCTTCTAGATCAACCAAGCTATTTTTTTAATATTATCTTTATTGTCTTTAATATCCCACTGTTGGGCAAAGGCCTCCAAATATTCTTTTCTTGTGCCACTTCGAACCGGACCTCTAGAACTAAGGTTATAGTACTAACAAATTTTTAATTTTGTGTGTTTCCAATATAACTGGCATACTAGAAAAACACAAAATTAAAATTATAAGTAACCCCCGACAGAAAAATTAAAATCCCTACCGCAGCAAACAAAAGAGCTGATAACTTTCAAACCGCTGAACCGATTTCCATCAAACATAGTAATATACCTTTCAAACAAAAAAAACTAAATCAAAATCGGTCCATGCGTGCGGGAGCTACGATGCCACAGATAGACACACACACAGACACGTCAAATTTATAACACCCCGTCTTTTTTGCGTTGAGGTTTAAGAAAAACTTATCTTAAAAAAAACTATGCTGATTAAAGTACCTTGCTCTTAAGGCCCCGTGTCAAATTTCCACTGGTGATAGGTAATTATCAACATCATAATTGTCAGCCGAACCAAGTGTTATTGGGTTATCCATTCTGAATATTTCAGTAGCAGCCCGGAGTTTGGAAGTTGGTGGTGTGACACCCCCGTGCCTCGGAAAGCACGTAAAGCCGTTGGACCCGGTTGTCATTCGTAGATCTTTGACAGTCGTTACGGATAGTCAGTAGCCAGAAAGTCTGACAGCCAGTCTAACCAACAGGTATCGTGTTGCCCAGTAACTGGGTTGTGGAGGTCAGATAGGCAGTCGCTCCATGTAAAACACTGGTACTCAGCTGTATCCGGTTAGACTGGAAGCCGACCCCAAGATAGTTGGGAAAAGGCTAAGTAGATGATGAATTATCAGCCGAACGCATATGCCTCCCCTAAAGATAGCCGCAATGACCGGTCCTGCGCTGCCCGCATCCAGCGATTGCCCGCAACCTTTACCAAGTTGTTACATGTTACTTATTGGCAATTATTAGGAGCGAATCTTCTTTACCTTTTTTTTTGATTGGTCGCGCTTTTAGTTAACGTAAGTCAATAATTATTAATTGCCAAGCGACTGGTCGACTCTTCACGTGACCAAAGGGCTAGCCTTTTTTGGGCCAAAGAATCAACATTGCCGTACAACGTAGCAACGCTGCCAGCCTTTTGGGCACTTGTCCCATTGACAGCGATGCGGATGAGTTTTTTGATGCCCTATAAGCTTCCTTTTTAGTTTTTTATATTAACTACACATACTCGTAGTTTGTAATCTAATTATTATTTCAGTAAGTCTGAAATCGCCAATCTGTCTTGAGCATGCGTGGTAACCCATGCTTGTGCCTTCTCTGTATGAGGAGAGGCCTTTGCCGTGAAGCGGAACAATTGTAGGCAAAAACAACAAAAACAGTTCTAGCAACTTTTTTCCTTTCGCAGTTATTTCTCTCCGTAAATAAGGTTAGGCAGCTCACCGACGATTACTGTTACAAAGAATATAAACGATATGTTATTAAAATTACTTTCTTTACTCTTAATTTTTTGCTCCCAACATCAAATTTAACAAAAGCTTCAGGCTATGTACTCCAATGAAACCTACATTAATTTTCAAGCTGACGCTAACGAAGTTACAACATCTTGTAAAGCTAGTGTTACAACTATGATGTACATGTTATGTTGAATATAATATGTTATTTAAATTATGTTGAACATGATACTTAACGCAAATGACGTGTACGTGTACAGGTATATTCTAGTTGGTACTCAAGAAAAAATTGCCAGCCACTGTAGAACAAAGACCTTCTCTCCTACAGAGAAGGCAGATTGGCGACTTTAGATTCATCTTTATTTATTTCATTCATCGATGTCAGTCTTCTAGAAAATAAATTTTGAAAGTACATATGAAATAGACAAAGTCATATTGGTTCTTGCCCGTGGGCAGTAGTGAACATCTCAACACTTACACTTACACACACACACACTTTACACTTTTTTTTTTAATTATAACCAAGTTAATAGTACAATAGGTGCTGGAAGACAGGCGACGTGGCCAGGGCAGAGTTACGAAACGCTAGCGTGATAACTTACGAGTCGTTTATGAGAAATTGGGCAGAGAAGGCAACGTATAGAGATGAGTGGGAGCCATCTGGAAGACTTTTGCCCAGCTGTGTGACATTTGGTCTAACGTTTATAAAAAAGTTAAAAGGAGATCACTTGGTAAACCCAGATCCAGGAAGAACCAAGGAGTCTATGCTCCGTACTCCATACTCTATATTTACTTGAGACCATAATACCATCAGGGCTAAATTAAATGCCCATATTTACACATACCATCATACTATCACGCCTGTATTCCCCGAAAGGTTAGGCAGAGGTGTACCAGTGTACACCCACAGTTCGCCGATATGTTTAGGTCCCATGTAATAGGGGACGAGCCTATTGCCATTAACCGGGCACAAATCCAAACTCCGAGCTGCTACTGATAATTTCATAGAAAACCCAATAATACTTTTTGCTCGACCTGGGAATCGAACCCAAGACCTCTAGCATAGCAGTCGCGCTTAGGACCACTAGGATAACGAGGCAGTTTCCATTTATTTATTTAATTAGAAGGGCAAAAGCGAATTACACTATTTAAGCATATAGGTACATTACTTAACATAGTCATACATTCTTCTCACAAAAAATCAAACATTCTGACAGTATCATCTTCCATTCATTCGCAAACAGATCAAAATCTGTGTTCGAGTTCAGGAGAGCGTTAATAGCGGTTATCGTCCGAGGAATAGGTGACTTGGAGTGTGCAACAGTTCGGCAAGTTGGAACAGCCAGCAAGCGGTGTTTTCGACTGCGACAGTAATTGTCTGGGACAAATATATTGCAGATTTCATTATGCAGATCAGGAACATAAATAATGCTCCTAGGAATTTTAAATATTACTATCATCTGATCGTGCGACCGTCTTACTTCTAAAGAATTGAAACTTAAACAACCCAACAGGAATTTAGTGGGATACAAGAGAGATATTTAATCATGCAAATATTTAACCATGAAATAAATTCGAAATAAATGAATAATATTCGTACGAAATACAGCTTCTGTCTTCCCTTCACATTGGGTATTACATTACGGCGCCATGTTTAGTCTCGTCACGTCCCGTCTGATTGTTTTGTAGGCTCCGGCACAACACATTGTTACTTGTAAACTATATTTACACATACGTCTCTCTTACAAAGCCAACAAGCTTTTATTTTGGACGTAAAATGTTTTTTGGGAAGATCTGAGTTAGCATTTCAAGATCTCTTAATAGAAACAGATTATATTGACCAGATGAACAATTTGGTTCTCGTATTTTTAACCTATTGACCGCCGTAGTCATGTATAGATGACAAACCAAAATGTGCTCAGCACGCCACGGTCATAGTATAGGTTTCAATGGAGAAGAACGAGCAAGAAACTCCATGAACACTCTTTTAAAATCAATAAAATATTACATATTTAGGCTACATCATTCATGTTGAAATTGCGGGTAGGTACAATGTGAGAACAATGTTACAAGTCGTGCACGTCAAAAGAGGTCTTGAGTAAAATATAATTATAATCTTCGTCGCAATCTGTCAAAAATGCCACATTTATTATCCCTAGTATGAGATTACGACTAGATTTTAAAAGTATTTAACTACGAGAATTACAAAAAACATAATTTTAAAATAGTATGTTATATTCATGAAAACTGACTAACCAGAAGGCTGGATTAGTGCTCTCACCATAACTACTTTTATTGAGTTTCTTTAGTTATTGAACTTATAACGAACTCTTTTGAAAGGAACGCGCTGTCGGTAAAGGGAACCCCTAACGATCGTCGGTTACGCTCGATCGAGCTTCGTGTTCACCTAGTTATATTCCTCAGTGCCACCACAATGCCCTACATGTTAAAACAATAAGGCGCTCCACAGACGATGCCACTATGATCACTGAGTTGCGGTGACAGGCAACTAGTTGTTTATGACCAATAGTTAGCCCCGCAGTTTCACCCGCGTTAGGTTATGATGTTCGTTACTCCACTCTTGTATTAGTGTAAAGTAATGAGCCATTACACTACGATTTCGATTTACGATTCTCTAAAAGTCAAATCTTTTTGTGTAATCTTTAACACAACAAGATTTTTTTAACAGTACTTAGTTCAAAAAAGCAAATAAACTCTTCAACTTTAGAATATTAATATAGATTTTATGTAATTTTTATTTGCAAGTTTCGATGATCGAATACAGTAATAGATTACTGCTGTTTTTGGATATCATTTCTAAATTTCTGCAACTGCCTTGGAACGTGTTGTATCAAGTTGTTGATTTCCACAATCGGGAACCGCTACGCGTCAAACGACTACAAAAAATGCTGTTTCTTCGAGATCCATAGTCTCACTGATTGAAGACCGTAGATCGGAAGTTTACCTAAAATAGCGGCATCCTTGACAGAATCTTTTAAAAAGTTGTCAATTGCGTCAACTAAAGTTGCTCCGTCTGCGGACCGCCTAATACTAAACGTCGATTCAAACGCCAGTTGTCTATAGTTGGAAACGACTCCGCATCGATAAGATCACAGCAACAATAGTTAGAAATTGAATTCGTATTATATTCGAAGCGGTATCGACGCTATCAGAGCTTTGATTGTTTCTCTTTGAAGATATACTATTCAGGCGTAAAATTATCGATATTGGGGCGTTATTACTCGAGGTAAGGTTCTGGTTTATATCAGAAATGTGAACATTTTTGTTTGGATGTTATTTAGAGTGGAATTTGAGCGTGAATAATGTCGATAAGGGTTGCTTTACGATATTCCACCTTATTGTATAGGCAGGTTGTTAGACTTGCCTCCGGTTTCTTGAACGAAAAACTTATGTGTCAAATTGTCAAGCACGCGTAAGCTGCTGTGATTGGTTGACTGAATTTTCAACAACCAATCAGATAAAGTTACGAGAGCTTGACAATTTGTCACATTGGTTTTGCGTTGGTTTTTGTTTAATAAAATAGAAGTTACGATAGCATAGTAGCACTTAGTGCTAGTACCTTAAGGATTAAGATACATTTCAAATCTGCAAGAACCGTATACCTCTATCGTTTTTTGTATTTTTCTTTTGCTTTTACTAAGACACATTTATATAGTTCAACTGAAACCAACTTTTTATATTCACTTTTAAGAAGCTACGTTATCCCCGAGTGCTATAGGCTATATTATTTTATCAAAAACTAACTACATAAACCGAGGTATCACCCTCGTTCAGTTTATCTTTGATTACTGCTCCGCTTCCGTTGGTCGTAGCGTGATGTTCTGTACGTTTAAACCTTTCTCATGAAGCAAATCAAATCAAATTGTTTATTGCATACATAATGTACACTTACAGGTGGTAAACAATAAAAAATAAAGAAACAATTATGGACCCTTTTGGGAACAGCAAATTTTAAATAAGAAGAGAGAGGAAGAGCGCTTATAAATTTTCCTTGTTATTAGGTTACATTTATTTCATATTTCTATTTATCTACTATTTTTTTATTTAATTATATTTAATATTTATTCATTCGTTATTTATTTAATTATACTTATTCATTAATTATTTATTTAATTATTAATTTATTACATATTACTGAATATTTGTTAATTTGCTATTTATTTAATTATATGTATTTGTTACTGTTTATATGTTTTGTCAATTAAAAATTGTTCATTATAATTATTAAGTATTATTATTAACGTTTTTTTTTCGTTTTTCGTAGTTATGTATTTTCTCTATCTATTGATGAAAACAGCATTAAAATCCATTGCTAAGTTTAAAATATCTAAGCGTACATACAGCGTGAACGACTTTGTTTTATACTATTTGGCTTTGTATTAGAGATTCGTAAGAAATTTCTCGTAGGCTAAGACACGGACAAAAGCTAGTATGTGATAGATGGTTACACTAGTCTTACCGACACACTGACCTAGTTCTCTCAGTTTACTCTAAACTTGAAACCCGATGGGATGGCACGCAAGTTAAAGTGTTATGTTACACATAAGTAATTAATCTAATTAATCAGTATTGCCATACAACGTGGCAATACCAGCCTATAGTCTTTATTGTATATCACATCTTTAATATCATGTTTCTGGCAACTAAATTTTGACTTTTAGCTTTAGTCCGCACTTGACAGCTATGACGGCGAGTTTTTATGCCCTTTGAGCTCCGCCGCTTTTTTATATAGGGCAGCCTAGTTGTGGAAGTTCAAATGAAAATTTTGGAAGCCTCTTCTCATGGGTTATCCAAAATACCCCCATGTATGTTCTGCGATTTTTTGTAGTTTAGGAGCTTGACCTTTTACAAGCTTTTATTTACTTTCACCGTCCCGATTATATTTCGTTTGTATGTAATCAAATCTTGCAAAGATCCTCTTCCCGGTTACCGATTGAGCTGAAATTTTGCATACATGTGTAAATCAGATGACAATGCAAAATTATTTTAAATATTGAATAGGACCTTAATACGCTATTTACTGCATTAATTTAATGGAAAAGCTCACAATAATATAAAAAATCGGTAACGATTCCCCTCCAAAATTTCCATTTTCAACTTTGATATCTAAACAGACCTTCTTAATCAGCCAATCCCTGTTAAATAAATCTTAACGATAACCCAACTCAACACACAAAATCCTACAAGCTTTCTTTTATCCCCAAATATTTCCATTCGATACAAATCAGCCGAAAAATTAACCACCCAATAATTTAGCCGACGGAATTTAAAACAGCTTTCATCGAACGCAATCCTCGAAAATTATTCTGATTCTCCCAATACACAGGATTAACTTCCCCGACTTGGTATTCCTTTGAAACAATAAAAATAACAAGATCTCGAACATCAAGATGGCGGATCTTTTAAAACGAAATGTACACCGTATGCAGATGATATCGTGCACGATTTACATAACGAAAATGATTTCACAAGTTCTCCGGACGGGTAGAGGGGAAGTGGGGTATGTGGTGGGGTACAATGGTTCGTCCTTGTATGAGTGTCTTAAGGATTTAAACATGTGCTTTTAGCCGACTGCTGTTAAACCCAAAAGATGGGTGGTGTTTTTTTTTGGTATCTATTTGTTCAGCTTCTCTACATAATATAAATCTAAGCTACCTTTGGTCTGTTCCTCTGTACGCTTAAATCATTTAAAGTACGAATGCGGTTTTCATCAATAGATAGAGTGATTCAAGAGAAAGGTTTATACGTATAGAACATCACGATACGACCAACGGGAGCGAAGCAGTAACCAAAGATGTAACTGAACGCGGATGACACCGCGGGGTAGGATATAGCTAGTTTGGTACGTACGTAACAGATTATACTGATTCAATTGCCAATCGAAAAGTAGGTCATGGGGTGAAATTTCAAAATCATTAAGATCTTTTCATAAGTTCACAAAGCCTTTTAAACAAAAGAACATCTCGCATCGTCAAATGTTGCGAACAATTTCAACAATATTGCGCGAATATTTCAAAAATTTATTTCCAACGTTTACCAATAATCAGGCTGTCCCGTTGGTCTCGTAGTTTTTCTATTAGGATTTGCTCAGTAGCAGCCCGGAGTTTGAAAGTTGGTGGTGTGACACCCCCGTGTCTCGAAAATCACGTAAAGCCGTTGGCTGTCATTCGTAGATCTTTGACAGTCGTTACGGATAGTCAGAAGCCAGGAAGTCTGACAACCAGTCTAACCAAGAGGTATCGTGTTGTCCACTAGCTGGGCCGCTCCTTGTAAAACACTGGTATTTAACTGCATCCGGTTAGACTGGAAGCCGACCTCAACATAGTTGGGAAAAGGCAAAGCAGATGATGATGACTAATGATCAGTCTGTGGTGAATAAATCTTAGCCGATGAATTTAGATGAAATGAGCGTTAAGTCAGCCAATCCCTAATATCGATTAAATGCCAGGACACCTCAAACTTACTTCACTCAAATTACCCGACGGAGATTTTCTCTACGTAATATGAAACAAAGTCGCTTTCCGTTGTCTGTCCCTCTGTACGCTTAGATCTTTTAAACTACGCAACAGATTTTAATTTTAATGCGCATCTATAGAAGAGTGATTCAAGAGGAAGGTTTTTACGTATAGAACCACACGCTACAACCAACAAGAGCTGAGCAGCAACCAAAGACATAACTGAATGCGGGTAACACCGCGGGGTATACGATAGCTAGTCTAAACTAATATTATAAAGAGGTAAAGTTTGTAGGTTTGTGAGGTTACAGGGGGTAATCTCTGGAGCTACTGAACCAATTTATGAAAATCTTTTACCCATAGAAAGCTACGTTATTTGTAAGTGTCATATAACATGCGGGTCTGTGGACGGTGAGCAATGGGTAGCTCACTGCCGTGACGACGGCACGTTCGTGTTCCACGCGTGCCCCAAAGAGATGTCAGCAAATTTAGAAGGGGCCATGTAGGGCCGGTGCCTGCCGGGGCTGCGGGTTGCTCGTAAGAGATACCGCGCCCTCGGAACGCAAAGGGCACAATAAGAAACATGGTTGGGTTTTAGTCAGTAAAAGTTTGACGCTCACTCCCGCCCTGGCAGGGCGGGGAAAGTCATTAGATAATTGCCATTCCGTAAAAAAAAAACTACATAACATCATGCTACGACACGCGGACGAAGTCGCGGGCAGAAGCGAGTATATAGAATAAAGCCGTTGGTCGTAAAACATGCTACATAGAGTTTGTGGGTACGTAAAACAATGGGTATTTGAACAGAATGGCTTCGTCTCCCGCTAAGCGTATTCGAGGTACTTTGGGTACTTTGCTAAACAAACGAAAAGCCTAATAAATCTAAATGTAGAAGTATTTTTTCTGTGAAGGAAGAATTTTCAGGAATTGTTTCGCCTATTACATATTAAGTAGTTATATTTTTTGTCACGCTCCATTCTATGTGTTATTTTTAAGATTATCTGGAACAAAGTCTTGTAGATGATAATATATTTATTCTTTTTTCAAACACATCAAAAGTAGCTTTCGAACTTTTTTAACTAGACTTCAAACAGAAGGAGGTTATCAATTTGTCTGTATGTTCTTTTTTTTTGTGTGTGTGTTACGCGATGGCTCCGCCAGTTATGAATCTATTTTGATGATATTTTTTTTGTTTGATAGGTGATATTGGACTTCAAAGGACCCATATAAATTTTAATTATATATGTAAATTAAATTGTTTTGAAACTTTTATGTCTGACAACCAGTCTTACCACAGCGGTTCTCCCGTCCCAGCCGCCGCGGTAGACGCTCCGGACGTCGGGAGCCGCGAGACGACTCCCGGCCACCGTAGATACGGGCCTGTGGACGGTGAGCAATGGGTAGCTCACCGTCCTTACGTTGCATAACGACAGGCCGTGTCGACGGCGCGTTCGTGTTCCACGCGCGCCTCAAAGAGATGTCAGCATATGGAAGGGGCCACTGAGGGCCGATGCCTGCCGGGGCTGCGGGTTGTTCGCAAGAGATACCGCGCCCCCGGAACGCAAAGGGCACAAGAAGGAACATGGGTGGGTTTTAGTCAGTAAAAGTCTGACACTCCCTCCCGCCTCGCCCAGGGCGGGAGAAGTTATTTGATGATTTCCCACCCACCAAAAAAAAAAAAACCAGTCTTACCAACAGGTATCGAGTTGCCCAGTAACTGGGTTGTGGACGTCATGTAGGCAGTCGCTCCATGTAAAACACTGGTATTCAACTGTATCCGGTTAGACTGGACCCAACATAGTCGGGAAAAGGCTGGGCAGATTATTTTGAACCTTTTAAACGTTCCGTATCTCAATACTGAACAGCGAGCCCGAACCGAGCGAGCGAAGCGAGCCGTGTTGTGGTAGACCGACTTTAGACTCAGTGCGCGCCGAAACGCGACGCTGCGCGCACGTTACCAAAGTGTAACTTTATTTATTACACGAAAAGATACACATTTCATTGTGAGAATTCAGAATACGTTACACGATGCAGCGCGCACTCTCGCAGCTCTATTAAAATGTGCGCCTATCGTCGCGTCACGTCGCATCTCAGTGTGAGTTGATCCTAAGCCCAATTCGACCGCAATCTTTACCCATTTCCACCACAGTCTACCCCTTAGCTTCAATCTAGCAAAATGTTGATCTACATTTACAAAAAAACCGAACATCAAAACCGTTTTTCTTTCAATTTCAGGTGTCAACCCGGACGGGCATCGTGTCCCACTACGTTCGACTCCAGATAGTGGTCCCAGAAGCCTTTATCCTGGGCTCTGGGGAACACCACGTCGATCTGGGCAGCGTCATACATCTTATTTGCATCGTGGAAAAGGTACAATTAAGGATGGTATTTAATACATTGTAAATTGCATCTTAAAGTCATAGGATTATGGTTGCGCCCTAAAAACTTTTCAGATTCACTTTTAAAATTTAAATGTATGACTGGTCACATTTTAACGGAGGCATAGGTACTGCAGGCATAGAGAGGTAGGCTTTTCTACTAGGCTGATGGGTAATTTAACACACCTAGGTTTCGATTGGTCAATATTTCAGCTTGAAAACAATCGTTACGAGCATTTCGAAGCCTGAAAGTCTGACAACCAGACTTACCAAGAAGTATCGAGCAACCTAGTAACTGAGTGGTGATGGTCTGATCGGCCGTCGCTCCATGTAAAACACTGATATTCGGCTAGGCAGTTGGGCTGGAAGCCTACTCCAATATAATTGGGAGAAGGTTAGGCAGATCATGTCAGTATCAAAACGGTAATAAATTATCGTTGCTTCATCATAATTTTTATATTTTCGACCTTGGTATCCATGTAAACACACGATGGCTCAAATAATGTGGAGTGTATTAGTGTTAAACTCTCTTGTTACTACTTTGCATAATTAGGTATTGTAACCGCCACAAGTCGTGAGCACAAACTTCAAGTTAATTTCTGGGTTTTTAAGTTCCTCTCTAGGTTTTTTGGAGTGCTGACGGTCCACTCGACTGATCCGCCTGTCGTACCGATCGCGTGCAGCGTCGGTGCCCCAAAAGACCCAGAAACAAACCTGAAAACGCAAAAATCTCGCAACGCAAACTCACGACTCGTGGCGGCTACTATGCACAGAAATGAGCTCAATATTTTAATTACAACAGTACACCACAGAAATTCTCATTTCCTTTTAAAATTACGATCTAAAATATCCACAACACAAGCACCCTCAACCTACTTTTAAATAAAAGAAAGAAAACAAAAAAAAAAAAACAATTAAAACCGATCTCAAAAAATTCCCGCGCGAATTATAGAGCGGACTAATTGCTTGTTTTACAAAAAAATAATATTTTCATTCGAACCGTTTTCTTTTTGAACATTACTTTTCTTAACGAGGAAGCTTAGCCCGGGAAGTATGTAGGATCGTTCCGTCTGTAATTAAAGAGCAGTGAGGTCGTGTTTGCGGTGGCAATCTATCGATTTACCGCCTCTTAGATGGGTACTTTCGTTTTAAAGTCGACGTTAAAGGAGGGTAGTTGGTTATCTAGATTTATAATGTTTGGTCGTCTCGTGTGGTGTAACAAACATACAAAATATATACTAAAACATTTGTTTGAGCATTTCGTTCCATTGGTACAGAGGCCAGCAAATCAAGCTACCCCGATCTGTCGAATTTCTTTGATGGTTTTTCAACTTTTTTACAAAAGAATAAGGTTCATGTTCAATTGGGTTAATTTGACAGTTTGTACGGTTCCTGCGAATGATCGACGCTGTGATCTTTTTTTTTTTTGGTGGGTGGGAAATCATCAAATAACTTGTTGGGAGGGAGTGTCAGACTTTTACTGTCTCTTTTACGAATTTTAAATTTGAATTTCTTCTAGAATTCGCCCTAGTGAAAACGTATAAACCTATTCGGCCAGACCTATTTTCGGCCAGCTTGCATTTGGTATACAACCTTTACAGTAGATGCTATATTCTAGTAGGTACTGACGTTCAAAAATTAAATTAGTATGGAAGACTGCCCAGAGGATACCGGACGCACTAAAGTTTAATTACTCGTGACTTTTTATGCTGTGAAAATTATATTCTTTGCTATTATGGAGTATTGTGGTTACAATAAAAAGTTAAAAGTAAAGTACAAAATAAACATCTACCTATATTCTTTAATAATGTTGCAAAAAGGTTAACTTTGTTTGTTTGAACGTTTTATATTTTGTTTGCAAGAATTGGGTTTTATAATTAAATTGGGTATTATATAGACACCATTAACCATTAATTCCAAGACATAACACTCTAAATAAAGAAACAGTTTATTTCAGCCCTGAAAACTAGTTAAATTTTCAATGACTGTAAAATTAAATATTTAATTGCTTTGAAATTAATAAAAATTAAAAATTCAATAAATGTCAATTGATTCATAACAAAAATGACGCCACTGTTGTTAAAAAAAAAAAAATAGGGGAATCTCGTTTTGACAGCTCATGAAAAGTACGTCAATTGATTAGTGAGGTCATCTACCCAATTGATTAGTGATGTGTGTGTGTCTAATACCCGATTGAAAAAGCCACATTGGTATTGGTATTCATACCTGAGAAGCGGGTATTAACCACATAGCAATCACGACGTACAACTCTGAATAGAATAAGAAAATCGTAACGCATCACACCATCACGCCTGTATTTCCCGAAGAGTTAGGCAGAGGTGTACCAATGTACACCCACAGTTCGCCGGTATGTTTAGGTCCCATGTAACAGGGGGCGAGCCTATTGCCATTAAGCGGGCACAAATCCTAACTCCGACCTGCCACTGAGAATTCCAAAAAAAAACCCAATAACACTTTGCTCGACCTGGGAATCGAACCCAAGACCTCGAGCGTAGTGCAAAACTGCCTTTTAATGGTCTAATTAAAATAAATGATTTGACTTTGGAACACTAGGCTAACGAGACGTAACTTATGAATCACAAAAAATCGGTTTTTTGTATCAACCTCACTCCTTTTACTGTGAGTTTGTGTACTTACAATGTTTACCACCAAGTGACGTGTTATACGAGGTCCCGTCATACTCGTAAAAATCGGTCGGATTTATTTACATACGGACAAATATTTGAGGGCGTCGCATTTGTGGTGTTTACGGACGGTTTTGTTCGGAAAATCGATTGGCTTTTTATGTTTATTTGGCCTCGAATTTAATGAGGTTATGTCTGTTGTAATGAACTAGGAAACTTTACTGTTAAACTAGAGGTTTGAAGGGGCATAGAATGTGATCGCTGAGGTTAACGTAACGTGAATTCGATTGGTTATTTTTATTTTTAAGAAAAACGTTGCCCCACACTAGGAATTTTTCCTGTGTCGTGGGTGCGTTTACAAACATATAAACTCACATACACGAATCGAACCAGCGACACGAAGCACAGCAGTCGATCGCTCGTCCACTGCGCCAACCGTGTGGTCAATTCCACTATTACATAATTATATATTCATATCTCTATCATACCTATCTCAGTTTATAATCTGAAAAATGTGCTTCTCGTATAAATTTGAACTGAAATGCTTAGGATAGTTATATTTACAATTCAAAAATCGGTTCGATATTGCGAATTTACAGGTACGTACTCATTGTAGGCCTTCTGAAAAAATAATCAAGAAATTAAGGTAGTAATCACCATTCTGGGTGGTAATCTAAACTTGTTGTTATTATCAAATAGCATAGAAGTCAATTAAGTTGGCTAACCTTATGTATCGTAAGGGCCTTAGTTATTTAGCACGTATTTTGGCCGTCCTCATTACCCATCTCTATCTTGCATTAGGACTTGGACAGTTGTGTGACAGTGATACGAATAATACATAGCCAAATTACGTACAACATGAATTATTTATCTCGGCTTAGCTACCCATCTAAAGGGAATTTTAATTAGACTAAGGTTTTGTGAAAGATTTCACAGTCAAAAAATTAAAGTCAAACGTCAAAGTCAAAATGTCAAAGTCAAAATGTCAAAGTCAAAATGCCAAGGCCAAAAAGTCAAAACCAAAGTCAAAGTATGTATTTGAATTAAACCTTGTACAGGCACTTGAATTTCAAAGTAATATTAATTACTCTTTTCCTTCTACTTCCAGAGCCCAACACCCCCACAATACGTTTTTTGGTACCACAATGACCGGATGATCAACTACGACGCAACGCGGGGCGGGATCACCGTGGAGACGGAACCCGGGGCTCGCACGCAGTCCCGGCTTACAGTCCGCGGGGCTACCCTGAAGGACTCCGGGAACTACACCTGCAGCGCTAGCAACACGGAGCCTGCTTCCATACACGTCTTCGTTTCTGAAGGCAGTGAGTATTTCTTTACAAAATGGAAGGGACAACGTGGCGAAGACTTACTATCGATTCAGTATATGATTCTAGTTAACTCTTTGATACATTTTTATTAGTACTTGTAATAACCGACAACAATTTTCATCACGGTTGCGTCTTAAATCATAATTTATGCAAATATGTATATGTTTCGTGCCCGTACTTTATCATAAAAGAATGGCTTCAGATAATAAGTACGGTTATAAGCTGAAAAAAATAAAATAAAAATACAGTTAAAGTCAAATCACTTATTTCAATTACACCATTAAAAAACACTAAAGACCGTAATTTACAATTAGACAAAAAAATAAAGTAACGTGTCTAATCATCAACTAACGTCATTTCAGGTAACAAGATGGCGGCCATCCTCCGACGCAACACGAGCGCTATCCACGGTATCACGACGAGCGGCACTTGTCTGCTGTTGCTGACGTCAGTGCTGATGCACTTCGGCCTCCGATGACGGTAGTAAGGGATGGCGAACATTGTGGCACTGTATGAGAGAGGGGGACGCGGAATATTTTATGCTGTTCTTCCTTTGATTATTTTTTTGGTAATACAATAAAGGTATATATCAGTCGCCACGAGTTATGAGCACAAACGTCAAATTAATTTTTGGGCTTTTGGGTTTCTTTCTGGGTTTTTTGGGGCGCCGACACTGCACGCGATCGGTACGACAGACGGATCAGTCGAGTGGACCGTCAGCACTCCAAAAAACCTAGAAAGGAACTGATAAACCCATTTGTGCTCACGACTCGTGGCGGCAACTATAAGCCGTTTTGAAAAGTCAATTGTCAAAAAACGGCTGTCGAATGAATAATACGCGTTTCATACGAATATTAAACTTATTTCAGTCTTGACACAAAATGGCGGGCATACCACATTCAGGCAGGATTTTTCTTCATACGTTAGAAAATTAACAGAATGTACATTGTTACAGTAGTTTATTTATCCAATTATTGCCTACAAAGGACAAAGGATCAGGAGTATATGATCTATTGAGAATTGTGACTATTTTTGCCTGAATACCAAATGGTTTTTGTACAATTGTAAAGGTCTGAATTATCGTAGACTCGTTGGTACTTCACCATTAAAAAAATTAATGTCTAACGCAAAAGCTGGTCATAATGATTACTATTCAACCCACAGAGATAACCTAAAACTATTGGTATTATTTCTGATCACGTCACCCACTCAATAAATAAATCTAGAAGCCAAAATTACTTTTCGTAAGTAGGTAGTAATACCAATTTCGAAAATGATTATTAGTTTTGAAACCATAGAAACAACTGAATGTCGAAATGTACGGGATTATACTTCCAGAAACTTGTTTGATTCAGTTACTTTTAATAGAACTAAGAAAAATAGTAGATATTAAAAGTGACGAGGGCTGTCAAATCCTAGTAGCTACCACCTTTACTTGGACGGTAGACCATGGGCGCGCTAATGTAAAAATACTCGATTCCAATCGATTTTCGATTTGGAAATACCAGCACATTTAGGATCACATAATGTTATGAATAAAATCTTCAAAATAAATAAATATCGTGTGCAAAATGAATGTTTCCAATTTAAAAATCGAACGGTTTACGCTAGCGCTCGCGCTCCACGCTTCACCTTCGGGCGGGCTCGTGCCCTCTCGGGCTCTTTCGGCTGTCATATTTTGGTCACAGAGTGACAGTACCGCCATCACTGATCCAGATGGACTTGTCCTACTAATATACAGATATATTGGTCGCCACGAGACGTAAGCACACATGTCAAGTTAATAATCGGGATTTCGGGTTCCGATGCAAACGCATGCAGCGTTAGCGGCCCAAAATACCCAGAAAGGAACCCGAAATCCCGAAAATTAACTTGACATTTGTGCTCACGACTCATGGCGGCAACTATAACTAATTCCACTTCACAATTTTCCTACGCAGGTACTTCATATCCAGAATAAATGTTTTAGACATCCCAGTTGGCTTGCTCCTAATTCCTTTGAATCCCTAAAGTTTTGTCTAGACAGGCAGGTTAATAATAATGTAGGTAGGTATAAAAACGTCGGTAAAATTTAGGCTAAATTGTAATGTACCTTACCGAAACTATTTATAAGTACATACCTAAGGAGAGAAGAGGTTTAATCGGGAGTGAAAAGATCCCCTCATACTCGTACAGTGCCAACGTAGAAAAATAAATTATTTAACAATTAAAAATAAACCAATCATTGAATTGTAATAACATTACTTAGTTAAAGTAACAAATATAATGACGTAACTTAGTTACTTATTTAGATTTATTTAGACTGTATTTATTATAGGCACAATATTGTACAGTTAGACAATTTCTTAGTATAAAATATTGCGGGATTTTTGATGTCCTGGTATTCGATTCCCAGGCGCTTTATTCAGAAAGTTTTACAAAATCCAGATTTTTTCTGTAAAGGTATGTGCACATCTATGAACGTATAACATAATAATGTTCGTACGTGTATTCACACCTTAATATTCAACTATAAAATAAAATAATGATACGGAAACCAACCTTAAGATTCGAATAATTATAAAGTTAAATAAATTATTGTTCTCAAAAAATTAAGCTACAAAATTATAAAAGTGTTAAAAGGTTAAGTGGAAAACTTTCTGTCATTTAAATAATGCTCAAAAATTATAAAAAACAATATTCTGATACTCGTATGTACATAATTATGAATAGTTTGTTCCAATATAATGTAAATAATTAAATAAATAGGCGGATTATATTATACGTTATGAGTTATTCGAAATATTGTGGTTCTTTTTATCACAACTCATCTCATTTTCAAATTAAAAGTCATTATCAGAAATTATATATTTAACCTACGTACTATTAAGTGTCGGTAAACTATATAAATAGTTGAACATTTTCATTTTTGGTCCAAAAATGTATGAAACGTCAACAACTTTGCTTTTTATCAGACTATAGAAAAAGAAGAATAGCTATGTTTATTTTAAAAATCTCATGTAATAGATAATAAATAAGAATAAGGTAGGTACTTTCTTTCATGTGTTTAAATTTTCAACTTGAACATAACAGATTTCAAAATGAGGTCAATTAAATAAATTATACGTATGTGTATAAAAGTGAAACCAATATAGAAAATAATATTATTCTGTGCCAGAAGTATTTAAGAAAAACAATTTAGAAATGTTTTGTTTTTACTTATAGATACCACTATAATTTTAGAGCTTTTGCGTTCGATTCCCAGGTCGAGCAAAGTGTTGTTTGGATATCCTATGAAATTCTCAATAGCAGCTCGAAGTTAGGGTCTGTGCCAGGTTAATGGCAACAGGCTCGCCCCCTATTACATGGGATCTAAAACTACCGGCAAATTGTGGGTGTACATTTGTTACACCTCTGCCTAACCCTTCGCGGAATACATGCGTGATGGTATGTAGAACTATAATTTTGTCAAAAATCTCAACTTTATGAATTCACAATTGTATTGGGTACGGTATTAATTATTGATAAATTCTCAGGAATTAAAATTAAGATTACTCTAATTTTATTTTAGTGTATTGTAATTACGACTAAGTATTTGAACATCTGAATTTATTTTTTAATCTTTTGTCCACATGGAAGTCAAACTCAAAGTCAAAATCAGTTTTTAGCTGACGTGTCCTACCTATAAACTACCTGCCAAATTTCAGCTTCATAGGTCAAGTTTTCGAGATTTTGTGTTGAAACAGTTTGTGAATGACTTTTCGCTTTTATAATATAAGAATAAGTTATTTATTATGGACTCCAGATCTATAGTTACCTACTAATATTGAAGAGGAAAAGTTTGCTTGTCTTTTTTGTTGGCAAGAGTTTTTTGTTGGTAATCTCTGAAAGTATGTACTGGTCTCATTACACAAATTCTTTGACTGACAGAAAGCTACATTATTGCAGAGTATCATTGGATGATTTATAGCATAGTTAAAATTTATTTCCAAGCTGATAATCTCGTTCAGAAACTATTACTGCTACTACAAAAAAAATCGGTAAAATGTGGAGAATCTAATTTTAGGAAACAACATCTATGTATAATGTACCCATGTTTGCAAAGAAATAAATGATTATGATTATGATTATTACCCAATAAGTTAGATTCTTGAATATTTATATTTGTTGCGCTCGAAACAGCGTGACATAGAAAAAAACAAACGTAGATAACAATTTAAAACTTATTAATTTAAATAACTATTAAAGTAGTTATTAGTTTAACTTATTATTTTAAGTTTATTTCGGGTTATTTCTGCCAGATCAAACCAACTCACCTCAAAATTTCTCACATTTTTCGAGACAATTATAATGATTTTGTATAATTAACGCTAATTAATTTTATGTCTATTCGAAGCATAAGTTCGAACTTTAATAAAAAAAAAAAAATAATATTATTATTATTAATTTTATTATTTTATTGTATTAAAAAGTGTCATTTTGGACCAGTTTGACTTAATTAGTGAGACATTGTGAGTTAGCTTATTATGGCAGAACTAAGTGCTCAACAAAATAAATTCAGATATCCATTTACCATAGATAAAATAATTATTTCCCATTAGGTACGCCATTACCAAGCCTATGGTGAAACCATAGACTAGAATAGTCATGTAATATACCACAAGTATACTTGAACTACGATTCGGACATTTGATTCTAAAAGTTTGTTACCTCTTGTAAATAAAACATGACATAATAATAACATTATTACATAGAAAATTAGTCCTAATATTAGTTAATTTGTAAATAAATTCATCAGTGTTACTAACAATCATTTAATGTAAATAATATTTCGGTGATCATGTATGCAATAAATAATAAATTTCCTTGGATTTTGAGTTTTATTTCCCCGTACTTATGGTTTCTATATCTTACAGAGTTTTTAGAAGGCGTTAAGTGAGTCAGCCGCTTCTTGTCGGTGAGAACAGTGGCTGATCACTTTCTTACCGACAAGAAGATTACAGATATGCCTTGGTACGTAAATAATTATTATTTAGGTAGGTATACTCGTATCTGTAATTTATAAATATTTTTAAACAGTCGCTTTCCCAGTTTGTCTGTGTGGCAGCTTAGGTCATTAAACTGTATGTTTATGCGGCTTTCGCCATTATTTAGAGTAGTTATGTATTCCGAAAGGTGAAAGGTATTGCAGCACAACTTAGTACATTCGATGTCGTCCTATCAGCAGTCGCAGGTCGCTAGTGATAAATAAAACACAGTATCGGTAACAACTTTTTATTCTCCCTGACTATGATTTTACATCAACATGATTGCACACACACACATTACAAAATCATTTCGATATTCAAACCCAGTGAAAAATTTATTTCATTTTTAATTTTCGTATTTTTAATTTATTTCATAACCAACTTCATTAACTTTAACACGGTAGCGCTGTGGCTGAGCGATTTACGCTACTACGCTGCACGGGACAGATACACATTTGTAACCATCCATGAAACAGGAGAAATTACCAATGATAGACAACGTTAAAAAAAAAACCAGCGGATTCTTTTTGCCCTTAACCAAATAGCCACCTAGATATTTTCACAAGATTGCGCCAAACAAGCCGAGAAATCCAATATAAACACCATTACTTTCAATAACAATAACAACAAATGGAAGAAAAGCATAACTGCATACCTTTTAATCGATTAATCAACAGGTTAAATTCCTTAATTAACTGACAAATTGGTTAAATCTGTTAATCGGTTGACAAATTGATTAAATCCGTTAATTAACTGACAAATTGGTTAAACCCGTAACTGATTGAACAATTGGCTAATTCTATAATAGACAACATAATACATCCCTTAAAAACCTCCTAAATATATACAATACCCAATAATTATTAGTTATTTTGCTAAAATAAATAAAATATCCTTACACCTAATCACTTACCTCACCTACACTACTTAAGGTAGCCACAAGAAGACAATCGTCAAGACAAAAAAGAGAAAGAAAAAATCTTTAAAAGATCTTATGAAGTATTTGTTAAAATTAGTTAACTAGTATCAACTTTAACCCTGTGTTGTAAAATAAGTTGATTTCAGAATGACAATGTACGAAGTGGAACGGACATCGTTAAGAAAATAATTACCCCGCGGCCCAAAAATTACTCGTCGGTATTCTTTTTTCAAATCCGCATTTCTAAAAAGGTTGACACTTTTACAAGTAATTTTTGGGGTGCGTTTTTGTATTAACAGCTGATTACTTTTTCACCCCGTACAGTCAACAACATATGTAGTTTAGATATTAACTAAATATTTTTAAGCGCTAAAATAGTAATATTCTAAGTTCTGACATACACACTCGTATGCGAGCATTACTGCCATGAAACGCAAAGATTAATTACAAGTATTTTTAACAAATCACAAATGAGCTTTGTTGTGCCAAAACGAGGCAAGCCACAATCACTTATAAATTCAACGAATTACGTCCAGCAATAACAGTTTAATGTATATCCCAAACGTATGCTTAGAATATTTAAAATTAATCACTGTTATGCAAAATCAATATCATCATCATTGTTGTGGGTTGGATCGATTTGGCAGAACTAAGCCCCAATCACAAAGTATACATTTCATAGATACAATCTACTACAAGGCGCAGTTTGGTATCCTCGCCAACTTCAAGAAGGTAACTATCCTAGTGATTCTCAACACGAACCAATCATAAAATAAATATTTTTTTTTGTAGTTGAATTTAGAATTCATACTAGCCGTCTTATCGTTAGGTTAAGGCAGACAGGGCGCTGACCCCGCACGCACACAGTGATATAGTCGCGCGTCCCTGCCTACCGCATAGGCAACGGAGCGATTCTGTTCTTTGATAGAAATGTACTCTGAAATACTGTAAAACGTAAACAACAAAATAAATACTTAACAAATATTTCTTAATTATTGTCCAGGTGTTGTAATTTTATTTGATTACTACCTTCTCCCCGCGACTTCACCCGCGTAGATATTTTCACCCGTGTTAAGTAACGTCTTTGGTTACTGCTCCGCTCCCGTGTGTCGTAGCGTGATGTTATATAGCCTATGACACTCACAAATAACGTGGCTTTGTATGGGTAAAATAATTTTCAAAATCGGTTCAGTAGATCCAGAGATTACCCCCTACAACCTCACAAACTTCCTCTTCATAATATTAGTGTAGATTCTTGTCTTTAGGAAAACCTCCTGTTAGATGATTATCTATACAAAACTGCACCCTTGTACTCATATTTCGATCAACAATGACGAATTATATTAAGGCTTGAACTATGACTATGCCTATACCCAGGTAACTATACTGGACGAATAATGTTATTTTGTCATATCATTGCGCTTACTTACTTTCTGTGTAAGCCGAACGGTCTCACTACTAAGTAGCATTGCTTAAAGCCTCGTGTGTTATAAATAAGGATCGATAATAGGATGCATATTTACTTAAACATCAGTGTTGGATACAGTGTTGAACTGACTCGTTAGCCTAGTGGTCCTAAGCGCGACTGCTACGATAGAGGTCTTGGGTTCGATTCCTAGGTCGAGCAAAGTGTTATTTGGGGTTTTATATGAAATTCTCAGCAGCAGCTCGGAGTTAGGATTCGTGCCCAGTTAATGGCAGTAGACTCGCTCCATATTACATGGGACCTACACATACCGGCGAAATGTGGGTGTACATTGTTACATCTCTGCCTAACCCTTTAGGGAATACTGGCGTGATGGTATGTATGTTCAGTGTTAGCTTAGTATGGAATAGACTTTTGTATCGAAGAAACTACGCGATCCCGATTTTTTTTTTCAAAACAATTTTTTCTAGAAGCGTATTTATACATTCTTAGCCAAAAATTAACTTTAGATAAATATGCATCCGATTATCTGATCCCTAATTATAAAATCAATATTTTTTAGTTTTAGTTGACTTACTTGGCTCTACTAAAATGTACTCATTAAATTTATTCTGGTAAATTCTCCCTTGATGAGGTAAGCATCGGCAGTAGCTGTCATACTAATTCTACTTATATGCTAGGAATTGACAGTTCAGTTCACCTATATTCACCGAGGGAGATTTTTGCAGATCACTTGGATCATAAATTAAGCCAACTTGCATTTCTACGATTGGGACAAAAGTCTAAAACATCAAAGTAATGCTGAGTATAAGATAAAGTTTTTATGCAGTTTGAAGCTGACATGCTGGCCATTATTTTAGTGTCATCATTGTTCCAAATTTAAATTAACGATCTTTTAATTTAAAAATGTAAAAAGATCGTATTACAAAAAATGCATAGTGACTCGATTTATGAGTCCGAGAGTGTACTTCTAACAATTTTTTTTTTCAATTTGAGTGGTTTGACTTCATGGTAGTGCCAAGTCAAGTCAGCCGACTAAAATTTTTTCACTATTACTACAACAATACCTATAAAGGGGGCACTGTATAATGGCGTGAGACGCTTGCACGTTTACCTGAATTTGCTTCAATTCTGCCTGCTAATGATGAGGAAATAAATGCCTTATTACATTGTAGGGTGGGGTCACCACAATGACGTGTTTGTAATGGACAAATTCGAAGGCCCATCAGATGATAAGTGGTCACCGCCGCCTAAAGACAGTCGCTTCGCAGATGCGTTACCACACTAGAGACAACTTGTACCATACAGTGTTTTTTCTCACCAAAAACAAAATAGTATTCTAGCAATATTTTTTTCTATAGTGTCGGACGACCTGCTGCGCGTTGGACCGACGATTTAAAGAAGGTAGCGGATGGATGCGGGCTGTCCAGGACCGGGATGGTTAGCGATCTTTGAGGGCGCCTACGTTCAGCAGTGGACGGCTCAAGGCTGATATGTTGATTTATTTCTCAATTTGATAGGCAGTACCTAACCACTTTAAGGGCCTGTGGACGGTGAGCAATGGGTAGCTCAGCGTCCTTACGTTTAACAAAACGACAGGCCGTGTCGACGGCGCGTTCGTGTTCCACGTGCGCCTCAAAGAGATGTCAGCATAGAGAAGGGGCCACTGACGGCCGATGCCAGCCGGGGCTGCGGGTTGTTCGTAAGAGATACCGCGCCCCCGGAACGCAAAATCACAAGAAGAAACATGGGTGGGTGCCCCGTTGGTCTCGTGGTTGCAAGCGCGACTGATGAGCATGGGGTCCTGGGTTCGATTCCCAGGTCGAGCAATGGGTTTTTTTATTAGGCAGCTCGGAGTTAAGATTTGTGCCCGGTTAATGGCAATAGGCCCGCCCCCTATTACATGGGACCTAAAACATACCGGCGAACTGTGGGTGTACATTGGTATACCTCTGCCTAACCCTTCGGGGAATACAGGCGTGATGGTATGTGTGTGTGTGTTGATAGGCAGTATGGGTAGTTAACAACTATGTGATATGTATTTAAACCCCGCTATTTTTTTAAATTTGGAAGCTATTCCCTCGCCATCATACTGTACCACTGCTAGGCAGATTACAATAATCTGAACTACTACATTTTAGCTATGCATTATTTCATAATGGCTTGCTCGTTGTCTCCGTATTGTCTTGATCTTGCTGTTTTATTAGGTTCCAGTAGAACCCTTTCTGTTTCTTGAGTTGTGTGTGAGTTCCCATCTGTAACAGACATTGAATACATATAAGTACATATTAGTTATACATTTTACTAGCTTTTGCTCGACCGCTAGAGGTCGTGGCTATGATTCCCAGGTCGTTCAAAATGTTATTGGGTTTTTCTATGAAATTCTCAGTAGCTCCTCGGAGTTAGGATTTGTCAATGCTTATACAAACCTCTCTTTTTAGATGCCGTAAGAGCTGACTGAGAGTGTATGTAAATGATTAATAGGATAATTTATTATGACATATCACGACTACTGAATAATGTGGAATATGAATAAGAGTAGTGGCAATAGGCTCGCCCCCTATTACATGGGAACTAAAACATACCGGCGGACTGTGGGTGTACATTGGTATACCTCTGCCTAACCCTTCGGGGAATACTGGCGTGATGGTATGTTATGAGTACATAATTACTAGTTTGTTTTACTAGTTTATGGCCGCATGAATTTTCTTAAAGATTACACGTCAAAGTAGATATATTATCGGAACTGAACATTTTTTCAAGATAAAAAGTATACTATGTGTTATTCCACACTACAATCTATCTCAGTGCCAAATTTCATCCTGATCCGTTCAGCCGTTTAACCCCTCGTATGCCGGGCGAACACGTACAAAATTCATTTTTTAATGTCACATAATTACAGATATACGCTCCCGGCAGACTAACACTGCCTTATTTTGAGCGTTGATCTACGTTCCGGCGTTCGAGAGGTTAAGCGTGAAAGAGTAACAAACATCCATCTGTCCTCACAAACTTTTGCATTTTAATATTAGTAGGATAGTATTGGGTCTTATTGGCATGGTAGTCATGGGCCTTATTAGCAAGCTCAAAGTAGCCCAACGAGCTATGGAGAGGGCTATGCTCGGAGTCTCTCTGCGAGACCGTTTCACAAAGAGAAGATCTCCTCAGATCCGCAGACGAACTAAAATTACCGACATAGCCCAGCGAATGAGCAAGTTGAAGTGGCAGTGGGCAGGGCACATTGCACGCAAAGCTGATGGCCAATGGGCCCGCAAAGTCCTCGAATGGACACCACGCACCGGCAAGCGCAGCGTAGGACGTCCACCCACAAGGTGGACGGACGATCCGATAAAGACCGCAAGAAGACGCTGGATGCAGGCCGCTTCCAACCGGTCCTTTTGGAATACTATGGGGGAGGCTTATGTCCGGTAGTGGACGTCCTACGGCTGATATGATGTTGACGAAGATAGTATTCAGGAATAACGTAGGTTAGTATTGGGGGAGGAATTTCAGAAACAGATCAGCAGTTCAAACATTTTTTTTTCAGTTTTATAATATTAGAGCAGCGTTGCTGTGTTCCCGTTTGACTGGTATGGGTGCCGGTGTCATTACAGACACATGAGACATTTTAACTTTGTCTCTGTGATGGCAACGCATTTCCACGGCCTCTGGTATTGCAGATGTCTTTAAGCCTGTCTGGTATAGCGGTGACCACTTAACATCAGGTGGCCCGTCGGCTTTTTTGCCATTCAACGGTATAAAAATGACGTGGGCCCAATGGATTGCGCCTCACGTAAATTAACTCTAAAAACTTAATTTGTGTAATGTTACCTCCACAATTTGCCCCTTGTTGAGCACGACTATAAGATCTGCGTTCATGACGGTGGACAGTCGGTGTGCGATGACCAGCACTGTGCGGCCCTTAGCGGCTGTCTCCAGTGCTGTTTGCACCACCTTCTCGCTCGCTGAGTCGAGGGCGCTGCGAAAGATTAAAAGGATATACAGTACGTTAAAAAAATAGACCAGTTCCTTTAACTCGTTAATCTACATAATATATTAGAAAAATATATCACCATAGAAAAAGAAGTGTCCCTTTGGTCTCATGGTCGAAAGCGCGACTGATGAGCGTGGGGTTGCGGGTTCGATTCCCAGGTCGGGCAAAAAGTTTTATTAGGTTTTTCCATTAGGATGTGCTCAGTAGCAGCTCTGAGTTTTGAAGTTGGTGGTGTGACACCCCCGTGCTTCGGAAAGCACGAAAAGCCGTTGGTCCCGGCTGTCATTCGTAGATCTTTGACAGGCGTTACGAATAGTCAGAAGCCAGGAAGTCTAACAACCAGTCTAACCAAGAGGTATCGTGTTGCCTAGTTTTTCTATGAAATTCTCAGTAGCAGCTCGGAGTTAGGATTTGTGCCCGGTTAATGGCAATAGGCTCGCCCCCTATTACATGGGACCTAAACATACCGGCGAACTGTGGGTGTACATTGTTACCTCTGCCTAACCCTTCGGGGAATACAGCCGCGATAGTATATATATATATAAACATCCGAATTGATAACCTCCTTCTTTTTGAAGTCGGTTAAAAAGTCAGTAGCATAAGTGCTATTTCAGACTATAATCTATATGTGTCAAATTTCATCCAGACCTTCAGCCATTCCGGCGTGATTGACTAACAAACATCCATCCATCCATCCAAACTTTCGCATTTATAATAGTAAGATTATTATACCTGGTAGCTTCATCCAGTATTAGAACAGGCGGGTTCTTGAGCACTGCCCTGGCGATGGCTATCCTCTGCTTCTGCCCCCCACTGAGTGCCATCCCCCTCTCGCCCACCAGCGTGTTGTAGCCATCGGGGAAGCCGACGATGAAGTCGTGGGCATTGGCAGTTTGAGCTGCTCGGTACACCTGGAATTTATATTGAGAAATAAAGTTTCAATGTCAGAGATCTCGTGATGGCTCAGTGGTTAGGACGCCTGCCACTAATGCATGAGGTTGACAAAAGGAATTTATATGGCATAACTATATGACTGGCAACGCCAAATTAAAAAAATTTAATTGAAAATGATAAGTAATTTATTTTCAATTTTTGATCCCTCTACTAATTTATTTAATATTTCATAAAATTGAATTAGAACAATTCTAGGAATTATATTTATTCCTTATTCATATTGATTAATTTTCTAATCGACATTTTTATTTATGAAATTTTATTTTATTAAAACTTCATAATGAATTTAAAACTTTATTTAAAAATAATTATTTTCTACGATCTACTTTTATTTTTATTTCAATATTTTCATTTATTTGTGCTCGTAACCGGCGTGCTTGTATGACCATATGTATGAACGTGAACGAGGCGAAAGGAGTATGTAAGGATCGTGGCGTTCTGAGGTTTCTGCCTATCGCCATAGAGAAAAGGGCGTGAGTTTATGTGTGTATGTATGTTTTCCAATTCGACTATAAGTTGCAAAGACTAGCTTGTTTAAACATACACACAAACAAACAAAACAACTCTTCAACTTTATTATATTAGTATAAATAATAGAAGTCTTAAATCGAATCAAAGACTTGGTACACTACCTCAGCATCGCTGGCTTCCGGTCGCCCGTACCGGATGTTCTCCTTGACGCTGGTGGCAAACAGCACCGGCTCCTGGCTGATGATGCCAAGCGCTCTTCCGCGGAGCCACTTGCCGTCCATCAGCCGCACGTCGATGCCGTCTATTGTGACCTCACCGGAGTTCACGTCGTAAAACCTGGAATAAAAATGTAAAAAATAATAATAATACTAGTCTATTATTGTCCTACGTAGGGCAAAGGCCTCTTCTCATACAGAGAAGGCACGGGCATTGATCACCACGCTACCACTACTTTACCTTTCTAAAAGAGCTGCGATTGTAGACTTGCCATTGCCGGACGTGCCAACGATGGCCACGGTTTTGCCGGCCGGTATTTTCAGATTAAAATTCTTCAACACGGTCTGTAAACACAAATACACTTGCTATAGCTAATATTTAACTAATTTTTTCTCGCGGCTTTGACTGCATCAGAATTAAGCTAAAGTCCTAAATTCCATTGGATAGGAAACACAAAAAGCCTGTCACAAACGTAGTTATAATATATAATTATTATTGCCTTGTTGTTAACTACCTCGTTGGCCTAGTGGTCCTAAGCGCGACTGTTACGCTAGAAGTCTTGGTTTCGATTCCCACGTCGAACAAAAAGTGTTATTGGATTTTTCTAAGAAAATCAGTAGTAGCTCGGAATTAGGATTTGTGTCCGGTTAGTGGCAATAGGCTCGCCCCCTATTACATGGGACCTAAACATACCGGCGAACTGTGGGTGTACATTGTTACACCTCTGCCTAACCCTTCGGGGAATACAGGCGACGAAACAAAAAACCTACCAAACAAAAAAGAATCATCAAAATCGATTCATAATTGGCGGGATCACCGCATAACACACATAACAAAACAAAAAAAAACGAATTGATAACTTCCTTCTTTTTTGAAGTCAGTTAAAAATGGCGTCACATCGTGAAACGGATTACGGATACCCAAAATCTTACACGCCTTAATAGAGGCGGTAAGTCCCCTCTTTGAGGAGTGGCTGGAGAGGCGCCACGGCGCCCTCACCTACCGCCTGACGCAGATTCTCACCGGACACGGGTGTTTCGGGAGGTTCCTGCACCTCATCGGGCGGGAGGAAACGTCCGGGTGTCACCATTGTGTGGATCGCCCCGAGGACACGGTGGAGCACACCGTGACGGTATGCCCCGGTTGGGCGGAGCATTGCCGAGAACTCGTGGCGGCCATCGGCGGCGGCGAACTCTCGCGTCCGGCCCTGGTGCAAGCCATGGTCCGGAGCGAGAGAGAATGGGATGCAGTCGCCTACTTCTGTGAGGCAGTAATGCTGGAGAAGGAGGCGGCGGGACGGTTGAGACAAAGGTTCTCACGTCCCAGCCGCCGCGGTAGACGCTCCGGACGTCGGGAGCCGCGAGACGACTCCCGGCCACCGTAGATACGGGCCTGTGGACGGTGAGCAATGGGTAGCTCACCGTCCTTACGTTGCATAACGACAGGCCGTGTCGACGGCGCGTTCGTGTTCCACACGCGCCTCAAAGAGATGTCAGCAAAGGAAGGGGCCACTGAGGGCCGATGCCTGCCGGGGCTACGGGTTGTTCGTAAGAGATACCGCGTCCCCGGAACGCAAAGGGCACAAGAAGGAACATGGGTGGGTTTTAGTCAGTAAAAGTCTGACACTCCCTCCCGCCCCGCCCAGGGCGGGAGAAGTTATTTGATGATTTCCCACACCACAAAAAAAAAAAAAAGTGTTGTTGATCAAGGAAAGTAGGACTCACCACTTCAGGCCTGGTTGGGTAAGCGAAGTCGACATCTTTAAACTGAATATCACCGTGGAACTCGTGGTACTTGATAACCACCGTGCCCGAGTTGTCCATTAGCGGCTTCTTGTTGATATACTGCAAATAATACGTTACGTCATTGAAAATTGAACTTTATTGCTGTTGGGTTAAGGATGAATCTCATTTATCGAGCCCAAGTCAATATTTTTTGTAATTAAAACTTGAATCTTATTTCGTACACACATACGGTCTAATCTCGAACACTCGGTTCAACTACGTGATTGACACAATCGGTTTTTCTAAGAAAATTTTGCCCATTCAAAAACGAATCTTCAACACATAGCAGTAAGGTCTAACCTCAAACACTCGTCCTCCAGCGCTGATTCCCTTCACTATGGCGCCAAACAATAAAGATAGCTGAGCAACTGATCGCTGTATAGTTTGAGCGTTCACTAAGAAAGCCATCACGTCACCAGCTGACATTTGTCCCGCAGCCATAAGATGGCCGCCCATGAACATAGTGCCTAGGACCATACTGAAAAAATTGAAAAAAAAATAGGTTGCTTTGGTCTATTTATTCGGGACACGTATAAATCTATCCTGCATTTGATAGCTACCCGAGCTGATAGCCCGCTTGTGTTGGCATTAGCCCACCAAACCAGATCTCTTTTTTTTTTTTTTAAATAATCACGGATATTAAAAAAAAAAAAAATTTTAGGTAACCCCCGACAGAAGCAAAAAGTCACTACCGTAGCAAACAAAAGAGCTGATAACTTTGAAACCGCTGAACCGATTTTCATCAAATAAAGCTAAGAACTCTCCCGACCAATAACCTTTCAAATACAAAAAACAAAATCAAAATCGGTCCATGCGTTCGGGAGCTACGATGCCGCAGACAGACACACACACATACACATAGACACGTCAAACTTATAACACCCATTCGTTTTTGCGTCGAGGGCTAAAAATATAAAGTCTAAATGTATCAAACAGCTGCTTTTTTTCTACATAATCGCCAAAATATTTCAACGCTTTGGGATCTGACATTATGTAATAAAAATAATCCTCCATAGATTTCGAAGTGGAATAATTATATGGAACAATATTTAGGGTACCTTTATACCCCTCAAGTGAAGACCCTTCACAAACATAATATCTATTTCTACATCATTAAAAATCTACAAACCCATTAAGGAACAAGTTAGTCCCAGCTTGGAACAGTCCTATCCCTAATCCTAGTTCCATGTTCATCTCCGCCGCTAATTTACACTCCTGCGCAAACAACTGCGACTCGTTCTCTTCACCCGCGAATGCGCGCACTGTGCGTATATTTGATATCGCTTCTTCTGCTACTAATGTTGATTTTTCTATCTGGAAGGTGATAAGATTTTAAGTTATTTTAGTTTTGCTTTAGGAATTCTCAGTTGGTAATAAGATCGTCAATTTCTATTTACATACTATCACGCCTGTATTCCCCGAAGGGTTAGACAGAGGTGTACCAATGTACACCTACAGTTCGCCGGTATATGTAATAGGGGGCGGCTACTGAGAATTTCATAGAATAACCCAATAACACTTTTTGCTCAACTGGGAATCGAACCCAAGAACTCTAACGTAGTAGTCGCGCTTAGGACCACTAGGCTAACAAATCCTAACTCCGAGGTGCTACTGAGAATTTCATAGAATAACCCAATAACACTTTTTGCTCAACTGGGAATCGAACCCAAGACCTCTAACGTAGCTGTCGCGCTTAGGACCACTAGGCTAACAAATCCTAACTCCGTGCTGCTACTGAGAATTTCATAGAAAAACCCAATTACACTTTTTGCTCGACTGGGAATCGAACCCAAGACCTCTAGCGTAGCAGTTGCGCTTAGGACCACTAGGCTAATAAAGCAGTTACACAAGGCTAACAATTTTTTATTTTATTTTTTAATACATGTGACGGACTCACCTGCGTCTGCGCCTCTCTTGATAACTTCCTCAGCAGTGAACCAATGAACGTGCCACCGATGACCACAGACGGTACACAGAATAATGTGAGGCCGGTCAATTGCGGAGATAAGACTAGAAGACTCACTGACGAACCTATTATCTGGAAATTTTAAGAAAAATAATTATTACGTACGTACCATCACGCTTGTACTCCCGAAGGGTTAGGCAGAGGTGTACCAATGTACACCCACAGTTTGCCGGTATCCTCAGGTCCCATGTAATAGGGAGCGAGCCTATTGCCATTAACCGGATACAAATTCTAACTCCAAGCTGCTACTGAGAATTTCATAGAAAAACCCAATAATACGTTTTGCTCGACCTGGGAATCGAACCTAAGACCTCTAGCATAGCAGTCGCACTTAGAACCACTAGGCTAACGAGGCAGTTGTAAAAATAATTATTTTATTTTATTTTTACATTCTAAAATGTTTTTATTCATATTCAAATATTTAATATGTATTATAAATGAGACTAATAATAATATCGGCTTATTATTATTTTGTTTATTTAAAAAAAAATAATATTAGGGTAACGGTAAACCCCGCAGATTGCCGATATTCGATATTTATAAGCGGCGAAGTCGCGAGCATAAGTTAGTGCAATAACAAAATATTACCTGAGTAATGGCCCTTAATCCACCAGAAATTGTCTGTTTGAAAGAGCTCTTGAAATCCTGTACATCCACTGTGAGTCTGAAATTACAAATAACACATAATTGTCACAGTATTATGGACAACTGCTAGTCTAGTGGTCCTAAGCGCGACTGCGCTACGCTACAGGTCTTGGGTTCGATTCCCAGGTCGAGCAAGTGTTATTGGGTTTTTCTATAAAATTCTCAATAGCAGCTCGGAGTTTGGATATGTGCCCGGTTAATGGCAATAGGCTCGCCCCCTATTACATGGGACCTAAACATACCGGCGAACTGAGAGTGTACATTGGTACACCTCTGCCTCACCCTTCGGGGAATACAGGCGTGATGGTATGTAATGTATTTTGGACAACCACAAAATACTACTGTTACTTAAAATTATTGTGAAGAATGTGCGAGAAGTAGTTTTAATTTGTAATTTTTAGGAACGATCGTCATCTACGCAAACGGAACCGCGGGCAGCGGCTAGTTATATTAATATTTATATCAGAGTATAGGGTCCCAAGTATTAAAGGGTTTTAGTCAGTAAGAGTCTGACACACCCTTCCACTCCGCCCAGAGCGGAAGAAGTCATTTGATGATTTTCCATCCTTACAAAAGAAAAGGGTATGTTTGCCCGAAGGTCGAGATTCGTTTCTATATTTCACCGACATTTGACACATTTCCCAACAATATTCTAACAGCTTCGTAAAGAACATTAAGTTCTCTATTCTCCTTTGGCTACCATACCTATTAACGAGCTCCCCAGTTCTCTCCTGGTCAAAGAAAGCCATGTCCTGCACAAGAATGGAAGCAAACAAATCCTGTTTCATATTTGCAGCTACCTTCTCACCAATTTGTGACAGCATATGGATGTAGACAAATGTGAATGCAGCCTGAAAGATACAAAAATATTTCAAGTATTAGTTGAAGAGATTTTGGCCTCTGCCAAAGCATTTGAATCTAAACCAGTCATGTCTGGTATAAAGGTTGATGATCATCATTATCCACGAATTTCATTCACCCACTGCTGGACCTCTCTTTATTTGGGCCAATATGAGAGGTCCTGTGTTACAATATTGTTGGTACATCTTGGAACAGAATATGTGATGTCGCCATTTTGACTATCAATTTTCAATTAAAATAAAGTCCATATTTGTGTGAAACATAATTTAAAGAGCTATACTCTTCAGAGATTGTATTATGTCCTAAGCTTTCTTTGCTTATGGTTAGGGTAGTTAGAGTCAGTCCATACATAAAGGTCATTATTGCAACCACTAGACCAATGAGGCAGTTAACCACTAATAAAGAATTTATTATCACTGCTATAATAAAAAAAAAGCAATTTCTGCCGAAATACAGAGCTTGGGTGCCGGTGAAATTGCAGGTACATGAGACATTTCAACGTTGTATCTGGAATAGCAATACATCAGGTGGGCCATTGGCTTGTTTGCCATCCAACAAAAATTGAGAAAAAAAAGAAAGAATAAAAGTAATGATACCTGTGCCATATACAATCCGATAAGTTTAAGAGCAGGCACTCTGATCTGCTCCAGGAAATTCGAGGTAGGGTTCTGTCTCTGGTTTGTAAGCACATTCACCAGTTGCCCCAACACCGATGGGATATACACGTTCAGGAATGCCACTACTAATGCAGACTGGAACAGAAATATATTCATTGTTTTGTAGACTATGCTTGACAGTGAAGTAAGTATTTAAGTCTGCATCCTTATAATGCGAACTTAATAATATATTAAAATTATAATTTAGTGAATGACACCATTAAACAATAATTCTAAGACACAACTTCACAAAAAGAAGTTTATTTTAACCCTGTATACCGATTTTTAGTTGCTTTGAAATTAAGAAATAGTTAGTGAATTGACATGACAAAACTTGACATCACAATTTAGTATTATCATACAAAATTTATGAGGGAATTGTGTTTTGACAGCTCATAAAATGTATGTCAATTGATTAGTGGTGTCATCTACCCAATTACAAATTTTTTTAATGAACTTAAGTGATAGAAAATTCAGATTCAAATTCATACAGTCTCTACAGTGTTAGTGTATAAGTACAAACAAAATTTTGTATGTAGCTGAGACAGCATTAGTTTTGTACTTTTATGGTATTCCCTCGATGCCTGTAAGGGGTCCGAGCTTTTATCTAGTCTTCCGGGACATCGCCAAATGGCTGGTCGACTCTTTACTTGACCAGAGGGCTGGCATTTTTATTGGCTAAGGAATCGGCATTGCCATACAATGTCGCAATGCTGCCAGCCAATTGGGCACTTGTCCCATTGACAGCAATGTAGATGAGTTTATTGATGCCTTATGAGCTTTTTTTTTCTTTTTTATAAACTGTACAAAGTTTGTAATTTAATTGTTATAGTAATTTTTATGTTTAAAAAATTAAATAAAGCTTAAAATAAATGCAGGTTGATAAAAAATAATAATAAGTGAGTACCAGAAACATGAATTTATAAGAACTTACCGCAATAGCAATAACTAACAGAAACTTAAGAGGCCGCAGATAAGAGAAAAACTTTTGCCAATCAAACTTCGCAGTATCTTCCTCAATATTCGATCTTCTCTGTATTACCCTAGAATGGGCCACAATGGCTTTGCAGTACGCTGGGCCATTGCTCAACAAATAACGGGCCCCAAGCGCTAAACTGACCCCAGTACATAGCTTCCACGGACTGCAAAGCAATAATATTCCAGTCTTTGCGTTTTTTTCCGATGATGTTTTGACCTCAGAAAAGTATCGTTTTACAGCATTAGACGGTTTATTCTTCATAAGATTTGCATAGTATACATTACTTTTGGTTGTCAGTAACCTGTAAGAAAAAGTTTACATAATTGTTTCTGTGTAATTTCATGTTTATTTATTAAAATAAGTTGTGACATATTTACCTCTGTCTTACGAACTGACATGAGTTCATTTGCATTAATTGCCACATTTTTATAAAATTATGCTTAGTATTCTACCTAAAAATCACTTATATATACATAATTTTAGTCTTAATTATCAAGATTACGCAGATTATTTCCTGAAAATTGAATTGATAACCTCAATTTAATTTTAAAGTCCTATGTCACAAGTCACTGTCAGAATGATGACGTAATATTCGCAGTTCAGAAACAAAATATTTACCAAAACAAAGTAAAACTATTTTAGAGCCATGGTTGGAGAGTAAACTACGTACTTCATAAATAAATTAATCATCAAATTCATGACGAACAATGTAAATAACATTTCTATAAACTCATAAAATAATAAAAATATCGAAATAAACATCCTTCCCGTAATTTTTGAACGAATTCTTTCCATTACATTTTACGCAGAATGCAGAAAACTTTAAAAACAGAAAATTCCTAAATAAGCTTCCAATAGTAAGCATCAGATGGCGTTAACAAATCTTTATTTACGGCTAAATACAAATACGCAATCAAAACAATACTTCTGTGTTGGAGTTTATAGACGTTACAGACTTGTGATGGAATCATCAATATATCTTTACGCAATGTAAATACCCACTTAAGTCGATAGCAATAAATATTTATATCTCTAGAACCAAGCTCCGTGCTCTAACTCAGAAATGTAGCCAAAAACAAATTAAAAATTTACAGCAACACAAGTTATTAAACCAAACCGTTCATCACACACCAATTGACCACAGTTATAAATTTCACCCCTGACGAGTTGCGATCAAAACCGCCCCTTTATTGCAAGCTACGGTTTAATCCCCCGTGTCCCCTCACTAAAGTGCTGACAATAAAATGCATTACACTTAAATAATGTTTAATTTGTTTGAATTCATTGTTGCTGCTAACTTGAAAGGGAAGGATAGATTCTATTTGTGTGTAATTTTTCGGAAGTACTTAGGTACCTAGCTATGATTCTAAATAATAATGATAGGTACCTAATTATACCGGGTCGACGGCGTGTAGTGTTCCACCCGCGCCTTAAAGAGATTTCAACATAATTAGGCGGGGGCCACTTAGTCCAGTGCCTGCCAGGGTTGCGGAATTTGTCCGAAAGAGTCACCGCGGCCCAGGAACGCAGTAAGAAGAACACGGGTGGGTGTTAGTCAGTAAGAAAGTGATTCTAGAAAAACTCAACAGCAGTTTTTGCTCGACCTGGGAACCGACCCCCGAGGTCCTCTATCGTAGCAACCGCGCTTAAGACCACTAGGCCAACGAGGCAGTTTAGTATAGAATTTAGGTCAAAATAAGCTTGAGTTGAGATATCTTCCCACTACTGCTAGAGATTGACATCACACCTCATCCTCATTACTAAAATACCAACACTTAAATTCACTCAGGGAGAATTTTTCAGAATACCGGTCTCGATAAGTTTAAGCACAACACTAGCGGAGCCCACAGGTGCGATAGAAATAGAAGATTCCCTACATTATAACGTGTTTACGGTAACTTTGTACAAACACTATTCAGCATTATTCATCATGATAATTATGACTTGAGTTAAATATCCTTATAACGCTATCGTTATTTCAATGTTCGTATGTTTTAGGTAAACTTCGTTATTTTATAATAAATGCGTAAAACATAACATACCATCATGCCTGTATTCCCCGAAGGGTTAGGCAGAGGTGCACCAATGTACACCTACAATTCGCCACGCCGGTACGTTTAGGTCCCATATATTAGGGGTCGAGCCTATTGCTATTAACCGTGCAAAAATCCTGGCTCCGAGCCGCTCCTGAAAATTTCATAGAAAACCCCAATAACACTTTGCTCGACCAGGGAATCGAACCCAAGACCTTTAAGGTAGCAGTCGCACTTAGCACCACTAGGCTAACGAGGCAGTTAATGCATACAAATGTAAACTATTTGCCATTTATATTTAAAATATATCAGTAGAATGCATATTTCAACAATATAACTAGCCCCAATGAAATTCTAATATCATTATGTAGCCCACAATAGCTATCGTGATTTGGCCGATTTTTGCTACCTTCAAATTCTGCTGACTCCCCGACACCTGACTCAATGTTATGTTTAGTGTAACTGGAGGTTCCTCAGTGCGTATTGTTACTGTTGCTATTCGAGGAACACTATCAAAAGTTATTGTAATTAAGATAAGAAACGGTAACAATGCCGTTTTATTTAGGCTAAAGGTACGTACCCGCTAGTGTAGGGTCAAGGAAACATTGAATAAGTAAGCGCTATGAGTGAAATAATCCTGACTAGCAGAAAATGATAAATGATATCTATTCATTTTGTACTTATGTACAAAATAACACTTCCAGACGATATCTTAGCCAACTACTCTGAGAATGGAACACAAACAGAGAGAAAAAATGTGTCTCTTAAAGTCCATACAGTTTCTTGTAATAGTCAGATCTTATGAGAATCATGTGCCTAGCTTAAAGTGAGGTGGTATTTTAAAAAAGAACCACAAACATTTGAGTGGACCTGTCCACACAGTGCGCGCATGGTACTCATAGTATGTACTTAATAACATGCACACAGATTATAGACCTTCCTTACTACTCGATGAAATACCTAGTATAATATTTACAATAGTAGTAGCAGTAGTCTACATAAACTAAACATCACATCGACAGATATTCATCGAAGGGGTAGTCAAGGGTTGGCATAGTTTCACGCTTCGACAGCCTTGCTGGGACAAAGCTATAGGTAATACGAGAGGACGTAAGTATTACCATTAACCGGGCAGAAATCCAGATCTTGGACTGTTCTTTAAAAGTTTTTGAAGCTAAAATACAAGCGTGAAAAAGAGAGGATTTGGGGGACTAGGTTCCTAGTTATCGATTTTAAAATAAGTTCTGTTGTCAATACAATTTTTTATCCTGACAGAAACAAAAATTAAAGTATTTTGTTTTTTTTTTTGCCATTTTTGTTACCTTTTCATAAAGTAGGTCCTGTAATGAAAAGACGGGACATTAATTTATTTACAATAATAAAACCTTAAATTTTTAGTTATAACAAAAAACTTTAGTGCTTACCAAACAGATAAACTCAAAGCAGTCCGACAATTGCGTGGAATGAAAAAAATCACAGATGGTCAAGTGGCGGGAACGCACCCCGGTTTTGGCGCCAATATAACCTATTGTTTAACACAAGTGGCGCGTTTAAAACGGTATTATTTGTGTATCGCTCGTTTTTATTTGATTTTATGCCATTTTAAGTTGTTTGGAGCATTTGATTGTTGATAATTTTATTATGAGTGGCAGGCGGGAATATTTTTTTTATTTGATTTTTCTTTGATGACATCTGACATCACGATATCTTTGTGTAATCATGATCAAACTGCCGCACGGGATTTTTTTATTCTTCCTAACCCGCCGTAACTATAAAACGTAGGTAGGTAATGGTACCTACAAATCAATATAATCTTTGTACAGGATTTATTCTTTTAAAATAATTAGTTAAGTTTTCTACCTTTCCAATTATTCAGATAACACAATATGTCACGCCGCTCGCTCCGATTTCAATATGCCGCCGTCGGCAAGTCCCGTGAGTTCCCCTTGCCGGCCGACTAGACTCTCTAGAAATTTTATTCTGTTTCTATGGGTAGGTGTAAAATATTTTTTGAGACCTAGAGTTATAAAAAATCTAAAACAGAAAGCTAATTCGAAATCGATTTTTCTTTGTTTTTCATTTTTAATCGACTTCAAAAAGAAGGAAATTTTCAATTCGGTTGTATTATTTTTTATGTTTGTTATCATTTAATCTGATTAAGTAAGCACTTACCCGACTACGGAAAAGGAAGGTTGCAACCGAGGCTAGTTAGGTAAACCTAAAAGTCAGTATCTAAGAAACTATTTTCTTAAACATTACTTTCGCCAACGAAAGAATTTCCAGTAGTAACTTCATACAGGAATATTTGCTTGGTAGTTCTTTATTTACTTTTCAGTTGGTTTTTTTTTCATAATAATAATATGTAAATTAAGTATCTTCTGGCTCGCGAGATTGTCGATATGTGGGATGTGAGTAGGTACAGCAATCATTGTGCCGATAGTCGTGACGGCTAATGGCGTAATAGCCAAGAGCCTCGACCATCACCTTAGGGGGCTCTCATTGAGCAGTTGGATCAAGGGCTTGATTCAGAAAGCGGTACTCCTAGACACGGCGCGTATTGTTAGGAGATTCCTTTTTCAGGAGCCCTGACCACCGGTAGCTTTTACCCTGTTCCCGATACCGGTGGGCTACTATTTTTTATATTTTTAAATGTTTTTATTTTTTATGTCAATATTTAAAAATGTAAATTATATGTATATAAAAATAAATAAATGGAATAATATGTAACTATGTAAAATGTAAATTTAATATGTAATTTTTTTTAATAGATAAATATTTAAATGTGAAAGAGAACAAAGGAGCGTAATAAGTCTGTCCAATTTGCAACCGCATGCATTCACGGTTTTCTAGTAAAGGCAATTCAACTTTCGAATAATCATAAATTGTTGGAAATTATAATATTATAATTTCCAACAATTTATAGTGAATATTCACAATAACCCTCCAGTTCCCACGCTGACCACAATTAACAATAATGACCAGAAATCGTTTAATCTTAGTAAACACATAACCCGCTGATAAATCAAATTATTTGAGTTGGAATGACTTTTAACTTTGATATTATGGATGATTCAGCATAGAATAGAAAGTTTTTAACATTTTGGCGTAATTACTTCTGCTGTTGTCAAAATACCTACCATCTTTTAGGTTATCTGTAATAATTTTAGACTAGGCAAATTAATAATTATAAAATATACCACATAACATACAATCACGCCTGTATTCCCCGAAGGGTTAGGCAGAAGTTTACCAATGTACACCCACAGTTCGCCGGTATGTTTTAGGTCCCATGTAATAGGGGGCGAGCCTATTGCTATTAACCGGGCACAAATCCTAACTCCGAGCTGCTAGTGAGAATTCCACAGTAAAACCCAATAACACTTTTTGCTCGATCTAGGAAACGACACCAAGACCTCTAGCGCAGCAGTGGCGCTTAGGACCACTAGGGTACCGATGCAGTTAAAAATATACCAACTTTAATAAAAATGTACAAATATTGTAATGTATAAATTATGCTCTATTGTCTTATTCGAGTAGTAGTACCTATTTCTCTAATTATTTCACAAATTTAGAGAGGTTAATAAAGGTTAATTTCATAATTAACGTTTTAGCAGCCTGGAGGTGCACGGCGTCGCCGAGAAGAAGGAAGAGGTGCCAACCTGATCAGGACGCGTACCACGAGAGCTGATCCTCGAGGATCACTACCTTCGACGTGGAGTGTTTTGAAGTGGCTTAGAGCAGTCCCTTTGCCCAGCAGTGGGATAGCATAGGCTTCCAAATAAGTTCACTGAAAACCTTAGTTTTGTATAATTAAGCATAATTTATTTCAGTTTTGTAAATGTGAGTACCATGGAGCCATTTACTTGTTAAGTTACTATGTTTTGGACATTATAAGCATGGTGGTTGAGAGCTTTGTCATGTTCACATAAATGTCTCGCTGACGGTGGCACGTGTGTTGGATCGTTCGGCTCCCTTTAAGATGGTTGAGCTAAATGGTGCTGATGCACGCGTCATGTTCGTGAACGAGCGCTGTCAGTTGGGATTGTTCATCTCTTAACTGCCATGGCTTTGGCTTGGTTCTATTTTTTTTTGTATTGTTTTATACTCATCTTCATTGTTTTCACATATAGAAGCAACAATAATATTGTAACCAAGTTTTTGTAAAAACCAAATTGGAAGAAAAGAGTGTCCATGGAGTTTCTTGCTCGTTCTTCTCCATAGAGACCTACGCTTTGGAACGAGTAACTAGCTTCAACTTTTAAATGTAACTTCTTGACTTTGACTTAGGGAGAAAGTCGTTAATATTTTGGCAATAGGAACATAAGGTACTTACCGACCAAAAAAAACAAACTTGCTATAGTAGTCGCCACGAGTCGTGAACACAAATGTCAACTTAATTTTCGGGATTTCGGGTTCCTTTCTGGGTATTGTGTTACGTTGTATGGTTACTTTCACGCGATTGATCCGTCAGTCGGACCACTCGTCAGTCAGCGCAGTGACGGCGCCCCAAAAAACCCCGAAAAGAACCGAAAAAACACGAAAAATTAACTTGACATTTCTGCTCACGACTCGTGGCGACTAATATACTTGTGAAACTCCTAAATAGACCATAGATAAATGTTAGACACCTACTTACTTCAAAACTAACCCTAAATTTGTCTAATCTCTTTAAAATCAAACCTTCAGATTAGAAGCTATCATATTTTTAATAGTATGTCCATATGCCACGAGTAGCACAATTTAACCGGCAAATATCAATAATGTTCAGTACGTCCTAATGCTTTAATTTATTATCTGTCCTGACAAATTACCCGACCGTTTACAGACCCCCTGTTAACCCCTAAATGGCAAGGGCGTGATATTTCAGAATAGCGTGGGATTATTATGGTTTTATTGGATGAATAAATAAATATTATTAATTTTATCTTGTCTGCTGCTGGAATTTTATTAAATTGATTAACTTTTCATCATTATATCTAACAGTTGGTGAAGTCGGGCTGTGTATGATGTTGCTAATAGACAGTTGCACCACCAGTTTTGGTACGTCACGATATATTATACGAGAAAACTAAACATTTTAACTAAATAAGCGAAAGAATTTTTTGCTTATATTTAGTCGTCAAAGTTAAAGTTTTGCAATACGTGAGATGTGAGATCTTGTATCGCACAAGATCACATCTCACGGCCACGATTATTCCTTCTGACGTGCTTCATAAAATTTATCCATCATCATTATCATGTTAACTGGAAGATGCCCAAAGCTGAGCATAGGTAGGCATCGCTCGCGTTCAGCGACTTCCCGCAACTCTCACTTGGTCTACCTAGTAGAGAGTCTTCCAGACTCCTGGATCGTTGTGCTAAGCATTAGATATTCATCCTAACTAAATTAAAATAATTTCCTCTACCACGTGTATGATAATGCCCAATAAAACTTAATCCTATTACTGGCACTTGTTCTGTGCAAGTGTTTAATGAATCGGATCATAGTGGATTTGATTCTTGCTTGGTAGCTAGTAGGTTGGATGGGGCACTAAAATGCTGCTGCGTCTCAAAGTAAATGCGAAGTATAAAAATTGTTTATTGTCACACATTTGTGACAGTATAAAGAAATGATGTGTAAATTATGTTTAAAGATACGTAGTGTTCACCTATTTACAAAATGATTGGAACTCAACATAATAAAACTCTGAACATTTTCAACAAACTGTGTAATAGTAATATTATCTGTCACATACTTATGTCAACCTAAAGATCTTGTGAGGTGGTGAACTGCGCTATAGAGCCTGTTTTACCACGATTTGATAAGTTTTAAATAATTAGGAAAATTACTTGGCAGATAGTTTACATACAAATTCTGTTCCATTTTTTAATATTTCTAGTGAATAATTTTTATTCACAGGTGATACAACCGTTGTATAGTCTACCCTTATTATTATTCTACTTGAGTCTTGACAGATTTAAAACCACCCTAACACATTTTAGCGCTCACCGCGGCATCGGGTGTCATCGCAGCTGGTATGACCACCCGCGATTCATCTCTATTTTGACTTTAATATTTTACTAACCCCTTTATACACACCCCAAAAACTCACCACCACCCTTATGTCATGCACAAAAGATTCATAATCGCTTGCAATATGAAAAATCAAGTGTTTAGTAAATTGGTGCTCGTTGGGTGTTCAGATCTGCCGACAGATGGCGTGGTCGGTTAATTCAGCTCGTAACGATAAGTATTGGTTATGATATAAATCGAATGCAAGCTTTATTGTTTATGGCTTCGTTGTTTGTTAAACTATAGTGTTATGAGGTTGCGTGAGGAGTAAGAAGGTGCGGTATTATTAGTTTGAAACTGACGTAGAACTGCTTTTTTCAGGTGGACTTGTTATCCGGAAATACTTTTTATTATTTGCTTTCGATTATATTAAGGAACATTGATGATTTAATTAAAATTGGTCAGACAAAATTCAATGAGTCAATCCACACGAGAAGAAGATAATTTTATATTAAGTCTGAAGGAATCATAACTTGTTGTTTACTCTACTTGAATTTTTTTACTAACTGTATCTAGTCTTTACATCTTCGCCTGTCGGAGAAGCGGTGATGCTTACGCGAACCTCGCACTCCCGGCCGTAGGCAGAGGCGGAACACGGCGGTGGTCTTAGCCGGTAAGAGTCCGGCATGCGCCGCCATCACCACCACGATCGAGGAAGTCCATCTCAGTTGAAATCTGTGACTTTGATGATGAAGTGTCAAATACAGCATGATTTTGAAATTTCATTCATTAACGTAAACGAGAACGGTAATAATTAATAACACATAACGTTCTACTTATAGATGACCATTGGTGTGGGTGACCATTAGTAGTGGTACACCTCTGCCTGACCCTTCGGGGAATACAGGCGTGGTGGTATGTTGTGTGTGTGTACACAAAGAATAATTTAAATGTCAGAATGAAGACTATTGTTTTTAATTTTTAATAACACAACGTTGAATCACGACTAACTCAAGTCGACTCTAATACAAGAGAATACCGTGACATCGCCACATATTTTATAAAGAGAACCTTTAAAGAGATTCACGATACAAAGTCACGGCAAACACATGACGCTCTGTAAATATTTACAGTAGGGTAAGCAACTGTTCGCATTACAGAGGATTATTACCGTTTTATTATGAGAAAATTAATTATTAGGCAAGGGGCTGAACTAACTACAGCTACAGATGTTTGTAAACAAATTGTGATTTTATGATTTTTTGAAGTTTGTTGTGATGAGAATGTTGAGTAATGTTTAGTGCTTGTTTTGTTTAGTGGGTATCTGAATTAATAAAGGAAGTTTATTAATAGGAAAAATCCTTCCTACTAATATTATAAATGCGAAACTTTGTGACAACGGATGGATGTTTGTTACTTAATCACGCCAAAACGGCTAAACGGATCTAGATGAAATTTGGCACTGACATAGATTACAATCTATGTCAGTGCCAAATTTCATCTTCTTCTTCTTTCTCTTTTCTTAAAAAGCAGCCTATTAGCTATTCTCCATTACAATGGAGAATAGCTAATAGGCTGCTTTTTATCCCGGAAAAATGTACGTTTCTCGTGGGATAATATATAAAATTTGACGCGGACGAAGTCGTGAGCAGAAGCTAGTAAATTTAATAAAATTGTATGTGGTGGAAGGAAGGGACATTGTCACATAAACTTTTACCATGGATCATGATTCTAGATCCCCTAGGAGACAACGATTTTAGCCGTTCATCTATACATATAATAAAATCGTAGCGAAGTCAAAACTGTACATTTAATATTTTTGAAAAAAAGTAATTGCTACGAGGTCGGGGAACGATTCTAATGCCGAAAATATGTTTTTTAGAATTTTTGTCTGTTTGTCTGTTTGTCTGTTTGTCTGTTTGTCTGTGCGTTTGAACACGCTAATCTCAGCCGTGGCTTAACCGATTTGAATGCGGTTTTCACTAATGTATTGCGGTAAGCTCCACTTAACACTTAGGCTATAAATTATCACGCTATTTGCTTTGGGGGATGAGCAATATTGCATTATGTCCGAGTTCTTCTACAGATTCTCACGGGATTGAAAATAACGACATATAATGTAAGAATATTGTAGATAGCTGCGGAATTGAACTTCTAAAATAATTATCATCACGCTATACCTTCAAAGAGTTAAGCAGTCAATAATGGCAAACTAGAACAGCTATTTTAGAGTCATTTCCGAAGTAGTAAATAGTCTAATGGTTTGATGACCGCCTTGCAAATTGCTGATCGTGAGTTCGGTCCTCAATAACAGTTTTACTTTTTGTGATTTTTCAAACATTTTTTTTCGTACAGGTAGATTCCCAACAATAATAAAATAAAAGTATGCATAACTTCTGCCATAACACTGATTTGCTTACTTATTTTTTTAAATCTTTTAATATTAAAGCAGAAAATAATGTCTGTACATAGTCTATTTATACTTATAATAAAATCGTAGCGAAGTCAAAACTGTACGTTTAATATATTTAAAAAAAAGTGATTGCTACGGGGTCGGGAAGCGATTCTAAATTTTTGTCTGTTTGTCTGTTTGTTTGTTAGAGCATCACGCAAGTACTGCCGGACAGATTCCGTTCAATTTTTGTATATATATTCATCATAGGCCAAAATTGGTCGTAGGCTATAAATTATCGCGCTTTCTACTTTGGGGGATGAACAATGATGATACAGATTACGACGGGTTTAAAAAAAGATGAAACAAAATATAACAATACTTTAGATGGCTGAGGATTGAACTGCTGAAATAATTATCATCACGCTATACCTTTAAGAAGCTAAACAGTCAATCATGGCAAAACAGAACGGCAATTTCAAATCTTTTTCTATTGAATTAAATAGTCTAATGGTTCGATGACCGCCTTTCGAATCGCAGGGCTTGAGTTCGGTCCCGGTATAATGTTTTACTTTTTGTGATTTTTTAAATATTTCTTTTGAATACTAGAAGATTTCCAAACAATAATAAAATAGAAGTAGTCATTCTTATACAGTAACGCTTAGCTTGCTTATTTTTTCTTTATTATTCTTGCAGAAAAGAATGTCTATAATACATAGTTACTAAAAAACAGCAAATTGAAGTCAAAAGTTTTCATCGAAAAAATAGAAACTGATAGGTGTGCAAACTATAGTAGAGCGGAAAATATACGTATTGTTAAAGAATTTATGTCTATTTGACTCTTTAATTTTGATAAAATAGTCTTTAAATGTCGGGCCAACACATGACTGTATTATAGCGCGATTTAAATTCTTCTTTTCACATCAATGATACCCCTTTTTTTAAAGATGGGAAATCTTTAAATGACTTCTTTCGCTCTGGGCGGAACGGAAGGGAGTGTCAGACTCTTACTGACTTAAACACAAAGTGTTCCTCCTAATGCCCTTTGCGTACCAGCGCCGCGGTGACTCTTTTGAATTCCGCAACCCTGTTAGACACTGGCCCTGGCGGGCCCCATCTTACAGTACTGACATTTCTTTGAGGCGCACGTGGAACACTACGCACCACCGACCCGGGATTGATGGTGCCCCTAACAATAATTTACACCGGTTAAGAAAAATAGGTGGCGGCTTTTACTGATGCGTCAATTGCACTGAGTTTCAGACGGGTATATGATGCCCTCTTTTACCAAATTATGTTTGCAGCGGCCTACTTAAATGCGCAATCTATTCAATGCCTTCCAGATACATCACTGAAGTTCACTAACGGGAGGTAGGTAGTCTCACTAATTCAAGTAGTCATGAGGTGCTGGATATCTTCCTTCACACAATCTGCTTTGCTCTTTGGGTGGTGGGCTTTGTAATTAATAGTTAGGCTATTTCGCTATTTGTAATAAATAATGAGGTTAGGTAAGCATTATTGTTCTTGGACATGTTTTGGATTGCTATAAAATATACACAATACTGCAGATTAGTTACATATTACACCGTACATACCATCACGCCTGTATTTCCCGATGGGTTGGGCAGAGGTGTAACAATGTACACCCACAGTTCGCCGGTATGTTTAGATCTCATGTAACAGGGGGCGAACCTATTGTCATTAACCGGGCACAAATCCTAACTCCGAGCTGCTACTGAGAATTTCATAGAAAAACCCAATAACACTTTGCTTGACCTGGGAATCGAACCCAAGACCTCTAGCGTAGCAGTCGCGCTTAGGACCACTAGGCTAACGACGCAGTTCCTATGAAAGACAGTGGGAGATATTTTATCCTATGAAATAAAAAACATGACGTCATTAACCACAAGGAGTTAAGCAGTCAATTATGACATGGTATGGGAATTACTATATTTTTTTATTATTATTACGCTATTTACTTTGTTTAGAGAATAGCTTCGGTGTGTAATGAAAGCCATGTAAGATATTTTGTGTGAGTTCGATCCCAATTGATTGTTACTTTTTGTCATTATTTTAATTGGTACCTAATTCAATTGTTTTTATTTTCGATGGTATGATTTCAATATTATAATAAAATAGGTTTAAGCATAACCTTAACATAACTTTGAAAATTTGCATACGTCGACTGAAGAAGAATGAATAGAACAGAATTCGACAGATATTTTTCATGAATAAAAAACAGCACCTCAGAAACTTAAAGAGTTACCAATTTATATCGATAGTAGGATCGCCGCACCACAAGGATTCTCTGACGCAGGTACTCTCTGGTCACAGTTGTTTCGGGAGCTAACTGTTTCGGTTTCGGAGCTAGGACACGCCTTGGTGTTATCACTGTAGGATCACAAAGGAGCGTACGGTGGAGGTATGCCCCTGCTTGAGCAGAACATCAGCGTGTCCTCATAAAGGCGATTGGCGGCGGCGACCTCTCGCGTCCGGCCTTGGTTCATCCATAGTCCGGAGCGAGGGAGAATGGGAAGCAATCGCTTCCTTCTGCGAAGTAGTAATGCCAACGAAGGAGGAGGCGAAACGCATGAGGGAGAGGTCAACCTTTCACCCCGGCCGCCAGAACAGAAGGGGATGCCCCGGGTGTCGAGAGTCGTAGAGCGATTCCAGACCACAGTCGGAGTGGGCTTGCGGTCGGCTACCGTTGTGTGGCTCGCCGTCCAACCAGAACCAGACCCAAGTCGACGACGTACTGTGTTTCACGCGCGCCTCAAAGAGATGTTAGCACAGTTGCGGAATTTGTTCGAAAGACTCACCGCGGCCCTGGAACACAAAGGACATTGGAAGGAACTCGGATGGGTTTTAGGCAATAACAGTCTGACACTCCTTTCCACCAGAAAGGAAAAAATCATTTGACGACATCTCATGCTTAAAAAAGGGACCTCCCAACTTCGACACTTCATACAAGTGTTGAACGATTTATGTCCAAAATTTTAACTTCTGTCCTGAGCCACGCCACCAAAAAGTGTACTTATATTCAAATGGCAGAACAGAAATAGATTAGCAACAACAGAAACTGTACCAAAATCAATTTCACCCATAGAAAAATTCCGTGACAGTCGTTCTTCTGACGTTGAATGTCTCACAGACTTCACGCTTTCGGGATGCAAGTTGAATCAAGCATCAATCATGAATTATGCATCGCATTCGGAATTTCTTCTTATGGGTAGGTACTATAAACAGAAGATGTTCTACATGCTTAAAATTTTTCTTTAAATGGAAATTGATTGTGTAGTTTACGGTTCCAAAGATATGGGATAATTTGTGAGGTAAAACTTTGCTTAGTCTTTTAAGAAGTCTTATGCTTACTGTTTTTTGTCCATACTTTCTCCCAAAAAGTTTACATTAATTTGGTTCTAACACGAAGCTCAAATTTTGTTGGCTGTTGCTCTGATTATAAGATTCATTTCTTCGGTCTTGATACTAGACAGATCGCAGCTACAATGTGAGGTATAATGTTAAAGCAGTGCCTATTAAAGATGCTGTTTAATGGTTTGAGAAAGAAAAGTAAGTAAATTTTGAAACCACATCATAGTATTATCTAAAGGGATAGTAAAGCCACATATACTCTCCTTACGCCAATTATGTTTTAGTCCCAGGTATGGCGTAAGCCTATTACCAGTCGTGCACAAATCCAGACTTCAAGCGACTACAGATAAATTCTTTAAACCTACAGTCGTTACTATTAGCAGTCACCTTAGCAACCATTTGACCTGCTTGGAAGATTTTGATAACATAGTATTCAATACTTATTTAGTTAAGTAACACTTAGGTCGACGTGAGCGAAGCCGCGGGCAACAGCTAGTTAACTAATAAAATCAGCTGTTCCATACACTGTGGTTATGTAGGTGTTGCAGTTTTGTATGGATCCGTTGATTTTTTGTACATAATTGACTAAAGCTTTCCTGGAGTCATTATTAACTAAACCTATGATAAAAGTTTTCCTTACAATGTCCTTTCCACCCGTCTTTTAAATAATGGAATATAAAGAATAAATAGCACTGGCAAGATACAGTTCTAAAACGGTTGAGAAGAATGAAAAAATCCTCCTTTCTCGATGTTGATTTAAGGTTGATCTCAAATCATTTATTTCAATAAAACTAATAAAAGGCACTTCTGAATGTTATTTCCATGAAAGAAAGAAAAAATAACATAGTTGCCCATTCCAAAAAGTAGTTTCCTATGGAGAAGAATGGTTAAGAAACTCCATACTTACTTTAAAAAAAATGTTTTACAATAACAAAGAAAACAAATAAAGAAAAACATTCTATGTTCAAAAATAAAAGTAAAACTGAACATGAAAAACAAATGAAGTGTGACACCTAATAAAAGAAAATAGTAAACTAAAGTGACGGTAATCCTACCGTAATCCTACATTGCTTGTGAGAATTCAGACTTCGCCTTGCCGTCGGAGAAAAATGCACAACACCTTTTTTTATTCGTGCTCATGGATAATATGGAGAATTCGAAGTTATTTTATAAATAACGAAATAGGTTTAAAACTCAAAGTCATTTATCTAAAACAAACCATTTGCAGGTACTTTTGAGTGTTCAGGGAGTCGGGCAGTCAAAAAATTTTGGATTTGAAAAAAACTTTTTGTATATTTTGATAGTCAAATTCATGACAAATAGTATAGGCTATATTATTTTAACATTTTGCTTCGATCCATGGGAGCGGAATAAAACCAAAGAGCGGGCAAACTCGCGGGCAAAAGCTGTCCTACTAATATAATAAATGCGAAAGTTTTTGAGAATATATGGATGTTTGTTACTCTTTCACGCTTAAACAGCTGAGCGAATCTCGATGTTTGGCAGTGAGGTAGATTGTAGTAAAATAACGTATGGGAAACTTTTTATCCCGTAAAAAAGTACGGTTCCCGTGGGATAATATTTCAAAATTTGATGCGGACGAAGTCGAGGTCAGAAACTAGTAGTTAATATAAGTTTGAAATCACCAATCAGCTTTGAGCAAGCTCATGCCTTCTCTGTATGAGAAGCTTAGCCCTGCAGTGGATAATCATAAGCTGGTATTATTATTGCTATTTACTATGTACCTTCAAATTTTAGCACCATACTATGGTCATAAAGCCCAGCTCAACAACCCACCCATATAATTTCCACTCAGCCCTTTGATTTAACCTCGTATGAAATTCATAATAATTGAGGAACAATTAAGCTTGGCCGACCTTTGGGGGCTTTGGTACACCTTTGAGGTAGGAACCATTGCGTCCTATTTCACTTTGAGCCTTTAATAGAGAGTAACCTCAAAGAAAAATGTACTTACCAACAATTACACCTACGTATGTAACTATGAGGCACTCGGGAGGGAGCTGAGTCAGTCGGTTGGGATGGGGTGAAGATATCGATAGATTCGAGTAACTTGTATTTATTTTTCTTCTTGCTCTCTAGAATTTTATTCTTATTATTTATGTTAGTTTTATATTTCATCACGTTAATTTAAAAAAGTTAATTTTAGTTATTAGATATTAATTTTATTATATAATGCTTGTAGCACAGTAAGTTTATGGGGCATGCGTTGGTAAAATATGTTTAATGATTTGTAGTCTTATCAAAGGTAGAATATTTTATTGACAGATCGTTTCGAAAGTAAAAAATTTCTAACATTTAGCGTAATTTTGATTCTCCTATACAATGCTTTTGCTTCATTGTAAGTAGATAGTTGGTAAATAAAAACCATACACTAAGATACAAAATCTATCGACACCTCACTTATCGACGTGCCCCCATTCCTAGCACACCAGTGCCGCCGCGTGGCCTTTGTGGAGTCTCTCCAATATTCGCTTTGTTACTCTGAAAAATGTACCTACCAGCCGCTATCGGGCGTATTACTTCGTCGTAACTGTTTGCCTTCATATAAATACGACGATATTCACTGTATTATATCGCATTATTTGTTGAAGCTGTTGAATCTGTTTGGGGTTCAAAGATAGTGTTTATTTCCAAAAATGGCGTTATGTAGCTTTGAAGGATTGCTTGTTTGTGATTCTATAGAGAAAGCTTTCCTTTCATGGGATGTCAGATTAAAGTACTGACTCCGCTATGAAGGAATACTAACCTATTATTGTCGAACTGCAAGGCCACTTCTCATAATGAAGACACGAGCATTATTCACCACGCTTCCTCATGGTGGTTTGGCAATTTCGGAATTGTTGAATTATAAGTCCAGGTTTCCACACGACGTTTTTTCTTTACCGATGTTAGTGACGTTCAAGATGAACATAGAAGGCGGGACTTCTTAATTGCATATTCCTTTATCGGTTTTAAAAAGTCTGTCTCTGTGATGCCTTGATAGAACAAACCTCATAACTAGTACTCAACAAATCAATCATCGCATAGTCGTTAACTAAGTACTAACAATCAGTAAAAAAAATCCTAGAAAATAACTTTTATTTGACTGCTGGGTTAGTCTAGTGGTCCTAAGCGCGACTGTTACGCTAGAGGTCTTGGGATCGAATCCCAGGTCGAGCAAAGTCTTACTGGGTTTTTCTATAAAATTCTAAGTAGCAGCTCGGAGTTAGAATTTGTGGTCGGTTAATGGGAATAGGCTCGCGTTCTATTACATGGGACCAAAACATACCGGCGAACTGTGGCTGTATATTGGTATTCCTCTGCCTAACCCTTCGGGGAATATAGGCGTAATGGTATCTTTATCTTGTAACGTTTATTTCGATGTGAAAAATCATTGCTTTGGACGCTCGCAATGTAACGCACGCAAAACATTTTGCTTGCAAAATGAATTCAAAGACGCTCCACAAAACATGCTTTTGTGCATTACATAGTATTTATACAAAACAAATAAATACGTGACGTGCTTGCTTTGATAAATAAAATTACGGAAAACAAAAGATAATCAACTCTTAGCAAAATCGAGTCTGAGCCAAAAACAAAACACGAGTCTTCTCCCTTCAAAACATACCTACAGCTACAGAGAAGGGTCCGAAGAAACATTTTTTCCCAAAAGCAATCCATTGGGCTCCTACCTAATGAATTTAGAGGGTTAATGGTTCCGACGGACCTTTTGCAAATGGCCGACGGAGATATTGACCAAGAATGTAGGAGGACATATTTCTTCTATGTTTTGTGTGGATGTTGCCCTGATTGAGTATTTTAGGGTTAAAGCCCTGTCGTGAGCAAATGTTTAGGTAATTGACAATAACGCAGCGCGGCAATAAATAAGGTTCAGAATAGCGATACGTTTGATGTTAGTTGAATCGGATGACCATAAAAATAAAAGTAATTTTAAAGTGTTCTTTGAAATGTGAAAAAAATACACGGCTCTGTGGAATAATTTACAGGTAAGTCTATAGATCATGAAATTCCCTATAATTTCATTACATAAAATTATATAGTTTACGCTCAAAGTTCCGAGATCAATGCGACGAAAAAAAAATTCTATGCTCTCTTTAACGATTTTTTTACCATGATACTATTATACTTTCATGAAATATTAATAGGTAAGTCTTTTCTTTGAACCCTTGACAAGACACTAAATTTTCAGGCTTGTAATATGTACCAATACGCCAGACTATGAGACAAAAACTGTGTGTATTACGGTGTCCTGTGTTCGGATAGCCCCTTAAGAGAAGGAATACGGGGTGTAAGACACGTCACTTAAACTGTTGACTAACTACTGCCCATCAAACTAAGTAACTATAAGTAAAAATGATTACTGACTAACGACTTTTATTTTTGCGTGAAAAATCTCTGTTTTTTTAAGTTATTTACTTATAATATTAAAAACATGTTTAGGTACGTAAAAAAAAAGTTGAAACTTTAACCTTCAATATCTCCAAAAGCAGAAGGTTTTGCAAGTATCGTCTAGAAAAAAAAAAAGGTTTTTCAGGGATAAAAAGTCTAGCCTATAATAATAATAATATTTATTTATTTAAGTAACTTGGCATAGTCTTCACAGCCTATGTCTATGTGCTATTCTAGACTATATCTATATCTGTACCAAATTTTATCCAGATCCATTCAGCCGTTCTGACGTTACTGAGTAACAAACTGCAAACATCTATTCATTCAAACTTACGCATTTATACCAGTAGTAAGATTCAAAAGAATATTTTTAAAGCAATTTTCTTAAACGCACAACAGTCTTTCAAGACATTAGAACAAAATACCAAACACGGTCTACAAACGTGAGAAAACACCATATAAATAGTTATGAGCGACAAAAATTGACCATTTCACCAGTAACAAAGATTCCGGGGACAACGCACCGTCCATATTGTAGTGTGTTGGAAGTAGTGTGGGAGGCAATCCACGTCGGCGCATGTAGCCGTGACCGGCAATATCGCGATGGCCAGCGGCTCATTTAATCACGCGACGGAATTTGCAGGATAAGGAGACCTTCGGGGTTTGTTAGAGTGGAGAGGGAAATGATATCTCTAATCTTAAGAGAATACCGACAGTGACCGTACAATAAGCAGTCTAGTCGTGATACACGGTAACTCAAAAATGATAGGAAGAGGTCACCGTAACGAAGACTTTGACTAAAGTACAGATGCCTGTATTCCCCGAAGGGTTAGGCGGAGGTGTAACAATGTACACCCACAGTTCGCCGGTATGTTTAGGTCCTATGTAGTAGGGGGCGCGCCTATTGCCATTAACCGGGCACAAATCCTAACTCCGAGCTGCTACTGAGAATTTCATAGAAAAACCCAATAACACTTTTTGCTCGACCTGGGAATCGGACCCAAGACCTCTAGCGTAGCAGTCGCGCTTAGGACCACTAGGCCAACGAGGCAGTTCACAGACAGAGTCATCAATTGGTAACCCCTCTTGCATTAAAATTTGGTCGAAAAGAGGGTTATGAGTTGATGACGCTGTCTGTACATGATTCGAGAATTACCGGGGTAACATTTTTCATCGGTTATTATAAAAAGTCAGACGTTCCATATATGTCTTTTTCAATTCATTAATATACTTTCTAAGTTTCTCTTTTACTGCTACGTTAAAGGTCTTGGGTTCGATTCCCAGGTCGAGCAAAAAGTGTTATTGGGTTTTCTAAGGAATTCTCATTAGCAGTTCGGAGTTAGGATTTGTTCTCGGTTAATAGCAATAGGCTCGCCCCCTATTACATGGGACCTAAACATACCGGCGAACTGTGGGTGTACATCGGTACACCTCTGCCTAACCCTTCGAGGAATACAGGCGTGTTTGTGGATGGTCTTTTACATCACTGACATCGTAAAAAATCCTAAACTTATAATTACTATAAGTCTAGAATCACCAATCCGCTTTAAGCAAGTGTGGTGATCAATGCTCGTGCCTTCTCTGTATGAGAAGAGGCCTTTGTCCTGCAGCGGAAAAATAAAATGTTGAGGAAAGCATCTACCATTTCTGAAGATCCGGTCGAAATTATATTAGTTACCGAGCTACAATGTAAAGAAAAGCTTCAAGTCAAGTTTCAGGTCCATCGTTTGCAAACTACTTGACCCGTGCTCTCGCATGTAACTTGATTCAGAACTTGCAGTTTTCATGAACTTCACAACAACTTAGCACGTTTTCAATGTGATATGTTTGAGTTACAAGTTTTTTTTTTAATTCAGAAGATCAGTCGTAATGTCATCTCTGCGATCAATGTCAACAAATTTTGGTAAATTACAAGGATTTTTGATAGATTCAAACTGAGATTAGACTGCGCTTGTTCCTAAAACTTAGTAGTATTATCCTCCTAGTCTTAAGCGAGAATTTCATAACTTTTCGTAATATTTCTAAACTGCCTCGTTGGCCTTGTGGTCCTAAGCGCGACTGCTACGCTAAAGGTCTTGGGTTCGATTCCCAGGTCGAGCAAAAAGTGTTATTGGGTTTTTCTACGAAATTTTCAGTAGCAGCTCGTAGTTAGGATTTGTGCCCGGTTAATGGCAATAGGCTCGCCCCCTATTACATGGGACCTAAACATACCGGCGAACTGTGGGTGTACATTGTTACATCTCTGCCTAACCCTTCGGGGAATACAGGCGTGATGGTATGTTCTGTTCTAAACTTTGATGTAAAACGATGTCACATTAAATTATGACCCCCTTTTCGGCAGTTTTTACTCTTCTCTATTTATTCGCTGAATGATCTTCATACACTAATACTACTAGTTACTTTGACTTTTGGAATTACTGGTTCAACAATCTATGTATACTTACTTATACTAATATTATGAAGAGGAAAGATTTTTTTGTTTTCAACAAAAAGGCTCCGAAACTACTGGACCGATTTAAAAAAATGTTTCACCAATAGATAGCTGCATTATTCCTAAGTAACATAAGCTATATAACATCACGCTACGACACGCGGGAGCGGAGCAGTAACGAAAGACGTAACTTAACACGATTGAAGGACCACGCGGACGTAATAGCTGGCAGGTCGCTAGTAAATAATATTTTAATGATACAAAGTTGTTTTCATGGTTTACTTGACTTCCATCCGAAACAAAGTCAAGGGCAAAAACTAGTTTCCAAGAGCAGTTTCCAGACCAATTAAATTTCAAGAATTTCTCCTAGTTCTTTCTCCACCCTTTCTTAGCAGATGGCTGATAAAAGGCGCGCGGACATCGCACGCTTATTGGACGAGTCAATAATGTACTGGTGGAGGGACAAATGCCGAGACTAGACAGCATATTTGTATATATACAGATAGCAATAAACGTTGTCAATGATAATGTTGGCTTGTCACCGGACCAAGCGTGATTTGGGTCTTTGTTTGGCTCCTTTGAAGTGTTGTTTAAGATGTAATGTGCAGATGTTTTAATGATTGGTATATGGGGTGTAACAAGACACGTTACATAGCCGTTAACTTCGCAAACTGTCCATCAAACTGAGTAACATTGAGCAAAAATTGTTACTGGGAAAAGTGTTTTGTTTTTGGTGTGAATAATCACTGTCAAAATAGTGTTATGCTTATTTATTTAAACTTTATGTAACATTAAAGTACAAACAATGCATGCAACAGTACAGGGCTCATGGGGATATGTAAAACTTAATTTTGTAGAAAAAGGACCTTAAAAATCCTAGGTTCTCAAGTTTGGTCTAGAACAAAAAAAATATTGTTATTATAGGAGGATGTAACTTTTGGCTGCGTGAAGTGTCTTTTTACACTCTTTATATTGGCTGATGTTGGTTGCAGCTTTTGACATTTTGAGGAAACATCAGATCAGTGTTAAATTCTGTAAAAATCTTTATCGGTGAGTTTAGATGAAGTGAAGATGGTGTGAGCTGTCATACTTCTCATCCGGTCATTTCAAACTCAATTGACCTCAATCCGGCGACGGAGATTTTTACAGCATACAAGTTACCACTGCATCAGTTCATTCCTCATCATAAAGGATTTTTTCATAGACCCGCATTCAAAGTCATCTTAAGATCACGAATTCCATTCACGGATTGAGCTGTCGGTATAATATGTTTAGATTCCTTTGTTATTGTCAAAACAAAGCATCATTGGTCAAGAATCTTTTGTCTGTCTGTTTTTTCCAAATAATCTCCGAAACGGCTGGACCAATTTTCACGGAACTTTCATCTGATGTTATAAGAAGTAACTTAGTTTACTTTTATATTTACATACCATCACGCCTGTATTTCCCTAAGGGTTAGGCAGAGGAGTAACAATGTAAACCCACAGTTCGCCAGTATGTTTAGGTCCCATGTAATAGGGGGCGAGCCTATTGCCATTAACCGGGCACAAATCCTAACTCCGAGCTGCTACTGAGAATTTCATAAAAAAACCCAATAACACTTTGCTTGACCTGGGAATGGAACCCAAGACCTCTAGCGTAGCAGTCGCCCTTAGGATCACTAGGCTACCGAGGCAGTTAACTACTTTACTACTTACTAACTTTTATATTTAGGAAAAATAATTAGGATTCCGCTCAAAAAAATACCCCGTGATAAATGATATTAACTCAAACGAAGTCGCGGGCATAAGCTAGTATATCAGAATAATAACAGGTACATACCTACGTACGTATATCCCACAAGTTGTCTGACCTCGTCGCTTTCCTTTTCCTCGCACCGTCGCGACGTCGGCGTTGGCACGGCAACAGAATAAAAATATACAAAAGTATTTGTAAGTTTACGAATGGCCGCCGCCTGAGGTATCTTGTTTTACAAAAAGTGTTGTTAGTATAGGTATTTTTTCCTCTTCTATTTACTACAAGAAGGAGCTTTATATTTAAAACTATTCGATTTTGGAACCTTTGCCTTTTAAGATAAAATTGAATCCCAAATAGAACGTGCGAACTTATAAAAATCTTTACCGTAATGAAACCAATTTAAGACTGAAACTTTCTTTCACAATTTCCTCAAAGAAAATCAACTGTAGAAAGCCGTCACCATAAAAAATATACTCCCCACCATTGTCGGTCAACATTCCTCATTCTTTGGAGGACGTCTTCACGCTTTCAAGTGCGTAATCCTTCAGGAATCGCCACTATTGTACTCCCCGAGACAGAGCATTAATCCTGCCTTTTCAAGACAAGAGATATCCATCAATTGTCAACATTGAACCGGCGGTGCGTCCCCTTGCCTCCCTGCCACCCTCCCTCTGCACTCACACAAGGAAAGACTGACATAGATTATGTTGGACGTTTTAAATTTTCAGACAGGACGCTCGGGATCGCTTGGTAGTAAAATTTGGGGTAAAAATTAATCTTATAGCCTAGGAAGCTAGATAAATAAGGTGATCTGAAATAGGTATTTTGGGAGGAAGCGCAATAAAAGGTGTAATCAATTATTGATTAGGTACAAGATTAAAAGGTTGGCTGAAAAATAACATGATGACCAGTGGGTCAGATAATATTATTTTTTCTAAATCCATCGCAAATATTACCAAGGAGGCCATTCCATTAATTTCAGGAACAATCGCAATCTCATCTTATACTCAAACTGATAAAATATCTCTTATTTACATATACTATTTTGTCACTGACGTGAGATTGCTAATAAATTTTGAACGTTTCTGAGCCCTGATCGGCCTAGAATTTTAATTTGAACTGTAATTAAGGAATACAATGTTACTAAACGTCCAAAACCCAATCAGTTTTTCAATAAATACACGCGTAACAATAATCGCTGCCTGCGCTGCGTACCCTGGCTAATCTTTGACAACAGCTCGTGTACATAGCTATATGAGAGTGAGCTAGTGATTGTCAAAATTTGGCTTCGTAGAACAAAGCGTTATTTACCGAGCCGGGAGAAGCCTTTGTGTCGGCATTACACCACTCCACATAATATTGTGAAACTTCTCACAATGCTCTGTTTGCTAGGACGCATTATGAGGCTCAGAAAAATTGCGACTTGTTGTACTGTGAGGTGATTGGGATTAGGTCTCGGGTTTTTGAGGTGGCTGTCTTTTTGAGGTGGTGGGTCTGTAATAAGGCACTGTAGTGTTGGGGTTGGGGTGGTCTTAGGACTTTATTAATGTTCTAGTTTTTTAACTTAGGTTTTGTTATTTTATATGTTGAGTGCTATATTGCCATAATTGTAACAAATACAATAAAATAAAAACCTAAAGTAAAGCATTGTGTTTGTGGTATTGTACAAAAAATCTGTAAGCTCTTATTCATTTCCCTACAATCGGCAACAAAAAATAAACGACAACAAAGGACAAAATTCTCTGTAACCTATCCCTTTAATATGAAACGGCTATTAAATAACAATGAAGCCGACACACGATGCACACAGAAAACGAATTACCGAGAAATTAATTGGCCGAAAACCCATCCGAACACACGTTCGGAAAGCTCGCGTTCGAAATTCAAATGAGGCGGCACGCCCCACCCCCGGCTCCGCCCCGCCGCCATCTTGGATCCGAGTGGGGAGGCGGAGGGGGGCTATTAAATTATTTCATTCCACATTGGGCCGCTCCCGCTATCGGATTAAAACAATTGCCTGTAAAACCGTAAATGGATAATGAATTTTGCGAAGAAAATAATATGGTACGAAATTTAATTTTGCTCGGAGCTCTATCTTGTTTTATTTCTTCTTGGAGTATTTTGTTGTTAGGTACTAACACGTTTTTTTTTTCTAAGATATTTTTACACGTACGCCAAAAAAAGAATGGGAGGCATATGAAACATTTTCCGAGACTAACTTAGCATCCGGAAATAATATTTTCAGAACGGCTTCGCTTGGGTAAAACAAAAGATGTGTTTTATAGAAAAATGCTAAATTAATTATACAATTTTCTTCAAAATGATTTATACAAATACGAACTGTACCAAGAGCTTTTAATTTTAAAGTAATTAATTTTATTTCTGTTAGCAAAGCCATGTTACATTTACACAAGCTTTATAATTAAAAAATATATTAAAGACGTACTATACCAAAAAAAAACGTTAAGGATAGCTTAGCAACTTACGCAATGAAAGGTCATATTAGGTAGCATAAAGAAGGTCGCACAGCATCTCATAATAAACAAAAACACAAAATTAAAAAAAATAATTAACGCCCGACAGAAGGATAGAAGTCCCTACCGCAGCTTACTAACGAGCTGATAACTTTGAAACCGCTGAACCGATTTCCATCAAACATAGCTAAGAACAGTCCCGACTAATTGACCTTTCAAACACAAAAAACAAAATCAAAATCGGTTCATAAGTTCGGGAGCTACGATGCCACAGATAGACACACACACAAAGACACATCAAACTTATAACACCCCGTCGTTTTTGTGTCGGGGGTTAAAATTATACCTACCAACACACAGAAATTGAAAGATGATGATAGTCCCATTTTATTTCTAGTGGGAAATTAAACCTTATTGACTAAGGGCCAATTCTACTACATTTTAAAAACAATCACAATGTAATCTCACTCTTAATCCGTCAATAATGTCTCTAATTTACGCACATTGTTTGACATTAAATGTCATTCAGGTAAGATTGCAACAAGATTTTAATTAGTTTTTTTAAGCGGTGCATTATTCAAAAAATGCTTGACCCTAAGCTGAAATGTTTAAAGCAAAAATTCACGCTCACTAATTAATAAAATACGAGCCTGTATTATTTAAGAAGCCGTGCAGTGAGCAATGAGAAAAGTAGGTCATGAAGAGATAAATAAATATATGCGAAAATTACAAGATTTCATGAAAATATACTTACATCTTGGTAGCTTTTTTAGACACCAAAAAACAGTGTTAAATGACTTAGAACCTCTTCTGGGTTTATTGTAGTCCAAGATCTTAGAATTGTCAGAGACCTACATCATTTCAAACTTGGCTGAAATTTCGAGAATAGATAGAAAAATAATAATATGTAGACTAGGTTTATGTGTATTACTCAATATGTTCAAAAAATAATGTGATGTTTTTTTTTTAAATAGTGTTAAAATATACATATTTTACGTTTACAAATAAATAAATTATCTGTAGTCGAGCTAGATCGAAGCCATTTTTGTTTTTTATTTAATATAACTTGTTTTACAGGATATTGTTAACTGCCTCGTTAGCCTAGTGGTCCTAAGCGCGACTGCTAGGCTAGGGGTCTTGAGTTCGATGCCCAGATAGAGCAAAAAGTGTTATTGGGTTTTTCTATGAAATTCTCTGTAGCAGCTCTGAGTTAGGATTTGCCCCCGGTTAATGGCAATAGGCTCGCCCGCTAATACATGGGACCTCTGCCTAACCCTTCGGGGAATACAGACGTGATGGTATGTATGTGTTGTGAAAAATCAACTTACTGCAATAATTTGCCAGACATTTTTAATGGGCATCTTTTAAGGCATCTAGAGAATAAATCAATCGATCAGATGTTGTTCGAAGAATAAATTAATAAAAACCGATACAAAACTGTCACGACATAATTAGTTCGAACTGATTAGTTCCACCTACCGCTGCAGGTAATTTCTGAACTAAAACTTTTCATTCAACTCCCGAAGAAAAATCAACCTTAACATTCGCCCTTAAAACCGACATTTAACTGCATTCGTTCTTATACTATATTTAATACCAATACTCGAACATCAGTGACCCGGAACTAGTAGTGGAAAGTTCTTTTCGATATTCGCTTCGCAACTTACAAAGTTGTTGGCGAAACTTGCGGCCGCGACTGCTCCGGTTAAGCGTCGCGAGAAGGTGACAGTTTACCGAGGCGAGCACTGCGGTTGTATCGTGTCGTGTTGCAAGTATCGGATGAAGGGAACGAACTGAATTATGCTCTACTAGAGTTTTTATAAATTTTAATTTGGTTGGTTATGTTGGGGTTAGAGGAGGTAGGTAAATGTTTTGTCGTCTATTTAAAAGGTTATTATTGAAGCGTTTAGTCTTTATTGTCTAACTAATAAATTATACAAAACCTTTTTTTATAGTACATTACGTTTTTAATTTATAATAATGTAAATGTTATAGTCACCTCCAGGGCAAAGGCCTCAGGCGGCAAGGCATTATTTTTAAGCTTTGAAATTTATTTAATTATATTATTATTCTTTTTATCTACCTGGGAGGAACACATCGTATCAAAAGTCCTATTATAAAAATTGTATACCTACTCAAAAAGAAAAAGAAAATTCTTAATTTTTTTTCTCCGCATCATCATAAAAAATTACTTTCCTCGTATTTTTTTTAACCAATCTCCAAAGTAAAGCCACTCACCCATCATCACACATCGCAGGTGCGAATCGAACACGATTTAGCCATCAGCGAGGCGTCGTCAGTCGCCCCCCTGCCCCACCACCGCCCCCTGTCACCCTCTCATCCCTTGTCTCCGATTCAAATTGAATCCCCGAGTTGCACTGCGCTTGAACTATGTGCACGCAATTGGGCGGATGTGGCTTTGAAGACAATGCGGCTTGGAGCGATCGATACTATTGTATGTTTTATGTTTCGGTACTGTCGGGGTGTGAATGTGTGTGTGTGTGTGTGTTGTGGGAGATGAGATATAAAAGATATTAGTACTAGGAGATGTTTCAAAAGTTTACTACAAAATGTGAGAGAAAATAGTTTGTTATCTGTCGCAAGCGCGACTGATAGACATAGGGTCCTGGGTTCGATCCCCAGGTCGAGTAAAGTGTTATTGGGTTTTTCCATTAGAAATATTTCAGTAGCAGCTCGGAGTTAGGATTTGTGCCCAGTTAATGGCAATAGGGTCGCTCCCTATTACATGGGACCTAAAACATACCGGTAAACTGTGGGTGTGTGCATTGGTAAACCTTTGCCTAAGTCTTCGGGCAATACAGATGATGTAATGATGGTATGTACCTACAAATCAGACTGTCTACGAAAAAAGTGGTAGATGGAGTTAGTTATCCGATTCTTGTATGTAAATACGCGCTTTACATTAACGGGTGAAATAGACATTGTATTATGAACTGCCATGGATTTAATACATTATTCTAGACTCAACAGGAACGAAATTATTCGTTGGTTATTAAAAAAAAACAGCTGTTCTATTCATTAGCACTTAGTAAATAGATTTCATAAAAATACGTTATCTAATCCACAGGTGGACTAAGGATACGTAACATACCATCACGCCTGTATTACCCGAAAGGGTAGACGGAGGTGTTTAGGTCCCATGTAGTAAGGAGCGAGCCTATTGCCATTAACCAGGCACAAATCCTATTTCCGAGTTGATAATGAGCGTTTCATAGAAAAACTCAATAACACTTTGACGTGGGAATGGAACCTAAGACTTGTAGCGTAGCAGTGGCGTGGACAAAGGACTTTACCCAAATGCGCCTCATTTGAATTAACTAATTTTCTTTTTTTTACTTTATCTTCTTCTGTCAGCTCGTTACTCTAACTAGCTACCACAAAGAAGTTGCAAATACAACTCAACACTTCTTAGCTTTTTCCCAACTATGTTGGGGTCGGCTTCCAGCCCAACTAGATACAGTTGAGTACCAGTGTTTTACATGGAGCGACTGCCTATCTGGCCTCCACAACCTAGTTATTGGGCAACACGATACCTCTTGGTTAGACTGGTTGTCAGACTTCCTGGCTTCTGACTATCCGTAACGACTGTCTACGAATGACAGCCGGGACCAGCTGCTTTACGTGCTTTCCGAGGCACGGGGTTGTCAAACCACCAACTTCCAAACTCTGGCCTGCTACTGAGCGAATCCTAATGGAAAAAACCCAATAACACTTTTGGCCCGACCTGGGAATCGAACCCGGGACCTCACGCTCATCAGTCGTGCTTGCGACCACGAGACCAACGGGGCAGTCAAAAGCAAGTTGCAAATAGGCTGTATAAATTAAAAAATATCATCCTCCACAAAGCCAGGCCCTCCATTCTTCACTGAACTCCATATTTAACGTTAAAGCAATTTAATAAAGGCTACTGGCAAGAATTTGGGTTGCAAATTAAATAGGTTAATGAATTATTCATAGCTCAAGTTACCACTACACCTATTTTTGCATAAATTAAAACGAATTTTATATTTTAAATGGATAATTTGATGATTGTTGAAAATTATAAGTGAGAAAGGGATCGTTACACTATTTTATGATATTATTAATACTAATGTAAGCAATTGTTTGTAAACCATTAGAATGATATAAATAATTATCTAAAAAATTGTGTTTACACATCTAAAAATTAACTCAAAGCGGTTTCCGTAAAGAAATAGCAAAACGTTTCCTAAACAAAAAAATTACAAACAATTGGAAAAAAAAAATTCTAATAAAGTTGAACAACATTGTTCAACAACATGTTTTTACAATGTGGAAACATGTTGCTGGCAACCAGGCTATTGGAGTGTTGGTGCGAACATGAATACTTTTCTTTTGCATGGTAAGCAATATTGAGAAACATTGTTAAAAGCAATATTATCTTGATGTTACCAGAAACAATGATAATAAACTTATAAAACTATTTTTCTACTTTTTTCCAATAGTTTACGGTTTATTATAGTGACACTACTTTCAAAAAACAAAAGCATTAAAACTTCAAATTCTGATTCCTAATCTAAAAAAACCATTCATTAAAAACTCAATTCATCCCATATACAGACTTCTATCTATAGGCATATACAGAGCGTATTCGAGTTTGGAGTGAATTGGGAAATGGGCCCGGTGCACATCAATAATGCATGCAAGCGGACAAATCACTTAGCGGGTCGATACTACCGACATTGCATCGCGTTGTCACCCTACTGGTGCATATAATGTACTGTAATGGACAGGACTGGATTATTTATTTACTTTCAAGTCGATATTTTGTTGATAGTTCGTAAAAATAAAGGAATTATATTTATTAGGAAAATGGGACAAAAAAAAATTGTGCTTGAAGAAATGTTATGTATAGAAATATTTTATTAAATCAATTATGAAGTCAAACGAGGGTTTAGCAATTAAAATCTTTACGTAATCTAACTACTAAACAATGAGAAATATATACGAATTTACACACATAGCTACCTAATAAGTGCTTACTCTGCTTTGATCTGGTTTTACGAAGCTAGGTCGTGAACCTTGTTTGAAGGTTCTTTCAATTTATTATTATTATTATATTTAATTAGAATCTATAGTCTGAAGTTGTCAAAAGGTCATTGACATTTATATGAATCTGAATCTATTGAATAAGAAACTTCGCAGTTTCCACACACATACTCTAAGACACCACGAGTCCACGAAGCGTAACACCACCACCAACGTCAATTGAATAAAAGGTCACGGAAAAAAAAAACAAAAGGCGAAAGAATTTAAGTCAAACGCCAGTTATAAAATGAACATTCTTCATAACAAGAGAGAGCCGCGAAAGAATGTGAGGCTCTATTCTTTCAAGCTCTTTCTATCCGATAAGGTCTTAATGAAATACTTCGTTGATTAAGCCCGAGCGATCCGAGCTCTTTGAAAAAGGAAAAAAAACCTTTTTTTTAATGCGGCCTTTTTTCGTATCCGGACGTGTTTATTTTAAAGGGTAATAGAAAAATTTAGAGGAAAATTAATGACGTGTTGAATTTGAGGTGGGTTTTATTTATTAAATCTATACTAATATTATAAAGCGGAAAAGTTTGTTTTGTTGAACGCGCTAACCTCGGGAACTACTAGTGTGAATAGTAAAAATATTTATGTCGGATAGTTCATTTATCGAGGAAGGCTTTAGGCTTTATAACATCACGCTACGATACACGGGAGAGGAGCAGACACCAAAGATGTATCTAACTATACGCGGGTAGAAAAAACCACGCGAACGAAGTCGCTGGCAGAAGCTAGTAAGTAAAACAAATTTATTTGATTCAGGTATTAAAACATAATTAAAATGTCAACCTGAATCGTAACCATCCATCATCACGCCTGTATTCGCCGAAGGGATAGGCAGAGGTGTAACAATGTACACCCACAGTTCGCCAGTATATTTAGGTCCCATGTAATAAGGGGCGAGCCTATTGCTATTAACCGGGCACAAATCCTAACTTAGAGCTGCTACTGAGAATTCCATAGAAAAACCCAATAACACTTTACTACTACTTACTGAATTGTAATTATAATATAACGCGTTTTCAACAAAACATTAGCAAAATCATGGTTTGGTTCTCTGACTTCAACGTAATTTAGTTACTTAAAATACTCTAAGTTTTCCTTTTTCAAACTGTGGTGTTTAATATTAAGTTAACTACATTACCTCTTATACCTATCACTAAAAACTGCTAACAAGCTGTCTAGATGTTTAAATGCGGGAACATGTAAATGGTGCTCAGTTTTTCATATCTGTTTCTACTCTGTATTAAAACACTGTATGTTTTCCTAATAAAATAAAATAAAATAAAATAAATAAAATAATCTGCTACTTCTTAGAGTATCAATGGCAAATACAGATATTAAAATTAAATAATATAATTTTATCAGTGGGCTCTGAGAAAGGCCGATTATAGCTTAAATTTGCCATAGTGGTAAAAAGATTAGCCAATCGACAAGAGACGATTGCCAGAATATAAATAACATAAGTCAGACTAAATTAGGAAAAACAATTAAAAAAAACCTCGATTGTAACGTTTGTAATTAGTAGAATATAAAGTAGAACCTACCGCAGGAAAACGCTGGATGGCCTCATCCCAACGGTCCTTTTGGAAATCTTTGGGGGAGACCTATGTCCAGCAGTAGACGTCCTGCGGCTGACGATGATGATGAATTAGAAGAGCTAGCATTCTGTTCTACGTAGAAATTAGGCCATAATTAAAGCTACACCACAAGGCCGATAAAAAATCTTCAAAGCCGTAACGCGTTCAAAATTCATAAACAACAAAATCCTAATACGATTTCCATGGGAACATCACAAAGTACATGTGCAAATAGTTCTCTACTTTGGCACACTAATATCCGTTGTGCAAACGAAAACACATCTTTGCCAACATACGTTTTGCGGACTATACTATCACTAACATCACCTTACTACATCGAATCAAAGTTCATTTTTACGTGGCAATTTTATCACCGAGACCCTCAATTCTAACCTCCAACACATAAGGTACATATTCGCTTGTGATAATCTAGTGAAATGGTAAGTTGTCCTGGTATAGTCCGGTTGTTACATGTTGACAACTTTTGAAGGGGGGCGAAGCAAATAAAAATGTAATATCGGGCTTGAAGAGCGCCACGTGCAATGGGAATTGATCTCTCTAATATTAAGATGGTGTTGCGATAATTGCCGTTCAATTTGCCGTTAAAATTGGGGTGTTTTGATGAAGTAACAAACATGTTTTTGGGGCTTTTTTGTTGAAAGGATTTTGTGTGTCATACATTTATATTATTGAAAGTAAAACTTAAAATATTAACCGTACAAGAAAGGAAAGTTCGGCGTAACGCAGCAATGCTACTTTTCAGCAGAAATAGGTTAGTATTTAGACTTGCTCGTAAGTAGAAATAAATTACATCTTGCTTCTTGCGATCGGACCAATTTAAAAACAAATGCCAATCCCTATTTGCATATTATACAAGCTATTAGGTGCATACAAACACATAGGAGTTTATATGCACCTAATAAAATTCTGTAAAAATCTCCCCTAAGTAAATTTAGGGGAAGTAATCTTGAGGTGAGCTGTTAAACCCAAGTATTAGATAGGATGACTTACCGATTACAGTTGGCATGCTAATTCAAAATATTACGAAACCATACCATATATTATATATATCGACATTATGGCAAATAAAACATTCATTCATGACATTTCTCTTCACCCAAAGTCACCAAATATCTAAAAACTAAAACATAATTTCATGAGTCATCAATCTTAATACTCCAAAGTTCTACATCAACACAACTAAGAAAAATCCCTATGAAGTTGACGGGGAGTTCATTAAGACGGAAAGGCAAAGGAGAAACAATAATAGCCCTAAACGACACTTTATTTTTCATAGACACGCAATAAAGCGGTAAGCCGCGACGCAATTATAAATATTTCAATTATTAAAAAGCTGACAGATTCAGCGGGTCCATTCTGTTTTGTGGTGTTCAGACTGAGAGAGAAGAAAGAGGTTTTAGTTAGAAGGTAACGTGAAAGGTACTTTATGTCCGTTTCTGTACACCTGACCACAAATGTATGCAAAATTTCATGATGATCGGTTCAGTGGTTTAGGCGTGAAAAGGTAACAAACAAACTTACTTTCGCATTTATAATATTAGTTAGAATTGTAACAGAGGTTCCTTATAATTAGGTTAACACGGGTGTACAACCCCAAATGGAATGCCAAATAATCGAATATCAATTGATCGATCACTCATAGTATAAAAATTTGGTAACAGTTAGCGGTCCGCATTTCTAGTAAAAAACAGTACCTAATATGTCTTTGTACACCAGTATATTTGAGGCATTCCGAGATAGTGTAAAATACCGTTATTAATACTAAACAAATAATAAAACTAACATTTTTTAGGTGACAGAAGAATAATATATAAGAAAAGAGCTGATAACTTTGAAACCGCTGAACCGATTTCCATCAAACAAAGCTAAGAACACTCCCGACTAATTAATCTTTCAAACACAAAAAACAAAATCAAAATCAGTTCACGCGTTGGGGACCTACGATGCCACAGACAGACACACAGACACGTCAAACTTATAACACCCCGTCGTTTGTGCGTCGCGGGCTTAAAAAAGAGCTCCGCAGTAGCTAGCTATGAACACTACACCAGAGGAATAGGGTGTACAATATTCATGATTGGTGAGTTAACACTTATTACAGCCGCCGCCGCCATCCATCCGTCGCCCGTTGCCGCTCTGCTCATTACAAACTACTTAATGCTACATCGTTAAACGTTTTTATTCGAACCATTTTGAGAAGAACAGAATTATGAATTAATTTTAAAATATTTTATGTTTCTTTTATTTAAATTATATGCAACAAAGGCAGGATTCAAATATGTTTATTTCAGTAGTATGCTAAATTTAAATATCTTAATTTCAAATATTTGCTTAGTTCTGCCAGAATTAATTGTTGTTGCTGTAATTAATTATTGGAAGATTGTGGGTTGGTCTCGTTTTGGTAGAATGAAGAAATTACAACAGAGATCGTTGGTAACACCAGAGGAGCGGAAATTTTGGAAGACTTATTTTTGCAGAAAAGTTCGCTTAGTATGCTCGCTAACTTGTATTATTAATGTATAGTATTTGTAGTACAATAACACATTGTTTGGGAGGGAAAAATTGACGAGACAGTAACAAAAATGTATTACCAAAATAACATTCATTAGAATCGTAAATAAAACTCTCTTAATTACGACTTCTATTTTTTTAAGTTATAATTTATAGGAATATTTAGTTAATAATTGCTGACTGCCTCGTTCTTCCAGTGGTCCAAACCATGATTGTTACGTTAGAGGTCTTGGGTTTGATTCCCAGGTGAAAAAAAAATGAAAAAGTGTTATTGGGATTTTCTGTGAAATTCTCAGTAGCAGCTCGGAGTTAGAATTTGTGTCCGGCAAATGACAATAGGCTGGCTCCTTATTACATGGGACCTAAACATACCGGCGTACTGTGGGCGTACTTTGATATCCCATGCAAAACCCTTCGGGGAATACAGTCGTGATGGTAGGTATTAGTTGAAAATTCTAAAAAAATAACGTAGTTTATGTGACTGGGATCTTGAACTATCAGCTTACCAACTTCAACCCCACAGTTCCACTACAGCTAAGCTTGTAACTAAATACCCCTTCAGCTTCGCAAATGAATCACGATTGTCACTACACGCTTAAAGCTATCCATAAAGGCGGGTTCAAACACGCGACCGGGCGACAGTGCGAATTGCAAATACCCTCGCGGCGACACGGCGACTATTAATTACGTACTTGAAACATACGATTGCACTGTTTGTGGCAATTTTGTATTTTGTGTATCTGGAACGAATTTTGTTTACTGCTGTGTTTGTGAAATGAAGAAGTGTTTGAGAGAAATATGTTTAGCAAAGTTAGGAATACAGCATACCACCACGCCTGTATTCCCCGAAGGGTTAGGCAGAGCTGATGTTCACCCACAGTTCGCCGGTATGTTTTAGGTCCCATATAATAGGGGGCGAGCCTATTGCCATTAACCGGGCACCAATCCTAACTCCGAGCTGCTGAGAAATTCCTAATGGAAAAATAATGCCTGGTTGACTGGTAGAAAATGCCAAAGATATTAAGTCCGCCTTTGTACAGTGTATTATTTACATTATGTGCAAAAAGTTTTAATAAATAAATAAAAACCCAATAACAATTTGCTCGACCTGGGAATCGAACACTGGACCCCATGCTCATCAGTCGCGCTTGCAACCACGAGACCAGCGGGGCAGTTCAGTTAGGAATATACTTGTGTTATAAAGCTGAATACTTTGTTTATTTGCTTGAATGCTCTATCTAACGAACTACGAGTCCATAATTATCTGAAAACTCTTTCACTTATCACCGGTCTATCATGTTTATATACTTGACTTCCACTCGAACGAAATAGCGGATAGAAACTAAGTAGTTATAATTATTATTATTGCAAATAGTTTACCCGGAAAGAAACGAAAGCCCTCAAACTTGAACCACGATCAATGTGTAAGCGAAAATAACTATGGTTTTTAATAAAAGTTGTTATAGTTGTTTAATATAAAGTGTCAATAATTCAGTACATTATATGCGAGTCAAAACCATACTTACTACAATTTGTGTGGAAATATACCGTATAACATGACCAACAAACAAATCACTTCTGTATTTAACAGCGGAACCCTAAATAAAACAAATAAAGGCCTCACAAACACTAGCGGAAATTACATCTCAAAATTAACACAACACTTTGGTACCCATCGTAGTGTGAAATGACAAGTAATCGCGATATATTTGATGTTCCATGTCCCTGTGTCCCATGTCCCTGTGTTCCATGTCCTTTGTCGTCCGCCATGACACGTGTCGATGTAATCAATCGACACCTTTTTATCAATTGCTAACACTTATTGCGTCTGAACAAGACATTATTTTGATGTTTGTTGTGATGTTCAAGAGGGTTTTATTAAAGTGATATTTGGAGTGAAAGGAATACAGTAATGAAATGTTACCATGGATTCTGTATTGAATTTAGACCACCCAAAAATCAATATTTTTGTCCCTTGTAACCGATGTTCCATTTAAAAGTTCCTACAACATAGACTTATACGGTCAAATATAAATGCAGCTGTTTTCTTTTAAGCTCAGATCTAACAGTCTTAAAAAAATAAGTCGTGAAAGCCCAGCGGTATATTTCTATTTTATATGTACCTTTTAACTTTATCTTGGACATCAGTAAAATCGGTGAAGGAAAACATCACGAGGAAACCTGGACTTATAAGAAGCTTGATATCGCAAATCCGCCTTGAGGAAGTTTGGTGATCAACGCTTTTGTCCAGTACTGAAACAATAATAGGCCAGCATTTAGCATACCATCACGCTTATATTTCCCGAAAGGTTAGGCAGAGGTGTACAAATGTACACTCACAGTTCGCCGGTATAAGGGGCGAGCCTATTGCCATTAATCGTGCATAAATTCTAACTCCGAGCTACTGCTGAGCATTTTATAGAAAAACCCAATAACACCGACTTTGCTTGACTTGAGAACCGAACCCAAGAGCTCTAGCGTAGCGTAGCAGGCGGCAGTTGTATTTGTATATTTATTTAAAATGAATCCTAGTGTTAAAAAAAGAAGGTTCAACACAATATTTGGCAGACTTGTCTCACAATTAGTTTCTTATATTTCTTCACCTATGTATTTTTTTTTGGCTTTCTCTACTCTGTATATTTTGTTTGTATGTATGTATATATGTTTTTATTATATTTCATTCCTGGAAACTTTCTGTTCCTTGCACCTACTATGTTTTGTCTCTGCATCACCCGAAGGTTGACTGGTAAAAAATGCCAAAGACATTAAGTCCGCCTTTGTACAATGTATTATTTACATTATGTGCAAAAAGTTTTAATAACTAAATAAATATTTTCAAACGCTACATAAATCGATACATACAAATCTCCCACAACACACATTGCTATACACTGTACGAGTATACCACCACATATAACTAAACGCCAGTACTCCAGTACATCCGCGACTCGTGACATGATCCTTCTGAAGTATTGTGTCCACACAATATAAGCGCAAATAAACCGGATCTCGTCTCGCTGTCGTGGCTTGTGCCGGCAGTAGCATATCGACTATAGCAAACTAGGATTATATGAATATTATTTTTGTGTAGAATTTATGTGAAAAAAATAAAGCAAAAAAATATTAAAGCAATAAAACATTACTTTTCTGTACCTATTATTTGGGAAATACTCTGTTTATTATGACGTTGGACGTTGAATCTCAATTTTTTTTATTCAGTCAAAAAAAAATTACAACTTACAGTTTTTTTTTCGGGACATTACCACCGACTGGTCGACTCTTGACGTGACCAAAGGGCTGGCCTTTTTTTTGGGCTAAAGAATCAGCATTGCCATACAATGTGGCAATGCTGCCAGCCTTTTGGGCTATTGTCTCAATGACAGCGATGCGGATGAGTTTTTTGATGGCCTACAAGCTCCCTTTTTGTTCAGGAGGTCAGACAGGCAGTCGCTTCATGTAAAACACTGGTACTCAGTTGCATCCGGTTAGACTGGAAGCCGACCCCAACATAGTTGGGAAAAGGCGAAATCCTAACTGAAAAAAGCACAAAACCTAACTGCGAGCTGCTCCTGACAATTTCATTGAAAAACCCAATAACACTTTTCTCGCCCTGGGAATCGAACCCAAGACCTCCAGCGTAGCTGTCGCGCTCATGACCACTAGGCTAACGAGGCAGTTACATAGCCGTGTCGTAGCATGATGTTATATAGTCTATGTTACTCAGGAATAATGTAGCTATCTATTAGTGACAAAATTATTGAAATCAGTACAGTACTTTTGGAGCGTATTCGATACAAACAAACAAACAAAAGATCTTTCCTATTTTTAACCACTTTCTACCCGATAAACCTTCGGAAACATAAAAAAAATCATTTTAAAAGCAGTTCCTTCCAATTCCTTAGTCACCAACCCTCCCTAGTGTACAAAAATAGTAGCTTTCAGTGCGATGACACGTCTGAAGTGAGCACTGAGCGCAACACAAGTGAGATTAAGTCAGTCGGCACCGGTGGCTTCGCACCTACAGTGTGCACATGGCTTAGTTGGTACTTATGCCACAGTTATGTGCTACATCTGTGCGCATTGTTAGGATTAGTTTGCACAATCAGGTGTGATGACTTTGCCTGCAACTTGTTTTTTTTTTAATAAAAGTTTCTGTAGCCGCGTTTAGCGATTTTTGGAGCAAAACTGTTAGGTTCGCGTTACTCAACATGCCTATGTTACAGCGTCACCGGTATCGTTATCATTCTAATATAACCGCGTTACCGACATGATAACTGATAACTGCCCCGTTGGTCTCGTGGTCGCAAGCGCGACTGATGAGCTTGGGGTTCCGGGATCGATTCCCAGGTCCGGCAAAAAGTGTTATTGGGTTTTTCCATTAGCAGCTGGAAATTGGTGGTGTGATATACATATATACCCGTGCTTTGGAAAGCACGTAAAGCCGTTGGTCCCAGCTGTCATTCGTAGATCTTTGACAGCCGTTACGGATAGTCAGACGCCAGGAAGTCTGACAACCAGTCTAACCAAGAGGTATCGTGTTGCCTAGTAACTGGGTTGTGGGGGTCAGATAGGCAGTCGCTCCATGTAAAACACTGGTACTCAGCTGCATCCGGTTAAACTGGAAGCCGACCCCAACATAAAGCAGATGATGATGTTACCGACATGATAATGTGACGTTTAGTTCACACCTGTCTCTGTCAGCACCCATGAAAACCATTTTTTTTTCTAGGAATTAAAATGGTTTCTTATCCCTGAATCGAATATAATAATATTATGATGTATAGGTACCTACACGTAGTAGCAATTATTAGTGTACCATGTTTTCAAACGTCTAAAAATATTATCTTCGAATCTTAATTTTCCTAATGCATGGTGACGTTACTTCATCGTATCAGCCATAGGACGTCCAGTGCTGGACATGGGCTTCCGCCATTGATTTTCAAAAGGATCGGTTGGAAACGGCTTGCATCCAGCGTCTTCCTGCGGTCTTAATCAGATCGTCTGTCCACCTTGTGGGTGGACGTCCTACGCTGCGCTTTCCGGTACGTGGTCTCCATTCGAGAACTTTGCGGCCCCATCAACCATCACCTCTGCGTGGCTGAAGTTACTTACCTAACACTAATTACAATAGATATAATGTAGTAATCAAAATTAAATCAAAACATATACAAGAACAATCTCATCACAAATCTACAATACAAATAACAGCAGAATAATTGATTTAAGTTAAACAAAGTGTTATTTGTAGAGCTCTGCGTCGCTCATGAGAACTTCTCCATCTGCAGTGCAGTAAGCAGAATCGCAAACAACTGCTGAACCCTCCACAGGCGACGGCTTTATAGATTTTAGTAATACCTTGAAGAATGTTGGAAAGTAGTTTTAGGTTTAATGCAGTTGTCTACAGACTAAAGCTTTAAATATAATGTATGTACTTATTCTCCTGACTGATTTCGGTCACGGCGGCTAATTCTCCATGGAGACTAGCCTAGTACACAAGAGATATTATAGTGCTCAAATGTGTGCGCCAACACAGGTGCGCTGGATGTTCTAACATCATATAACAAAAATGAAACTTGTTTTTTTTTGTTGGTAACTAGGCCAACATAGTAGTATGGGTCTAGTTTAACGAATATTTCATTAATGGTTTAATTTATAACTGCTTACTTTACAATGGTACAAAAGCTAAAACGAGAAAAAAATAATATTTGATTCAGACCACGTCCATAAAAAAAAAGATTACTTGATCAAAAATAACATACACACCAACACGCCTGTATTCCCCGGAGGGTTAGGCAGAGGTGTACCAATGTACACCCACAGTTCGCCGGTATGTTTTAGGTCCCATGTAATAGCGGGCGAGCCTATTGCTATTAACCGGGCACAAATCCTAACTCCGAGCTGCTACTGAGAATTTCATAGAAAAACCCAATAACACTTTTTGCTCGACCTGGGAATCGAACCCAAGACCTCTAGCGTAGCAGCCGCACCTAGCACCACTAGGCTACCGGCGCAGTTTAGTTGATCAAAAATACCTAAAAATAAACTAAATAAAATCTACCACAATTTTAGCGTTCTCATACAGCAAGTCAACAGAAAAACCATTCAATTGGATTCATAAATACTTAATTATTGTCCCTAATCTTACACAAGCGACTCAAGTGTACAAATAAACGAAACTCCCACCGGATTACTTTAGTTTCAATCCGACGCCTCCCCAAAAAGTGCTAAACTATTGACTTTGCAAACTAAAAACTACAAATAAGATTTAAATGAGAGCGGCGACAGTTTAGGGTTGAATTTAATATTAGGGAAAGAATTAGCGGGGGCGCGGAATGATGAATAACGGTTTAGAATTGTTTGATATTTAGTAATTGTATTTCTATAAAATGTTTTAATGCCCATTTTAAACCGAATTCATAGTTGCTATTTGGTACTATGTCCGAGAAGATTTTATCCATACTATCAATAAAAAGAGGTTTGTGAGGTTGTAGGGATTTTTTTTTTGAGATGGTAAATCATCAAAGGTCGTCCCCCCTGGGGGCGGGAGGGAGTGTAAGACTTTTACTGACTAAAACCAATCCATGTTCCTTCCTCGGTGTCTTTTTCGAACAACACGCGGCCCCGGCAGGCATCGGCCTTAAATGGCCCCTCCGATTTGCTGACATCTCTGTGAGGCGCGCGTGGAACACGCGTCATAGGCTACATAACATCATGGCTACGACACACGGGAGCGGAACAGTAACCAAAGACGTTGCTTAACACGGGTGATAACATCCATGCGGACGAAGTCGCGGGCAGAAGATAGTTTTAAATAAAAACAGTTTTCCTTTTTTGAGAATCACCTCCAATATATATGATGTCATTTTGACAGCATACCATCACACCTATATTCCTCGAAGGGTTAGGCAGAGGTGTACCAATGTACACTCACAGCTCGCCGATATGTTTAGGTCCCATGTAATAGGTGGCAAGCCTACTGCCATTAACCGGGCACAAATCCTAACTCCGAGCTGCTACTGAGAATTTCATAGAAAACCCCAATAACACTTTGTTCGACCTGAGAATCGAACCCATGACCTCTAGCGTAGCAGTCGCACTTAGGACCACTAGGTTTTGTCACAAAGTGTTCCTTCCCCGATTTCAGTGATGGATAAACTTAGAAAACACATAATGAATTGAAAAAGTCACATTGGTATTTACCTCAAAAATTACAACCGTATTTTTCCGATTCCATATTGTATTCCCTCATTCAAAAACTGCATAAAGGCAGCTTCACACATCATAAGACATAACTAGGCTTAGTTTCAAAAGGACCGGTAGTTAGTTTCCACCCAATCTAACGCGGTACAAATTACTTACGCTCCTTAATCATACACAATCGGGTGTTTTGAGAAATGGCCGGGCAGCCTCAAATAGGGGGTTTGTGCAACCGGGTGTTCTACAATTTGCCCCACCGGCATAATATTTATTTCATTACTTCTATTCATAGGCTCTAATCTGTGTTGCGGTGGAAGTGTGAAATGGGGATATTTATTATTCAAAATGTGGATGTTAAAGTATTATTTATGAATTGTCTGTTTAAATGCTTCTGTGTTTTTCTTAAATAACATACATACCATCACGCATGTATTCCCCGCAGGGTTAGGCAGAGGTGTACCAATGCACACCCATAGTTCGACGGAATGTTTAATTTCCATGTAATAGGGGGCGATCCTATTGCCATTAACAGGGCACAAATCCTAACTCCGAGCTGCTACTGACAATTTCATAGAAAAACCCAATAACACTTTACTCGACCTGGAACTTTTAGTGTAGCAGTCCCGCTTAGGACCACTTAACCTAGTGGTCCAAGGCAGTTTTTTTAAACCCCGTCGCAAAAACGACGGGGTGTTATAAATTTGGCGTGTCTATGTGTGTGTATGTCTGTGGCATCGTAGCTCCCGAACGCATAAACCGATTTTGATTTTGTGTTTTTGGGTTTAAAACTTTAATTAGTCGGGACTGTTTTTAGCTATGTTTGATGGAAATCGGTTCAGCGGTTTCAAAGTTATCAGCTCTTTTGTTAGCTACGGTAGTGATTATTTTCTTCCGTCAGGGGTTACTTAAAATTTTTAATTTTGTGTTTTAATGAAATGATTATTTCTAGATTTCGGAGGCCCATTATAAGTGCGTTAAACTTGTGACTATGGACTAACTGGAACTAAAGAATGAAGTTGCGGGATATTGCTTATTATAAATATTTACTGGTCAGTTGTTCGCGTGGTTATAGTGACAGTTCTTAAAGCATGTAATTTCGACTACAGTTCCAGTTTCCTTTGACTTTATCCAGATTCCAAGCTACCTTTTTCTCAAAAATCATTACGATCGGCTCAATGGTTTTGCCATAGTGAGGAAACAAATTAATATAGGTAATGCGAAGCTGCTTTCTCATTTGTAGTACCTACTAGTGTGGATGCTTGAGTAGTAGTTAAATGATCAATTGTTAAATATACCAAAAAACCAGTTCAGTTCAATAGGTACTTCCTTCATAAATTACGACGATACTTTATTATGCATGTTGCAAGCACCCAGTAAAAGTTATCATCTGCTTAGCCTTTTCCCAGCCAAGGCGAAAGCGGCGGTGAGCTTGGCGGAGCTCGGGATCGCTGGGGGCCTCCGGCTAAGGGTCACCGCAACGGGGGCCCGGATGCTGGAGATCCCCGGCGCCACTAGTGGCTCGTCCGCTGACGCCCTGGCTGAAAAGCTCAGGGCGTCCCTAGACGCGGATGAGGCCCGAGTGTCCAGGCCGGTCAAGTGCGCAGATTTGCGCATTTTGGGCCTGGACGACTCCGTCACCGCCGCGGAGGTGGTGGCCGCCGTCGCCAGGACGGGTGGATGCCCTGCCGATCAGGTGAGGGCAGGCACGATCCGTCCGGACCGCGTGGGCATGCAGACCATAACGGTCAGCTGCCCCGTGACGGCGGCCAGAGCCATAGTGGAGGGCCGAAGGCTCCTGGTGGGATGGGTATCGGCGCAGGTCAAACTGCTCGAGCCCAGACCCCTGAGGTGCTTCCGCTGCCATGTGGGCAACCACGTGGCATGCCGATGCGCCTCGGAGGTAGACCGCAGCGCATTGTGTTTCCGCTGCGGTCAGCCCGGTCACAAGGCCGCGGCTTGTGATGCTCCGCCGCACTGCGACGCATGTGCGGTGGCCAGCAAGCCGGCCGACCACCGGGCTGGGAGCAGGGCCTGCGCTCCGCCGGCAAAGGCCGGGGGACGGCCCTCCACCGCCGTGGTCCTCGCCACCGCCGCCGCCGCCGCCACCGCCGCCGCCGCCGCGGCGGCCACACCAGGACCCTCACGGGTGATTCAGGAGGGGGTTGTGATGGATTGCCAATAACGGCTCCATTACGCCTCCTCCAGGCGAACATCAACCACTGCGCCTGCGCTCAGGATCTGTTGCTCCAGAGCATGGCGCAGTGGTCGATACACATCGCCGTGGTCGCTGAGCCGTACTTTGTCCCGCCCAGGGATGCCTGGGTGGAGGACCTTAGCGGCTCAGTGACCATAATTGCGTCGGCCGCCGCCGGCACCCCGTCCCTGGAGAGTGTCAGGAGGGGACAGGGGTGCGTAGCAGCACGGTTCGGGGACATTGTCGTGGTAGGAGTCTACTTCTCCCCGAACCGAACTCTCGCCGAGTTCCACAACTCCCTTGCGGAGTTGAGTGTCGTCGTCGGAAGCCATTCCCTTCCCGTGCTAGTGCTCGGGGACTTCAATGCCAAGAACTTGGCTTGGGGTTCTCGTTGCACGGACGTGCGAGGAAGGATGGTGGAGGACTGGGCTCTGGAGAAGGGCCTAGTCGTCCTAAATCGGGGTTCTGTCGCCACGTGCGTGCGGATGCGGGGCGAGTCTGTTGTGGACATATCGTTCGCCAGCCCCGCTCTGTCACCACGGGTCCTCGACTGGCGCGTTATGGAGGGGGTGGAGACCTACTCCGATCACCGGTATATCCGGTTCGACGTCTCCGCCCAGGACTCCAGCGCGCCGGTCATACAGGCCCCGAGTGGTCCGCGGTGGGCGCTGAAGCAGCTGAACCGGGAGCTTCTCCTGGAAGCCTCGATCGTGCAGGCCTGGGTGTCATCACCGGACAGGCCTGCCGACATCGACAACGAGGTGGGGTGGTTCCAGGAGGCCATGTCCGAGATTTGTGACGTGGCAATGCCCCGAGTTCGGCCAGGTAGCGCCCGCCGGCAGGTATACTGGTGGTCGCGCGAGCTGACGCCTCTGCGAGAGGCGTGCGTCGCTGCGCGGCACCCATATGCCAGGCATCGCAGACTCCGCGTTCGGCCTCCGAATGCGGCAGTCATCGAGGCGGAGTTGTACGAGAGGTACAGAGCGGCGAAGACCGCCCTCAACGAGGCTGTCATGCGGGCCAAGGCTCAGGCCCGCGAGGAGCTGCTGGGGACTCTGAACGGAGATCCGTGGGGGCGCCCTTACAAGACGGTGCGGGGTAAGCTCCGCACCTGGGCCCCCCCGCTGACGCAGAGTCTCCGGCCGGAGCTCGTTGAGGACGTGGTGAGCGCTCTGTTCCCTTCGCGGGGGGAACATCCTCCCCCGCCCATGGCTCCGCCGCCTGCGATGCCGGAAACGGACCACGACGACGACGACACCCCTGAAGAGACTGGGGTAGACCTGAGGATGGCGGTACGAAGGCTGAAAGCCAAGAATACCGCCCCGGGACCCGATGGCTTACCTGGCAAAGCCTGGGTCCTGGCCTCAGAGGCCCTTGGGCCTCGACTGGAGGGGCTCCTAAGCGCATGTTTGGAGAGAGGCCAGTTCCCACGTCGCTGGAAGACGGGGAAGCTGGTCCTCATACGGAAGCCGGGGCGCCCTGCGGACTCGCCGTCCGCATACCGGCCCATCGTGTTGCTCGACGAGGTGGCAAAGCTCTTTGAGAGAGTGATTGCGGGCCGCCTCGTCGGGCACCTAGTGGGGATGGGGCCGGACCTTGCGGACAACCAATTTGGTTTCCGCAGGGGGCGCTCTACGGTGGACGCCATCATGCGCGTGAGAGCCCTATCGACGGGGGATGCAGTGGCCCGGGGCGGGGTCGTCTTGGCGGTGTCTCTTGACATCGCCAATGCCTTCAACACCCTGCCCTGGAGTTGCATTAGGGAGGCACTCCGGTACCACCGGATGCCGACCTACCTCCGTCGAGTTGTCGGGGCCTATCTGACGGATAGGGCCGTGATTTACCCTGGTCGCACAGGAGAATGGAACCGGCGAGAGATGTCGTGCGGTGTCCCACAGGGGTCGGTTCTGGGGCCGCTCCTGTGGAACATCGGATACGACTGGGTGCTGCGAGCCGACCTCCCTGAGGGCGTCGGCGTAGTATGCTACGCCGACGACACGCTGGTCTGGGCGCAGGGAAGGTCGCACGAGGCGGCGGCCGACTTAATGACACGCGGGGTTGCGATAGTCGTTGAGAGGATCCGGCGGTTGGGTCTCGAGGTGGCCTTGCACAAATCTGAGGCCATGTGTTTTCATGGGCCTCGGAATAGGCCACCGTCGGGATCCCAACTAACGGTAGGAGGGGTTCACATCGGCGTCGGGTCGACGATGAAGTACCTGGGACTCGTCCTCGACAGCCGGTGGAACTTCGCGGGGCATTTCCGACGTTTGGCCCCCAAACTGGAACGGGCCGGGGCTGCCTTTAGGCGGCTCCTACCCAACCTGGGGGGACCAAACGCCTCCTGCCGGAGGCTCTACGCGGGAGTCGTGCGGTCGATGGCCCTTTACGGGGCCCCGGTGTGGGCGCAGGGGTTAAGGCGACTTGCCGCCCACTACCTCATTGCGTCCCAACGGGTGATCGCCATAAGGGTCATCCGAGGATACCGCACGATCTCGGGGGAGGCGGCGAGCCTCCTTGCCGGATTGCCGCCGTGGGATCTGGAGGCGCTGGTCCTCGCGCGCCTGTACGAGTGGCGCGTGGAGGTACTAGGCCGGGGGGAGAGTCCGCCACCGCGGCAAACACTGGTATTCAGCTGCATCCGGTTTACATGGAGCGACTGCCTATATGACGTCCACAATCCAGTTACTAAACTGGATTGTGGACGTCATATAGGCAGTCGCTCCATGTAACCAGTCTAACCAAGAGCTATCGTGTTGTCTAGTGACAACACGATAGCTCTTGGTTAGACTGGTTGTCAGATTTCCTGGCTTCTGACTATCCGTAATGACGGTCAAAGATGTACGAATGACAGCCGGGACCAACGGCTATACGTGCTTTCTGAGACACGGGGGTGTCACACCACCAACTTCTAAACTCCGGGCTGCTGCTGAGCAAATCCCAATAGAAATACCTAATAACACTTTTTGCCTGACATGGGAATCGAACCCGGGACCCCACGCTCATCAGTCGCGCTTGCGACCACGAGACCGACGGGGCACCCAGTAAAAGTAAAAGCACCAAAACCTCGCCACCCAAAAAAACCCTTAGTCGTCATTTACAACATTACCCGATTTACAGACTTTGACTGCAACATTTCAGCATACGAACAGATCATAGCTTACTTCACGGGGCGTCACTATCAAGGGCTGGATTTTAGACCCCCGCGGCGATATTATCACTGAACCACTATCAAAAACAACCTTATTGCAACAATGATAAAGTTGAAAATCTACCGACAACAATTTGTCAACGTAGCTTCAATGCGGAACACTATTGTGAGGATAATACCGCGATCAAACGTACACCCATTGTCAGCAAACTTGCTGGAGAATTTTAAACTTTTTGTCACTTGAATTTTAAGTTTATTTTACTTTGGTTTTTATTGATAGTGGTTTTGCATAAGGGGGTAAGTGAGATTCGTTTAATTCGTGTAGACGTGCACAGTACTCTTAATTTTGAATGTAATATTTGTAGGGTGTGTCAACTGAGACACTAGGTGGCTTGCAGATCATAATTCCGATTAAATCATTTGAATAATAAATTGGATTTTAAAGATTCTTTTTGGATTTTCGAGTTTGCCGAGAATCCTTTTCGAATGTTTTGTTTCAGTCCTTATGAATTATTGTGAGAATTTCTGAAATGAATACAATTATACAATCAAAAAATTACATACCAACACACCTGAATTCCCCGATGGGTTAGGCAGAGATATACATCCACAGTTCGTCGGTATGTTTTAGGTCCCATGTCATAGAGGGCAAACCTATTGCCATTAACCGGGCACAAATCCTAACTCCAAGCTGCTACTGAGAATTTCATATAAAACCCTAATAACACTTTACTCGGCCTGGGAATCGACTCCAAAACCTCTAGCGTAGCAGTCTAATAATTATCTTAATTTATACTTGAAGATGTAAAAAGTATTTTATGTCCATGCTAAAGACATTAGCATGCTACGCGGGCCTACGCCGTAGCATTTTTGTAGCATCGTATGTCAAAAATTGGTAGAAGATATTATAATATTCCTAATTATTTTTTTTTTTCTGTACTAATTCAAATTACATAACTTCTCGCTTAGAATTTATTCAGATCAAGCAGGTATGCACCATGCCCACACATCACCCAGAATTTAAATACTTAAGAGTAAAGAATATTATTTACTTTGCGTATGAGTTTTTTGATGCCCTATAAGCTTCCTTTTTACATTTTATATTAACTGTACATACTCGTAGTTTGTAATTTAATTATTATTTTAGTAAGTTTTGTTTGAAGAAAATAAAAACTATTATCACTGTTGTGAAAAAAGAACTGTTACTTTTAAGGTTTTTTGAGATATAGCAAGTATTTTTACTCCTTATATAAGAAAATGGAGTACTTATTTATTAACTAAACAAATTATTATCAATACCCTTTGATGATTGAAATTACAAGAGGTCATCATAAATATTCCTATCTGTCTATCCCTTAACCATACATGTTATATTAAAACTCGGTCCCAACCTGTCTTTACATAGCACACAATATATGGATTATAAAAGAAAGGAAGTCGGCCCTTCGGTAAATCTAATAAACATCCCTTCGAGGGACTCTCGGAAAACAATTTGCCGACGAATTGATTGAATGTGTTGAACAACGAACAATACTCGACGCGTGTGACGTCATGTAGGTATTTATTTTATATAGAAGAAAAATAATAATGCCAGATTAATATTGTCCCACTGTAGGGCAAAAGACTCTTCTTATACAGAGAAGACTCGAGCATAAATCGCCACACTCGCTGAAAGCGATTTGTCGATTTTATTTTAATTTTATTTATTAGGGAAAACAAACAATTACAGACTATAAATGGTTAACAAATAATTGGTATGAGACTGCGTCAGTGTGCAACTAACTACGTTATCCACATCTTATTTTAGACTGGTTGTCATTCGTAGATCTTTGACAGTAGTTACGGATAGTCAGAAGCCAGAAAGTTTGACAACCAGTCTAACCAAGAGGTTCGTGTTGCCTAGTAACTGAGTTGTGGCGGTCAGATAGGCAGTCGCTCCATGTAAAACACTGGTACTCAGCTGTATTGGGTTAGACTGGAAGCCGACCCCAACATAGTTGGGAACAGGCTAAGTAGATGATGATGATGATAGTACCTAATAAACTTAGAAAGCATGTGAATTAAAAAAGTGTTTTTTTTAATGCCATTGGATGGCAAACAAGTCCACGGCCCACGTGATATTAAGTGGTCACCGCTGCCTAAAGACATCTGCAATACCAGGGGCCTTGCTAAAGCATTGCTATCTCAGAGAGAAAGTTGAAATGTCTCATGTGCCTGTAATTACACCGGCACCCATACCCTTCAAACAGGAACACAGCAACGCTGCTGCGGCAGAAATAGGTATGGAGGTTGTACTTCCTCCGACGAGCTGCTTCATAAAGATCTACTTCTCATTATCATTATCATATCAGCCACAGGACGTCCACTGCTGGACATAGGCTTCCCCCATAGATTTCCAAAAGGACCGGTTGGAAGTGGCCTGCGTGCAGCGTCTTCTTGCGGTCTTAATCAGGTCGTCTGTCCACTTTGTTGATGGGCGTCCTACGCTGCGCTTGCCGGTGTGTGGTCTCCATTAAGATAAGATCTACTACTTCCAAAATAAATAAATAGAAATAGAGGCATTTTTAACAGTTTATAATGTAAACGAACCTAAAAGTTACAAGATTTTTATTTAAGGTTGGGTTCAACATCAAATGATTTCTTCCACTCTGGGTGGAGCGGAAAGGAGTGTAAGAGTCTTACTGACTGAAACCCCTCCGTATTCCTCCCAATGCCCCTTGCGTTCCAGGGCCTTAGTGACTTTTTCGAACTAATTCAGCAACCCTGGCAAGCAAGACAGGCAGAAAGGCCCCCTAGGAGCGGAACTTAACAAGCTAATAAAAAGTTGAAAGAAAAAAATTCAACAAAACATGACACATTCACATTATGCACAGTAGTCGAGCTAAGTACGTACTCAAACTATTGAAGTAGGAAAAAAACATCTTCAAATAACAAATTCAATAAGATATGGTACATGTGGTTGAGTACAATCGGCCTCGTTCGGGCACAATTGTGCCCACTTGAGTGCACACGTCATAATATGTAGATACATTTATTAGGGCATAATTGTTTAGTATAGGGGTGGCCTGTAGATGTGGAAGTAGGTAGAATTCGGTGAGTTTCTCTGTGAGGTACACAAATACCTACAATATATAATTACACCACACATCACACACACACACACATCACATTATTTGTATTGTATTAACTGCCTCGTTGGCCTAGTGGTCCTAAGCGCGACTGCTACGCTAGAGGTCTTGGGTTCGATTCCCAGGTCGAGCAAAAAGTGTTTTTGGGTTTTTCTATAAAATTCTCAGTAGCAGCTCGGAGTTAGGATTTGTGCCCGGTTAATGGCAATAGGCTCGCCCCCTATTACATGGGACCTAAACATACCGGCGAACTGTGGGTGTACATTGTTACACCTCTGCCTAACCTTTCGGGGACTACAGGCGTGATGGTATGTGTATAATTACATACATAATTATTATAACCTATTTACAAATTTTATTTTGAATTCATTGTCATAAGCAACTAGGCTTTTCTAGTTGTAAACGTCTCTTTGTGCCTATCAGCCTAGCTCTGTTCTTCCCTATATATCAAGCCCCCACTTGTTATAAAAGGAAGTGGAAATTATTTTTACCTACTCCTCTGCTGTTCTTTTTTGGTTTTATTTCGTTACGTGATCCAAAACAGTTGTAAACATCTCGAGACTTCCATATTTTTGACTATGGGAACAACAGAAAAATGCAGTTATTAGATTCCTATATTAAAAAACTAGCGATCTGCCCGCGACTTCGTCCGCGTAGCTTATTTCACCCGCGTTAAGTTACGTCTTTTGTTACTGCAGGCTCCGCTCCCGTGGGTCGTAGCGTGATGTTATATAGCCTATGTTATTTAGGAATAATGTAGCTATCTATTGGTAAAAGAATGGTTAAAATCGGTCCTGTAGTTTTGGAGCCTATTCGTTACAAACAAACAAACAAATCTTTCCTCTTTATAATATTAGTATAGAAAACGAAATTCCTTACAAACTTCCGTTCCCCTTTAAACTTACAAAAAATGAAATGCTTTTAGATCCAGCAATTTAGTTTAAGATTTTTATTAAGAAGAGCTATAAACGCCCCACGCCCTTATAAATAATAATTATCGAAGTTCAAACTAGCGTCCCGTCTGCGTAAATGCTAATCTTTGCCAATCCTAAACACAAAGCGATTATGCGCACTAAACAAGCCGTCAGCGATCAATTGTGCGCACATTGCGTAAACTTTACAATTCAAATTATTTGCACTACAACAGATATGGTGTAGGAACAGTGGGGTGTCTTTAAATACTCAATTTGTTTCGTATAAAGATATATTTCATGTCCGGAAATAAGAAGACCGACTATTGTAATTCATCTAGAGAGCTTTGTCAAGCAATAGATGCGGTTATCTAAACAAATTGATCCAGTACCTCATCATGTCCCCTTAAACATAGGCCCTCCCAAGAGATACCCACAATGAACGGTCCTGCGCTGCCCGCATCCAGCAATTTTTAGTGCTCTTTACCAGGTCGTCGGTCTAACCCGTACGGGGCCTTCCCACACTGCGCCTTCCGGTGCGTGGTTGCCACTCGAGAGCCTTACTACCCTAACGGCCTTCTGCTCTACGAGCTATGTGCCCTGCCCATTACCACTTGAGTTCCGCAATTCTGGAAGCTATGTAGGGTACCTAAATTCCTTTACGCATCTCTTCATTTTTGATTTGATCTTCCAGAGAAACCCCTTCCATAGCCTTCTCCATTTCTCTCTGAACGACTTTGAGCTGTAGGTACCCAAAGCAGCCTATAATGCAATAAATTCAACGAGCAAACCCACAATCTCTCAATAATTCAATTAATTATATCAAACTAATTCAATACCTAAATTATATTATGTTAATATTATTATGCAAAACTAAATGGTTAAAAAAAAAAAAATTCAATACCTCTGCCAAATAATTAACGTTACAATAGATTTGAAATTATACAGTGCTAAACATTCAACATCATTACAATTATTTCGAAAACTAGTAAAAATTTTAACGTTTTGTTTTTAAAACGTAACCTGATCCTGAAATGTTCACTGCGTTATTTACGTTGTCGTGTAGACGAACTTTTCAAAGAAATGAAGCAATCGATTAACAATTTCAGTCAAAATCCTCAGAATTGAGATTGCAAGTCTGTTACATAATTACGTAACTGGTTTCCTTTATCGGTCCTCTTTCTGCCACTGAGCAGCATTGCCATAAATAATAAGGGTCAAACAGAGCAGCGATATGCTCAAGTAGCTTTTCAACCCTATTTCTGTTGAGTTTAAGTTCATAATCAATTGACAAATCTACATATACTAACATTATACAGCTGAAGAGCTGGACTTACCTAAATCTACTTTTAGGAGTATACTTAATATAAAGAGGAAAATTTTGTTTTTTGTTTGTTAGACGTAATCTCTAGAAACACTAGTCCGATTACTACAATTCTTTTACTGATAGAAATGCTACACAATTGTCGAGTGTTTATGGTATATCTGACTTCTCATGGAGGAAGTCGCGAGCAGAACCTCGTTAAAAAAATGCAGGTCTGCAATCGACTATCAGCCTAGAGCGTGGAGATCAATGCTCGTGCCTTCTGTATGAAAAAGGACTTTGATCTGTAGTAGGACAATTTCGGCTGGTCGCTTCTGCCCGCGATTTCGTCCGCGTCGAATTTTTTGTTATTATTTTTATTTTTTATTTATTTATTCATAATAATAAGTACTACATCTTATAGATTACTCTCCAAAACGATGTTATACACACAAAATAAACCTATTCATAAGATTCAACAATAATAATAAAATTAAAAAGAAAAGACAAACCAAAAACAATTAAATTTTTAACCCTCTTTCGATGCATCTTTGCGCTCCAGATACAAATTTCGGCAGGCTATCAAAAATGTCTACTGATGTCATATTATTTATAATACGCGCAGCATTGCTTATATTATCCTACGGGAAACGTAATTTTTTCGGGATAAAAAGTATCCTAAGTGTTATTTTACACTACAATCTATCTATCTAGTACCAAATTTCATTCAGATCTGTTCATCCGTTTAAGCGTGAAAGAGTAACAAAAACCCATCCATCTCTAACAAGCCATCCTCACAAACTTTCGCATTTATAATATTAGTGAAAAGTAAGCTTCCTTTTTTGTTTTTATATTAACTCATACATACCATCACGCCTGTATTCCCCGAAGGGTTAGGCAGAGGTGTAACAATGTACACCCACAGTTCGCCGGTATGTTTAAGTCCCATGTAATAGGGGACGAGCCTATTGCCATTAAACGGCCACTAATCCTAACTCCGAGCTGCTACTGAGAATTTCATAGAAAAACCCAATAACACTTTTTGTTCGACCTGGGTATCGAACCCAAGACCTCTAGCGTAGCAATCGCGCTTTGCCGGGGCTGCGGGTTGTTCGCAAGAGATACCGCGCCCCCGGAACGCAAAGGGCACAAGAAGGAACATGGGTGGGTTTTAGTCAGTAAAAGTCTGACACTCCCGCCCGCCCCGCCCAGGGCGGGAGAAGTTATTTGATGATTTCCCACCCACCAAAAAAAAAAAAAAAAGCAATCGCGCTTAGGACCACTAGGCTACCGAGGCAGTTTGTAATTTAATCGTTATTTAAGTAAGTTTTATGTGGGAAGTAGGATTTCTTTTTGTCTAGGTTTGAGCTAGTTTATCAACAGCAAAAGATTCCACTGTAATATTTTCGCGTCTCCTCAGTGACAGAATAAACAGTACTATCGCAATAATTCGCACTCGACGCGTTTAAACCAAGTCTAATTAAATTATTATTGTTGTTACATTGTTGTTAATGTCTGTTGTCTTAACACACAAGTATTACTAAATATTTGTTTAACAAATAACGGAGAAAATTATACTTTGTTTAGTACTGTTTGTTGTACTTTGTGTAGTTATTGTAGCGTGATTAGAGGTGAGGTTTCAAAAATTGCGGTGGTATCGTGGCCAACATGAATCGTGCTCAAAAATAGACTTTAATTTCTTAAATAAAAAACAAATAAAATTTAAGTGTATATACACACAACGTGTGCACATAACGAAAAACTATTGTTTTTTAACAACAACATACCATCACGCCTGTATTCCCCGAAGGGATAGGCAGAGGTGTACCTATGTAGACCCACAATTCGCTGGTATGTTTAGGTCCCATGTAATCGGTGGCGAGCCTATTGCCATTAGCCGGGCGCAAATCCTAACTCCGAGCTGCTACTGAGAATTTCATAGAAAAACCCAATAACACTTTTCGCTCGACCTGGGAATCGAACCCAAAACCTCTAGCGTAGCAGTCACGCTTAGGACCACTAGGCTATCGAGGCAGTTGTTTTTTATACTTGTCGGTATGTCTGTCTGTTTGTTGCGGCTAATCACGGGACGGAAGGGGACGTTCACTGGCAGATACCTGATGTATAACTAACTTAAATGAATTAATTTAGAAAAAGAATTAGGTATCTATCATCAGCGACCGACTAGGTTGGTGCATGCCTAAGTTTCTTAAAGATTAGGGAGCGCTACTGCCACGATACATAATATTTAAACATTTAAAATAGCTATCGTACCGTATTATAAATAAAAATCACCACTAGAGGAACAACTAAATACTAAATGGCGTGGTAGTAAACACGTGCTTCCCTCCAATACCCAACGGCATCGATGCATACGCATCCAATTTTAGATACAACTATGCTTGTGTAACAGCCCCGTTGGTCTCGTGGTCGTAAGCGCGGCTGATGAGCGTGAGGTCCCGGGTTCGATTCAGGTCGAGCAAAAAGTGTTATTGGATTTTTCTATTAGGATTTGCTCCGTAGAAGCCCGGAGTTTGGAAGTTGGTGGTGTGACACCTCCGTGCCTCGGTAAGCACGTAAACCCGTTGGTCTCGGCTGTCATTCGTAAATCTTTGACAGTCGTTACCGATAGTCAGAAGCCAGGAAGTCTGACAACCAGCCTAACCAAGAGGTATCGTGTTGCCCACTAACTGGGTTGTTGAGGTTAGATAGGCAGTCGCTCCATGTACAACACTGATATTCAGCTGCATCCTGTTAGACTGGAAGCCGACCCCAACATAGTTGGGAAGAGGCTAAGCAGATGATGATGATGATACAATTGTGTATCAGACAATTGCAAGTGTTAGTGTTTAATATGCACAAATATACAACAATGTGTGAACGACCTTGAATTAAATAATATATGGTACATTATTATAGAAGTTATTACATTACAGCCTGGCGTTGTACAAATATTTCCACAAAGTGTTTATTTTAAGCCTGTCAATTGTTTTCTTAGTGACTATGTGCAAGAAAAGTTCAGTAGATACATACATTTTATTTACTTAGTTAGAACAAATAATAATGTTATTCTGTTAAGTGAATTTCGGTCACGGCGCGGCGCTCCATTTCAACGGAAACTAGCCAAGGACTCGAGAGTTTATTCTGCACCGGTGTGTGCGCAAACTGCACTCCTTTTTATACCACTCTCATAACCCGATAGGACAGCAATCCGGTCGGGCAGAGATTAGGCATAAAACCAACGGTTCCACGGTTGATTGCCCCGTTGGTCTCGTGCGCGCAAGCGTGACTGATGAGCATGGGGACCTGGGTTCGATTTTTCGATAGGAATTTCTCAGTAGCAGCTCGAAGTTAGGATTTGTGCCCAGTTAATGGCAGTAGGCTCGCCCCCTATTACATGGGACCTAAAACATACTGGCGTACAGTGGGTGTACATTGGTACACCTCTGCCTAACCCTTCGGGGAATGCAGGCGTGATGGAAGGTATATGATATGATTCTTTAAAAAAAATATTGCCCCAAACTAAGAATTTCTCGTGTGTCGTGTAACATACATAATTATAATCTCACACACACAAACAACCAAACCCAGAATAACTGTCTAATAAGAATCGAACCCGGGACACGCCGCGAAACAACTGATCACTTATCTACTGGACCACGATATCCAGCTTAAAAATATCCTGGTGCAAGTAGACCTAATCAAAATATAACGTTAATTCATAGAAATACCACAAAAATTAAATAGGACACGATGTTTGTCTTACAAACTCTTCGTGTGTCAATCTCGTATATTATCAGGCATTGCTCCGTGGATAGGTACTGCAGTGTTACGAAAAATACGAGATAACACAGGCAAACTAGCTATAAATTAAGTAATCGCACTAAATGTGCTGTTTCATACTGTTATTACTTGTACTTCTCTCTCATCTCGAGTTTTGATGAGTCTTATGTAGCAGGACATGTATAAACGTTTGTTTTTTTCTGAATTTTCTAGCTGACTACTTCGCGGATAGGATGAAAATATATGATTTTGCTAGTTTGAAAACAGTACACATAACATAACATACCATCACGCCTGTATTCCCCGAAGGGTTAGGCAGAGGTGTAACAATGTACACCCACAGTTCGCCGGTATGTTTAGATCCCATGTAATAGGGGCAAGCCTATTGCCATTAACCGGGCACAAATCTAAACTCCGAGCTGCTACTGAGAATTTCATAGAAAAACCCAATAACACTTTTTGCTCGACCTGGGAATCGAACCCAAGACCTCTAGCGTAGCAGTCGCGCTTAGGACCACTAGGCCAACGAGGCAGTTAACGAGTGGCGTGGCAGTACATAGTGGTAAAAAGGAAACTTAATTAGACAGTTAACCCACAGGTGTGCAAAAATTAGGTACAAAAGTTGAAGACTGCTATTTATATTTAGTCATAAATTTGTACATAAAACAAAACTTCATAAAATTGAAATTAAACAAGTAACAAGTTAATTTAGACCATTGTTAAAACTTGAATTTTATTCTCTGATAGTTATTTTTTTATCTTTGGATGGCAAACAAGCCGACGGTCCACCTGATGTTAAGTGGTCACCGCTAGTAGCTAGTAATAGCTGATAGTTATAATATGATGACGATATGATTGTTTCCCTAAAGGACTTCATTTTATCAGTGACAAGTTTAGTTCAAGTTTGCAATGTCCTCGTATTGTCATTTGTATAATGCTTGCTAAATAAGCAAACTTAATCATCACCTTACCACCGGCTGTCATTCGTAGAACTTTGACAGTCAAGCCCGAAAGTCTAACAACCAGTCTTACCAAGAAGTATTGTGTTACCCGTCAGATAGGCAGTCGTTCCATGTAAAGTGCTGGTATTCAGCTGCACCCGATTAAACTTGAAACTGACCCTAACATAGTTGGGAATAGGCTAGGCAGATGATGAGGTAGGTATACCCATAAAGTTTTCAGTATTGTCAAGTCAATTATGCTGATGCTGATTGTTTCCCATCTTGCACTGTAATCTGAAACAAAAAAAAATAATTCTCCAACAATTAGCACATTTCCAAAAAGCCTTAAGGCCAACACTGCACTACAACACACTATCAAAACTCGACGAGATGTCACAAAATGTCACAATGTTTTTAAACGAGAACACTGCTTGTGTTGGTTTAACATTAAATTACTCGCATTGCGTGCTGTACACTCGATAACAACAGTGTTATGATGTATTTCTAGCACCTACTCGACGACAAAACTATGTAAGTAAAAAAAAAAATTTTTTTCCAGTTAACCCGGCTTTTTTTACCTGAGATGTGGCGCAATGTACAGGAAATTGTAATAATTTCATTCATATATAATTATAATATATAAAAAAACAAAAATACAAGGAATTACTTGTTTTGTTTGATTTATTAGAGAAATCTTTATTATACAGCTTTTTTCCGAACTTATATTCCTTATGAACTTTCCCTTACCGACTCTTTTATGAATTGTACAAATGTATGTAGGCAAAAAACAATCTATATCTAAGTACTTAGTGCAAATGTCGAAAGTAAAAAGTCAAATAAATAACTTGACCGACTTTAGTTTTAGAACTCAGAAAACAAAATAAAACTCCAGTAAAACTTTTGTCATCGCCAGTACACAGACCTCTAAATAAACAGCAACGTTTGTTTTTCATACAACACAAAACTGTGGCTAGTTTTGTTTACGTGTTTCTATGTTATGTTTGTCGATTGCGAAATGTCACGGTGTCATCTCGGGAATTACGAGATCTTATCATGGGAATGATGAGTGACGTTACATATTATTTGGGCCTACTTGAATTAAAATGATGATTCGGTCATGTTGAGAGGATGAGTGAAAGGTGACTAACAAAAGGGATTTATATGGCAGATGTGAGTGGCAACGCCGGGAGAGGACGCCTTAGAAAGACCTACCCTGACCTTATTGGTGATGGTCTTCAGAAAGGTCGGGTGCGCAGTACTCGTAACCGGCGTGCTTGTATGAACAGATGTATGAACGTGGACGAGGCGAAAGAAGTATGTAAGGATCGTAGCAGGTGGCGTTCTGTGGTTTCTGCCTACCCCCATAGGAAAAAGGCGTGAGTTTACGTATGTATGTATGCGTTGAATTAAAAAAACAACGCTACCCGTCTCTAGGAATTACTCCTGTATCGTAGGTGTGTTTACAAACATATAAACTCAGATAGTCAAATACCCAGACCCAGAACTTAGACCGCGACACTCAACGCTGCCAATCACTCAGACACTGCGCAACCGTTCTGCATAAGTATATTTTTATTCCTATATTTAACCCCCGACTGAAAAAGAGGGGTGTTTGACGAGTCTGTGGTACTGTATCTCTTAAAAGGGTGAACCGATTTGAATGCGGTTTGTTTAAATTTGAAAGCAGGTTTCCTAGCGATAGTTCCTAGATTTGGATGATTGGTTTTATCAAAATGAGTTCAGCAGTTTCAAGGTTATCAGCTCATTTGTTAGCTACGGTAGGCATTTGTATTCTTCTGTCGGGAGTTACTTAGAATTTTAAAACATTTAATTTTATCTAACTGCCTTGGTAGCCTAGTGGTCCTAAGCGCGACTGCTAAACTAGAGGTGTTGGGTTTGATTCCCAGGTCAAGCAAAAAGTGTTATTGGGTTTCTCTATGAAATTCTCAGTAGCAACTCAGAGTTAGGATTTGTGTCCGGTTATTGGCAATAGGCTCGCCCCCTATTACATGGGACCTAAACATACCGGCGAACTGTGAGTGTACATTGTTACACCTCTGCCTAATCCTTCGGGGAATATAAGCGTGATGGTATGTGTGTTAATTTTAACTTTGCTCGTATACTAGTAAAATTTCTTCGCATTATTTTTGTCTTTTATTGTTACTTATTATTATTTATAAATTAAGTAATCCAGGATTGGTATAGCAATGAAAATTGAATTTTGCTATTATTAAAGACACACACAGCTGCTGTTCTGATCGAATGTGAAAAAAGTTTCCATTAATACATACATACATAAACTCACGCCTTTTTCCCATGGGGGTAGGCAGAAACCACAGAACGCCACCTGCTACGATCCTTACATACTTCCTTCGCCTCGTCCACGTTCATACATCTGTTCATACAAGCACGCCGGTTACGAGTACTGCGCACCCAACCTTTCTGAAGAACCTCACCAATTTGGTCATGACAGGTCTTTCTAGAGCGTCCTCTCCCGGCGTTGCCACTCACATCTGCCATATAAATCCCTTTCGTTAGTCGCCTTCCACTCATTCTCTCAACATGACCGAACCATCTAAGCATACTCTTTTCTACCTTTGTCACTGTCTGCGATTAATATTCAACAAATAATATAAATTATTCATTTGCAAGGACACGCGTATTATTACTTATAGTTAAATATACACAACTGGTATTTATTATTTTACGACAAAAACTATTTAAATTATATTTAAATGTTTACGTACGAAAATAAGTGCAGTCTCTTTAATTAAACGAATTTTTATTGTACCTACCTCTAATTAAGTTGACACGGATAAAAATAGTTTTCTTATTTTGAATAATATGTATATTGTCGCCGAGGTCAGCCCAGAAAGAGATGGTGAGATGACGTAAACTCGCAGCGAGAGGACTGGCTCGAGGTAGCGCAAGACAAGAATATTTGGAAGGACTTCGCGGAAACCTTTGCCTAACAGCGAGACATTATCAATAGGTTTGATTAAAAATAAATTAAAACTATTTCTTCCATATCGTCATAATAGATTTTACTTGAATATTTTATTCAGTACAGAGTCTTGATACTTGGTGCATCAAAACAAAAGACTCTAGTTTCACAAAATCTAAGAAATAACTGTGCTCATCAAGTATCAAGAATTTGTTTCTCCAGATTGGTTTTAATGTAAGACTAAACCGAACTGAACCGACACAAATATCAACCAAAAAGCTACAGACAAACACACAAAGTATCGAAAAATATTTTAGACAAACAAAGAATATTTTTAACGTCGTATTCTCACGACGCTGAGATACAATGTAACTACGGCATTTTGATTTTCCGGATTTATTGCCTAAATAATAAGTTAGAAGAGTAGGTAATTCTGTAGGTACTAACTGAAAAAAGAGACATATTGCCAATTTCTAGCTTTTAAATAAGTTATCAATATTCGAAATAGTAATACGATTTCTGAGAGAGACCAAACATCCAATTCTCGTAGTTAAAATCGTTCAAAATCTAGTCGCTATCTCATCTTAGCGACTATTAATGTCAAAAATGTAGGTAAAAAAATAGAAGCACTTTTGACGGATTAAGAATGTCTACAACGAGCTTAGCCTTGGAGTTTTGGGGGTTCAAACACCTCTCAAAATATTTTTTTTTTCACATTTAGATATACTAATAATAATATCATTTCGTGTACATACACATATTTTTGATGCTATATTTAAAAAAAAGCTACCCCACACTAGGAATTTCTCCCGTACCGCAGGTGCGTTTACAAACATAAACTCACATACACAAACAGCCAGACCCGGAACAACTATCTGTAGGTCACACAGATATTTGTTCCGTGCGGGAATGGAACCCGCGACACGAAGCGCAGTAGCCAATCGCCAATCGTTGTCATATTTTCTTGAACCCCCCTGATACTAATACTAGGCTACGCCCGTAATGCCTACAGTCCTACAAATTAGAATGAATGACCCTCTAACTTGTTTGTCAGGTTACCAGACCACCCAACAGCGAGTATTTGACGCTAGTGACGTAATTCGCGTTATCACTGCCCCTCGCTGATAAGCTCAGTAATCCCGGAGCTTTCGCTGTCCCGGACTTGAAGTGTTTGTCTATGGTGTAGCACCTCACACGTTGAGGTTTTAATTTTAATACGTGATTCTTATTGTTTGAGTACCTAGCTAATGGAATTTTTGTTCTAAATTTTTTTGAGATATTTGAAAAGTATATTTGGTGCTTGTAATTTGCACAAAACGTAGATAAAAATGTATGCGTGTACATCATACATAATTATATTAATATATTATTAAAATAATTACTATGTATGATTACTGTTTGTGTTCCAAAATATAATATATTTTACAGTGATTATATAAACCTATATTTTTATTGAAAATTAGACCTACTAGGACGTATTTGCAACTAATTTGACACGGTAATCGATTTATTACTACTCCAATCTGTTTCAATTAGTACGTACATACTTTTATGACAACTGATGAAACTATGTCCAGCAGTGGACGTCTTACGGCTGATATGATGAGAATGATGAAACTAATCCACCACAACAGCTTATGAAATAAAATTTTGTAAAGAAGGCTTGATTTCGAAAATAGTATCACTTTGCGTACAAATTCCAGAAAAAACTTTAATTCCATTTAAGTTAAAAAAATAATTAGATGGGCACAGAAGTTAACGACCAAAAGTGTCAAAAAAAATGTTATTTACTTACATTTGTTCCAAACTTCGTCTCTAGTATCGTATATTATAATTATGTACCTAATCAACCGAATTAAGCATTGTCTACTTTTAATACCTGAAGTGTGGTTGAAAAAATTTATTTCCCTTAATTTCAAGCTATTAGACGCAAGCCTTCAAGATGCTTTTAGTGCCTACAATATTTTTTTGTTTAACCTAAAATATGGTTATAATTTTTATGAGCACAGATAGAAAAACAATCGTACTTTTTCTCAAGCATTTTTTTTATTCATTTTCCTTTTTTTAATCCCCGACGCAAAAACGACGTGGTGTTATAAGTTTGACATGTCTCTGTGTGTATGTATGTGTGTGTGGCATCGCAGCTCCCGAACGCATGAACCGATTTTGATTTTGTTTATTTTTGTTTGAACGGTGAATTAGTCGGGAGTGTTCTTAGCTATGTTTGATGGTAATCGGTTCAGCGGTTTCAAAGTTATCAGCTCTTTTGTTAGTTGTTCGTTCTGTCGGGGGTTACTTAATTTTTTTAATTTTGTGTATTTATTTAGTACCACTAGTTGTGTAGTGTTCTAGTACCTACTAGGTATGTAGTTAAAGGGTACAAAAAAAAACATAGAGATCATTGATTGAGATCAATGAGAAGAGGTAGTACTTAGAGGTGCAAGGTCGATGACCTTCATTCATCAAGGAAAACAAATATCCTTATCAGATCTAACGAACTGTATTCGGGAATTGCAAGCAGAATGATAAAGTTCCTAAAACCGGTGTTGCATATATTGTAAGTCTGCAGGGCCTCTAGGAAGAGCAGCCTATTTCAAACAATGTAAATTTAATGAAAATTATTCAGGTCATTTGATTTACGAGTACCAGCCCTACATTCGCTGTAGCAATATTTTACTTTTATTGAAATACGGACCGAAGTTTGCCAGTGAACAAAAAAAAATAAAACAAAAAAAATATCATTCACATTATTTTATATTTTCTGCCCTTAAAATACGATGTTACGTTACACAAAATAGCTACAGTTTATGATAACATTTAGATACAATTGCGGTTTTTTGTAGAACCAAATCAATGTTTTTTTTTACAAGAAATATTGCAATGATGACAATCGGCAATAAATAAGGTGAACAGACAAAATTATTTACAAGTAATTTTTTTTTAATTTCGTTCAGAATTAAAAGTTATTAAGCGAAATAAATAATAATTTAGCATTCAATAGAAGTCACAATCTTGTTTTTCAACAAGTTTTATTTTATTTAGGAATAAAATATTCAATAACGAATAATATTTAATAAAAAAATAACTGATTCTGATTTCAAATCGGTCAAAAAAAAAAAATTTGTAGAAATGTTGCGTTATGGATTTTTTTTATTGCATTGTTCAATTCTATCTTTTAAAAACATTGGGCCATTTAATTAATTGCTTATTTAAAGTCGACTGTCAATAGTTATTTATAATAATAAAGTTAATATTTACAGTAAGACTTAGATAATACTTACATTTTATAACACTACTTTGTACATAGAATGACTAGACTTATTTATAGATCACTATCTTCTTGATAAAATTACTAACAAAAGGAAACATTGCTGTCGGTTTGAAAAACTAAAGTTGTTTTTATACATTTGGCAAAGTAGTACAACAGCTTTGAAAAAACTACACAAAAAATCTTCATGTACGATATTATTTTTGTATTGCAATAAATTGCTTACTAATCGCATGACAATGAAAAACTATTTGAAAGAAAATGTATACCTACAACAAAAACAGGCAAAAAAAACATTTTTCATTTGAATACCTAGTTTTTTGTTGCATTACTTCTAAGAAAGTTTATTTAGGTTTATTGTCAAATTAAAATCAATTTCGTGTTTGATAAAAGGTGTATCTTATTTTTTTTTTCTATTTAAATTTTATGTAGGTAACTAAACCGACACATCGCGCAAATCGGTAATAGAAATCTTTTTCGGTTTTTTATCAAATTTTAATAACAAAAAATAAACCATACAGAATCGTTTCAGTTAAAAAAATCTCTCACAGTCGGAGTACGGGCAATATTTAGCTATGGTAACATTTGAATTAGTTGGTAATTCTAGTTCCCAAGCACACATTCGGGAATCGACACCCTTCCATTACATTATTTTATACAAGTGTTTATCGTATATCACTTCACGAACATCTCATTCGTATCGAAACACATCAGTCTGCGAGGATCACGCGTCCGACGGGACGTTTTAAAACGGGGATGGACTGGAACCGTACCCGTTTAGGTACATTCATCTGGCCCAGTCATCCGGCGGACAGTTGGTTTGATGAAGAGGCGAGAAGGCACTTCTTCTCGGCTCATTAATTGAACTATCCTGGGAACCGATGATAGATTCAATAGAGAATCCATTTCGAGATCTCTTACTTCGTGGTTCCGTGGTTTCTGCGACGCGCGGCGGCAGCGGGACGGGCCGAAGGGTCGCCGGCGGCGGGCGCGGCAGCGACAGCAGCGGTGTCGGCGGCAGGTAACACGGGAGCGGCAGCAGCGGCGCGTACGCCTCGCGCGCCAGCATCGCCACCACGGCGTGTGCATGCTGCAGCGACGGCGCCGGCCGCTTGTACCGCTTCCTTCTCCTCAAAAAACTTCCATTATCAAACATATCCTCAGCCAAAGGATCCAGCGTCCAGTAATTCCCCTTCCCCGGATTCCCTGGCTCCCTCGGGATCTTTATAAAACAATCGTTCAGACTCAAGTTATGCCTGATCGAGTTCTGCCAGGCGGGAAACTTTTCTCTGTAGTATGGAAACCGAGTCATGATGAACTCACAGATCCCACTCAGTGTCAGTTTCTTGTGTGGTGACTGTAGGATGGCCATCGTGATGAGTGCGATGTAGGAGTAAGGCGGCTTGATGAGTTGTGATGAGGACTTCTGCTTTGGTTTCTTTGGTGTTGATGGTTTAGATTCCGTCGGGCTGGAGGCGTCGTAGCGCTCCGAGTCACTGGAGGCCGGTGGAACTTCAGGAGTGTCCTCGTCCACGGACACGTAGGTGTCGTCCTGAGGGTACTCAGGGTCGCGGTCGTCGCGCAGGTAGTGCGGCAGGTACAGCCGCGGCGGCGGTCGCAGGTCCAGCGGCAGTTCGCCCTCGATGATCATATCGCGGTATTGGGCAAGATCACAATCTTCCATGCTTTCGGTCACATGTCAGAGGTGCGTTGTGGCGCGTGTCGCGGCGCGGACTGCGGCTTTGCCCTCGACCGTGGAGGCTCTGCCCCTGGTGGCTCCGCCCACGGGCGCATCCGCCCCGCTCCCCCCCTCCCTTCCGGGCCGCGTTTACGTTCCACTAAACACAACAATTGTCGTTATTATTACTGCGGGTCGGAGCTTTGTGCATGAATTTCAGGCCGTCGACTAATAATTATTAGGCTGCTTCGCGTTTATCGATTCGACTTTGTTGTGGTATTTATTTTTAGTTTTATAAAAAGGTTTCTTTGTTTAGAGTTTTTTTTTTCTTTTTGTAAGCATTGATTCATACGTTTGCTGTTATTGAATGTTGGTTGTTACCTTCCTTAACTGGCACTAATCTAAAAAACTATATGACGCTTGTATATTTAAGTAAAATCTAGCTATTCAATATGACACACTCATACAGACTGACACACATCTGTATAATTATTTGTCATAGTAAAATACCTACCCTCAAAAGAAACATGTGATTAAAAAAGTATCTAGTTACAAGTAGAAATACAAATCCAGTCTACTTTCTAAAAGATCTCAAACTAAAAGCCAGATAAAATAAAACTCCACACGTTCCAAATAAAAACTGTTTACAAAGACATCCTCATACCATAATCCGCTAAAAGACTCGCGTATTGAAAAAAAATCTCATAAAACGAATTCTAGTACTCCATTCAGGTAGATATCTTCAAATAAAAGTTGCGTAAAAAATATTCGTGGAAGCGGCATGACAATGCGAGCGCGGTACTAGAAAACCCTCGTATATGTTGCCTACCATAACATTTACCCCTCGGGCGTTGAGGGAAAAGCTACACGAGGGAACGAGACAGGACACATCGAAAACAGAGATGGAGATAAAAGTAGACCAATTGGGGACGAGATTTCGTTGGGCGGAGCTCCCAAAAGCTAACATGTCAGGGCGTGGCATTAGATCCTATTATTGTCTGGCAAGGCAAATAATATTTTGCACAATGTACACATTGGGGTAAGGGGGTGTTTAAGGGGGGTTGCTAATTTATTCCCAACTTCGGTTAAGGCTTGTTTTTCAGCTTTGCGAGCCTGTTATTTAAATTGGACTCGGTCGGTTATTTGTATGTACCCGTCTGAAGGCATTGTTGGCTTTAATGAACGAATTTTCGCGGGATTCCGTTGTACAGAATTTGTGATACAAAGTTAGGATTTGGTGAATATTTTTGCTTATTTGTGTTGAGAGCTTTTGGTTAGAACGTTATTTATTCTATCGTGGCTTTGGGATTTCGGTGACGATATTATTATCATGTAGGTATCTACTTATTTATTTATGTGTTTCACTATGAATGTAGGTTACTATTGTGTCTTAATATGGGTAGGTGCCGATGTTGTATTAGTGTTCTTGTGTTGTAAAAGAAGTCTTTCATTGTTTTATCTCTGAAATAGAGCTGCGTAGATGGACGTAGAGGGGAAAATATGTGTTATAGGTAACCAAGAGGACTGTGTTGTTTTGTTTTTTTCTTATTGAATAGTGTGAATAATAGGGCATCATAGACCCGTCCGACACCCAGTGCGATTGCGCAGCTCCTGATCAGACTATGTCCAATATTATGCTGGAGTGTCCTAATTAACAAATATTTGTATGGCCTACAGATAGTTGTTTCGAGTCTGGCTGTTTGTGTATGTGAGTTTATATGTTTGTAAACGCACCCACGATACAGGAGAATATCCTAGTGTGGGGCAACGTTTTAAAAAAAAAAAAAAAATTGTCCGTTTACGCTTGAAGATCTGTTCAACGCTTCTAATGCAGTAATAAACGTGGCGGCCGACTTAACTTAAATACTTTCAATTCAGCTTTTACTCGAACACTGAAATTTATATTTTCGACTTATCATGTTCAAACTTCAATCACACCGAATAATGTTTAGTAAAATACCGGTTATTTATATTGTTTTGTGAAGCTGAGGGTCCGTTAAAGTTTTTGAGTCTACAGGTACTTGGAGGTCATTGCCAGCCCTCTTTTGATTTTGTGTCGCAATATCTGGACCGAATTTTATCGATTGAAAGAAGTTCCCTTTGGACTAAGTTTTAATCACTTTGGGAGATGATTAGACAGTCGGTTTTTTTGTCGTTCGTAGACCATACTCTCAGGATTTATTACCAGAAAAAAATGGAACAGGAAAACGGGATATTATGAATAAAATCTAAAGTCAGGTAAAAATTTCTCAAATTTGTATAAAAAATCGTCTAGCTAATGAACCACAACAAATCGCAGAACACACATGGGGGTATTTTGGAAAGCCCATGAGAAGAGGCTTTCAGAATTTTTATTTGGACGTCCGCATCTGGGCCGCCTTGCATAAATAAAATAATAATAATACCAGTTTTTTATTGTCCCACTGCTGGGCAAGGGCCTCGTCTCACATAGAGAAGGCGCGATCATTGACCAGCACGCTTGCTCAAGGCGGACTGGTGGTATCATATCTGAATTATCAGTCCAGGTTTCCTCACGATTTTTCCTTTATCGATGTCAATGATATCTAAGATAAACTTAAAAAGTACATGATGAATACTAACTGCCTCCTTAGCCTAGTGGTCCTAAGCGCGACTGCTACGCTAGAGGTCTTGGGTTCGATTCCCAGGTCGAGCAAAAAGTGTTATTGAATTTTTCTATGAAATTCTCAGTAGCAGGTCGGAGTTAGGATTTGTGCCCGGTTAATGGCAATAGGCTCGCCCCCAATTACATGGGATCAAAAAATATACCGGCGAACTGTGGCTGTACATTGGTACACTTCTGCCTAACCCTTCGGGGAATACAGGCGTGATGGTATGTATGTATTATTTATGATGAAATAGGCACAATGTTACTTGCCCGGACGCGTCACATGAGACATGTCAAATTTGTCTCTGGGATTGCAACGCATTTGCAAGGCCCCTGGTGTTCCAGATGTCTATAGGCAGAGGTGACCAGTTAATATCAGGTGGGACGTCGCCGTCGGCTTGCTTGCCATCCAAGGATACATAAAAGAAAAATGAGTGTAGATCAACTCCGACGCAAGCCTGGAGTTTACTCCATGGTAGGTATATATTTTTATTCCATGCAGTCTTGCAAACTCTGTGGTGGGGAATGGGCAAAATGTAACGCGTAACATTTGATTTTACTCCCAAACATTTTCATACCGTGGCCATAAATATGAAAATCGTCTCCAATAAGAAAATTTACCTACTTAAATATCTCAAGATTTGCCACTAATCTAGTAACTACACGCAGTAACTTCACGTCAAGGCCTAACTACAAACAGCATAGTTTTCCTATACAACATAATACTCACAAAGTAAATATAGGTACAGGTACTCGGAGTCGCTGGTAATCCATCTCTGGCCGACGGTAAAGAGCAAACATTTCAATATCTACCGAAGACAGCTCAGCTCAGCTTAGCTTAGCTTAGCTCTTGAGCTGGATTACTGCGACCAGGCTCGGTAGACAAGCAAACTTTGCTCGGATTAAGATCTAACATCCACTTTTAGTATCTTGTATCAATTGGGATATTTTCTTCGTACGGTTTTTTTGGTTGAATGAGGTGGATGGGGTGAATAGTTTTTCTTTAATAATTAGTGATTTACCTATGTAGAAAGTATGGATGATCTATGTTTATAAGGCTTGTAAAGAGACCATTGCAATTAATACTGTACATGAAACTACATAACAATGAGCAAAAATTATTGCTGGACAATACTATAAAACAGCAATTTTTTGCACCAAAAGTAAGATATTTATCTTACTTTTGGTGCAAAAAATTGCTGTTTTAAAGTAACGCGCAATGTAACACACGCAAATCATTGTGCTTTAAGGTTTAAGTATATCATTTTTGAAACTTGCTCTTAAAAAAAAAAACCGCATTCAAATCGGTTTACCCGTTTAAGAGCTACGGTGCCACAGACAGACACACAGATACGTCAAACTTATAACTCCCCTGTTTTTGAGTCGGTGGTTAAAAATAATGTAATTCTACTTGAATATCTTCGTAACCAGACGGTTTCCAGATATGGCAGAAAACAAAAAAGATCGCAAATATCGTACCGAGGTTCTGGCGCTAATAATCCGTTCGTATGATCCCTTGCTGCTTCGTCATTACTTAATCTTTAGCTATGTAATTATTAAGTAAGATATTTAAGGAATTCACTTTTTACGACACGATTTAGAAACACGATTACGTTTAGTTTCCTCAATAGACAAAAAACCAATGTATTCTCAAAAAAATAAATTAATCTCTTAATACAGCGTAAATATTTCACGGAAGTTTTTTTTCAGTTTTCGAATAATAACAAAGCAACATGTTTTCTAAACCGTATACATTTTACATTTTCGAAATTATTTTTTTTTTATAATAGGTAGGAAATACCAAAATTAACGCGCGTTTCGCCTAATCTAACCAGTGCCGTCACGCTTCCGCGTTAGTCCTTCTTCGGCTGTCGACGGGGAGCCTGTGTCGCTTGCGCTTACGTACGGTTTGAAAAACAAAACGAAGGATTTAGAGTTAATTCGCTTAATTTAAAATGGGGAACAAACAAAAAATTGGCGCGCGACTCTCGGCTCTGCGTCACGCACACATACACAAGCGCATAGAATAGGTACCTACAATCAAACGCGCCAAAAGCTCGGTGCCCCCTTAAAACTTTCGGCTTTAAGTGTCTCTCGTTTTTTGGATATCTAGAACTAATGGTGTTAATCTGAAAATTATTCTTTCTTTAACTAGAAACATGTATACCCCTTAATGCTATAGGAGTACCTGTCCCTTAATAGTATAAGCTAATTATTATAAAAATAATAGGGATAACTATGTAAGAAAATTCATGCAGGCTAGCGAGATTTAGATAATTATGTAGTTAAATTATAATACAGAATTTTGATCCTTCGATCATCAATATGGTATCGAAAGCGGCACTAAAAAAAGCAGTCTTAAATAAAAACTCATTTTTGATCAATTTGAACTTTTCTTATAAGTTCCCCAACTTATAAAAGAAAACTAATAAATGTACTAAATATTTATAACGTCACGCAGGGGCACAAAGGTGAGAAGCAGTGATGTAGGGTGATTGCTGCGAGCACTGTCAGCTTTTCAAATGAAACTATAAAATCGTAGGTGCATCACATCAATATTTTTATTGCATTGTTACACAGAACGGAATTTCCAATGTAGTTATCATAGTGATGTCCTCTATTTATTTATACAATAAACCACATTATTTATAAAAGCGCCATCTATTATCAAAAGAAGATTCCATTTAGATCTAAACTCGCACGGTATTCTAAGTGGTTTCACGAGATGCCGTTAGGTGTCGAGGTAACAGTTCTTGAAAGGCTAAATAGATGGCGCTGTGCTTAATAACTTAATACCCGTGCGAAATAAATTGCAGTAATGAATGTATTTCAAAAGTAGGTACTTTGTTGAATCTTATTAATGCTATTATACTTTATACATACTAATTAATGTTAACCATTAGGCATATGTATTGTCTAAATGCCCACTTACTTAAATAAATGCTTTTACAACCATCGCATTAACATAGATAATAGTTAATACTTACACCAGCAATTTTATTAAAATGTGGGTTAGTAAGTTTATTAGAGTAAGGAATTTATGGCACAGCAAAAGTAAGTGTCTGATTTCTATTTTCTTAGGCTTATGCCTCTTAGCTTCGTGGATTAGGCATTCTTAGGTATCTACAGTAATAGCTGACGCTAGAAAAAACTGAAACGAAGCCGAATTTATCCGAATGTTACCTTTTCGAACCATCACTTTCATAATTTTTTCCTGAACTTAACCTGGTTACTGAGAAATTGAAAATCAAAACCGTTTTACAACTGTTTTTTTTGTACGTATTTTTACAAAATCTTATTTTTAATAACAACACTTTAAATAGGTACAATTACGTCCTCAGTAATTATTACTAGTTTCTATTGGGGTCTAGCACTGAATATTCCAATCGTCCGGAATTTCGAAAGATTATACATAGATTTGGTTTATTTTCTATCATCACTTTATCAACTTCTTTTTTAATTTGTATTGGCGGATGTATTTTATTAGTTACACCTATACTTAGGGTTAACTAGGCGTAACTTTTTTTTTAAATAAATGATGTAGAAATTTTAATTTCATGGAATCAACTTATAATAAAGATTTGTATTATTTTTTTTTTTAAGATTTTTTGTACCTTTTGTGGTACTTACATAACAATTTTTCATCATTTTTTAAAGACGTCTTTTGAATATTATTGTACTATACATTCATCTAAATTAATGTAGATCAGGATCAGCTGAGAAGACCAAGTTCACTAACTAAAAACGTTCGGTCGGACTGATGGACAATCGCGTGCAGCGTCGGCGACCCAGAAAACCCAGTAATTAAGGAATCCAAAAACCCAAAAATGAACTTGACGTTTGTGCTCACGACTCGCGGCGGCTATACGTACCTATTAAACAAAACCCTGTGTTTTAAAGTAAGTTATCTACATACTACCCCAAATCTAAGGCTACAACTGAGCCTTACAATGTTCATTAATAATGAACTATTTTATACTGTGTAGAGATATAAGATTATTCTTACTACCTGGGTAAGTACTTACTATTTTATTTTATAATTACCTAAGTAAGTCGGTTAGATACTTAATTAAGGCAGTAACTAGGTGTAATTATAATCATGTAGGCTTACCTACATAATTATAATTACACCTAGTTACTGCAATGTACCTTAGTACAATTAAGAGAAGGTTCAGGAAGGAACGCAAGCAGAACATTAACTAAAGACGTAACTGAACGAAGATGACACCGCGGGATATACCTAGCTAGTTTATCATACGTAACTACTAACAATCCCGACTAAATCCATATAGGTAGGCGGTAGCATCACAGCTGCGGGCATCCCTTTCCTTTTAATTTGGCAAATTTAAAATAAAATGAACACAAATTCAGAAGCACCTTCGTCATCTTTTTACTTCTAAGATGGTAGGGGACAGCTAAAATAGATACAAAACATGGTCCAAAAAGCAATAAATAAATAATAATAAATACACAGGTGTCGTCTCAATGGCTACCGATCAGCGGCATTCCATCAAGAAAAAAAAACAACAAAATAAAAAAAGGATTATAAGGGTCTTTGTCGCATCCAATCTTCCACGGTTCATCCAAGAATTAAGAAACTAGAAAAATAAGTCATGCGTTATCATGTTCAGTGATACGAGCGTGAAATGTAATCAATTTTAAAATCGAAAATTTATATTTTATGGCTTCAATGCCTTCATTCCTCGAGACCATTTTTATTTTATGAATGAACCTGCAATATTTTTTTATATTATTGAATTGAATAAATTAAGTTTAATATTTTTTTATTTAAAATCTTTTATTGAAAAAAAAAATCCAATGTAAAATGCAACTGAGGTTCCAAAGTAAGTAAACTTTCGTTTCTGACTGTACAAAATGTCAAACCAACACAACATGTTGTTGTGTTGCAATAACAAACTAAATAGAAATGTTAATTTATTCAAAAATATATTATTAAAAATAATCCTTATTTATCTGTGAGGATAACAACAAGTGATCGACTTGATTATTACGTTTTATAATTTGGAAAGTCTTATTATTTACGTATATATTATTATGTACGGCACGGTTGGCGCAGTGGCTGACCGATTGGCTGCTGCGCTGCGTGTCGCGGGTTCGATTCCCGCACGGAACAAATATTTGTATGGCCTACAGATAGTTGTTTCGGGTCTGGTTGTTTGTGTATGTGAGTTTATATGTTTGTAAACGCACCCACGATACAGGAGAATATCCTAGTGTGGGGCAACGTTTTTTTTTTTTAAAGAAAAAAAAAAAAAAAATATTTTACCTCACAAAAGCCAGCTGGACGAAATGTTTATTATTGTTGAAAATCGCGGTAACTCAACTCCCGACCAAGCTGCAGCAAGTCACTGTTGCCGGCTGTCAACATCATCAACAACAATAAACAACAAGATTCGAGTAGCGAGCTGACTCTACGAACGCACTCACTGTTTGTTTCCGAACGCGCCAGTCCGCGAGCGCATGCGCCCGATGTTTGACGTGTGATTATTGTCAATTTTTTATTTAACGTTTGACGTTAGATATTTCGTAAATTTCTTCGCAGTGATAGTGTTTTTATTATTTTCTGACTGTAGTTTAACATAAAAATAAGTTAAAATGGAAAGAAACGACCGGAAAACGAATTCTCGTACCCATACAATCACAATAGATCGAGATTCAAGATTTATTTTGCGAAAAATTCTTTTGGATTTCGCCATCGTATTTTGTGGTAAGTCATTTTTGTTTAATTTTATTGAATGTAAATGTTGTGTTCGATGGTTTTAAGGAAAAACTTGGGAATATACGAATACAACTTGTTTTTATCGTAACCGGCAGTGTAGTGTAACTTTATCAAGCAAATTCTACATAAATGATTAAGTTATCAACATTGTTCAACATTCAATCTTCACATACCAAACGTTTAGTTTCGCACTCTAATAAGGTCGCGACTTTGAACGAGTTTTTTTTTTTATAAAGTTACGTAAATGTGACTAAACTTATAGGTACCTATTTAAAATAATATTAGGCTTTTATTCTGTGCTATCGTTTCTTAATCAGTCATGAGAATTTACCTAACGCATAAATTATCTGGCGACGATGTAAACAAAAGTGATGTAATTTTAATAGTTAAAATAATCTTTATACTTGTAGGTAGTAACGTTTTCAGTGTAAAATCAGTACTTTAACCACAAAAAAAAAAAAATGCATGTATGTACTATAAAAGAAAATATTAAAAACATATCTACTTATCTAACAAAGGACAGGTGCGCTAATTACCTACTCAACTAATAATGTCTGTTGTAATTAGGTACTCCATATTCCTTACTACAATTAATTACTTACAATTTGCCAATTAGCTATATTGGAGTAGTATAGAAGTTGCAGTGGTTGGGAATAGTGTGGTGGGCTTGTCCTAATTAATTAGCTATATTATTAAATAATAGATTAAATTACCTACAAGAAACCTACAAAACCTAACTAAGTTATATTATGATAATATTTTTCAATTATAACACTGTATTTTGAATACAAATTACTTTGAACGTAGTACTCGTAAATTTACATAAAATAGGTACATAAATGGCATTTTATCTGAAACAAAACACAATCACCTTACATCTTTTGTTTTTTACAATTCATTATTTGGTTAACTGTTAAGTATAATATACTATACATATTATGTACTCAATATTCGCAAGTTCTTAATTTGAAATAATACAATGCAATCATGTATTTCACTGTTCTAGAATACATCAAGACCTAATTCAAGTGACCAAAACATATTATGATTACTTTTAGCCTATATTTCATTTAAATATACCTACATAATAATTATTATATATTATTAAGGAAACGATTACCGGGAACACTTTCCTTAAATTCCATGAATAGTAATTAAATATGAACTACATTTAATTATGTTAGGTATCAATAGTCGCCAAAGCAAAATTAATATTGAAATGACAACCTATTTAAAAAAAAAGAATCATGGAGCAATATTTAAAAACGGTTACCGGTAATACTGTTACCGGCCAGTAATTTTGATTTTATGATTCAGTAAAAGAGGTTGATGTAAGCAAATGCAAACTCCTTGTTTCCTCAGCCAATAACGACTGACATAACAGAGTTTACTGACACATTAACATGTTAACCGATGGTTACATTGCACTGTCTCACTGCACAGTGGCCCCATTGATTGACCAGTCACATTCCCATTCAAACACTGTACTTGGAAATATTCCATTTTGTTATATTGTTGCTTAAAGTGGCTATTTTATAGATTTTATACAGGTTTTCTGTTAAAAATTGTGCTGTTACCTATTGTTGTTTGAATAAATAATGAGCTTGGTTTATCTGGTTGAGTTATATGACAAGTCTTTCTCTAATCTACACTAATATTATGAAGAGAAAAGATTTTTTTGTTTATTCGTTTGTAACGAATAGGCTCTGAAAGTACTGGACCGATTTTAACCATTTTTCACCAAAAGATACCTAACTACATTATTCATAGGGTATATAACATCACGCTACGATACACGGGAGCAGAGCAGTGACCAAAGATGTAACTTAAAACAGTTCGCTAATCTATACTAATATATAAAGCTGAAGAGTTTGTTTGTTTATTTGAACGCGCTAATCTCAGTAACTGCAGGTTTGAATTGAAAAATTATTTAGGTGTTGGATAGTTCATTTATCGAGGAAGGTTATAGGCTATATAACATCACGCTACGACCTACAGGTAAGGAGCAGTAACCAAAGACATAACCTAATGCGAGTGAAAAAGCTACGCGAACGAAGTCGCTGGCAGAAGCTAGTATCAATATATTTTTAATTTCTAAATCTTTCCACAAACTTCTTAGTCAAAACAATCCAATAATTTGATAGGTAGGTACCTATTCAATAAATTCTGAGACTTGTATGGTAGTTTATAGTAGGTATTACGTACTTATCATGCCGTATTTAAATAAATTAGTTTTATTTTACACAACTCTTCTTCAAGGTTGCCAGTACTAATATGTTTCTCATTAATACTCCGATCTTTATCGGCACTCGTACTTATACCTACTAAGGATTCTTTAGCCCATCATGTCGATTCTTCTATATGGGATTTAATCTTATTAACTGAACATTATTAATTAACTTGCTTAGTTAACATGTTTTTAACGAACATATAAGTCTGGTTTGCTTATTAAGTATGTAGGTAGTACCTACCATCCTACAAACTATTTATTTTTATAGGACTGCTTTCATCACGTAGGCACTAAACGGAAATCCCAAATCGATATATTGATAATTTCCCTTATAGGTCGTCTTTTACAAGTCAACAAGGTCAAGAGCTCAAGATTGCAAAATGCAAATTAAACTTAGGTATAAGGCTTTCTACAAGCGATCAGTTTAGTACGAACTGAACATGGGCATTACGACAGACCATATTTGCGGTGTAGCCAGCCTTAACAAACCACCACAGAGATCGCGTGTTTAAGCAAACTTACTTTAGTTGTTTAAGTATTAGTGTTTAGTAATATGGTATTTAGCACCACCATTCACTTCTGAATTCTCACGCTTTGTTCATCGGTATGTTCCATGGATACTATTCAAAAGTCTAAGTCTACCCTTTTAAAAATTTGGTACGTAGGTGCCTACTAATTTTATCTAGAACTATCTCCAACTTGGCGGTTTTCCCGAGATGATGTATCCATTACCCCGGGTAAACCCAGTAAACGGACAGGAGAGGAGATGTCTCGGTGTCTTAAACAACCTATTGGAAATTGTGTTGCGTAATACCTAGAAGTTTAGCGGTGAGTTGTCAAAAGAATGCAAGCCGATTGGTTGTCTTATAAGAGGCATCTCTGCTTTACTGGAAACCGGGTCTTAAAAATAGAAGATCGCTTCCAGAAGCTATCGGTTTTATCCTACACTACAATGCCAACTTTATAATCAAAATAATCCATGATTTGTTAGAAATAATCCCGTAAAAAAACTCACAGTGGCCATAGTTCATCTAGCAACTACAGTCACTATCTACCTAGCTCTCCCCAGGTCAAATCCCAGGTTCGCAGGATGTGAAACATTGCGTACAGTGCCCGCCAAACAAAGTGGCAGGTAATTGGCTCGCTGTCAAAACATCCGACGCGTCCGACCTGTCAGATTAAACTGTATCCGTTAAGTAGACTCGCGTATGACAGGCAGGATGCCGTGGCGTGTGAGAATACAAAAATAAAATCGTTCCAATTTTAAATTCAAATCTCGCGGGATAATTTCTTTGTTGGCAGGGCTTTTGATTGCGAAGGACGTGGGCCTGCGTCTTGTTTGAATTTGTGATGAAATAAGTTCTTGGTTCATCACATTTAGATAGGTTGTGGTTTACTAATCTAGTAGATTAGATCTTTATTACCTTGTAGATAGCTCTTTCCGGACGTTATAAAACATATAATGTCTTATCTGTGTCCCTATACTCACATTTTTATTAGCAAACTTTCTCTGTATTATGTGCTTCTGTATATTTTACTATCAGTTAACTGAACGTTATTAAAGGTTATATTGAAAATGCTGAACCGAATGTGCCCACCCGCTTAGGTTAGCGACCCTTAAAACAAATATAATACGTACTAAGAACACAAAAAAGATCTATCTTAAAAGCCTTCGTCTTATTTCATAAATAAATGGCCATCCATTATAAAGTCGTTAGGTAGATGGTTAATTAAGGTTTCAGGAATCTGCGCTGCATGCGATAATTAACATGACTATTCATTCACATGAATTCCCAACTAAAGAGAATTATGGTGTAGATCTTGCGTGCAATTTCCTTTGACATAAATGGACGCCGGACTATCTTTCTGAAGGTCTTTTCAGAGGCTACGATTTTGGCAGATCTCCAGGAGGTATGTTGTAGTATTAGTGTCCCTTGATCGATAGGTCCACCTATTTTTTTTTGAACACCAGGTTCACTGTTCTCTTGAAGACCTCGTACCATTGTACGGTCCCAACGAACCCCATCAGCCTTAGGATCAAACTCCACTAAAACGGGGAAGACCGGAGGGTGCCAATATTTAAACTGCTGCTGGCTCTGCCCCCTCTCTGCTAAAGTATAAATCATAAGAGGACCCTGTGGGTTATTTTCCTTCAGTCCATTCCTCTGGAGTGGAGTATAACTCTTAGTTGATAAAAAATAAGCTTTCTAAGGCTGTCCATTGAAATTTTCGCCCTTCTTACAAAGTGTTGATACTCAGCACGTTTCGATCTTCGATAAAAGCCAATTTGGATTTTGACCAGAGAAAGTTAAAAATTACTAATATTATCGAGTAAGTAATTCACTTTCTTCGCATTGCTACCATCTCATCATAAAATTATAAATTACATAGGTACTAGCTTTTGCCTGCGACGTCGTCCGCGCAAATGTCGGTTATCGTGCGTATAACAAGTAGCCTATACCCTTTATTGTGGTTCAAATTTACCTCATACTAAATTTCATCAAAATCGGTTCAGTGATTTAGTCGTGATAGCGTAACAGACAGACAGAGTCACTTTTGCAATTGTAATAGTAGTATCTATACTTATATTATAAAGCTGATGAGTTTGTTTGTTTGTTTGGTTGAACGCGCTAATCTCAGAAACTACTGATTTGAATTGAAAAATTATTTTTGTGTTAAATAGTCAGTTTATCGAGGAAGGCTATATAACATCACGCTACGTCCAATAGGTGCGGAGCAGTTACCAAAGACGTAACTTAATGCGGATGATAAAACTACGCGGACAAAGTCGCGAGCCGAAGCTAGTTATGGCTAAACAGTATCAGTGATGTTCCGCATGCAATATGAAATTTTATTTAAAATCGAGATAAACCATAACCAATCCCAAAATATGTACGAGGAGCTTTTAAAAGCAGCAAAAAAAGCGCTTTTAAGCCTTTATCTCCTACACACCTGTTTCTAATTAAAAGCGGCTGTAGATCAGTGAATTCTCCGAACCGCAGCTAATGTACGGTTAAGTAGTCCTCTAAACTTAAGTACTTACTTAACACGTCAAAGTGGGCACGGTATTGCAACCAGCTTTGCGGTATTTCACTCAAACACGCTGCGTTTACAATAATTAGGCGGTATGTGTCAGCTTGACGGTGCCGACGCAACGCTGCCATAGATTAAGAAAATTATTTATTCATAGAGGAGATACTTTTGGCACGTTTTCTGAATATCTCTTGTGTATCTTCATGCGGAATTCTTATAGAACGTGTTTATTGGTATCGACTTCGTTCTTTATCTTACATACATACCATGACGCCTGTATTCCCCGAAGGGTTAAGCAGATGTGTAACAATGTACACCCACAGTTCGCCGGTATGTTTAGGTCCCATGTAATAGAGGGCGAGCCTATTGCCATTAACCGGGCACAAATCCAAACACCGAGCTACTACTGAGAATTTCATAGAAAAACCCAATAACACTTTTTGCTCGACCTGGGAATCGAACCCAAGACCTCTAGCGTAGCAGTCGCCCTTAGGACCACTTGGCCACCGAGGCAGGTATCATAATAGGTGAAATAGGAGATGAGAATTTATGTAGGAATCCGTCATTATCTATACTTCTAAACTAATATTAAAAAGAGGAAAGTTTTTTTGTTTGTTTGTAACAATTAGGCTCCGAAACTACTGGACCGATTTTAACAATTTTTCATCAATAGATAACTACATTATTCCTGAGTAACATAGACTATATAACATCACGCTACGACTCACAGAAGCGGAGCAGTGCCAAAAGACGTAACTTAACGCGGGTGAATTAAGCCACGTGGACGAAGTCACTGGCAGGTCTCTAGTTGAAGATAAAACCATGAAATTTTGTAATTAGGCACTTGATAATGAATAAACATTTGTTAAGCGTTAAAAAAAGGCTGCCCAAATAAATATTCCACGCGAACAAAGTCGCAGTTAGAAGCTAGTAATCTAGGTAAATAAATTCTAGGTGCCTTTGACGTTGCTAGATGTCCTATTTAGTATATTTGACATAATTATAATGTACATTAACAATTGTAAACGATAATTAGACATCCTAGTAATTATGTGTATTAATAACTCTTAATGATTTATGTGCAATTTAGTGTCGGTACTGTTGCTAATAAATGGTGTTTGGTATGTAAAGCCGGTTAAGCTTACTAGCCTAGCTTAATTAATAGCCAGAGCTGAGCTAAGCCAAGCTAAATTTGTAATGGAAAAAAAATTGTTTATTTTTTATTAATTTTATCTAAATACCTTCAAATATAAAAAAATCTAGAGTTTGATAAAAAAATATATGAATAAAAATAACTGCCTCGGTAGCCTAGTGGTCCTAAGCGCGACTGCTACGCTAGAAGTCTGGGGTTCGATTCCTAGGTCAAGCAAAGTGTTATTGGGTTTTTCTATGAAATTCTCAGTAGCAGCTCGGAGTTAGGATTTGTGCTCGGTTAATGGCAATAGGCTCGCCCCCTATTACATGGGACCTAACCATACCGGCGAACTGTGGGTGTACATTGTCACACCTCTGCCTAACCTTTCGGCGAATACAGGCGTGATGGTATGTTAAAAATACCAGGCCATTATTGTCCCATACAGAGAAGGCACGAGCTTTGGTTACCACGCTTGCTCGATGCGGATAGGCGATATCAGACTCATCTAGACTAATACTATAGGTACAGCTGAAGAGTTTGTTTGTTTGAACGCGCTATTCTCGGGAAATACTGGTTTGAATTGAAAAAGTATTTTTGTGTTGGAAAGTTCATTTATCGAGGCAACCTTTAGGCTATATAATATCACGCTTCAACGAATAGGTGCGAAGCAGTAACCAAATACGTAAGTTAACGCGGGTGAAAAAAATACACGAACGAAGTCGCCGGCAGAAGCTAGTATTAAATAAAAGTCCAAGTTTCCACATGAGGTTTTCCTTCCACGATAAAAAACAAAAAAAGAATATATTTTAAAATGCCTATCCTTAACTAATGATACCGATAATTACCGATATAATGTTCTTATTAATTCAACTAATTAATTATTCATACAAATAAAAATATGACACGAGAGAGTGCGGGCTAATTAATTCACACGCATAAATCTATTACGAATATTGAGTAAGTACTTAAAGCAATTAATAACTGACTCATTATCTCGTTAGGTCTATAATTAGCTTTCTTTTAAGTCTGCTTGATTGGATATTAATTATGTTATGGTGAAGCGTCTAATGTAACTAATTGGTCATTGTTTTGTATGTTACGTTACAAATACTTAAGTAAGTTGACCTATTGTAATGAATATATATCTTTGAACAGTGTTATATATTAATTTTACTACGATGATAAATGCCAAAGTTGGATGGATGGATGTTTGTTACTTAATCAGCCGTTCAGCCAGAACGGCTGAACGGAATTGGTTGAAATTTGGTACAGAAATAGATTATAACTGCCTCTTTAGCCTTGTGGTCCTAAGCGCGACTGCTACGCTAGAGGTCTTAGGTTCGATTCCCAGGTCCAGCAATAAGGGTGATTGGGTTTTTCTATGAAATTCTCAGTAGCAACTCGGAGTTAGAATTTGTGCCCGGTAAATGGCAATAGGCTTGCCCCCTATTACATGGGACCTAAACATACCGGTAAACTGTGGGTGTACATCGGTATACCTCTGCCTAACCCTTCGGGGAATACAGGCGTGATGGTGTAAGTGTTATAGATAGATTATAGTCTGCAATAGCACACAGGCCAGTCACAGGCTTTTTATTCCGGAAAAATGTACGGTCCTCGTGGGATATTAACATAAACGCGGACGAAGTGGCGGGCAGAAGCTAGTAATAATAATAAATGAAGAACGGTAGGTAATGAATAAGTAAATTGAGGTTCAAAGACTCAACATCATCTGTGGATATATTTTTTTTAATAATAGTCACAGCAGAATCTATGTGCTGGACTTGACTCCAGTGTAGATAAATTGGTCATATATTCTGCGCATTTCCACTGCAAATGTAGGAACTAGGTATTTAGAATAATGATTAGCGTTTAGATTGTTTGAAGACGTACACAGCACGTGTCTAGTCATCTCATGTTACGTGATACGTATAAGCGTTCGTGCCAATCCTCATGTAATACTAATTATAAGGGTGTCAATGTTATTGATTTACGCTAGTAATGAGACTAATTTTAATGGCTTTGCTAACCTCCATTTGTGATAAGATTTTCTTAGCAATTGATAATGCTGTTACACAATTTTAATACGTCTATTTTTTTTACCATTCTTAGATGCTGCTTATCCAGAATAAAATTATTTTTGAAATCGTAGTATCAAGAAATTGTGATTCCGAAACGTAATCAGAAAACAGAAAACCGGATTTTGTTAATTAATCTAACTGCACCAACACCCACTCATAGTTTTTTTTTACAATTTTATCTATAACTAGCAATACCTCGCTGTTTTACCCGTGTTCAGTTATGTAATTGAATACAATTGGATATTTCTAGATAAAAGGGCTATTTAACGCAACTAGCTTCTGCCAGCGACTTCGTTCGCCTGGTTTTTTTCACCCGCTTTAAGTAACGTCTTTGGTTACTGCCCCTCTCCCGTGCGTCGTAGCGTGATGTTGTATAGCCTATAGCGTTCCTCAATAAATGGACTATCCAACACAAAAAGATTTTTTTAATTCAAACCAGCAATTCCTGAGATTAGCGTGTTTAACCAAACAAACAAACTCTTCAGCTATATAATGTTGGTATAGATAAGAATAGGATCTTATATAGTAATTTGTTCATATTTTAGTTTGTAGAAATGTAGTTCTTTGTACTCGCGTACATTTCATTGAAATTAAATAATTGCTTTAGGTTCTTTTTTTTTTAAATTTTAACTCACAAAAATTGTTTTTCTCTCATACATTTATTCGCACCTGTCATGTCATCTCTTTATTACCTTTGGTTAACTAGTAGTGAATGCCTAGGTCCGCCTTTTTATCTTTTTTGTGTGTAAAGTTTCAATAAATAAATAAATATATAAGGATTATTCAAACCGGAAAAGTAGTTCCTTAGAATACCGCGTACAAAGCGTACAAACAAACAAATTCTTCAGCTTTATAATATCATTCGACCAAAACTGACATCGGTGAATGAAAAGATTGTGAGGACTCCTGCACTTAATATAAGTCTGAAATCGCCAAACCGCTTTGGGCAAGCTTGGTGTTCAATACTCCTGCCATCTCTACATGAAAAGAGGGCTTTGCCCTGCAGTGAGATAATAATAGACTGGTTTTCTTATTAACTATTTACATGTATCTTATATACATAAAAAAACTTATCACCAAAAAACCTGCTCTTATCTCACCCGAGCGGATCCATTACTTGCCTATCTCCGCATCTGTAGTTCAAGTCCCTAATCTTTGCCACGCGCATACTAGGAGAGTACGTCGTTCCCACGTGGTGTGCCTTGTATTAATATTTGTATCTACCTGCATTATCAGCTGCGATATCCGCACCGTACTTACACCTGCACGGCTTGCATCCAATAGTTAACTTAATCGAATGTATTTAACCAACTCTGGTTTAATTAGAGGTTTTATGCTTTTCTTTTATTAATGATCGACATCCTAATTAGTTTCGTCATCTGCTTATGTTTCACCATATTGGTTGACATGTTCCTCCTATAATAGCGTTTTAAGTATAATATTCTTCTTGCTCTAGTTCTCTTCTACACATCGTTTCATTATTGTATAACACTTGATGTACAGGCCCCTTTTTTCTGTTGGGCAAGTGCTCAGGGCCCAGGGGTGCACAAGTGCATATGTGCCCAGAGTCTACAATTGGTTAAAGACGGCCCTGCTGATGTTCATACTAAACTCTAGCAAATATCATTCATTAAGTCATTGACACTCCATTTCCTTCTGTTACAGCTTCCTAAAAGGAAAAAATTCTAGTTATTTTTACTGGTTCTTTGTGCCTATTATATCGTTGGTCGCCGTTTCATGGAACTGTTCCATATTTTCCTCTTCTTTGTCGCTGCAGCAATCATATCCTTATTTATATTAATCAATGTGCTGCAATTCTGCGTCTGCTCTCAATTGACGGTGTTCCTCCTAAACGATACCTTCCTGGCTACGTGGGCTGAGTACTGGGTAAAATTACACGCTGAATTCAATCAATTAAATAAGGGAATGGGAGGAAATTCAATATCCTTATCCAATTGAGAGTAAAAGGGGGAAAAGATATAGGTTTCTATAAAAGAGTTGGTATAAATGAAAAGTTCGAGCTTTTAACTGTAAGCACACACATACTAATTGTCCTATTCTTTTCAATATAATCGATAGTGAAATCAAAGAAGTCAATGTACAGCTACCGACAAAGTCATTATGGATCATGCATTATAAATAAATAAATTAATTAATTAATTATAAAAAATGGATGATAAAAATGATTAGCACCAGGATAATCGCAAAAGTTCAATGGATGTTTAGCTTGTGCAACACCGAGGAAAACTTCTCTAATTGTGTTTGGCTAAAGAGGTGACAATTTAGGTTATCAAGTTTGGCACACCTGTTCACAAAAAGCTTTTACTTAAGTAATTGCTTGGGATGCTAAAGATAGTAACAAAATATATTTTTACGGAAATAGTGTACTAAGTATTTTGAACAAAAGCATTTGTGTCAATGGTTTGTAGTTAAGTGTTTGCTGTTATAGTACATGTTGTAATCATATTGTAACACATAGATAAACATACAACACGGAACAATATGTTTTGTTTACAAATATTATTTGTAAGCATACAAACATATTCCCGGTAGATTTGTTTGTTATTTGCAATAAGCTTCCGTGTATTACTTACTTGTATTAATTATGTTCAAGTAGAAACGACACCTATGACTTAATATTTTAAATGTTTATAATAATATATTTTTAAATGTTTTTTTAAATATTTATCATCAACGTATAATTCCCAACGGCGCATATATCTAAAACCTCCCCATAGGTACTTATTGACTCTCATATATCTAATAATTTTCATTTCCATTAAATTCTTGATTACCATCAATGTTTTAATTGATTACCACCGCCGCTGTAATATCTCCCTAATCAATTTTAACTAGATTGCTATAAATATCACTAGGCACTTACGTAATTTGATTGAAAATATGTTCCACCACTTCGCTCTTTTCATTAAGTATACCTCGAGCATTGAATTACTCGATGATAGCAAACGAGGTTCATGCCGCATTAGTGTAATCCATCGTTCAGTACTCACCACTTAAACCACCGATCTCAGTTTTCGCTACAATTCACAACGTTATATTGGCCCTAATACCACATTTGCCACTCCTGAGGATGTTACGAAATTATCATATCCGCGCATCTAATTGTTATAGCAACTAGGGAATGAGAAAGGCAAAGAGGAAGCCAGCAATAAAGTTTGATGAGCTATTAAATATCAAAATTGTGTCACGCTAAAAGCATTTAGTAATGTGAATTGAGAGAAACATAAATTTAATTTGGACGGATTCTGGCAAATTTGGAACTAGGGCACCCGCTATTTCCGTCTCCTGTAGATTTTGGTTTGAATGTTCTATCCAACAAACATAATGTAGTTTGCTTCCGTTGGAGGTAGTATTATAATGACGTCATAACTGCATTAAGGGCAGTTGTCTATAGGCTTAAAATGATAATTTAAAATCCGTCTCTCAACCAAAAAGCTTTAGCTATCAAAACGCTGACCGCTCAATAAAATATGAACGGAAATGAAAACAAAAAAATTTCTTTGTTAATTGAGACGATTATCAAATTCCTGTGGTAGACCTATTGTGCCTTCGACAAGTTACAGGTGTCTTAATGTCTCAAACCTGATGTTATTAGAGTAACTTGTCCAAAAATAAAAGAACAACCCTCACGCTACACATTCCAAATGGACCAAAAAGTTCCAAATTCTTTAGCAGGAAGTGTCCAGTTAAATTACGACAAAGATCCGATCAACATCGATGAATCAACATCGGATCTTATCTTACTGTCTAATGAAATAAAACTCTTTTGAGCTTCGTCTTCCGAGATGTGAAATAATTAATGCCCTGCACAAGATTTATGAGTTCTTAATGCTACACCCACGCGATTCAAACTTACCCTTATCGCAATATCTGTATAAGTACATTAGGACCAAAGTGTTGAGAATCTTCAACTGTTTAAAATCGACTTTGTTACCTCTTAAATAAGGCTTAGGATGAAGGTAAAGGAATTGCATAATTTAAGGTGTTTAGCTCAGACTCCATGAAATACGATTTGCGGCCGACGACAAAATGAATGAGTGCAGAACGCGTTTACAATGTTTTGTTGCTGTCAGGTGTGGCCCATTTGTAAATTTTGATTCATTTTACAAATTATGCACTGAGACAGAGACAAATATTGCAATTAAAGTTATTTATTCTCGCCGAGAGGTAGCTGCAACATTTTACTTTGAGAACTCATCAGTTTCTGACCTTTACCTACATTACTTACAAGCTTTTTTAATTATTTTCAATATTTTTATTAAGATTCTTGTTAGTTTTTGTTAGACACAAGAATGATAACTAGTATAATGATTGTTTGAGACGAAAGTTTTCCATTAGGCAAAACATTTAGAAACTGATAAAGTATGTAACGATATCGAAGTAGTTTATTGGGACCATAATCTCAATAAAATATAGAAGGCGACTCATACTATTGGTAAAAGCCCTGATGATATCTGCAGTATAGCTCGGATTATTAATGATAGGGCCGACACTGACACGCCTGCACCGCCTCTACGACTTGTAGATTATAATGCGGCATATTCAACGAACGTTATTGAAAATATGGTTGAATAGTTCACAAATAGTTAAGTTGGACTATACTGAAATAAATGGTTTAAGTACATTGCAGATTTAGTTAATATAATTAATGAAGATTAAAATGGATTATATGACGATAAAGTCGGTCTTTTTTGTATGAACATAATGCATAAAGATTATAATAATATCCTTAACTTTATAGAGTGATATCTCGATGATGCATCGGTACTTAAACTACTTGAAGAAGAGTAGTAAAATAAAATACTTACCTGCCCGGCTTAATTTAATAGCACATTTTAATGTCTATGTAAATACTTCTATCAGACACTTAACCTTCGGAAAAAAGTTTATGGTAGAAGAAGAACAAGATCCAAATAGACACATAAATTGAATTTAAAATACGATGGAATAAAAGACAATAAAGTGAAAAACCATTAAACGAAAGAAATTGATCGTAAAACATGGTTGATTGATAACGACAATGATTAGGGATATGAATTTAGTGATAACATCGTTTTTCATGTTGGTATTGACATAAAATTACCTGGTTACACGGTTGATGGCGTTTTTAATCAGTATAAAGCTATGCGTCAACTGAAGCGAGTTGCAGGAGGATAGATAGTTTAAAACGATTATGTAAAATTAAGAAATAACTTTACTCTTTTGAATCGTTCAGTAAAAAATTCTGTGTTGTATATTTTAAGTCTAGTTTTAGCCAAGAATTTGAAATTTTATCATATTAGTATAGTTATCATGGATGCCTAAAATATACGTTTAGGTTTTAAAATGGCTTTAACTACAAACCACAAAGCATTTTATTTATTATTTTTCCTTCGTCAAAATAATGCAATAATTTACTTTTCCTTTATAACCAAAACCCATTAATTATATCTAATAATATGTATAATTCGAATAGAGGAAAAAGCTACTAACCAGTAACAGAAATAAGGAAATCACTGCTTTATTCTGACCATAAACTTATTTCTAGAATTTAGCTACAAATTCATACTAACCACACATAAAAAAGTCACACATTATCGACCTAACTACTTCACCGATTTGTTCTAATTTCTACTTCCTATTTACTTAGTTGGTTACGCATCAGTGGGCGCTATACTTTATCGGAACGCAAGCGCATCGCTTTTGACTCATTAGCGGTACCAATGTCAATGTTACTTACCTACCGCTTGTAATTAATGTTATGTTTATTAAGTATATGTTGATTTGTGTTTGTATGTTAATTAATACTTTTACTTTGATCCGCCGTGTCTTGTTTGTTTAGTAGGAATTCTTTATACGTAGGTATTACATGTGTAATAATAATTGTATTTGATTTTTTTTTGTTGGGTTCGACATATTATTTTTATGAAATTTGTATGGATGGACATGATGTATATGAAGTTCGTTACCGTCACATTCGCCTCCTAATACCACATTTTTGTTATTATTAGAGAGTATATTTTTAAGAGCTCCGCTCCAAAGGACAAAAAAATATGCCCAATGTAACAACTGTACCGTCATAGTAATCCCTGTCCTTTAGTTGTCGTCAAAATATCTGTATCTCCAAATCTATATGTTGACGTTCTTACAAGTTTGGAGTTTCCCATAGTCGTGGTGAAAGGGTAGGTTATTGATCCAACAACCAATAATTTCAATATTGACCTGGACGCAGCTCTTGTCACGTTCAGTTGTGTGAGTCACCTAAGTGCTTTTGAACGTAAAGGAGTAACAAATCTCGGTATAATACTATGATCTGTAAATCCAGAACATTATATCGGAGCACGTGGTATTGATGGCTTTGAACTGCAGGAACTGCTTGCAGTACTCCTCATACCTTTATGTAAAGCTATAGTGAGTATCAACTGTCGTCACGCTTCGGAAACTAGAGGGTATCAATTGAGGGGGAAATTGTAACTGCCGTTTGCCATATGCTTATGGTTAGGTTAAAATGTTTGGAATACGTGATTGAAGTTTGAAGATTGATTTAAAAAAACTATTACTCTCATAATTTACTTAACTTGTCTGTAGTTTCTTGTATTGTAATTGCCGAATGTTGCAATTGTTTGGTTACAAAAACACAACCCGATAAAGTTCTTAGAGTGTAATTCATAAATCATATCAAAATATTCCATTTGCCTTCCTGGCTTTGATAATAATATCTTTAATCAACTTATGAATGATAGTAATTTTGTCATCTGTCACTGCATGACGTAATTTTATTACCTCAGTCACTATTAATGCTTTCTCTTTGGCAGTTAATCCAACTACTTACCTTGTTAGATGTCTAAATATTGAACCATCCATAACTTTATATCTTCTCGTGGAATCAAACAAATGATTCCCTTTAGCGTAGGTGTCAGCAATTCGTTTCCCTTCACTGTACAAACTCTCTACTTTAATGTGGACATTTTACAACTAGCCACAAGGGGGGACATAAAAGCGGTGTATATTAACGACTGTTTTATTGTGGTGTGAATAGAAACGTGAATTAGAACCACTGTGATATACTCTGATATTTATAGTCGGAAACCGAATGATGTATAGTCGAGAAAGTTTTATAGATGATAAAAGACGAATGAATGGGTATGGCAGTTGGTAATATCCCGTAAAGGCGTGTACGCAAGGTGAGTATTTCAACTGCTGAGAAGGTTCCGTTTAGATATCACTTTCTAAGTTATGCCAACTTTTGTACTGTCTTAAAAAATTCAAACCTTGACTTATTCTTTGTACATAGATTTTCATGGGTCTGCTAGACTTTTTGGTTTTACGACATATACTGCTTTGGTTACTTCTATACCTACTAACATAATAGAAACATTATGAAAATATGCAGGAGTTTCTTAAGCCACACCGGTTTTAATATTCAACATACACGTTTAGTTCCTTACAGATTTATCACTCGTCTACATTTGCGTAAATACGAGCTAGAACACACGCATTGACTTAATTTAATTGTCAAATCTGTACGTGTCGATTTTGCATTCGGGTACTTCCAAAAATGGTCACTTAGTTAAAATGCATGAAACACATTCCAATATCTTGTACTATGGCGTTTTAATATTATTATTCAGAACTCAACAGTAATATTTTGGGCTAATTTATGGATAGATATATCCTGTCATATTATGACAAAATCAATTGTTTCTAATTCTATAGCCAATCAATTTGCAACAAACAATTCAATCACGTATGATTTTGGTCAGGCACTGAATTTTAAAAGTTTCTGATCCAATGTTGTAATTTCAATTGCTCATTTACTTCCTAATGTTGCGATGATAGAGGATTAATGATGTTCTATTACTGTTCTGAAAAGGTTAGTTGGGTTTTATTGTTATTTTATTCTTACTGATGGTCGCCCAGTGGTCGAAATTCGACCATAATTAATTTTAATTTAAACCTTGCTAAGGTTCTATTGTCTAAGACTTATTACATTCGACATAGATTGCCATATGTCTAAATGTGTGTGTGTGTCAAATGCATGGTAGTGTAGTACTTAATGTTCTTATTTTATTTATTTCTTAAGCGTACTACAGATAAATTTTAGCTTACTGCACTCGTTCTCCATATAAACTTTAAGTATGTATTTTATTTTCATCCGTGCGTAACTTTCACCAAAAGCAGTACCAAGTTTTCGCTTCACATGAATTCTTTTGCTTAGACCTACGTGATTGTCGATTGTTTTTATACCTAAATTTATACATTTATTATTCTTGTTGCTTATTGATATGCAAAACGTAAGTGTCATCTATAAGTGAAACTGTTGGTGGTCCAGTTTGAATATATGTGAACAAAAAAACTAATTCTTGGATTTCATACAAGGCTTTTGTTAGATTAGTATTCATGTGATGTACGCATATAATTCAAGATGTCAAATTGAGAAATAGATTCTTCTAGTATGACTAATTGTTTGTCTGTTCTAGTCTGATTTCCAAAACTATGAATACACATTGAAATATAGTGTATCCTTGTCAATTGTCGATTCTGTAAAACCAAATTCGTTTTTATCTCTTTCATTTTATTTTTGTCTTCCGATTTCCTTAAAGGTTACCTACTTGTATTATCTACATATCCTTTCACAAGTTTATGTACTGTGGTATCGGGTTTATCTATCTCCTTGATCGAAAGACTTTATTACTTTTTATTCACGTATATCGAATGCATTATAATTCTATTATATTTTATACATAACATAACATAACATAACAGTGTACGCCCACAGTTCACCGGTATGTTAAGGTCCCATGTAATAGGGGACGAGCCTATTGCCATTAACCGGGCACAAATCCTAACTCCGAACTGCTACTGATAACACTTTTTGCTCGACCTGGGAATCGAACCCAAAACCTGTAGCGTTGCAGTCGCGCTTAGGACCACTATACTTACCATATTTTATTCTAGGCTCTAAATACGACCTGTCAACCTTCGTGACGGACTATCAAGTCTTTTTTATTTCAAACTATTGAGTTTATCTCATAGGAATATTCCCTCAATATAAGGTTATATATGGTCGAGGTAGCCAGAGCTTTTACAGTACTTAATACAATCAAATATTGGCGAGGTTATCCAGCCATATAAAGAGAGACATAATAAAAAATCATCTACAGAACTTTTCGCTCCATTTTTCTCGCAGAATTTTGCACCATTTGAGGTTAGAAATAACTATTGCACAAATGTAGTTATTTTAGTTATTAAACTGACGTAACTATGTAATTTTAATTAAGATCAATGGTCGTTGCTTGTAAGTACTCTGTCGGTGCAATTGTGCTATAAGTTTGATTAATTGCTTGTTTTAATAGACCAATTATGGCGGACAAAGACTTAGGTTCTTGGTTTTTATTTGGTAATTCTTTTTTATTGGTCAGAAATAGAATAATGGCTGACTAAATATGGTTTTGCACTTGTATTTTGTTCTTTATTTGTTGATTTTTTTATACTAAGTGCAGTTTCGCATCCTCGTTAAATTCAATGCGGCGAATATGCTAGTAATTTTTCAATAATAAAATATGTAGGGTCATTTGCTTTTTTTAGTTTTTGATCGAAAATCAAAAACTAAAAAAAGTAAATGAGATTTTCGAATTCTAACCAGTCATCTTTTGGCTTCATTTGATTCTGTTGCCGTTCCATTTTTATTTCGTCACAATATTTTTGTATTCCTTTCTTTTACGATTATCTTAATTTTTAACATATGTAAATTAGTTAAATCCCTTACACTTTCGTCTTCGTCACTAAAGTAAAGCAAGTAAGTTAATTCTAAAAATAAAATGAGCGCCCTTACTTTTAAATTATTCAACAGAATCTCTGTAGCAAGAACAACAGTTGTTTGTAGAAATTAGTTTGCTTACAATGCATTGTTATTGTAATTTATGTTAAATTGTTCGTTTAGTTGTTGTAAGTTTTGTGCATTGATTCATTTGTGAGTATAAAATTTACCGTATTGTTATTTTGTGTATATCATTGTAATTTTTACCCTACAGCCCTAGAAAGAAAGTAATGTTTTATTCTAGCATTATTATTGTAAACATTTCTTTCTTGACAAATTAAAAATCTTTTAGTTATTCCTTTGGTCGTAGTTTAGATTTCTTTGGGACAAGCCCATCACCCTATTCCCAGCCACTGTTACTACTGAAGGTAGAATCAACATTAGCTACCGTTAGAAAAGCGTATAGGGAATGAAGCTTGACGAGTCCCGGAGACACGATTCAACTTTCTTGGGCCCCCAACGAAATTAATCAGAAAATAACAAAGAAGTCAGAATTTTTTTTTACTCCTCTCCTATAGTGAAGGTTCTTGTATGTATAGTAATTTTGTTTAGTGCATTGTCAGTTTGAACCATCGTGTCATATTATTATGCTATATTTATTCCTTAACTGCCTCTGTAGCCTAGTGGCCCTAAGCGCGACTGCTACGCTAGAGGTCTTGGGTTCGATTCCCAGATCGAGCAAAGTGTTATTGGGTTTTTATGAAATTCTCAGTAGCAGTTCGGAGTTAGGATTTGTGCCTGGGTAATGGCAATAGGCTCGCCCCCTATTACATGGGACCTAACCATAGCGGCGAACTGTGGGTGTTCATTGTTACACCTCTGCCAAACCCTTCGGGGAATACAGGCGTGATGGTATGTTATTTATTCCTTAATCTGTATCGGTAGTACCATTAAATTAGCATTCGTGTAGGTACGTGTCAAGTCCGACACTTCGCCCGGTGGCGATGACTCACCAACACTTGGGACTTAAACTTACTTCCAGCTATCATGCTTTGCTTGGGGACATAAGAGTATAAATATTATTATACTGTTAAACGTTTCGTCTACAGTGGACGGGACATCGTGACAAAAACTGTTACCATGAATTCCGTACATAATTCTAAACTTCCCAGAGATGATATTGTCATCGGTTATTAAAAAATATCTGCTGTTGCCATACTTCCATACAAAAATGCAACACCTAAGTAATCGGCCAAAATGTATGGAGCAACTGGTTCTTTTTTTTAATAACCAATGAAAATGTCGATTCGCTAATCAAAGATTTCGTTATTTTGTCACCTAGGAGGTAGGTAGAGATACTTTAATTTGTGGAATGACTGGTCCTGATGTAACTCTAAAGACCTGAAGTCCTACATGCTTGGTATCTTGGTTAATATTTACATAATTTTCAAATGTTTTCGCCCCACGCTGTAATATATGATACATGTTCGCCTTTTCAGGCGATTGTAATTATAATTCTGTGCCTTATGTCATGTCTATGCTTACACTTGCATGTTTTAGAATATTTTATAGCCTTGTTCCAAGATTAATGCGTAGGTGGTAGTGGTCGATAGAAGTTATATCGTGTTCAACATGAAAAAGGTTTTAATACATTTTACCATAAAGTTTTTTTTTTAATTCTTAATTTAAAAGTGGTTTAAGATTCAAACTCTGCTGCCGCCGAGTCATAAAATTTGAAACCAAGGAGTAATTAATAGATCATTATCCCAAAAATCGAGTCGCGTAGCAAAGTAATACGGAATGCAAGGTCTTGCCTATCATACCATCTGATACTGGTAGTGGAAAGTATTTCTCATGACTTTGAACTTACTTTGAAATAATAATAATTTTAATACCAGCCTATTATTGTCCCACTTCAGGGCAAAAGCCTCTTTTCACACGGAGAAGGCGCGAGGATTGTTCACCACGCTTGTCAAGGCGGATTGCCGATTTCAGACTTACATAAATAATATTAGTCTAGGTTTCTTTACGATGTTTTTCCTTCACCGATGTTAGTGATGTCCAAGATAACCTTAGAACGTACTTACATATGAATAGAAATCTTGAAAAAACACCTTAATATTTTTATTCTTATAGGTAAATGTAGAAAAATAAACATTGCATACATGCCAAACATCTTAGACAGAAAACTAGAAACACTTTAAAAGTTAAAATTAACACAATTTTTACTGCGTTTTTAATTAACGACAGCTTCATTCCCCAACCCTCCAAACGCAAGTCATCGACACGAACAGTTATTGGTCGATTATATCCCAAAAACAAATGGTGCGGCTTCCCGGCGCGGGCGCAGAAGCGGGGTCATTGCGCGATCGACTACACTGAATGACCAACGGCCCTATTACGTGTCGTATGTTTTGATGTTTTTAAACTAGTTGATGTTAATAGTAATAATTTTTGAGATGTTAATTGGTTTATAATGTGTGTGAAAGAGACAAAAAAATTTATTGAGTTTTTTTGTTCAAGTTACATACATTTTATTACTATTTTAAATGCGAAGGTTTTAATTGATGGATGTTTTTTGTTACTTATTCACGCCAGAACGGCTAAACGGATCTGGATACAACTTGGCACAGTGATAGTTTATATTTTGGATTACCACATATGCTTTTCATACCTGAAATTGAACGGTTCCTGTGGGATAATATATCTGTTTTGACGCGAACAAAGTGACGGGAAAACAGCTAGTTTCGTATATTTATCGAATGGGTATCGTAAGCTAAAAAATATTTTGTATATTAATACAGTGTCCTAAAAAAATTACTTCACGTATAGTCGTAAGTTCTTCATTCAACATTGTAATAATCTTAGACTCAATGACCATTTATACTAATACTTTATATCTTACTTTTTGACTGCCTCGTTAGCCTAGTGGTCCTAAGCGCGACTGCTACGCTAGAGGTCCTGGGTTCGATTCCTAGGTCGAGCAAAGTGTTATTGGGTTTTTACATGAAATTCTCAGTAGCAGCTGGGTGTTAGGATTCATGCCCGGTTAATGGCAATAGGCTCACCCCCTATTACATGGGACCTAAACATATCGGTGAACTGTGGGTGTACATTGGTGCACCTCTGCCTAACCCTTCGGGGAATACAGGCGTGATGTATGTTACTATAAATCTTAGTGATCAATGGCCCTTGCTTGTCTTCGGCTATTCACTTAATGAAGAAGATAATTATTTATCAATGGTCGGTTATAATGATTTTGATTTAAATGATTGCACATAATATGCTCTTCACATGTTATCGTTATCATACGTACACATCAATGGATTGATAACAAAAGTGATTCATAATAATAAGATTAAGTACTAGCTTTAGCTCGCGACCTCGTCCGCCTGAATTTTCTAACGGATCTCAATTTTTTTGAAAATAAAATACACCTTATGTTACTTGCTGATACAATAGCTTTCCATAAGTCCGGTTAAATAGTTTTTGAGTTTGTCTATTACAAACAAAAATATATTTTTTTTTCTTTTATTAAAATTAGTTTCTTCTGTAGTACAGGATTCCTTTGAATCACACGATGTCATTGTTGAATCATTCGGTAAGTAATGACTGTTCGTGATTTCTAGTATCTTAAAATCTATAAAGGCAGGTAGACTATATTGAGGATTTTCCCTGAAAATGAGATTATTTCATGCGAAACTGACGTAGTTACCTAGATAACATTCCGGGTAATTTTAATCATTCGCTTTTGTAAATTGAAAATGTTGATAAAGTGACGTACCAATGTAATTAATCATAACGTCTAGTAATCGGATCAGCACTTCCAGAGATTACTTCTTACAAACAAACTTTTTACTTCTTTATAGTATTAAGGAGATGACTGTGACATAGTCAGTCCACGTGTTGCAAACTCGTACTGACTCAGTCATTGATAACCCCTTTGTTTACAAAATAAGGAAAATGTATTCGGAAATATACGTAAGTTATAAATAAATGGTCGGTCATTCATATAAAATGCTAAAGTTTATTCTCATCTCTTACATTCTGCCGTGTCGACGGCGCGTTCGTGTTCCACGCGCGCCTCAAAGAGATGTCAGCAAAAGGAAGGGGCCACTGAGGGCCGATGCCTGCCGGGGCTGCGGGTTGTTCGCAAGAGATACCGCGCCCCCGGAACGCAAAGGGCACAAGAAGGAACATGGGTGGGTTTTAGTCAGTAAAAGTCTGACACTCCCTCCCGCCCCGCCCAGGGCGGGAGAAGTTATTTGATGATTTCCCACCCACCAAAAAAAAAAAAAAAATCTCTTACATTCTACATCATGTTCATTGAGATAGAAAGAGTTGCAATTGCCATCGCAATTCGTAATAGGTCGCTTGAAGGAAACAGCGGGACCATTCATCCAGCAATGTTTTTATTTGAACGCTGCCACACACAACATATTAAATAAAATTACCCATATATCGCCCCTGAAATTGGACACCTCAATTGTGTAGCCTAAGATTAATGTTTCGATATAACTTTGGTATTGAGTTTTATTGCAACAAATGGTATGGGTATTGTTTTAAATGTGCCACAGGCCTAATTAGTATATATAGGTTTTTGAATAATGTGCACTAAAAGATCGGGTGCAGTATCGAATTGCAGGAGAACAATAGTTTGTTCAATGGCAAAAACATAGAAATTTAAACAATAGCATTTAACTGTAGTAACTTAATAATTTTCGATTACATTTGAAACATTTATTGCTACTGGTAAAGATAAGCTACTTGCACGTAATGAATATGGAAACAATACCATATCAACACTTGAAGATGCTACTACACAGTGCGAGTTGTTTTTTTAAACGCACAAAGCGGAAGCTGCCTACTTTAAAAAAAAAGGTAATTCATATTCAAGTAGCATTAAATCGAGGCCATTTTTAAAGTACTCCAAACTTGCTTGACAATTCAAAACCATGTTATCAAACATCTTATTATAATTCAACCTTTCTTCACTATTACGACATAGAGAATATTTAAGATGTGCTTGTCTACGTAACTGTGATGCTGTGTGGCCGTATTTTTATTTGATGAGCAACTGTTTGTCCAACTGTACTTTTGTGAATATTGAAGTTTTGTCAATAGAGTTGTGGACGTCGTAAGTCAAAGTTGTTTATGAAGCGTTCTATACCGTAGCAGTAGGTAAAAATGTTAATTGATGTTGTGTATTATTTACCAATGAGTTTTTTTAAGTATTTTGTTGTAGACAGAACCATTTTTTCGTAACCATACAAAATTTCCGGTTACAAAATCTTGAAAATCATTTCCCTGTGATCTCGTAAAGAAAAGTAAATTATGGCGTTCCACAAGGTAGTGTTTTTGGGCCACTTTTGTGTTTTGTTTATACTTACTTTATTTTCAAAGCTGTCGCTCCTCCAATACGCCTGGAAGTATGCTTATTGCAGTTACGGTTTTATTTTCAGACTAGGTGAGTACCGTATTTTTTACTGCAAGATTCAGGAGATAATTAATCTTAAATTATGTTTGAATAAATGCTAGACTATCAGCATTTATTCTACCTTCTGTAAGCCACCGAGGTCGTGTTTGGTATTTAAATAAAATAAGACAACTGGCAACAGTAATTTATTCCTTTGTTTAAAACACTTATTTAACTATAGAGGTTGTCTCTAATTTCAATGTTATAATTTTTGGAAAGCCTCGCCCCTATCACGTAGCAATTAATGACGTCATTTGTGATCGGTGGGTGTAGGAAAGTACACCTAGAGTCAACTCTTAAAGGTCATAGGCGTACAGTAGGTATGTTTTAAGAAATTAATAAAACATTAAAAATAATTACTTGTTTTGATATAGATAAGTATATTTGTGACAGTTCTAAGAATTATTGTAAGGAAAAATGAGTTTGAGGCAATCGTGGGTGTAAAGATTATTAAAATTCAACATCCTTATTCATTATAATCCAGTTCTGCTTACTGCTCCTATATATATAGCTAACTTGATACGGACTATGTAAAGACATTTAGAAACTCCTACTAGTTATTTAGTTACCAAGCCGACATAATTACAAAATATGGTACTTCAAGAGTAATTGGTTCTATGTTAATTAATGGACATAAGCCTTTTCTGAAAAGCAAACCATGGTTGACTGCTTTGTCTTCCTTATAAGAAATGTTCGCTGAATAAATCCCTATAGAACGTTATACGGATAAGAAAACTACCTTCAATAGAACTGTGTCGAATCTATAGAACTTCTTGACACAGTTGGATAACAATACGTATTCAATCAAGTGTTGCAAATACTAGTAAGAGCGTAACAACTCAAGCGACATCCAAGCCATAGTCGCTTATGCCTTTTCAGCTGTGACTTCGCATATCTCTGAATTTATTCAACAATCGCTCATTGCGGCGATCTAAAGACATCCTTGGAACCGGTTTGCCGTTTCAATAGGTGGCTTGACCATACATCTGTTCGGTAATACAGTCATTTAAAGCTGGCATTGATGTCAATGAACTTCGTTTGGCAACAATTTTTGAATTACTCCAAACCTATGAGATTGGGTGCTTCTATCTTATGTTCTTCAAGATAAAGTTCAAGTGACGGAACTCCGTTTAAGAGTAGGCTTACACTTTACGGTTGTCGGTGCGATTACATCTTTCTTGTCGACGAAACAGAAGCCTTTGAGTCGTAAAGTAGACGTGCGTTTGTCTGTCGTATTCTATTCACGATCCGATTTCATCAGAATTGAAACCGTGCATGAACGGTATATCACATAAATTGTGTGTTAAAAATATTGTTTTTAACAGCCTGAAGTCGATATGACAACACAAACAGCAGGTCTTCCACTTTCGGCGGCATTCTGAGAACTTAGGTTATATTATAAAGCTAAAGTGTTTATTTGTTTGACCATGCTTATCTCAGGAACTACTGATCTTATTTCAATAAATCTTTTTGCATCATATAGCCAGTGTATCAAGGAAAGGTATGGACTATATAACATCACGCTACGACCCACGAGAGCGAAGCAGTAACCAAAGATGTAGTAGTTAGTACTATGTAATTGTCGGACGACTAAAAGACGCAAGTGTATGCTCAGCGTATGTCGTGATGTCATTGCTCTGACCCAGATTACCTGTTTGAAGTGGCGTTAATGTGCGGCCTTATCAGTGAGTAGATCGGGGTAGTTCTAATTGTTTGACTTGTCTAGTGTAGCTTTTGTACTACGTGATATAGAAGGTAAAGCTTAGAAGACGAGCTGTGGGCTTTTCAATGTCAAATAAATATGATAAAACTACCTATGGTGTGTAGATCCCTACTGCAGCTAACAAAAGAGCTAATACTTTGAAACGGCTAAACTGATTTTGATAAATTCGGTTGGAAATCTGCTTTCAAAAAAAAAAAAACAGCATTCAAATTAGTTCACCCGTTTAAGACCTATGGTGCTACAGGCAGATACACAGACACGACAAACTTATGACACACCTCTTTTTGAGCTGCGAGTTAAAAATACACATCGTCCCGTTAACGCACATTGCCTGTAAAACTAAGTAATTTTTAGCAAAAATGATTGCTGGGAAACAACTTTTATTTGGTGTGAAATATTACTGCTTATGGTATCTGCAATGTAACACACGCAAATTATTGCGCTTATGAGGGCATACAACAGTACAGGGGTCGTGGGAGTATTTGAAATAAGAATATTTAAAACTAGTTTTGGTAAGAAAACGTAGTAAAAAGTTGTAACTTTGACCTTCAATATCTTAAGAACTAGCGGAATCCCAGGCATACTAACCGGCACGAGTCGTTAGCACAAACTTCAAGTACATTTTTGGGTCTCTTTGGCGGAATGAGGGAGGCGGGGGGCGCCGTCGCTGCACGCGATTGCTGACCGGCGGACCCAATAGGTAGAATATCTGATTTTCGAAAACGACGATTTTCTACAAGTTTAACCAGACGACGATGAATATTAATATAACCTTACTACCCACACTAGTTCATTTCATATCGATACCACTGATATGTGACGCCTTCATGAATTCAACTTAGAAACGTATATCTAACGGCAAAGTTTCCATGTCCACTAAGTAGGTACATAGGTAATGTACTCATTACTGAATGCAAGATCAGATTATAATAATGATCATAATACCAGTTGGTTACTGTCCCACTGCAGGGTAAAAGGCTCCTTTTCCTACAGAGAAGACACGAGCATTGATCACCTCACTTGCTGAAGGCGGATTGGCGATTTCAGACTTATATAAATAGCTTAGGACCACTAGGCTACCGAGACAGTGAACTTGACAAGTACAAATGAAATGGAAAAAGTGACATTGGTACTTGCCTGTGCTCAGTTACAAACTCACAACTTCGTCCATAGGAGGTGGCTTGACTACTGTGCCATCACGAGAGCTTTTTAACGTTCATAATGCAATAAACAAAATTATAAAAAGTAGGGCGATTACATATTCATATAATCGGATTGTTGTAACATGATGAAATGCGTATTCAATCTATTTCATATTTATTTTTGTACGGTTTTATAATATTTTTTTTTAATTTGTAAGTCCATTTTTTTTCTCGACTTAAGTCGAAATCACAAGACTTAGCTTTATGATTATCAGTCAATCTATGGTTAAAGATGAGAGCAACAGACCTTTCATAATGGTAAAACCTAGTAACATTCGCCCGATATGATAATTGAACCCCACATTTCACGTTCAGCAATCGAACTAGGAACCACGGGACCGACTGCAAGGCAGACTAATTTACACTAATGAATGGAACGCTTAATATGCTAATTTACCGTTCGAAACTCTAATTAGCATAGTAGTAATTAAAAACTAAATTATATAGTAAATAAAAATATCTGGCGATCAATACTATAAAATTTTATCTTTGGGAATACTTTATATCTGTCTATTTGCATAAAGCAGAACCTGACTGACGTATCAGCGAATAGCCAAAACTACTGGAACTAGAAACGTGAAATTTTGCATCGCACACGCCTCCTTTTTATAAAGTAGGCGAGTTAAGAAACTATTTTTGAAAATTGTGACAACATCGTGTGAAAACCTGGACTTCATATCAGTCGCAGGACGTCCTCTGCTGGGCATAGGCCTCCCACATAAATTACCAAAAAGACCGGTTGGAAGTGGCCTGCATCCAGCGTCTTCCTGCGGTCTTAATCAGTCGTCCATCCACATAGGACTTATAATAAATATAAGTCTGAAATCGCGAATCTGCCTTCAGCAAGCGTGGTTATCAATGCTCGTGCTTTATGAGAAGAGGCCTATGCCCTGCTGTAGGAGAGTAATAGGCTGGTATTATTACTATCAAAAAGGTGCACAGGGGGAATTCAATTATATTCAAAAAATCATATTTCTTGGGTTTATCAAGTCTTTTAAAGTCAAAGATCTCAAGGGAGGCTTAAGGGTTGTTAGGATAATATATGAAAGCGCGAGCAAAGTACTAGTTTCCTTTAAAAGTACACTTTAAAATGTATTACTTCGACTTTCACTTAAGGTACTAAAATTATAATAGAAATGATCTCAAAATATTTTGATCCTATCTTTCAATAGTGTGTTTGATTCCGTTTCTTGTTAGAGTTAACTATAGAAGTTCTTTTAATCTAATTCAGGTGATGATTAGATAAGTAAAAGTGTAATTAATTTGTTTATTTAATTCATTGGAGATCGAGGGCTTCAGGAAACACGTGTAGTGTTTACAAAATGTTTTGAACTATCAGGTGTGGGGTTGGGTGCGAATGGATTGGTTATTTTTAGGTCCTTCTCTTATTGCCTTAAAAGACAATTTAGGACGAAAAAAAGGGCATTAGCAGGTTAATATACCTAGAGTGTTTACTTGTTTAGAAGTGATCGCGAATATATATTGATACGGAGTCCTGATTACTTAAGTACCAATCAGATGCTCAAATACCTTCATCATGTTCGTTGGTTAAAAAGTACTTTTCTTACGACTATTAGACTCGATCCACACCGCCGTGGGTTGGAACGGAAGCTTGGGAAGCTCTAAGTGTGTAGGTATTTTAATAATTTTGTACTTGTGTACAAAATTAATTTGTATTTCTCTCTATCTCTTCGCCACGTTTGGTTGACTGGTAGAGAATGCCTAAGGCATTAAGTCCGCCTTTGTACATTTTGTTGCATAATTAAAGATTAAATAAATAAACAAGGCGCGTTGCGTGCGAATTTGTAGGATTCGGTTCTCTGTAATCTGATCAATTTGCATTTGTACCTTAACGAACATAAAGTTCATTATGCACATAAAGTGTAATATGTGCACAAAATTCTATTCCGACGAATTCCACGGCAATATGAAATTGACCTTAAATCCCTTCATCGCCAGGTCTTCTATTATAAAAGACAAAAACACGAGCCAAGTTCGGTCCAAAAGTTACATTATAAACACACCGATACTCACGTGTGGTTTGTTTCGCCCATAATCTAAGATTACGGTTTCATTATGCAACAGACAGGTCATCGGCCCAATTTGTAGCGACAGCCGAGACCGCCAGTGACTCACTGCGGTTTTATGGCCCTACGGAGTATGTAGGATGTTTAGATAGTTCGTGTATTGTGTGAATGGGGTACTGTGTTTAGATTTTATCGTTACTTAATCTATTGTCTACCTAGCTAGGTGAGATATTTTTTGTTGGACTTGGCGCTACGTTTTTACACTCATTGTTATTGTTAGATTGCGTCCTATTTTTAAGAGAATCACAGACTCAAATAGTCAAAGTCCAATCATGTATTTCAATTAGACCATTATAAGGCACTGTTGAAATTCATAAACAGGATAAAATAACTTAATCTGGTAATTGTCCCTTAAAAAAATGTTTCTTAAAGATAAAATGGACAAAAAAAAAAAAGATGGACAGACATTTCATAGTTACTACCTACTTTTATAATATAAATGTTTTACAATATTCTGTATGAAGGATCAAACAAAAATAAAGGCTGCGCGCATAAAGAATTGAAACATCGCAGAAAACCGCAGACAAAGTCACGGGCATGAGCTAGTATAAAATAAGCTCGCGCTAACGCAAATATTTCCAATGCCTGTGATTTTCAAGGATACTTGCATTATGCATAAGACACAGGTCAAATTCCTTCGCGGGATCAGTAGATAATACAAAATAATTAATCAGCCTTAGACCGGTCCGGTGATGTTCCAAGCCTTACATCTCCAAGAGTAGAAAAGGGAAAAGTACGTTTTAATTTATGGATGAGGATGTTTGTAGTTAAGTAGTAGGTATATCCTTAATGTTGGACAGATGCCTTCAAAAAATTTTTTTTTATATAACAAGGCGAACTGTTTGTTTTTTTTTTGGTTTAAATGCGGTATAATTTGTAAATTACTGGTCTGATTTCTGGTCTGAATTAGTTGTGAATTACTGCTATAGGTTATATTTTGCTATGAATGTTGGCATCCGTAATTCACGCGGACAAAGCCACGAGTTAAAGCTAGTTGTATAAATAATGTAAAACAGTCTGATGATTGAGTGCGTTTTATGTACTTAATCATCACCTCCAAAAATTTGTAAATTAGGTAAGTGGTCGCCACGAGTCGTGAGCACAAACGTCAAGTTAATATTTGGGTTTTTGGTTTACTTTCTGGGATTGTTGGGGCGCCGACGCTGCACGATATTAGTTCATCATCGAACCAATCGTGCGCAGCGTCGGCGCCCTAAAAAACCCAGAAAGGAACCCAAAATCCCAAATATTAACTTGACGTTTGTGCTCACGACTCGTGGTGGCTACTATACTTACATCGTAATGATGACCTTGACAATGCACTTCCACACAAATGGATCTCTTTTTTTTATCCTTAATGTATAAATAATAGCTAAACTATATCGCACTGCTAGTTATTGCCCACCTCAAAAGATATCTATAGCCAATAATTCTGATAGACCAAGCAGTCCTGCCTTATTATTAAATTTTGTTTGGACAACCGTCTAATATTTGTCGTAGGAAACCCGTAGACAAACTATAATTTATTTAATGGTCAAATCTTGGCAGTCCTCCACGTAATACCGGTAGCTCACGCCAGCTGTGGCAGTTGGTGCTAAATATCACTGAGCCTGTATAATTGAGGATTACCTGTGTACCTGTCGTGAATGTAAAATACTCTTGAATAGGTTTTAGCAAGTATATGCTAAATAATGCTTGCCATTGCTAGATAAATCCTTCAAGGATATAATGAATGCGAAAGTTAGGTAAGGTGGTAAGGTAGTAGAAACTAAAAAAAAACTAAGCAGTCATTTGATGATTTCCCATCCTTAAAAAAGAATGGTGAACTCCTTCACTCATAGGAGACCACAGCATACACAATAATGTTAAAAACTAGCCAACAAAGCAATATGAACCTGATGTCTGGTATCTTTAATTTGTATTTCTAATGGCGACGACACAGGAAATCCGCGTGTAAGGATAAGACTGCAGATGAGGTATAAATCATAATTTGTTCGTTTCCATTTCTAGGTATACCTAGATTATCTACGCCACATTTTAACCAGAAATCTTGACGTATTCTAAACACGTCTTCGTACAATTAATACATCAGCTAATGCCACACTTTACGTAGCGATGTCACTTACATAATGGGATTGACATTGGAAGGCTTCAATTGTGAATAATTCATTCATTCTATTGTCATTCAATGTGCGTTCGTTCTCAGCACAAAATTTTTGCTTACGATCTTTACTGCATGTTTTTCCCTCTAACATGTTGTGGAAATCAATTGATTGTTACTTAGAAAAGTTTTGGGAGTGCCTATTGTTATTTGCGCTGACTCATTTGCCTTGAGATTGAAGGTTAATAGGCCTGCGGTCATGCACGAAGAAATGTCACAGTCGTTACTTCTAGTAGTGTTAGATAGTGTACATTAGTGTTACATTCGGAGTCGTTTAGTTTTAGTTGCAGTCGTTTCAGTTGCAGAGGTTTGAAAAAAGTGTAGCGGGCTTGTCCCAGAAAATTAGTTACTGGTAGACGGTAGTCAGGAGCCATAAACTTTTATACAGATTTGGCTGTCGTATCTACCAGCGCATGCACTGATCTATCCCAAAATGTAAATTAACATATCTAATGAAATTACTATAACGCAGTTACTGACAGAGTAGTAGAAAATACCAAGCACCCCTAATCCCCTATATCTGTTTAAGCCTGGCTAGCTGCCCACCTGTCACTACAAACCGCAATTGGATCAAGTTTTGATCCTCAGTCTTCACGCCTATGGTTTCAAGTAGCGGCTTTGCACTTATATCTTCGCTAATCTGTCGGGAATCATCGGAGTCTCATAAGTATATAATAAGCAGCCAACCGTAACATGCACTGGGTACTTGTCATCATTCAATCAAGATGTCTTTAAATTCCAACACGTTACTGATTCTTGGACTTTGGTCCTGATGACGCATTTATGGCAATATAGTTCGATACCACTTTGGGGTTATTCCAGAACGAATTACTATCGAATGCCTTAATGTATACCGTCACTTCTCGCTACATCAGACTATTCATAATTTTTGGTGTATTATTTTGGGGATCCCTGAGACCCAATATCGTAAGATAGAAGTACCAACAGTTTTATTTACTAATCTCCCAAATCTTCATTCTCTTGATACATATTCACCTCTCTACAGTTATGAAAGTACCAAAGAAAAGAAAACCCAAGTAGTAGAAAAGGAAACCAATGCAGCTTGTATTTTTCATATTAACAATCATTCTGTGACCAACCTGAATCTCTTGATGATCTGGCATTTTAAGAAGGGATAAATGGGGTCTTGCTTCCAGTAGTAGTACTATAGATGTAAGATCATCAAACACGAAGTCTTAAGAAATTGACCTCTCTTGACTATTTTGACTTTAAATCAAAAATATTGCCCTGAAGCTGCTTCTTAAAAAGGTTTTTTACTAGTATTTCCGCAGTTGAGAGAATGAAGTAACTAATTATAATACAACTGTTCACGACGCAGCAAGGTTGCCACGCGCCACTGACTTTGTCGCGATTGAGTACTCCTGATGGCCAATAACGTACAGCAATAAAAAAATGTTTCCATTAGTTTTTCTAGTTATAAATCAATTATTCCGAATTTTATTAATATCTGGATTAATAAAAAATGGCTTGAAAGAGTCAAAATCGAATCAGATTGTAAATAGATATTTATAAAATAGCTCAAATGTTTAGATGTACCTATGTAAATGATTGTTACTCATTCTAGATGGATGGCCGCCATCATAAGGATGTTAAAAATACTTGAGACTAACGACTGCATTGCGTTTAAGAAATAGGGGAAGACTTTGCCCAGAAGTGGGTCGGTAAAAGCTAGCAAACAAAAAGTCGAAGATTCTTGTCATTCTTAGAATTCATATCTATTATCATCCATACGTTAGCAGACTCATTGACCGAATTGAAATAAGCGGTCGTAAATCAAATCTTCATGCTAGATTATTTATTACTTCTTTTTCAACAATTTTATTGTTATGGTGAACGAACTGTATCGGTTTGTACTCGTGACTTTATTACGCTGCCCTCCATTATAAGCACGTAATTCTCTAATAATTTCGTTTTTATCATGTGTTTCGCAATTAGTTTTAATCGTCAGTCTTGAATTTGTTTACTGTCTGATACGGTTGCTTGATTTGATTACATTTTTTCCTTTTTGTGATAAATTTTGAAATATTTTTTTATACTTATGTTCGCTGCGTATTCACTTTAAAAAGGTTTTGGTCACACTCGTCATCTTCTACAGTCTGACGGGTATAAATGCAATGTCCTTGATTTCATACCAAATTTTTTAACTCACCTATGTGAACCAGTACAGCATACGCTCTTTAAATCTAAACCTCGTACTTTAGAATGTTGTTTTCTATTTAGTGGCAAAGTTGGATGGCCCTAAACTCGATACTGAATTATTTTTAATCTTTACCTTCTTATTTACTTACGTGTCTTGCGTGCCCTGATCTCTGCACGCAAGAATTGATAGATACTACCGATGGTGCCAAACTCGTGGCAAGTTCTGGGCCAACTCAATGTAGATTGTCATCAAAACGCTTATAAAAACCTCACCTATTATTGATTGGATGCTGTTGCTTCTATTCCTATTAATAATGGGATTTACACCTCTGCCTAACCCTTCGGGGAATATAGGCGTGATGGTATGTTATGTTTTTTATGTTATGTTAATGGGATTTATGTCATAATACTATTTGAACTGAATAAAGTTCGATATAAAAAAAAAGCTAAACCAGCTAGTCTACAGTTCTTACTTCACGTATCCAACCTAGCCCGGCCAAATCTTGTTGACAAAATCTCCGTCCTTTGTCTCGTAGATGAAACATCCCGTCGTCAAATCTACCCGACCAGCTGGCAAGCCTAGTCCACTCACTTGTTTATAGTAGCGGCTGTAACTCGATAATGGCAGCCATAAAACAGTGTTTGTTATTTTTAACCAGATCAATAACAAAACCGAGTCCTTTTAGCATTGTGTGAGTTTACTAGAAGTGTTTTAAAATAAGATGACCGTGTTATTCTTGGCTTATGTTTAAAAAATATGCTGTTTTGTCTTTGGCTTTTCTTAGCTTGGCTGATGCCAAATAAATGTATTGTCATAGGGACAGAAAGAGTTTACGAAATTTCATCTTAAACGTTTGCATTATATTAAGTAAATAATACAACGTCTATTAAAATTTAAGATATCATTCTACACACAAAAAAATCTAAATTGGTCTTCAAAATTGACACCTGTTCAAATCACTATAAAAATTATGTAAACCCCTATTTATGTCATTAGGTTGCCTCAAGAGCTGTTATTTTGATATGGTCATGACGTTTCCATCAATCTATGTCTACGACCACCCCATTTGTGGTACCTGCTGTTTTTTGTCCATCCATACAAATGTTTGGACAAGCAACAATCCGTGAAACAATAGTTAATTCCGTACCAATGGGGTTAGTTTCTACCAATTTAAATTCCTGTCTGACAACACTTAGTCAATTTTAAATTTTTTTTATAACATTTTGAGAACGTTAATTGCCTGCTCAGATTTATTGCTTGAACACATTCTCTGTGATTTACGATGTGTTGCCTGATGAAAATATTTTTTCTACCATAAAATAGAGCGTGTTATTTTAATCGGTTTTTATCGCTCGGTATAGTATTTTAACGGTTCCTTATGTTTCTTCCACTATTAGTACAAGGACAATTAAAACATTAATGGTAGAACAATATTGTTGGTAACATTCATTTCTTTTTGCCTTTGTTTTTTAACACTAACATAAACAATGGTAGTCCATCAAAATAAAACCTTCAACGTCATTCCAATAAAATTCCATGTTGTTTTTCTATTTTTGAAACTTTGTTTTCTTTCATTCGTTTTTTGACAATGCTATTCAGACAGATAATAAGACACAGAGGTTCAGACAGTAAAAAAATCCCTCAGTAAATTTAAATGGAGTTAGCTTGACGTAAGATATCAATACATCCTTACATCGGTGCCATGACAGCTCACCTCCAAGTCACTTCACCTAAATTCACCCAACGAGATTTATCATAGAATACACCGTCTGTTTCAGTACTTCATACATAACTTCGACCCACAAATAGCAGGACCTGCCTACATTACTCATGGCTCTCACGTTTTTCTTCTCGCTAAATAGCTATAATGGAACTAATCGCTGTTATGGCATACCAATAACGCATTGAGTCTATATTGGTTTGTGTCGGAATACGGCTGCACCATTAGCGGTTAGTCCCTCGCCCACGGTCAGAAATCCTTTTCCCATAGTGAACTAAGAACAACTAGAGCAGGAGGGTTAACCCCTTAAAGCCATATTGCCAAAAACTTTTTTGATATCTTCAAACTTGTTTTGGATTATTGCGTTTTTTTTTTGCCCCTTACTGTTCCACTTCTGGCTAAGAGTTTTATTTCACCACCTCGAGCCAATATTTTTTGTGCACGTACTTATAACGGATGTAAAAATACACGTAAGGAAGCCGAAAGTTCATAGTATATGAAGTCGTTAGTATTCCTGACAATGCCATTTAATTTTAAAAACAACTGGATTTAATGGTCTTAATGTAACTTAAACCGGCGGATAAATAAGATTAAGATAATATAATGCAGACAAATTGTTAAGATTGTGTAAATTTGAGCTTATATTTCTTAGCTCGCTTACATCATTTTAAGTAATTTTAACTATACCATAATGTTTAATTTGAAATTATGAAATTCTAATGATGTAACTCCTTATCATCTTATGAGTTAAAGTTTCATCATACCTTCTTCAATGATTATTTAGCTTACTGTTTTTGATTTCATCACCATTTTAAAGCAATACTGGGCTTAGTATACGTCTGATTTCTTTTATTCTGACGAAATGGTCGTAATATTGCACGTTGATTATTATAAAGGGTATGACTTGCCCGTCGGATTCGTGGTCACAAACGCAACTTCTGAGCGGTTTCCCATGTTCGATTCTCTAGGTAAGTAAACTGTTATTGGGTTTTTCTGATAAGAATTTCTTAGAAGCAACCCAGAGTTTGGCGCCTGGTCTAGCCTCATGCGTGGCGAATTGCCGTCCCATCAATTATGAGAGTGAAAAAAGAGGGAATGCAATTATGTTTGTGCACACTCTTGCGCACTATAATATCCCCTGCGTACTTGGCTAGTCTCCATTGAATTTGGCCGCCGTGACCGAAATTCGGTCAGGAGATTAGTATAAAGGGAATAAATTAACATCTTGTTATTGTTACCACAAATTCTTAGTCGCCACATAAATCTATTCTCTGTTACACATTCCTGTCTTTACGCAGTAACAGCCCTAATAAGATTTCGCCTTGTTTGACTTGTGGTATAAATAAACTCATTAATCAATAGTCTCGTTGTCCGCGACATTAATCTGAGTTAATCTGGAGTCTATATGTAAACTTAATCCACTCCTCGACAGCTAGCGATACGTTAAATCCATACTTATATGATTTATGGCGCCTAGCTACTTATTGTTCGTACTGCAGCTTCTCTTGCATGCTTTTTTACATTGATTTTATCATCTTCTCTTTTGTTGGCATTTGATGGAAAGCGCTAGACAAGTCCATGAAGTGTGGCGACTTTAATGTTTATACTTTTGAATGTGAGACAAATTATTTGGAAAGTAATTCTTTCAAACTAGCAGTAAATCTGTTAGTCTTGCTTTTAGCTTTAAATTGAGCCCTAAATTATATCGGAATAACAGGAATGATGAAAGGCGCAGACAGACATCGCAGTTTTGATGCAAGATAGATAATGAGTGAGACGATTTATAAAGTGTTGCCACCATCGCAGCTTTTGTCGCACACGAAGTGATCAACAGTTGTGAATACTCCAGCGATGACAACTAACACAAGATTAAGAAAATGATCAATAAAGGACTAGGATTTATGAATTACTAACTTCTGCCCGTGAATTCGTCTGATACGTAGATCTCTGAATTAAGCCAAATCCTAAATTAACCCGGGGGAACTCAAAAACGGGATAAAAATTCTATGTGTGTTCAGCTTAATCTTAACTATATGTATGCCACATCTAATTCCGTTTAGGCGTTTCAGTGTGAAAGACAAATAAACATGTATCCATCCATACATCTTCAAAAATCGGGTTTATAGTATAACTTTGCAAACAAATCCGAGGTTAGAGAAATATGGAATTCAACGTTTATACGGAAGATTATGTTTGCTGTTTGTGCACATGACAATAATTCTTTTTAGTATGTAGTTCTATAAAATCTTGGAAACCGCTGTCGTAAGCGATAGAGTAAATGTGACATGTCTTTGTTGACACTTCGCCTTTCAGAATATATAGCCTTCTTAGCCTTTTATTTATTTATTTATTGTATGTTTTGACTAACATTCTTTTATCTATTGTTATATTTGTTATGTCTTTGCTATCAAGGTCTCATAATCACGATATGTTTCAGTTAAATGCGTATGTAGCGTCACATTATAAAGTAAATTATAATATTTGTCTAATATTACTTGGTGCTCTTTACCATGAAATCTGTCGTTCCCATCTTGAGGAGAAATCCCTATGGCTCATGAGAATTCAAAAATTTGTAGGATAAACTAATTTCATTTTCTTTTTGTTACAGTGGGATTTTTGATCTTGGTCTTCTACCTGTGGGGCACTCCATACAAAAGGGGTTTCTTCTGCGATGATGAGTCCCTCAAGCACCCTTACAAAGATTCTACTGTCACCAATGTTATGCTGTACATTGTTGGACTCGGCCTTCCTGTGGTTACGGTAAGTCAAATTGAGCCTTAATCATTTTCCTCTAGTTCTTATTTTGATTCTACTTTTCGTGACATTCATTTTACCACAATCTCTACTAAAATTTATGTGGTTGTTTACACCAAAATTAGTACACTTTCACACCGAACTAGATCTCCAAACTGAGAAATGTTATTTTTTCTATTTGCCATAGTTTGTCAATATACAGCCTTAGTGGGCCATCGATCATTGTTTGCTCATAATTTCTATGTCCATACACTTATCTGTCCAATGTTGGTCCAACTTGTTTGGTATAACACATTTGAGTTCGATTAGAATTCGAATGACAAATATGACCAATGTTTGATTAACTCTTTGCTATTGGTCTGATAAAAAACCTTAAGTTTGGACTCCCATTATGTGACATTTAGGGCCAACTATCGAAAACTTTCAAGTTCAATATTTTTTGTGTGGTTTACACTTCTAAATTGGTGACCGTATTATGGTCTATTGAGTATGCAAGTAGTTAGGATGCTTATATTAATTGTCGGTTATAGATTTTCCCACGGTAACTAAGTATTTGATTAGGCCTGTATTGCCAATCGCAGTAGCTTTTGGAGCAAAGCAAGATATTTATCGTAACTGTCCCTCCCACACAAGATTTTAAAGGGCATCATTCCGTTTAGTTTGTTTCCGAAGTAGTTTTATATCATCTGTAAGACTCTTCTACTAATTACATTTCCTTTTCTTTGAAGGTTGTTTCAGTTTTAACAATCAGTATTTCAACAGTAGCTATTTCTTGCATTGTCTTATTCCATGTCACCGGATCTATTTAAACACGGCCAGTTCTATTCTATCTCATTTATTTACCTAGTTTACAATAAATTCAAATAGTGATTCGAATACTACTTAAATCATTTAAATAACGCCATTACTATACATAAATTTTATAGTTCTGACAAATATGCGATTGTCGTAATTTTGATAAAATTATATTAACCAATGTAGGTACTTAACTTTAACGATATTGCAATGCTTTGTAATATTCTCCTACTGGGTTTAATTCGACATCAATGACTAAGTGTAGTGATTGGTAGCCACACTGGAGACACCATGCAGGCTTATTCGTTACGGTGGTGATGGTGGTAATTAAGAATCAGTAGGAGATTGATATTGCCCTTCCCCGAAGAGACTATATTATGTATTGATTGCACTTGTTCATATGGAGAATAATTCGCGATCCCGATTCTGTTTAGAAACATACAAAAAAATATTACAGTTCACTTACATATTATGAAATATACAAAAAAAGAGAGGTGGAATTTGAAATGTAAATAGTGAGTTCAATGGTGTAATGAGATTATATGGCACTTTTACGTTATTTTTACTCTAAAATCTGTACGTCGAAGAAACTTATAAATTAATGCTTCTAATAATACAAAACTTCTTGTTCAGCCCTAAGCTGACACAACTTGGATGAACGAGTTAAAAAGGCTAAGCATGTACCACATACGTGTAATTGCAGTACCTACTGCAGTTTATGTCACCTGTCTTATCGATCATTTATTAACTATGCAAAGTGCATAATATCAAATGCTAGGCATCAACAGCGGCTGACATACAACCATTCATCGTATCTTTCCATGCCTTATAAAAGCCTTAGTATTTTCCTTAAAACTATTTGTATTAATTTATTCAGCACAAGCTGTTTAATAATTCAGTGCTAGCCTGTCAATCTTACTATCTTATTGCCTCATTAGTTTGTTGTTGTAAGCTTTAGTTAAAGGCCACTCTGCAAGTATAGTCTTAGGCTTGATCACGAGATTAGAAATATTTAAATTTTGTTTAAATGTCAACACAAGCCTTTGTCGTTATTGAATTCCAGGGGGGCAATTCTCGTATTTATCAGTCACCGTTGTCTGTTGCCACTGACACTGGCTTTGACCAACTTGAGGGGCAATCTTCGTATTTTTAAAAACGTTTGCATTACAATCTCACTCTCAATCTGTCGAGGTACCTCTAATTTTCTTACATTTTTGACATTGATTTCCGTCGCGATAAAACTGCTGATTTTTAACGTTTTTAGTTAATGGAATTGGCCAACAACAGATTCTTCGTCTTCAGTTGTTACATAATTGTGTTTTGCATTTCTTTCTGTTACACTCGTGTTTAGGCTACCAGATATGGTCACCGCCATCAAAGATAAATCTCGAACTCTCAGTCTCCAAAATCGTAATTAACTGTGGTTTATTGGAACCAGCTCCCCATTATTTTTGGAATTCAACTTGCGTTCTTTTAAGTCGTTGGTTTTATTTTATGTATCTTGCTTTTTACATCGTTATCATTAATTTTAACGCCTTTCTCACCGTTATCATTAAAATATTCAATACAAACCGTTACATAAACCAATGTTGTGTTATCTTCATCACAATCAGACCCGATCCCTTCTAATCATTCTTGTCCATCGCAGTCGAAGAAGATATGTTTAACAGGACAAGTGAGTTCGATTCCCACGTTGTTATCGATCGCGCCCACTTAAAAAGCTATAAATAACGATCGGACATTGAAAGTCGGCCTTGGTTTGCTAATTATAGATCCGATTTGTCCTTTTATGCGGGATAGATTGCACATTTTCCGTATCTTGTGTATTTTTGGAACTGATCCTACTTTTTTGTCATTCCACGATAAGTGTCAACCCTGAATGTTATTGCTACGTAGGTGGCCTCATTCAGTACAGATTTGGTATTAATTGACAGTTCACTGTTGTGTGTCAAGTGCCTTTTTATTTTAAACGTTATCAAGTAAGAACATACATCTGTACAATGTCGTATTGTGTTTAAGAACCTTGTGTAGAACATTTTGCAAAGATCTTTCCTTTAACTTAAATTGAAACTGTCTTATAAATATGTGGGACTTTAAACCTTGTATCAGTTACCCTTTTAAAGCAATCTTCAAGTCAGAGAAGAAACATATCAACTTATACCACACATGTTAACAGAGACAAAGTATGCGCACAAAAAGATTGATCTCCGTAATTACTGGAACGTATCATTATCGAGAACTAGATCACATCGTGATGCGATCTCATCATTATCTAGTTTTGAAGTTGCCTATTTTGTGACATTAAAATCAACAATCTTTCAACAGTAAATTGCTGTATTGCCAAGTTTTTTATTGAAGCAAACAAGGCATCGAGATCAATCGGCTGGTATACATGTCCGTTAATGTGCTGGTGTTATTTATTTGCCAGACCATCCGGTGTTCGATTAATTTTTTTTATTCGTTTATTACCGACTGTGTTGTTGCCCCCGTCTTTGGTTGTGTTGTCTGAATCATCTTTTTGCTCTAAAATTGTAGTATCTTTCTATGAAAACCTTGAAATTGCTTGGTTTGTTTTCGAGCACTTTGTGTTTAAAGTAATATGCAGTTTATCATAGCTACACTAATTTATAAGCTTTGTTGAAACCTTGTTGAGACGAGTAACTCCATAAAAGTTTATATTAATGTGAACACAAAATTAACCCTTATTGTATTTATAAGTGAAATAATGACTTAATAATTCAAATAACTTTGATACAAAATGCATGAACAAATTCTCAGTAGACAACTCTTGAATAGAGACAAGTTCATTCAAGATTTATAACAGGTTTGATGGATGGTAATGTGTTGAACAATAAAAGAATAAAATCGTTGAGTGAACATTTTCAAGCTTCAATTGCTATTCTAAATTAGTTTAAGAAAGATATGAAGACGTATAGAAAAAATCTGAAGGCGTTTGGCAATTTGCTCAGGTTTTTTGTCGAGGTAGATGGACTCAGTAAAAAGTGGCGGTGAACAGACGTGGTAAAGCAAAATGGAATTGCGGCGAATCGTGTGAGATGATTGCAGCTAAAAGTAGAATATAGCTTTCTTTTAAAACAAAAATATTACTGTTGGTGTTTTTCTATACCTGAGTTACTTCTTGTTACAATTTTGGTCAAATAATTGACCTCATTGTAGCAAATACGTGCACCCCATAAATAAATTTCTGAAACCAATTCTCGTAACGAAGAGAAAATTGGTATCTATAAGAAAATAATGCCGAGAGACCTGATCAATTTCCGACATAACCATATCAATTCGTTCATAATTATTGCCTATGCTATTTCTATTACCTTTAAGTGCACAGTTTCCATATAATTGCTAGCACGATCTAACTCGATGATTGAGTGTTTCTGCACGATTCAGCCCTTTACTTTCACCGTATCCCAATCACGTCTGAATCCCATTAATTATATTACAATTGTTTCCATTGACCCGAATTATTAGTTTGATAGCTTGATTGCAATAAAATAGTACATCATCTATCGTTACAGCTATTCGTTCTAGCTTACTATCATTATGGGCACTATTAAATTTCCTCTCTTTAAGTTCCGTACCGAAATTAGATACTTAATTATCAACATCAGCGTTTATGATATGTTTATAGTGACTAACTGTTTATAATTCATCATTGATGATAGGGTTAAAGATTGCCTTTCGTGTGTCGATGTGTCTATTATGTAGGCCAGTGATAGTTTTTTGTGTGACCGTAATTCCATAGTCTGCACGGAGTGGTAAGAAAACAATACTGCGAACATTATTTTAATTGAATGTATGTTCATACCTTATTAGTCTTACCGTAGTAACTTGGTTTACCTATTTTATGAGATAAGCCCACCACACTATTTATTTCCCAGGTTTTTTTTTTTTTCCCAGGTCGAGCAAAAAGTGTTATTGGGTTTTTCTATGGAATTCTCAGTAACAGCTCGGAGTTAGGATTTGTGCCCGGTTAATGGCAATAGGCTCGCCCCCTATTACATGGGACCTAAACATACCGGCGAACTGTGGGTGTACATTTTTACACCTCTGCCTAACCCTTCGGGGAATATAGGCGTGATGGTGATGGTGTGTTACTATTTATTCCCAACTACTGCAACTCCTGAACGCCACAATCAACAGTGGCGATCGCTAGAAAATCCTGCAACGAAAGTAATCAGAAAAGGACAGTGGAGGACTAAAAAAAAAACATAATTTCCACTTCCGTCCAAACAAGCAGGAGCCAGAACAGAATTTGGCCAATAGGCACAAACGGATGTTTACAACTGGGAGAAGCCCAGTTTACCACCACGGCTTACAATAAACATTGATTAATGAATGGGTCCTTAATGTAAGCCTTCCAGTAATAGGTATGGCAAAACCTATAAGCCTTATATATTATGTAATATAACATACCAACACGCCAGAGAGGTATATTCCCCAGAGGGTTAGGCAGAGGGGTACCAATGTACACCCACAGTTCGCCGGTAAGTTTTTAGGTCCCATGTAATAGAGGGCGAGCCTATTGCCATTAACCGGGCACAAATCCTAACTCCGAGCTGCTACCGAGAAATACATAGAAAACCCAATAACACATTTTGTGCTCGACCTGGGAATTGAACCCAAGACCTCTAGCGTAGCAGTCGCGCTTAGGACCACTAGGCCAACGAGGCAGTTATTATATATTTTGTATAAATGAAAATAAACGGAATTACATGGCTATCTCACTAGCTTGCCACGTCGTTTATCTTCCCCTATAGGCACTCCAGCGTAGACTGGCGTAGCAGCAATGTCGCATGTCTTTACTATACTGATTTAGATACCGCCTTTGATACCAAACGGGCTGAATGTTTGTCCAAGTGATTTGTGTTGTGCAATACTATTTATTGGATTCTTAGCATGAGTGTGAAGCGTTTATAAATCTTAACATGGATATATTAGTTTGAATCATTTATTTTAATGTGTGTACAGAAACTGGTTAAAGTATTATATTTTGTAATTCAAAATCTTCAAGTACTAGTTTGAGATTTTATTTTTCAATGTTTACTGTCGCTTTGTAACGGATAGGCTTGCGTGCGCGCACGCCTTTTACATGTTTTTGTACCACGGTTAGCATTAATTATTTTAATTTTACTATTTTCGTTTATGCAGGTATTTGTGTGTATAATTATTTTGCTTTTAAATTATCTACTGACAGTGCGTCATAGACATAAGGATATTGCGAAATTTGGACTTGTTTCTTTTGATATCAGTCTATAATTGGCGGGTCTATAGAATTAAAAGTATCGAGCTATCAATTCTGACTGTTATGCCAAAGCACCAGTTAAGACACATACAGCATCACGCCTGTACTCCCGGAAGAGTTAGGCAAATGTACATCCACAGTTCGCCGGTATGTTAAAGTCCCATGCAATAGGGGGCGCGCCTATTGCCACTAACCTGACTCCGAGCTATTACTGCGAATTTCATAGAAAAATCCAATAACACTTTTTGCTCGACCTGTGAATCAAACCCAAGACCTCTAGCGTAGCAGTCGCGCTTAGGACCACTAGGCTAACGAGGCTTTTCTAAGCCCACTTATTATAATTCAAAATAAAAATGAAGTTACTATAGGTAAAGTCAATGTACTGTGCTAGTAGGTATCACCTGACAGTAATGAACGATTTTTAACGAGATTATTATTGTTGTAATCGTTAAAGACTTGGTAATTTTACCAAACCCCAAATACAAATATTTATAACGAGTGTAAGAAGACACTTAACGAAGACCTACTATTATATGTATATTTTTCCCATCATTGCGATATTTTTTTTGTTGTTTACTGTACCTGGGAACATTCTGGATACGCAGATATTAAAAGTCAAAGCTCCAATTTTTTACGAAGACCAGTTTTAACTGTCCTATCGTCTGCCCTAATCCCACGATGCACAATATTTATCATTCGTCCAAAACATAAACAGTATTTTTTTACACCAAAAATATAATTCGTTTTCCATCAATCATTTTTGCTCAAACTTAGGTACTTAGTTTGATGAGCAGTATGCATAGTTACGGATTTTATGGTTCTAATTAGTTTCTTGCTATATTTTGTTTTGACGTTTCCAGTTAATTCTTTTGCATTCATTGTCATCCCTTTTCCATCATTTTAATTCTCATGTAATATTTTCTTCTTATCCATAATAAATTGTGTTCTTTTCGGTTCAAGGCTTTATTTCATTCTTCCACTCATCGTCTTCACCCCATTTATGTAAACGTCTATTAACCTTTAATCTAGTTAACTTGTATCAACATTTACAAGTAAAGGGGTTAAGTCTTTAATGATTTTGAAGAAGTCTATTCTATTGTTGTCATTTGTAATGAGAAAGGTAATGTAAAAGAAATTGTCGGAATCACAGTAACGATTTCACGCTTTCGTTCTTTTGTCTGCATTAGAAATTAGACTGTCACCATGGTTGCATAGTTTAATTGCTTAATAACTGCATGATCTCTATAAATAACTGCAGGGAGCGTGTTTGTAATTCCATCTGACATTAATTTTCAGTGTAATTGTTTAATTATTTTAATATCATTTTCTATTGTCTTATCTTATACAATCGTTGAGGCCCAGTGATTAAGACGCACGCCTAATTTTTTTATATATTGTTTTTACGACGGCCCACCTGACGTTTCGTGGTAACCGCTGTCTATAGACATCTACAGTACCAGAGGCCTTGCAAATGCGTTGCCATTACAGAGACAAAGTTGAAATGTGTTATGTGCCCGTAATTACACCGGCATCAATACCGTTCAGACCGGAATACAGCAACGCTGCTTTGAAGCAGGGATAGGTATGCCACACAAAAATAGGTGTGCATTCTCATGCACGAAGGTTGTGGACTTGTGGATTCGCAATTACGAATCGTCAAGGCTCCAGTCCATATGGACTTTCTAATTTCATCTTGGATATTATAGACATCGGTAAAGGATAATCTCGTAAGGAAATCTCGACTGACAAATACCTATATACTTTATCTGAAATCGCCAATCCGCCTTAAGCAAGCGTAGTGGCTACTCGTGCCTTCTCTGTAAGAGCAGCGGCCTTTATCCTGCAGTGAAGCAGTGATAGGCCAGTACTATTTATTTCTTATCCAGTCAGATTAGAAGAGTATATTTATTAGCTTCTATAGTCTTTAATAGACCACTTGTTTTAAGTTAGGTATATTCTTACGTTGTACTAAATAAAAGTCAAACATTCGCTCTACGTATTACTTTACAACCTGCAATAAAACAATGCATTATAAATATTAAGAATGTTTGACTTATTTAATCTTTACGATTTTAATTGTTTTATAATTGTCTGCTTCAAATGGAATTATGCAAAAATTGCGGAAACGTACCGTAATAATTATGAATTGTCACTATTCCCCATAATGAGAAACTCTTGACAGCTGATAAAGAAGAAGAAAATCTCGCAAAACAATTGCTAATAAAATTATGCATACTTAGCTATAACTCACGTTAAGTTACATCTTTGGTTACTGCTCCGCTTCCGTCGGCCGTAGTGTTATGATATATTCTTCGTCGCCTATGACCTTCCTCGATAATCGGGCTATATAATGCGAAAGGATTTTTTTTTTCAAACCGAATTAGCACTTCCTTATTTGAGTGCGTGGAAACGAATTTTTCAGCGTTATAAATTATAATATTAGTAGGTTTAGATAATGGATCACACTAATTCCATGGTAAAAGTTTGAGTCACGATGGCCCTTACACCTTGTATAGATATCCGCATGTAGATACAATAACGGTGATGACATACTCCAATTAGTGTTCCATGAAGGTTGGGCGTTGGTCCGTATAGACCAATATTGATATTTACCATGACTTTGACCTTAGCGAGCGCGAGTTCATTTCTGAGTACTCCGTGGGGTACACTTTATTGGCATTTATTGATCGTGCAGCCTGTTTTATGTGCGAATCAACTTAGTGTCTGGGCTCTTAGTACTGAGAATAAGATATATCGTATACTTCACGTATAGTTTTCGCGCGATCTCTATGATTTTATAAGACGTACGTGTATTCCATCCAGGAAACTTTCTTCTTCTGTAGAATCGTTCCAGCGTAATGTACATCTGAGCCCTTATAAGCCTTAAGGTCCTGGTTAAACGAAAAGTCTTTCAGCTGTAACAAAAATTCAACCGCTTTCAACAATTTTAAAAAGAATAGAAGTAGTAACTTTTTAACCTCTATTATTTATTAAATACTTTTTTCTCTTTCTTTCTTACCAACTATCTCCACAAAAATTGAGTGAAGATGCGGTAAAAGCATGCTTAAAACGAACTATTTCATGGTCCTATATTTCCATCTTATCTTAACACCTTCCTTCCTTCACGCCTGTATTCCCCGAAGGGTTAGGCAGAGGTGTAACAATGTACACCCACAGTTCGCCGGTATATTTAGGTCCCATGTAATAGGGGGCGAGCCTATTGCCATTAACCGGGCACAAATCCTAACTCCGAGCTGCTATTGAGAATTTCATAGAAAAACCCGATAACACTTTTTGCTCGACCTGGGAATCGAACCCAAGACCTCTAGCGTAGCAGTCGCGCTTAGGACCACTAGGCTACCGAGGCAGTTAACACTTATCTTAACACTTAGGACAATAGACCTGTCCCTTACCCCACGCTAGCACTAAAAGGTTTTGCGTGTCAATAGGCAAATAAATATTAATAGCTGTTCCAGGGTAAACATGGCTACGTTAAATAATGATATTAAATTTTAGTACCACCTGACAAGCCTTTACTTAAACATATTGGGACTTTTACTGCTTGTTCGATAGTAAAGTACTTACGATACTTACTTTGTGGTCGCTATGTGGGTACATTGACATTTAAACCCTGACAAAATTTATAGCTCGTACTTAAAGACCAGCAAGGTTTCGTCATCATCTTTCATCATTATACTGAATTAAGTTTCTTTGCACTCAGTAATTTTTCCAAAGCCCCAAAAAATCTTAAAATACCAGTTGCGTAAATAATAATAAGTAAACTTTAATCTTACATTCTGTTTAAAGCAAAAAGATTGTCTCTATACAGATTTCGGACAAGAAAATGGCTCCCTTCTTTACCAACAAACATTGCATTTTAAATAATATATTATAATAGCTCTACAAAGTCAAAATTTAAGAAAATTTACCAATTTTCTTTACCACGACACTTCATTAGAATGTCGTTTATATTTATTTGAACCTCATCGTTCCATTAGCCTTGACCGCTAAGATGGCGTGGCTTGGCACGGTGCCAGCCGATGCTCGATTATGTGTCCCGTGTAGTTTTATAAGCATAAAGTTCGGTTTAAAGCTATATTTGACCATGGTGATAAAGGTGACTGTGTTTAGGTTGATAATGTTATCGTTTCTCTAGCATACACTGTCTCACTGCTAGGCAATGGCCTCCCCTAAATCCTTCCAGAAACTCTTCCTGCGCCAACACGATCTAGCCCACGTGTTACGCATCCAGAATATCTTGCCATCGCATTATGCGTTAGATAAAGAAATTCAAAAATAGTCAAACATTTGTTTTATCTACGTAAAGGCTTAAACATTTTAACATTCAAGTTCATTCCCGTTTATCACTATAATAATCTTTATACGCAATATTATTGTCAACTTCTATAATAAAATTTAATTAATAGCCAAATTTGAGTACGATTCCTGAAACTATAAGCCAAATGTTATCTAGACTAATGGCCATTTTGTCATTGAGCGTTGACACAAAAGTATTTAAATTCTGATTAAAAAATGGTAGGTCATCTGCGTTTTATACCACCCAAGTAGATATTATTTTTACTTTAATTTGTAATCAGTGTCTCCATAATGTTCAGAGTGTTCGTAGAGTCAGCGCCAAAGATGTCAATATTGTAGTTCTGATTTCTACATTTTCTTCTTCTATTACTTCAAAATAACAATAATCATCATCATTTTCATTCTATTCTGTAAAAAATCTCAGTCAGTGAATTTTGGTGAAGTATTTTGCCGAAATATTTTACCAAAACTAAACTCCATATAACCCTTACTGTTGGACACGGTTCATAAAATGTTCCACACAGAGATCATGTGTAAATCAATCACGTCTGTTCTTCACGTGACGCTTGGTAATTCTTTTCTTCCTTACCTAAGAAATAATAAAAGCAAAGAATACACAGCCATCTTCTAAAAGTTTTCATTGATCTAATTCTGTTGTATTTACATATTACGTCACCGTTGTATTTCTGAAAACGTTACACTGTTCCTATGTCACTTGTGCTTTTTTTTAACAAAAAATCTAAATACATACTAAATCATTCCGGTGTATGAATACCGATTGCCGGCATTTCTATTTGTAAAGATAGAAGTCCATTACTAAAATATAAGTATGATCTGTAAAATTATGTTTATACGCAATGATCTAGAGCTTGTTGGTGTTACATTTACAGCAAAACATAATAATCTTGCAGATGATAAAATGGCTGAAGTCGATGACGAAGACGAGATAAAAGTCGTGATTTTAAGTGAATAAGAGCTATCGATAACTTCGCTTCTTATAGAATCCAATTCTATTACTCTCATATAAATCAATGTAACGATTGTAAAAAGACACTTAACGATGCCGAAAGTTATATTTTCTTCTCATCATTGCGACCATGATTTTTCCAACCAAAAATAAAAGTTGTTTCCCAACGATAATTTTTGCTCAATGTTACTGACTTAGTTTGATGGGTAGCATGTACCACATAGTTAAAGAACCCACTGATAAAAGCAAGCAGCAACAAAGAAACACTTAATACGGTGATACGGTTGACACCGTTTTCAAAGTCCATCCCACAACAATAACATAATTTTGGCACAACTCCACTGTATGTGGGTGCTTTTTCATACAAATTCTAATTAAGGCTATTTCCTACTATTTGGAAATGGATTTCAATCTGTGGTCTATTATTAGCAACGCTATCAGTAACCGAATCATTTCCACATTAGCATATTCTGTTGGTATTTACAATTCACGCACGTCCGTCTATTTTTCCGTGACTGCGTAAACATGTCAAAGTCTGGGTTTTGAATTATTTTGGTTGTCACTATTATTGTGTCTGTCATCACTGCCTGGTTATTCTAAGTCTCTTTGTTGTCTTTTTGTTCTGTTTGGGTCAGTTACTAGAAAAAGATTTCAAGACTTGTTTCCGCTACTAGTTTATCTGTTATTTCCGACTTTAATCTCTCTCTATGCCAAATTTCTTTAAGATCCGTTTAGCCGTTCTGGCTTGATTATGTAACAAACATCCATACATCTAATCTTTCGCAATTTTAATAGTTATATATATTTTATAATCGTATCCATCCAACTGGAATGGATTTATATATAATTTGCGTGATGCTAAACACGTACACACATTGACTGAAATAATCGCCCAGCAGATCTGTTCTTTGCAATTAGGAATAAATTAAAGCAGACATTTTCATTGTGGTATCACTGACGCACGTTACATCTGTTCTAACTACAAATCTATCGGTAATATTTGATTTCGCATTCTAGTTTAATTGTCCTTACTCATATCTACTTGCGAGCCTGTGGACGGTGAGCAATGGATAGCTCACCGTCCGTACGTTGCATAACGACAGGCCGTGTCGACGGCGTGTTCGTGTTCCACGCGCGCCTCAATGAGATATCAGCAATTTTAGAAGGGGCCACTCATGGCCGATGTTGTCGGGGCTGCGGGTTGTTCGTAAGAGATACCGCGCCTCTGGAACGCAAAGGGCATAAGAAGGAACATGGATGGGTTTTAGTCAGTAAAAGTCTGACACTCCCGCCCGCCCCGCCCAGGGCGGGGGAAGTTATTTGATGATTTCCAATTCCTAAAAAAATAAAAAAATACTCATATCTACTTCAGTTAACCAATATTTGCGAGATTTCCAACATGTGACATTTTATACGTTCTATCTTATCAATGTTGTTTAACCTAGCTAATTTTGTTTTTCTACGAATTTAATTGAATTGTTGACATACATTCTGGTAATGTGTAGACCACACACTAAGATAATTAATGGTGGGAACATAAAAATAATTGGTGGTGGTCGCCAAGTGCTTTAGAATAAAATAAACTGTTGTTGCAAAGTAGATAACACTATAATTTAAAACAGTTAATGCTACATGTGTGAAACGTTAGTTTTATTGTTATTTCGTGTTTGTAATGGAGATCTAACGGCTTATTTGAAGGATATATTATTAAAAAGTCTTTAAATAAGATGTGGAATTGCTTTTATTTCTGATATTAAAAAATAGATGACCTCTGAAATTAATCCGATTAACACAGCTTTTTACGTTTTCCTAGTTAGAGGTGACGCCGGAAAGATTTCCTGGATGGACTTGAGAGGCAATTGCCCAGCAGTGAGACAGAGTAGGCTATAGAGAAATAAATACGATTGAACAAGTAAATAGAAAAACGAAGGTAAAAGACTTCGCTATATAATAATAAGCAGCTTCTGCTCGCAACTTCGTCCACGTAGTTTTATCACCTGCGTTAAGATACGTTTTTGGTTACTGCTCCACACCTATTGGTCGTAGCGTGATGTTTTACAGCCTATAGCCTTCTCCGATAAATTGTCCATTCAACAAAAAAATATTTTTTCAATTCAAACCAGTAGTTCCTGAGATTAGCGCGTTCAACCGAACAAACAAATAAACTCCTCAGGCTTATAACATTAGCCTAGATAACAAAACAATTCATTTCGGATTCTACTCTCCATAGATTGTTAGTACACATTTTAATAACTGTTAGTAAACAGACTTGACATACTATTAATACACACACAAGTGTTGACATGCTTTGCATTTATGTAGTATCTTTAAATACACTAAATACTACTTCCTCGTTAGCAGATTTCAGGTAAAAATCCAACAAAACAAAAATGTTTACTTTCACACTGCTCACGTTAAGTAGGACGGCACGTCATTCAGATTTCAGACAATACACCGAATTCCTGACTAAGAATAAACAGACTTTGTTGACTATTACTTCAGTCTTTGATATAAAAGAACATTATAAAGAGGCACAAACTAGATTTGAACTGAAGTCACGAATAATTGTGAATAAAGTGATCTTATTTAATAAACATTTTGTATTTTGTAACTTTGGGTTTTTTGCTTTTGAAATGGGAAATCTTGAAACTCATCGTGAACTCGAGTGCTTTTCAGTATTTAAAGTGATGAACTACTTAAAACATTTTCTGCGCGTTGAGTCACGTCATTGGTTACTGCTTCGTTCTCATAGATTGTAGCGTGATGTTCTATAACCTTTTACTCTGACTCATAACCTACCTCCATAAAAGGCCTATATAACGCAAAAAGACTTTTTTCAAATTGATCAGTTTTCTGTTGTTAGCGCGTTCAAACAAACTTTTCGTTATCATTAGTATAAATGAGATTTCTTTGATAATATGCGTGCAGTTTACTTCTTCAGTATTGGCAGCAAATCAATTATGTCTGAACAAGTATACAAACTCGGTTCTTTATCGGCACTGTAGTAAACGGAGTCTCTCAGTCTAAGAAGTCAGTGGGAGTTAATTCGGACTCGTGCCATTCATTACACAACGCTGAATTGAGGGCATTCCTCGTCGCCGGCGGCAGCTGATGCACCAGTGCCAAAAACAATAGCTACCTCATGTTAATAGCTATGAACTTTCTTTCTTTTTTTTGACAAGCCTGCCGTAGTATTCCCTATCACTGATACTTCTGAAAGCGGAATTCGGCACATTCACGGGTAGAAAAGACACCCGGGACAGTATAAAAGTTTGGGGCTTCTAACCTTCAGTAACGACTTTTTAGGACAAAACCGTGACACTATTCCCAAACCACTGCAACTCCTGTAAGCCAGAATGAACAGTGGCGACCTACCAGAAAATTGCTGAGATAATAAATCTCGACGAGTCTCGAAAAAACGATTCAACGGCCTTGAATCCCGCAACGAAATTAATCAGAGAGAACAGCAGAGGAGTGATAAAAAACATAATTTCCAGTTGCCCCCGAACAAGCAAGAGACAGAACAGAAATAGGCCACTATGCACAAAGGGACTTTTACGACTGCGAGAAGCCCAGATTATAAGTTCCGTGTAGCATCTTTGTTTTTTCATCTAGTTCATCATAAAATAGAACTTCCTCAAAGATTTCGGTCCCAGTAGTTCGTTTGATCTCATCTGACCTTGAGACAGTAATTAAACAGTATCTAATTAACGATATGTAACATCAAATCATCGTCTGCTAACCACAAATATTTCCGCATTTACCAAATTCTTAAAATTATTCTGTCTACGCAATCTCTTGACAAACAGTTGGCATTACTTGTTCCGAAGGCATTTAGGTCTCGTATTTGCCAACACAATTGTCTATATGTATATTGATTTCAGGGCAACTAAAAATGTAATTAAATTAAGAAATAATATTTATATTTATTTTTTATTTAAAAATATAAACTCACATATACAAACAGCCAGAGACCTGGAACTATTATCTGCAGGCCATACAAATATGTTCTGTGGGAAAATGGAACCGGCAACACACAGCGCAGCGATCAATCGCTCAGCCACTCCACCAACGGTGTCGTCCACAATGATGCACACTTAAGAATGAAAGCCTTCTTTGAATACATTCTCAGATTTCATTGTTTCAGTAGTACCGCTTTATCAAGCCTATTGCCTAGTTACTGATAAAACTACTTCCTCAGTAAACCTTAATATTTTCCATTACTCTGACGTTAATAACGTTTTTCAGGTCGGGGTTATTATCTGGGTCAAAAGCCTATTGTTCTAACAATGTCAACATGGAAATGTACGGAGATTGTGGACTAGAAATGCTATGGTATGGGAAAGTGTTACCTCGCCTACCGTATTTTCATTGTATTTAGTTGCGTTACAACTTTTATTATTTTAGAGTTCCGTTACATAAAAGAAAAAATACGGGACCGGCCATATACGATGATTTTTTTCCGTCTATCGGAAGAAGGGTTCCCTCAAGAACCATGCAACGTAGTAATTTAATTATTGGCATTAAAATAACATAACATACCATCACGCCTGTATTCTCCGAAGCGTTAGGCAGAGGTGTAACAATGTACACCCACAGTTCACCGGTATGTTTAGGTCCCATGTAATAAGGGGCGAGCCTATTGCCATTAACCAGGCACAAATCCTAACTCCGAGCTGCTACTGAGCATTCTATAGAAAAACCCAATAACACTTTTTTGCTCGAGAGCAGTCGCGCTAAGGACCACTAGGCTACTGAGGCAGTTAAAATAAATGCAAATAAAAATAAAATGTTAATAAAATAAATATTTGAGCATTAAAATAAATGCTCAACTTACATCTTGCACAGGATTTTCAACTAATGATGACTCCTGATGTTTTTAGTTCATTATCAATTGAATAAATGAAAAGTGTTTGCGTTAACCTGAAAACCGAATCATGCAAATTTTCATATCTCTGCTACTAATCGTTGAGGAGTGCCTTCCTGAGAAGATAATTAAGGCTGCTGCATCAGGCTTATAATTCAAGGCTTTTCTAAGTATACTTTTTTTTTGGTGCGCTGTGGAAATCCTCGTGGACTTCCTCCATCGTGAGGGTGACGGAAGGGCATGCCGGTATCTTACCAATTAAAACCATAACGGTGTTTCACTTTTGCCTATGGCCAGAAGTGCGGGATTCACTGAAGCATTCACCGTTCCCTTCCCAAGTATACTTGTGACGCCTTCATGAATATCCAGCTCGTTCTAACTGCGTGTCGTTTCAGCTGCAGTTTCGCAACCTGCCGTAATAATAGTCTGAGCAGAATACGTTGTTTGCAATGTCATTGACATGCCTCATCGGTTTTATGAGCAAATAAATAGCATACAAACTTCAACATGCATTGTTTTTGTGTTTCCTATCCACATCGTAAAAGAGTCTCGGAATTTTTAACAAGAATGCTAGATATTTTAAAGTTTTCGTATGTGATTGTTGTGGTTACAGTAATTTTGATGCTAGAACTAGTCAATTTAAGAAACCGAATTGGTTAATTTTGAGACGTCAGTTCCTGTTGTCTATCTGTTTATTAAAACCGAAAAATCAGACTGACCAAACTTACAATTTCGATAAATACTTGACATATATCGTTGAAATTTGCCAAGGATGTAGATTATAGGTAGGAGACATCAACTCTATTCGTGCTTTACCCACTGCCACAAAATCCGTCCATCAACTTCATCCGTCTTGAAGTCCTTTGGCTTCCACGTAGGTAAAGATAAATCCGACATAAATTGCTAAGAAAGTTTTGATAACATTAACAATACCCATAAATTATCTCATAGCTTTAACACACAAGTTAGACAAATAAACAGATTTAATCATAAAAGCAGATATTCTAAGAAATATAGGCTATTCAGTTGAGTATAATCAAACAGGTGTTTTAAAAGCAAATAAACATCACAATAATGTTACTATTACAAGCATCATAACATATTCACAAACACAGATGTCAGATATGACATCATATTCTGATATTAAGATGTAAGATATAAGATCTGATATACCTTAATTAGAATTACCCTGTAACATGAAATTTTTGCATGCTATATTTCATCTTAGCTAAACATGTTTGTGCCACTCTAACCTATACTTAACACCATTGTATACCATGTTTACGCAAATAAAATATTTTATTATTATTTATTTATTATCGTGCATAACTCCCCTCAACATTGGCATAGTGATCCCCAAGCTCTAACAAAAGTAGGCGAGTATTTGAACATTATCAGATGCCAAGGCGAGTACTTGACATTTTAGTCTCACTGTTATGGTTCCGTAGCCAACTTTATATTCACATGACGTTGAATACTCTCCCTGAATATGTAGATGTCTTCAAACACCCATAACATTGGCATTTCTATGAAGATTACACGATTATCTTTAGCTTTGAGAATTGCTTCTGTGAATAGTCCTTTCTTGTTTAGTTTGGTGTGTTTATTAGTTTCAACTTATTTAACTACCGTTGTGGTGGCACCGTGGTTTAGGGTACGGGCAAGTACCCATGTACCATGTTCTATTTCTTTTATGTACTTTCTAAGTTTATCTTGGACATCACTGACTTACTTACATACATACCTAAACTCACGCCTTTTTCCCATAGGGGTAGGTAGAAACCACAGAACGCCACCTGCTACGATCCTTACATACTCCTTTCGCTTTGTCCACGTATGATACATCTAGTCATATAAGCACGACTGTTACGAGTACTGCGCACCAGAACTTTTTAGAGAATCGCATCACTGACATTGGCTTAGAAAACATGGACTTACAATTAATGGAGAGACGGGACGAGCATTGATCATCACGCTTGCTCAAGGCGAATTCAGTCTTGAGCAAGCGTGATGATCAATGCTTGTCCCGTCTCTGTGTGGGAAGGGGCCTTTGCCCTGCAGTGGGATCATATAAAAAAAAATATAGTTAAAGATACCAGATCTTTCTTTACCTAGTTATTGTTCAGAAATATTTAAATTACCATGTTTAACTTCTACTTGGGCTGCTAGTTCTACAGAAATAGCATGTTAATCCTAAGCTACGGTTACTACAGCTATTTTGTCAATAATCCTTTCTGTTTCTGGTTTCGTACTTAGCAACGGGAATTCTCAAAGCAGCCATAAAATGTGTGGTAAAGATAACAATGTTGCTTCAAAGTAAATACCAGGGCAAGAAATAAAAGATAAGTCTTAATCTTTTGGAAATGGTTTCGAAATTTCTCTGTTTAGATAATGGAGTTTTTTTTAAGAAAAATCTATGTAATCTTTCGGTTGGAGTAGGCTTATCATTCCTAAGAGCAAACTGCTGAAAGTACTATAAACAAATCAATTTCAATACAAATAAATAAAATTAAAGTGTCTGTTGGTCATATAAAAGTAACTAGCTATTTAAAAAATATGAAATTACGTTTACGCGGTACAGCAAAAAAAAATTCAAAAATATTTGTCTGTCGTCTGTCTGTTTGTTCCGGCTAATCCCCTGAACGGCTGTACCAATTTGGACAAGACATTCACTGACGGACAGCTTATGAGGAGTATACTACTTTTATTTTAGAAAAATAAATAGGGATCTATGCAACAAATCTGACATTCACGCGATCGAAGTAACGGGCATAAGCCAGTGCATAAATATGTCTGAAGTTTTCTTGTTGAAAAGACGCTCTTTACACACACTCGTTTACAATAAACCTGACATTGTATTACATACCAATCATCTATCCTTCCCAGCGTACTCTTATTTACCCATATCGTATACATTAAAGTCAGGCTGATACATTTAAATCAAGATGATTACAGTATCCGTATCGTAAGGAAAGCGTATATTTTATCTAGTGTTCGTTCAACGTGCTCCATCGCTCCTTTGGTATGTTATACAAAAACAGGATCTCGGGTCGATGCATCAATGCATATTACACGTGAATTCATGCGAATCGCTCCCTCGTCGTTTGCATGAACGTAATTAATTATGCCCGCACGCTATTTTAGCGCGGCATTTATAAATAAACAATATCTATCAGTAAATAAATTATATATTTATTTTATTAGCAACTGTGTATATACATTTACTTTAAATTACGGGAAAATATCTCCGATATTGTTCAATAGCTGCTAGTCAGGGAATATGAGTAGTGTAATAGGGAATTAATAATTAGTTTCTGTCCTCAATTTCGTCGTCGTGCTACCCCGCACTAGGGGGAAGGGGTCTGTCAGACTCTTAGGGACTAAATACACTTATTTAGCTCCATTCAGCCTTTGTCCATAGAACACACTATTATGTACTTGCGCCACATTCAATGCAGAATATTCAATAATAAACAATGGCCAAATTAAGGAATAGTGCGGGTACAAAAATTACTTTTTCACAACCTTTAAAATGTTTTATTGTATTTTAAAAGACAAACTGTTAAGAAAACACGTGTAATAATGCTAGCACTTACTAAATAATAGTAAAGAAAATTGTAACTCAAAATATTTTATTTTTATAACATGCAGCAAGTGCATATTATTTTTCGAATTTAGCTAATGTATAGTATGGCGACGCGTGCGTTCAGCATTCCGCGTCTGAACAACAGATGCGATCCAAAACTGGCGTTATCTTTTGCCTATCAAAATCTGAATTGCGCTGAAAAAGTGTATTGCCTTTTTTTACCGATGGGAAATCGTCAAATGACTTCCCCCACCCTGGGCGGGGCGGGAGGCAGCATCATACTTTTACACATCGTTATAGAACGTTCCGTCAGTGAGCTACCCATTGCTCACCGTCCACAGGCCTGCGTTTACGGTGGCCGGGAGTCGTCTCTCGGGTCCCGACGCAGGGAGCGTCTACCGCGGCTGCTTAGACGGGAGACTGTCTCAACCGTCTCGAAGGGTATTCCCTTACTGATTAAAATCCACCCCGGTGTACCCTTTTCACACTTACGCTAAAGAGCCCGCGAGCGTAGGCGTCTGCTGAACCCCGACTAAGTGAACTGAATCTATAGGTATATCTCTTCCAGTCAACCTTACTTCAGTTATACGACATGTTTATGTAATCACAACGATAATTACACATACACACTTATATATAGGCTAATTGCCGAGAAAATAGCTTGGTAAAATTAGCGCAGTTAGCGTGCTACTAATATATTCATGCAAGCTGCAGTTTAAAATAATGATTGTATAATGGAAAGTATAGTCAATAATTTCTTGGTGAATTTCGATTTCTTCTAATTGTACTTTTGCGTAATTGTGTTCGTTTGCATAATTAAATGGCGCCTTGTTTGTGTTATTTATTTATAGATATTTAATAAGGTTAGGTTGGTAAGATTTGGTATACACAAAAACGGGTCAGCACGTTCGTTTCGGCTTTTTCAAAACAACATTACAAGAAGTTAAAATGCCGTACCGAATAGTGCGTCTCGCTTATGTGTATAGACACCCCAAGCGTGGCTTATCACATTTTTTGGGTTCCGTAACCAGGAGATACCAACGAGAACCTGTTACTAAGCCTCCGCTGTTCGTCCGTCTGTCTGTCAGCAATCTCATGAACGTAATAGAGAGTCGAAATTTTCACAGAGTAGGTATATAGGTACCAGAAAAGATGGACGGATTGTGCGAAGAAAGGTATGAAAGAGAGGGGAGTAAGTGATAGCATGACGGTTGACAGATCGGAATGGAAGAAAATGTGTTGCGCCGGCCCCAAATAACATGAGATAAGGGCAGGCTGATGATAATGATGTTAAATATTGTACGGTGGTTCACCCTTCATGTGACCGACTATCGCTTGGCCGGTTTTTAGACTTACAATCTTCTCACATTTCTTTCTCGCCCTTTATTCCAAACACTAGTTCTAGGCTAGCCTATTATTCTAAGGCTATATATTTTACAATTATTATGAGGCTTACGGTATCTGGAGAGTAGGTAATTGCAATATGATTTAATTGGTCACTGCTTAAAGTCTCAAGCCGTTCGTTAAAATACTTTGAACGTAACTTTCTTTAAGTAATGTTCGTGAGGTATTTGTTTCCGGGTTGCTTACATGAGTACAGATAAACTTCATGACTGTTTCAATCTTCAGAGTCAAAGCATTTATTTCGATTAGATCAATTACAGGCATTTTTGTATAGAAGTCAGTCAGTTATTCAGAAAATTAAAGCTAGTCACTGGTTCCAAAATGTAGGTAGTCCTCTATGGAGAAGAACGAGCAAGAAACTCCACGGACTTCTTAATTTAATCAGAATCAGAATGCTTTATTTGTAAACATTGGTATAATTCGAATAGTGTTAGGTGTTACAAAAATGTAGGCAATCTATGTGTTGCCATATGGCATACAAATTATCCGTTTGTTGTTTGTTCAAGTGTATGATTATAATATCAAAATAATAAGTCTGAACTCGCCAATCCTTGAGCAAGCCTAGTGATCAATGCTCGTGCCTTGATGAGAAGTGGCCTTTGCCCTGCAGTGGAACAATAATAAACTGATATATCTTTTTGTTTATGTTTTAACAGTTAAATTAATCTTCATATTCGTAATGTTGTTTTTCAGTCATTTTATTGGGAAATTATCACCGTACTAAAAAAATATCTTAAGCGTAAACTTTCTCCTTCGAGAAAACTGATAAATGGATGGCATATGATTGATCTACGAGTATGATTCTATAGTAATCAGAGCGATGTAGATGTGTATCGTTACTAAGAATCATAAAGTACTGTGAATCAAGTAATTGGAGGAAAATATCTTTTAATTAGACAAAGCGAGGTGTTCCATCATGGTTCATCATGGCAAGAAAAAGTATGTACATGGCATCTACATTGTTTGTTTTCAAGAGAAAATATTTGTAAATCGTTTTAAAGATATAGTGTAATAGCTTTTGCCCGAGACGTTTATCCACGTGGAAGTCAAAGATTCCCTCAATCGTAGAGCACTCCGGTCCGCCGGTGGCCTGTGTTGCTCTATGCCCTCAATTGACCGACGTCTCCTACCAAACCTACCTGGCAAATTTTGGCTTCATAGGTGTAGTATTTTTTGAGATTTTGTGTTTAATACGAGAGTGAATGAGTAACCTTTTGCTTTTATATAAGTCTCCTGACCGAATTTCACAGCAGCCAATCTCGGTGGAGACTAGCAAAGTACGCAAGCGAGTACTGTTGGTACACAAGCATGTGCGCAAATATAGGTGCATATCCTCTTCCCTCACTTTCATAGTCCAAACGAATCCAGAACCAACCAAACTTATAGGCCAATTTTACTTTTATGAATTCTATAAATCCTATTAATTTAATTATTATTAATTATCATTAATTTCTATAATACCTATTAATTATGGCTATACCTACTTATAACAGCACCAATTAACTTTCAAAACTTTTTCTTGTCATCACGTCTTTGTTATTTTTCGTTAGACCAAATGTCAAGATTTTTCCTCCTTCTTGATATAATGTTCAAACATAGTTCTTTACCGTTTTTCAAAAACAATAAGCCCTTTATAGGTATATTTGGTATTGCGGCCGCAACTTCGTCTACAGCACACAGTTCTATGCTAAACACTACAGCAACTTGTTTGCACACGTTATCTGGGACCCATTAGCACCCCATTAGCACCCATTTCCACGCTGCCTTATCTTTCTCTTTCTTTTGTGGCCAACTTCTTAAGAGGCACTATACCTTCAATAGTAATGTGAAAAGATTGCGATACGGTAGATGTTCAAATCACTTACCATTATAAATGCGAATGTTTAGATGGATGGATGTTTGTTATTCAATCACGTCAGAACGGCTGAACGGAACTGGATGAAATTTGGTACAGAGATGGGATATAGTCTGGATTAGCACATAGGCTCCTCCTTATCCCAGAAAAATGTACGGTTCCCGTGGTAAATATATCAACTTTGATGCGGACGAAATCGCTAACATAAGCTAGTGTTTTAATATTGCGGAAACCGTAGCCGCCAGGGCTTTTCTACAAGAAACTCCCTCGAAGAATTTAGAAGAAGTGAATGGTCAAACTCTAGTATTCGAGTGCCTAGTGATAGTTTTTAAACGTACTTAATCGCTTTTTCATAAACTTCAATTTGCACTGATCTTGGACCAGACCGGCGGCGGCGTTCACACGGTCAAGGCACCGACAATTTCACTGTGACTCACTGTTTATATTTTATGCCCTTGAGACCGACGCGGGCGCAACATCATATGGTTCTTATGTAATGTTTGCTGTTCATCTGTTGCAGTTCGTATTACTATGTTTATTTGTTATGAGAAAGTGATAATTATGTCTACAGTAATAAGGACTAGAAAGAAACTTTTCCTCACCCTCATGAAAATCCTCATTGAGGTTTTCCGCCCTGGAGGTAGAGAGGTCTGTTAGACTCAAAACTGACTGACAGTCAGACTGAAGAGTTTGTTTGCTTGAACGCGCTAATCTCTGAAACTACCGATCCAATTTGAAATTATATTTTTGCATTATATAGACCCTTATCGAGGAAGGTTATGGGCTATATAACATCACGCTACGAGTCTCGGAAGCAGAACAGGAATCAAAAAAGTAACATGGGTTTGCTATCTTAGATTTTAACAAACAAACATTTCTAATAAATTTTCCGGTCAATTTAAAATTCAATCACAAACTTCTCCTACATAATTTTTTGCGCTAATTAGTTTCAGAACATGCGCAGTGTTATTAACTTTGATCTAAACAATGCGTATGCAAACAATGCCTAGGTTTAATGACTGTGAAATAGTGCATAAGTAATAATAGTTTGCCATTATGACCCGGTACCATACTTACAACTTTCTGTAACTTGTGGTAAGTTTCTTTGTATGGTTGGAACTTGAATACCGGATTTCACCTCTACTTTGTTTACAGTAATCTTGTGTTAAAATAGAATCATAAAAATTGATTGTTTCATTCAAACCAACAAGTTTGTGTTGGTACTTCGACATACTCTTAATATTTTCCTAAACGAATTTCGGTCACGATAGCCAATAGAGACTAGCCAAGTACGCAGGAGACATTTTAGTGCGCAAACATGGAATCACGCCCTCTTCCCTCACTCTCATAGTCCATTGAGACGTCAATCCAACACGACGTGGGAGAGTTGAGGATAACAGTTTTACGTGCTTGTTAAGCCACGAAGTTGTCTCACCACCAACTCCAGCTGTTACTAAGAAATTGAAAACGACCTAATAAAAGAACCCAGTAACACTGTACGGCCTGATAATCCTACCCAAACACCACGGTCCACAAGATGGCTCCTCCTATCAGGCAGATGACATAGTAAGGTAACAATTTACTAACGAAGTGTAATATGTAAAAGTAAGCTTGCCGACAGAAGAAGAACGACTTGACCCAATTTCAGATGATTACAAACTAAATATTAACTAACACTATATTGACAATCATGTCTCTTCACATGTATCAATATATTAGCACAATCTAAAGCACTATTTGCCTGCCAATATTGATAAAGCTAACAAAGATAGGACAGAACCTTCAGTAGAACTTTGACCTTCACTGAATTTCTCTAACATCAGTGATCCTCAACCTTTTTGTGTTGACGGACCATATTTTGACAAAAAAAAACATTGTCTTGCCATGGACCATTAACAGTTTGACAATAATATTAGTTATTCTAATGTTGGGCTTTAAACAAAGTACGTATTCAGTTATTTAAAACTAAAAAGGTACATTAAGTTATAGCACCTATAATGCGATTACTATGCATGCAATTTTTGCTGTTAAACTTTAAAATCGAGAATAATATAAGCAAGCAGTTCTGTATTTTCGTTCTTCAGGCGCGTCGTCGACTCATTGGTATCGAAAAAGTTTATAATAAATTGATGACGTCACAGACCACGTTTGGTGGGTGCTTTCAGGGAAAAGTTAAGAACTACTGTCTTACGTCATAGTTTCTTCTACTGACACAAATGTCACATGTATAATTATAGAACTGCAATGAATCTAGGACCATTTTCGCTATCAAGTTCCCGGCTTCGAAGATAACGGATGCAAAATTGTCATGAAACCCAGTAACGGGAAATCATGTGGGCGATGACCCTATTAGAGTTGCGGATATGAGAAATAATATATGGTAATGTAGCTCATGAACTTAGGGTTATGGGGTGTCAGGATTCAAGATCAGCTGACTTTGGAAGTCCACATGAAATATAAGATCTGGGACTAAGAACCTAGAATATACTAACACAAATTGAAGAAAGAAACACTGCTAGTGTGTATTAAATTTAAAGAAATTGAACATACTGCTTTTTTAGCTCAATCACCCTGCGTCCTTGGTGAATACTATTCATAATTATGTATTGTTGTGACTGTACTCCCACGCCCCTTACTCCTTATCCAAACTACCGAAATTGCGCCGTGGAATTCTAGAGCGAGGTCGAAGATATTACATAAATCAACAAGAGAAATGGGTAAACCGGGAGCTTCAACCCCTGGGCCCAGCGGCAACCCGCTTAACTCACAAGCTCTTCACGCGGAGATATCGCGAACCGTATTTGTCTATAAACATGAATAACCCTCACGAAAGTCATAACTTTTCGGGCTATAAATAGCCCCACGAATATCTCCAGTAACATAAATAGATCCTTACTTAGAATAACAGATATACGATCTTACAACCTCTTACAGAAATTAGATTTTATGTAGCTTTGAAATCAATATAGTAACAAGCCAGATAGATCAGCAACAGTTCATATAAGGCATGATATTCCATGCGCGTGCGACCCGACCCTGTACCGTATCAGGCACAAGGCCAGTTGCAACAGACACAATAATGTAATACCTATGTAATTACGCGAGAGAAATGTTTTGAATGTTATTTGGGGAAATGCCAAGACCTTGTATGGTTGTTTAAGAGATTTATGTGGAGAAGGACACGTGATATTGGGCCAAGGTTAACACATGTTTTTCCGGAACTAGATTGTGCATTGGATTCAAATAAAAAACATAAAACAAAGTGATGAAACGAAAGCCTACGAAACCTAAGGGCACTTCACACACTATAAAGGGTTAAGAAAAGAATGAAGACTTCATGATGGACCTAAAATAGAAAGAGAGAGAGAGTGAGTCAGCCAAGAACACCTAACCTAAGCAGTTTCGCCTCTAGACTTAACCATCAATTTAGACGAAGAACCATCGGATCTCGGGATGCCGATCACGAACAATTTATTTTATTAAAGACTAAAGGCTTATGTCATACTTATTTTGACTGCTCCAAACAGTCGAGCAAAACAAAAAAGGATAAAAAATTACGCATACTCTGTAGATATCGACACTTAAATTTATAAAGATATGAAGTTTGATCGCTTTTTATTTGTAAGAGGTAATCTTTCAAAGTACTGGTCTAAGCCAGGAAGACTACTACTGATTGTCATAGGATATGTTTTATTGTATTGATGTACTTCTAGGCGAACACAGTCGCAGGTAGAAGCTAGTATTTTATGAGCTGCATTTCTGTTGTGAATATTGTAAGTTGTCTATTTTCACGTGAGAAGTAATGACTGCTTCGTTCAATAGCTTAGCTAAGTCACGCTTCAACGCCTTTTGCCTCATTTATATGCAAACCGCCTACTAGTGATTAGTTTGTAATTATTAATTAATGATGTTGGCTTATCGCCAATATTGGTACACGCGTATATTGGTAGTCGCCTTCCGTTGTGTAAAAAAATGTGCCATCACTTTTTTACGTTTTAATCCTTGTATCAAATGCGATCTTTTTTTCTCTGTTTCTCTTTCTATATTTTTTAATTCAAAATTAAATTAATTGGGTCGACAAGCTAATAATTCATTGCTGTCCGAAGTAGTTTCTTTACTACGAGTCTAAGAAAGTTATTTATTTTATGGAAATTTTATTTTATGTCTTCGGTTAATTTATAAATGCGTCTTGGCCCTTGTCGCATATTAATCATTGGCCTATTTCTGGACTTCAACAAATCGTCTTAATTTCATCACAATTATAACGATACCTAATGGAATCTTTTATTCATGTCTATCGATACGATATATTGAGATAAGAGAAATAGGACCACATGACTATGTATTAAAAGCTTTATTTTCTCTTTCTCAGATGTGCCTCACGGAATGGATAAGATTACGCGATTACGTCGGTGGACGCTCCCGCAAGGTCCTAGGTCGGGAGATTCCCGCTTGGGTCTGGGAGGCCTACCATGTAATCGGCGTGTTTCTCTTCGGCTGTGCCTGCCAGCAGCTCACCACCGATGTCGCCAAGTATACTATCGGAAGGTTGAGGCCGCATTTCTTTGATGTAAGTGATTTTCATTTGTTTTTTGACTTGGCAACTTTTGAGGAAGTTGTGCTTCCTTCCATAACACTGGAGCCAACAAATTCTAGTGATTTCAATTCTGCTAGCCAGACTTGACACGTTGTTGACGGTTTGACGAATGCAAACGAGGCTTCAACAAGCCAACAAACCAGATTCAGCATTGCCTACCGAACAATGGAGACTCAACAATCCGATGCCAATAGAAATTCATAGATGTAAATCTATGAATTTCTATTGGCATCGGATTGTCAGAACTTCAAATTCGAGACGGTGACAACTTGTTTTGCGGGTTACAAATTATTTTGAACCTGAATAGCACTCGTACCTTGTATGTTATTACTATATTAACTTACCATTCATTGTGATCTTAATAGAAAATATTATAGATGGAACAGTAAAATATAAACACGTAGTTCTTCAAGTTTTATATTATTTCTGTCTTTGTTTACTTTAATTTCCGATATTATCTTCTTGTTCCTTTTATTGCTGCTCAATGCTGGATTAAAATGTTTATGTCCCAAAATACAGTGTGTTATTTGCCTTCCAAGTCTTATTCATGTTTTTTGGGATTTCTTTCCAAAAGAACTTAAATTTTACGGGGCGGTTTAAGAAAAATTTCCTTCTATAAATGCAGCAGTTGAATAGCTTCCCTGTCCAGAGTTTCCTAGGGTAGTACAGTGGGATTCTTTAAGAAAGGAGTGATTAGGTTCTTAATGCGCGTGTGATGCTCCTGGTGTTGCAGGCGACTGCTTGCCATCAGGCGTGCCGCATGCCTGTTTCCACTGTCATAGTGTTAAAAAAAGACCTCCCACGTTACATTTTCCACTTCCCGTTCTTAGTCTATCGTCAATTTCACGCCTATCAAAGCTAATTTCCCTGTAAGTAAACATAATCACGCGCAAGTTATAACACTGAACAGTCGCGAGAAGGGAAATATTGTGTTTTCATTGTTTTCTCTGATTACAACACGTGTACCGCAGTTGAACGTGCAGGTTTTCACGTACGTTTGTTAAACAAATACATGATAATTATATATCATTTGTTACTTTGAGATTAAAGCATTATGTATGGCTACTCATATGTCAGTTGTGACATGGATGTGTCCTGATTTACATACAAACATACGATCACGCTTGTATAGGCAGTGGGTTAGGCAGTGGTGTACCAATGTACACCCACAGTCCGCCGGTATGTTTAGGTCCTATATGTAGGGGGCGAGCCTATTGTCATTAACCGGGCATAAATCCTTACTCCGAGCTGTTACTAAGAATTTCGTACAAAAATCGAACAACACTTTACTCGACCTGGGAATCGAACCCAAGACCTCTAGCGTAGTAGTCGCGCTTAGGACCACTCGGCTAACGAAGCAGTAGATTTGTCTTGATTTATTTCTTTTTTCTCGCCATCACTATTTCCATGTGGATTTAGTCTGTCTTAATTGGTCGTATTTCTTGCCAACACGGCGCACTTTTTAGGGTCAATGGTAAAAGCATTAGCGCCAGCACTGAGTGACGTCGCGGCATAGTAAAGAATTTTATTTCTGATCAAGTTCTTTTTATCCTTATTTGAATGAGTTTAGAATTCATATTACTTTATTTCTATACAATCATACCGCAGCACGCCATAGCAGGCGTGCGCGTGCGGTGTGGAACCATAATACGTGTGTTTTTTTTGTTTTCATTTTTAAAGTAATGCCAAGTGTCGAGTGTATAAATGCTAATTACTTTCTAATTGGTTCAATGGGTCAGCATTGTACCTGTACTGTTCTCATTGTAATAAAGGACTTATGCGCCATGATAACTGATAACAACTGATTTATTTTGTTATCTTGCCTTTGAACGCCTTGAAATTTTGCATTGTTCTCAAATACAAAGAAAATGTTTGAACAAGTGTCTTGAAGTCTGTTTTTCTCGTGTCCTTGGCTGCATACGAACTGTGCTCCATGATAATATCTAGGGTTTACGCAGAAGACAGACTTTTTGTGCCATCAATTCTGCAACGGACCAGCTTTTAGCACTCAGTGTGTGTCATCTATACTAATATTATAAAGAGGAAAGATTTGTTTGTTTGTTTGTAACGAATAGGCTCCAAAACTACAGGACCGATTTTAACCATTCTTTTACCAATAGATAGCTACATTATTCCTGAGTAACGTAGGCTATATAACATCACGCTACGACCCACGGGAGCGGAGCCTGCTGTAACAAAAGACGTAACTTAACGCGGGTGAAATAAGCTACGCGGACGAAGTCGCGGGCATGTCGCTAGTGGATAATAAAGAAATAAATGATAAATAATTCAAAAATAAATGCAGACTTCATTGTATACATTGTTTTAGAGATCTCACAGACTTTATGTGTCGCAATCCGATCGCTCAAACAGTATATTAGGTCCATATCGTAAGCTTGACTTTAGTTTTTAAAATACCTATTGGACCAACCAGGCTTTTCCAAAATACCGGTGGTTTCAGTGTAGGAACACTCTTACTCGTATTTGGGGTAAAAACAACCGTCTCGAAGTCATGAAATACATTAATTACTAAGAAATATATTTAAAGTCATACTCTCATTACATTACGTATTCTAAAGGCGATTGTTCCGTCACATAGTTATGATTACGCCGATGTACTAGAAACTAAATATTTAAGTTTAGCTTTGGTGACCGCTACGTAGTTATAGCTCAGTCTTAGAACATAAACGTGCTATTTCTAATGTGTGTAGTTTCGTTTCTTAGTGAATTGGTTTTACGTCTAAGAATTTGAACTCAGCTTAGTATACACCTAAGATTATACTGCCAAGGATATAAGGTCCAAACAAAATACAATAAACTAGAGACTTCGTGCACGTGGCTTATTTCACCCGCGTCAACTTACGTTTTTGGTTACTGTTTTGCTCCTGTGTGCCGTAGCGTAATGTTATATAGGTTACGTTACTCAGGAATAATGTAGCAATCTATTGGTGAAAAAATTGTTAAAATCGGTCTAGTGGTTTCGGTCGAGCCTGTTCGGTACAAAAAAACAAATAAAAAAAAATCTTTCCTCGTTATAATATTAGTATAGATAGCTTCCGTCCGCGACTTGGTCCGCATCAAGGTTAATATTATTTATCCTACGGGAACCGTAAAGTTTTCCGAGAAAACAGGAACCTATGTGGTGTTCCAGACTATAATCTATCTATGTCCTAAGTTTCATCCAAATCCGTTGAGCCATTTAAGCATGAAAGAGTAATAAACAATCATCCATCCATACTCACAAACTTTCACTTTTATAATATTAGTGGGATATTAAGGTTAGTAGGATAAATAAATGGTTCAATATTATATGGTCTAAATAAAATATCTAAACTAATTTTATAAGTTTAATATTCATGAATATGAATAACTTTTACTGTGGAACATATTCATAAGTTTGAATCTTATTATTGAACTAGATTTCTCAATGTTTGATGTTTCTCTCTCATCCACTTTTAAGACTAATACGGAGTCTCATACAAAACTTTCAAGTGTCAAATCTTGGAAAATTAATGAACCGATTTTAATTAAACTTGATACGTATACTTAGGTTATGTGAGTCTAAAGTGTTAGTTGACAATGTTTGTACAAATTAAAGATAATAAGTTGTTTATAGAATTTTTTTAAATCGATCATGGTTTATGAATTTTTAAGATTTTGTACTTTTTAAGTTTGTATATGATACCCTGGCCTATGATAAGGTTCAAAGTGATTTGGACGACTGTGCAATCTTCTAAGACTTTTATTTTCCTTATTTCACCATTCCTATTTCCATTCGATAATCTGAAAAGTAAGATAAAATAACATACATACCATCACGCCTGTATTCCCCGAAGGGCAAGGCAGAGGTGTAACAATGTACACCCACAGCTCGCCCGTATGTTTTTAAGTCCCATGTAATAAAGATAAAATAAAGCAAATTAAATTAGAGGGCTAGTTCGAGGTGTCACAACAAAAGAATATATGGAGGGATTTGGGGGAGGCCTTTGCCCAGTAGTGGGAAATTGCAGCCTAATTGAAAAAAAACTGATAATGTTGTAATCAGCATCAATTTACAATAAAAAAATTACAAAAGTTCTCCACATTTCGCCACAGGAACGCCACTAACAAATTTATTTATATCCACTCGTAAAACAATTACAGATGGTCGTTAAACATTAAGAGAATGGTTATTTACGGCGCCTGCGCACCGGTGACGGTTTACTTAATGGGTGTGGTCAAAAACCGTAACATCGTTATTAGTAAATTCATATCTTGGAAACACGTGTTATTTATTATTAAGATTTGCCTATTTTTTATAATCATTGAAAAGTTGTTTTAATTCCTTTGATGTTTATTTTTGTATCAGTGGTTAATATGTTTGTCTCGCACGACCAAGACTACATATATTCAGAGTTGGCTTTTTTACATAACATACCAACACGCCTGTATTCCGCGAAGGGTTAGGCAGAGGTGTAACAATGTACACCCACCGTTCGCTGGTATGTTTAGGTCCCTTGTAATAGGGGGCGAGCCTTTTGCCATTAACCTGAGCTTGCTGCTGAGAATTTCATAGAAAAACCCAATAACACTTTTTGCTTGACCTAGAAATCGAACCCAAGACCCCTAGCGTGTGTGTGTATGTGTCTGTCTGTGGCATCGTAGCTCCCGAACGCATGAACCGATTTTGTTTTAGTGTTTGAAAAGTTAATCAGTCGGGGGTGTTATTAGCTTAGTTTGATAGAAATCAGTTCAGCTATTTCAAAGTAATACTAGAAGCTATTGTAAATAAATTAACCCCATAAGTGAAATAAAACAACATAACAAACATAACATCAGTACAAATCCCACACAAGTTGCAAGTCAATTGAGGAAACAGCTCATTACAGTGATCGTAAGCAACGGACTAGCAAATTGGTACTATTCAAACTATAAACCAACATTTAAGTACAGAACGCCCGTAACTGCGAGCTATTCTGACTGAATGGGGCTATATTGCTTGGTAAACTGTTTACTCTATGCAGTCAAAGCGTTAATGTTTCGATTGCCACACTTTATTTGGTAATGTGGTGCCTAGTTTAGTGTCATTCGTAGATCTTTGACAGTCGTTACGGATAGTTAGAAGCCAGGAAGTCTGACAACCAGTCATGAGGTATCGTGTTGCCCAGTAACTGGGTTGTGGAGGTCAGATAGGCAGTCGCTACATGTAAAACACTGGTATTCAGCTGCATCCGGTTAGACTGAAAGCCGACCCCATCATAGTTGGGAGAAGGCTAGGGTATGGTCTGGTGATAACTTCCAGTAGATGTGACACTGCATTTGATCTTGTATGTTGTATGCCACGTTTCCTTAAACGGTAGTTCTGTTAATTATGGTGTCAATGACTACGAACACTTGGTCTACCAGGACATTACATAGCCGTTAACTATGCATACTGCCCATTAAACTAAGTAACACAGCAAAAAATATTTCTGGGCAATTCGGAAACAATTTTTTTTTGGTGATAAAAATGACTGTTTATGGTAGATTGCAAGAACGTCCTTATGCATACAACAGTACAGGTTCCGTGGGATAATTTAAAGGTTGATTACCATCACGCCTGTATTCCCCGAAGGGTTAGGCAGAGGTGTAACAATGTACACCCACAGTTCGCCGGTATGTTTAGGTCCCATGTAATAGGGGGCGAGCCTATTGCCATTAACCGGGCACAAATCCTAACTCCGAGCTGCACTGCCTATAGCCTATATTATACCTACTTCTGCCAGCGACTTCGTTCCCGTGGTTTTTTTCACTCGAGTTAAGTTACGTCGTTGGTTACTGCTCCTCTCCCGTGTGTCGTAGCGTGATGTTAAAGCCTTCTTCGATAAATGAACTATCCAACACAAAAATATTTTTTCAATTCAAGCCAATAGTTTCTGAGATTTAGCCGTTCAACTTAAGAAAATAAATATTTTTGCAACCGTTGCTTGTCCTGTGGTTACATCAATGTAAGTCTATAAAGCAAGCATGTTAATAAATCTAACAAATGCACATTCTATTGCTCGACTTCTCACGTCATTCATAATTCCCAGATCTCACAATTATCAATAAATTAGATACCAATTACTCCAGATCTCAAAACGCAGTCATCAATGCACTATTATAGGCACTAAGGCAATAAGCATCCATGCACTTTGTATAATTCGTTTGACCTCTACGTTTATCTAATTAGACCCACTTGAGAATCGACGTATCAATTAGCTTGAGAAATTGCATGTCAAATAGAGCTTCTCTAAGACAGCTGGTCCAGCTGTATTTGCATTAATCTGGGGTGGGACCTAGCTGAGATGGCCTGGTTTGGAACAAAATGAGTCTGCAGTTCTTCATGTACTCAAAACGATGTAGACTATGCTAGTCAATTCCTGTAAGTCAGCGTCTAAGAAGAGAATACTTTCAAAGGTAAAGGAGTAGGCCCAAATTGAAAAATATATGTACTTATATCAAGTTACATAGTTATCCATTCTTGAAATAAAAATCTTGATTATGGTTGTAATTTTTATATGTTCACCAGCTTTTCACCGCAACTTCGCCCGCATGAATCTTACAGATCTTTAATGTTTATGATTATAAAATATATATCACTATACTCACGGATACTACAGCTTCCTATTAGCGAAAGAATTTTTAGAATCGGACCAGTAGTTCTGAAGATTATCGCGTTCAAACAAACACACATACACTTCCGCTTTATATTATTAATAGATATGGAGTTGCATTTCATGCCACAGTTAACCTAATCGGTTAATAACGTCTATACACGCGGCCTGACAGGTCATAGATCCTCTGTCCTCATGTCTATATTTATCATTTTATGTCCCTTTTATAGCATCGCGATGATGTAACTGATAAACCATTATGTTGTCTAATGTGACGATACTGTTTCTCAAGTTATTGTAATTGACTTTTTAGGAACTTCTGAGCTATTGTAAAAGTACTGGACTTGCACGTGTCCGGCTCGCATATAAAGGTTTCCGATCTACCGTATAATATTAAGACTAAACAAGAAAATCGCCAAAACGTCATGTTTCTTGTATAGGCGCACCCTATATCGGCCTTAGTAATACAGACTTTGTGAACATCTCACTATCTTCTTTTGAGACAAACGGCCAGACAGACGGTCGGACGGATGAGTGTCAGCAATAGCTCCGTCCTTCCCCCTACCCAAACCTGTCTGACCCTATGGGTATGGAATCCTAAAAAACAAAATGAATCTGCTTTGCCCGCCTCGCCTAAAAGTTGTCTACCTTTAAACACAAAAACTTCGTTCAAATCTCTACGAGATACATACATCCGCAACTCCAATACAAAACTTTCTACCAACTAAACCTCTAGCACAGCACACCTCAACGCATAAACTTTAACAATTTCCAATAACAGATCCCCGAACATAATTTTCACTTAAATGTCTCCATAAATTCAAATTCTAAAATGAGCTTGGACATCACAAAGCCTTGTAACTTAGTAAACGTATTTCGCCACAAATCTGCAGAAATCCCCCAGTGTCATCTAAATTATTCCAAGTTAAGCTACGCGATGTCCACTCTATATTTACCTTACACTTGCTTATGACGTTTTGTAGTCTGGGTGGCTCTTGGAAAATAAGCTTGGGTGTATACGATGGTTCGTTTTGGTTTTGCCTGCTTACTGTTTATCTGTTCTGTTCCTTTCAAAAAGTACACAATATAAAGTGACTGGTGATCGATAACTTAAACAAATTATTGTACTCATCTATACAAATAAATAAAATGGAAGGGTCTGTTTGTAATATCAAATTACAAGCTTTTCACTAAATGCATATGAAAGTATATACGGTACTAACATTAAAAAATCAATTTTAAAATTTTTGTCTGTCTGTTTGTTCCGGCTTATCTCCGAAACGGCTGAACCGATTTTGACGGGACTTTCACTCCCAGATAACTGATTTTATAAGAAGGCTATTTTCTATAACTTAGGCTATTTTCATTTTAAATGTATTATTCACTTAAATTAAAAAAAAAGAGCTTTATCTGCGAAAACAAAATTGAATCCAATAAAATAGTGAACGCGAACGAAGCCGCGGGCAACCGCTAGTAAGTCATAATAACAAAGAACTTTTTTAAAGAGACGATTTTTTTCAATATACTAAGCGCAAGACTACAATCGCAGCAGCTGTAATTGTATGTAGTTATTCTTCTATACAAACAAAACTATTCAACTTTTACCATACATTATTATTTTTTCATTCAACTATCGACCGTAGGGACGGCACGCGTTCCCAGGGTTGCGGAGTTTGGTCGAAAGAGTTACCGGGACTCTGGAACGCAATGGACATTAGGAGGAACACGGATGGGTTTTAGTCAATAAGAGTCTGGCACTCCCTTCCGCTCCGCTCAGGGCGGAAGAAGTCATTTGGCGATGTCCCACTATTCAAAAAATAAAAGAAGGGAAAGAACGAGTGTCCAGGCTTTACGATATCATCTGATTGTTTGAAAAGAAAACGTGTTTAAGTATCCATCATTAATTACCGGTCATCCTATACATATAGGTCATGTAGATATCGTCATTTATTTATAAACAGCTGTTAGTCCTTTTTCTTAAAACCTTACGTAGACATTGACGTCACGTGTCCTTATTTTCGGTTTGTGCATCATATCCTTTTTAAGGATAAAATAAGTTTAATTTCGTCCAGTTTTTCCTTAAACTTTTATTTCCCGCTAGCTATAGCCAGCGGTTTCACCCACTTTAAGTTACGTATTACTGCTCCGCTTTCGTGTATGTTAGCTTGATGTTATAAAGCCTATATCATTCCTCATGAATCTAACTATTATATACAAAAAGTTTTTTTCGAATCCGACTGGAATTTCCAGAGATTAGAGCATTTAAACAAACAAGCAAAAAAAGCTTTTCTGTTTGAGTATTTTAGTATAGACTTCGCACAACTAAGTTTTAGTACCAGCTAATTAGCTGGCAAGCGCGTTTCTGTGAATTTCTACGAAACTTGTTAGTGTTTCTGATTGGTAAGATTATGAATTAATAGATTGATAAGTGCTAAATGCCGGTGTCTGATTGCTGAACTAATATTTGTGTTTCTTGGAGTCGATTCAAGAGCGATTAAAATTGACATAGCTGTACTATAATTATCTACTATTTGGGGTAATAGTTTATTACCTCCATAAACTGTCAATATAAGTGTGAAACTTTACCGTTGGTATTTATAAAATTACTGTAATTAACCCTGATATTTTAATGATGATTATAAATTAGAACTTTTTAATCGTCTACCTTCCGTCGTCAATATTTCCTGTGGAAAACATTTTCACAGTTTTTGTCATTACTACATTATACAAAGTTTTACATTTTTTATTTAATAAATGTTGTCCTGCTGTTGGAATTTGTCCTGTATCGTGGCCTCGTGGGTGAATTTAGAAACATAATATAATATAAAGTCTCTTAAACAAACAGTCAGCCCCGGAACAACTATCAAATGTATGTGGGGGAATAAAACCCGCGACACACAGCGCAGCAGCCAATCGCTCACATTGCGCCAACAATGGCGACAAATATTTTTACTATATCATGGCTCAGAATCATTTTTTAATAAAATTCTTCCTTCCTAACGGCTGTATTGAAACAATCCTATCCATTAATTATTAAGACTCGAAATCTACTTTAAAAAAATCCATCTCATCCCGACTTCCATACTAATTCTACCAAGCGGACATTCTACAACTTGACCTCTGTATGTTTTCTCATCTAAGTAGCTGCCGGTATAAATAATACTTATGCGGCTACGCGCTTCGCCGCCCGCGACCGTGTGATTTTGACTTATTGGCTGTGCGCAGACGCATACAGTTTTCGTTACTGGCATTTTGGCTTCGTACATCTTCCTCTTCTTTTCTAACATCGGACATGGAATATGCTTTATCTGTCACTGTTATATGTCACTGAACTTCGTCTAAACGGGTGCCCTCTTGATGGTTTAGAAATTAAAAGTCACAATTGGACCCGATAGGTGGTGCTTCTAGATAAGGTTTTTGGATTGGACATCGTCATTCGGGACCGTTCATCATCATCTTTTCAGCCGAACAGCGTCCACTGCTGCAGGCTTCCACTAAGGATCGCCACAATGACCAGACCGGCGCTACCCGCATCCGGCCGTTAACTATAATTTTGCTGCATTATTTTTAACGTAGATATAGAAAAATCACACTCTCCACTTTTACTCAAAAATTTAGCCCAAAAATTTCCCGTAACATTAAGAACTTACACATATATTCTTGATATCTTTTTACAAGTTTATCTAAGTTAATATTGATTTTGACTAAAAGTTAATCTTTGCTGTTATTTACAGAACGCTTACGCTTATTCTTGACGCCTACAATCAAACGAACTTGATCAATATATCTATCAGAATGTCAGGTTTAATGAAGTTCCAAGTCTTCAGAATGATAAATAGCTTTCAATCATTTTAGTTGAAACGTTATTTCCTCAATCGATTTATTGAGTTTATAAATCTTTAAACTACAGTTATGAATGATGGTGTTGGTCTAGCGGTATGGAATGGGTCAGGGGAAGTCGTTAAAAAATTAAGTCCACCAAATTTTTATAAATATGAAGGGATTAATGTATATCAATGTGAGTAATCGTTTTCTAGATTGAAATAGTAAAAGGATTAAAAGGATTTTAATCGCTGTATTAGCATCTTGTGGGGCGGTCGATGGATGCTGCGTTATGAAAAGTTCACAATTTTCTTCACATTTATTAAGGAAACTCATACGTGGGGTTGTGGGTTTAATGTCGGTCAAGTACCAATGTGAATTTTACAAGTCATAAGTCTTGTAATTTCTAAGTTTATCTTGGACATCACTGACATCGGTGAAGGAAAACATCGTGAAGAAATCTAAACTTGTAATTAATATAAGTCTGAAATCGCCTTGAGCAAGAGCGTGGCGATCAATTTTTGTGTTCTCTTCTGTGGATAATAATAGGTTTCTTTCGGATGGGTAATCATCAATGACTTGACTGTACACGAACGCGCCGTCGACACGGCTTGTCGTTATTCAACGTATGGACGGTGAGCTACCCATTGCTCACCGTCCACAGGCCCGCGTCTAAAGTGGCCGGGAGTCGTCTCGCGGCTCCCGATACCCGGAGAGCAGCGTCATCGTTGGGATGGGAGGCTCTTTGCCTCAACCATCCCGGCACCTCCTTCTCTAGCATAACTGCTTCGCAGAAGAAGGTGCCTGCTTCCCATTCCCTCTCGCTCCGTACCATGGCTTCCACCAGTGTCGGACGCGAGAGTTCGCCGCCGCCGATAGCCGCCATGAGGACCCAGCATTGCTCCACCCAAGCTGGGCACACCGCCACGGTGTGCTCAACCGTGTCCTCGGGGCGATCCTCGCATAATAATAGGCTGGTATTATTATTATGTTAGAGGAGATGGGTATTAAATCCAAATGTAATCTTTCATTTCCCAATACACATAAAAAAAACTCTAAATCTAAATAGACACCCATCAAACGTATTATTAGAAACCAATTTAGTAACAAAAAGATAACAAGAAATTGTATTAGTAACGGCAAAAAGGGTTAAAACAAACAAGGGTGCGTTTGAAACGGTTCACGCTTGGCCGGTGACGTGTGACACTGCGCCGGCGCAAGCAAAACGACATGTCTGATGTGACGTACTGTTATTTTTAGATGGGATTTGATTTTAATTGAGAATGAGTGTTTTGTCAGTTCAAACTCTTTTATTCTTTGAGTGGTTTATTCATTGTTTTTTTATTTATCGTGCTCTAATTATTTTTGTCAAAATTCTAAGTATCTTATCTTGTTAAAATTATTTGTAATTCGCATCGGTTTTTAACGCGTTTTCATCAATAGAGTGATTCAAGAAGAAGGTTCTTACGTGTACCTAGAACATCACGCTACGACCAACGAAAGCGGAGCAGTAACCAAAGACGGAAACGAAAGCGGATGACACCGCGGGGTATGTAGCTAGTTGATTATAAACAAAAAAATAGTACAGATTCATAATTATCAAGTAGTGTCCCTCGTCAATGTATTAAAAAGCAATACCAAGCAAAAAAGGAACTAGCGCACCCCTCATTATGCATAAAGCGTCGTATGAAAAATATTAATATTAAATATCGCAACAGACGCACGTTTGCATTACCATCTCTATACACTTTTTGTATTAAAATTGCCAACGTGATCGGAAACTGTTCGGCGGTAATACCTTTGTTATTAAATTCTTCAATAGATATTATTTTTAATATTGTGTCACGTACCATCGTCCCCTAACATGCCATGCGTAAATAGCTACCATATGGGATTACGAGTAGTTTTATCTAATAAAAAAAAATATGACACTTCAAACCCACTTAAATTAGACACAGTGTCTCTCGTGTGACAGCTAGCACTTGGAACTTCAGCATTGTCAAGTACAGTTTTGTTTGTTACAGTGTCTTTTGTGTCCTCTTTTGGAAAACGTCCATCGTCATCTCCAATAACATTTATTTCCTGAATCCGCTTGTCAGTATGCATTTCGGTTTCGCTTTGATGTGTATTTAGGTAACGTACGTCGTTTAAATGTGTCGTGTCATTTAATTTGTTTATTTTTTATGTCCAAACTAACAATGATTTGCGAAAGTGTTTGTTGTGTTTAAGGTTCAATTTAACATGATTTAAGTAAACCTTGAATTTATACCTCTCTAGGGGGTTTAGCAAGATGTGATAAATTTTTATTGCTAAACGTTGATGTTATGGCCTATTATATCAAATTCAGTGTTCACAAGAGATTTAAAGGATATTTTATTATCATGTGTAACGTTTTCAATTTTCAGTACCTATGTCATGATTTATCATTAATAGATAGGGGGCTATGAGTTCGTAACCGGACTCGGGCAAGTACCAATGTGACTTTTCCCATTTCATGTATATATTCAAGTTTATCTTGGTTATCACTGACAAAGGTGAAAGAAATCATCGTGAGGAAACCTCGAAATCGCCTATCCTTGAACAGGCGTGGTGATCAATGCTCGTGCCTTCTATCTATAGGAAGAGGCCTATTAAATGTGTTTAACACGAACAAAAGATTAAAAAAATACTACTTTTGACTCCCATTTCTTCTGACTTTACTTCACAAATTGCAAATTTATCAATGGAACACAAATCTTTAATTCCATTCGCTTTTCGCAACAATATATTTAACTCCCTTTATATCTCGAGTATCATTTACATCGGTCCTATAAAAACTTATTTTGTTTTAACTCTTTACTCCTTGACAAATGTCTGCGGCGTCTGGCAATCCTGCGCATCGTCCTGTTTTAGTTTGTTATAAGATATTCTTGGACGTGTGCTGTACAAATTGTTGGAAGTTGAAGATTTATTAGCCTTCCATAATTTATTTTCGTTAACTATAACTTTGGATTCAGTAATAAATCCATTAAGAATCCTCTTCGGTTCATCTTCATTATGAGATTTTGAACTCATTAAGAGCGAATTGATGTAATTATTATTTGTTTAGTTAATTAAGATGCGGTGGTTATAACAGTTTCGTTTGCTGTTATTTGTATTCGAAATGCCCGATAACATATTCATTGATGAAAAACAAATCTGATTATGAATCGTCGTTAAAATAGACTTTATGTGTATTGGTCGTTGGTTTATTTTCTCTTAGAAATGTGATATAATCGCAAATAAAATTTTGTGGGTTTCACGTGGGTGGTATGGTATGTTTTGAGTGCGTTTTATACTTAGTCAATCACAAGGGGGATATTATTATTCTGAACACATATTCTGACTCGATAGTGTTTTTAACCGATTATTAAATATCTGCTAGCCTTGTCGTAAAGGCCCAGAGGTTAAGGCGTCTGCCTTTCATCCATGATGTTGCGGATACGATACCTGACAAAGTACCAAAGTGACATTTCCAATATGTACTTTTAAGTTTATCTTGGTCATCATTGACATCAGTAAAGGAAAACGTCATGAGTAAAGCTAGATTTAAAATTAGTAAAAGTCTGAAATCGCCAAACCGCCTTAAGCAAGCGTGTTGATCAATGCTCGTGCCTTCTCTGTCTGAGAAGAGGCCTTTGCCCTGCAGTGGAACAATTTCATAATTTACGTTTACATAAACGTAAATTATGAAATTGTTCGATACCCAGGTCTGGCAAAAAGTGTTATTGGGATGTTCCATTACGAATTTTCCAGTAGCAGCACGAAGTTTGGAAGTTGGTGGCGTGACACCCCCGTCTTCGGAGAGCACGTAAAGCCGTTGATCCCGGGTTTCATTAGTAGATCTATGAGAGTCGTTACTCGTTACGCATAGTCAAACGCCGGGAAGTCTGACAACCAGTCTTACCAATAGTAACTGAGTTGTGGATGTCAAATAGGCAATCGCTCCATGTAAAACACTGGTGTTCAGCTGATCAGCTTTACGAGAAAAACTAGACAAATTGATATCTATAATCTGTGAAGCATATTCTTCTTTAATCTTATCTGATATTGTTACTAGATCAGCATATCTGATTTAATTTACAAATCATAAGCAATACTAAAGCATCGATCCATATCGATACGGTAGTTATTTGTATCGATTCGCACGTTCTTATCGATTCGGTCTGTAATCTTGAACCGTGGTTCATTTTACGCTCCATCGATATTTTTGTATCGAATAGGTCATGTGTCACGTCCTTATTTAGTATTGTTGTGTTATGAATTATGATTCTCAATAATGATAAACATTTGACTGTGTGCTAAGTGGTAGGAGATTTAAGTAACGACTATCTATGCCCGCGACTCCGCCCGCGTGAAAGTCGGTTATCAGTGATGTTTTTTTTGCGCTGAACCCTAATTCTTTTTACAATATAAAAGTAGCCTATCTTACTATCCTCACATCAACTATCTGCCTATTAAAGTCCCTTCACAATCAGTCCTTCGATACACTACCACAAACAAACAAAAACAATTGAATACACGTTAATGTTTATATATTTTCTAATTTTAAAATCTGGATCTTATTACACGTATAAAATTAAATGAACATTAAAATTATTCTTTTTTCTTTTTTCTATAAACACTCAATAAACATTATCACACTACGTCTCTCGCCCTTGATTTAAATCTAAGCCCCATCAGGTCATCGTGCCGTACATATAGTATGCGCGGGCGCATTACTTTAGCGGCGCGTCTCAAACGATCAATTAGCGCTATCTAGCCGCCGACGATTGAAACGCCATCTGAATTCACGCGTGGTACAAGGTAAAGGCGAAAGGCTTTTTTACAAACAAAAAATAAAAAAAATTATCGGTTGCCTGTGATCACCAGTTCCTGTTTTGGGGATCGGTTTTTGCTTAATATTTATCTGGTAAAGGCCGCGGGAAATCGTGAAATGCGGGCAGCGCAGGACTAATCATTTACGGGAGGCCTATGTCCAGCAGTAGATGTCGTTTGGATGATGTGATGATTTATCAAGTAGCTACGAGGCCATTTATCTATAGGGTGACTCGTAATTAGTGATCAATAGTCTATTGATCGTTATATCTACAGATACTCTATAGAAAGCGACCGTCAGTCTGGCTCGTTCTAGGCAGTTGTCCCTACAATCAATATGACAAGATCCTTGCTGAATTTATGTTACAATTATAAAGAGGTTAAATGGTTTGCTTGTCTCTAAGAGATAATCTCTGGAAACCCTGGTTTGATTACTAATTTTCTTTTTCTGATAGACAGCTACATTATTACCGAGTGTCATAGGTATATTTTATACTCTACTTGACATTAACACGGACGAAGTTGTTGGCAGAAGCAAGTGGCAAAAATTTTCAAAGCAACGTGACATTCCTTGATTAATTGGATCAATAGGAATATAAAACGAAAGTCGTTTGTTCTTACCGGCATCATGCTGAGCGTCAGCCGTTTCGCGCGGTAGTGGCGCATAAAATAATTCTGTCTTGGACATTTTTTTTTTCTTTTTTGTTTGTCTTATCTATTTTATACTATTTTTTTTGGTTTGGGCTTGATGAAGCAATATTTTTATGTTATGTGCGACACCTTAATAAATGCGAGAACATGTTTTTTCTTTCTAACCGAATCGCTCGTCTCTTGTCGCTCATCCCCCATCATCTATTTAATTGGATTTGTTTTGTAACATGAGTTTGTAATTGAATCGAATCGGTAACGAATGTACCGGTCCTGCCACTTCGTTTGTACTCGTAACAGATTCATTTATGTCAACCGTATTGAAAGACTTTTAAAAGAAAAAGAATTACGTTCGTGGGTCAACGGTTAAGTGTTTACATCTGGCAGTTACTATCGAAATATGCGTTACTTGTGTAGAAATATACGGAACCTTGACAATTTTCTTAGTTTGTGGTCAGACCACCCATGGTGTAAGAGGTGGCTTAATAGGTTTGGTCAGTATTGAAAAGAGCGAGCTCATGAAATGGTGTAGGTTCATTTTATACTCTATTATCATAAAACACCCAGCTTCTGCCAGCGGCTTCGTCTGCATATTTTTTTTCACCCGCGGTTTTTTTTTTACCGATGGGAAATCATCAAATGACTTCCCCCGCCCTGGGCGGGGCGGGAGGGAGTGTCAGACTTTTACTGAGTAAAACCTATCCATGTTCCTTCTTGTGCCCTTTGCGTTCCGGGGGCGCAGCATCTCTTACCAACAACCAGCAGCCCCGGCAGGCAACGGCTTTGAGTGGCCCCTTCTAAAATTTTTGGTTACTGCTCCTCTACGGTGGATCGTAGCGTAATGTTATATGTATACCCTATCGTATTCGTTATGAATCTATACTAGGTACGTTGACATTACAAGTCAAAATAATCTGTATTAATATTATTAAGTTTGTATTTTATTTCGATGCGCTCATCTCTGGAACCACTGGTCCAATTCAAAAAATGGTTTTGCTAGTAGGGAGCTACGTTATCCCTGAGTATTTTATTATAAAAAACAATTAAAGACCCATAAAAAACTCACGCAGGCCAAGTCGCGAGCAAAAGTTAGTTAAGTATAACACTTGAAATGGAATTTACAGGATGCAATTTTATCGTTGTTATTCAGTATTATTTAAACATTTATTCATTTTAACGCCACTTTGGCGCCATGTCTGTCATCTACGTTATAAATAACATAGCGTTGGAGTTTTTGTATGAAATAAATGTAAAACTAAATACCTATTGCATTACGAGGATATTTCTGAGAGCGCGGTGTTGGACATTACATTTTAATCAATAAGTACTACGTTTTTTTTTTTATATGAATATTTTGTATCACATAATCTCTGATATATTTGTATACTTATACAATTTACTATTCCAATCCGAATAGATTCCTTGATGCCTCCTTCTAATCTCTATCCAAGTTCGAGAGCTTGACAATCTGTCAATAAGCCTCGTTCCATCTGTCTGATATCTCCACATAATTATAAACCATTCGTTTTTCAACCCCTGTGCTTTATAATCTTCGTCATAAGGTTGAAGTTTGATTGAAGTTAAGTTTTTCATCGGTTTATTTAAGTTGGTTTTCGTAATATCGCGTGGAGTGGCTCGTTGGCTGGCATTTTATGGACCATTTCGTCCCACGCTTATGTTGGAACAATGTTCAGTGTAAATATGTCCACGAATCACATTTGCTGTCACATTTTCTTCTTGGTTTTTACCATATTTTTCACGCTAAGTTCTTTAGACAGTTGACTGAGGAGATATCTGAAGCAAGATCAAAGAGTTTTCGAGGATCTTTGACATATTAAATGTAGCTTCCATTTTTATAAGACAGTGTCTTTCTTTATTTATTATGCAGTGTCTTTATTATCTTACGAGGATTTTATTAACAGCGCGTTCCAAATAAAATTAAAATAATAATGATTTTTAACGAGATTTTAAGTTAAGCACAATTTTCAAACGTATGTTACCTACTTGTCAGGACCTGACTAGTCCAAAGCCTAGATATTAGTGTCTTTATCCTTACTACAAAATTTCTTCGTGATTAATTATTTAATTAGACTGCGAATGCATTTAAGAAAAGGCTCTTTACATGCATACATACATACATACATAAACTCACGCCTTTTTCCCATGGGGGTAGGCAGAAACCACAGAACGCCACCTGCTACGATCCTTACATACTTCTTTCGCCTCGACCACGTTCATACATCTGTTCATACAAGCACGCCGGTTACGAGTACTGCGCACACGTCCTTTCTGAAGAACCCCACCAATAAGGTCAGGGTAGGTCTTTCTAGGGCGTCCTCTCCCGGCGTTGCCACTCACATCTGCCATATAAATCCCTTTACATGCAATCCCTTGTTATTCAGTTTAAATACTTCTGTACTACATCTATGTATACTTAATATTAACAAACATAACATCACGCCTGTTTCCTCGACGGGTTCCGCAGAGGTGAACCAATGTACACCCACAGTTCGCCGGTATGTTAAGGTCCCATCTAATAGGGGGCGAGCCTATTGCCATTAACCGGGCACAAATCCTAACTCCGAGCTGTTACTGAGAATTTCATACAAAAACCCATTAACACTATTTGCTCGACCTGGGAATCGAACCCAAGACCTCTAGTATAGCAGTCGCGCTTGGGACCCCAAGGCTACCGAGACATTAATAAAATAATAGTAATAAAAATTTAAGAAGTAAATTATGTTCTTATGTTTCTAGGAGGTCATCTCTGGTAGTACTAATCCAATTCCAAAAAATATTTCACCAATAAAAAGCTTCACAACTACCAAATGCGATTAGCTATGTTTTATGGTATACTTGATCTCAACGCGGACGCTGCTTGTATTTAATAAAGCGATTTAATTTACAACACTTTAAGTTATAAAAAAAAACCCGGTACGCACTTCGTTACACACGTTAAGCGTCTTCACATCAAAAACAACACAATAAAACACCAATACAGTCCCACGTTAATCAATAAATAAATACTCCATTTATATTCCATGTTGCCATATGTGATTAATATGTGAACACGTATAAGAAAACAAGTATTTTTCTCGATTCTCAATTTCTGGAAGTCCACAAGTTATGCATAATAATGCTTGCCGCACACGATAAGGACAGGACCGGCCACTCCCATCTGGACTGTCGATGACAGAGACGTCAAGGGAGCAAGTCTACGGACTTTTAGGAATATTCACATTCTTAATCTGTCAAAAATGCCTCTATTTAACCAAATATTTTTTACATTGATTGTCGCTGAGATCAGATTGCGTTGTTAATTTGTAAAATTAGTCTTAGTATATAAGTAAATTTCTTCTTCGTTCTTCTCTATAGAGAACCTACGTTTTGGAACGACTAGCTTTAATTTTCTGACAAACTGACAAATCAAAAATGCATGTAAATAGTTTAACTATACTTTGACTTTGCGACGAAGGTTTGTAGATGCGTCGATAGTACCTGTCAGTCCTTCTTATGTGACACTAAATGCAGGCCTTCCTTCAGCCACCGCATCGTGTGTAACCGGCATAAAAGATTTCTACAGATATCGGATCGGTTCTTGATGTTTCCCACAAAATAAATATGACCATAGGGTAATGACGAAGTTATGTTAAAAAGTAATTTATATTCAATGACTCTGGCTAATAAAGTAGCTGTTGTATGCAGAATAGGAATTGCGTGATTATGAGTTTGAAGAACTGAACGTTACCGAATTATGTTCATTAACACGTCTTTATTAAATATTGTATGTTATGTGTGCTTGTGTATGTAAAATAATATGTATTTTATGTAAATTTGGGTGTGAGGGACTTGTATGCTTACATCGTTGGTGTATGGAACCCTCACTCCTCTTTAACGATCTTCTGTTAATAGAGAAACTGAATATGCATTAACAAACTCATCTCTAAAACAACCATTTAAGGAATATTCATAGTTGACATTTTGTGGGCTGAAATTAAATAGTTTTTTGACCAAACATGACATAATATTGCAACAAGTTTTACCTAAGCTCCGTCAGTGTCATAAACACCTCTTTTGTCCAAAGCGAAAAGGATATAAGTATCACATAACCAATCAGCTTGCGTTATTTTTACATCTCACAGCTACGCTTTAACGCATTATAGTTACCTATCGGCTGTTTACGAGACATTTCCTCTTCGAACCTCCCCGGTGGAAACCGGCCCTAATGCTAAGGTAATTTGGCACTTCTGCAAGGCAATCAAGTCCCGTATTCATATGCTTGCCCTTTCTCTAATTAAGCAAGCAAAAATCTTAACAGCAGGAAACCAATCCTATGTATGTGATATTACGTAAATAGACACCCACTTATGTATGTAACAGGTAATACATAGTCCGTACATATGTAGTAACGGGTTAGCAAAGAGACCGCCTATGTAACCAGTTCTTAATGTTAATCTTTTACTTTTAATTGACAGTTTCCAAGATTGTAAACATCGGATAAAATGTGACACTAATATTATGTAGTTAGGTACCCTAGACCGTGGGGTGATGGAATAGATATACACCAATGTAAGGAGTTGAGGCCTCTCCACAGATGTGTTATTATAATAGGTAGATAATATTCCAGGTTGTGTACGTCGCGTATGTGTGAAGGGTCGCGCCAGATATCATAGAAATTGCTCTATATTATCCTCCGTGTAATAATGTTGGACCTGTGTGAAGCCGTCCTTACCTTTTGAATATATGATCAACTGCCTCGTTGGCCTAGTGGTCCTAAGCGCGACTGCTACGGTAGAGGGCTTGGGTTCGATTCCCAGGTCGAGCAAAAAGTGTTATTGGGTTTTTCTATGAAATTCTCAGTAGCACCTCGGAGTTTGGATTTGTGCCCGGTTAATGGCAATAGGCTCGCCCCCTATTACATGGGACCTAAACATACCGGCGAACTGTGGGTGTACATTGTTACACCTCTGCCTAACCCTTCGGGGAATACAGGCGTGATGGTATGTTATGTTATATTATCAAGTTAAAATACGATTACAAAGTCTTACAGGTGCAATAAAATTACAAAGAATACTTTTTTTTTTGTTTCACATAAGTTTGTAAATAAACAAGCTTTTATTTACAAAATGTGATCCAAAAAATAAATAAATATTAATCTTTGTATTTTTTAAAATAGATTACTGAGCTTGAGGCATCAATAAAAGCTATCCGCAAAGAAAAGCTTGTAATAATTCATGAGTATTTTTTTGTCCTCAATTATTAAAAAGTCGAAATAAGTAAACATTATCTAGGTACACTTTCTAAAGACAAATACGAAATCATCGTCATAATATTATTTCGCAAACATTTTTCTACATATAATTTGTCAAAGGATATCCTCAAAATACCGTCTATTGCAATTAATTGTAAAACGACTACACCCAATTAAAACTACGACCTTTAGCCCAAGTCCCGCTATTCCTAATCCGCCCACGGATGTACGAGAATTGCAGACGAGTTTATTGCTCTGGCGAGAATTTTAAACTGACGAGCTAGTGCTGATAAATCATGTGAAGTAGTAATTAAATAATAGATGTTTTTTTATTTTTTTATTACTGCCTTCCGCCCGTGGCTTAGTCTGCATCAAAGTTAATTTATTAACTCAGGAGAACCGTATATTTTCCAAAATAAAAAGCCTTTGTGCCATTCCTGACTATAATCTATCTCTGTGTCAATTTTTTTCTAGAGCCGTTCAATTGTTCTGGCGTGATTGAGTGACAAACATCCATCCATCCGAACTTTCGCATTTTGTTATAGTAGTAAGATTAGAAATATGTAGGCGATGAGAAAATACACTTCACATAGCCGTAGACTACACGTACTGACCATAACATCTAAACTAAGTAGGTATAATAGTCGCTAAGAGTCATGAGCACAAATGTCAAGTACATTTTTGGACCAATCGCGAGCAAAAAACCCAGAAAGAAACCCAAAAGCCCAAAAATGTCTTTAACATTTGTGCTCACGACTCGTAGCTACTACTGTACCCAACTGGAAATTATGGTAAGTATTAAAATCCCTGTTTATGGTAGCATGCAATGTAACGTACGCTAAACAATGTACATTTGATACTGCAGTGCTATTATGTGAAAACCTCCCTCAGCTCAGTGAATATGCTTGAAGGTGAACTGTCATCCAACCCTATGGCAACACCCACCCAGATGCAAAGAATTAACAGCTCACCACAATCTCACTTCAATGAAATTCACTTGAAAAGATTTTTATAGAATAGTTCAGCTGAAAAGAAAAAGCTCTCATAGTTGTCATCAAAAACTTTCACAAATAATGAGCATTACATTTAAAATTTTCCTTTCGGTCTTCATGTTCCCTTTTGAGATGATATATTGTGCGTTCCTTACGCAGACTAGGTCAATGATCTCATTTCATTAAGTTATGGCCATGAAATGCGCTATTATATGCGCTATGGCACGCTTGCGCCAACTAGGGTTGTTTTATGAACTCCAAGTCAGTTGCAAACTAGAACCCGTGTAATTTAACTTCGTTTAGCAACTAATTCTGAGTTATGTTTTTGGCGCAAGTAGGCCTAACTGTCAGAATGTTTTAGAAAAGTATCATCGTCTCTATCCACATAATTTTTGATTGCCAAAGGATGGTATTCCGGATTTGTGTCCATCCTTTACACTATTAGAATATTAAAGTATTTCTCTAATTATCTCAATCATGTAGGATGGCCTAAAGGCGAACCTATCACTAAATACTCAGGCTTATCCTAAAACATGACTGTTCATACTCGAGCTGCATCTTTCAAAATCAACTCCTAATAATCAAATCCAAAACCGTCGAACATTTCAGCCATCCTAAGACGTCCAGTCTCAGGACAAACTAAAGCAGTAATTCCGTTACTAAAGTAATTTTCTAAAACTGCTCTTATAACATCTATTGCTCTAAGTCGGCTATCGTTTGCACCCCGCTGGTTCTAAGGCGTCATCTTACTCGTAAAATTATTTAGTGTCGAGTAAAGGCAATTTCTTTTTATTAACGTCCAACCCGCTTCCTGGCTGTATTATTTTATGTGTTTTAAAGTGCGACCGTTTTGTTTTCTATAAATAATACTAGTTTCATGACCTATTGTGGTCGATATTGATATTGGCTGTAAAGTAAGCGACGCATGAATGTGAACTGCGGATTTATGTTTGTAGTTAGGCAAACGAATTTGTTGATCACGAAATGCAAATTACTTTGATGACAAATCAAAACAATTGAAGACTTTAAAAGGTCTGTAGCGGAGAGTCCAGTCAGAGTAAAGTCGTAAGATCAAAATATTCAGAACGATTAACGTACCAAACGTTAAAACGTACGTTTTTGGTCCGGGTGTTCCTATAGGAACTATATTGGGCCCCATGTTATCAGTTCTAAGAGTATATTGTACCAGATAACCAATACGCTGTGTGGGTGTTCGTTACACAGAATTACACAATACTGTTGTTTGTAAATTATGATTCGTGATCAGAACATTATAATCTGAAGTTATGGTACGGACTAAATACTAGTTGTTTATTTAATGGTTATGGCATAAGACCCGCCTTCATTCGTTTGACCTATTACCATTAGTTCTTGCTATTACGACTTGGAAATAATGATGACAGTAACAAGCCAAACTATCCAGCTGATATATATTGATAAAAGACTAATTGCGTTAACCAACAGAACAGCCAAGAATTTAACCGAAAGGATTCCGGGTTCATGTTTATGTTACGGGATCGCAAACAGCTTACGTAATGGCGACTTGTTATCGCTGCCTATACATGAACTGGGAACACCCAAGGAAGTTCCGATGCCTCGCCAGTATGGTAGGTAGGATTTAAATCTGATAACACCAACGTTTTAGCTGCAGAACCTAAGGCTGACCTTACCAAATTTTAAGAAACATCTTAATAAAAATGATTGATAGCACGTCGTTAATACAGTACAATGTAAAAATGAAATGCACAGAAGAAAAAGAAAGATACTAGCACATAATTTGCAAAGTGATAACGTGTATATTTCTTCTAACGACGGGAACTATTTTATCGATGCAGGTGTTAAAATCTAAAACATAAAGTAACATTTACATTTACTGCACTATTTTACAGACATAGTTACCAGTAAAGGATTTTCTTATGGCTGGCAGTGGTAATAGACTGTTAGAAGCATCTACAGAATGCGATAACCAACGCAGTAACTATAAGTTTACATACAATGAAAGAAACGTCTTATTCTAAGTAGACTTTAAAAAATGTAAATATAAAAATGAACTCAATTTATAGGAAACTAAAGGTTCTGTTTAAATAACATAAAACATTAATGAATGCAAGATTATTTAAATAATCTACCTAAATTAGGATTATTAAACCGTATTTTTTTGTTCTTTAAAATTTTTCCCTGAGCGTTGGCTCAGGGAAAAATTTACGGCACGGAGGTCCTATAGACTCATTTCGTAATTCTTATGAGTACACTTCCCTATTACCATAATGCATAAATCGTGTTCCGTTTAACTCCAACTTCTGTATTTTATCGTCCTCGTATAAAAAAGTTATCGCCGTAGTTTAAATAAACCTGTTTAAAGCCTTACTTACCGATATCTAAAACATTAGTTCCATAGTAAATGGGGTCATTCTTTTTTATGGCTTCAGTATGTGCTTCCATGTTCCTAAATGACATTTCAAATGGGCCATATGTATCCCGTCTAATAGTAAATGCTATAAATAATTGAGTAAATAGTGTTTCAAAAGTAGTTGTTATGGATATTTGAAATGAGCTCATTTACTGTAATTGCCTCATTAGCCTAGTGGTCCTAAGCGAGACTGCCAAGCTAGAGGTCTTGGGTTCGATTTCTTGGTAGAGCAAAAAGTGTTTTTGGGATTTTCTATGAAATTCTTAGTAGGAGCTCGGAGTTAGGATTTGTGCCCGGTTAATGGCAATAGGCTCACCCCCTATTACATCGCCCCGAGGACACGGTGGAGCACACCGTGGCGGTATGCCCCGCTTGGGCGGAGCATCGCCGAGTCCTCGTGGCGGCCATCGTCGGCGGCGAACTCTCGCGTCCGAACCTGGTGCAAGCCATGGTCCGGAGCGAGAGGGAATGGGATGCAGTCGCCTCCTTCTGCGAGGCAGTAATGCTTGAGAAGGAGGCGGCGGGACAGTTGAGACAGCGGTTCTCCCGTCTCAGCCGCCGCGGTAGACGCTCCGGACGTCGGGAGCCGCGAGACGACTCCCGGCCACCGTAGATACGGGCCTGTGGACGATGAGCAATGGGTAGCTCACCGTCCTTACGCTGCATAACGACAGGCCGTGTCGACGGCGCGTTCGTGTTCCACGCGCGCCTCAAAGAGAGTCAGCAAAAGGAAGGGGCCACTGAGGGCCGATGCCTGCCGGGGCTGCGGGTTGTTCGCAAGAGATACCGCGCCCCCGGAACGCAAAGGGCACAAGAAGGAACATGGGTGGGTTTTAGTCAGTAAAAGTCTGACACTCCCTCCAGCCCTATAATTAAATTATTTGTGGATTTCCCACCCAACAAAAAAAAAAAAACCCCCTATTACAGGGGACGTAAACATACCGGCGAACTGTCGGTGTAAATTGGTACACCTCTTCCTGACCTTTCGGGGAATACGGGCGTGATGTTATGTTAGTTGTAGTTAAAGTAATTTGATTTAAAACATCTTAGTACTGTTTACTTTTAAAATCGACACTAGTTTAAAACATTCACTGATGGTAAAAATTAAATACCATTTAATAATATCATAATTTTTTTTTATATTATTTGCAGTGTTAACTAAATACTTAAAACTGAAGATAATAATGATGACGATGACGTAGCTATGTTATATTGTAGCTACATCATTATCAGAGCTAACACACAGAGGGCTGTCAGCGGGATCCCTTTCAAAATCACGCGTGACAACATTTCTAATATTATCCCATACAATTTATTATAGTCCAATCTTCCCATTCCCCGTTCCTCACAATTACACGTCAATGTCCATTGATGTTCTCTCATTCACACTTGGACCTATTTTGCCAGTCGCCCCATATTAATGTTCCATTTTAATTAAAAGTTATGACGCATCAATGTTGCCCCTACGAAAATATAGCGCTCCCATTGTGTGCACGTTGATTTGTTAGCGTTCCCCCTTCGTATGACCTATACCATCCATTTTACTCTGACCTTTTGTATTTTATATCTCATCTTTAATTCCGTATACATTCAGGGGTTCTATGGATTTTGGTTGTATATTCACAATAACAATGTCTGTCGGCTTGAATGAATTCATGTCTGTCTCTCTTACACCTTTTGTGGTGTCACGGTCATGGTTGCCCAAGGGATTAGTGGAATCACCGTGAAATTGTTCTATTTTATTATTCTTCTCTTTTGCTTTTTCAAATAGATGAAGATTGTCGTGTGTTTTGTGCATTGTACAAGTTACCTGTATCATTTCTTTTATTATTTTTTGTTCACACCTGATGGAAGAATGGGCGGTATCCTTGCAGCTTTTGAATTTGTTTTTTGCTACTGCATGTCTCTTATTTTTTTCAATAAAATGCTCTGCTACTTTATTAAAGCATGGATAGTTTTATATTTTATAGATTATTTTGTAGGCATCGACTAAAACTTTCATTTTGATATATATTTAAAGACTGTTTTAAAAGACACGTGTTCTTGTGACCCCTAAATTCGTCATCTTTGTCTTATTGAAAAGCCTCAATTCAATAAAAAATGGTTTGAAATCCAACACGCTAACGGTTAAAACAAAAGCGTCGAAGTACTTGTGCCCCTTCACAGCTGATTGAGTGATTGTTGATGCTGCACTTTTATTACTAACAATTGGTCGTGATTACTAAACAAAAGGGGAACTGCAGTGTTAATGGTTCGATGCGAATAAAAAATCTAAGAATGCATTGTGAAACAATGAATGCAGTGTAAGATTCAAAAAAACTTATGGGGCAGGGCATTTTTTTAAGAGAATAGCGTAAATCTTATTGCCTTTGATAACTTTTATTGTAACTATTTTCAATTGTAATGATTTTCATATTATCAACCGGACTACTCTGTAAAATCACCGTCAGTCAATTTAAGTGTGCTTAAGATGAGCTATCAATTCCTAGCATAAGGTCACCGTTTTCCCAGAATCTGCTAGTATTAATATTGCCAAACAACAGCCTATTGAGTATTTAATATTGTGTTTCACGTTTTAGTCAATTTCAGGTCAGTCTTTAATGAGTCTTTACCAAATACTAGTCTTACAAAACAAAGTGCAAACATCACGAGTAATTTCTTCTGCCAATACTCTTATGCACATAATTATGATGTTGTTTCAGCTAAGAGTCCTCAATTAGTGTTGTCGTTGCTGCTTCGTTCGTCAGTAATTGACGGTGACATGACGTCATTGCGTTTGCCAACGGGTTCATCGAGATTTAGGTTATGTTTGTCTAACAGTTGTAGGGAGTCTGACTATGCATAAATGATTTGATTTTCTAGAAGATGATTTGTGAGATTTTGTACGTAAATAGTAAAGTTCGTTTATTCAAATTAGACTTTTAATTATAAGCTCTATTGTTGCAAATAAAGGTAATTCAAACATCTTTAAGCTTTATAGTTTTAGATACCTACAGCATACACGTATGGTTTTATAGACTATAAACTGTTCTGTTTAAAAAAACTGCACGAATAATAATATCATGCAGTTGCCATCCTTCACGCAAAGTGTTATTTACGACCTCCTCTGTTTACCTTCTCGCAAAATAATAATGCTTCCAGTGTTTTTTATTTCATTTCATTTCTTTCTCAAAATATTTCAAAATCAACAACAATACTTAAACCACCATGTTATTCCACCTTGATTGATTTAAAACATAAACTTTACAGTTCATCATAATCTGATTGGCAGATCGCGATTATGCTCACCGTATTTACATATCGCTCACAATCTGAGCTACTTTAGACTCCCACGTCGATTGCAAAAAGATCAATATCGTCCACTGTTGCCAAATTGATTGTACAGTTACGCGTCTGTGGTCCTCCTACACGCGCAAGCACATGTTTTGGTTACAGACACGTCTTCAAAATTGTTTTATGGAATTGGTACAAAGGAGTTATGTTAAACAAACTGCTGTTATTAAGTTCTAATTAGACGTTTCCTTTGTGATGGATTAGGTTTTGTTTTGGACTTTGTTATGAGGTTATGCATTGAGTACTTAGATATTGCGTTACATTGGAGTTTTTAGTTAAATAGATTCTTCAACATTGTGAATTAATGGGGTATTATCATGACAACTCTCAACTTCCAACAATTTCAAGAGTACATGTACGATCATTACTTTGGAAAACAGCATTAGATGAGGGTTATACGTGAGCAACCCGTTAAAGGTATTCGTCTGCAAAGAGCAATTACTAGTGTTGGTCTTTTTGCTTCTTTAGTCTACACTGCTAAGCAACCGATTCTAACTTCTACTCCCAGATAGAGCGAATTGAAATAGTCAGAAAATTCTAAACGTCATCGTCCTCATCGCAAACAATAGCAAGGGCCGTCATTGCTAAATGGATAGATCCCATACTGTCATGGGTGAACTGAGGTTATATGAAATCGTCTCTGTCATTATCACAGATTGTTCCACTTGAGACAAATTGGAAGCTGTGCTGTTCAATGAAGGAAATGGGTCATTTTAATGTGTACGAGCGATAGTCACGCCAATAGTTATTAGGTACTTTCTATTACACTTGCGGCGCCTACACCATTCTATGATGCACTTATAAAAGATGCAGGAATACTAACAGTTGACACTCTTTCTAAAAATACGTTTATTCTTCTGCTACTGTTGCTCAAATATAGTTTTTTTTTTGTCATTGGATGGCAAACAAGCCCACGGATATCACCTGATGTGAAGTGGTCACCGCTACTTATATACATCTGCAATACCAGAGACCTTGCAAATGCATTAACATCCCAGAGACAAAGTTGAAACGTCTCATGTCCTAACAATTACACCGGCTCCCGTATCCTACAAACCGGAACACAGCAATGCTGCTTTGCGGTAGAAATAGGTATGGTGGTAGTACTTCCCCGGACGAGCTCCTTCACAAAGAGCTCTACTATGACTAAAAGCGTAGTGTAGGTACAATAAAGTCCCATCAGTGACACAGACTACTTCTGCACGTAGAGATCTTTCAAAGAGTCGTTTTTAGCTTTTTAGCTTGGGTAGGCTAGCTTTCAAACACGGCTGACGCTGCTGCATAACAGACTAAGCGGTCCACTAGCAGACCAGTCCATAGAAATACTACTGCAGTATAGCAACCGCCACCGCCCTCGCAATTTGTCTGGTCTTCTGATCGGTATGGTTAAAGCTTATCCTATCAATCGATGCACATTCACCCTTTGACTTTAGTGTACTGCATGTACTTTAAAACATAATATTTTTTTTTTTTTTTAATAAATCGTTGCCACGAACGTTTACGTTTAATGTATCCTTCTTCCACGAAAACTTCAACTATTAATTTTTTCTACATTAAAGTAGATATAACATAGTTTTATGACACAACCTATGTTTTTTGCAAGTGTTAGAAACACTATTTACCTTGGAATAATCAGCGCCCACATTGCGTGTCCCAATGTCACACGTGCCCGCCGTAGATGAATCAGTTCCAGTTTTTGTTGTATTTTATTATGACTTTTAATGACAGTGGATTTTATTTTATACAAGTAGGTAGCACTGTAGAGGAAGCATATAAAATTATTCTTGTGAACCCTTTTCTAAAATTATGCTAGTTTATTCCGATGAAGAATCTGTTTCTCTAGTATCTTTGAAACTCTTATCTACTGCTGTACTTTTACTTAAATACAAGTTTTATTATCTACCAGCTTGTACAAATCACGGAATTTGGGTTTAAAGCGAGAAACCCTAATTCGTTCTCTAAAATTAAAGATTTAGCCTCGTTATACCATAAGCTATCTGCCAGTGAAATTCCTGTCAAGATCAATCGAGCCGTTTTGGAGATTAGCTAGAACAAACAGACGGACATACATATATTCACATCACAAACAGACACTTCAATTTTTTATTATTTGCATAGATTAATTCTTAATAATGTTGAAAAAGATTTATCGCTCTCCTATGAAAAATACTACGAAGACTACTCATTCAGAAAATAAAATAACTGGACCCTTTCTCATAGCTGCCAAAGCACCAATGCTTCTGTTCGAAGACCACACACCTAAAATTCGAGCTCATTCCTAATCCTTCAATTTCATACCATTGCCAGTTCTACCCGACCCCAACCCTACCGCATGCAAGTACCATTTGGAACCTAATTACGACTAATACGATCCTTCTACGTATTGATCGTCCATTGAGGTATCATTCGTGAGTATCAATCGGTGTTCCCATTGTGTATGTTTGCGTCACAACTATCAGTCAAGTGCCTTTGACTTGATATTGGATATTTATGCTAAGTGATTCTTATTTAGTTTTATTGATTTTTGATTGTGAGTTATTGGGTACGTTTGAGTCGTTGTGGCTTGATTTGGATGTTTCTGGCTCTTTCTCCTTTCTCTAGTTTGTTTGGTTTAATTAACCTGCTCTAGGATGATGTAATCCTGTAAAGTTAGAACTCGAATCTTAATAATAAAAGCCTCGCATTCTAGCCATCACTCCTGTATTCCCCGAAGGGTTAGGCAGAGGTGTACCAGTGTAGTGCAGTGTTCAAAATATTGTCTTCTTAATCTTTGCTTCTCGAAGTGAAATTATTATTGATATTTTAGTTAGCTTTTTTTTACTTCCCACTGTGCACCGAGTATTTTTATCTGCAAGCACAGTCTTGGAATGCATCACAATTTGTGAAGCACTAAAATTAAACGCCTATTCTTTTTCCTATTCATTCAGTTCTTCATAATTCTGTTAATGCGCTTAAAACAAGAATAATAAACTATTCATAAAAATGCTCTTGATGTTATTTTAGTATTCATGCACTCAGAATACTTCCATTATGTTTTCTATGGCAACTTTTATTACTTGGCATTTCCATGGTTATTTAAGTTTTATGATTACAAATTAAACTAGAAATGTTATAACCAAAATGTTTTTAAAGCGCTGTTGACCTCTAAGGTCATGCAATTTATTTTTGTCTCGTTACTCTCTTGAAATTATGTGACTATCCTGATGTGGGAACGATAAAAAAGTAATTTTGAAACTATTTTTAGGAGACTAAAATAAATGCGTTTTACAAGGTTTTTTTAGGGTTACGTGTGACAAAGTATTGGACCCGTAAATTGTTTTAACAGGCAAAATTAATGATTAGGTTACAGTCAGAACAGTTTGTCGAACAAACTCAAGTTTCTGATAGTAAAATGTTATCCTAATAAAAAAAACATACCATCACGCCTGTATTCCCCAAAGGGTTAGGCAGAGGTGTAACAATGTACACCCACAGTTCGCCGGTATGTCTAAGTCCCATGTAATAGGGGGCGAGCCTATTGCCATTAACCGGGCACAAATCCTAACTCCGAGCTGCTACAGAGAATTTCATAGAAAAACCCAATAACACTTTTTGCTCGACCTGGGAATCGAACCCAAGACCTCTAGAGTAGCAGTCGCCCTTATGACCACTAAGCCACTGAGGCAGTTAAAAAAAATCGTATAAAAAATTTTCAAGCAGCACCACATACCTACGCCATGCGATACAAGATCCAGCCATTCACATATCGCAAAATTGAACACAACATTTCTATAATTGCATCTTAGATTTCCTATCGCATACCGGTTCTGTCAGCCCCCAAGCACTTCTTAGGCGATGTAATACGCTGCATCATAACTGCCATAATATTTTCACACGCTTGTAAATGGAACCATTCCAGGCCGTATTAGGGTTCCATGAGTCTGTCAAAATGTCAAGGAAGGAAATTGGCTTTGAATAAGGCTTGAGTTAGTAGTTGTTTGAAAGGGTTTAATGAACTATTAACTTGAAATACCTACTTTCTAAATTAATCTTGAACATCACTGACATAACAAGGAGAACATCAAGAAGAAATCTGAACTTATAATTAATATGAGTCAGAAATTGCCAGTCCGCCTTATTGAGCAATCGTGGCGATTAATGCTCATGCCTTCTGCCTATCTCCTATCCCTATCCTTCTGCCATGCAATGGGACAAAAATACGCTGGTTTGAATGTTAATATAAGGATTCAAGTAGAATACACACTAGAAGCAGTCAGTGTTGAGATTATGGCGTGATTTTACCTACAGCAGTAAGAAACCTTACTTTATAACATACTTTTTTTCATCTAAAACACAATACTTAGTGGTTTGTATCCATTGAATGTAATAATATCCTTAGCTTACTTAGTAATTCAAATAAACGAGTAAATAATTAATTCGTATCTAAAAATAATTGAATAGATGTAGTCAATGCAGTTTATAATTTACATTGTTCTTCAAAAACAATTCTATCAAAATTCAATCTAGTACACGAACTGAATTTTAAGTCTACGGAACCATTAGCATTCTTCACGGTCACTCATTCATCGTTTATTTCTTCTTATTTGAGTTGCTATTTCAATTTAAAATGTTCGCTATCATCGATTTAGGTAATGATATGGAATTACGGATAGCATTTGGAAAGTCGCCATTAGTGTCAATTTCTTTTACCATAGGTAATAAGTATCTGGCTAAACTTTCCAATAACTTTGTCCCTGATCATTTCACAAAAAAATAAATCTGGTATGAAAAACAAATGACTAACTGTGGATTTAATTACTGGGAAAGAGGTAAGTCAAGTACACCTAAAAATAAAACCGTAATAACGTATCTACAAAACCTTATTGAAAGTTATCCAATTTGGTAGATTCTTTGACCTTATCAAAGACCTAAAGGTCACTACACCCACATCTTAAAATGTATGACATCATTGTTTTAGCACAGTTACTACAGGTATTTGTAAATTCATGAAGCGTGCTTTTGTTGCAAAACTGTTTAGACACGGAGCATAATAACAAGGAACGCTATTTTTGATATTCGAAACTATTCACGAATGTACGTGTATACCTACTTAGTATAACTAAAGGACCAAAAAATTTTATATGTACCTGTTTAACAGAAAAGTGCTCCTGAACCATAATTAAAGCCAATTTCTTTAATCATCATCATCTACTTAGCCGTTTCTCAACTATGTTGGAGTCGGCTTCCAGTCTAACCGGATACAGCTGAGTACCACTGTTTCACATGAAGCGACTGCCTATCTGACCTCCACAACCCAGTTAGTGGGCAACACGAGACCTTTTGGTTACTGGTTGTCAGACTTCATGTAAATAGCTTTTAATATTAAAAAAATATCAAAAGTTACACCATAGACGGCATGTACGCATGGGTAATTTTTCAACGCGGTAGTTTTGTCCGAACACTGGATTTTCCATATCGAGAGTTGAAAATCTAAATCTCTCTTCCAGACAAGCGCTTACTCTCGTACATGCTTTAAAAATTCCTTACTCCGCACACGCCTATAATATCTTATCTGGTCAAGATCTGAACACTTCACGTACTATATCTCTGATACATTTAGTTACGGCTGGCTCGTCTAATGCTCGTGTCATGACGTGATCTTAATCTCACGTCTCCAACGAGGAACAGCTTTTACTTTAATTCCGCATGCTTGGGCATAGCTATGTACATTCTCTACAAGTCTTGGGCCATATTTAGAGTGAAATATAGTAAGGTAAAAGTCGGGAAAATTGTAAATGGTCCTAGTGGATCAAATGTCAACTGGTCCTAACGCCTGCATTCAGTAGATTGAGTTTCACTGGTCTTAGTGAGTGAAGATATAACAAATAACTTAATGACGGTTGAAAAGTGGTAGATACAAAGTTGATTGCAATGACACTGAAGGATTTGTAAGGATCCTTTAAGCTTGATATAATTCCCAAATAGTTCACATGAAGCTCTTCTGGCCGACTGGTTCATTGAAGAAAATACAGCACCAGTTAAAGAGGAAAAACAATAACTAAACTCAGTTTTCTAGATGGCCTGCCTCGTTAGCCTAGTGGTCCTAAGCGCGACTGCTACCTTAGAGGTCTTGGGTTCGATTCCCAGGTCAAGCAAAGTGTAAGTTTCAAAGTGTTTTCTATGAAATTCTCAGTAGCAGCTCTTAGTTAGGATTTGTGCTTGGTTAATGGCAACAGGTTTGCCCCCTATTACATGGGACCTAAACATACTGGCGAACTGTGGGTGTACATTGGTACACCTCTGCCTAATCCTTCGGGAACACAGGCGTGATGGTATATATAGAAGTAAGTCACAGGTAACATCCGTAGGATTCTTAATGTGGACTGTGTGTAATATGATGATGAGTGTGGGATTGTCTGCCACACCCATTATCATTGGTGATGGATGTAGCGGGTCAGGTGTGGCTACTGCAATAATTATAAACTCCACACAATTATTTCTTTATTTTGTTAGGACACAAAACACATGCTTGATTTGGAAAAAAGAGCGGCTGACATAACCACAGTTCTAAATTCAAATGTTGCCGTAACTGTCTATGGTGGTGTTGCCAACAGTTAATTCATATCAACACAACTTAAATTCCATGCAATTCTCTATACATCGTCATAACAAGAGGGCGGTCCGTTGATTAATATTGAAATTCACCACGCTGCGCAGGCGAGTGAATCAATTCAACATGGCATTATAAGTCGTGGTCCAACGCGAGCCGATAAGGCTCTGCAATTTACGGGTTAAGCCTCACTTTGATCCTTATCGAGAAAATCTTTCCTTCCGCTTAGGTAAGTTTATGATTAAATCTATACTAATGTTATAAAGCTGAACAGTTTGTTTCTTTGTTTGGTTGAACGCGCTAATCTCAGGAACTACTGGTGTGAATTGGGAAATTATTTGTGTTAGATAGTTCATTTATTGAGGAAGGCTATAGGCTATATAACATCACGCTACGACCAATAGGTGCGGAGCAGTAACCATAAACGTAACCTAATGCGGGTAAAAAAAAATTCACGGACGAAGTCGCGAGCAGAAGCTAGTTCATGATAAGTTGGTTATGATAACCTGTACCTTGTACTTTAAAAACTTTATTTAAATAAAACTTGACTGCCTAAACTTCATTTAATCTCTCTACTCTATTTTAGGCTAATATTTCTTTATGGTGCATCTATACTTATTTGTTTATTTAAACACGCTAATCTGGGAAACTATCAATCGGACTGGAAAATAATTTTGAACATAGTCAGATTCATGAGGAATAGTAGCTTCTGCCAGCGACCTTATTCGCGTGGATTTTTCACCCGCATTATGTTACGTCTGCGGTTACTGCTTCTGTACCGTGTATCATAGCGTGATGTTATAAAGCCTAACGCCTTCCTCGATAAATGAACTATCCAACACAAGAAGCTTTTTTTCAATTCAAACCAGTAGTTCTTGAGATTAGCGCGTTCAACCGACCAAACAAACTCTTCGGTTTTATAATATTAGTGGGTATAGATTTTAGTTTGACAGTTGACAATGACAGACAGCAATGCAACGCCAAAGCACATGCTACATATCGTCAGTTAATAAATAAATAGAGCTTCATTAATGGAATGGCGTCAATCGAGATAATATCAATAAGTACTTCAAGAAATTATCTCGAATTTCTAGTTTTATTTTAAGTACACCTTAATGTTCATAACTGTTTCATGTAAATGTAGGTTAGAGTAATCTTACTACATTTCTAAGATGCTCTAAAAATCAGGGTGTGAAAGTAGAACATTTTTGTCACTTGTCACATACCATCACGCTTGTAATTCCCGAAGGGTTAGGCAAAAGTGTACCAATGTACACCCACAGTTCGCCGGTATGTTTAGGTCCCATGTTATAGGGGGCGAGCCTATTGCCATTAACCGGGCACGAATCCTAACTCCGAACTGCTACTGAGAATTTCATAGAAAAATCCAATAATACTTTGCTTGACCTGGGAATGGAACGCAAGACCTCTAGCGTAGCAGTCGACTCACTTGTCATTTTTTTTAATTATTTAGGTTCCTTTACATAAGCTACACAAATCGTGACATATAAATAATGATCAATAAAAGGTATAATGTAAATGTACTCTTTCATTTTGAGGAGACCATAGCATGCACAGTAAAAGTTAACAACTGACTAGGAAAGTCATGAAACAAAAATTTTGGAAAATTTCGAATCAGAGAAAAAAGAACTTTGAATCCATGCATCACACAGTTTGAAATACAACATGACTATTTACACTAGGTACATTTAATGATGACGTCACAATACATGCTTACTACTGCACCAATTTGCAGTCAGACACTACTCAATATTCTTCGACAAGCACGAAGGTAGTACCCTCGTTCGAAAACAATGCATTATCATTATCTCTATGCCCACTGAATAGATCATTCGCAGAAGATATACTTCATACAATGCATGACAGAAGCAGACAAAAAAAGAATCTATGAGACAATGCTAGCTTTTGCCGGCAACTTTGTCCGTATAAATATCAGTATCTATTTAAGAAAAAGTCGCAGAATAAAACGTAGCCTACTATGTCCTTTTTGGGTTTCAGACTTACCCCGTACCAAATTTAATCAAAATCGGTTCAGTGGTTTCCTCGTGAAAGTGTGTAACAGACAGACAGTTAAGTTAAGTACCTTCGCATTTATAATATTTGTATAGATTTACATACCCCGTTGGCCTCGTGGTCGCAAGCGCGATTGATGAGCACGGGGGCCTGGGTTCGATTCCCGGGTCGAGCAAAAAGTGTTATTGGGTTTTTCTATAATATTCTCAGTAGCAGCTCGAACTTGGAAGTTGGTGGTGTAACACCCCCGTGCCTCGGAAAGCATGCAAAGCCGTTGGTCCCGGCATTTTTTTTTTTTATGGGACAAGCCTGCCACACTGTTCCCAACCACTGCAACTTCTGTAAGCCAGAATCAACAGTGGAGACCGCCTGAAGAGCGCCGAGGCAATGAAGCTCGACGAGTCCCGGAGTAACGATATAACTGTCTTGGATCCCACAACGAAATTAATCAGAAAAGATTAGCGGATGAGTAGGAAAAAATATAGTTTCCACTTCCCTCCAAACAAGCAGGAGACAGAACAGAACTAGGCCAATAGGTACAAGGGGATGTTTACAACTGGTTGGTCATTGGTCCCGGCTGTCATTCGTAGATCTTTGACAGTCGTTACGGATAGTCAGAAGCCAGAAAGTCTGACAACCAGTCTTACTAAGAGGTATCGTGTTGCCCAGTAATTGGATTGTGGAGGTCAGATAGGCAGTCGCTTCATGTAAAACACTGGTATTTAGCTGTATCGGTTAGACTGGAAGCCGACCCCAACATAGTTGGGAAAAGGCTAAGTAGATGATGACATACCATAATGTGTATAAAAGATGTAACGTAAGGCTTAAAGCTAAAGAACAGTTATGGACCCTGTTAGGGCACAGCAACATAGTATTATCACATCATTACGCGTAAGCGATCTCTTGAGGATCTGATGACTGGAGAGCTGATACAGTTCATCCAAATTGTTAATCTGATTACTCTAGAATGATGAGCAGCGCATCATTTAACACGACATATGAAATTGCGGGTGTAATCCTCTGCGAAGACATAGGTTCAGTCGCAATAAAAATATACCAAACCAATTTCTTAGATGAAAGCCTTTTTATATAGAACCTTCTATTTATCTACCTTCTGTACTATTACTATCACTGATAGTACGAGTACTATATTCAACAGTCGTGCGGGTCGTGACCAGAGATCAATAAGCCTTCGTACGTGACGATGCATGCAAACACGATTGTTTCCGATAATTGAGTCGCTTCTGATTTTATGTGATCTATGTAGGTGAACAGGGAGGGACTTCAACCTGTAGATTCAAAATTGTTTTTTTTTTTAATCCATTGTCATATTTTTTATACATCCATGGCTCGGAAAGCTGTTGCCGGCTACCCTTAGTCAGAAGCTTGAAAGTCAGAATAGCCAGTCTTACCGAAGGAAATCGTCGCCGGGGATACCGGGAGCCTGTGCCGTTCCGCGATCCCCGAATAATATTTGATATAATACTACATTTCCAAAAGGTTGATAGCATAACAATCTACAAACCCCGAGGCGTCTCATAGGCTACTTTTTATCATGGTTGTACGCAATTGGTTACGGTGTTTCTTACACCGTTAGAATTGAATGATGTAGTGTTATGTGATGCAAATTGATGATAATTGGATATGTAAAGTTAATGAACTGTCGACGAGCCTTAAGGTTTGATTCCTTTAAAATTTAGATCAGATTTGGTTCGGTAATTGATGTCGTCATTTTTGTTTATTTTATTTGCATAGACAACTCTTCTGGTTCTTATCTTGGATTGCCATACCTAATATTATAATAGACTTTCCTATGGCTAACGTTAAGCATTTATTTTCAATTTAGATTAAATAAATTAGATAAATATAATTAAACATGATTTTCGAAACTTTGGTACCAGCTTTCTATATCAACATACCTAAATCTGACCAAAACATGAATTAATTAAGTCTTGTTTTTATCAAATGGTTTGTTTAATTCCGGCCCTGCACAAAATTAAATGGTCACGATTGTCGTTCACAAAAGCGTAGATTCTCACCGCTTGCATATAAACCGTTCCCTTACATGTGAATATTCACCAAATATTTTCTTTACAAGTGAAACGTGTTCCCCAACTGTGTCAATGTATTCTGCGATAAAAATGGTAATTTGTAGCACTTGGTTTCCGTCCGCGGCAAGTATGATGGGTTTGTCGTTGGCAGGGAGTCATAATTTTTCATGAAATATTGATGTGTCTTGATTGTTAACCAGCGAATTCGGTGGTAATTGGTTTATTGTAGGGACTAAGTTATGCCGGCGATTTCGCCTGCTTGTATCTCGGCTCTCAGTGAGTTTTTTTTTGCAGTCTTGCATATAGGAAAAAGCTACATACAGACACTAAAAAATAAATAAATTAAATAGAAAATTAAAATAGATATAGAAATTATAAATTATTCTTAAATTGTATAGATATAGATGAAGTGAGATGATGAAGATGAAGAACTTCTTCGTAATCTATACAGTTTCCTATTTAGTATATTTTACTCTTCAAGGTTTTTGTAGCCCTTAATAATCCCTGTAACAAAAAAAAAAAACACTTTTTTAACTAGACACTCGTTTTATATAACAAGGGTACCATAAACTTATCACTTTAATTCATGCAGCGACAATAAGTGAAGGAGATAATGATAAAATTGTTAACACGAAGAGAGGGAAAGCTCCAAGACCGGCGCCTGCGCATAAAACTGCTATAATATCGGACATTAACGTTTTCACGGCTCTGTCGGCCGCTGACTTAGCGATTATATGATGCCATAAATTGTACCATGAGAAAATTAATTTGTAAACTGTTGCTATAAGTGGTATGCGAGATAAGAGTTTGATAAAGATATTTGGTGAAAGGTGATTAATACAAGTGTTTAGTGAATTGGGTGGTGACGCGTATCATCAAGATAACGTAACTTGGCAACTTTTAATTTATCTCGTAGCGTTAAGAAAACCATAGCATAACATATGATGCATTTAATTTAATACATACATACCATCACGTTTGTATTCCCCGAAGGGTTAGGCAGAGGTATACTAATGTACTTCCACAGTTCGCCGGTATGTTTAGGCCCCATGTAATAGGGGGCGAGACTATTGCCTAATTTAATATTATTACGAATAAATTTTGACAGAATTCTGCAGAAATTACTGCCGTGACCAGCTTTTCATAAACTGTCTAGCTTCTGCTCGTGACTTTGTTTGCATAGACTTCAAAATTAAGAGTAAGTTTCCATTCACCCTAAGGAAACAAACACGTCCGGACATAAATAATTTCATGAACTAAGATATATCTGCCAAATTTGCCAAATTTCAGCTGATCCCGTTCAGCCGTTTAAGCGTGAAAGAGTAACAAATAGCCATCCATCCATCCATCAATCAATCAATCAAACTTATACCTATATCACTTCAACTACGATGACACCTCACCTTAACAGCAAAACCAATCAGAATTTACATAAGCAAAAAAATAACCAAGTAAAAGTAAAAATCAATTTTCTGCAACAGCCTATTTCCATACATCTTGTTTCTCACGCAGTACCGCGGTAACTACCGGCCCAAGGCAGCCCGCCTCTCTTGTTGTTAATCACTAAATTACCGGACAACTTTAGTTTGCGAAACACGGAGAATAAATACTTCATCTGTTTATAAAATGCACGTTAAAAAACCGACCAATTTTGTGATATTCCGTATAATGTTGCTGTTAAGGTGAAGTTGGACGAGGTGAATTATAATGATGAATTGAATTTTCTGTGAAACTAGGGAACTGCCCGCGACTTTGTCCTCGTGGCTTACTTCACCCGCGTTAAGTTACGTCTTTGATGACTACTCCGCTCTCGTGAGTCTTAGCGTGATGTTATATAGCCTATAGCCTTCCTCGATAAATGAACTATCCAACACAAAAATATTTTTTTAATTCCAACCAGCTTTTTCTGAGATTAGCGCGTTCAACCAAACAAACAAACTCTTCAGCTTTATAATATTAGTATAGATATAAAATTATCGTCAATGTTATTTACCATACTCCTCCGAAACGGCTGGACCAATTTTTAAGAAATTTTGTATGCATATCGGGTAGGTCTGAGAATCGGCCAACACCTATTTTTCATAGGTACCCCTAAAAAAAAATGGCAAAACAACGTTTGCTGGGTCAGCTAGTAATATTATATATTAGTTTAGAATAATAGATAATGCACACAAATATCACTTATAAACGCTAGTTAAGCAGAGCCAATATTGGTTTTACTAGATACACCTCGAAAGAATAATAATGGTAAATAAAAATTAAATTGTAAATGAGTACACATGAACAGCACTTATAAACTCTAGTTAGGCAAAGCAAATATTGATTTTATCAGACACACCTCCAATACATAACACACCATCACGCCTGTATACCCCGAAGGGTAAGGCAGAGGTGTACCAATGTATACCCACAGTTCGCCGGCATGTTTAGGTCCCATGTAATAACCTCCTCCATATTTAGAAATTGGTTAACAATGCAGAAGTATATTAAATTAAAATAAGTATAAACTACCTCGTTGACCTAGTGGTCCTAAGCACGGCTGCTACGCTAGAGGTCTTGGGTTCGATTCCCAGGTCGAGCAAAATGATATTGAGTTTTTCTATAAAACCGCTCGTATCAGCTCGGAATTGGGATTTGTGCCCGGTTAGTGGCAATAGGCTCGCCCCCTATTACATGAGACCTAAACATACCGGCGAACTGTGGGTGTACATCGGTACACCTCTGCCTAACCCTTCGGGGAATACAGGGTGATGGTATGTGTGTGTAGTATAATAATAAAAGAGTAGCATGCCTATACGCTAGGTTTACATTGACATAGCCTCGCAACGCTGCTGACTGGCTAATCTTTGTATCATGACACGAGTATCGGCAACTTCTGAATGACACTAGATAGGAAAACATGATAGACAAACAGCAATTTTACGAAGTGTTGCCACGGAGACTAATAAAGAGAAAATACCTAAAACTAATGTCGTGGTTAATTCCATTGCCAGTCAATGTCAATTAAGTGCTAGGGTTGGCAGGCTAAAGGCTGAAGGTTAGGGCTAGGTTAAAGCTGGTAAAGGTCACCTCAACTGAAGTAGTAACACGCTTACAGTTAGCGATAGACAATTCATCTATTTATATTTCTTACTTCATAAAGCTGAATAGTTTGATTGTTTATTTGAACGCGTGAATCTCAAGTACTGTTTTTACGATTTGCAAAAGTCCTTTTGCGTTGTATAACAGGTTTATCCAGCAAGGTAATAAGGTATATAACATCACGCTACGACACATGGGAGTAGTACAGTAACCTAAGACAGAAAACGTACCTTAACGCGGGTGAAACTGTGCGTTTCATATCAATCAATATTAAAAGTACATTGGCTAAGTGAAAGGATTTTACCTTTATGATTGTTGATTTTGCATGTATTGTTGCTTATGTTTGCAGATTAAAGTTGACGGTCAAAAATCCTATTATGGCGAAATAAATTACGCTAGCAATGCTTCACGAAGACTTGCTAATCAGTTTTGGCAATATCGTACTTCGACGTTAGGAACAACTTGTCAAGCATCTTTCCTAGTGTCAAGTCGACGTAGCTCATCTAGGTAAATATTAGCAGTGTTGTCTTGACTACAAAAATTCCACACCATCGCTTTCCATACAATTATGGAGATGAACACTGGGCAGTAGCGTTTACCTTTATTTTCTTTCAACAAAATCGTCTACATCGAGCCGCCCGAAGCTGTTCACCTAGTAAGGAAAAAATCCCATAAAAATACAAGCAAAAACAAAATCCACCATCATTTTACCTCCAGCCTTAACCAGCAAACTGGTTTTTAGGCCAGTGAAGGGGCGCTAACTTGATTGGATGATTGACTCGCCCATAAATGGCGAAAAAAGCACATAAAAGCACTTAACAACATGTTATCGAGATTGTAAACAAAATTATGAATTTCCGACATTTTATAAACGTTTAAATTCAACCTGTTCATGTACGAGTATTGGTAATACTGTTAGTTGTGCAAAATGAATTAATATAGCAAAGTGAAGTTTTAATATCATAGGTCGTGGAAAGGTAAATATTGTAAGTGCTGATTATGATGACTTAAAACGTTTGTAGACAGAAGTGGTAGCGGTACCTTGTCAAGTAGACATGGTTGAACTATCAATATGTCAGATAACAAAAATTATGTCAAATTGACAAGCAAGCGCCGCAGGTACCGCGTCTGTCTGAACGACGTTTAGTCCTTCCGCAAACCAGGCCACCAGTGGCAATGTGATGGGGGCCATGCGATTGATGCCATAGAAAATGGTATGAACAATTACATTCACAACTTGCTGGAGCCAGCCCGCGCCGCTGATCCTGTACCTTTAAATTCGACCCCAAATTATCGAGATCTATTCCTGCCTGCCCCTTTTTTGTCGGCCTCCAGCGACGCGCTAAGCCCAAGTCCGTACCCCCACAGCGAGTGCCCTTAACGTATGACTATACGTTCACTTACGTATAGTCACTAAGTTTTTAAGCCCTGACAGTCCGGTTAATCAGCCGAGAACCTCATAGGTTGCCGAGAGGCGTTTTGAAAAAAAAAAAAACTTGTTGCAGCCCCTCGTGGCCTAGTGTATGGCAACACATGAAGCTCGAATTGTAAAATAAAGGATCCATTGTTTATTAGGATGACAACATTCTTGGCAGCCGATAACCGTTAACAATGCTCACTTTTAACCGTGTTTCTCGACATAGTATTCTGGAATTTAGACGATAAGTTTTAGCATCCAATTCACCTATTTCTGCGTTGATCTGATCGTTGTTATTTTCCACAAAGAGGGCTTAGTTTTTCGGACTAGAGTGTGATAAACCCAATAAACTCAAATAGGGGCTAATCCACCATTTATACTAATTATTATAAAGCTGAAGAGATTTTTTTTAGATTGAGTAAACACGCTAATCTCTGTAACTACCAGTCGGATTGGAAAAACTATTTTTGTGTATGATAGCCTGAGTCATGAGGAATAGTATAGTATACACGCTACGACCAACGGGAGCGAGGCAGTAACCAAAGACCGCAGGTGGAAAAAACCACGCGAACTAAATTCAGACAGAAGCTAGTGCTGGATAAAGTAAGCTAGATTTTGCAGAAACATACACACAAAATCCAAATGTGAGAGTAGCAACAAAATATAAAACTTGTACCACATCGATATTTTTACACATAAGTCCTATCAAACTTATTGCAGATCTACGGATAACAATCACGTGCAAGCGGTAAAGCTTTAGTGCTTGGGTACTTTTAGCATAACAGAAAACAAAACACTATTGTTTTGTGTTTTTCTGGTCAAAATAGAACTTTATTGCTTTATCTTGAAGAAATAGAATTGATTATACTTTTATCATGATTTAGAAGTTGCAAAGTATGATAATAAATAAAAATACCTCCGGTATGTAGGCGAACCCATTCCAAAGCCATAGCTTATAAGATAGACTATACAGCTATGCGTAAAACAAAAGATCTTTTCCAAAGTTTATAGACTCATAAATAAGAATAATTCTGATTTATGTTTGTTCTGTTTGTCTAGTATTTCGTTACATTTTATGTAAATGTCATAAAATATGTAATAGATTTGAATCGGACATTTAAGTGAATGTTCACGCATAAGTTAAGAATTAATCAGACATGCAATCCGAAACTAGAGACCAATGAATTGAACCGTCAATAAATTCCGTTCAGCCGTTAGTTAGGTACTTTAGAAATAGTCTTGGAGAATGATAATTTGCTATTAAATCAGGGGTTCCCAAACTTTTTCGATTCACGGCGTACTTGCAATTTTGTATTTTGTCTCGGCACCTTAATTAGCGAGTTAATAAAGGGTGCAATAAAATTATATAAAGCTGAGTTTTTAGTAAACGACACCTTCAGTGCGTGTGATTTCATTTGTTTACTTAGGGTAACGTAGGAATAGTTTTTAGAGAATCGTAATAAGCAAGCATATTATGGAGCTCCATCAACGAATCTGATATAAAAGTTTTGAATAATTTCGGAGAAGGGCGAAGTTATATAATACACGTTATAGCAGTATGTATTTAGATAGGCCTAGGGTTCGCCAGCCCACTACATACTAGCCACACGCGATTCTGGGATTAGTTTAGATAGCTTTTATTGCTGTGCCATATTAGTCAGTCATCTATTATTTTGTATTTTTTTTTATTCCTTCAAAATGTAACGCAGCGCACACTTTGAGAACCCTTGCCTTAAAGTATTAAATTACACTCCAAAGCAATTACACTTAAAAAAAGTAATAAGTACTAGAGTCTTGAGTTTAAAAAACTTAAGTATCCAGTAAAAGTAAGGCAAGAATACATGCCTCGGAGGCAGACGTCAATCAAGAAACTGTTTAAGCGAAATAATATTAATTGTCAGACGATGTTCAACGTTTTGCACGAAGCTGACAGCGTACCGTAATTGGAACATAGCACGGCTTTCCATCAAAATGGTTTACGATGTTTTGCTGGGTTAATTGTTAAACTGTTGATGTTTTAATGTCCAATTTCATGGGCTTCTTCACTGTAAAATGATGGTATGGAAGATAAATATAATCGTAATTATACAAGCTTTTGTCCGAGATTTCGCCCGCGTGTTATTTTTACGGAACATCATTTTAGAATGAAGTGCCAAATAGTAGCTACTTATTAGTGAAAGAATTTTCAAAATCTGATCGGTAGTTCCGGAGATGGGCGCTTTAAAAAAAAAAACATTCAGCTTTATAACACAAATATTACACGTCAAGCTTCATTGCCTCGGCCCATTTTTGGTGGTCACTACTGTTTTTTTTTTTTTTTTTTTTTGGTGGGTGGGAAATCATCAAATAACTTCTCCCGCCCTGGGCGGGACGGGAGGGAGTGTCAGACTTTTACTGACTAAAACCCACCCATGTTCCTTCTTGTGCCCTTTGCGTTCCGGGGGCACGGTATCTCTTGCGAACAACCCGCAGCCCCGGCAGGCATCGGCCCTCAGTGGCCCCTTCCTTTTGCTGACATCTCTTTGAGGCGCGCGTGGAACACGAACGCGCCGTCGACACGGCCTGTCGCTATGCAACGTAAGGACGGTGAGCTACCCATTGCTCACCGTCCACAGGCCCGTATCTACGATGGCCGGGAGTCGTCTCGCGGCTCCCGACGTCCGGAGCGTCTACCGCGGCGGCTGGGACGGGAGAACCGCTGTCTCAACCGTCCCGCCGCCTCCTTCTCAAGCATTACTGCCTCGCAGAAGGAGGCGACTGCATCCCATTCCCTCTCGCTCCGGACCATGGCTTGCACCAGGGCCGGACGCGAGAGTTCGCCGCCGCCGATGGCCGCCACGAGGACTCGGCGATGCTCCGCCCAAGCGGGGCATACCGCCACGGTGTGCTCCACCGTGTCCTCGGGGCGATCCACACAATGGTGACACCCGGACGTTTCCTCCCGCCCGATAAGGTGCAGGAACCTCCCGAAACACCCGTGTCCGGTGAGGACCTGCGTCAGGCGGTAGGTGAGGGCGCCGTGACGCCTCTCCAGCCACTCCTCAAAGAGGGGACTTACCGCCTCTATTAAGGCGTGCCCAGCGGTCACTACTGTTGATATTTATTTTCAGGAATTGTAGTTTTTTTTTTAGGGATGTGTAATTGTCAAATGACTTTCTCCGCCCTAGTGTCAGTCTTTTACTGACTAAAACTCATCCATGCTCCTTCTTGTGCACTTTGTGTTCCGGGGGCGCGATATCTCTTACGATTTACCCGCAGCCCCGGCAGGCATCGGCCCTGGGTGGCCCCTTCAAAGTCACAAAAAAAACTAGAATTACATATAATAAAAGCAGTACAGACGTGACTTACAGCTTAAATAGTAATCAATTGCAGTATCCTCTCTCACTTTCTTAGCATAGGATCATGTTATTCTCCCTTTAACTGCTCAGCTATTAGTACTCATGACAGGTAGGTACGGAAAAGCGTGAAATCACGTACCTATCAAACAAGGTTTGCATTAGAATATCGCAATGTGCATAAAATATCAATAGTTTATCAATAAACCGCTAAGCTTTCAAGCGCGCCGCGGTAACCGTTTCTCCTTAATTGACTTGTTCGACGTACGTAAATGAAAAGCAGTTATTATATTTTGTTCTAGCGACCTGCCTCCGACTGCGTTTGCGTGGCTTATTTATTTTGTATTTGGTTACTGCTCCGCTCCCGTGTGTCGTAGCGTGATTTATATATCATACGTTACTCGGGAATAATGTAGCTATCTATTGGTGAAAAAATGGTTAAAATCGGTCCAGTAGTTTCGAAATCTATTCGTTACAAACAAACATATCCTCTTTATAATATTAGTATACATTTCTTACGTCAATAAACTTTTGGGATACTGTTAACATATTTAAATTCATTTGTGAAATAGAATATTAATAATATTGTTCAGACCGATTTCAATGGAGACTAGCTAATTAAGCAGTAAATGTTATAGTGCACAAGTATGCGCGCAAACAAAGGTACACTCGCTCTTCCCTCATAGTCCGGTGGGACGGCAATCCGACACAACCGGGGTGAGACCAGGACCAACGGCTTTACGTGCTTTCTGAGCCACAGGAGTGTCAAACCACCGACTTCCAAACTCCGGGCTGCTATTGAGAAATTCCTTATAAAAAAACCCAACAAAACTTTTTGTGCGACCTGGGAATCGACCCCACTCAACAGTCGCACTTGCGACCATGAGACCAATGGGCCGTTAATAGAATATATTTCGCAGAAAGGCAAAGGAAAGGCCGCTTCTAACCGGTCCCTTTGGAAATCTATGAGGGAGGCCTACGTCTAGCAGTGGACGTCCTGTGGCTGATATGATGATGATGTTGATGATTTGCCAGAAATATGGTGTGTTTCATGTCTCACCGTTTTAACGGTATGCAAAGTCAACTTAAAATAACTTTAATTTCAATTTTTATATATTTTATATTATATCTTCTACTAGCAAACCGCCCCGGCTTCTCACGGGTGCAAAGTTCCACTTTCAGGATAGTTACTAACACAAAAAACACAGCCAAATCGGTCCAGCCGTTTTCTAGTTTTGCGCTTAGCAACACATTTAGCCATAACTTTTTTTTATATGGTAATTATATGTATTTAAAACTTCATATATTAAATTTAATCCTACCTTATTTATCAAATTAGACGGTTCAGTTTCACCAATTCTTGAACTGTTCCACTTGTTAACTACAATTCGTTTTCTTAATATAATTTTATGGTGATCCAAAGAATGTCTTAATCGTGAGGTTTCACATTTCTGTCAGAAATTATCAATTTAAATTAATTTTTAAATTTAAATATTATTTTAATTATTATGTATATAACATTATTAAATCAAATCCTGCTTTATTTTTCAAATTAGACGGTTAAGTGCCATCAATTCTTGAACTGTCCCACTTATTAACGACAATTTGTTTTCTTAATATTATTTTTGATCTTAATCTAAAGAATGTCTTAATCATTATTTTTTTATGAGATTTCACATTTCTGTCAGCAAATTATTTTACAACTTCCGAAACATCACCCAAAAATTAGAATATCAAATTTCATGATTATCCCAAACCAGTTCTTTGCAAAGTAAAACAGGTTTCAGTGGAAGTAGTTCCTGATTGGACGATAGCTTGTTAACTTTTGGAAGTAATAAATTGGTTTCGTCGCCATTTTGCATATATCATATTAATTTGTCATATATTATGTTCTATTTGTTTATCTCTCCCGTAAGTGGTCGTAGCATTAGTCACCTGAATACATTATTGAAATGATCTTTGTTGATTTGAATTTTACGACTTTATTATTCGTCTCACAGCTTTTATGATAACTGCTTCATCTGTATCTGTTGTCTATAACAATAAATTAAATTGAATAGTCTGTTTATATCATTCAAATAACAGCTTTTCTCTGAATTAATATTAATGTTTACGCGGAATTCACACGAAAAAAAAACAATTAATTACTTTTGTTGTGTGTCTCTGTTCGGTAAACCTCCGAAATGGCTGGACCAATTTTCACGGGACTTTCCCTATCAGATCGAGAGACAAAGAGTAACTAAGATACTTTTTATTTTAGAAAAATAATTAGGGATCCGTCTAAAAAAAAAAATTACGCAAACGAAGCCGCGAGCATAACCTAGTACTATAATATGTTTAGTTTCGTATGCATCAAACACCACATTTTACCACAAAAATCTTGATACTTTAAAATTCATTCTGCATTTGTTTCTTATATTCATACAAGTTTTAAATTTGTGTTCATACCGTAATAGAAATTCGTGTTGATCATACAAAATGTGTATTAGCATATATTTCACTAGTTTCCAGACATATTCGTACAACAATAGCACCTGTACTGGTTTAAAAACTAAGTGAAAGTTTGGACGACCTTAAAATAACAACTATTGTGGGTGTACTGTGTCTGTATGTGAATGACCGAGTTGACGAATTACGGGAATATAAGATCTGTTTTGAATGTAGTAAAGGGTAAATACACATACATACCAACACGCCTGTATTCCCCGAAGGGTTAGGGAGAGGTGTAGCAATGTACACCCACAGTTCTCCGGTATGTTTTAGATCCCATGTGATATGGGGCGAGCAAATTGCCATTAACCGGGCACAAATCCTAACTCCGAGCTGCTACTTAGAATTTCATAGAAAAACCCAATAACACTTTTTGCTCGACCTGGGAATCGAACCCAAGACCTCTAGCATAGCAGTCGCGCTTAGGACCACTGGGCTACCGAGGCAGTTACCGAGGAAGGGTAAATCTCCATTATTGAAATTAGCGGTTCTAAATTTGTAGTACTGCCCCTATAACCCAGTGGTCTTAAGCGCGACTGCTAGGTACTCTAGGAGTTTTGGGTTCCACTTCCAGGTTGAACAAAGTTTTATTGAGTTTTTCTATGAAATTTTCAGTAGTAGCTCAGAGTTAGGATTTGTGCCCGGTTAATAGCAATAGGTTCGCCCTCTATCACATAGCACCTAAACATACCGGCGAACTCTGGGTGTATCTACTCTACTACACCTGTGCCTAACCCATCGGGGAGAGCAGGCGCGATGGTATTTTCACCCATTCCACAAACTTCCTCATTTATAATATTAGTAGGATTTGAATGTACAACTATTTCAAGCCATTCTGTTATATTCAGCTATGACCTATACGAGGACTAATTCCCTAAATAACAACATCTTCACCGATGCAAATTATTAACCAATTCTCTCTTTTCTTTCCAGGTATGCAAACCGAACATAGACTGCTCGCTAGAAGCTAACAAGTGGCGGTACATCGAGGTGTTTACCTGCCTCGCTGATAACGAGAAGCTGAAGAAAGAGATGAGGCTGTCCTTCCCCAGTGGACATTCTTCTTTCTCTGCCTATACCATGGTGTATTTCTGCGTAAGTTTGTATACCTCTTTTTTTGGAAGCGTTTAATGCCCTATCCCTTTTCCTTTCCTTTTCCTGGCCAAAGGTCTCCCAAGGAAGCTATACTAACTATGAATACTTGTTTTTCGCTGAGATCAGCGATACAGGTGTGACTAGAAGAGAGTTCATTAGTTCGATCGTTACTTTCAATGCTATTTTGTAAAAATCTTTCTTGTTGTATTTAAGTTAAGAGAATAGATCGGCTGTTAATTAGTACCAAGTATTAACACAAACAATGTTATTTATATTTAGTTTACTTGATGCGAGACCTACCGTTTTTGTTATAATTGGTTGACTTGCAGGGATTCGACCTACATGGTAAATGGGACTCAGCCTTGAAACTAGATCAATTTTCAATTTGCTTTGAAATCAAAAAAGATATGTCAATTGAGTTTGCAAATAAGTGGCGTTACAATTCAATATTGCCATACAAAATCTATGGGGCTAAATACCGTTTTGACAGTTCATAAAATGTATGACAATTGATTGGTAATTGTCAACCACCCAATTATGACCGTTTTAATAACTCCATCACCTTGTTCCTATAGATGTACCTCCAGAAGCGCTTCACGTGGCGCGGGTCCAAGCTGTTCAGACACATGATCCAGTTCATCCTGATGCTATTCGCGTGGTACACATTCATGACCCGCGTGTCCGACTACAAGCACCACTGGAGTGATGTGCTCGCTGGAGTCACCATTGGATTGATGTTTGCTATTGTTATTGTGAGTACCTTACATTTAATCTTCGACATTGCACTGTGCAATCATTGGTTGCTGTGGAACCTTCGCACCGATGGTAACGCTTCATGTGATGATTTTAGCTACACTGAATACTACTTATTTGTTGGTCTTTGGCAACTTGCGACCCCACAGTGTTATATTAGGTATCTTTACCCACGATGCACAGAAATAATAAAACTGTAATTATGGCCACACTATTGAATTAGGAAATTCCTGTAACGAAATTGATGATGAGTTCATAAATAAATAAATATCGGATCCAGCTTATCCACTCGCTGTCCTCCCCCAGAGACGCCTTAAACTGAGGTCCTTACCTTACAGGGGCTGCCCTCAGCATGTAGTCGCTTGATTTATAAGTTTCAAGCCCTAGCCACAAGTTTTAATTTATAAGACACTACAGGAAAGTCCACTTAAGCAGCCGACAACCTACAAGGTTGACATGCGAAACACAATTCCAAAAAAAAACTTTTCCTTACCATCTTTTTCATTTCAAAAGGAAACTAGCAAACAGGCTTCCATATTATTATTTCTAAATTCTTAAACTCTATAACATTACCAAACTCATTCCTTCCAGTTCTGCTGCGTATCAAACCTTCGCAAGACTCCTCGATCACGGCAGCACAACCACGAGGCTGAGCTCCGAGCTACCAACGGGAACACCCGAGTGCAGGTCTGACAGTCATCTCCCACCAGCTCCCGATGTGAAAGCGACGCTGAAGAACTATGATACGAACAACCAACTGTCTCGTGGATATCCCACGAGTACATCGACGCCTGTAGGCAGTCGGTAGAACAGTGAACATTGACTCTAAGAGTGAGCACAAATTTTACAAGTGAGTGATTAAATAAACTTAAAACTATCTTCTAATTAGTGTCACTACGGGCTCTGCCTTCTGACATATCGGTACGAAGCATACACGTTAAGTGAGGCTAACTGCCAATGTTGCGCATGCGCCGGACTTGGCATGTAACGCAACCCTTAGAGGGGTTAAAATTTCGAATCTTTGTTTTATGTATGATCGAGACTTTGTATAGTTAGAACGACTTTTGTTTTCAAAGGCAGTGTTTTTATAAAACTGCAGTTAATTGATGGAAGTTATTGAAAATTATTGTTGAACATCAATGTTGAGAGCGTTTATGGTACATAGAATATCTATGTTTTTATTTTTTATTGTATGAGTTTGTGTATTTATTTTGAGTTTTGCATAGAGAGAGAACTTACGCTTCTTTTTGGAGTGTGCTATCAGAGTTTTATGATATTATATTGTGTACGCTTAGACTGTTGTATCATATCGTATCGGTGTGAGCATTTACAGATTGTCAGCATATCAAGAAGTATTTTTGACCTGTACACGGTATGTATTTGTCAACAAATATAAAAAAGAAATCTTAAGTTCATACCTTACTTAATACATAAAATATTCGTTCCATTTTTTACTTGAACTGGTTTCTCGAATGAAAAGTTAATGTGATGAATTATCAACCACAAATAATCGTCTGTGATTGATTGACTAAATTATCAACAATCACTTAAAGCAGCTTACACGCGCTTGATAATTTGTCACCATTATTTTTCGATCGAAAAACTGGGAATTAACTTAGTTAAACTGATTAATATAATTAAAATCTGTATAATGCAAACATAGTATAACAGTCTAATGTTCACAATAAACATAATTATGATATTTTGAGGATTGTGCAATGTTATATAGAAGTTGATAACAGATGTATATGTATAATTATATTTTAAATAGTAATACCGGGTACTAGAAGTACCTATTTAAAATTTTTAATTTTAAATATCACTGAATATTTATTATACAGAATAACTTTGAATTAATTGGAAATATTTTAAGGGGTAAATCTTTTACAGAATTTAAGCAACTTTTACTATGGGAATAATTTCGAATTATCGTTAAAAAACCGGCGGTTCCGTACAAAAAACTAGTTACATAAAAATGTATGACGCAGATGCTTTTTGGCCATCTTGCAGTCGGTCCTATAATAACAATTGTTTGCATTTTGGAATTGATTTGTTCCCAGAAAGAATCCTAATGAATTCAATATCAGTCTGTATTTAATAAAACCGATTAGAGTTGGTTTAGGCAGCTAAACAATATCAAAAGCTCGCTTTAATCGGTTATTATTACCCAATGTAAAAGTGTTAAATGGTATGGTCTTGTAGCCTATACTGAGCATCCAGGCTATGACTGCTTTGGCTAAAATAGCCTGACTTTCAGTGTTGCCAGTTTCAAGGCAGGCTTTACCAAAAGGTTGGTTGTTTTTCTTTCTATGAATTTAATAATGTTAAAGTCGATTCATATAGGGATGTACGTATGCACATACATAATAAAAAAAATGTAGGTACAGATAATTACTATTGTAACATAATTATATGAATCGATCAGTCTATTTATAATGTAGAAGATAATTATTTTGTAGTTGTAAACAAAATTAGATGATTGGAAGGATATGTAAACATTAGAAGATAATGAGTTTACAACGACTGCCGTTGCGACTATATACAACCTTATTCTTTGTTTTTCAGAAAAATCCACTGATTCATGCACTTTGTCGAGTTATCGTACTAGTATGGTAGTCGCCATGAGTCGTGAGCACAAATTTCAAGTTAATTTTTGGGTTCCTTTCGGGGTTTTTGGGCCGCCGACGCTGCACGCGATTGGTCCATCACTTCGGACGATCACATGCAGCGTCGGCGCCCCAATACTACTCTAGCTGCTCTTTTACGCTTAAATCGCTGGAATTTGGCACACACATACATAGATATTGATCTAACTGAACACATAGGATAATTTTTGTGTGCGGACATAAATGTATGGATCAACTGAGTTTTCTCGATTTCAAAGTTGGTCTCATAGTAAAAGTTGTTTTTAATGGTGAGTACAATGACCCCTTTTAGGTTTCTGTTAAACAAAAAATAAGGGTGTATGTATTTTTCTTTTTTTACAAAGAGAATGCTGATAAGAAAGTTGAGACGTAATAAAAAAAAAGTTATTGAAGGTTGGTAGCATGCAATGGGTATTATGTACATAATTATGGATATATAATATTGACCCCAAGCTTAAAAGAATGTACATAAGAGTTCTCAATTGAGAATCAATGAAACTCATTCAAAGTTAATGTACATATTTTTAAAAACAGTACAATTTATGATGCTTGGAAGTATTCAGTTTTACATTTTGATCTGAATAGGTACCTACGTAAGTACAGTCGACTGCTTGTCAAAGGTAAAACTGACCATGATCTGGCCTCGTGTAGTCCGGAGTTTCAATAGACCAACAGGCCATCTTATACTAGTTTTATCGCACTGACTTGCGGTCGATTGTACCGTAATATGAAAATAAGGTTTCTGTAGTTATTTTGATGATGGCTAAATAATTATGTCTTTAATTAGTACCAACCATTCTTATTATACAGCGTGGATATACCCTAACCCTGGTGGTGGTGGTGAAACTTTTACCATGGATTCAATGCGTCATGATTCTGAACCCTCTAGTGTCGAAATTTTACATTATCATGATCCACTTAGCCCTTTCCCAACTATGCTGGGGTCCGTTTCCAGTCTAACCGGACGCAGCTGAATAGCAAAAAGTGACGTCACATCACTTAGCAAAAAAAATAAATTTCCTATATTTAAGTGTAACCTACATACTATAAGGTCAAAATTTAAGGAACAGCTGATTTATTTTTAATAATGGACGAAAAATTCGACTCTTCAGTTAATTTAATACTGAATGTATGGTAGTAGGTTAGTGCCCTGTATTTCCTTTGAAAACTTGTAAAATCTTAAGAATTTTGAAAATACTTAAACGTAGGAAGACCTTTTTGTATAAAATTAATTATCTAAATCTAAAAATAATTGCAAACAGTCACTTCAAATTACATAATTTTTATGCACGTAATTTGTATATTTTGTTCAAAATTGAAGTTTACATATCTAGTTAAAATAAATTGCAAAAATATATGTCAATTTAAAATTAATGTTAGTGCACTGCTACGCTACAAAATGGCGTCGGTATTATCTACCTACTTAATAAATATTACAGTAAAGTTAAGTGTTTCAAAAACAATAAATTATTATCAAAACCCGATGTTTGAAACATTAAAACTAGATAAGACAAAGATATGTCAACTGCTGTGATTGGCTGATAGAAGTACCAACAGCTTTTTTTTTTATTATAATTCGGTTTGCTCTTGAACCTAGTTTAGATCAGAGGCGACAGAGACAAAGTCGACGATGAAGTGAGCTTACCCAGAAGAAGCTTGTTCACTGTAGCTTTAAAGAGATCCAGCTGATCAAAGCATTTGACATGATTGTGTTAAACAGTTCTTTCATCAAGTAGATTTTCAAGACCAGGTTTTTAAGATCTTATAGCTTCACATTTTAATGTTATAGTACAACGTATATTAAGATTCTAATAGGTAAATAACACATGTACAGAGGCCCGAACTTCAAGCTACTCAAATCTGTCAAATTTCTTTGATAGTTTTACAACTTTATTGCAAAAGGATAAGGATCATGTTCAATTGGGAAAATTTCACAGTTTGGGATGGCTCGATGTGCTAGCGTCTGTACGTAGGCATAGTCAAAAATTTATCATTTTTTTTTAAACAGAAATCTTTCTCCATATTGTGCTGTTTAGTTTATATATTTGTGAAGGCGCGCACGATGCAGGAGAAATTCTTGAATTCTTCAAATTTCTTTAAATAAAAATAGGTTTTATATGTCATCACATATTCGTTTTAAATTCGGCCTAATAAAAGTTACTTAATTAGAAAAATTAAGGACAAAAACGCTTTCCTGCCTATTCTTAGCCCATAGACTAAAAACAATCACAAACTATTTTTTTAAACAATATGGAGTTAGATTTAAATACATTTTGTTTTTTTGTCTGTTGATAATGTGTTGTTCGTATTTTATTCGGGATTCCGTCTTGTAAAAGCCATCCCTCATATGGGGATGACAAATGGATACATTTAACCTAACAACCCGGTTGAGGCCCAAGTGTAGACTATGGCCTAATAAGACGGAGAAGAAATAAAATAACACAGCTTATTTACGGGGTGTAAAAAGACACCGACTTCGCGTACCGCCCATCAAACTAAGTAACATACTATCACGCCTGCATTCCCCGAAGGGTTAGAGGTGTATCAATGTACACTTACAGTTCGCCGCTATGTTTAGGTCCCATGTAATAGGAGGCGAGTCCATTGCCATTAACCGAGCACAGATCCTAACTCCGAGCTGCTACTGAGATTTTCATAAAAAAACCCAATAACACTTTGCTCGACCTGGGAATCGAACCCAAGATCTCTAGAGTAGCAGTCGCGTTCAGGAGCACTAGGTTACCGAGGCAGTTATACTAAGTAACATTGAGCAAAGATTATAGTCGGGAATTTACATACTTTTATTTTTTGTGTGCGTGCAAGAATACAAATGCTATTGGACTATCTTAAGTCTAGTTATAGCATTTAAATCCTTACTATTTTGTTACAAAGAAAACGTAGGAACTAATTAATCTTTAATATCTCCGTAACGGTGCCCCGTTGGTCTCGAGGTCGCAAGCGCGACTGATGAGCATGAGGTCCTGGGTTCGACTGGGTTGATTATTGGGTTTTTTCCATTAGGAATTTCTCACTAGCAGCTCGGAGTTAGGTTTTGTGCCCGGTTTAGGTAATAGGCTCGCCCCCTATTACATGGGACCTAAAACATACCGGCGAACTGTGGGTGTACAATTGATACACCTCTGCCTAATCCTTCGGGGAATACAGCCGTGATGGTATGTTATGTTATGTCCGTAACCGTGTCATGGTTTAGAACAAAAAAAACTCGAATGATTTGAAGTACATAGACCTAACTCGCAGCTTAGTGATGTGTCTTTTTACATTCATTATTTATATTAGTGATAGAAATTGTAATCTGAAGTCTCGAAGACAACTGTAACGTATTTTTTTATACTGTGATATAGACTTTTAAATGAAAGGAATAATAGATCTGAGATGTGCCAAAAGCTAGTTAGTCAATTATCCATCCATTTTTAAATTATCTATCTATGGTAACCACTTCGAATTTTAAATGTTCCCGCCATAATTTGCAAAATGGCCGACACTTGACAGTTATAGTTAAGTAAATAAAACTTGGTGCAGCGAACGTCATCAGCTAGTCAGTAAATTAATTAATGAAGTTAGGTTATTGACTAATTATCTCATTAGCACATCTCTGTTACAAAATACCCAATAGAAAGTTAGCTTTAGGTCCAATTAGGTGCTAGATATGTGTAATATAGTTAAAAGTATTTTTACTCATTTTGACATAAAGATGTCGTCAGTTTTTAAACTATTTTAAGTAAATTACTTGTTTATATGTTTTTTGTATTGTATAATAAAACTTAAAATGCACTGCCTTTAGAATTCTCGATGTATTGTAGCTTTGAGGCAGCTATTTATTTACTTATTTTTAATGTGGTTAAAAGTTTATATAAAGCATAATAATAATAATAAATCTGTATAAAGTGTTTAATTTTTGTTTTTCGACTCTATATAAATCCCTCCTTCCTATTGTTTTTGAATTTTTATCACTGTTTTCCTTAAAGTATAAGCAACCAACGCCATCTGTTTAACGGTATAAGAACTTTTATGTTCGTATTTATGCACATAGATGGCGTAGCATTAATAGTTCCAAAGACTAACCACAGATGGCGGTGTCCTTAAACTTCATGAAAGGTTTTATAACTATGCTATTGAATTACAGCTTCAATGATATTACTGCCGGTTTTCTGAGTATTTTACTACACACCTAGTCGTGTTCATGTCGCGTTATCTGTAACAAGATGCAGCATAATGGAGCAAGGACCTCAGCAACGGTGCTTTTTGCAATGTTTGACAATGACTAATATCGCCTACCTACAAGTTACCCACCGATTACTCATTTTATCAGTGTTGTAGCAGCCTTTATCGTGTTGACTGTGTCCGAGCGAACGTGGTTGTGAAAAAAAGGTCTTTACGTAAATATTATGTTATTAGTGTAGCACAATGGCCGTCGACAGATTGATATGGAAAATTATCCTGGACTTCTTTGTTTTACTATGCGGTGAGTAAAGAATTTATTTTGGTTATGTTAGCCATATGTTCAATTGTTTTGCTAACTTGTTGCCTTCGCATCTAATTTAGATTATAAAGTAATCAATGGTTTGATAGTAAGTTTGGTGTTTTTATTTCGGATCTATTTCCGTGATGGTACAGACAGCGTCATTAACTGGCCCCGACTAACCCCCTTTTGGTACAAATTTTAATGCAAGAGGGGTAACCAATTGATGACGCTGTTTTAACCAGGCAAAGATTTTTTTTTAAATTCATACTCGATTCGTTTTTCATAATCAATTAAGTAAGTAATTAATAAAATTTAAAAATACTGGCTTTCTTTACCTGTCGTAAATAAATTCTCCAATGAAATTAACTGATTACCTTCTTTGTATCTATTACGAAGCCTGAAATATTTTAAAATAATACTGGCTCTTACCTGTTATGATTGATTTACTTCAAACCAAAGAAACAAACTTAAAAACTCACTATGCAAAGGAGTTTTTTTTTTCATTCATTGCCATTGTAACGGCCTCGTTTATCAATCAGAAATAAGATTGTAGTAAAACCTATTTGCATGTTTTATCTTAATTAAAAAACAAAAGCCGTCAGGATCTAATTGTTATGCAGATGACGTCTACAGACACATTTAAGGACTTCGCACACTGCACCCGTTAGGGGCTGAGGGCACGAGTTTGAACCGCGTTATCACTCAATTTAATATATTCATTGACCTGCATTGTAACTGGTAGGTACTTAGGTATGTCAGTAACTGGCATCTTTTTATGGTGAAGTGTGGCGTAGCCTTTTAAATCATAAAATTACAGGCACTTTTGAATTGTCAAGAACACACATGACATACAATCATGATTCTAGAAGCCTCAAAGTTAGCATTGTTTGTCGGTTATTAAAAAAATATAATAATATAGGTATCTCGGTAGGTACCCATTTAAATTGATCACTGTTAAATATCGCCGTGGTTCGTTTTTTCTGAACTTTTATCCGTAAACCGTGTAGGTAGTGTGAGTACCCAATTTTAATTACGATATACCATTGTGCTGCAATTTCGGCAATCGATAGCCCATTGTTTTACTGTTTGCATTAGATGATAAGCTCACCCTTTATCTATTTATGTTCAAATAAGTACGATAGCATTATTAATCTAAGTATATCAGGGAACCCTCCTGTGCTTTTTTTCTTTTTGCACGAAAATATATCAATATTTTTGGTAAGGTTTAAATTGTAAATTAACACAGACATGTGCATTAATTTACGTCTTTGATTACTGCTCGGCTACCGGGGGTCGTAGCGTGATGTTATATAGCCTATACTATTCCTCATGCATCTGGTAATCATATACTAAACGTTTTTTTGTAATCCAACTTGTGAAACCAGAGATTAGCACATTTAAAAAACATTAAAAACTCTTCAGCTTTATCACATAAAATTATAAATCATTAAAATGTTTGATTGTCCCATAAACAATAAACGTAATTAATATCGAATCGATTACTTAATAATCGATAACTAACTAAATTTACCACAGAAATTAGTCCTCTTGGTTGGAAATGTCGATGACATCACGTACACAAATGCATGATTTATATGTCTGTAGGTATCGCTGTAAAATATAAACTCGCAAATATTTGAATAGTATTGTCAGCAAGAAATACGCTACCTATAACCAACTGGCTTCTGCCCGCGACTTCGCCTGCGTAGTAATCACGTATACCATTATAATATACCTAATCTATGGCCCTCTGCAAATAGTGTAAGCCTTCTATTAGGAAAAGAAATTTGAGTATTTCAATAAATTTATTCTTACAAACAAAAAATAAAAAAACGTATAAACTTCACCTACATACATAACAAACCATCACGCCTGTGTTCCCCGAAAGGTTGGGCAGAGGTGTAAATGATGTAAAAGGCCTAGTGGTCCTAAGCGCGACTGCTACGCTAGAAGTCTTGGGTTCGATTCCCAGGTCGAGCAAAAAGTGTTATTGGGTTTTTCTATGAAATTTTCAGTAGCAGCTCGGAGTTAGCATTTGTGCCCGGTTAATGGCAATAGGCTCGCCCCCTATTACATGGGACTTAAAACATACCGGCGAACTGTGGGTGTACATTGTTACACCTCTGCTTAACCCTTCAGGGAATACAGGCGTGATGGTATATAAAGATAACTTTGTCTAAAATAATGTTGAGCATTACACTATAAGCAGACAAAGCAGTAAACGACTGGAATAATGATGATAACAACAGTGATAATATAAGGAAAATCTTTAGCGTTAGTACTTATATCAGGTACTAGCTTGTACCCATGACTTCGTTTGCCTAGAGTTTAGCATTAAGCCAAAATCCTAAGTTATCTAATAAATAGTTTAGATCGATATCTACAGTCTTGTCTCAGCTAATTCCGATCAGCTGTTTCACCACGAAAGATTTACAAATCGTACTAATAATTAAACATCCATCCATCCTCAGTAACTTGCGCGTTTGTAATATTAGGATAGCAGGATTACACAGTATTTACATTCAACATAAATAAAATAGACTTCACAAGAATTGGAAAAACATTGGCAACATGCCAAGAGCATAAGCATGACCGTCGTCGGCCTGTCTGCTAAGGCGATCGATCTTGACACCGTAGCAACCTTATACAGTACATAATATAATATATTAGTATATATAATATATCAGATCAAACAGATGTGAAGGCAAAATTTACCATTTAGGAACACTGTTCGTATTCATTCATACATTTTAGCACTACTTATAAAAAAAAACACATTTCTTGTATGGAACGTTTATTATTAATTAGGTATTGGTACAAGCACCAATAGAAAAACACACTCTTTGAAAAAAACTCTCTACCTATAGGTTCATGAGTTCATGACATACAGGCAGAGGAACGGATAACGAAGGCTTAGAAATAGGACACCTATTTCTGCTGCAAATCCGCGTTGCTGTATTCCGGTTTGAAAGGTTTGTTTGCCGATGAAATTACAGACACATGAGACATTTCAACTTTGTATCTAGTATGGCCACGCATTTGCAAGGCCTTCGGTATTGCAGATGTCGCCACCACTGTGCACAGGTGACACTGGGCCATCGACCAGTTTTCGATCCAATGATGTTTAAAAAAAAAAAGAGTATCAGGGCCCCGTTGGCACTCTTCAAATATGAAATCTCTTGTTATTGCATGTTCATACTTTACATGAAGGCTGTTGTCGGAGCACCAATTCAATCAATTCTTTTAATTTCCCTACTACCTAGTTAGTTTCTACAAACGACCTTACGTACACTGTACAACACCAGGAAACAATTATATTGTTCAGCTGAGTAAAACCGATGCGACAAACTTGAGAGTACTTCAAAACACGTGTAAGTACATCTAACCAGAAATTCGAGTATTTCAAACTGAAAATTCCGCCATTAGTAATTAATTTTCTACGATTTTTTATGTTTCAATACCAACTCCGTGAATTGTATGGGAAAAGAACAGAGAAGTTTTCAATGGATCGATAATGTCAAGTGATGGAAAAATTACTACATAAGCGGTTTTCTCAAGAGTCGTAGGAACGTTCATAAATAATATCTATCAAGAAGTCAAAAATTAGTTATTTTAATACTATTGGCTAATTTACATACATACATAAACTCGCGCACTTTTGCCCATGGGGGTAGGCGGAAACCACAGAACGCCACCTGCTACGATCTTTACATACTTCCTTCGCTTCGTCCACGTTACTAATAATTAATTTACATCTTCCATTTTTCATGCATATATTTAGACCAATATAATAAAGCTGAAGAGGTTGTTTTGTTTAAATGCGTTATTCCTGGAACTTCCAGACGGATTTGAAAAATTCTTCTTGTATATGATAGCCAGATTTACTAGTGACAGCATAGACTATAGAGCATCACGCTACAACACACGGGAGCGGAGCTGTAGCCAAAGACGTAACTAGACGTAGGTGAAAAAAGCACGCGTACGAAGTCGCGGGCAGAACCTGTTAATTTATTATTTCTATAAAGTTGCTTCTGTCTTCTACTTACTTTATAACCTTCTAAGATCAGTATAGTGTTTGTCAGCTGAGATTTACTCTTAACGAAACACGGAGTCATGTTAAGTCCAAATAAAGACGAGTCCAATAAAATGTCCCAGTTATCCGTCATACATTTACGCCCAGTGCGCAAAGACCTTTATAACCTGCCGTGCAAAGTAATTAATTTAATTGGTAAAGTGGGTTAGCTCCATTACGAGGCAGATTAGTTTTACGGCCCCAGCACGTCCTTTAAAATATTTATATTTACAGAGACAACAATGATTTTTACCTAGTGACTACCTACTTTTTATTTATCTTTGATAAGCTTGAGTCATGCTGGTCTATAAATAAATGAGATAAAAGTCGCTTCAACCGGAGATTTTACTCCTTACTTGAATGAAACCTCAAATCATAGACAAATAAATAAATAAAATATTTTATTTGCGTAAACATGGTATACAATGGTGTTAAGTATAGGTTAGAGTGGCACAAACATGTTTAGCTAAGATGAAACAGCATGCAAAAATTTCATGTTACAGGGAATGTTACAAGAAATCTTTCTACTTTTTTTTTATCTTAATCTTCTCTTCTTTCCAACTTCTTATCTTACGTGGTGCATAGGACATTGTAACCAAGACTTTTATCATGGATTCAGAACATTTCTAGACCATTTGACCCCTTTTTTTAAGGATGGGAATTTAAATGTCTTCTTCCGCTCTGGGCGAAGCGGAAGGGAGCGTCAGACTCTTACTGACTAAAACTTGCGTTCCAGGGCCGCGATGACTCTTTCGATCAAATTCCGCAACCCTGCCAGCCTGGCCCTAGCGAGCCCCGTCTACTATGATGACATGTCTTGCTTGACTCGGGCCTGGTTCTGATCAAATGGCGAGCAACCCAACACTCGCCATCCTACGGTGGCCGGGAATCGCCCTGCGAGTCCCGCCGCCCGGGCGTCTTCTTCTGTTGTGTTTCTAGACCCCAGGAAATCTATGGGGGAGGCATATGTCCAGCAGTGGACCTGATAAGAAAATGATGATGGATTTAATACTACAGTATGATTCTAGCACCCCAGAGACGAAACTTATCGTTTGTTATTGAAAAAAAATCAGCGTGAATGTGTGTGGGATGTTGCACTTTTTTCATACGACGAATTTCAAAATCATGTAGGTACTGAATCCATGGTAAAATTTTTGGTTACGACGTTTGTAAACACATGAAACACATTTAATTTTTCTTATATTTCTTTCTTAAACGACTGGACCGATTTTTTTGTTGTTTTTTGTGTGTGTTTGAGCCGATCCTTGCATTCACGGATGCATTCAATTCAAACACATTTCAATTCTTAATTGAACCCGATAGGTAGTGCCGCAAGCCAACGTTCGGGTAGAACGTCTGTGGGGTCTGCCAGGTTTTTATAAACATTCCTGAGCTAGGAACCTATGCACCTATTTACTCCAATCATACCCAGTAAAAGTTTTTCTATTCATTCATATTTTAATCAGTATAATCAATATATCAGAGAGTATGAAACCTTAAATTCGTCGATATAAGGAAGTCTACGTAAGAGATTGGTATCTACGTAAAATATTCGGTATAAGCCTACCCGGAATAATGTTTGCAATTAGGTACTACTTAAAAACATTGTTACAATACCTTTATCTACGAACACATGCTGATAACAGTGGATAACCGAAATCTTACATACTTACATACATACCTAAGTACATTTAGTAAAATACAAGTGCGTTTCCTGGTTGATATGCTACTTGCCTACATTTTGTTGCCTACAAGGCTCTATTTTTAACCCCCGACGCAAAAACGACGGGGTGTTATAAGTTTGACGTGTCTGTGTGTATGTGTGTGTCTGTCTGTGGCATCGTAGCTCCTGAACGCATGAATAGATTTTGATTTTGTTTTTTGTGTTTGAAAGGTTAATTAGTCGGGAGTGTTCTTAGCTTTGTTTAATGGAAATCGGTTCAGCGGTTTCAAAGTTATCAGCTCTTTTGTTAGCTACGGTAGTGTTTTTTTTCTTCTATCGGGGGTTACTTAAAAAAATCAATTTTGTATTTTTTGCATCCTCATCAAAAACAAGGTTACTTAACTTTAGGTTTTTTCTGAGCTGCAACTAACGATAAGTAGGTACCTACGACGCATTGTAGAAGTAGGTACCTACCAAAGCTTTGCATCACTAAGTAAATAGAAATAGCCTAAATAGGTACCTACTTAGTAAGTTAGTTCTTATACAAGCAAAGTTCTGTCCCAGGCGCATGTGGGATTCCAAGATTTGTTTATATCGAAAATCAAGTGTTCTGTTTATATTCTAGTAGGTAGGTACCTACTAAAAACACTTCACACTACTTATACTTGTGTCTATCATAAAGAGCTTACTACCTACTATACGCCATTATTTATAACATAACATACCATCACCCCTGTATTCCCCGAAGGGTAAGGCAGAGGTGTAACAATGTACACCCACAGTTCGCCGGCATGTTTAGGTCCCATGTAATAGGGAGCGAGCCTATTGCCATTAACCGGGCACAAATCCTAACTCCGAACTGTTACTGAGAAATTTAGAGAAAAAATCAATAACACTGCTCGACCTGGGAATCGAACCCAAGACCTCTAGCATAGCAGTCGCGCTTAGGACCAATAGGCTAACGAGGCAGTCATTATTTATGTCATTAGTTATTGATTAGCATGTTCAAACTTTGGTATTGGTATAGAATATTTTATGTGACGTGGTGGACTGTTAAGTACTCACTTGTACTAGCTTCCGCCCGCGACTTCGTCCGCTTCAAAATTAATATATTATCTGACAGGAACCGTACATTCTGCGGGATAAAAAGTAGCATAAGGTGCTATCCCAGACTTTAATCTATCTATGTGGCAAATTTCATCCAGATTCGTTTAGCCGTTTAAGCGTGTAAGAGTAACAAGCATCCACTCTCACAAACTTTCGTATTTATAATATTAGTAGGATTTTTAAAATTTATTATCCTTCCTTCCTCATATCCCTATCTCCTTACAAGAGTTTCATGGACATGGACACACTAGCCAGAGCTATGATGGGTTGGAATACTTTCTGCCATGGATTCAGTGCATTATTTCTAGATCTCCCAGTGCTAACAGTATTTACAGCAGCAATATGAAATGTAAAAAATATTTATTTATTTATTTATTAAAACTTTTTGCACATAATGTAAATAATACATTGTACAAAGGCGGACTTAATGCCTTTGGCATTTTCTACCAGTCAACCTTAGGGTGATGCAGAGACAAAACATAGTAGGTGCAAGGAACAGAAAGTTTCCAGGAATAAAATATAATAAATACAAGTATACAATACAATAATATTTATTATACCTATAACCGACGATTAGTTCCATCGCTTGGAGTTTTCATCATACTGTTGTATTGAATCCAGTCCATAGATGATTGCTTACCTTTTCTTGTGTATGTTTTTTTTTTTAATTACTGACGATCAATGAACCTAATCGTCGATTATTAATAGTAGGTACTAGTACTAGAATTATAAGTACTTACTGTAATCCATGGTAAAATTTATCGATACACCACCCGTTATGGAACACAAATACGTACTTATATTTATCTATAGATACCTAAATATTAACTGCCTCGTTAGCGTAGTGGTCCTAAGCGCAACTGCTGCGATAAAGGTCTTGGGTTCGATTCCCAGGTCGAGCAGTGTTACTGGGTTTTTCTATGAAATTCTCAGTGGCAGCTCGGAATTAGGATATGTGCCCGTTTAAAGGCAACAGGCTCACCCCCTGTTACATGGGACCTAAAAACATTTCGGCGTACTGTGGGTGTACATTAGTACACCTCTGCCTACCTCTTCGGGGAATACAGGCGTGATAGTATGTTATACCTAATTATTCACACCTCCATTATATAATACAAGTTTCAACAAATTAAGTATCGTGTCACAGCTTTGATAAGAACTTTTATCAATAAATCGGCGTATGTCATTTATTACTTACATTACATATTACATTCTTCTACCATGAACTCATTTTCATGCTGTTTATAAGCCCCAGCGCGGCTGCACACACGCATAGCACTCGCATGATTCGACCTGGCGTGTGTGGGAACTGTTTTGGATGATGGGCTTAGCAGTAACTGGCAGCTACTGGAAATTACCACCATCATCACAAATGGATAAATGTTATTAAGTATCAATAGAAAGTTTTAAAATCCAGATATCATATATAGATATAGATATAATCCTAAGTCTCAAGAATACTGTCCAATATTATACAGATCGTAAAACGCCGGTGTATGCCTGTTTCCTGGATTTTTCCAGGGCTTTTGACCTTGTGTCATATGATGTGCTCTGGAGGAAGTTGGGGGACAGGAATGTACCGGCGGAAGTTCTTAAGGTTCTGCAATTTTGGTATGCTAACCAAACGAATCAGGTGAAGTGGTCCAATATTCTCTCTGAGGCTTATGGGTTGGAGTGCGGGGTGAGGCAGGGAGGGTTGACCTCACCCAGGCTCTTCAACCTATATGTAAATGACCTCATAGTCGAGCTCAGCAGTATGCGTGTGGGCTGTCGGGTGGGTGGTGTTAATATTAACAGCATCAGCTATGCAGACGACGTGGTGCTGCTGGGCCCGACTGCAGGTTCTATTGGAGAGATGTTGAAAGTTTGCGAGGACTACGCGGCTAGGCATGGGCTCGTGTATAACGTGAAAAAATGTGAGTACATGGTCTTTGGGGTCGCCGGTAAGTGTACAGATTATTCACCTAACTTTACCCTAAATGGCTTGAGCATAAGAAGAGTAAAACAATTCAAATATCTGGGACATATGCTTACCGACGACCTGAAAGACAATGTGGATATTGAGAGGGAGCGCAGGGCTTTGGCGGTCCGCGGGAATATATTGGCCCGTAGATTCGCCCGCTGCACGGACCAGGTAAAAATAACGCTTTTCAAAGCATATTGTCAGGGTCTGTACACGGGTGGTCTGTGGATCAACTACACCAAAAGATCGCTAGATGTCCTGCGCGTCCAGTATAACAATGTTTTTAGAATGCTCTTGAGACTGCCCCGGTTCTGTAGTGCGTCAGAAATGTTTACGCAGAACCGTACTGATGGCTTCCACGCAATTGTGCGGAAGAAAATAGCGTCTGTGGCAGCTAGAACCCGGGCCGGGGGCAACAGCATTCTAAAAACAGTGACTGAGAATGTGTTTTCCCCTTTTATGCGGCATTTTGTGGAGAAGATGACCGGTTGAGAAACTGGTTTCGTCTTCTTTACAAAGTGACATACCCAAATTATCAAAATTTATGTATTATACTAACACTAGGTATAAGGTACTTTACTAACACTACGGATCTTTGTTGTCTGATTATTTGAAATAAATTATTAATTATTATTATAATTTCATACAATGTTTTCCTTTACCAATGTTAGTGACATCCAAGATAAACTTAGAAAGTACATAATGATTAGAAAAAGTCATATAGTATACCTATAGTGTTTGCCCGGTATGGAACCCGCAGCAGACGCGTAGGAGACGAGCGGCTTCCCCACTGGGTCACAACTGTTCTTATTTCAAATATTACGAAACATCGTCAAATTCCTTCAAAGCTGTCAAAATGCTATTTTTCATGAAAGCCTGAAGTCACACTCGAAGCGATAATAACAAGCGATATTGATACAAGACTTGCGTCAAAAACCATTGACTTTCTAGCACCTGCCGACCACCGACTAGGAAGCTAGCCATAGACTATTTTCTCGCTCAATAAACGTACAATAGATGTAGATTACGAGTCAATAAACGAGATACATATTTAATATTAATGGTTGATTGCTTACTGTTTACACTGCCGCTGAGAAATCTCTCTCCACTAGTTTGTCGTTACCTCGCTTGGCGACTAGGATACTCGCCGCGGTATGCCAGTGGCGGTGGCTGAGCGAGTAGTGCGAGTAATCGCCGGTCGCTTTCACACACTCGCTTATAGCTCAGCGACAAAACTATCGAAACTACACCCTAGCTTCTCGTCTCGCTGCTCGCCAACTTATTCTAGTTTAACGCTTACCGTCAGCGGTGGGAGAGATGTCTTATGGTACTTATCACACATAACGTAGATAGCGTTGAATAGTGATAAGCTGACTCACTGATAATGACAGAAAAGATTGATTAGATAATGCCGAACTAATTTAGTCATTTATGTTATTCATTATTATTTCCGAAAATTCTTACGTCATTCTAAGTAATGTGTACGTAGATATGATAGTAGGTATAGTGGGTAAGATTCTTAAGTGCATTTTAGTGTCTCACTTAGGACGTGGTTAGAAGGCCAATGCCTAAACCAGCCATACTCAAAGTGTGCTCCGCGGAGCCCTAGGGCTCCACAAAGTGTGTCTCCACGACAATACTAGTCATCATAAAAAAAATCGACAAATGATTAAAAGTAAAAAGCAATTCCATAGTTCCAAATACATGCAAGTAACATAACATCACGCCTGTATTCCTCGAAGGGTTAGGCAGAGGTGTAACAATGTACACCCACTATTCGCCGGTATGTTTAGGTCCCATGTAATAGGGGGCGAGCCTATTGCCATTAACCGGGCACAAATCCTAACTCCGAGCTGCTACTGAGAATTTCATAGAAAAACCCAATAACACTTTTTGCTCGACCTGGGAATCGAACCCAAGACCTCTAGTGTAGCAGTCGCGCTTAGGACCACTAGGCTACCGAGGCAGTCATTGATACATGCAAGTATCAATTGTTAATTAAGTAAGTACCTAATACGATTATTAATAAAAAATACACATAAAACCATTTTTGAGGGCTCCGTGAAATATTCTGCTGACCAGACAGGGTTTCGTCAAAAAAAAGATTGAGAGCCGCTGATCTAAATTATTCAAATTAAAATCGGTTGAATACTGAAACAATGTGACGTACTCATGCGTACTTTTTTATTTTATGTTGGACGTTACTGGCATTGTTGAAGGAAAACATCCTGAGGAAACCTGGACTTATAATTATTAGGGATAAGTTAGTGCGTCTAAAATCGCGAATCCACCTTGAACAAGCGTGGTAATTAATGCTCTTGCTTTCTCTGTATCTGAAGAGGCCTTACACCCGCATACAATAAAAGGCTGTTATGCATTAGAATTACCTACAACCACATTTTTTTTATTGTAAATTGGCTTCTAACTTAGAATATTTATAGTAAGTCTTATACGATATGAGCTTTTCTAGTTATTCAAAAGTATTTATTATTTAATATTTATATTTACAGCATTCAAATTAGAAATCCTTAATAAAAACAAAAAGGAAACTAAAACTAAATGGCATCAAAAAATTCCCCCGCATCGCCGTCAACCGGAAAAGTGCCCAAAAGACTGGCGGCATTGCCACGTTGGATGGCAATGCTTAACCTCTGGCCAAGGTAAAAGCCAGCCTTTGGGTCGCGGGAAGTGTCAACCAACCGTTTTCCCCACGGCCCGAAGGTTTCCACCCCAAACTGCGGAAAATATAGTTACCAATAAGGGTACTATACTTACGCCGTTTGAGGTCTTCTGCAGCCGCAGCAGCAGCGCCAGCATAGCATAATTATTATTCAAAATAATCCTATTTTAATACAAAATACTTACGATGTTTTCACGCGTCACCGACTCACCGATGAAAAGTGGGACCTTTATTACTTAATATAAATCATAACAAATATAAATCTTGTCAAAAAGTAATTGGAAATAGTAGTACTTATCTACTTAGGGAAATAACCGTATCTATAGGTACCTACCTTCATAATTAGAAAAGATAAATTGTGAAATCGTTATCACGGAATCCAATTCCAACATACCGTAATAATATGTAATAATAACATTCACGTCAATGTACACTTTTATTTTTTATTGAACAGCTATGATTTTTAAAACTTCGCATATTATGGTAGGTATTTTATTGTTGTTTTGTCCGTACATACCATCACGCCTGTATTCTCCTAAGAGTTACGCAGAGATGTACCAATGTACACCCACAGTTCGCCGGTATGTTCAGGTCCCATGTAATATGCGAGCCTATTGACATTAACCGGGCACAATTCCTAACTCCGAGCGGCTACTGAGAATTTCACAGAAAAACCCAACACACTTTTTGCTCGACCTGGAAATCGAACCCAAGACCTCTAGCGTAGCAGTCGCACTTAGGACCACTAGGCCAAAGAGGCAGTTTTGTTTTGTCCGTACTAATATTATGAATTAGAAAGTAACTCTGTATGTCTGTCTGTTACGCTTTAACGAACCACTGAACCGTTTTGATTAAAAATACAGGGTAAGTTTGAACCCCAAGAAAGGGCATAAGCTACTTTTTATTCCGTGACTTGATCTGCGTCCACGATAACGGGTATTTACAGAGACAAGTCGCAGGTAAAAGCTAGTATGTTATACATATGTTATGAATATCATACGAGTTGTTTTACTTTGTCGGTGAAGTAAAACATCGTGGCCGAAATAGCCCATAGGTCTTGAGCAGGCGTGGTGATCAATACTCGTGCCTTCTCTGTATAAAAAGAGGTCTTTGCCCTCCAGTAGGACAATAATAGGCTGGTATTATCATTATTATCTTACTTATAAATGTACATCACACCTGTATTCCACGAAGGGTTAGGCAGAGGTGTACCAATGTACACCTGCAGTTTTCCGGTATGATTATAGGTCCCATGTAATAGGGCCGGGGGTGAGCCTGTTGCCATTAACCGGGCACACATCCTAACTCCGAGCTGCTTCTGGGAATCGAGCCCAAGACCTCTAGCGTATCAGTCGCGCTTAGGACCACTAGGCTAACGAGGCAGTAATAACACTTGCTGATTCATTATTTTGACTCCAGAATGTTTTGTTGTCAGTGGGGTTCCCGCTTCTGGCGATAATATTATGGGTGCCTCCCTACGAGCGTGGGTACTTCGCTAACGACACGTCCATCCGCCTACCGTACAAGGAACAGCTGATCTCCGTTGGGGCACTCGCCGGGGCCGGATTCGCGTTTATGATAACCACGGTAAGTCCCCATCTATATTAGTGTATACTAATTCAATAAAACTTTAATCTTTTGTAATGGTACAGTCAGCAAAAGAGAAAAGTAACCAGAGTCGCCAAATAAATTCAAAGTTTTTCAAAAACCGATAGATGTTTTTGATTGATATTATTAATAGAAAATGAACAATTTATTAATATACCGGCTGATTTTTTTTACCGTCTGGAGCAAAAGAGGGTATAATAGGTGAACGGAGTAGAAGCCTATGGCATAGAAATAAGTGTTTTTTTTTTTAAAAACCTTGCATGAAGTTAGCCTTTTAATAAATAATATTACTTATTTAAAGTAAACTTTTCATATTAAAATCAACAAAACAATTAAATAAAAATTATTAAACATTTATTCAAACGCTTGGTTGACACTTCCCGCGACCTAAAGGCTGGCTTTTACCTTGGCCACGGTTAAGCATTGCCATCCAACGTGGCAATGCCACCAGTCTTTTGGGCACTTTTCCGGTTGACGGCGATGCGGAAAATTTTTCAGTTTTTTTTTTGTTATTATTAAGGGTTTTTTTAAATCTAATTTGAAGGCTGTAAATGTTTAATCTATATGTGTATTAATAAATTCATTTAAGTAAAAAAAAAGTTTATTAATTAAAAAAAAAAAATATATATATATACACTCACGCCTGTATTCCCCGAAGGGTTAGGCAGAGGTGTAACAATGTACACCCACAGTTCGCCGGTATATTTAGGTCCCATGTAATAAGGGGCGAGCCTATTGCCATTAACCGGGCACAAATCCTAACTCCGAGCTGCTACTGAGAATTTCATAGAAAAACCCAATAACACTTTTTGCTCGACCTGGGAATCGAACCCAAGACCTCTAGCGTAGCAGTCGCGCTTAGGACCACTAGGCTACCGAGGCAGTTATTTAATTAAATCAAGTTTTATATAAAAACGACTACCGGTTTTAAAGGAAACTTCAACTATATTAGACGATCTGGTTACTTATCTCTTTTGTTGACCGTATCTACATCTTGGAAGATAACTTGTTGTAACTTAGCGATTGGCTGCTGATCTATGTGTCGCAGGTTCAATTCCCGCACGGAACAAATATTTGTATGGCCTACAGATAGTGGTTCCAGTCTGGTTGTTTGTGTACGTGAGGTTATATGATAATAAACACGTCATCGCTCCATACTAAACGTTCATTTTACGTTTTGAGTACCCTGTAGGTACATACAGCTGTCATGTTTCAAGATAACAGCGGCCAAATAAAAGAAAGTCAACACATTCGCATTTGCAAACGTTTATTGTAGTCGCACGAACTGCTAATAAAGATTATGCTCATGTTAAACCCAGTTTTTTAAAACATAAATCTCTACTGAACCCAATAAACACACTAGATAAGGCAGTTAAGGTCATTAACCTACACTGAAAACTACATAAACTTAAATGATGAAAGGATCTACCTAACTTGATACAGCCTAAGCGTAATGTCGTTAAACATGCCTCAAGAGTGCAATCAGTAATTATGTACAATAAATTGCCTGTACGATTTAAAAACTCTATGAATCCAATCGAATTCAAGAGAAAATTAAAGTCATTATTATTGCAGAAATGTTATTACAGCATAGAAGAGTTTCTCAAAGATAAAAGTAGATTGTACTAATATGTGACTATATTTTAACGACTTAAATGTCTTATTCAACATCCTATCATGACATGTTAATGAATTTTATGGACATACAATCATTGAATTTAATTTTTATTTACTTTGAATTGATATTAAGTTGAATTATTATAATTAATATTAAGACTAATAATGTTGTGACCACTGTGTAATGTGACATATTGTCTCTTCTGGATTACGATAATTATTAAATTTCGTGTTACATTTATTGTTAAAACCACTGTTCGACACAAATGTAAATTTGTTAAAGAATAATGAATAAATAAATAAATAAACAAAATCAGTACCTAGGAACAAAAAAGTAACTGCCCCGTTGATCTCGTGGTCGCAAGCGCGATTGATGAGCACGAGGTCCTGGGTTCGATTCCCGGGTCGGGCAAAAAGTGGTATTGAGTTTTTCCATTACGAATTTCTCAGTAGCAGCCCGGAGTTTGGAAGTTGGTGGTGTGACACCCCCGTGCCTCGGAATGCACGTAAAGCCGTTGGTCCCGGCTGTCATTCGTAGATCGTTGACAGTCGTTACGGATAGTCAGAAGCCAGAAAGTCTGACAAACAGTCTACTGTCTAACCAAGAGGTATCGTGTTGCCCAGTAATTGGGTTGTGGAGGTCAGACAGGCAGTCGCTCCATGTAAAATACTGGTACTCAGCTGCATCAGGTTAGACTGGAAGCCGACCCCAACACAGTTGGGAAAAGGCTAAGTAGATGATAATGATGGAAAAAAGTAACAAAATATACATATACACCTACCATTTCCAAAATGAAATATAAAAGTATACTATACTACAGCTAGGTATTAACAGATGTGTGTGTGTGTCTGTGTGTTGTGTGTGTGTATGTGTGTGAGTGTGTCTGTGGCGTCGCAGCTCCCGAATGCATGAACCGATTTTGATTTCGTTTTTTTGTTTGAAAAGTATATTAGTCGGAGCTATGTTTGATGGAAATCGGTTCAGCGGTTTCAAAGTTATCAGCTCTTTTGTTAGCTGCGGTAGGGATTTTTACTTTTCTGTCGGGGGTTACTTACAATTTTTATTTTTTTGTTTTTATGATTTTAACAACTAAGTAACTTAATAACAACTAAGGGTAATATTTAGGGCTGTATATTATAAACCGTAGTTACTTCCCCCTTTCTCATTTATAAATTGCACATACCTTCCTTATAATTTTATTATTATTTATAAGTTCTCTATATTTTAAACTGCCCCATTGGTCTTTTGGTAACAAGCACGACTGTTGAGCGTGAGGTCCTGGGTTCGATTACCAGGTTGGGCAAAAAGTGTTATTGGGTTTTTCCATTAGGAATTTCTCAGTAACAGGAGAATATATATTTTCAACCTGAGCTTAGAAACTTGTCACAAATTGCAGATACTCACGGTCGAAGTAATTCGAGACAGGCAAGGCAAAGGCATCGGTGAGAAGTTCCTATCTGGCGCAGTGATGCCGGGCTGGCTGTGGGAGAGCTACCAGACTATAGGAGTGTTCACCTTCGGCGCGGCCTGCCAGCAGCTGACGTCAGACCTGGCCAAATACGTCATCGGCAGACTGAGGCCGCATTTTATTGAAGTAATTATTTAACCAATAAAAAAATGGTTTTATTATCTATATTTTATTAACTTTATATAGCGACATCTATCACTTGACGTGCGAACTAAAACGACAAACTGACGTTTCCTCCCTCAAAGTTCATAATGCAATCAAATGTAAATGTATCAATTCTGTATGAGAAGAGGCCTATGCCAGCTACAAGCCGTGGGGGGTGCCTGTGTGTGTAGACTCCCTCGTTGGTCTAGTGGTTGTAAGCGCACCCGCATATAAGGACTAATAACAACTGTTTTTCCTCGCTCGTGGGTCGTGTATCAGGAAGGAACGAGCCACAAGTGAAGATGTAGGTAGGTTATTCAGACGCATTCATTCATGTTGAACTGCCCGCGACTTCGTTCACGTGGCTTATTTCACCCGCGTTTAGTGATATCTTTGGTTACTGCTCCGTTCCCGTGTGTCGTAGCGTGATGTTATATAGCCTATGTTACTCAGGAGTAATGTAGCTATCTATTGACTAAGAAATTGTTATTTATAAGGTTTAGTAGTTTCGGAGCCTATTCATTACAAACAAACAAAAAAATCTTTCCTCTTTTTAATATTAGTATAGAAAATACATAAAAAGTATTTTTTAATTCCACAGGTATGCCGACCTTTCCCCATTTTGAACTCCGATTTGAACAGACTGGGCTACATCCAGGATTACATGTGCGCTGGAAACGATGGAGAAAGGATAAAGGAAGCGAGGCTTTCGTTTCCAAGTGCACATTCCAGCTTCGCCATGTACTGCGCTGTGTTTTTCATTGTGAGTACATTTTTTTTTTTTGAATACCAAACTACTGCGTTTTTGAGGCTACTACACCCACTCCCAAACCGCGCCGTGAATTGGGTAGATGTCAAAGTCAAAACATTTATTTCAATTAGATTCCATTTACAGGCACTTTTGAATTGTCAAGAAGTTACTCATACAAAAAGTTGAAGCTAGTTGCTCGTTCCAAAACGTAGGTCTCTATGGAGAAGAACGAGAAAGAAACTCCATGGACACTCTTTTCAAATTGGTTTTTACAAAAATTTGGTTACAATATTCTTGTGTATTATTGATGACATGTCATACACTTATGTCGGGGGTTACTTAAAATTTTATGATTTGTTTTTCCAGTTTTACGTACAAGTGAAATGCAAATGGCGAGGATCAAAGCTGCTGCGTCACGGCTTACAGTACGCGGTCATGTTGACTGCGTGGTTCGTTGGCTTGTCGCGTGTGCAGGACAACATGCATCACTGGAGCGATGTCACTATCGGCTTCTTGATTGGAGCCACGTATGGTTGTCTTGTGGTGAGTCCATCTCATCGTTTTGGTGCTAACGAATTTTTCATATATTTTCTATAGAACCAATCGCATGACCAATCACAGCACCTGATGGCCCAGTTTGCGGAAGGACTAAGCGTCGTTTAGACAGACGCTGTGGTGGTATCGGTCAATTGTCAGTTTGAAATAATTGTACTGGTCTAACATACTCGTATTGGTTGTTCAACTATGTCTAATTGACGAGTTGTTCTCGTGGTCGCAAGCGCGACTGCTGAGTGTGGGATTCTTGTTTTGATTTCGGGGTCAAGAGTAGGCAGTGCTATTAGATTTTCTAACAGGAACTTCTCGGACAAAGGACTGCCTCGTTAACCTAGTGGCCCTAAGCGGAACTATTACGCTAGAGGTCTTGGGTTCGATTCCCAGGTCCAGCAAAGTGTTATTAGTTTTTTTTATGGAATTCTGAGTAGCAGCTCGGAGTTAGGATTTGTGCTCGGTTAATGGCAATAGGCTTGCCCCCTATTACATGAGACCTAAACATACCGGCGAACTGTGGATGTACATTGGTGCACCTCTACTTAACCCTTCGGGGGGTACAGGTGTGATGGTATGATGGCAACTTCTTAGTAGTAGTCCGAGAGAGTTTGATAGTTGGTTGTGTAACAGGCCAATTATTCAGGGGGCGACTTCACCCCCTGAATAATTGGCTATTGAATTAAAAATTAGTCTGTAAGCTACTCGAGCCAAAGCCAAATCCGAGTCATTTTTACTACCATATCTACAATTATTTTTTATACTTTTTCAGTTCGTTTACGTGCTGAAACCGAAGAAATATGCTCTGCCGATGACCTGGGACCAGGAGCAGCCTGAAGTGCCCACCAATACTCTTCCAAGAGCGGTGTTGGCACGATGACCTTCAAGTACAACCATAGGGCCTACCTCTTAGCGTACATTTAAATACAGTGATCCCAATATGTTTTGCCGAAAACTTTTTTTGATCAGTGTCAGAATGCTTTGTAATAAAGGTCGTCACTCACTTATTAACCCCGCACAGGACCCACACCGCCTCGCCTCATATGTTTGAACTTCCACACTTAAACCCATTTTTTTCTGCTCTTTAATATCGCGCGATAATTTTATAAATCACAAACTATCGAAAAATAATTATGACACACGTCATTTGTATGATCTACTGGCAGACGACACAATATTGCCTAATTTATATGTGACTGCGGCTTTGAAAAAACAATACTAATATTATTTTTTAGTTTATGAATTATGAAATTATGACACATACAAGTACTACATACCATCTTGAAGTCAATGTTATAGCTTATTGAAGGACGTTTTATTATTGTCGGCTTATCGTTTTTTTTTTCATTCTGTTTTCTATAGTACCTTCCTACATATTGCCTGTGGATGGGTGATGTCCTTTATAAAAAGTCAGCTGTAGGCATGCCAATTTCGTTGTAAAAGTATCCAGTTACATAGGTTCAATTGAATTTTATTTAATCAAATTGATTTTTACTTAGATAATTTTATATGAATCAAGTAGTAATAACGGTCAGTGCAGATAGTGCAGCAATAAACTCGAGTAGATTCCGTTAATAAATTCATAAATCTTAATAAACTAAAAAAAAAACAATATAAATACTTAGTGTTGAAAATTTAAAGAATTATATCGGGCACTCAATTTTCAAAACCATTTCTAGTTCATTTAAGATCATTAAAAATAAAATTCTGTCTGTGCTGCCCCCTTACACTTAGATTTGTTACATAACAACCCAAAAACTAGGCTAATATTATTTATAAATAGCTAAAGTACGAAGAAACTTCAAAACATTCCTATACCAGCTGATTTTTAATATAAAGTCAACTGGTACAATTTTGCTATAAATAATCTAGGTAAATCTACTGTATTGTTGTTATCTAAATTCCTAAGTAATTATTTAAAGAAGCCTACTGTATGAATTTGTGAAACAGATTGCGTCCTAATTTTAGAAATAGTCACACATAAGACAAATTGTAATAGTCTAGATTTTTTATTATTATAAGGCATAGATAATAATAATACCAGCCTATTATTGTCCCACACAGGGCAAAGGCCTCTTCCCAAACAGATAAGGCACGAGCATTGATCACCAGTCTTGCTCATGGCGAATTGGCGATTTCAGACTTATATTAAATGTAAGTCCAGGTTTCCTCACGATGTTCTCCTTCACCAATGTCAGAGAATAGATACTTACAAAAATATCATTTCTGCTGGATTCGGAAAACACATAAAACCCATAAAATATGCTGACTATGTCTGGCTCTCAAGCTCGAGCCAAGTGATGTGATAGGCTGTTATTACTTCTGCGGGTTGTTCGCAAGAGATACCGCGCCCCCGGAACGCAAAGGGCACAAGAAGGAACATGGGTGGGTTTTAGTCAGTAAAAGTCTGACACTCCCTCCCGCCCCGCCCAGGGCGGGAGAAGTAATTTGATAATTTCCCACCCACCAAAAAAAAAAAAATAATAAAAAAAAAAAGGCTGTTATTACTTCAATCAGCCAATCATAACATTACACGACTTTGACAGAATGTTACCTGATTTTTTTGCTTTAAAAAGTCGGCTATCAGGGCGCTTTTAAAAACAGGTAATATTAGTCTCTATTTCTAAGAGAATAAGCTAGATTGTATGTTATAATAGTGTACTTATCAGGTCTAATGTACCTTCGAAACCTGGGGGCCTACCGGTATCTCTTCATCATCATATCAGCCGCTGGACGTCCACTACTGGACATAGGCCTCCCCCATAGATTTCCAAATGGACCGGTTGGAAGCGGCCTGCATTCAACATCGCTTAAAACAGTATAATTTTAATGCTATTTTGCCTTAAGAACTGCGTGTACTCCCGTTCGTCCCACCGACTTCGTACCCGTAGTGGGACGAACGGGAATTCGTATTATTTTTTCCCGATCGTCCAACTATTTTTCTTGATAGGACGAACGGGAATAATTATTATTAATTATTTTTTGTCCTATTGGTCTCACCAAATAATTTCTGACTGGTCGTTTTAATGGTAAAAAAAAACAAACTACAATAAAACTCAATCATTTATTAAGGAATAAAATCACAGAATTAACTTTATTCTGTGATTTGAACTGTAATTTTAATTCCTTATTAAATGACTCAATAGAATTTACGCAAATAACACAATGTTATCGGCACTCTTTTGTTAAGTAGCGGCATCACCGGCGCATCCTTCCAGAGCCATGTAATATCATGACAGATTTGAAAGGGAATATGTTCTTAAAGTGCCATTCGTCCCTCTAAAATCCGAGTGAGACGATCGGGAACAAATTTAATATTATTCTTATAAATTTTTCAGTACGGGGACAAAGTCGGTGGGACGAACGGACATACACGTTACTTAAAATGGTACTGTCTTATGAGATGTTGACTAATCTCCTGAATGCTATAAAAAAAGTTGTATCTACCTATTTTCGACGGATGTAACATTGAGTGAGAATAATAATTATGCAATACAGGGACAAAGAATGTAAACAATAATTCAATAACTTAAAAGTATTTATTGCTATTCAATAAAGTCACAAAATGTTTACAATAATGTTAAGTAAATTATTTTAATTGTTAATAAATTATATTTTTGAAGTTACCATTGTCAGAGTTTTGTATTATGGAAATTAGTAAAATTGAAATAAAAATAAGTTTTTTTTTAATAATACGTTGTTTTTATAAACGGGTGTAAAAGGATACTTAACAAAGCCATAACTTACATGTTCTGTCTATCATTACTAAGGCGCGAAATACACGACGGGGCGGGGCGGGCCGGCCTGGTCAATTTGACCGCGAATGATAGCGCAAAGGGAATCTATAATACTACCAACGTAAATAGAGGCCAAAAAGGCCGCGTTGCCGGTGGGCACTTTCTTGCTTCGCGGTCAAAAAGATTGCCCCGCCCCGTTGTCTGCAAAACCCCTAATGTTGCTGAGTGTCACCGAGTCAACTCTGTCTGCATTATAGTGGTTAAGTGGCACATGTCCACTTACTCATTTGCAGCTAAAATATAATGTTCCTAAATTGGTCTTTGGAACATATATACATCCAAATCAATTACCGCATGTATAAATGGCAGTTTGAGAGTAGCTAAACCGATTTCAGCTGTTTTTTTTTTATGTTCCATCTACTTGAGTTCGGTTCAGATACCCCATGAATGTTAGTTAGTATTCTTGTCTTGTTCACACTAGATGGCGTGAAATGAAGAAACTCCATACAAAACCAACGCAGAAATAGGTGGGAACCTCGTTGCAGTTTTTCAATTCCAACAAAACAAAAAGCCTCTATGTAGGCACCAAGACACTACAAAGAATATTGAAGCATTCGCCCAAATAATAAGTATTTCAAACTTTGCAATGATTTTGTTCTAAGGGCTTTTTTTTTTTTTTTTTTTTTTTGGTGGGTGGGTAATCATCAAATAACTTCTCCCGCCCTGGGCGGGGCGGGAGGGAGTGTCAGACTTTTACTGACTAAAACCCACCCATGTTCCTTCTTGTGCCCTTTGCGTTCCGGGGGCGCGGTATCTCTTGCGAACAACCCGCAGCCCCGGCAGGCATCGGCCCTCAGTGGCCCCTTCCTTTTGCTGACATCTCTTTGAGGCGCGCGTGGAACACGAACGCGCCGTCGACACGGCCTGTCGTTATGCAACGTAAGGACGGTGAGCTACCCATTGCTCACCGTCCACAGGCCAGTATCTACGGTGGCCGGGAGTCGTCTCGCGGCTCCCGACGTCCGGAGCGTCTACCGCGGCGGCTGGGACGGGAGAACCGCTGTCTCAACCGTCCCGCCGCCTCCTTCTCAAGCATTACTGCCTCGCAGAAGGAGGCGACTGCATCCCATTCCCTCTCGCTCCGGACCATGGCTTGCACCAGGGCCGGACGCGAGAGTTCGCCGCCGCCGATGGCCGCCACGAGGACTCGGCGATGCTCCGCCCAAGCGGGGCATACCGCCACGGTATGCTCCACCGTGTCCTCGGGGCGATCCACACAATGGTGACACCCGGACGTTTCCTCCCGCCCGATGAGGTGCAGGAACCTCCCGAAACACCCGTGTCCGGTGAGGACCTGCGTCAGGCGGTAGGTGAGGGCGCCGTGGCGCCTCTCCAGCCACTCCTCAAAGAGGGGACTTACCGCCTCTATTAAGGCGTGCCCAGCACGAGGTTGCGACAGTCGCTGTCTCCATGTCGCCATGAGATCGAGCCGGAGGTCGGCCCGCCGAGCGGCAATTTGCCGCGGTGGCGGACTCTCCCCCCGGCCTAGTACCTCCACGCGCCACTCGTACAGGCGCGCGAGGACCAGCGCCTCCAGATCCCACGGCGGCAATCCGGCAAGGAGGCTCGCCGCCTCCCCCGAGATCGTGCGGTATCCTCGGATGGCCCTTATGGCGATCACCCGTTGGGACGCAATGAGGTGTTCTAAGGGCTTGGCAACACCGTAGACAGGTATACTGTCCATTATTATTTCTCGGATTCCTGTTCCCATCCGTTTCCTTGCTCAACACTGAACAAGATCGGTCAAATGTGACGTTTTTTCAATATTATTGCAAAAAATAATAAAACGATAGCAAAGGGCAGAAAAAGGAACATGGGTGGGTTTTAGTCAGTAAAAGTCTGACACTCCCTCCCGCCCCGCCCAGGGCGGGAGAAGTTATTTAATGATTTCCCACCCCCCAAAAAAAAAAAAAGACTAAGTCTTAAGCGCGACTGCTACGCGAATGCCTGGGAATCGAACCCAAGACCTCTAGTCTTGGGTTCGATTCCCAGGTCAAACAAAAAATGTTATTGGGTTTTTCTATGTAATTCTCAGGAGTTAGTATTTATGCCCGGTTAATATTTTTCCGTTTCTCCGCTCTGCAGCCTCGCTCCGCTTTTGTGGCCAGGCAGCCTCACGGTAAAAAACGTTGATTATAGTAGTTAAAAAAACAAGGGAATAAATAAAAGTAGAAGAAAAAAAGACCATAGACCACATCCCTAATCAGACTTGAATTTAACGTGCTCTGAGCGCCAAGGACTTGAAATGAAGTTAAAAAATGACGATACCCTCATCACTACTGTTCACTATATATTTTGTTACAGCTTATAGCTTGGCGCTGGAGATACATCGCGTTCTGTAAACGTTAGCGGTGAAAAGGTTAATGGCTGTAAGCTCGCCCTCCATTACATGGGACCTAAACATACCATCCCATTGTAAAAGGGGGCGAGCTTATAGCCATTGGTACACCTCTGCCTAACCCTTCGGGGAATACAGGCGTGATGGTATGTTGTGTTTTTATATGTCGTGATAATATTGAACGTTTATATATACGAAACGAAAATTAATTCTGCGTAGGCACTTCAAAATAGAAAATTATAGTATTTGTTTTTACAATTATTGAATGAACATTATAATAAAAGCTTCATTCAGAATTGGTTTTGAAAAAATACTAAAAGAAATATACAATTCACAACCACAGGCAAACAGAAGCACTTGTCGCAAGTTTTCTTGATAGGTACTCAAAAGCTGACTCTCTCACTGCAAGCACTGTACATAGACCACTGAAGCCAATTCAAAGATTGTAGGAATAGCAGCCGCCACGAATCGTGACCACAGATAGGGCAACCTCGCGCATGTGCACTTTCGGATAAATTATTTCAGAACCGATTTTACTATAATTATTCATCATCTACTTAGCCTTTTCTCAACTATGTTGAGGTCGGATTCCAGTCTAAACGGATGCAGCTGAAAACCAGTGTTTCACATGGAGCGACTATAATAAAACACGCCTCGACTCGAGACGCGACTCGTAGCTAGGACAATATTATTTTTTTGTAATTTATCAACCGAATAACAATAATTTATACTACCGAAGTGACGCAGGATACGATAAACATAGCCGAACGGTTGTGTTTGTCTCAATTTTGGTCCTAATTATACAGGGTTATCGGTTAAGTCGACCTTCCCTTATAAGGTTGTTGTTCCCATCATTCCTAACTGATTTGGACTTTTTAAGAATGTGCCGATATTTTATGTATTGGTCTATTTTTTTAGGTATTTTCCTCTAATTTATTTGTGTTTGCGATTTTTGTGTCGTAGATAGGTTACTTTCTTATTCTCAACACCAAAATTAATTGCAACCTAACCTATTTTTACTTCTACCTGGGACCCTTTCATCAATGTTTTTTCTAAGAATTCAGATAATATCCCAACTTGTTATACCTTGTTAGATAGCTAATGAAACGTAGTTGTATTTAAGCATTTGCAGCTTCTGCAGCACTGTTATAGTATTTTTTTTTTATAAATATTTTTACGAATTTATTTTAATTTATAATTATCAATCGTTTTCTACTACCTAGTTGGTTCACTTAGCTGCAATTTTAGTGTTCATAATAATACAGCAACCTATATCCTACACAAAAATCGCAAACACAAATAAATTAGAGGTATAAACCTAAAAAAAGAATAGACCAAAAATCAACATTCAAAAAAAAACTTCAAAGTCCAATATTTTGAAACGGTTAAGTTTGTGGTACGATCTGTCTTAGGCAAATCAGTCTGGAATAATCGGAACAACAACCTCTTAAGGGATTAGATCGACTTAACTGAAAACCCTGTATATCCAGATAGAAATGAAAGTACATATATAAGGTGAAAATAATTATCCAGTAATAGTTAACACTATGGGAAAATTAAAAAAAAATTAAAAGAATATTTTTCTTTTGGATGAAAATAAGTAAAAACTGTTTTGAAGGTATTGTTTTTAAAAAAACAAAATTTCGCAGAGATATCGAAAAAGTTGAAGGAAATTCATTTGCTTGTCTGGCAACACTTTCTTTGGCCGCACTATTGTATAATCTATGCGCCGCACGGCGACATTCGGCTTCCTCTTTCTTGTGCCAAGTCCACTAAGTGGTTAGTCGTAACCCGTTCATCACTTCAACAGCGTTGTTTGTTTGATTGTATCAATTAAAAATATTTAGATTTCACAAGCAATCATCCACTGGTAAGTAAAAGTAAGTGGTAAGTTAAATTATCTGTATTAAATATATATACTAAAACAAACAAAATTATTGCCGTTAGGGTCAGGGATCTCCTGATACGCCATGTTTATTTGCAACAACCGAATCCTTTTTTCAGGATTCATGACAAATTTTTTACACCCATAAACCAAATGAAACTTGATGTTGCAATTTCATAGTCTTGTCCATTATAATATAGGTGGTATATAGATGGAGGTACCTATTTAGATAAGTAAAAAACAAAACTTCGCAAACTTTTGCGTTCTCGTAGGTAACAGAAATACAATACGGCCTTTGTCAAGTGCTTAGCAAACATTTTTGTCTCGGGGCTCCAATTCTCGAACTGCAACGTTTAATCTTATGTACGTACCTACCTAAGTCATTTTTTTTTTACATACCGCCATAACTTTTACTCTCTTGATACCTACATAATTCGATGTTTTAGTAGTACCTGCAGAACTTACCTACTAGCTACGTTTAATGAGTAAATCGAAAAGATTTTAATCTACAATATTCAACATTTTCATGAGTTGTAATAAACCATTCCCTCATCTTTGTTGTTGTTCCGCCAACTCGAGTTAATCTTGAGTTACATGAATTTTATTTGGAATTAACTAGTTGGTGGTACATATTATTATTATTTATTTTTGGATCCATGTTATGGTACTATGTGCCAAGTAGGAAAATCCTAATTTGTTTGCTAGTTTTGGCCATTGTTATTTCACAAGTACACTGAATTTCCTTAGATGTCACAATAAAAGGATTTGTTAGTTTGTAGATGTCTGAACCTGGGAGAGGACGCGCCCGCGGGCGGGCAGCGAGAGGTAGTGATAATGCAGGGCCTCCTCCCCGTAAGCCTTTCGAAAGGCCTCCACAGCAGCAGCAACAACCAGGGCCTCGCCCTCAGCCACCATCAGCCTGGGGCCCTCCTACAGTAGCCCCGCCAGTTAGGGCTGGCGTGCCGACACCAACAGTGCAGGGAGGCAGGGCCTCACACAGATCTGCCCCATCAACCCGGGATCAAGAACATCCTGGTGTTGCAGATGTACAACAGCGCATGCAGAGCATGGAAATCGGTGAGGCAATAACTAAAGCATTAATAGTTTCCAACTTGGACTACTACTACTTAGCCTTTTCCAACTATTGTTGGGGTGGACTTCCAGTCAAACTGGATGCAGCTTAATATCAGTGTTTTCCATGGAGCGACTGCCTATCTTACCTCCACAACCCAGTTCCTGGGCAACACAATATCTCTTGGTAGGACTGGTTGTTAGGCTTTCTGGCTTCTGACTACAAAACGACTGTCAAAGATCTTCGAATGTCAGCCGGGACCAACGGCTTTACGTGCTTTCCGAGGCACCGGGGTGTCACACCACCAACTTCCAAACTTCGTGCTACTACTGAGAAATTCGTAATGTAAAAACCCAATAACTTTTTGCCCAACCCGGGAATCGAACCCAGGACCCCATGCTAATCAGTCGTGCTTGCGACCCCGAGACCAACGGGGCAGTTTCCAACTTGGACATGTTATGAAAATCTAGGTAGATGGAATATTCAACAAACCAAAGCAAATATAGTTCTCCTTCTTATCTGACTTCTCACTTTCAATACTTGTGCTCCGCGCACAGTAAAAATCTTCGTTCCTCCAATAATCGTCTTCTACGATGTCCTTCTCACTGTACTGGTTTTCTTAAATCTTTATTTCTTGTCCAGGCGGTTTTTCTTTGGAATGCGCTTCCTCAGAATATCAGGATGGCCACCAGTCGGTTCACATTCAAGATAAAAGCTTGCGAATACTTCCATAAAGAGTTAGCAGACTCGTCTCACAATTAGTTTGTTATATTTCTCCACCTATGTATTTTGATCTCTATCTACTTTGTATATATTGTTTGTATGTATGTATATATGTATTTATTATTATATTTTATTCTTGGAAATTTTCAGTTCATGCATGTAATATAGTAGGTGCAAGGAAGACCTTGCACCTACTATATTTTGTCTCTGCATCACCCTAAGGTAGACTGGTAGAAAATGCCTAAGGCATTAAGTCTGCCTTTGTACGGTGTATTTTGTTTTGCATTTGTGCATAAAGCTTTAATAAATAAATATTCTATGTTTTATTACCAATTAACCACAAACTGCTAGTGCTAATTCAGAATAATACTATTTTAGCTGGACAATCAACTCCAACTGCTGCTGGTGAACCAGGCACTATGGCGATTGGGCGTGGATCGCGCCGTGGAGGTGGTAGGGTTTTACCGGATCAAATGATCCTAAGAACTCGCCCAACAACCATTAAGTCAAAGAAAGGTTTGTTTATTTTTATTTGTTCCGGAAATCTGGTGCAATATAATGGGTTGACCAATACATTGCACAAGATTTCCGAAAGATAGATCTAGATTTCTGTAGATAAGTGACTTAATTCATGTTTGCTTTCCCCTTTTTCCTTCGGGGAAAATGAGGATTGTAATGTAAAAATACTATAAAGCATTGCAATTAATTATTACAATAGATATAGAGTAATTAAGTATTCATGTTTAAATAAAGTATGAGTAAAATTACATTAAACAAAAAACAGGTATGTCGGGAACTCCGGTTGATCTTAAAGCCAACTACTTCAACGTCGAAACAACACCTCAGTGGTGTCTGCACCAGTACCATGTGGACTTTTCTCCAGAGGAGGATAATACATTTGTTCGCAAAGGCCTTTTGCGTATTCACGCAAACACACTCGGAGGGTAAGCACTCCCTTAAAATTTCGTTTTATTTTATCAGGGAAAACAAACAATATTTTAAATTGTCCTATTTTGTTGCTTAATAAATTAAGTTAATAATTCACTATAAGGCTAATTGAAGTCTTTTAACTGAACTTTTAGGTTTTAGCAAGGTGACAATTTAATATTTTTACACTGCTTTTCTTAAATTTATTGTGACTTAAAACAAATTTATCAATTTTATAGAAGTGTTTATAGTTTAAATTGATTATAACTGTTCACTAATCTGTGGTGGGGTGCCCTAACGCCTGGTTTATAGTAACTAATGGTCATAGCATAAATTGAAGTAAGAGCACACATAGAATTCATTGTCTTCACATATAGAAGCAACAAGAATATTGTAACCAAGATTTTGTAAAAACCAAATTGAAAGAAAAGAGTGTCCATGGAGTTTCTTGCTCGTTCTTCTCCATAGAGACCTACGCTTTGGAACGAGCAACTAGCTTCAACTTTTAAATGTAACTTCTTGACAATTCAAAAGTGCCTGTAAATGGTCTAATTGAAATAAATGCTTTGACTTTGACTACTTATCTTATTACAGTCCTGAGCACAACATACTATTGTAACTCTTTGGTGTTCTTTTTGTGAAATTATAACTATATCTAACTATAGGGACGCCGACGCTGCACCCGATTAGTCTGTCAGTCGTACCGATCGCGTGCAGCGTCGGCGCCCCAAAAAACCCAGAATGGAACCCGAAAACACAAAAATTAACTTGACGTTTGTGCTCACGACTCGTGGCGGCTACTATATGTATATTATTTAATTTTATAAATATTTCTTCTGTTTTAAGGTTCTTGTTTGACGGTGCAGTGTTATATACTGCTAAACGATTACATCCTGATCCCCTGGAGTTATACTCGGACAGAAAAAGTGATGGAGCACGCATGAGGATTCTGATTAAGGTAATTTGAAATTGATCTAAATATTATCGAATTTAATATTGACGCGCCATTTAAATCTGACATTTAAAGGATAGACTTACATAGTCATTGTTCTAATTTATTTGTTTGCACTTTCAGTTAACATGTGCTGTAAGCCCAGGCGATTACCACTACATTCAGATTTTCAACATTTTAATTAGGAAATGCTTCCAGTTATTGAATTTGCAACTAATGGGCAGAGACTTTTTTGATCCAGTAGCCAAGGTATGTTATTGTTTATAGATTGTAGATTCATCAATAATACTTAGAACTGCATTAAAATGATCTTAAAATTAAAGGCCTTGTTTAAAATATTTGAATGTTTGTAGGTTGACATCCCAGAGTATCGTTTACAAGTTTGGCCTGGGTTCAAAACCACAATTAATCAATATGAAGATCGTCTGCTGATGGTTACCGAAATAACGCACAAGGTAAGCAACTTGAAAATGCCTGTCTTTCTCTTTCATATCCATACTTTTTACTAAATTATACTTTTTATCTACAGGTGCTTCGTCTCGACACTGTGCTTCAAATGCTAAGTGAGTATGCTGCTACAAAAGGAAGCAACTACAAAAAGATATTCTTGGAAGACATTGTTGGTAAGTGTAATTTCCCATCCATCACACCTGTATTCCTCGAAGGGTTAGGCTGAGGTATACCACACACAGTTCACATATAAGGGGGCGAGCCTATTGCCATTAACCGGACACAAACCCAACTCCGAGCTGCTAATGAGCATTTCATAGAAAAACCCAATAACACTGCTCAACCAAATCGAGACCAAGACCTCGCAGTCGCGCTTAGGACCACTAGGTTAACGAGGCAGTTAATTAATTGTGTAATTTCCATTTTAGTTAATGTTTCTTTTCTGCTACAAAATCAATATGCTAATTATAAAATATAAAGATTTAAAAACCTTACGACAATGTATTGTTATTTCAGGCAAAATCGTCATGACCGACTACAATAGAAAGACATATCGAGTTGACGATATTTCGTGGCAGGCGTCCCCACGATCGACATTCAAGATGCGAGATGAAAACATTTCCTATATGGATTATTATCAGAAAGTAAATAAGTATTTATAAATCTATTGTGTGTTTTAAACTATACTAAGTTAGTACACCAATTGCATGTATAATCTTTTATATTTTCAGAAATATAACATCAGGATCCATGACCCTGGCCAACCTCTGCTGATCTCTCGCTCCAAACCGCGCGATATCCGCGCTGGCATGCCTGAGCTCGTGTACCTAGTCCCTGAGCTGTGTCGTCAGACAGGCCTAACCGATGACATGCGTGCCAACTTCAGGCTCATGAAGGCCCTAGACGTGCACACCAAGATCGGACCCGACATACGTATTCAAAAATTGTTGGCCTTTAACCAACGTTTGACGAGCTGTCGTGAAGTGGTCAAGGTGTGTAAAGCATGGCCGTGTGTCTTTTGACCAAAACACTTTTTTTTTTAACCAAACATTTTTGTTTTCTTTTAAAAGGAAATGGGTGACTGGTCGCTTACTTTGTCCAGAGACCTGGTTAAATTTAAGGGACGCCAACTGCCCACGGAAAACATTGTGCAGGGCAATAACCACCGTTACCCAGCCGGTGACACCACGGAAGGCTGGACCAGGGACATGCGGTAAGATAAAAATAGAAAAAGTCACATTGTTTTTTTTTTCCCTTGAAAGTATTACAACTAATCATACATATTTTATTTCAAATCAGATCTAAACCTTTACTGGAAATTGCGCAACTGCCCTCCTGGGTTGTTATTACACCAGAGAGGCAGCGTCGCGACGCTGAAGGGTTCATCGATTTGATCATGAAGACTGCTTCTGCTGTGAGCTTCAGAATTCCCAAACCAGAGATAAGTAAGTGACTATTTAGATACAATTAGTCCCATCCCATAGTTAAATGTTCTCATGTGCACAATCCCACATGCACCATCAACTAACTTAGCACCTATTCACTTAATAATACTTGTTTAACATTGAGAGTTACAATAAGAATCAATATGCACTTCACAACTAGTTTGTAAAACGTTAATTAGACATTTCAATTCGAGCAGCGGGGTTGCGAAACCTTTCAATTTTACTGACTAACAAACCATAAGCATTCAATGATCCAAGATCCATCTCAATCGTCTTACTTCAAATTCAAACATTCCACCGCTGCAAAAGCGCGGCAAATGCATGTACGCGGTCATTTGTTAGAAATGGCGCCTTTATGCCGCTCGAAACGGGTCCTATAATTAGACGTAAACCAAAATACAAAACAGTCACAAAATGTAGCAAATCAAATCAATTAATTTTAAGATTTTACAAAGCATTTTTGGAAAACAATCGTCGTTTGGCGTTGAAACCATCAATCAACTCTATTCTGTCTACTTCCTCCGACTTATATAATTTATTATGACCGCCTATTCATTTATTATATTTTTGCAGTGCCTATAAGAAATGACGGTCCTATGGAATACGCCAACGCGTGTGAGGGCGCTATCGCACGTAAGAACCCTGCGATGATCTTGTGCGTATTGGCTCGAAAGTTCACTGACAGGTGAGGGTTTTTTTTTAGCACTTCATAATGTTCACAAAAGATATAATAAGTTAGATTAATTTAATTATTTTGTGTGTAATGTATGCGAGGTGCTACTTACAACCACAAGTTGTAAATTTCTACATATCGCAGCCACTAGCAGCTTAGTCTAAAGGTGCTCCCCCACCAAGAGCATTCGCCTGTAATGTAATGTCGCGTGTCGTGCATTGCTAACATTACAATTCAAGTATTACAGCAGTCGGGCACAAGACCTGAATATTACAGAGCACAATGTCTAATATTTAGATGTTGTATCTAAATATTAGAGATAAATGTGAAACTGAAATCTTACATTACAAGCGAATGCTTGTCAGTCATGGAGGGTCAGTATTGTAATGTAATACTCAAAATCGAATCAGTAGTGCCACATTACAGGCCAATGGTCTCAGTGAGGGAGCACATTGAGGCTGTGCTGGTATGATTAATCGTAAGTGTTTTGCCCATTACAGTTGAACGGCTGGCAAAGTATTTTGCTGCTCATTTTTAGTCCTGTTGATATTTTTTTGTTTTTGAAGGCAAATGACATTTATTATTCCTAGGTATGAGGCGATCAAAAAAAAATGCACGGTAGACCGTGCCGTGCCTACACAAGTTGTTTGCGCTCGAAATATGACTTGTAACTCAGCTATGTCTATTGCTACGAAGGTGGCAATCCAAATTAACTGCAAGGTAAGCATTATTTGTGTTTGATCTATGTATTTTATTGATGAACCAGTCAATATCTACATTTATGTTTTGATTATTTACAGCTTGGTGGTGCCCCTTGGCGGGTAGACATACCGCTGCAGAGTATCTTAGTGATAGGGTATGACGTATGCCACGACACACGCTCCAAAGAGAAAAGCTTCGGCGGGTTTGTTGCGACTCTGGACCGCCATTTGACACGCTACTACTCGGCAGTTAACTCTCACACATCTGGCGAGGAATTAAGTTCACACATGGCTTTCAATATAGCTGCAGCACTCCGCAGATATCGGGAACTAAATAGTAATATAATTAATTGAGTTATTTTTAAGATTTTTAATTTATTGAGGGCAGATTTTTCTACCTTCAGATAGAACCGAAGAATGGAACTAAACATGTTTATTAAAATGCCGTGTCAAATTTTATTTTTATCTGAAAAGTAGTCTATTCATAAATTGTTCAATAAGTTTTAGGGCTATTAAAATTTTATAGATAGAATAAGGGTAAGCCCTTGTTACATCTCAATCAAAGCAAAAATGCTCTTTTATGAAATTCAAATGTAATTATAAAATTATTTTCTTGCAGATGGTTTGCCAGAACGGATTATCATCTACCGTGACGGTGTTGGTGATGGACAGATACCTTACGTGCACAGTCATGAGGTAAGTCTAGAATCATGGAAAACCTATACTTAGAAGAAAGTTTCCTTCATATTGTGTACATCATTATTGCATATTACTTGATTTGCAACAAGGCCTAAACGCGTGAAGCTAACACACAATCTATGAGTAACAAGGGATTTGCAATGCCGATTTTTTTTTGTAATATTCAAAGTTTAAATAAACTTATATTGGCAGTTCAGTTTGCGTGTTTGTACAAATATTTGCATTCTTTTACTAGAACGGAATTGCAAAAAAAAAAAATATTGTAATGATGAGGGGTAGGTATGTTTTATTACCTAAGTTAGGCGAATACTTGAATAAATACACTAGAATGGCCATTTAAAAAAAAACTGCTATCAACTTTATATTAACTACGTATATATTGTTGACAGCAGATTGTTTTAAATGGATGAATGATTTCCAGGTGGCGGAAGTAAAAAAGACACTATCTGAAGCTTATGCTGAGGCCGAATGCAGAATGGCGTACATTGTCGTTTCCAAGCGTATCAACACTCGCATATTTCTGGATCGCGGCCGTAACGGCGAGAACCCGCGTCCCGGTACTGTTGTGGATGACGTCGTCACTCAGCCGGAGCGGTTAGTTGTTGACGATTTCCGACCATTCTCCTATAGATAACCTGACAAACTGCTATATATTATTATATACCAGTTCATCAAAAATTTGTGATTTTGATATAGGCCGATAATGATGAACTTTTAATATATTCTTTTGATAAACTCGTGCGTCTCTATATCTATCCTCCGTGTCAATCTATTCCTGATTTGATCCAATACTTGGTTGTTTTTACTTTTCAGCTATGATTTCTACTTGGTGTCACAGAACGTGCGCGAAGGCACTATCTCTCCGACCTCGTACAATGTTATCGAGGATACCACGGGACTTCACCCTGATCGGGTAATTTATACTTTTATTTTATCACAGTTGATACTTTTTTTAGGAAGACTTATGTGTAGCTGTGTTCACTAGATAAGCATACTATATCAAAACATCAGAGTAATCGTATTGATTTGTTTCAACCAATTCGACATGAAACTGTTATTGGTTTTTGATTTTTAGGAATTTTACTAATTTCAGATGCAATGGCTGACATATAAACTGACCCACCTGTACTTCAACTGCTCGTCGCAAGTGCGAGTCCCGGCTGTGTGCCAGTATGCTCACAAGCTCGCATTCTTGGCGGCCAACAGTCTTCACTGCCAGCCACATCATACCCTCAGTGATACCTTGTATTTCCTGTAGATTGATAATCTCAGGAACATTATCTTTTACATTCCTACAGACTCCCAAACGTGTTAAACACAATTAATGTCCTTGTTGCGTCAGTTCACGCCAAGACAGCTACGTACACTTTTTACAATATTGCAGAGCAAAATTATCTTTTTTATTATCTACTTACAGTAGCAATTGTATAGGATGCCTACGGCTGTTTTCTTTAAGCATTTGAGCGCGGTGTTGCGTCTCGGTGTGAACTGGCTCTTATACTAGGTGCTAAAATGTAGTGTTGAAGCCCATTTACACGATTCAAGTTTCTTGCATACAATTAAATTGGAGCAATAATTGACTTGGCTGTTCTAATCAGCACATAACGTTCTTGATCTGTTATACAAGTTTTGTTTTAAAGCTCTTCTTGGTGTAAACAGCGCATGTGTACCTGCAATTCTTGTATTCAACTGGTTCTTTTGCGAATGTGAGTGCACTGAGTGAGGGTATATTAATCGTTGCTGCTAGAAATATAGAGAAAAAATCTCATTTTTTTTTACTATATCCACATGTTAACATTTTCTTACAATTCTTGACTGGCAACTATTGCGGTTAATTAATTACATTGTTACTCTTGTATGTAAATGAAAATGGTATCGTGTAAGTGGTCCTTTTTTCAAAATAGAATGTATGTCATGGTCTTAACCTTTTCATATTATTTATGGATAACTGATAAGGAAAACGGAACTGCCTAGTTTATGTGGTCACTTTGTGACCGTCATTTGGCCCAGGGTAATGAGGTAGGCCTCGAGTTAGGGATATACAAAACCTCTGCTCCAATTTTGATCTTAATTCTCATATAAGCTGATTGTATGCGTGAAAGATTTTGAAGTACTTTGTTGAAGCGAAATTGACAATTGGCAGTGGCTGAGCGATCGGTTGCTGCGCTGCGTGTCGCGGGTTCGATTCCCGCACGGAACAAGTATTTGTATGGCCAACAGATAGTTGTTCCGGGTCTGGCTGTTTGTGTATGTGAGTTTATATGTTTGTAAACGCACCCACGACACAGGAGAAATTCCTAGTGTGGGGCAACGTTTTTTACAAAAAAAAAAAAAAAAAAACATTTGCTATTATTGTTCTTTTTTCTAGGTTAATATTATGCTTTGTTTTGCAGTTTATGCAACTGTATTGATTACCTCATGTCGCTTTGTTATTTTTCGTATTTGTTATATTTTTTAAGTAGCTCTGTTGGTTTACTAATATTAAGACCAGTAAAGTGTTTACTTACTAGTCACGTGACATACCACCGAGTGAAGTCGTATTTAGTCTGATATTTGTTTGTTTCTCATAGACCATTTCAAAATTGCCACCGGCTAATCTATTTGCGTTAATAAAATGCCATAAAAATATGCCACAGGTATCAAGTTCTTTAGATGTAAGCTTAAATATTAAGTAAAGGAGTAAAGTACAAAACTGATGTTGCTCATGACAATCCGATTGTCTATTGTCGACTCAAAGGCAATCGCTGATATTTTTTTATTGCTTGCAGCTCAATCACTGATTTGATCAATGGTTGCTGTTGATAACAACCTCCTTATTCGTGATTTTTACAATATGATTGATGACAGACAGAGGCGTGTGCCGCGATTGCTTTGCTTTGCAGCCTCGGGCTCTATGGATGGAGTGAGCATTCGATGTGGTTGCAGCGAATTTGATTGTTAGCGATGTGGCTGGATATTCGTTGAGCCTGCAGCATATGAATGTGGTACATGCCTCCCCGTAATATCTGTCAGCTATAAATGATTAAAGTATCGGGAATTTGTTACCAATTTTAATTGATCTGATTTAGAATTACTAATAGTTTGTTAATTATTGTTTATCGCTTTGGCCTCACCGACGCGAGGCGTTATAAGCTCATGACAGAGCCCTTTTCAAATTAGAATAGGTTGGCTGACAATCACATGGGGTACCTTTTGGGCTCCGCCACCGTCGGGTAGAGACGATAACAATAATAATATGGGTCCTATCTAGTACTGGAATCTGGTTCTCGCGGATTCCGTCTACGAATGTTGTATTCTTTAAAACTTTGTATTACTTTTTGTGTTTAATACATTTTCTATGTTTGTAAAATTCAGTTTTATTTATAAACCACTACCCTACCCTACAACGAGGTGAATCGGGATGAAACTTGTAAAGGGATGTTAACGTTAAAATAAGTTAAAAAAAAAGTTACAGGGTATTTATAGTTTTTATATGTATTGGTTTTAAAGGAATACAAAAATAAAAACGCCAGGAACGCGGCTGCAGGTACTAGATGCGGGATAATTCTGATACTATTTCGCACAAAATCCATAATTTTTCAATATTAAGTGAAAAAAATTAAAAAATTTAAGAAACCCCGACAGAAGAATAGAAATCCCTACCCCAGCTAACCAAAGAGCCGATAACTTTGAAACCGCTGAACCGATTACCATTAAATATAGCTAAGAACACTCGACTAATTTACCTTTCAAACCAAAATCAAAATCGGTGCATGCGTTCGGGAGCTACGGTGCCACAGACAGACACGTCAAACATAAAAGACCCTGTCGTTTTGCGTCGGGAGTTAAAATGAAAAGGAAAAAAAAATATCCCAATTGATCAATGTTAATGTCAACAGCTATTCTAGTACACTCGTATATTGTAGCTTACTCCTACGAATTCACACGATCCGAGCATACTGACCGTATCACCGATGATTTTCCGAGCTGCCTCGTATACGAGTAGGGAAAAAATTGCGGGAAATAACTAAAATAAAGTGTTTCGTGCGAAAGCAAAATAGTCTGAACGTGACATAACTTGATTTCTAAGAACTGTAGGAACCAGAAGGGTTCTCTGCATCGTATGGTACAAGCGTTTTATGAGCGTTGGCGTTTCTCCCACGTCTGCGCAACGACAACGCTGCGTAGACGTGACGTTGACGTCGCGAGTCTTTATTGGCTGTATTGTCTAGTGGCACGGTGAAAATTATGTTTTATTTAGAAAAACCCCCATGGTTGGAACCAAAGAGATGGATAGTACTAGCTGAGTTCGACAGCTTGTAGGAACTGCCCGTGTCCACCGGCCTGTATTACCGAATCAAGACGACGTGTTTTCAACTTAAAAACTAACATGTACTCTATCTCTCTTGTATTATTGCTTATAAAAATATTAAATGTATCTAGGATACGACAGCTGCCTCGTTAGCCTAGTGGTCCTAAGCGCGACTGCTATGCTAGTGGTCTTGGGTTCGATTCCCAGGTCGAGCAAAAAGTGTTATTGGGTTTTTCTATGAAATTCTCAGTAGCAGCTCGGAGTTAGGATTTGTGCCCGGTTGATGGCAATAGGCTCGCCCACTGTTACATGGGACATAAACATACCAGCGAACTGTGGGTGTACATTGTTACACCTCTGCCTAACCCTTCGCGGAATACAGGCGTGACGGTATGTGATTGTACAATATTTTCATTTAAACATTGCGTCATGACGTCAGGCAAGGGTCAGTCACATTGCTACGTCATAATTTCGTATTGACGCATATACGAGTGGAATGAAAATAGCGTGATTTATATTTACCTAGTGTGAGTTTTTATAGCTACTCATCGCATTACCTAACGATACGTATGTATGGTATAATAGCAGATCTTATTGATATTAGTTCTGTTAAGTCAAAACGACCAAGTCAACACCCAGAATAGTAATAACTTCGTTCGCATGGTGTTTTGTCTCCCGCATTAAGTTACGTTTTTGGTTACTGCTCAGCACCTATTGGTAGTAGCGTGATGTTGTATAGCCTATAGCCTTTCTCGATAAATGAACTATCCAACACAAAAAGAATTTTTCAATTCTAATCAGTAGTTCTTGACATTAGCGCGTACAACCAAACAAACAAACAAACTCTTCAGCTTTATAATATTAGTATAGATTAAATTAATTACGTCAAATAATTTCAACATGGCGAATGTGTTACACTACTAATCAGTAATAAAGGTTTAATTCTACTAATCTTTAGGAACGATTGCTAACTAATCTCAATCTCTAATCTGCCAAAAAAGTCTCATATTTTCGCCGAGATTAGATTGCGTACACATTTGAAATATTTTTAATTAGTAGAAATTGGTCTTCAGTACAATATACTTACAACCAACATTTTCACCTAATTAAAATAAAGTTAAAATCAATCAATGTTAAATATCCAAAAACAATGCGATTACTATGAAATATGGCAAAAAAATTGGGTTGATTCGTTTAGGCAGAACAGTATTCCATAAGCTTAAAAAGTAGATATTTAAAATAATATTTGAAGTGTACCTAGCGCAAAGATTAGTAAATTGTTCTTTTTTTCTCTACGGCATCTTACACTTCACCTAGGAGGTTCTGCCGAGGCTACGGGTTGTTCGAAAGAGATACCGCGCTCCCGAAATGCAAAGGACACAAGAAGGAACATGGATGGGTTTTAGTCAGTAAAAGTCTGCTACTCCTACCCGCCCGGCGTAGGGCGGGAGAACACATTTAATGATTTCCCACCCGAAAAAAGAAAACCTAGGAGCTTGTCAGCTGCTTAACTTGAGTTTCCGGTGTTCTTTTTTAAAGATCGGAAAACATGGAATGACTTTTTCCGTTCTGGGCGGGGTGAAAGGGAATGTCAGCCTCACTCGCCGTTACTGACTAAAACGCATCAGTGTTCCTCGGCTTCATAAAGCCCTTTGCGTTCCAGGGCCGCAGTGACACTTTCGACCAAATTCCACAACACTGGCAGTCCGGTGGTGCCTTATTAAATTAAGGTTCTAGCGATCGATTGGCGCCATTAACGCAGTGGCAGAGCTGGTGCTCTGCGTGTAAATATTTGGTTTCCGTAATGGTTGTTTGTGTATGTGCTTGTATGTGTTTGTAAACGCACCCACGATACAGGAGAAACTCCTATTGTGAGGCAATAGGCTTTATCTATATGCGTATGAATATAAGACTGACGTCTTCAAAATCGTTCCTATTGTTGTGATTTAATCAAATGGAATGACGTATAATGTTAATGACACGGTTGGCGCAGTAGCCGAGGGATCGACTGCTGCGCTGCGTGTCGCGGGTTCGATTCCCGCACGGAACGAATATTTGTATGACCTACAGATAGTTGTTCCGGATCTGGCTGTTTGTGTATGTGAGTTCATATGTTTGTAAACGCACCCACGATACAGGAGAAATTCCTAGTGTGGGGCAACGTTTTATTTAAAAAAAAAAAAAAAAAAAAAAAAAATGTTTTGTAATTAATTTAATTTAATTAATACAATATTTTACTAAAATATCGCGAAGGAAATGACGCAACATAACAAGTTCACAATTGTTTTGATAAAATAAGAACAGAGCAACTTACAGATGTAATGATAATAAATCAAAAAGGGTGACCATTAATACTTGATAATTTTTGGTCCAGTTGTAAAATGAGAACTCGGATGGTAAGTATTTTTAAGGATTCCGTATCCGAAAGGTGCCATCGGGTCCCTATTACTAAGGCTCCGCTGTCTGTCTATCTGCTAACAGGCTGTATCTCTTTAACAGTTGAAATTTCACAGAGTGAGTACACAGTCCATATGATAACCAGATTCATGAGAAATAATATAGACTATACGCCCACGCGAATACATTTGTGCACTATAATCTCCATTGAGATTGCTAGCTTCTACTTCTACTTCTCTTCAACTAGCTTCAACTTTTTGTATGAGTAACTTTTTGACAATTCAAAAGTGCCTGTAAATGGTCTAATTGAAATAAATGTTTTGACTTTGACTTTGACTTTATCCATTTTTTTTCTCGCGGGGAAATCCTCATAGACTGCCTCCGCCTCGGGGAAGGCAGAGGCGTGTGTCGGACTCCTTCCGACTAAAACCCCACGGTGTTCCTCCAACTATCATTGGCCGGGGCACGTTTTATCCTACCCAACACATGGTCACCAAGAAGAATACGCGTGAGCTGGTCGTGTGCGATGACTATTTACCAATATTTCCATTTTAATGTTATCTCCTACGCTGTTTTCGACTTGGTTACCCACAACTAGTAGATAATTATGCCATTTTGAACTTTGATCACAGTTACTATATTTACTGTGCAAAGTTTAAAAGGTAAAATGAAATGGATTTCGGAGCGATCAAAGTCTAGAATTAATTAAAATTGTTGTTTTTATTATGGTAACTTCTAATCAATTTTAGATTATAAACTTTTTTATTTTTATTGATTTTAATGACGATGCCCAGTGGTAATGATAATAAGTATATCAACTTGGACACGGAAAAACTCGCACGTAAATTTTTGAGTACCTTTCTGGGTTTTTGGGGCGTCGACGCTGCCCGCGATCGGACCGACTGACAGACCAATCGCGTGCGGCGCCAGCACCACAAAAAACCTAGAAAGGAACCCAAAATCCCGAAAAATAACTTGACGTTTGTGCTCACGACTTGTGGCGGCTACTATACCTACGTAAGCATAATGTCAAGAGTTCAGTAACACAACTAAAAAAAATGAATAAAAATATTTTCAATTACTATTTTTACTTCACCTTATCTATCTCTTATGTTTACGTTTGATAATAGTAAATATTGAGGACAATTAGTTTTGTACGTGACTTTGTGCGTTACAAGTTAATATATACTAGCTATTGAACGTGGCTTCGTTCCCGTAATTTATTTGTGGATCCCTAATTTTATTGATACTACATAGCACTAATAGTAATGAATAACATTCAGGAATAAAGTGATTTGCTTGAAGCAAACAAGTTTACAGATCGGACTAGTAGTTCCGGAGGTTAGCGTGTTCAAACAAACAAACAAATTCTACAGCTTTATAATAATATACTATATATTTAATACTTTTATTTAAAAAAGAGACAAATACCTATTGAAATAACAAACAATCTGGCTAAATAAAACTCTCAATTTTTGTATCCACGTAAGTTAAATTTTTTATGTTATAGTTTGGTAAATAAAGTCCCATAACCACTTTTATGCGGTCAACCCCAATACTCTACGGCGTCGAAGTCTCGCGTCCGGCCCTGGTGCAAGCCGGAGCGAAGGGGAATGGGAAGCAGTCGCCTCCTTCTGCAAAGCAGTTATGCTAAAGAAGGAGGCGGCGGGAAGGTTGGGCGGGGGGCCGCGAGACGACTCCCGGCCACTGTAGACGCGGGCATGTGGACGGTGAGCAATGGATAGCTCGCCGACCGTAAGTTGCATAACCACAGGACGTGTCGACGGTGCGTTCGTGTTCCACAAGCGCCTCAAAGAGATGTCAGCAATTTTCGAAGGGGCCACTCAGGGCCGATGCCTGCCAGGGCTGCGGGTTGTTCGTGAGAGATAATGCGCCCCCGGAACGCAAAGGGCACAAGAAGAAACATGGATGGGTTTTATTCAGTAAAAATCTGTCACTCCCTCCCGCCCCGCCCAGGGCGGGGGACGTTATTTGATCATTTCCCATCGGTTAAAAAACAGCCCCAATACTCTAGAAAAATTTCCATTTATTAACTAATAATGAACTAAAAACTAAGATAAAGATAGAGCTAGAAATTGCGTAATTTCTTAAATAAATTCCGCACAGTTTTTTTTGGCACACAATTTTTAACTTTATAAGTAAAGATTTTTTGTTGATTTTTAATGACCTTATGATAATAATACCAGCCAATTATTGTCTCACTGTAGGGCAAAGCCTTGTTCCCCTATAGGCAAGGCACAAGCATTGATCAAGGCGGATTGACGATTTTAGAAGTAGGTATATATTCATTGCAATTCCCGATGTTTTCCCATGCCGACGTCAGTGATGTCCAAGATAAACATAAAAAATCCTAAAGATTAAGCTTACAAAAAACTTTCATAGGCAAACATTACGCTACGCCCCACAGGAGCGGAGCATTAACTGGATCTAATGGAAGCTGTGCAAGATGATACAGAAAAGCAAAAAAAAAAATCAATTGATGCAACAAATTAAACAATCCTACTAAAAAGGTTGCATCATCTTGTTAACTGGTCGCATCCCTCTACCTACCCGGTGGGGCCATTCCGATAACCGTGAAGATAAGCGATAATGATGTATCACAAACAAGTCGTGGTGGGTAATAGGGTTACCTGAAACCCTTAAATTACATAAGTCTGAAATCGCCCATCCGCCTTGAGCAAGCGTGGTGATCAATGCTAGTGCCTCCTTTGTTTGGGAACACGCCTTTGCCCTGCCGTCGGACAATAATTGGTAGGATAATAAAATATATAAATAAAAAATAAATGTTGTGTTAAAACTTATAGATTTTTTTACCGATGGGAAATAATCAAATGACTTCCGACTACTGACTAAAACACATCCATGTTCCTTCTTGTGCCCTTTGCGTTCCGGGCGCGCGGTATCCCTTACGAACAACCCGCAGCCACGGCAGGCATCGGCCCTGACTGGCCCCTTCAAGAAACTTAGAGATGAAATGAGAAAATAACGCAAGCTGATTGGTTGTACGAGACATCTCTTCTCTTCTCCGCTTTGGTGGAGTACGGGCCTAAAGAGACTATTTTCGACAACGCGTTGCTATACGATACATGATACTCAAGCACAAACGATACACGTTAACTTAAAAATTATTTTTTGTGCATTACAAGTTATTAATACATACATAAACTCACGCCTTTTTCCCATCGAAACCTCAGAACGCCACCTGCTACGATCCTTACATACTTCTTTCGCCTCGTCCACGTTCATATGTACATCTGTTCATACAAGCACGCAGGTTACGAGTACTGCGCACCTGACCTTTCTGATTTAATGTAAGTATATTATTTTAAAATTAAGTTATTTGATGTAAAGCTGACTATTCACACGCCTAGATATTAGTGCCCTGTGCCTGTGTCTTACGTACAATTTTTTTATCATGTTTTATAACTTATCCAATAAAAACCATCTTCTCAAATAAAAAATCCTGAACAAACTGGCTTCCAGTCAAACCAGATTCAGCTCAATACCATTGTTTGACATGGAGCGACTGCCTATCTGACTTCTACAACCCAGTTACTGGGCAACACCTTGGTAAGACTGGTTGTCAGACTCAGGCTTCTGACTAGCCGTAACGAACGACAACAGACACGCTCGAAAAGTCGAAAATAATTTTACAATCTCGGTTGACAACCCTAGTGAGGTGACATAAATATAGTTTTGTTATCACATCAAATGCGTCATAGCCGGCGAGCCGCGATGTGATTGCTGCGTGGGGTGGGCGTGGCACGGAACTGGTGAGGGTAAAGTAAACAGTTGATGGCTTTAAGAAATAATTAAATCCATTTTAATTGATTATTGACAAGATATTGACAATTATGATGATATTAGATGCCCGTTACTTATTTTGAAGGACGATCGAATGTGAAGGACGATTCTTAAATTGGCATTTTTTATCACACTTCAATGACAAAGTCAAAGTCAAATCATTTATATCAATAAGGCCCATAAAAGTCACTTTTTCAATGTAACATACAAGAAAAAAGGAATTGAATCTAGGTGGTTGCCCTTTCTTAAAGGTAGTTTCGTACGGAGAAGAATAGGCGGGTCGTGGGTTCCATTGCTTTTCTAAGAAATTGTCCAAACGGTTGGTTGACACTTCCCGTTACTAAAAGCCAGCTTAGCCAGCCTTTACCACTTTGGATGGCCAATGCTTTTTTTTTTACCCATGGGAAATCATTCAATGACTTCTCCCGCCTTGGGCGGGGCGGGAGGGAGTGTCAGACTTTTACTGACTAAAACCCATCCATGTTCCTTCCTGTGCCCTTTGCATTCCGGGGGCGCGGTATCTCTTTCGAACAACCCGCAGCCCCGGCAGGCATAACCCTGAGTGGCCCCTTCAATTGTTTGCTGACATCTCTTTGAGGCGCGCGTGGAACACGAACGCGCCGCGCCGTCGACACGGTATGGCCAATGATTGAAGAAGCATTGGCCGTCCAACGTGGCAATGATACCAGTTTTTTGGGCACATTTTCAATAGACGGCGATGTGGAGCAATTTTTTAATACCATTTTGATTTAGTTTATTTTTATATTTTTTTTATTGTTATAGTAAAAATATATATACCATCACGCCTGTATTCCCCGAAGGGTTAGGCAGGGGTTAGGGGGTTTATTGTTATAGGTTATCTCATTTTTGTAACTGTGTGTGTGTGTAATATTGCACATATTTTTAGATCTTAATTAATGTCCAATCTGTTTGCGTCGTACATGTGTTGGACATTGTCTTTATTGATAACCACACGCGCCAACAAAATGATACCGATCATGACCCACCTCTTTTTAATCTTATAAAATAAATTCTAAAGAGAGAAGATATTTTTTATTGTTTGCACCGGATAAGCTCTGGAAGTACTGGACCGATTTTAACCATTTTTTCACCAATAGGTAGCTAAATTATCAGGAAGTAACATAGGCTAAATATAACATCACGCTACGACTAAAGATGTATCTTAACGCGGGTGAAAAGTTACGCGGACGAACTCGCGGGTAGAAGCATGTATAAAATAATTGTAGTAGCCATATAAATAAATAATTCATTGTCATAACTAACTAAGGTAGGCTGGTAGAAAATGCCTAAGGCATTAAGTCCGCCTTTGTACGGTGTATTTTGTTTTACATTTGTGCATAAAGCTTTAATAAATAAATAAATAACTTTTTATGAACTGTCAAGTCACGATTCCCCATAGACTTTGTATGACTTTCTTTGGCTGTAACTGTTTAACCTTTGCACCGCAAAATACCTATTAACTCATTTTAAAGGGTAATCTTAAATCATGGCCTAGTATTAAATTTAATAATGTACCCGTTAAACGAAAACAATCCGTGTGCTATCTTGGTTTGATCTTGGAGAAGAACTTTTTATTTATTGACCACATTAAAACTATAGGAGATCATGGGATTATGGGCCATGGTAAGGTCCCTTGTAATGGGGGGCGAGCCTATTGCCATTAACCGGGCACAAATCCTAACTCCGAGCTCTTACTGAGAATTTCATAGAAAAACCCAATAACACTTTACTCGACCTGGGAATCGAACCCAAGACCACTAGGCCAACGAGGCAGTTGAGAGTTGGCAGTGACGAGATAATAGGTAATTAAAATTAATATGATTTTCTTTACACAATAAATTATGTTAGTTGACCCCCCAACATGTTTCTTTCCATTCATATTACATTCGTATGTCACGTAGATAAGACTCAGTATCATGAACGGACAAACAATAATATGTATTTATTTATAGATGAGTATTTTTAGATTAGTAGGACTGCTGCGAGGCCGTTAAGGAAAGTTTATTAAGAAGACTGTATGGACAGCGAACTCCGTACAAAAAAATAGTTATATTTCCGTCAGCAACTATTTTAAACCCGATGAAATTTTGTTGTTAGGATCAGGGCACTAATGCTATTGGCTATTTTTAACGGATGTGAAATCATCAAATGCCTTCTTCGTCTCTGGGCGGAGCGGAAGGGAGTGTCAGACTCTTACTGACTAAAACGCATCCATGTTCCTCCTAATGCTCTTTGCTGCGGTGACTCTGTAGAACAAATTCAGCTACCATGCCTAGGCTTGTGGTTGGTCAGATATAATCTGCTGCATGTCGCGGGTTCGATTCCCGCACGGAACCAATATTTGCATGGCCTACAGACAGTTGTTTTGGGTCTGGCAGTTTGTATATGTGAGTTTATATGTTTGTAAACCCACCCACGACACAGGAGAAATTCCTAGTGTGGGGCAAGGTTTTTTAAAAATAAATAATAAAAATAAATAATAATAATTTCAGAATAATACGTGATTTAAAATCTCGTGAGCGTGATAAAACATACCTGCGTACTGTGGGTGTACATTGGTACACCTCTGCCCTCTTCGTAGAATACAGGCGTGACGTCATATGAGATATGAAAATCTCGTACGTGATTTCAAGAACATTATCATGTTGCTACTTCTGAATGGGACGCGCTGTCGTTACACTCTCCTGAGAGGACATTATCAAAAGTGCGATTCAGAGAAATTGTCTAACCACAAACCTAGAAATTAACTTATCCTATCTACATAATTAAGTCTAGTATAGGAGGTACTTTTTTTTTTTGGGGCTGGGAAATCATCAAATAACTTCTCCCGCCCTGGGCGGGGCGGGAGGGAGTGTCAGACTTTTAATGACTAAAACCCACCCATGTACCTTCTTGTGCTCTTTGCGTTCCGGGGGCGCGGTATCTCTTACGAACAACCCGCAGCCAGTATAGTAGGTACTGCGGTCACCCTTACAGTTGAACCACGGTACCGGGTAATGTACTTCGCTATAGGGCTCCAACTATTTGAATTAAAGCCACGAACGTTTTATAACTTTATGATATCTTTTCATTGACTCAAAGGTGACCAAACAAGTGCCTTCACTTATAAAAACTCTATTCTAATTCATTCGAATTTCAAAAAGTAATTCGACTGTGTGTTCGGCTGCAAAGTACTTCAGACAGGTTGATGCTGTGAACAACCATCAAAGTACCTACCTAAATCATCAACGAAAATATGACTTGAGTCTAGACTACGTCTGTATGGATCGTACAACAGCGCGCTGTAGAGAATACCACAATATTTTTAAACGTTAGACCAATTAGTAATTAAATTGTAACTAATTAGTAAGTATGACAATTATAACTTAGATAGGGAAAATCCAGCATTTATTATTATCTATTAAATAATTGTTTTTGTTCAATCTATACATACAATAAAATCGTAACGTGTCCAATCTATACTCATATAATAAAGTTGAAGAGTTTGTTTGTTTGGTTGAACGCGCTAATCTCAGGAACTACTGATCTGAATTGAAAAAATATTTTTGTGTTGGATAGTTAATATATCGAGGAAGGCTTTAGGCTTATAATATCACGCTACGATACATGGGAGAGGAACAGTAACCAAAGATGTAACCTAACGCGGGTGAAAAAAACCACGCGAACGAAGTCGCTGGAAGAAGCTAGTATTACAATAAGATTGTTTTGTGGAAGTTGGTGGTGTGATACCCCCGTACCTCGAAAAGCATGTAAAGTTGTTGATCCCGTCTGTCATTTGTAGATCTTTGACAGTCGTTACGGATAGCCAGAAGCTCGAAAGTTTAAAAACCAATCTTACCAAGAGGTAACGTGTTACCCAGTAACTGGATTGTGGAGAACAGATAGGCCGCTGGCATGAGTAGGCAGAAGGCTCCTTGTAAAATACTGGTATTCAGCTGCATTCTGTTAGACTGGAAGCTGACCCCAAGATGGAAAAAGGCTAAGCAGATGATAATGATTGTTTAGTTATGCACTTGGTAATAGTGTGGCCTTCTATTAGTAGATTTTTTTTTCTGATGGGCATCTCGCAGTGCAACCTAGGAGGTTGTCTATTGCTTAACCGGGCTTTCCTGTAGGTGCCTCGACAATTAAGGCCTCCAGGCAGAGCTGACAAATAACAGAAATTGTTTTGGGATCTTACCAGTATTTATAGAGACAAACAAATTAACAAAACAATTTTACCTTTTTATTATGGACGCGATAACCGACATTCACACGGGTTTTTTTTTTTTTTTTGGTGGGTGGGAAATCATCAAATAACTTCTCCCGCCCTGGGCGGGGCGGGAGGGAGTGTCAGACTTTTACTGACTAAAACCCACCCATGTTCCTTCTTGTGCCCTTTGCGTTCCGGGGGCGCGGTATCTCTTGCGAACAACCCTCAGCCCCGGCAGGCATCGGCCGCTGCTCCGGCACCCGCCGCCAAACCGGGTCCTGCAAAGCCGGCACTGACGAAGCCGGCTCCGGCAAAACCGGCTCCGGCAAAACCGGCGCCTTCGAAAGCGGCCCCGCCACAGCCGGCGCCGGTGAATGGTGCAGCGCCCCGGAGGAGGAGGGGTAGGGTGGTAGTGGCGGCGGTGCCTGAGCCGCCCCATAGCTCTCCCGCGGCCGAGGCCGAGTGGCAGGTGGCCGGGGAGAAAGAGAGGGGCCAAAAGGCGGCCCGTAAGGCCAGGGCGGCCACAAGGAAGGCGGAGGAGCGGCGGCGGCGCAGAGAGCGCAAAGCCGCGGCGAGGCTTCGCGCCCCTAAATCCGCGGCTGTAGTGATTTCATTACAGCCGGAGGCGGAGAAGAGGGGCGTCACCTACGGCGAGGTGCTCGCGAAGGCGAAAGCGGCGGTGAGCTTGGCGGAGCTCGGGATCGCTGGGGGCCTCCGGCTAAGGGTCACCGCAACGGGGGCCCGGATGTTGGAGATCCCCGGCGCCACTAGTGGCTCGTCCGCTGACGCCCTGGCTGATGAAGTAACAAACTAAAGTCTTATAACACACTCCGAAGAAAGGCAAGGAAGGCACAGGTGTACCAATGTACACCCACAGTTCACCGGCATGTTTAGGTCCCATGTAGTAAGGGGCGAGCCTATTGCCATTTACCGGGCACAAATCCTAACTCCGAGATGCTACTGATAATTTCATATAAAAACCCAATAATACTTTTGTCGACCAAGACCAAAAGTCTTACTAAAAAATATTATAAATATAAAAATCACCTTTTCTTTTAAGATACTGATCGAAGGGGACTTATGTTATCCGAAGGTTACTTCGGTTATCTCATGTTCGGGGCTTAAATCTTGTATCTTCTGGCATGTAGCTACCTATTAGTTTCATAGCAGCAACTGTACTTATCCCGGGAAGTACTTTATACGTGATAACATTTAAAAAAATTATGTAACTCCCTACAGAAGAATAAAGATCCCTACCGCAGTTAACAAAAGAGCTGATAACCTTGAAACAGCTGAACCGATTTTGATTAAACATATCTAAGAACCATCGCTAGGAAACCAGCTTTAAATTTAAAAAATCGCATTAAAACCGATTCACCCATTTAAGAGCTACGGTGCCACAGACAGACATATAGGCACGTCAAACTTATAACACCCCTATTATTGAGTGGGGTGTTAAAAATCCTCATGACATAGCAGTTTACTGCGCATACCTAATCAGGTACCTACTATCCATGAAATAAAGAAGCATTGAGCAAGAAATTATTACTACATACATACATAAACAAACAACACAAACAAACAACACAACAAACAACACAACAAACAAACAAATAGTAAGATTTGTCTCAAAATCCTCATAACTAAACTTTTCATAAGATATGTATTTTATACTAGCTATTGCCCGCGACTTCGCTCGCGTTCACTATTTTATTGGTTTAAATTTTGTTTTCGCATACCCCTCTTTTTTTAAAATTAAAGTAAATAATAAATAAAAATGGCTTAGTTACTTCTTATGACTATCTGCGAGTGAAAGTCCCGTCAAAATCGGTCCAGCTGTTTCGGAGATAAGCCGGAAGAAACAGACAGGCAGACCGACAAACATTTTTTTTTTTTTTTTTTTTATGTTAGTACCGTATATACTTTCATATGCATTTAGTGAAAAGCTTGTAATTTGAAATTACAAACAGACCCTTCAATTTTATTCATCTGTTTAGATGTATACAACGTGTTACAGATAGGCTATATCCATACAAACGGCGTGAAGAGTGTATCTCGTACTCGTACTGAATCTCTATAAAAAAATTCAGCTCAAAAGCAATAACTTTGAAAATGCATATTTTATTTTTATTTCGGCAGTTTATTATGTTTAAATCATAACAAACGTGTCAGGAGAAACAAATCTTTCACCGGGTTGTTTCTTTGTGTGTAGTTTATTGACACCGATCAGCTGACTTGGTGTAGTGATATGTAGAATTTAATTGGAAACATTTGATTTTTTACTTAAGTTTTAATTGGTTTTGTAATTTAGTTAAAAAAAAAAAATACTATGTGATTTGTCTTTGTTTTTGCCTTTGATATGTATATACCCTTTCTGTTACACGCTGTATATGTGTGTATTTATATAATTATGTATGTTCTACATATAATATTTTAAATAGTAAATTATTTGTATAAAAGTCTGGAGTACCTATTTTAATTATTTTGTACTTGTGTACATTTCAATTTATTTACTCTCGTACAATAATTTGCACCTTCCATGTTATCTCTTCACCTCCTTTGGTTGACTGGTAGAGAATGCCTAAGGCATTAAGTCCGCAATAAATAAATTAATAACAAATTGACGTCTTTTTCCCATGGGGGTAGGCACCTTACACACTCCTTTCGCCTCGTCCACGTTCATCAAGCACGCCGGTTACGAGCACTTAAAACCCTTGGATATGTAAAAATAAGATTTCTTTGTCATCTTTGTCCCATCACGATTGGTTCAGTAGATTTGCAGAACCGAGTAACAAACAAACAGATACTTTAGTGTTTATAATAATACTGTGGACGGATAGTTAGGCTGTCTGCCCACGTCAGGTTATCGGTCACCGATTTTGTTGTCGGAGAGAATGGAACATATGAATTCTAATATGGCACGCACACGACCTACAAAATATCGTTCAAACGAAACAATGGATCTATTGTTGGAACCGTCCGATAATCGGTCCTACGAAAAGTTGGATGTAGGCGGAGGCCCTTATGCTAAACTAAATGAATGGAATCTGAAGATACCCGCGCGAGTCAACACTTCAAATGCGATTTTAGATTAGATATAATTTCTATTACTGGTAGCTGATGCTCCATATTCAAAGACACGTACACTTTAATAGATAATAAACCAATTAATAAAGGATTAAGTTGTAATACTGTTGATAATATTAAGGTTACTGTTTCATATAAACAAATATCTATCAATTGCCGTGTGGTTGAGAGTTAAGCACTTGAGAACAGTTCGACCGATTTGGCTGACTATTTTCTTGTTGTGTTGGTAACAGTAAGAACACGTTGTTTTGAAACGTACCTTGTTCTGCGTGAAACAACATTTTGGATGATATTTATGTATGAGAATTCCATTAAAATTGGCGTTTAATAAATTACACTCATGCAAAGCTAATACGGGTTCCTAGTGTGAAAATAATGTTCCTACCTAAAAATTTTGGAATAAGTACGGTATATTCCCTGAATTGTCGTTCCCTTATTCCCCTAATCTTCTTTTTAAAAGGGGTTAGATAATGTAGGACTCTGACTGTAAGTACATACTTTCTTAATTTTTTTTATAATATTAAAGCCGTTGGTTGACGATAGACTAGAGTTTAGACTATGATCATTTCAACTTAAGGGTGACATTCTACCGAAGCAATGAGGTGAGAAACGCAAGAAAATTAAACACTTGTCCCCTTATAGTAATTGAGCGCAACAGATGTGTTTAAATATCGGTTAATTTTTCCCAGCTTATTCACCATTATTTCCTTGATCGTATTATAAGCCTAGCTGTTATAATTTATATAATACAGTTTAGGTTTAAATTTTCCTTCATAATGAGCAGCAAACACGCATAGCATGAATGAAGAATATCAATAAAACTCAATACTTAAAAAAAAAAAAATATCTCTCGTGTATCGTAGCGTGATGTTAGATACCATGCCTAACCCTTCGGGGAATACAGGCGTGATGGTATGTAGCTGCTTCAAAATGAATAAATAGTTAATCAATTGAGTTGGCAAACATTGACGTCACATTTTACTTTTGTAACGGGGAAATCGCGTATTTACAGCTCATATAAATGATGTCAAATGATTGGCAGTGTCAAATACCCGTTTGAGTTAGGTAAAAACACATTTTTTTCACTAACTATTTAACTATTTTGTGTTTTGGTTATTGTAACATTTGTTGTCATGGTAACAGAACGCAGATCAGAGTAACAGAAAAAAAAATAAACAAACATAAGAAAATCCTTTTAACGCCTTGAACAAGCACTGTGAACTAAAGTATATTTTTTTGAAATGGCATCTCCTTCGTGTTTCTAGGAGGTTGTCAGTTACATAACCGGATTATCATGTGGATGTGGTGCCTTATAAATCAAGGCCTCTAGCCAGGGTTTAACCATCATCATCACGCCTATATTCCACGAAGGGTTAGGCAGAGGTGTAACAATGTATACCCACAGTTCGCCGGTATGTTTAAGTCCCATGAAATAGGGGGCGAGACCATTGCCATTAACCGGGCACAAATCCTAACTCCGAGGTGCTACTGAGAATTTTATAGAAAAACCCAATAGCACTTTTTGCTCGACCTGGGAATCGAACCCAAGACCTCTAGCGTAGCAGTCGCGCTTAGGACCACTAGGCCAACGAGGCAGTTTAACACTTACAAATTAAGCGACTCCGCGCTAGGGGTACCCTCTATGGGGTACGAACCTCAGCTTAGGGTGTCGCTTGGGGAGGCCAGCATAGGGACCGGCTGGGTCGGTAAACCGTGCAAAAAGTGTTATTGGGTTTTTCTATGAAATTCTCAGTAGCAGCTCGGAGTTAGGATTTATGGCCGGTTAATGGCAATAGGCTCGCCCCCTATTACATGGGACCTAAATATACCAGCGAACTGTGGGTGTACATTGTTACACCTCTGCCTAACCCTTCGGGGAATACAGGCGTGATGGTATGATGGTATATATATACCAGCTAAGCTTCTTCAACTAGTGTAATATCTGCTCACTCGGAGATTAACTTCTACAGATCTATTCTACAATCTTGTAACAAGTAGCAAGCTATGAGTACACGATTTGATAACACTTTACTTGCACACCATCCAATAGTCAATAACTCGCCGATCTGAACTTATTCATCCATTTGAAAAGCCTAATCAGCAAAAAATTTAATCAAAACAAAGGTTACCAGTTATCGTGACCACGCGACCGTGTCATCGCTACATTGGGTTACCCATGCTGTCACGTTGAAGGCTTTATCTATTACAGTAAGCTAATTGTAATCTTCAATGGTTAAATGTACTAATTAATATTGGTATCAAAATAGTTTGTTATGACTATCTGTCTTTTAAGATCGCCCCCTCTTTTTTTATGGGCTGTCCGAATGGACTGACTCCGGAGGGGTGTGGCAGACTCCTATCGACTAAACCCCACGATATCCCTCTGACTACCTCTGGCCGTGGCACGGGGCTCGCTCAGAGCATTCTTCCGTATACCAGTAGGAGACTGCTACGCTAGAGGTCTTAGGTTCGATTCCCAGTACGAGCAAAAAGTGTTGTTGGGTTTTTTCTATGAAATTCTCAGTAGTAGGTTGGAGTTAGGATTTCTACCCGGTTAGTGGCAATAGGCTCGCTCCCTATTACATGGAACCTAAACATACCGGTGAACTGTGGCTGTACATTAGTACACCTCTGTCTAACGCTTCGGGGAATACAGGGGTGATGGTTTGCTATTGATTGATTTCAACAACCCTGATATGTGAAGCACATTTGCTGTCCCATACATTTTCTCTTCTTAAAATTTTTATTTATCATTTATAAGAGCATATTCCTATACAGTACTGCTATTGCTATCTGGTCAGTATTACGTTGTTCTCAATTATAAACAGGTTTAGCCTGAAGAGGCTACTTCACCTTGGAATAGTTCATAAATAAATTAGCTATACATAGTGGCCTAGTTCGCGACATTTAAATTAAAATTTCGGAAGCCTCTTTCAATGGGCTTCCCAAAATACCCCTATGTGTATGTTCTGAGATTTTTTATAGTTTAGGAGCTATAGCTATATAGCTTTTTTTTTAAACTAAATTGGGAAAATTTAACCTGTCTTCAGACTTTGTGTTGTGGACTGAAGTTGGTGGTTTGACTACCCCGCGGCCTTGGACAGCTCGTAATGCTGTTGGCCTTACGCCCGATCTCTCCCCGGTTGTATCGGCTTGCAGTCCCATTGCACTATGTGAGTGAGGGAAGGGCACGTGTGTTTGCGCACACACTTGTGCATTGTAATATCTCCTGCGTACATTTTTAGTTTTCATTGAGATTGGTTGCCGTGGCCGAGATTTGGTCGCGAGAATATTATTACTACGTTATAAACTGAGATTGAATACGAAGCTTAATGTTTTATTTCCCGGTTTACTATCAAAATTTCTAATAGTTTTTGTTAGCTAGAATGTCCATTTTTACTTGATTCTGATTGTTCTGACGTTTTGAAGTGTTTTCTGTCCACTTAAGAAACGATGGCCTGGCTTTCTAATGAGCGTCCTTCATACTTTTATTTCTAATAATTTATTCACTGATTGAATATGTTCAAAATCTTGCCTCAATTTCATCTCAGCAACAACCAATATAAAAAAAAAAGTTGGTAATATTGAGACTGAGATTAGACTGTATTTGTAAATATCAAAAGAGTTGCTCTATTGTTATGTTTTCACGGAACAAATATTTGTATGACTTACAGATAGTTGTTCCGGTTCTGGCTGTTTGTGTGTGTTATGTTTGTAAACGCACCCACGGTACCCACGATACCGGGTCCGCGGGTTGTTCGGAAGAGATACCGCGCCCCCGGAACGCAAAGGGCACAAGAAGGAAGATGGATGGGTTTTAGTCAGTAAAAGTCTGACACCCCCTCCCGCCCCGCCCAGGGCGAGGGAAGTCATTTGATGATTTCCCATCCGTACTAAAAAATCCACAATACAGGAGAAATTGCTGGTGTATGGCAATGATTTAAAAAATATGAAATAATGTTCTAACTTCCCTGTGTACTCCTATACAAAGGAGATTCTGCAGCTGTGGATAATGCCTGTATAACATTAGTTATCATACATTTTATAGAACCTCGCAAGATTATAGTTAAAAAAAAAACACGTTTTACAAGCTTTTTATCATCACTGCAAATATTTCCATTAAGCCGAAGTAAAATGTCGCAATTTAAATAACGTATGCAAATGACACTATATTTTATATCAACCATAAAAAATGCTATCGTATGTTTAGACAAAAATAGTATTTTTTTTTATAATCTGTTATCAAAACGCAGACAGAAATGACGCCAGTCAGTTCCACTTAATATTTATCACGAGATAATCAACTAAAAAAATATAACATGACCATTCTACGCCTATTTTTCTGAAGGGTTGGGCGTGGTGAATAGTACAGTCATCAAAAGAGATAAGTAATCAGGGTCTTCCGATATACATACTTGAAGTTTTCTTAAATCAATTAATGTTTTCGAATGAAATATTCAATATATTTTTTGACGTGAAACGTGTTTAATATCATGTATCTTCAGATGTCAAGTCAGAAAAACGGGCTGTAATGAAATAGATTTCAATCTATAACATTAAAAGCGACTGGCAAACATAGACGTTGCACGATGATCCAACTGTTGTGTGTCCCGTCATAGCCTCACCCGGTATTTTCTTTTTTGAAAATAAACTATTAATTATTTAACTGGCTCGTTAGCCTAGTGGTCCCAAGCGCGACTGCTACGCTAGAGGTCTTGGGTTCGATTTCCAGGTCGAGCAAAAAGTGTTATTGGGTTTTTCTATGAAATTCTCAGTAGCAGCTCGGAGTTAGGATTTGTGCCCGGTTAATGGCAATAGGCTCGCCCCCTATTACATGGGACCTAAACATACCGGCGAACTGCGGGTGTACATTGTTACACCTCTAGGCAGAGGTCCCCTTTGGGGAATACAGGCGTGATGGTATGTTGTTATTAATTATTTAAACCGTACACCCAAATTTGATAAGATATTAATTTTAATAAAAGATAAAAATCTCGAGTCTTTTTTTTCGGGATAGGAAGTCATCAAATGACTTTCGTCGCCCTAGCCGGGCCGGACGGAGTGTCAGACTTTTACTGACTAAAACCCATCCATGTTCCTTCTTGTGCCCTTTGCGTTCCGGGGGTGCGGTATCTCTTACGAACAAACCGCAGCCCCGACAAAAGTCTTGAGACTGGCTCAAGATTTTTATCTTTTTTTTTTAAGCGAGCAATAATCTAACCTCTCCATAGCATAAACAACTCTCTAAGATGACAAAAAATCAGATGAGAAAAAGGAAATTAAATATAAACATTTGTTCTTAAACATTCTGAAATAAATTAAATTCTTTTGTCCTACTATTAATGAGAAAAGCCACAATTCTTCTTTGCATTTTAATAAGAAACTAATGAATGCGTTCTCATTCACGTTTTATTATAGAATTAAACTAGTTAATTATTGTTTAATAACTCTATTTACAATGTCTATTACAGGTATGTTTACACTAAAATAAGGCTAGTGCTATAACGAGCGACTTTTAAAATGTTTTTCTACAAATTTCTTTAAGTATTTTCGGGCAAAATATAAGCGCCTGATATTGAGAAGTTCACTGAACTTGCAGCCTCCAAAACTTCAACTAGGGCAGTCTAATAATAAGCAGAACGCACTATAATCGTGCAAAATTAAATAAGAATCATAATAAAAATACTTGTTTGGCTAATTCCGGTCACGGTGGCCTATCTCAATGAAGACTGGCTAGACTAGTGTATAGCATTATTTACATATCTGCTAAATCTAAACTTATCTATGATAACGTAAACAAAATACTTTTAACACTTTTAAAAACATTACGTGTATGGAAGTATCCTTGATTTGGCATAGTTAAAGGTTGTATGTACCAGCCCAGAAAGCTAAAAGTAATATAAAAAAATAACGGTCAAATTTCGACCAGTGTGCAGGTTCACTCCCTCTTTCCAGTTTCGTAGTCGATGGAAAATTCCTAATGGGAAAACCTAATATCTATTTACCCGATCTAAACGTGGGTCAAAAACATAAAAATATGTAAAATAGATAAAATACAAGAAGTTATTGGTTGATAAACAAGACGACAGGTTGCATCGCTACTTGGAAACGGAAACAGTATTAAGTAGGTAATAATCGTGGTAGATAGGTAGCAGTACTTCCCCGGACAAGCTCCTTCACATGCTGGCCTTATTATTTATGATAATTTTTTCCTTAAAAAAATCTAACCCCTCACTTCCCTGGACTAATTCTATTTTTAAATATTTATAACCATATGACGTTATCAGCAGCAGATAGAGGGCAGTATTTAAGCCGAGCCGCCCGGTCAACTACATCAGTGCAGGCGCCGGACCGCTGTTAAACGTACGCGCTACTATCAATACGCACAGACGAACCGCGTGCGCGCTTTTATCGAAAACTCGTATAAATAAAATACTTGAAAAAATACTTAGTATCCGGAAATATTTAAGCATTGTAAATATCTCAATATCTGTCGATCTGGCGGATATTTGATCGTGGCCTTAGACTTGAAAAGACGTCAAGACGAAGTATTTTTTCTGTATACGGCAGAAGACACGCAGCATCATGTCAAAGAACGAGACTTCAATTCAGATACTGAGGAAGCTGGTTGTCGATTGCTTCCTTCTCATTGGATGTAAGTTTAATTTTTTTAATATTAGTAGTTTAATTAACATGTGAGAATTTTTTTGTGTATTTAATTTTAAAATATTTTTTTATTTTTAATATATTATGTCGTCTGGGTTTTAACTATTGTAAGAAAAATTATTCAGGTATTTTTAAACATAGTTTCAAAATCAATTTATCTATCTTACTAAATGCCTGTCCTCGAAGCTATAAAATTGAAGGATTACTGTAGAATTATAATGCTAAGTTCTATGTTTTTTTAAAACAACTAACCGTTTAGCAGTTAACATAGCGATTTTAATCTATCGTACGATAATAAATGCGCTAATCATCTGGCCTAACAAGCGTGAATTTAAGTGACATGTCGGAATAAACACACAATTAGATAATTCTTATGTGTCTAAATTGAATCATGCGTTGGATTAATTTGATGTAGCCAGCGCAAATATAGCAGCTATTTACTTGAGCAGTTTTCATTTATTATTTAATAATATATTAAAATACTACAGAAAAATAATTGAGGAAATTACGTCTAAGATATTATTTCGCTTGATGCCTGCGGGGTGGAAGATGGACATCAAAATGAAAACTTGAACCATTGATTTTGTACATTATTCTAGACCCCCCCCCCCATATTACGCAATATTCGACTCTAATTCAATTGCATTTTAATTCCCTATCAAGTAATCAATGAGGACTGGGAGAGCATATTCTTGCTCTGCTAGCACTGATCTTAATGCTCGGTTTGTGAAGTTCTTAGACAAACTCTCAATAGCTATAGATTCGACAAATTCGAACGAATTTCAACGAATCCTAACGGACTGCTGATCAACGCAGTATCGAATTAAGAGCACTATAGGATAGATAAACTCTAGTTAAGGCACCTCAATATCCGGCCATTGGCACTAAACTCACTAGTTTATCATTCTTATTCATTTTAGTAGAAGTACATCCACAGCTGGATGGCTATAGGCTTCCTTTAAAGACTGCCACAACAATTGTTTGACAAGCAAGAACAAACTAAGTATCCTACCTACTTCCTACTAATAATATTATAATTGCGAAAGTTTGTAAGGATGAATGGATGGATGTTTGTTACTTAACGTAACTTGTTAACGGATAATTTTGGAATTTTACTTTATTTTGAATTATACGTAGATGAAGTTGAAATCAGAAACTAGAAAAGATTTTCCTAAATATTTCTACCAACCAGAGACGTAACTTAACGATAGTGAAAAAAACTACGCGAACGAAGTCGCACGCAGAAGCTAGTTTATTTTTATTGTGTATGTATTAAGGCATACTTTAGAGAGTCATCTTAAATAATTGACAACTCAGAACGCTCACAATATTGTGTTCAAGTAATCATATTCAAAAAACTAGCTTCTTTTTCGCAACTTCGTTCGCGTAGTTTTTTTACCCACATTAGGTTACGTTTTTGGTTACTGCTCCTCACCTATTGGTTGTAGCGTAATGTTATATAGCCTATAGCCTTCCTCGATAAATGTACTATCCAATACAAAAAGATTTTTTCAACTCAAACCAGTAGTTCCTGAGATTAGCGCTTTCAACCAAACAAACAAACTCTTCAACTGTATAATATTAGCATAGATTTAAGTAAACCCCGACAAAAGAATAAAGATCCCTACCTCAGCTAACAAAAGAGCTGATAACCTTGAAACGGCTGAACCAATTTCGATAAAACGTATCTAAGAACCATCGCTAGAACACCTATTTTCAAATAAAAAACAACCGCATTCAAATCAGCTCACCCGTTTAAGAGCTAAGGTGCCACAGACAGACATATATACATATCAAACTTATAACATCCCTCTTTTTGAGACGGTAAAAAGAAGCTGCATATTAAGTGCCTGTACACACGGCTACATATCAAGCTATAAATTTCCAATATAAGGTAACCTCTCATTGTATGGAAATCCTATATAATGAAAGATCAGCATAAACTGGAAATCTATAGTTTGATATTTAGCTGTATGTACCTATACCAAGTAGTTTCTTCGACACAACTCATCATTGGACAGCACTTTTGGAGCAGTAGCTGAGCGGTTGGCTGCAGCGCTGTGTATCGTTGGTTGGATTCCCGTACGGAACAAATATTTGTATGGCTTACAGCATTCAGTTAGGCTGGAAGCCGACCCCAACATAGTTGTGAATAGACTAGGCAGATGTGTGTTTTAAACAATGCCCCACACTTGTAATTTATCTTGAAACGTGATTGCGTTTACAAACGTAAAAACGCATGGGATCATCCATTAACCACGTGATGGTTTTAGCAAATTTTTAACCTTCCTAAAATCACGTGTATTTTTAGAATACCTTAAACATTTTTTTTCATATTATATTGAAATACCGGTATAATCTAATTTAATTCTGGAAAAATATATTTTCAGTTTCAAAATCTCTAAAATAAATGTATGCGAATTCTCATTGCACCCCCACTCTCCCCTTGTGATATTTCGTAATTTTTTCTAAAACTTCCCCCCCTTTTGAGTCTTAGGGGCACACGTGATTAACGGACGATCCTCACATACTCAAACAATTTTAAGTGACTTTAAGTAGTAGATATGTCTGAACAGACTACTTACCTTGCAATTATGTAACAGCATTGTATACCATTTTTGCTTTTAAAATATTTTTTATGTTTTTATTAGTCATATACGACATGACGTTTGATTCACTACAGATGTTTTTGGTGCCGAAAGTACTTATAAATATGAACTACTTTTCCGAAAGAAAACTCTGAACTATGAAAAAAATAACTATTAATTTTTATTGTAGTTCGATAATTAGCTTTGGAATTATAAGTATATAATGCAATCTTATATATAAAATTCTCGTGTCACAATATTAGTTACCATACACCTCCGAAACGGCTGGACCGATTTTTATGAAATTTTGGGTCAGCTAGTAAATATACATATCTTTTATCTTTCCTAATACACAATCAAAATGATATAAAAGAAGATTTTATAGCCTTTAAGTGTTGTTTAAATAATAAAAGTAGTTCATTTTCATAACACATACCATCACGCCTATATTCCCCGAAGTTCCCCTATACATTCTATATTCGCCTATGTTCCCCGAAGGGTTAGGCAGAGGTGTACAAATGTACACCCACAGTTTGCCGGTATGTTTAGGTCCCATGTAATAGGGGGCGAGCCCATTGCCATTAACCATTTTCATGACTAAAATTTGGTCCAAAAATCGGTACTAAATTAAAAACCGGACTGTTTGTGGCAGACTTGTCACGTGGCATACGTAAATCGCAACTTTTTATACCATTTCAATTTCTGGCTTGACCCCTTGACGGGTCACGTGTAGCCAGGCTTAAAACTTGTTAAACTATTTATAACTGATGACAAAATGATTATCACTAATTTTCCTCATTTAAATAACGATAAAAAGACATTAATAAGTACCCAAGTCAAACAGACGATACTTAGAAACTCGTTTTATTTGCTTTAAACTAGTATGATACGTACCTAAAAAAAATCACCACACACCTGCAAACAGTCTATAGGCATCACGCCACACCGCTACATTCCTAAAATTATGTTTGAGGTACAGTCAAACAAAGTATTTGCTATACGGGTAACTTGTAACTCGCAGGGTAGCCTTTTTCACAACTATGTTTTGTCGGCTTTCAGTCTAATCAGAAGCAGCAGAATACCATTATTTTAAATAGAGCAACTGCCTATCTGACCTCCTGAAGTCAGTTACGACTGGCTACCGGGCTCTTGGGCTTCTGACAAGCCGTAACGACTGCCTGTCAAAGATCTCGGCAGGACAGCTCTCTGCTGATAGCAGGGACCAACATCATTACATGCACCCCACCAGCTTCCAAACCTCGGGCTGCTGAGAACTTCCTAATGGGAAAACTCAATAAAAGTTTACCCAATATGGGGATCAAACCCAGGACCTCACTTAACAGTCGTGCTTGCAGCACGAGACCAGCACGGCAACTAACTTGCAACTATGTACCTATTTTTATACAATAATAAGCATTTTGAATAGCAAATTTTTTAAACCACTCGCCTCGGTAGCCTAGTGGTCCTAAGCGCTACTGCTACGCTAGAGGTCTTGGGTTCGATTCCCAGGTCGACCAAAGTGTTATTTAGTTTTTCTATAAAATTCTCAGTAGCAGCTCGGAGTTAGGATTTGTGCCCGGTTAATGGCAATAGGCTCGCCCCCTATTACATGGGACCTATAAACATAGCAGCGAACAGTGGGTGTATATTGTTACACCTCTGCCTAACCCTTCGGGGAATACAAGCGTGATGGTATGTTATGTTATGTGTTTACATCACTCTTTGAGGTATAAAGATGAATATTTTTGGCTATGTATTAAATACTTTGTTAAACTGTACATACTTATTAGCTAGTTTTTTTGCTTCTCACAGTTATTTTTGTTTCTTTAATTTCCATCTATTAGATATTAAATATCTACAAAAAATATAGTGCTAACATTTTATTCGGGTAGTAACAGAAAAGTGGTTTTCTAAGTAGCATTATAGTCATTATAATCAAAATCACCTTATAATATTGACACTGTAGGACGCAAGCCTCCTCCCTAATAGGAGGAATGGGCTTCAATAGAGAAAGTAGTCTTTATTCTACAATTCCAGATCTATCTGTGCATTGTTCCAGTACGCGGGTATAATAGTGATTTATTACTTAAAGGAAAGAACACTATCCGGGGAACGGGAGCCCGGATAGTGCTATATCCTTTAAAACAATTTAAAAAGGAAACATCCAAGCTTACAAGTATGCATACCTTATTAATTACGTACCAAAATTTCAACAATCCTGAAAGAACGTACGGCACGACTAAACCACTGAACCGATTTTGATGAAATTTGGTACGGGGTAAGTTTAAACCTCAGGAAAAGACATAGGCTACTTTTTAATCAGCAATTTCGTCTGCATCCGTGATAACCGACATTTACGCGGACGATGTCGCGAGCATAAGGTAATCTATACTAATATCATGAAGCAGAAGAGTTTGTTTGTTTGGTTGAACGCGCTAATCTCAGGAACTACTGGTTTGAATTGAAAAGTTATTTTTGTGTTGAATAGTCGATTTATTGAGGAAGGTTCTAAGCTATATAACATCACGCTGCGACCAATAGGTGTTGAGGTAAGTAAAGACGTAACCTAATGCGAGTAAAAAAACTACACGGACGGAGTCGTGAGCAGAAGCTAGTATTTGATATAGGCTAAAGATGAAGTCTAGGTTTTATCACGATGTTCATTTGTTATTTTTCACTTGTTTCAGTGACACTATGTATATTTGGAACTTCGCTGTTGTGGCAGCCGTTTGAGAGGGGGTTCTTCTGTGGGGACCAGAGTCTGATGTACCCCTACAAGCCGGATACTGTCACTGTTCTCATGTTGCGACTCGTCGGCCTCGTGTTACCTATATTCGCTGTAAGTATTAAAAACAAAATTAGTCCCTTTGTTCATAAGATTAAATGTCATTTTTTAATATTAAAAACCATCATCATCTTCCTGCCCTTATCCCATGTAGCGTCGGCGTAACACGTTTTATTTTTTAATATTAATATGAAAATAAAAACATTTATCTGCCTCGGTATCCTGGTGGTCCTAAGCGCGACTGCTACGCAAGAGGTCTTGGGTTCGATTCCCAAGTCGAGCAAAAAAGTGTTATTTGAGATTTTCTATAAAATTCTTAGTAGCAGCTCGGAGTTAGGATTTGTGTCCGGTTAATGGCAATAGGCTCGCCCCCTATTACATGGGACCTAAACATACCGGCGAACTGTGGGTGTACAATGTTACACCTCTGCCTAACCATTCGGGGAAGATAGGCGTAATGGTATGTATTTAAAAACATTTATAATCTAAAAATAAATCATTGTTTATACATAATGTGTAAAAAAGGGTGAGTTCATAGGACATTCTGGCAAAACTCTTCTATATCACTGTCAATGGTACAAGTGCCTAAAAAGCCGGCAGCATTGCCACGTTGCACACAATGCATGCACATTTTTGAGACCCAAAAATCGGATACGTCTATTCGAAATTCAAGACTTACCACATCACTGATCTTTGAAAAATTGTCAATCGCAGAACGATCATTTATACAGGGTTATTTGTAAAACAATGACAACCTTGCAGGACTGTATTACTATCATTATAAACAACAACTTTTGTTCTATGAATTTTTACAGAATATAATTCATTTACCAAAAACAAATCTTCAAGATTTCGTTGTCCTATCTAACATATTTCAACTCTGTATTTAGCTGAACCTACTTGCGGCGACGCAAGCGCATCGAAGCGAACGACCGACTAAAGGATTTCCGTAAAATCGTAAATAGGTCAAGTTCAAACACCCCCGCCGCCCTAACCCCGCTCCGCATAGACTTCGTAACATTTAGAGCGTACAATTTAAATGTTTTTATTTTTGTATGAAAATCTGATGAACTAAAATATGATAATTTTTTAAATGTCATAGACCAAAATTGTTGATTATGATGTTAGTAACATAGTCCTGAGAGGTTGTCATTGTTTGACAAATAACCCTGTAGATTGCTATGTCTATAAAATCGTATAGGTATATTGATCAATTTCCTCTGGCAAACGTAAGACTCATATTGAAAACAGTTAGTACATTTGTTGTTTAAACATTTGTGACATCGATTTACTCCATTTTTTTCTACTCTGTTGATTTTCTCCGTTTCATAATATTTACAAAACAATGTCTTTTGTATTATGACAACTGCTACACTGTTCCTTGTTTGATATTGCATACTATGTGATACATTGCTGACTTTTTTGCTTAGTCTTTCCTCAAGTATGTTGTGGTCGACTTCTAGTGTAATGAGACTAAAAACCAACCCCAACATAGTTGATCCATACATTCAACTTATGGGATGCCGTTGCAGATCGGTATTTTACATGTAGTAACTGCCTACGTGACCTTCACAACCTCTTTACCGGGTCGGACAGCCAGTCTTACTAAGGAGTATGTATATGTGTATGTAGGGTATAGTATACCCCATGGCAAGACTGGATGTCTGAGCTTCTGTCCTATACTACCGAATAAAGACACAAAATTAAGTAACCCCCGACAGAAGAATGGAAATTCCTACCATAGCTAACAAAAGAGCTGATAGCTTTGAAACCGCTACACTAATTTCTATCAAACATAGATAAGAAAACTTCCGACTAATTCACCGTTCCAACAAAAAAAACAAAATCAAAATCGGTTTATGCGTTCAGGAGCTACGATGCCACAGACACACAGACAAGTCAAACTTATAACGCCCCGTCGTTTTTGCGTCGGGGGTTAAAAATTCATTCACCTATGGAAAGCTACATTATCAGCGAGTAACATAGGCTATATTTTATTTAAAAAAAAAACGAGGATTCGTAAGAAAAACGCGGACAAACTCGCGGGCACAAGCAAGTCAAGACAATAAAGTTCAAACCTAATCTTTACACGTCTAAACCCATTTAAGAACTAGATTAGAAATTAAATTGCCTTGTACCGATTCAATTAGTACTAGCTGATGAAGTAAGACAGCACACGTGACACGTGGCTTGAGGACTGATAGTAAACTGCACGTTGAATAGCATTCGCATTTCTAATTAGATTCAGAACTAATTAGTGTGTGATATTCCGATGTTAATCGTTACAAGTTGTAATGTCAACTTTAGTAAGGTTGTAATAATGTACATACACACCATCACGCCTGTATTCCCCGAAGGGTTACGCAGAGGTGTATCAATGTACATCCACAGTTCGCCGGTATGTTTAGGTCTCATATAAGGGGTCGAGCGTATTGCCATTAACCGGGCACAAATTCTAACTCCGAGCTGCTACTGAGAATTTCATAGAAAAACCCAATAACACTTTTTGCTCGACCTGGGAATCGAACCCAAGCAAATAAAAAATAAATTTTGCTCTTAATTGAAAATGAATCGGGTTATATCAGGACCAAAATAAAGTTTTTTTGAACTAGAATGAACAATGTGAACCTAGAACTATATGTACTCTATTTAAAATAACGACCAAATATTTAACAGTATGTTATTGTGATAAATTGTTGAAAAGTTTTGGTGACATATATTTTTGTAAATGGCTTATCTTTACGAAGCTATGTATTCTCCAGACCGATCCAAGCCACGGCGGCTAATCTTAATGCAGACAAGCCAAGTACGCAGGAGATATTATAGTGCACAAATGTGTGCGCAAACATAGGTGCACTCCCTCTAGTCCGATGGGACGGCAATCCGACACAACCGGGTCTCACACCACCAAATTCCAAACTCCGTGCTGTTACTGAGAAATTCCTAATGGAATATTATAACCCTTAGGACCGCTAGGCTAGCGAAGCAGTGGAGGCTGATGAGTTATTAAAAGTCATAAAATACAAGTTGTTGTTTACGATGACAGTAATATAGTTCTGCGAGACTATTAGTGGTTAAGAAATAACCCAGTAAAATACCGGTAAAAAAATAAACCGATAAATTCCCCTTAGACAATTTGTTACAGTAATTAAAAAAGAATTTTCCTTAGAAATATGTTAATGTAATAGTTTATGTTTGTGGAATTTCTATATACCTACATACATACCATAACGCCTGTATTCTCCGAAGGGTTAAGCAGAGGTGTATCAATGTACATCCACAGTTCGCCGGTTTGTTTAGGTCACATATAAAGGGTCAAGCCTATTGCCATTAACCGGGCACAAATCTTAACTCCGAGCTGCTACTGAGAATCGAACCCATGACCTTTAGCGTAGCAGTCGCGCTTAAGACCACTAGGCTACCGAGGCAGTTTTAATGGAATTTCTGTATACCTAATTTCTATATAAGTATATTATAAAGATGAAATATTTATTTGTTTGTAACGAATAAGCTCCGAAACTAATATCAGATGACTAATGTCATCCAAGTTCAGTAATTGACAGAAATTGACTCAATGTCTGCCCGTCATCCGGCCTCGCTCGAAATCTTCCAATGCATTGTGCTCTAACTACTTCCATTTAGATGCGCTTAGCCTATTAAAGGGACGATGTGGTACTACTATTAATAGGTACTATAGTGGCGGAAAATACCGCAGCATTTGAGTAGTTTTTGATAACATATCAATGGTTTTGTTTGTCTATAAAATAAAAGTGAAGCGTTTTTTTTTGTTGGTGTGTTTAAACGCGCTAATCTCTGGAACTACCAGTAGGATTATAAAAAAAAATTTGTTTATGACAGCCAGTTTCATGAGGAATAACATAGTTTTTAAAACATCACGCTATGATATACGGGAGCGGAGCAGTAACCAAAAACGCAACTTTAAGCGGGTGAATAAAACCACGCGAACGAAATCAAGAAGGTAGTTTAAAATAAAATCGTATCGATTTCTGGTAAAATTCATCATCTTCACTAAAACATTATTTCATTACCAGGTTGACAATCCGAGGTAGGTAGACCATTAACCATTCGTTAATATGTAACCGCTGGTACCATTAACGACACGTCGTTCGTTTTTATTAAACCATTGTATACACGTGCTTATCTATCCTGTGGAGACAGCATAATTATTACCCATTGTTACCTTAAATAGAACTTAATGGGTATACTGTTGACATCTCAATCTTATAAATAACAGACAGATTTTTGAAGTACAACTTCTTTACGCACGCTTGACTTGGGGAGTCAGCTGGTGAATGCTTGGCGAGAGCGTTACGGAAGTGAGTGTGATTGGGCGAACGGAAGTTGAGAGGGAGATTTAAGTTAGTGAAGATAGAAAGAGAGAGAGTTACGTTTAGTATATTACTGTAGGAGCAAGAGAGAGCAGTGTTCTTTCTCTTTTCTTCAAGTGACATGTTAAGTGACACGACTGATTTTTTTTTTTATACTTGCTTCTGTCCGCGACTATGTTCGCATGCTGTGATAAACGTGGTAGCCTACTGGGCCCAAAAATTATAAGATTATCATCGACTCGAAAAGAAGAAGAAGTCTATGACACTCAACAATGGTGTAGGCTTTCAAGCCAGGACCTCCAAAGATTATCTCTTACAAACATAGTCTTTTACTCTTCAACTCACTTTCAACTCTTTTTAATATTAAGTATAAATAAAAGTGGAGGCCTGTGGACGGTGGGCAATGGGTAGCTCACCGTCTTCACGTTGCATAACGACAGGCCGTGTCGACGGCGCGTTAGTGTTCCACGCGCGCCTCAAAGAGATGTCAGCGAAAGGAAGGGACCACTGAGGGCCGATGCCTGCCGGGGCTGCGGGTTGTTCGTAAGAGATACCGCGCCCCCGGAACGCAAAGGGCACAAAAAGGAACATGGGTAGGTTTCAGTCAGTGAAAGTCTGCCATTCCCTCCCGCCCCGCCCAGGGCGGGAGAAGTTATTTGATGATTTCACACCCCCCAAAAAAAAAAAAAAAGTGGAATTGCCATTCAAGATTGCCATTTTAATTGATTGCTTTCATTGGTCGAGCGGGCGCAATTACGACAGCTTGACATCCCTGTCCCCTGGATTTGAACCAGAAGTAAAAGTATTTGCAACGGGTCAATTTTCGAACCACCATTTTCAAAGTCAATAACATAGGTATAAAATAGGTCTTACATATAAAATAGTGCGCTATGTTTTGTTTTTAATCATGCAAATAGAATAAAAATGCAAAATAAATAAATGCTATAATAAAAAGAAATATCATCATAAATAATTACAGATTACATTTCGTTTGGTTTAATTATTCTATTAATACCACGCGTGGATTGAAATCTTCAAATTGAATAAATATTGTGTGCGAGACGGGTATTTCCAAATTAAAAATCGAATAAATTCACGTTTACTTAACGCACTTGTGGCTCGGGGAAAGTAAATATTCGGTTTTTCTCGGAACTTCTGAGTAGCAAGCCCGGTGTTTAGATTTGCGTCCGGATAACGGCAATTGGTTTGCCACCGGCCAAATGTGAGGGCATCTCTACTTACCCTTTCGTAGAATAAAGTCATGACGACGTCATGGCGTAGTGGCTGAGCGATTGGTTCGGCTACTGCACTGGGAGTCGAGGGTTCAATTCCCGTACGGAACTAATATTTATATGGCCTTCAGGTTCAGAATCTGATTGTTTGTGTATGTGCATTAAAAAATAATCAAAAAATATTATTACATTAAAATTGCCAATAGTGGTACAGTAAGTATTTTTATATCAATCTTTCTATTGTTTTACGAACTACAAGACGGCAGAACTAACAAATGATACTTATAGTTAATTTTAAACTGCAGTACTTAACTGTTTCGCTTCAGCGGTGATCGTGATTAGATTAATTTAAAAATACACGTAGATAAGGTTTTTTTTAAAGTTACTCAGTTACTGGTTTGTGGAGATCAGATAGGCAGTCGCTCCATGTAAAATACTGGTATTCAACAGCATCTAGTTAGAGTGGAAGCCGACCCCAACGTACTCGAGAGGTAGGTAGGCAAATAATGGTTAAAAGTCAAGTTTTACATTAGAATAGAAAAGCATATCAAACATGATCTGCAATCAATGGTTATCGTTGTGACCAATCGTTAATCAAATATTTATAATAGTCTGATTATTCAGCAAATCAAACAAAAGGTGGAATTGAAGTTACATTAATCCTGTTAGTGAATCTTAGATGATTTCCCATTGTTCTCTAGAACAACGTGAAATGATCGTCCAAGGAATACATTGATTGTTTTCTTCTAGAACTGATTTATCATTAGATACTTTTTATTTATTTATTTATTTATTGATAATGAACTTAAAACTCATCACAAATAGGGAACATTGAGTGCCACATTTACCCGAATTTACAACAAAGTATTTTTTTTTAAACGTTGCCCCACACTCGGAATGCTTCTTCAGTTAGTTAATAACTTAACATCTATCTACTTTGTTTACAGTTCCTAGTCTGCGAGTGGGCACTCTTGCGCAAGGTTCGTGATAACGAGCGGTGCCTAGGCGTGTCCATCCCACCCTGGGTCCGCGGCTTCTACTGCACCCTCGCCTCCTTTGCCATCGGCGTCTGCTTCGTAGAGATCTCGGTGAACATCTCGAAGAGCGTCATCGGAAGACCTCGGCCTCATTTCTTTGATGTAAGTTGATCTTGTTTTTATGATGTTTGATTTGCAGCACTCCGAAAGGTTAATGGAATAACGACTTTTGCTTTAAAAATAGAAATCCCAAAAATAGAGTAAAACGTTCGTTTTTGATCTCAAAATTGTAAAAAAAAAATTGCCAGCAGATCCATAATATATTTTCGCGTAATTCAACAAAATACACATACATACCATCACGCCTGTATTCCCCGAAGGGTTAGGCAGAGGTGTACTAATATACACCCACAGTTCGTCGATATGTTTAGGTCCCATGTAATAGGGGGCGAGCCTATTGCCATTAACCGGGCACAAATCCTAACTCCAAACTACTACTGAGAATTTCATAGAAAAACCCAATAACATTTTGCTCGACTTGGGAATCGAAACCAGGACCTCAAGCGTAGCAGTCGCGCTTAGGACCACTAGGCTAACGAGGCATTCAACAAAATATAATATGGAACTGCTGATTATTTTTAAGATTTTAATATTCTATGAAATAAAGTGAATTTTTAATCCCCGATTCAAAAAGACGGGTGTTGTTATAAGTTTGATGTGTCTGCGTGTTTGTCTGTGGCACCGTAACTCTTAAACGGGTGAACCGATTTGAATGCGGTTTTTTTTATTTGAAAGTAGATTTTCTAGCGAAGGTTCTTATATAAGTTTTATTAAAATCGGTTCAGCCGTTTCAAGGTTATCACCTCTTTTGTTTGCTTGTGTATTCTTCTTTCGGAGGTTACTAAAAATATTTATTTTTATATTAAAAGATCACTGAATGTTAAACCAAGGTGTATTTGTCAATAACAATGATGTTCACAGTTGCGGAAATCATAATTATTATTGATGCTAGCCTGTCATTACAAGGTGAAGCCTTGCAATGCAGCCAATGGAATACAAATTAGCTTTCAAGTACCCATTAATTAAACTATATACAGTTCTCTCTGTTCTCAACGTTGATAATTACGTTGTTAATTATTAAATAGAGTGATGAATTAGTAGCTAATGAGGTTGCGGGTTCGATACCGAGCATGTACCAATGTGACTTTTTCAGTTCATAATATGTACTTTCTAAGTTTATCTTGGACATCAATGACATCGGTGAAGGAAAACATCGTAAGAAAACCTTATAATAAGTGTTAGTCTGAATTCGCCAATCCACCTTGAGCAAGCGTGAAGATTATTGTTATAGATATCTAAATACATATAACTCAAAGGTGACTGACTGACTGACATAGTGATCTATTAACGCACAGCCCAAATCATTGGACGGATAGGGCTGAAATTTGGCATGCAGGTAGATGTTATGACGTAGGCATCCGCTAAGCTATCTTAGCGGATGCCTACGTCAATTTCGATCAATTCTACCCTCAAGGGGATAAAATAGGGGATGAAAGTTTGTATGAAACTTTGTCAATTTTAAACCGATCGGGCTGAGACTTTGCATGCATAAGGCTACTATGACGTAGGCATCCCCTAAGAAAGGATTTTGATAAATTCCACCCCTCAGGGGATAAAATAGAGAATGAACAGATAGCTGATGTTATAAGAAGTAACTTAAGCTAACTTTAATAAAAAAAAGAGGGATATGCGAAAACAAAATTAAAACCAATAAAATAGTGAACGCGAACGAAGTCGCGGGCATCAGCTAGTTATTTATATGACTAGTAACAAGTAGATACTGTTGAGAATTCCGATCCAGTGAAAAGATAATGTTATCTCTATAGATGACAATATTTCCTGTATATTAAATATTATGAAACGATCTTAATTTGTTGTCATGTTGATAACCTTAATTTGCTTCCTCACTATGTAATCTTCTTAGAATAAAATAGTAACGTATCAAACATGTGATAGTGGTTCATTATAATCAAGGGTCAATTCTATTAACAATTTTGGTAACTGCCTCGGTAGCCTAGTGGTCCTAAGCGCGACTGCTACGCTAGAGGTCTTTGGTTCGATTCCCAGGTCGAGTAAAAAGTGTTATTGGGTTTTTCTATGAAATTCTCAGTAGTAGCTCGGAGTTAGGATTTGTGCCCGGTTAATGGCAATAGGCTCGCCCCTTATTACATGGGACCTAAATATACCGGCGAACTGTGGGTGTACATTGTTACACCTCTGCCTAACCCTTCGGGGAATACAGGCGTGATGGTATATTTATTTATTTATTTATAGTTTTGGTAACGATCGCTATCTAGTCTCTATCTGCCAAAAACGTCTTTTTAACCCCCGACGCAAAAACAACGGGGTGTTATAAGTTTGACGTGACTGTCTGTGTGTGTGTGTGTGTCTGTGGCATCATAGCTCCCGAGCGAATGAACCGATTTTGTTTTAATTTTTTTTTATTTGAAAGGTAAATTAGTGGGGAGTGTTTTTAGCTTTGTTTTTTAATATTGTGTTTTTTTTTTACTTATGTATAAATTTATTGTTACTGAGATGAAATTGTGACTTGATTTTAAACATTTTTAATTAGTAGACTTGGCCTTGTGTTAACGGGAGAGCAACATGATGTACGGTCAACAAAAGAGATAAGTAATCAGAGTTGTCAGATATATGTAGTTGAAATTTCCTTCAAAACTAATGGATGTCAGAGAATTTAATTTCAATTAATGAACTGTTGGTTTCTAGTCATTAAATTAAATTTTTTTCGAAACCATCCTTCAGCGTCTAAAAAAATTCTATTATAAGTCACGGCATGGTTACTTATCTCTTTTGTTGACTGTACTTTAAAAAGCTCCAATTTTTTGAGTATTTCCACATTCCCAATACCTGCTCATTTTTTTTTTCTAATCCAACATTTCTCTTTCAGGTCTGCGTACCCTCAGTCGACTGTACCTCCTCGGAGTGGCAAAACCGGTACATCCAGTCTTCAGAGTACACGTGTACTGGTTCTCAAACAGACAGATTCGAGGATATGCGCAAGAGTTTCTTGAGTGGACACTCCGCCTGGTCTGCCTACACCATGTTCTATCTAGCTGTGAGTTATTTCTTTTTTTTATTATTCAGTAGTACCTACTACCTACTTCAGACCGATTTCGATCACGACCGCCAATCTCAATGGACATTAGCCAACTGCCCAAGATATAGTGTACAAGTGTGTGCACAAACACAGGTGCAATTTTCCCTAACTCCCGACTTAACCGGGAAGATATCAGTTGCTGGACCAACGACTTTACGTGCCTTTCGAGACACGGGGGTGTCACACCACCATCTTCGAAAGTCCGGGTTGCTACTGAATAATTACTTATGGAAAAACTCAATACCACTGTGCCCCCGACCCAGTTCTTCAACCAAATTTAAAAAAAAAGTGAAAACATTCAAACTGCTTCTTTATCTAAAGACCCATTTCCTTCTTCCAGCTGTATCTAGAAGGCCGCATGACCTGGTCAGGCACAAGGACACTCCGCCATGTTCTCCAGTTTGGCGCCATCATGCTGAGCTGGTTCTGCGCTCTCTCCAGAGTGACAGACTTCAAGCACCACTGGAGTGATGTGCTCGCTGGGTACACATTGGGAATTGTATTCGCTGTGGTGATGGTTAGTATTACTTTGTTGTTACTATTTTCCTTCTTTACCATTTGCTTAGAATAAAAAATTGCCTCCCACTCTAATTTCTCCTGTATCGTGGATGTGTTTACAAACATACTAGCTTCTGCCCGCGACTTCGTCCGCGTTAGTTAATACATTATCCCACAGAAACCGTGCATTTTTCCAGGATAATAGCCTATGCGCTATTCCATTATATAATCTATCTGTATGCCAAGTTTCATCCAGATCCGTTCAACCGTTTTAGCGTGCTTGAGTGACAAACTTCAATCAATTCTCATTAACTACCTGAACACCATACAAATTGTTCTGTGCGGAAATCGAACACTCGACACTCAGAGCAGTTCGTTGTTTATCCTTGTATTGCAGTTTGAACGTCTTGAGCGTATTTTGTCAAGTCAACAAAGAATCCGCACTGATATTCTAAATGCAAATGTAACTCTGTCTGTCTGTTTGTTTGTTCCCATATCACGGTAAAACCACTAAACCAATTGTTATGATATTTGTCGAAAAGGTACCTCGAGTTCTGGATATGGACAAAGGTTATTTTTTATTCTGTGGTTTTGTTTATTTACGTCCGCGCTAAACGACCTTAACGCGGACGAAGTCCCTTACAACAGCTATAACTAAATCATTTTGCAAAATAGTTTATTTTAACTACCTCGGTAGCCTAGTGGTCCTAATCGCGATTGCTACGGTAAAGGTCTTGGGCTCGATTCCCAGATCGAGCAAAGTGTTGTTGGGTTTTTCTATGAAATTCTCAGTAGCAGCTCGGAGTTAGGATTTGTGCCTGTTTAATGGCAATAGGCTCGCCCGCTATTACATGGGACCAAAACATACCGGCGAACTGTGGGTGTACATTGGTACGCCTCTGCCTAACCCTTCGGGGAATACAGGCGTGGTGGTATGTGTGTGTTTATTTTAAAACTAAGTATGTATCTATACAAACTAATTGGTAGGTACCATAGTTGGTTACTTCATAATCATCATCACATCAGCTGAATAACGTCCGCTGCTGGATATAGGCCTCCCCTAAAGATGGCCACAATGACCGGTCCTGCGCTGCCCGCACCTAGCGATTTCCCGCGACCTTTACTTGTTGGTTACTTGCAAGTTTATTATTAGATTTCCTCTGTCTATCCATCACGTTTTTTTTAATGATAAATCAATGCTAAATGACATTGATTGTACAATGTATGTCAGTTATTTTTACGATCAATTAGTTTTTACTATCTTCTTTGTTTTATTATCACATACCTAATTAAAGAGTATTTAAACAAAGTCAGTCATTAACATTTGTTGACTATATTTTTAATTTGTGTTGATACCATTAACCTGCATCGGAGATTCAATCAACTCAAGTTTTCTGTATTGGAACATAAATCGTTATCAGATAGTACGGTATTTGCTTATACCGACTTTACTTTGTAAAATAAGCATTGTTACATGAAGATAGTCTAACGAATTTGTTATACGGGCATGACTTTCCGTCACGTAATCTTTGCCAGATATGTGGCTACGCTAATACTAACAATACTCCCCAGTTTTGCCCACGTTAAGTTACGTTTCTAATTATTGCTCCGTCCTCGTAGGTTGTAGCGTAATGTTATATAGCCTTCCTCGTTAAATGGGTAGTATGGCGCAAAAAGATTTTGAATTTTCCTGAGATTAGCGCGTCTAAACAAACGAAGTTTGGATACGGATTTCGGAATCCGTAAACTGACAAATCATTATACAAAAAGTGATCTTATAAGGGTTCCGTTTTTAGTACCTTTTGAGATACGGAACCCTAAAAAAAATAGATTTCTGTATGACTTTAAATGTGGCAATTCAGTGTCCCTGTTATTACAGGATCTTAAATCATTTGTATCTATTTTTAATAGAACAACTAAACAATTATTTTCTTTCTTCTGTTACAGTGGACATGGTGCACTGATGTCGTTCTGAAGAAAAAGAACCCCAACACGCTGCCCCAGTTCGAAATATCCGTCACCAGCCAGTCGATGCAGCCTCAACGCTGATGGATAACGGTTTTACATAACTAAGTTACTGACTATGTCTTTATGAAAGTTCTAAAGGAAATGAAAGCAACGATGCTATATGAACTAAGATTGGTCTATTTTTGGTCATTCGTCTTGTGAATCGTAACTCCTGGTTACGATTTAAATTAGGCATATAAGTTAATCGGAAGGGTGCCAAGAAGTCCCTATATTAAGTACGAAGGCTTAGTAATAGGGAGTCGTCGTGTCCGTCCGTCCGTCTGTCTGCCAGCTGGTAGACAGATCTCATGAACCGTAATAGGTAGGTAGAGAATTTTAAATATAAAAATTTCAACTATTGCCGGTATCAAATTATTTAGTTCGGAATTATATCGATGTTATTTTATGAGTATTATTTGCGTATAAAAGTCAGTCATGGGATCGTGACCGTGGCATGCTGCGCACATTTTAGTTTGTCATCTAAGCATGACTGTGATGATTAAAAGAATAAAATTAAAAATTAAAAAATGAAAGGGGAAACTGCCTCGGTAGCCAAGTAGTCCCAAGCGCGACTGCTACGCTAGAGGTCTTGGTTTCGATTCCCAGGTCGAGCAAAAAGTGTTATTGGGTTTTTCTATGAAATTCTCAGTAGCAGCTCGGAGTTGGGATTTGTGCCCGGTTAATACCAATAGCCTCGCCTCCTATTACATGGGACCTAAACATACCGGCGAACTGTGGGTGTACATTGGTACGCCTTTGCTAAACCCTTCGGGGAATACAGGTGTGATGGTATATTTTGTTAATGAAAGGGGGGTCCCTATACAAAAAAGGTGTTATTTCATATTGTACGGTGGTACTGAACTGTTCATGTATGTGCGAGTGATTATCAGCAACCTGAAAGTGAATGGTGGTATGGCCACGTCGGACGGTAATACTTAGATTTTGGGTAAAGTAGCCTGCCCGTGGGTCTCGGAAAGTGTCAACCAACTGTTACGACATGTCTTTAAAAGGAGATATGCTCGTGTTTATTGAGACAAATATAATAGGGGTTTGATTTTCACAGATCAATGTGTATGTTTCTATAGCATTTATGAACGTTCCACTTTCTGAAGAAAAAATCGTAAAGACATAGTTATTAGTTATGATAATAACTTGTTATTTCAATCAAGATGGCTGTGTATTATACGTTGTATCAACGTTTATCTAGTAATTTAATATAATATTTAGTTAATGTGATAATATTTAAGTTTAATTGTTTAATAAAAGATATTAAAATAAATTGTATTATTTATATTTTTGTTTTTATTTCGTGATAATGCCTCCCATTAATGACTACTTTAAATTTTTTTTAGACGAAATACAGGTTAAGTGTAGGGTTACCACTACCTAAACTCGGCACTGGACAAAAACTTCTACAACCCCGGACATTTGAGTAAAATTGAGAGTTATTCTTGGACTCCAGAGAAACATATTTTAAAATAAAATAAGAACATTGTTTACAGTTTCATGTCTTCATAATTTTAATTGATTGCTTATAGTTTCAATTAATCGGGATTCCCTTGACACAAAAAGTGTCCGGGTTTCATCGGGACATTTTTTTAAAAGCACTTCCGAGCGGCCCCCAGGCGCCTTCTAAACTATCATAAATCCGGGGATTTCCGGACTGATGGCATCCCTGGTTTAGTATCACGCCTTTATTTCTGGAAGCGATCGGCAGAAGGCATACAAATTGGTCTTGAGAATGGTGCATAAACCGCAATATAATTTATCAAAATTGCATTCTAGAAATACTTTGCTGAACCAGTGTCGACAACCGCTTGTCCGCTTGTACGTCAATTATCCTGTACACGAAGTTCACTGGTCTACAAAATCTCCACGAGAACCATGCCGTAGTTTGGAAAGAGATTAAGCATGTCACTTGCAACCTTGGTAGCGCCATCTATCCGCCATAAACGTTACTGCGCAGGAGTGTCGCTAGGAACATGTGTAAGACAGCAGTAGAAAGAAGTAGTGTTTTGGAGAGAAGTCTACAGATAACGTTATCACTATTATTTATAATTAACAACCTGCCCGCGACTTCGTCCACATGGCTTATTTCACCCGCGTTATGTTACGCCTTTCGTTACTGCTCTGTTCCCGTGTGTCTTAGAGTGATGTTATATAGCCTATATTACTCAAGAATAAAGTAGCTATCTATTTGTGAAAAAATGGTTAAAATTGGTCCAGTAGTTTCGGAGCCCATTCGTTACAAATATACAAACGAAAAAATCTTTCTTCTTTATAATATTGGTGTAGAGGTAGATTTATCCATATTTTAAAAAGAAAATACATATATATCCTGTAGCACTCAGGGATAACATAGCTTTCTATTAGCGAAAGAATTTTCAGTATCAGACCAGTAATTTTGGAGATTAGAGCGTTCAAACAAACAAGCAAAGTCATCAACTTTTTAATATTATATTAGACATAATTTAAGACTAGCGAACTATCTACGAATTCATCCGCCTAGCTTATTTCATCCGCGTTAAGTTACGTTTTTGGTTACTGCTCCGCTCCCCTGGGTATGATACTCACAAATAACGTGACTTTCTATGGGTAAAAGAATTTTCAAAATCAGTTAAGCAGATCCAGAAATTACCCCCTACAGTTTCACAAACTTCACAATATTAGTGTAAATGTACACTACGTTAACCACATAACAAAATAAAAATTGAAAAGGGAGTATTTAACTTTTCATCGTCCTAAGTTGCCGCCTCGTTAGCCCAGTGGTCCTAAGCGCGATTGCTACGCCAGAGGTCTTTGGTTCGATTTCCAGGTCAAGCAAAAAGTGTTTTTGGGTTTTCCTATGAAATTCTCAGTAGTAGCACGGAGCTAGGATTTGTGCACGGTTAATGGCAATAAGCTCGCCCCCTATTACATGGGACCTAAACATTCCGGCGAACTGTGGGCGTACACAGAAACGCCTCTGCCTAACCCTTCGGGGAATACAGGCGTGATGAGACCTAAACATACCGGCGAACTGTGGGCGTACACAGAAACGCCTCTGCCTAACCCTTCGGGGAATACAGGCGTGATGGGACTAAAACATACCGGCGAACTGTGGACGTACACTGGTACACCTCTGCCTAACCCTTCGGCGAATACAGGCGTGATGGTCTGTTTGTTGTCTTCCTAATATGTTTAAGTTTATTTCAAAGTTTGTAGCCTGGAAATAAATTCATAGCAACACGTTGATAAAAAACTCGTAGCTATTCGTACGGCTTGGTAACGTCGTCGTCGAAATATGTTCCTTACGTCAACCATTTCCTACAGGCGCTTTTGAATTGTCAAGAAATTTGCCAGTTAGTCAGAAAGCTTAAGCGTAACTGAAAATCTAGGCACCATCTCTTTTTAATGACAATCAATATCAAACTTTGTCTTCTCTTGTCAACATTGTACGTTAGACAGATTGAGGCTAAGATTACAATGGAAATGTTCTTAAAAATATGCTAATGGATCCTATGATAAAAACTACATTTGAGTACAATAATAAAATAGTGAAAAATGAATTGCATGCATTTTCCAGATCCATTCCGGTCACTGCGGCTAATGTTAATGAAGACTAGCTAAGTACGCAGGAGATATTATAGTGCACAAGTGTGTGTGCAAACTCAGGTGCACTCCTTCTTCCCTAACTCTCATAGTCCGATGGGACAGCAGTCCGACACAACCGGAGATAGATCAGGCGCAGGACCAACGGCTTTACGTGCTATGCACCACCAACTTTCAAACTCCGGGCTATTACTGAGAAATTCCTAATGGAAAAACCTAATATCATTATTTGCCCGACCTGGGAATCGAACCCAGGACCCCAAGCTCAACTGTTTTTAGGTCCCATGTAATAGGGGGCGAGCCTATTGCCATTAACCGGGCACAAATCCTAACTCCGAGCTGCTACTGAGAAATTCATAGAAAAACCCAATAACACTTTTTGCTCGACCTGGGAATCGAACCCAAGACCTCTAGCGTAGCAGTCGCGCTACGGACCATTAGGCTACCAAGGCAGTCAGAATTAGTCGTCTAATGAACAATAAACGATCTATAATCATTGTCACTCAGCAAAGAAACGTGGTCAGAATGTTTATATGGCAATGTTCCAGTAAGGAAGGCACGTAGCTCCGCTAGTTTCTAGCCCCACTTTCATTTAACTGAATTTAAAAGAACATTAAAATAGAAGAATATAATACTTTAATTACTAACTATCACACTGTTTAAAACTCACTTATTTAAATGGCTTCATCATCTGCTTAGCCTTTTCCCAACTAAGTTGGGGTCGGCTTCCAATCTAGCCGGATACAGCTGAGTACCAGTGTTTTACATGGAGCGACTTCCTACCTGACCTCCACAATCCAGTTATTAGGCAACACGATACCTCTTGGTTAGACTGGTTGTCAGACTAACTGGCTTCTGACTATTGGTTGTGTAGTATACTGCGCCGTTGGTGGTCGTAGTTGTTAGCGCGACTGCTGAATCCTAACTTCGATGCCCAGGTCGGGCAAAATGTTATTGTTATTTTTTTATATTACGAATTTGATGGTGTGACACTCCAGTGTCTTAGAATTTTGACGATTTAATTTATTAAAAATTATTTAAAATTTCTCAAACATAAATATCAATAGATTTTAATAAATATCCTACTGATTCAGATAGCCAAGTAGTTCAACAATTACCCCACGAATTTTCAATTTTTCTTCTATTTCAATCGTGCTTACTCGTTGATGTCTTTTCTATGAGATAAGTTAAGGAATAAGAAATCTCTCTATTTTCGAGAAAAGCTATGATTTTGATTACAAATGTTTATTCAATTATTATCATATATTTAATCTTTGAGAGGTCGCGGTTCATAACATAACGATTACAAAAAGAGAGTTGACGCAAACTGTTTACTGGGCCGAAACATTACATACTATTCAGCAACTTGAAGTATCATTTTTAACCGATTACAAAAATAGGGCAGGTTATTCAATAAACGAGATTCAAACTAAAAAGAAGAAGCCTCTAACTATGAAGCGACTTGAAGCTTTCCCCCTCTTTTAGAAACCAGGAGACAATATTATTTTGATATTACTTATTCCACACCGTAGGATTTTCGGAGCTCGGCTCAGTACCGAAAGTTGAAAATCTAACAACTGAAGTTATATTAAAATGGTACTTTTTTTAAAGATGGTGGTATTGGACCTGTTTATCTAGTGCATTTTCTTTCATTACGTCTTTCTCAACTACAATTCAACGAATGCTTGCTACTATCAGCTCCCTTAAGGTTTTTTTTTTTTTTTTTTTTGGTGGGTGGGAAATCATCAAATAACTTCTCCCGCCCTGGGCGGGGCGGGAGGGAGTGTCAGACTTTTACTGACTAAAACCCACCCATGTTCCTTCTTGTGCCCTTTGCGTTCCGGGGGCGCGGTATCTCTTGCGAACAACCCGCAGCCCCGGCAGGCATCGGCCCTCAGTGGCCCCTTCCTTTTGCTGACATCTCTTTGAGGCGCGCGTGGAACACGAACGCGCCGTCGACACGGCCTGTCGTTATGCAACGTAAGGACGGTGAGCTACCCATTGCTCACCGTCCACAGGCCAGTATCTACGGTGGCCGGGAGTCGTCTCGCGGCTCCCGACGTCCGGAGCGTCTACCGCGGCGGCTGGGACGGGAGAACCGCTGTCTCAACCTTCCCGCCGCCTCCTTCTCAAGCATTACTGCCTCGCAGAAGGAGGCGACTGCATCCCATTCCCTCTCGCTCCGAACCATGGCTCGCACCAGGGCCGGACGCGAGAGTTCGCCGCCGCCGATGGCCGCCACGAGGACTCGGCGATGCTCCGCCCAAGCGGGGCATACCGCCACGGTGTGCTCCACCGTGTCCTCGGGGCAATCCACACAATGGTGACACCCGGACGTTTCCTCCCGCCCGATGAGGTGCAGGAACCTCCCGAAACACCCGTGTCCGGTGAGGACCTGCGTCAGGCGGTAGGTGAGGGCGCCGTGGCGCCTCTCCAGCCACTCCTCAAAGAGGGGACTTACCGCCTCTATTAAGGCGTGCCCAGCACGAGGTTGCGACAGTCGCTGTCTCCATGTCGCCATGAGATCGAGCCGGAGGTCGGCCCGCCGAGCGGCAATTTGCCGCGGTGGCGGACTCTCCCCCCGGCCTAGTACCTCCACGCGCCACTCGTACAGGCGCGCGAGGACCAGCGCCTCCAGATCCCACGGCGGCAATCCGGCAAGGAGGCTCGCCGCCTCCCCCGAGATCGTGCGGTATCCTCGGATGACCCTTATGGCGATCACCCGTTGGGACGCAATGAGGTAGTGGGCGGCAAGTCGCCTTAACCCCTGCGCCCACACCGGGGCCCCGTAAAGGGCCATCGACCGCACGACTCCCGCGTAGAGCCTCCGGCAGGAGGCGTTTGGTCCCCCCAGGTTGGGTAGGAGCCGCCTAAAGGCAGCCCCGGCCCGTTCCAGTTTGGGGGCCAAACGTCGGAAATGCTCCGCTCCCTTAAGGTTTAAGGCATGTTTTTCCATCTCAATGGGCGCTGTTGATTATCCAGAGGGGCAATTCCTGTATATTTAAGAAGTTTGTAACATTGATTGTTGCTGAGATGAGATTGTGACTAGATTATGAACGTTTTTACTAACAGGAAATTTGCCCCGGGAAATTGTACAAATTTTTAGGAACGATCACAATCTAATCTTAGTCTTAAATTGTCGAAGGGAGAAATGTCTCTAATTCATCAAAATTTTTTAACATTGGTTCTAGCTGAGATGAGGTCGCGACTAGACTTTAATGGGTAAGATTGGCCTTCAGATATATTAAAAATTGTACAGAATTTGTACGAAATGATCTGCCAAGTTATTCAATGGTAATTTATTGGAAGATGGAACAGCTCATAAATAGCCTGTAATTTCACCATTCTCCTGTACTTAGTCTTCTTCATATCAGAAAGTCTTACTAAGGGCATCGCACCACACTATTTACATACAATTAAACACAATGAGAAACGAATCCCTAGGCCTTACGGGGCATTATTTCACCGTCCACCATACCCTGACCATCACATTACAATACCCATTTCACAAACCGTTCAAAAACCGACTTTAATCACTTTGAAATAGAATATAAATTAAATTTAAGTGTGTGATTGAAGAAGCTTGTAACCCGCTATTGCATAATCCACTTTAGCGTTTAGAAGATAAGGTGTAGGCTTGGCTGTGAGTGATATGTGGTGAGGCTCGCGTAAGATTGGTAAAGTTTACTTTCGCCGGCGGGTGATGTCGGTCGGAATGCCCGATGTGCCGACTAGCCACGGTGCCGTGTCTACCACCTGGCCATAGAGTATGCGTGTACTCAGATAAGGAAAAAGGTAAATAATGATTTCATTGGAAACTGTTATACAATATTTTAAGGACCTAGAGAGCCCCAACTGCTATTTATTGCATTGAACAGAAATTCAGTATCACAGAAAATTAATAATGATGACCTTTGTCGATATTGTAAATACTTTGTAATATTAGTTAAATTTTTCTGCAAGGCAATTATCCTAGCCCCCGTTATGCTCCATTATGTTAGCCGAAGTATTAGTCTCTGCCTAATCCTTCGGGGAATACAGGCGTAATGGTATTTCCAGTTATCCTAGCTGTACTTGCAAAGGCAAATTACATATTTTAAGAGCAGATTTTTCAGGAGGCAGACCACTTTTATTTGGAGAATAAATCATACTGCCATATATATTCCTTCATTAACAGTTAAAATAGGCCCTAAAATGATTATGATAATATTCCAAATTGTGAACTTTAATGACATAAGCCTTTGATCTTGTTAAGCATAAGTAATGTTTCCAAAAATAAGAAAATGGCGCATAAATATAGTAGAATACTGGTCTAGTCATGTATTAGTATTAATTACTAGAAATAAAACCTTTCACAAACAAACACTTAAACAGTTCTACAAATTACTTGCGCTACCATAAACAAGGCACTCCTTAGGGATGTATATTGAGTCCCATTTTATTTATAATTTACACACATTAATAACAAAAAAAGTATGTAAGTGATTTTTAAACTATAATCTTTGTGATAATATATGGCGGTAAGCCTAAAAAAAATTGACGATTTCCCACCCCCCCCCCCCCCCCAAAAAAAAAAAGCCTAAAAATAGAACATAAATCTTTAAATTTATTTTGTTTTTAAGTTATATTAAAAAACAAATACCGTGCTAGTACTCTTATAACTAACATACGTATACATGGCAAGCACCAAATCTACTTTTGAACAAAATTGGATCGTTCAAGTCCTCACAGAGGCTTCACTCAGCTCTCCACAAATACTCGCTCTAACGAAAAGGTTCTGTGTAGAGTCGACGGCGAACCTACAGTAAACAATTGCGGACAGTCCTCGCCCGTGCCCCGCGAGAGCCGCGCGCCCGCAACGACACCATAAATGACCTACCCGACAGGTGTCTGTGATACAAATCTAAATATCGAATAAGAAAAAAAAAATTAAACAAGATTCGTTCGTTTACTTTTTTAATTCTCTTCTTTCTCCTAAAGTTTTTTTTATGAATGTACCGTTGTGATGTTTCCGTTAACCGTGTGTATTGTGCTGTGAGATCCAATGGACTGTTCTCGTGGAAAATAGTTTTAGTTGCTTACATCTCGCGTGTATTCTGTTTTTGACGTTTGCGTGACGTTTCTGGCTGTATGAATTAGGTTTAAATGTGGAACTTTTGACCTGGGCTGAGTAATTTTTTTGTTGTTCTTCTTTTGTTTATTGAGTTTCTCATCTACAACTTATCATTGTTCACGTTCATGTAAAGGTTTATATAGTTTTAAGTTAAAATAAAGTAGCAACTCAGATGTCCTTACAAGGTTGAGTCTAGTTAGTGTGTGTCGAGCTTCGTTGCATACACTTGCGCCAAATGTTACGTATTCATTTCATAACATAAGCGAACATAATCGACGAGGTAATTCTCCAAAATAAAATATTTCACCTGAAAATAAAAGCATCCAATTTTGAATACAGATATTTTCGTAACACTAAACATCATCATTCGTTTCAGTTAAAATTGAACGGTAACCTAAATAAAATAACAAGATAAAATTGAACCCGTAATCATTCAATCAGAGATATCATTCATTCACTAAACTAGTGACCACTTGGTCATCCAACTTAAACAAAATTTTGTTAATCCGTTTACTGGGTATCCGGTCAATAAAAATCCTCCTTGGTGAATATAAGTGATGTATGTGGGCTATCATCCCACGAGGCTAAGAATTAAGAGTAGCAGTAGAGCTCGTCCGTAGTGGTACTACCACCATACCTATTTCTGCTGTAAAGCAGCGTTGCTGTGTGGAAATGAGACATTTCAACTTTGTCTCTGGGATGGCAACGAATTTGTATGGCGTCTGGTATTGCAGATTTCTATAGGCAGAGGTGATCACTTAACATCAGGTGCACCGTCGGTTTGGTAGCCATCCAACGAAATATTAAAAAAAAAATCACCTGAAGCTCACTACACGTTACATCACGGAGGGAGATTTTTACAGAATAACACTACCGAATATGATGTTAGTCAATGTAATTTTCTATAGCAATAATATAAAACAACTACAATTTTTTATAGGCAATAATATAAAAACGCTACATTCACATTTCTCTAAAAATTCAAATGAACGAGTTAGACACTAGAATTCTAGATCAATAACCGACCTTGGAAGCTACACCATAGAAATACATAAAAATACCTAAGAAACAATAAAATGAATAATAAACATTCCTTATCAACACCCGCATTGCCATTATGTACATATACATGAACATATATGTGTATAGACTAGCTTCCGCCCGCGACTTCGTCCTCCCGGCTTATTTCAACCGAGTCAAGTTACGTCTATGGCTACTGCTCCGCTCCCATAGGTCGACCAGCGATGTTATATAGCCTATATTACTTCCTGATAATTTAGCTATCTATTGGTGAAAAATTGGTCCAGCAGTTTCGGAGCTTATTCGGTACAAACAAACAAATAAGAAATCTTTTCTCTTTATAATATTATTTGAACGTATGTCACTTTAGCAGTTATCGTGAAGACGTTAAAGTTAGGAAATTGTTTTACAAATTGAAGAAGAGTTTTCATTGCATGTATGTGATATAGGCTGGCAATTTGCACGTTTAGTAAGGCTGAGGTGTCTTTCACATGGTTTTTTGATTTTATTTTGTTGGATGGCAAACAAGCCGACGGCTCACTTGATGTTAAGTCGCCACCTCTGCTTATAGACATCTGCAATACCAGAAGCCTTCCAAATTCGTTGCCGTCCCAGAGACAAAGTCAAATATACCCTTCAAACTGAAACACAGGACAGCTACTTTGGGGCAGAAATAGGTATGGTGGTAGTACTTCCCCGGATGAGCTGCTTCACAAAGACCTCCTCTACTACGCGTTTATGTATAAAAAGAAATAAAATTGAACTGCCTCGTTGGCCTAGTGGTCCTAAGCGCTACTGCTACGCTAGAGGTCTTGGGTTCGATTCCCAGGTCGAGCAAAAAGTGCTGTTGGGTTTTTCTATGAAAATGTCAGTAGCAGCTCGGAGTTGGGATTTGTGCCCGGTTAATGACAATGGGCTCGCCCCCTATTACATGGGACATGTGGGTGTACATTGGTACACCTCTGCCCAACCCTTCGGGGAATACAGGCGTGATGGTATGTTTTTTTTTAAAATTGAAGTGTCTGTTTGTAATGTCATAATAATCTTTTTATCAAATGTTTAGTTAGCTTTCATTTTAACTAATGGCGGTTAATTAATTGGTTAACATGTTAACTGCTTCCATCTTTTAACCTCATCTCTGTCATGTTTTTCGAGGCCGGACATCGCGCTACACACGACGACGACTTTGCGTGTGAAATTGTATTTTTTTTAGATACCTAATTATATTATTTATGTATAGTATTTTTATATTATTGTATTGTATCGTAACATGTATTTTTTTAATATTTTTTTCAACCCACACGTGTTTGAGACTTTTAGAGAAATATTTATGAAAACTGTACAAAAATTGCTATGTTTCATAAAAAAATCGAGTCACACGTCTCAAGAATAAAAAAACTATCAAACTGTTATTAGCCAAACCAATAAATAAATAAATACAAGTTGTGAATGAAACGCTCATGGATACATTAAGCAATAATAAAAAATGTCAGGGTCTTTGGCGGATAATAAATTGTTGTACGTTCAATATTATGCCGGATATTGTCCGAATATTTCACAAGATTAAACTGAATCATTTCAGAGCGACCTACAGTCAGCAACAAAAGTCGATCAATATTTTAGATTTTTAAGTTCTTATTTATTGATCACAACATCAAAAGAAATATAAAGGGGATGGAAAATAACAATGAAAGATTACAATAATATAAAAACGTAAAATAAAGATTAGTTATTATCTGAAATGCTGAGAAAAAGACTATTATTTCGTATAAAATCGAGTTTTCGAGAAATATGAGTTGAATCCCTTGTTGGATATACTCGCAGCAATTTCGAATACCTAGTGGGTCCCACTAAGAGAGTTTGCTCAACTGTCGGTAACAGCATTTCTGTAAATATCTTCGCATCGCTGTCAATGTGCAATGTGCCCAAGAGACTGACAGCATTGCCACTTTGAATGGCAATGCTCAGCCTCTGGTCCATGTACAAGATTAGTTGTACTTTGAATTATTATTCTTTATATGTTATACTACGATGGGGGCAAATAGGCACACAGCGTGGTGATGGTGAGCGGTTACCGTAGTCTATGGACGCCCGCAAGACCAGGGGCATCACACGCGCGTTGCCCACCCTAAAAACACCTATTCAGTCCCATCTTGAAGATCCAATAATTGCAGAAATAGATGCATAGGTATAGGTAGGAGATAGATAAAAAATCATATTCAATTAAAAATGATCAAATCAATAGATTAGAACGTCGAAGAATTTCAAGAAATGTGTAATGAACGCCAACATTTGGCTCGTTAAGCCCTCACGTCGTTTACCTTCGCCTTATAACTGGGATGTGGGCAAACTGCATGCCACCACAATGGCAACTACTATGAGCAGGCCGCTAGTGATGCGAAGCGACTGTGAGACTGATTTAATTTTTGACGGAAAATATTATTCAGATCTTACTAATATTACAAAGAGGTAAAGTTTGTTTGTAAGAATTTATCTTTGGAATTACTAGTCCGATTACAAAAACCCTTTCACTGATACTCTATTGCTAAATATTACAGAATATATTTTATGGTGTAACTGTTTAACTTCCACGCGGACACATAAGCATCGTCTTTCATAAATATCCTACACATATTACCTAGGATTTCCTCATAATAGCCGTGAACTGGCAGGTAATCAAATCTTAACACTCCATTAATTGTTCAAACAGATGAAAAAAATATAAAAATAAAAAATAAATTCTTCTTCTTTTCGAGTCGACGATAATCTTAAAATTTTTAGGCTCAGTAGATGCTCACAGACACATTCAGTCAAAAAACGACTTCCAAACTTCAAGTTACATCACTAAACCTAAACGAGAGCACTATGTGACAGCGACTATGCAAATACTTAGCGATAAGCCAAACATGTCTCATGAATATGGACGGTGATCAAGACCACAGCGTTGTGGTCATAATACGTGGTATATACGTGTTGGTGGCAGAACCATCGTACCACTAACTAGAGGTTTAATACAGTTTAGTTTTAGAAGGCCTCGTTAGCCTAGTGGTATTAAGCGTGACTGCTACGCTAGAGGTCTTGGATTCGATTCCCAGGTCGAGACAAAAATGTTATTTGGTTTTTCTATGAAATTCTCAATAGCAGCTCGGAGTTAGGATTTGTTGTGCCCAGTTAATGCCAATAGGCTAGACTTAAACATACCGGCGAACTATTGGCGTACATTGGTACATCTCTGCCTAACCCTTCGGGGAATACAGGCGTGATGGTATGTTGTTGTAGTTTTAGAAGTTTGAACTAAATCTGACCTAAAAATCAAAATATTTAAACTTTTGCATGTAGGTAGAGTATGACTGAGTTTAATGCCTTATGAGCTACAACACAAACTCTCAAAAATTACATTTAGCACTCAATATACCAAATGCATACCATTATACTATCCAGTAATAACAGTTCAGTGTAAGTAAACTTATGCTTAGAATAGAATAATTTTTTTTTAGAATTAAATTAAAAATTTTAAGTAACCCCCGACAGAAAAATAAAAATCCCAACAAAAGAGCTGATAACTTTGAAACCGCTGAACCGATTTCCATCAAACTTAGCTAAAAATATTGCCGACTAAATCACCTTTCAAACAAAAAAAAAACAAAATCAAAATCGGTTCAAGCGTTCGGGAGCTACGATGCCACAGACTGACACAAACACACACAGACACGTCAAACTTATAACACCCCGTCGTTTTTGCGGCGGGGGTTATAAATGGGAGAAGTTTTGCCGTAGGTTGGTTCGCTTTGGCAGAACTAACTCTAATTCTATGACTCGGACAAAGATTTAATTTTTATTTGGATTAAACATAACACACATACCATCACGCCTATATTCCCCGAAGGGTTAGGCAGAGGTGTAACAATGTACACCCACAGTTCGCCGGTATGTTTATTAAAAACATACTGTACACACACACGTGCATTTTTTGTGTATTTGGATTAAAATGAATTCATAAAATAATTTTCCATGAAAATTTGCTTCTCTTAAGCACTTGTATGTATTAGGTAGCCGATGGGTCTTCAATTAACTGTTTATAATCATTATTATTTATAACTAAATATGTTCTTCATAAATTAAAAACATTATCCTCCCTTTGATCTTCACCGCTGTCGGGTGAAAACATCGCCAAAATTGATACAGCCAGTCGTAACACATATACTTTAATAAAAAGAAAAATCCATAAAAATTTAGGCATCGTAAAGACAAATTGATAATGCTACAACCAAACGCCTTGGGCTGTTTCTCATCGATAAAAAACACACCTATTGTGATATAATCTAAATAACAAAGCACCTGTTCTCGTACAATACCAGATTGCATTACGAAAACTAAAGTAAAAGTAGTTTTTTAAGATCATTCATATGCGCCTACGCATCGCCCACGATCGGCCGTGCCGTTGTCCAATGCTGGCCAAAAACATCACCTACGTTCGTCACTGTTTTAATGTCACTTTCAAAATGGATTGGTTCGACTATTTTTTTTCTATGTCATTGGCTGGCAAACTGGCCGACGCAACGGCGACGACCCACCTGATGTTAAGTGGTCACCGCTATCTATACAAATCTGCAATACCAGAGACCTTGTAAATACGTTGCCATCCCAGAGACAAAGTTGAAATGCCTCATGTGCCTTTAATTACACCAGCACCCACACCCTTCAAACCGGAACACCGCAACGCTGCTAAGCGGCAGAAATAGGTATGGTAGTAGTAAAACCCCGGTCGAGCTCCTTCACAAAGAGCTTTAGAATATTTTAAAGGGTTCCGCATGACGATTATTATTCTATATTTGCATTTATTATTCATAAAATTAAAGTGTTTTATTTTATGGCTTGTTCTCAGCTGTTTACGATCATTCGTATTATTTTATTCATATACCTAGTAGGCATTGACATTAAAGTTTATTTGATATAAAAAATCCTATTAACTCACAAAAGGCGGCTTTGGATACTAACCAGTATATTATTTTTTCTAATGTGACAATATTCTCCTGATCAAATTTTACGGCGGCCTATCCCAACGAGGACTATGTTAGTTAGGACGCATTTCGATCTTGATTTGAACGCGTGTTTGCTTGGGCAAGTTTTCTTATCATACCTATTTCTCTAATAAACTAGGGTTGCAGGATACCGGTGTAATTACAGTCACATGAGACATTTAACCTCTGTTTGTGGGATGCAGGGGCGGACTATGCCTGTTAGGGGTCCAAGGTGAAAAAACTAAATGATATTCGCAGCCTGTTAGTTAGCCTTCATTAGGACTTGATTTAGAGAACTCGTGATTTAGGGGCCTCCCAACACCGGGGGCCCGAAGCGGGCCGCCCTACTCCTCCCCTTAGTCCGCCTGTGCTGGAATGGCGACGCATCGGCAGTGGTGACCACTTGACATCAGGTGGACACGAACGAAGTCGGGAGCAAAGGCTGGGTCACTACATTTCTCTCTAGACCTTCGCAGATACCAGACGCTATGTTCAGGTGTACCCAAGATGATAGAAAATAATTATTTCTTATTAACATATTTGCCATTTAAAAAATACGTTCAAAATCCGTATATAGAGTTTAACCTTAACGAATTTAAAATTATTAATTTATTAATTATTTTAATCAAATAATTATCACGGATATTAGTAACGCATAATTGATGCTAATGGTATACGATATCACTCACGCTTTTATCATAGTAATATCAACAGATTTCAAATGGCTATATTATACTTAACGATATTAATATTCTTAGTATGATAATTAATCTACTGTGTTGTAACATATCTTAGACTAGCTGCTGCCACCGACTTCGTTCGGGTTGGTTTTTTCCACCTGCAGTAAGTTAGGTCTTTGCTTACTCCGACATGACTCTCCGTTTACCTCAAACGGAGGGAATCCATGAGGATTTCCCCACGGATAAAAAAAAAGGTCTTTCGTTACCGCTCCTCTCCCGAGTGTCGAAGCATGATGTTATATAGCCTATAACATTCCTCGATAAATGAACTATTCAACACAAAAAGATTTTTTCAATTCCAACCAGTAGTTCCCGAAATTAGCGCGTTCAACCAAACAAACAAACTCTTCAGCTTTATAATATTAGTGTAGATGAAACTTGGAGATACCTGCTTATCCTACCGAATAATGTATAGCTATGTACTTAGGAAAAGGCGATCAAATGTTGTAGAAAAGATTTACTAATATTGTTTGACAGGAATTGACGATTTCCCGTCAAATATATAAGAAATTTGAAGTGAACCACCATACCTTTTTCTGGAGCATAGCAGCGTTGCTGTGTTTCTGTTTGAAAGGTATGGGTGCCGGTATTAATTATAGGCACGTGAGACATTTCAACTTTGTCTCTGGGAACGCATTTGCAAGGCTTTTGGTACTGCAGATAGGCAGCGATGACCACTTAACATCAGGTGGGCCGTCGGCGTCGGCTTGTTTGCCATTCAATGATTTAAAACGCCCCCAATATCGTGCTACTAACATCATTAAATTTTAAACTAGTACACAGCACATGTAGTTTTCATAATTGGCATAGTTTTTACCGCGTCCATTTCATCGTATAGAACACATGAATGCTTGGTTAGGTATCATTACACTTGCACGTTCCAATACTTTGCCGATGTCTTTGATGTGTGGGTTAAGTTAGAAGAGGTTCGCGAGAAAGTTAGTGCACACACTTTACATAAAACCTAGCTTTTTGGAATTTATTAATCTATTATAATAGCCGCCACGACGACTCTGCACGCGATTGGTCCTTCAGATGTGCCAATCGCATGCAGCGTCGGCGCCCCAAAAAACCCCTAAAGAAACCCAAAAACTAAAAAATTAACTTGACATTTGTGCTCACGACTCGTGGCGGCTACTATAATACTTAATAAATGTCAAACACCTGAAATAAAAGAATTTATTTATTTAACTGTTTTAAAAGTCTTATATTTAAATTTGGAACAACTATGACACGAAAATGACAGCCAGTACTGCTTCAGAACTGCTTAATATAAACTTTTTATTAGACTTGTCATTATTTAAATATTTGAAGCCTTAAAGAAGCCTTACATAGAAAGTGCACGATGGCTCAGTTAGGAGATCGGCATTTATAATGCATAATAAATAGGCAGTTCCTTGCTTTCTTTACTTAAAAACCTTTACTAACATTCCTTTTAACAAGCATTAGCCTAATCGGCAAGAAATAACACAATTTGATCTCGTCCGACCATCTCCGTCTACTCGTTCTAGTAAAGTACAAAACCAACTTTTAACTTAGACTACATTTTTACCTTCCCGCTTAATCTCATCACTTGCACCACTCAAAGCCGGAGGCAGCACGCAAGCACCGCGTAGAACCACGTTCAAGTAAGAACAGTATCGTTGCGAAAATATACAACTGCACTGATGCAACGCATCAATGACGTGGTGGCATGCAACGCATCCGTATTTAGATTAACGGAGCAGGAGGCCGGTGGACATTCAACAACACTTTTGATTAATATTTTAGCACAAACCAATTTTTTTTTCTGGTTACCAACAACATTAATTATCTATGCTAATATTATAAAGCTGAAGAGTCTGTTTGTTTGGTTGAACGAGCTAATCTCAGGAAATACTGGTTGGAATTGAAAAAATCTTTTTGTGTTGGATAGTTCATTTATCGAGGAAGGCAATATAACATTACGCTCCGACACACGCGAGAGGAGCAGTAATCAAAGACCTAACTTAATGCGGGTAGAAAAAAGCACGCGCGCGAAACCGCTAGCAGACGCTAGTTATTGAAATAAAATTCGAAAAAAAATGACAGCCTTAAAATTAGATATAAAAAAATTCTTAATAAAAATAAGAAAAAAGAAACTAAAAGGCATCGAAAAATTATTTCGTCACAAAAAAGTAAAAATAATATTTTAAATTAAAAAAAATATTTTACATTATGTACTTACGTTTATCGGAAGATATCCTGAGAAAACCTGGACTCATAAATAATATAAGTCGGAAATCGCCAATCCGCCTTGAGCAAGCGTGGCGTGGTGATTAATAGCATCTTTTCAAACAGAGAAGGCAAAATGCTTTCGCTCTGCAGTAGGACAGTAATATTCGTAGGCTGGTATTGTGAGATAACATACCAACACGCTTGTATTTCCCGGGGGGTTAGGCAGAGGAGTACCAATGTACCCACAGTTCGCCGGTATGTTTAGGTCCCATGTAATAGGGGGCGACTCTATTGCCATTAACGGAGCACAAATCCTAACTCTCAGCGGCTACTGTAAATTTCATAGAAAAACCCAATATTTTTTCTCGACCTGGGAATCGAACCCAAGACCTCTAGCGTTGCAGTCGCGCTTAGGACGAAGGCTAACGAGGCAGCTATAATAGGTTTTATGAGATAGTAGTAGATAATAATAAATAATAATAATAATAATATGTTTTTTTTTGCAATTTGCAGCTCAGTATCAGGTCCAATTACATTAATTAACATAGAATTATGAATATTAAAATAAAATAAGCATTCAAATAACATGCAATACAAAAATTGAATTCAATTATATACAATTCGTGGATAAAATTATTAATAATTATTTGAGTAAACGGTCAAATCAAATAAACACATCACAAACTAACATAAACTAGCATGTAACAGTGGACACCCTCGCATACTGACTCTCACAGAACACCAGACACGCACGCATTATTTTCTTCCATTCATCAGCAAAAACATCGCATTCGGGGTCGGCAGTATAATAAAAATATTAAACGCGATAGTAACAAATATTTATTTGCAGAATATTATTATCATAACAGTCGTTAATATAACTCTAAGGTATAATTGACCGCAAACGACGTGTTTTCATTAAATAGGCATATTTACGGGTAATTCTAACTTGAAGAGTTATGTTGATTACTTTAATGATTATGCTTGAGTAAATACGTAGGTACCTATATGTTAGTATCGTATTTATTTTTTTGAACTGAACAACCCGATGCTGAACTGAAATTAAAAAGAAGGAAGAAAATCTGAATTTCGCGCGCTTTCACTCTAAAGTAAGAGTGACCAATTCTGTAACAAATCTCGCTCAGTGAATTTAGGTTAACTTCGGGAACCCCGGCGTAAGTATGGGAAGGGAACACTGGGGTGGTTTTTCGTCAGTGAGAGTCTGACAGACCCCTTCGCCAACCCCAGGGCGGTGGACATCCATGAGGATTTTCCACACCGGCAACAAAAAAAAAAAACAAAAAGGGCGAGTGCAGCTGTCATCTTACGCTGATGCTAGGAATTGATAGCTCACTTCACCTTCATTGAACTCACCAGAAGAAATTTGAACAGAATAGTATACAATAGTTGATAAAATTTGTAATGAATAAAAGGTCAATGCACTCAAGCGGTCATTAGAGGTAGGGGTTGGTGTTTCTGGATCAATAAAGTCGCGTGTCCACTAAAGGGGCGATGAATTTAGGAACGTTAAGGTACGTGTATAAATATATAATTACATTTGTAATTAATCAATTGAATTGATTTTGTGAATCATACATGCCTACAGTTTATAATGTTTAACTAGCTTTCGCCCACGACTTCGTCCGCGTAAAAGTTAATATATTATCAATTATCAAACCGTACATTTTCTGGGATAAAATTTCATCCAATTTAGTGTAGCCGTTGTGGCTTAATTGAATAATAAACATCCATCCAAACTTTCGCATTTATATAAGTGTGATGACGGCCATTTACATAATTTTGCAGTGCTATCCTGTAAAATTCTCCTCAAAAAAATCCCTTGGTAAATGCATGATAAATGTAGATGAAGTGAACGGTTGATCCCTAACTCTGACAGCACATTGAGGTGTGCTGTCAGAGTTAGGGATTGACCGTTTACTTCAGATAAAATTACCAACGGAGATGTTTTCAATATACCGCCTGAAGCTACGTAAGGACATTTCACTTTAAATTAATTTGGTCTAAATTCATCAGGGGACAATTTTACATAATACCACATACATGCAGGTAGTAAAAGCACACCTTAAGCTCAATTCACCGGGCTGCGGGTTGTTCGCAAGAGATACCGCGCCCCCGGAACGCAAAGGGCACAAGAAGGAACATGGGTGGGTTTTAGTCAGTAAAAGTCTGACACTTCCTCCCGCCCGCCCAGGGCGGGAGAAGTTATTTGATGATTTCCCACCCACCAAAAAAAAAAAAAAGCTCAATTCACCGAAGGAACTTTTTACAGAATAAAACTCTTTGGGTGTGGCTGTTTGCGTCTGTGAGTTTATATGATTGTAAACGCACCCACGATGCAGGAGAAATCCTAGTTTGGGGCAACGTATTAATAAAAAATAACTGAATAATCATGCAGTTTTTCTACGAGAAACAATTTTTACGTTTCTCGTAAAAATACTTTGTTTGAACATTAACACGCCTAAGCTAGATTAAGGTGACTTTCCCGACAGCGTAGGTACTCTATACAAAACTAGTCTAATCATATTTTGGCCAATAAATAATTTAGCTGGTTTAAAATTTGTACCACAAATATTTTGGCTTGTGGTAGGCCAGAGTCCCGTCAAATAACTTACGTAATTTCGAATTACTGAATTATGTCACTTTTGCATGGAACGCAATATTAGGAATGACTTCCTATTCTCCGATTGTTTTAGATCTAATACACAAAATAGTAGATGTGGTCTTTCATACGTGTAAAAATTTATACAGATTATGAAAGTTTTTTAATTGCAATTATAGTGTTATAACCTCATTTCGAACTCAAATTAAAATAAGAACAAATACCAACATAATAAAAAAAACGATTAAAAATCTATGATTGTCAAATGAAACGCCTACCTACTGACCGCTTTAGGTTATAATTATCTAAATAATTTAAGAGGAAAATAATGAGATTAATAACAAATCATTAAGATTATGACATCAACTAACTAACATACCTAAATAATTCCCACGAACGAAACTTGTTTTAAACTTAAAAAAAAAAATGTAACAAAAACGTGTTTTTTAACAAAATAATTGTTTGCAGGCTTATAAATGAGTGTTTATGTGATGGTGTAGTGACAGCAAGTGTTTCAAGTGTTAATAAATATGACGTGAGAGAACTGTAATCAGAATGTATCGGCCGAATTTCTACGAGAGCACGTGCTTTCGCTGCAACGAGATAGTTTACCAAGTGGACAGGGTCGGGCCGTTGAAGGATTTTACTTTCTTTCATAGTGGGTGCTTCAAATGCGCTGTCTGTGGTACTAAGTTGACATTGAAGGTGAGTTTTTAATCTTTTATACTCAATTTAATATTATGTGAGAAATATAATGTTACAACGTTATCGTTATATTAATGTTGGTGTTTGGTAGCTTCATAATTTTACGATAAATATGAAGCAATGTACACAATTAGGCTTTTACAAAAAAACTGAACAAATGCGAGTCGGACTCGTCCACCGAGGGTTCCATACGTAGGATTATTATAAATAACAGAATTAAATAAATATTATTTTAAAATAAATAAATAGTAAATTAAATAAATAAATAGCATATTTATTTATCAACTAAAATTGACTTAGAACTCTAGGTATTAGGTAATTATGATTGTTTGAAATTTTTCGTTTCACAAGCTTCGGTAATAAAAAGGGGTAACCGTTTTTTTTTTTCTTTATAAATAAGCAATAGTGCGTCAGAAAAAATAAATAAAATATGTTCGGCAATGTATGCACCAAGCCCTTTTATATGATACCCCATTTGAACTAGTAGCTTCAATTTGAAATTCCGACCCCCTATAAAAAATATGGAACAAACATACCATCACGCCTATATTCCCCGAAGGGTTAGGCAGAGGTGTACCAATGTACACCCACAGTTCGCCGGTATGTTTTAGGTCCCATGTAATAGGGGGCGAGCCTATTGCCATTAACCGGGCACAAATATCCTAACTCCGAGCTGCTACTAAGAATTTCATAGAAAAACCCAATAACACTTTTTGCTCGACCTGGGAATCGAACCCAAGACCTCTAGCGTAGCAGTCGCGCTTAGGACCACTAGGCTACCGAGGCAGTTAAAAAATATGGACCCGCTGTTTTTTAAGATTTAATTAAAAATGTAGAGTGTTGAGACCTTTTCTTGTACTTGTGGTCTATAACGATAGTACATGCTAAATTTTATCGATCTAGGTTAACGGGAAGTACCCTATGGGTTTTGATTCTCTTGAGAGTGTCGAAATATGTGTTTTTTGCTGAATAAACGGCCGTATCTTTTTTTACGTAAACTTAGAAGTTTAATTTTTTCACAACTTCAAGGGACCGTAGACGTGAGTATACAGTTTAAATTTCAACTTGATACCTCCACGCATTTCCGAAGTAAAGGGTCCTTACAGACAGACAGACAGACAGACAGACAGACAGACGGACGGACAACAAAGTGATCTTATAAGGGTTCCGTTTTTTTCTTTTGAGGTACGGAACCCTAAAGTTGCATTCATTTTTAGAATATAACACAATAACTGCCGTTAATGCCGCTGCATTTGACCGGTTTTTAGAGAAGAAGGAAGAAGGTAGGATGGAGGTATCATATCCGAAGATCTTTAGATCGAAAATTATTCAGTAGGTACATGCAAAACACATGCTTACAATAGTTTATGAATCAGCGTTAAGTATCCAAAATCATTGCAATTACTGCGATAAATTAGAGAAATTTATGATGTGGGTTGGTTGGGTTTGATGATACTAAAAAAATCTACATAATACCAAATGGTCTTACAGAAGAAAAAGTGTTTGTAAAATGTCTGATATTTAGGCTAAATAGTTAAATACGCTCTAGCTGTTTATTGGATGGTTTCTATACTCGCTAGCCTACTCCTGCGCAGCCCCTTTTATTACCTACTGCAAGTCAAAGTACAGCAAAGGTCGACATTTGTCTCTAACAAAAGATTTTTCTTAAAGAATCCGTGTCAACAAAACGGTTTTATCGAATAAACTTGTTTACCGTAATATCCTATTAATAAATTCAAGACAATGACGTCACTTCCCGACCAATGCTGGTCGGCCTTGACGCTGGTATCCTCCCGACCTTCAGGAACCACCAGTTGGCATTTGAGCGACCTTGCCGCATCTTCAACGTTTTTGTTATAAGCTTTATCTCCGAGCTAAAAAAAGACGTTCGTATAATCTGCTTTTCGTATAACTTGGTAGATATAAAGTTTGTGTTTTCCGGTAAGTTCTGTCATATATGTGGGTGTATGAGGAAATTGTCTTAAAGTTTATAAATTAGGTAATATAAACAAAAAAAAAAAAATATATATATATAGTAAAATAGTAGAGGTAGTAGTAGTAGTGTAGTAGTATATATATAGTAAATTAGGTAACTGCCTCGGTAGCCTAGTGGTACTAAGCGCGACTGCTACGCTAGAGGTCTTGGGTTCGATTCTCAGGTCGAGCAAAAAGTGTTATTTTGTTTTTCTATGAAATTCTTAGTAGCTCGCCCCCTATTACATGGGATCTAAACATACCGGCGAACTGTGGGTGTACATTGTTACACCTCTGCCTAACCCTTCGGGGAATACAGGCGTATGTTTATGTGTAAATTAGGTAATAGAAGATGATTATGTAAGTAATCTCATCATTGCATGAGATTACGGGTTTAAAGCCGGGCAAATACCGATGTGAGTTTTTAAATTTATATGAACTTTCTAAGTTTATCTTGGACATTACCTACTGACATCAGTGAAGTAAAACATCGTAAGAAAACCTAGACTTAGAATTAATTTAAGTCTGAAATTGCTAGCTAATTCGCTTTGAGCAAGCGTGGTGACCATGGTGGCTTCTCTGTATGAGACAAGACAATAATCATAGGCTGGTATTATTTATCATAATCTCTTCAAAAGAAAAATTGTAATTAAAAACATGTCTACGGAAACTTGGGGCAAGTTTGATGTAGGAATATAACAACACAATATAGGCAAGTACATTAAGTAATTCCTAGTAAACACAAGTTTCTTTTACCGTCAACAAAATGAACCGCACAAGATGAATAAGCATAAAACGAGTTACTAGAAAAATGTGCTAGAAAAGGCATGTTTGAGATTCACAGACATCCTCCTGCTTAGTTGTTTTACATCGTAATCGACATTTAAAACTGTGTTGCCAGATTAAACACTAGAAAGTCCCGAAGGCTATTTACCATACCGTACTAAAAGAATCAAGTTTTAAAGAAATATTTTAGTCTTTGAACTGCCTCGGTAGCCTAGTGGTCCTAAGCGCGACTGCTATGCTAGAGGTCTTGGGTTCAATTCCCAGGTCGAGCAAAAAGTGTTATTGGGTTTTTCCATTAGGATTTGCTCAGTAGCAGCTCGGAGTTAGGATTTGTGCCCGGTTAATGGCAATAGGCTCGCCACCTATTACATGGGACCTAAACATACCGGCGAACTGTGGGTGTACATTGTTACACCTCTGCCTAACCCTGCGGGGAATACAGGCGTGATAATATGTTATATGTGTGTGTTATTTTAGTCTTTAAACTTTGAAACGATCGCCAGAAAATGCTTTGTTGAAGTCTTTCACTTGGTGACAGGAGTTTAACACAGGCCGCACACGTAGCGGTGACCATACTTGTGCAAGTATAGTGTTGTACATGTCTGAACTTGCACAAGTTAGCGTGAAGCCTTTGTGCTCACAAATGGTCCAGATTCTTGCGTTAATCATCTCACACATGTAAATGCATACTTGTGTAAGTATATCATTATGTATGTGGCCTGTATAATAAAGTGACCTTTATCTAGCTGTGGAGTCTGGAATATGATTTTAGGACTACGTTTGCCCCACAAACATGACCAGATCGTCACACGTTTGCCGTGGTCGACAGATAAACAGACATAATGTAGGGATAGCAGTAATGTATCAACTAAAACACTATTAAAATATAAATTGAATAGAAATCTAATAATCAAAACCTAGTCCATAATATAACAGACAAGGTCAAGGGAAATAATACAAAGTTCATTAAAGAAACACATATTTGCACACGTAATAAATAACGAACAGCTATAAATTATATGTACACAAATAATGAGTCATTACAGTTGAGGGGTCTGGTTGCAATGCGTCATACGACGTTATTCCGTTAACATAATAATATGACTTGTTATTAAGGGGACTATCCTTACAGCGCATTTCATACAAAATTACAAATGCAGCCTAGTCATTGTCCTCCATACAAATGCAGTCTTCTTGTCATTGTAATTAAACTCGATAGAGTTTCCCATCTCGTCGATTTTGAGATAGGTTTTGAAATTAAGATTGGATGGGAAACTGTATTAAGTCTTAATTTGGGAATAGATTTTAATTTTATGTCCGACTTTTCCAAATATTAGGCGTCAATATTATTCATATATTGTTTATTTATTTAAAAAGTAAGTTTTATTTGTTTAATTATCTTTTCTTATTAATTTGCAAAAACTACGGGGTGTTATAAGTTTGACGTGTATGTGTGTGTGTGTGTCTGTGGCATCGTAGCTCCCGAAAGCATGAACCGATTTTGATTTTGTTTTTTTTTTGTTTAAAAGCTGAATGAGTCGGGAGTGTTCTTAGCTATGTTTGATGGAAGTCGGTTCAGCGGTTTCAAAGTTATCAACTACTTTGTTAGCTGCAGTAGGGATTTTTATTCTTCTGTCGGGTGTTACTTAAAATATGTAATTGTGTGTGTTTTACATACGGTGTCTACATCTCTTAATATTTTATAGAAGTTCGTCCTTTATGTCTATTTACATGAGTGTACCTATATAAATGATTAAATAATAAATAAATAAATCACCAATCCGTAGCTTCGAATTTAGCCACAGTTATCCACTGTGACCGAACGTTGTCCCAGTCATTTAGCCGTGGACGTTTACGGATATGAATGAATGAATGACTGTCATATAACAACTTCCCATCCGAGTAGGGCTGCCATCCGTTCCTGATTCACCGGATTTGTAATAATTTAGAAGGCGTCCGGAGATCATCCGGAAGGGGCTTTTAAAATGTGTGGCTTTTCCCGACTGCCCCGGTGACTTTTAGTTGTGTCAAGGTAATCTCGATTTATAGAAAGATAAGCAATAAATTTAAGCAAATCTTAATTAAAAAAAATATTCGTAATAGTTAACCGCATTCAAACTAACATACCATCACGCCTGTATTCCCCGAAAGGTTAGGCAGAGGTGTACCTATGTACACCCACAGTTCGCCGGTATGTTTAGGTTTCATGTAATAGGGGGCGAGCTTATTGCCATTAACCGGGCACAAATCCTAACTCCGAGCTGCCACTGAGAATTTCATAGAAAAACTCAATAACACTTTTTGCTCGACCTGGGAATCGAACCAAGACCTCGAGCGAAACAGTCGCATTTGGGGCCACTAGGCTACCGAAGCAGTTAAAACAAATCATTCAAACTAACCTTAAACTAACGACTGAATATACGAGATTTTCGAAAATTTTGATCCGACGTCGGCAATATAAGCCATGACAGCCCTACATCGGAGTCATTTACTCATAATGTTTCATTATGTCCTTATTCTGTGAACAGGCAGAAAATATACGACCTTATTGGGTTCAGGTGCTCATTACACACGTTTCTAACTGTTCTGTTAATACAACAGCTTGATGTGTAAGCGATAATTAACAGTTAGTTGACGTACTTTTTATGGGAAATGCATACAACTGGTGTTTGTGCTTGTTTGGTTTGTGGGTTAGTTTGAATACGGCTGTTTTCGTGAATAGGTCTTTTTTTAGACATAATATGTTTGCAGTAGACGTGAATGAGGACGAATTCATTTTTTGAACTTTTAGGTGAAATGTAACAGTGACAAATTGGGATTTTTTCCACGTAGTTCCACGGGGTCGACCGACGGCCTGGTATAGTGACCGCCTCGAGTCGTGAGCACAATTTTTTTTTTTTTTTATAGAACGTTGCCCCATGCTATGAATGTCTCCTGTGTCGCTGGAGCGTTTACAAACATATAAAATCACATACACAAACAGCCAGACCCGGAATTTTGGTTTTTTGGAATTTTGGGTTCCGTTCTGGGTTTTTTGGGTCGCTGACGTTCGTCAGTCGTAATTTGACGTTTGTGCTCACGACTCGTGGCAGCTAACATAAAGGTCGCGGGAAACCGCTAGATGCAGGCAGCGGAAAGAACAGTCATTGTGGCTATCTTTAGGGGAGGCCTATGTCCAGCAGTGGACGTTGTCCAGCAGATATGATGATTTTTGTACCATTAATAAATATTTTCCTCAAAAAAAATATGAAACTATTATTACTACTATTAATCTTCCAGTTAAGTATTGATATGTCTATTGCAAATAAATAAAGAGCAAATGTATTGAGAAATTGTGGAAAATTATAAATTATGCCAACAAAGCAGAACTATTCAACGCATAATTCAATAAAAACATTCTCTTTGTCACGAATTAACTGTCCATATCGCTTTGACCATAGATTGAACGTCTATTCAGATAGGAACCGTTGTAACTTGACCCTACGTTTGTGTAATTATGTGAAATGTCATGGATCATTTTATATTGGCGTATTTCTATTGTGTTTGGTATAATTTGTGTATAATGAACTAGCTTTGGTTATAAAAGGGTGAAACATTAGGAACGGTTGTCTGTTGTATTTCGAACGATATATTTTCTGTTTGTTTGAACTGCCTCTTTAACCTTATGGTTCTAAGCGCGACTATTACGCTAGAGGTCTTGGGTTCGATTCCCAGGTCGCGAAAAATATTATTGGGGTTTTCAATGAAATTCTCAGTAGCAGCTCGGAGTTTGGATTGTATCCGGTTAATGGCAGTACGCACGCCTCTTATTACATACTGGCGGACTGTGGGTGTACATTGGTACGCCTCTGCCTAACCCTTCGGAGAATACAGGCTGTTTAAAATGAAACGATTTCTTGAACTTAGGTAACAAGTAAAGTACTTAAATACTTGTTACCCTAAGCTCCAAGTTTTTGGCACAAATAAAAGGTATCATTATTTCCACAAAAAGAAAAAGTAAGTTATTTTATGTGGTCTAATAAATATATAAGGCTACATTCATTAATAACCTTATTATATTATCTACCACACCAGCTAATTGACTATCATGACCTCGCTGCCAGAAGAGCGTTATTTTTTATAAACCATAAAATAATAAATGTGAAAAAAGATTACAGATAATATGCCTATATTGTCTGTTATTTTTTTTTAATATTTGCTAGTAAACATAACATACCATCACGCCTGTATTCCCCGAGTGGTTAGGCAGAGGTGTACCAATGTAGACCCACAGTTCGCCGGTATGTTTAGGTCACATATAATAGGGGGCGAGCCTATTGCCATTAACCGGGCATATATCCTAACTCCAAGCTGCTACTGAGAATTTCATAGAAAAACCCAATAACACTTTTTGCTCGACCTGGTAATCATACCCAAGACCTCTAGCGTAGCAGTCGTGCTTACGACCACTAGGCTAAAGAGGCAGAGGCAATAAAGAATACTGAGAACAATATACCACACCACCTAATAATGTATTTAAGTCATACACGTCTCACGAACACATAAGCTTGAACTGATCAAAAACAAAATCCTTTAACTCCTAATTTCTTCATCCCCAGACATACTACAACAACCAACACTGGACGGAAGACAAGGAGGTCTACTGCTCCAGCCACGTGCCCAAGATCGGTCCTGGCCACCTGGACAACTCGTCCGTGGGCATCCGCAGTGCCCTCAACGTCCCCAAGAGTAATAACTACGTCAACGAACAGATCCGGGGCCTCGCTAGGAACAGCCATGACAATGAATGTGAGTACCTGCACCTTTAGGATCTAAATATTGCCTTGCTTTTTGGCTTTTGTACTGCCCTGTTGGTCTCGTGGTGGTGAGCACGACTGTTGAGCGTAGGGTCCTGGGTTCAATTCCCAGGTCGGGCAAAAAGTTTTATTGGATTTTCCATTATGGGTTTTTCAGTAACAGCCCGGAGTTTGAAAGTTGGTGGTGTGACAACCCCGTGTCTCGGAAAGTACGTAAAACCGTCGGTCCTGCACCTGATCTCTTCCCGGTTGTGCCGGATTGCCGTCCCATCGGACTATGAGAGTTAGGGAACAGGGAGTGCACCTGTTTTTGCGCACACGCCTGTGCACTACAATATCTCATGCGTCCTTGGCTAGTCTGAATAGAGATTAGCCTCCGTGGTCGGAATCGGTTTGGAGAATACACTTTCTTTGTTTTTTGTTTCTGGTGTTCGGATTTTTTGTTATTACGAAGTAGCTTTTGTCTGCCTGAATTTTCATACGGATCCCTAATTTTTTGATAGTAATGTAGCGTATATCAATCAGGGATAACGTAGCTTCCTATTAGTAAATTTTCAGAAACGGAGCATCAGTTTCTAACATTATCGCTTTCAAAAAACAAACTCTTCAACTTTATAATATTAATAGCTTTGGCCCACGACTCCGTCCGCGTTCAATTTGATATGATCCCATGGATACCGTACATTTTGCAGGGACAAAAAGAATCCTCTATGGTATTCCACACCACAATCTGTCTCAATGCCAAATTTCATTCATACCCGTTCACCCGTATAAGCTTGAGAGAGGAACAGACATCCATCCATATGGATGGATGAGAGGATAGCATGAGGATGGCCTCACAAACGTTCGCATTTATAATATTAGTAGGATTATAGATACCTATTTGAATATTCCCACTACAAGGCTTCCCACTATCTAAAAGCAAATCAAAACAAATAATAATTCTTAAACCATAAAAAATCAATATTGCAAAAGCCCAGTAAAGCTATGGCGGTGGTCAACAAACCAGCACAATGCCATCGTGGAAGGGCAGCCATTGTTTAAATGCAATCAGACAATAGCTAGAATCATTGACTGAATTCAATCAATCATTCGATCTGTTATTCAATCGTTTTAGTAAACTCTGTTTAGGGCTTGGGAAATGTTGTATTGAAGGGGACATGGGTCATTATGATGTCCCTTCCACCGGTTATAATCTTTTTCCCAACATTTAGGCCTGTCCCTGGGATCTTGGACTATGCCAAAGTGCTGAAACAGCCAGGCATACGTCATTCAAATGACATGAGCTTGGCTGGGAATATATAGAGCAAAGAATGATGTAGTTAGGAAAGTGGACATGGTGAAAAATGTATGTAAAGACCGTAGCAGGTGGCGTTTTGTGGCTTCTACCTACCCCCATAGGAGAAGGCATGAGTGTATGTATGTTAAGAAAGCATGCGTACTTGACCCAATGGGCAAAAAAACGCTATCGACAAATTGTTTTTGTACGCCGTAAGGCATAGAGACTGTTGAACTAGTGTAACATCTCGCACATTGCTGCAAACTATTTACAAATAAAAGTTATAGATTGTTTCAATGCTGGGCTCGTTTTCAGATAACAGGTGCCAAAGATAGCTTACTTTTTTTTAAGTTTTGGAAATCATCCAGTGAATTCTTCGGGTCTGGGCGGAGCGGAAGGGAGTGTCAGACTCTTACTCACTAAAATCCATCCGTGTTCCTCCAGTTTCCCCTAGGGTTTTATGACTGCAGCGATGACTTTTTCGAACAAATTCCGCAACCCTCGCTGAAAGATACTTTACTTAAAGTCGATTTTTCAATCACCAGATAACATAAAACGGAGGAATAAATATGGCGGTTTGACAGCTTTTTGTATTGAAACTACGTCAAACTATCATATTTATACAACAGATAAAAGTTATCTGACCATTTAAAAATCTGTCCTTAATTTCATTAGGTTTTTTTTTAATGTTTTTACAGGATCTGGTTAAAAAACCAGTTTTAATATTGCCACTTGCCAGACACATTCCGTGTGCCGTAACTTCAGCCAGATGCTTTTGGTGTTAGAAGTGTGCACATTAAATTCGTCAAGCAAGGCCTTTCGAGGCGCGTGCGTCTCTGACATCATAGGCGCGAAATAACGTCACTCCGTGGTCATATAACGTTAACGTACTATTTATTGGTGTCAAGCCAAACCTTTATTATCGTAACCTTTTTACACCTTTAAATGTGTGGAGATATGGTTGATTTTGTATTTTTAATTTTGATCATGTCTCCTAATATTTAAGGTTATTGATACTTCTTACTTTACTATCGTTTCCTTCTATTATAAACGCGAATGTTTGTTAGGATGGATGGATGTTTATAAATATTTTTCACATATACGACAGAACGGAATATAGTGAAATTTGTCGTACATATATATTGGTCTAGCTTACGCAAACGAACTCACGGGTAGAAGCTTGTATTTAAATTTACTCAAAACTTTATTTAACAAATTTAACCAAACCAGATAGTTTCCACCAATTCGTAACCCACCACGGTTATAAACGCTTGAAGAATTTTAACAAGAATGTGCTAAACCCCGTACAAGATTCCGTTATTTAACAACTAAAATGTCTATCACAAATCCGCATCAAAAAGGCATAAATAACAAACAAAACTTGCAAGAATCCAGTCTCACTTCCGAAGAAGGCAAGATGTTACGCGAAAGCTCTTGAACTTCGGCACACTTCGGGTACCTTCGTGTGGTGGAGCGAGAGGTCGGTGCGTGGGGGAGAGGGAGGGCAGAACTTGTTGCAAAACAACCGGCCACATTCCGCCGTCGGCAGCCCACTGACCTAAAGCTCAGGTACCATTTGGACCTATAGACCTTATACGAATTGAGCTTACGTTAAAAGTACTTGCAATTGCATGTACCTATGAAATTTTTGAAATGGACTTTGTACCCTAGTTTAAATAAAGTCTGAATTTCAGTAAGCTTTTGTTCAAATTCAGGACTATCTTAACAGAGCTGCGTAAATACCAGCCTATTAGTATCCCAATGCAAAGCCCACAGTCTCTTCACATCCTCGGAAGGTATGAGCATTGATCACTATTACACTTGTATTGACTACAAGGATCGTTCAGGATTTCTTACGATGTTTTTGACCGACGTCAGTAATGTGCAAAATAAACTTAGAAAGTTCATATTATGAATTGAAAAAAACACCTTGGTACACATAGAGCTTTATTGATAGGAAAAAGGTATTTTTTTACTTTTTACCTTTAATTAAACTAATCTCATTAAATTATTGGTCTTAGTTTATGATGTTTCCATATTTAAAAAAAAAATATTAGGTTTATTGTTAGCTAGTTGTTAACTTTCTTAAACAAGCTGTGGTCTCCTATAAGTGAAGGAGTACACTAACATAATACTTTTGTTAATTATTATTTTTATGACATGATTTATGTATATCTTTTGTTGGAGATCCTAAATAAATAAATAAACTTAATTGGTAGATGAATCAATTTTAGATTAAAATAAACAAACTCCTTTGTCAACTTAATGCCGGAAATTCATTCAATTTATGTGTAACTTTGCGCTGAGCTATTGCGCTAATGTGATATCATTGATTGTTTGCAAGAAGTATTATCTACAAGTATTGGTCCGATCACTAAAATTATTTCACTGATAAAAAGCTTCACTATTTCCGAGTATCATAGGCTATATTTTATGGTATTCCTAGTTGACTTCCACTCGGATGAAGTTGCGTGCCGAAACTAAAAACTAATATTACGAAAAATACATATTAAAAAAGAACTCTTTATTTTTTGGTAAAAATCTAATTAATTACATAAAACAAGTATTTAAATATTAGTTTTATGAATAAATAATAAAACGGATGCACCGTTTTCGTAGCTGACGCAATTTTCAAGTTATCTAATGTTATCAACGTTAACGTTGCATCATTGCATCACAGTTTGGGTCATCCTTACGTCTGTAATTATAAATTTTAGGAAGTACGGTCAACGACATAAGTCTTGTACATAAGACTTCAGTTTTTTTTTTTAAGAATGTTCAATCTGAAATTTAATGCTGAACAATAGTGTACCGTATATTATTTTGTGTTGTATATTATTTTGCCTCAACTTTTCAAGCCAAGCTATGTTTGTAAATAAAAGCGAATGGCTTAATGTGTTGCTAAGAACAAACTCAAGAACGACAGAACCAATTTGGCTGATTCTTTAATTGTTGTGTTCTTAATTTTCCGAGCAAGGTTGATATGAAAGAATTCTTTTGGACAATTCATCGGAAAAGTCGGGAATTTGCAACCGTGCGAAGCCAGGGCTAGTCTGCAATAAAATCTAGCGTAAATACAGACTAGTTACTTAATAAAGCTAAACTAGATTCCACTTAGGTTCTTATTAAGGCATCTATTACAACTGCATAAAAACTTCATACAAACAAAAAAGGTCTGGACTACAAAAAGTGGACCGTAATTAATTAACCGGAATTAGGCATTACCAAAGCAAAACTGACGTTTAGTTCAACTAGCTCCTGCCCATAAGCTTATCTAGTGGTTTTTTACCCACGTTTTTTCTTTAGTTACTGCTCTTCTCCCGTGTATCATAGCGTGATGTTATATAGCCTATACTATTCCTCGTGAATCTGGCTGTATCTACTAATTTAATAAAGAGTAAAGATTGTTTTGTTTGTTTGTTTTTTGTACCGGATAAGCTCCGAAACTACTGGACCGATTTTAACCATTTTTCACTAAGAGATAGCTACATTATTCTTGAGTAACATAGACTATATATCACCTCGCTACGGCCCACGAGGGTGAAGCACGAGAGCTGTAACCAAAGACAAATGATAGATAGATAGATAAACCATAAACCAAATAACAAAGTGAAATGAGCCTGAGAGCGGAAGCTAGTATGAAATGAACATCTACATGGGCCCACTTCATTTCAAAAGGCAGTAAAACTGTTAAGCACAGGCCTACTCCGTTTCTAATCTAAATGTTTCAAGTAAACGACATTAAGAAGGTCGGAGTGACGTAATACGGCGACAGTTTCGCAACTCACGCGCAGGTATCCCAAACGAATCGTGCGCAGCGTTGCCGTCTTACAAGGAACTTGGGAAATTTATAGCGTGGCACATGAATATGTAATGGGACATTTTTCTTATTGCTTTGAAAATTGGTGTCGCCAGAAATGGTAGGGGAATTACTCAAGTTCCTGTAATGAGTGTCTTGTCGTTGGCCGGTTTAATATCCTTAAAGGCGGGTGGGTTTTAAGGGGCTATCGGAACACATGACACCGGAAAACACAAATTTTTTGTCGCGTAGTGTAGCTTATTGGTACATATTACAAGCCTGATAAAAATTGAGAGTATAGTCAAGGGTTCAAAGAAAAGACTTACCTATAAATATTTCATGAAAGTATAAAAGTATCATGGTAAAAAAATTATAAAGGAGAGCATAAAAAGTTATTTCGTCACATTGATCTCAGAATTTTGAGCGTAAACTATTCACTTTTATGTAATGACATTATAGGAAGTTTCATGAACTAAAGACATACCTATAAATTATTCCACTGCGTCGTGTATTTTTTGCACAATTTAAAGAAAACTTCAAAATTACTTTTATTTTTGTGGTTATCCGATTCAACTAACATTAAACGTATCGCTATTTTGAACCTTATTTCTTGCCGCGATAAGTTATTGTCAATTACCTAAACATTTGCTTACGACAGGGCCTCAACTATAAAAGTTTCTTTGAGAGTTTTTAAGTAAAGACAACAAAATCGATTCCAAACTTAAAAGGGATAAAAAAAGCTATAGCAGGCATTTCAAAATATTCCTTGAATTGTTTTTTAGATAACCTATTATTATAAAATTGACCAATTTGTTTTAAATTATCGACGGAGGCGATTAAAGTACTAGGAACGTTTATATTCTAATCTCAGTCTTGATCTGTCAAAAACGCCTCTACGATACTACATTTTTGTAAAAATATTGATAGTCGAGAGATTGCGACTAGATTTTGTACGCTTTTAATTACGAGAATGGAACTAGACCAAAAAATACTGCTTCCATACCACCATAAATCTTGCCACAGCCTAACACTATCCGCAGTATACCCATATTCGCAGACACCGCCATGTTTAAGGATAAACGACACAAAACTGTTACGCTGTTGCGCCATCCATTGCAGCAGTAACAGCTATGTGTAACGTTCTGCATAACGCAACCGCCGAGAAAGGCGTTGAATGCTGTATCCGCATGCGTGCTGCAGTTCCGTATACATCGTTTTATTATACCGTGGAATCCAATTGGAATGTTGTGCTCATATTTTTCGTATGTGTCAATATTGAATTGAATTTGTGTTGCGTCAGAAGTGTTGCATAATGTCATCATAACGGAACATCTGGTTCTATGTATACGGGATGGAAGAAACATCGTATCGAGAACTTTTAACATGAATTCAGTACTTGATTTTGTCGGTAATGAAAACAAAATTTGACTAGTACGAGTAGGTGTTGCATTTGCCGTGTCGACGGCGCGTTCATGTTCCACGCGCGCCTCAAAGAGATGTCAGCAATTATTGGAGGGGCCACTCAGGGCCGATGCCTACCGGGGTTACAGGTTGTTCGTAAGAGATACCGCGCCCCCGGAACGTGAAGGGCACAAGTAAGAACATAGGTGGGTTTTGGTCAGTAAAAGTCTGCCATTTGATGATTTCCCATCCAGAACAAAAAAAAAGGTGTTGCACTTTTGTATGGAACATCTACTAACCATTACAATTCCAAATATTTAGTAACCGATGAAATGTTTCATCTCTGTGGTGTAGAATTATACTGAATCTATGGTAAAAGTCTTCGAAGTCTTTTTTAGTTTTAATGAAATAATAGATTTAAGCATGTTTACATCAAGAAGGGTTTTTTTACGTAATTCGACGCAGATGCAGACAAACGTCAGGGAGTTTATTCTATATTGTGCTGTTTTCTTCCCTCTTTGAGCGTTGTAGACTACAAAGTGCCCAACGGTATTTAAGACAGTAATATGGTCAAACCATGTCAAAAAATAATTGGAATATTACACTGGCCGGGCCTAAGGCAATTTGCCAACGTCCTCGGTCCGATCCATTAGATAAATTACCATTTTTTTTTGCAACACTACATGGCATTGCGAATATATAACTTATTACGAGACATATATGGTTCCTATTCCAACAACACCGATCCGTCTCTAAGGACCAAATACCTTAGCATAGAACGGACATCCGTACAACTACAATTATCGGAACAGTGACAGGTTAATGTATTAGGTGCCCTAAAAGAATAATGTCTCATTGTTTCTGCTTAACCATGACGACCTTGACTTAGTCGTCCACCTGACATCACCATTGACTTCCAAACCTACTTCCAATATGTCTCTATTACTATAAAACACAAAATTACCCCCGACAGAAAAATAAAAATCCCTACCGCGGGTAACAAAAGAGCTGATAACGTTTAAACCGATGAACTGATCTCCATCAAACATAGCTAAGAACACTCCCGACTAATATACCTTTCAAACATAAAAACCTAAATCAAAATCGGTTCATGCGTTCGGGAGCTACGCTATATTTTTAGGTCCTGGGTTCGATTCCCAGGTCAAACAAAAAGTGTTATGGGTTTTTCTATGAAATTCTCAGGAACAGCTCGGAATTAGGATTTGTGCTTGGTTAATGGCAATAGGCTCGCCCCCTATTATATGGGACCTAAACATACTGGCGAACTGTGAGTGTACATTGGTACACCTCTGCCTAACCCTTCGGGGAATACAGGCGTGATGGTATGATGGATGGTTAATATTTAATAATAGATATGCACATATCTTTATTTATTTATTAGCTTAAGTCAGACTGGTTCTTGTTGACATGTTATCTATAACAAATCTGTTTAGAACTGAATGGTCACTTCAACACATCCACACTTTATAATTACGGAAGTAATTCTGTCTGTCGGTTTGTTTGTTTGTTACCTTATTACGGCAAAACTTCTGGATCTGGAAAAAGGCATAGGTTACTTTGTAGTCCGTGAGTTCGTCTGGGTCCAGGATAACAAAAAATTGCGCCGGTAAAGTTGCAAGCGAAAGGTAGTGCATCTTTCGTACCTTTTGTTGCATGACATAGTCTTCTGTACTTGTATGTGGCCACATTCTCTGGTTATTTTCCCAATCTTGCGTAGTTTATTACAGAAAAAAAAACCGACTGCTTTTCTGAGTATTATTAAAAAAGCCCTAAACAAGAAAGTCATTTTACCCGATTGCACCTAACTTAAGAATCACCAGTTACTAAGGCGTCAAATCCTTACAAAAATGTTAATTTAGACCTTACATAATAGTCTTTAGGCGCTCTAAGAAGTTTAGTGCAAACGGGCACTCGACTAATAAGGGTAGATAAATTATAGAACAGGAGCTCATTTTATTTGACAATATTTTAAATACAAGATATATTGTAGAAGTCGGGACCCATTCTAGAAAGTCAGCAGTCTAGTCAGCAGATTGGAGTAATTTGCAATGCAATATAGGTATGTGCTCTCAATTCACTAAGCCTCCATTTCTTTGTCCCTCCTTCTGGCGCAGTCGGGTAAAAAATAAGTATTTGTAAAGTAATTTGTAAAGCTGTCATTTTTTCTCTAAAACTTGGAGAAGAGGTGATGTACACGACATGATTGCATGATTCCATTTCAACATCTGTATAGCTTAAAAAAAGAAACGTAAAAATTTTATTACCCGTGGTATTAGTGTATTACAAAATTTCGTAGTGTTAGGTACATTCTTGTAAACTCGCATGTAAACAGCGACAATTTAAATATGAATAGGTACATTGCGCTCCGCGGCGCATCTGTTTCTCGTTGTACCTTCTCATAAAATAACGTTGTACCTACTTTTTCCTTCGCACCGTTTACCAAGTACCTACACTTTAGCTCGCCAAATAGTGTGTAACTTATGGAGTAAGCCAGGTCGTTGACACCATTCCAACGTAGCCAATGCACTCGTTGAAATTCCAACATTATACTTTAGTGGTAAGGTTGAAATTCCATCGGACATTCTTGCATTATATAATACCGATTCCTATGGTAATATTGATAATGAAGTAAATTAAAAGGTTCTTAATGTGAGGTCTTACTAGTCGATTTGATAAAGGCTTTTATTCAAAAGCTATTATAGAAAGAGTTATGTGTGGAGACACCTGTTTTTCTTATCATACTCATGGAAAGCTGAATTAAAATGATAATTTCGGACATAATCCTGATATTTAAGCTAAATGCTGCAATTATGTAGCAGTTAATAATGTACAGAATAGAGTCGAAGTTAATTTATTACCGATAATCACCGGGAATTACTAAAAACAAGATTCGTTTAGAGATTATTTTTATGATGATTCTTTTTATTGAACTTTTTGAGCACATTAATGTGAACTGTGAATGAATTTAATTCCCCAGAGATTAGAATATGTTAGAATGAAAAATGAAGTAGAATGAATGAACGAATGAATTAATGTTGACGAAGCTGGTTTATGATCGCTGCATATTATTCCTTTTTACAGCTATTCAGCTTAATTGTCATGATTTTGTTTTGTAAAAACTTTTGTTAGACGTTCAGTCATAGCGAATCATAGGTAAATAATAAATAATTGGTACGATACGGGAACGATATGGCAGAAAGAACAAAGAAGAACATATTACCTGTAATAATGAAGTTCAACAATGAATTTTTACATGAGCTGAATCAGTTATCACTGTAGTCGTTCGTGAAGCTGTAGATGCACTTTGCCCGTATTTCTAAGACAGTTACAAAGGTTGTCCATTCTTTGTTCAAGAATTTCATAGACTATACATACATACTTTGAGGACGGGACATGTATTAAGAACATAATTTTAAACCCCAAAATTTAATATTTTTCTCGCTTTAAAAAAGAAACCGCTGTTCCATATAAAAGTTCAATACAGTTCAAAATGTGTGCGTACCCTTCTAGCACATTAGGATATTGAACAAGCCATGCCGTCAATACTTAAAATAAATGAACCAAGCATCTTCATACCAGAACACAATCAATTAACAGTTTGAATGCACCACACACCACCCACTGCACTATTTATATTATGTTTATGAATCAAAGTTCATAAACGCCGTATCTGTTGCATTGCATATTGAGAACGCATGATCTTTGCCACAAAATGAATATGCACAGAAGGTCACTATAAACCTTACACACGCATAGATAGAAGCATACCAACATCATCATCTGCCTGCCCATATCCGATGTTACTTGGGGACGGCGCGACGCATTTTCTTCTTCCATTCTGTTCAAAACAATCCATCTTTCCTTAAGGCCTGTGCACACCACGCTTTTTAAACGCGCCGTTGACGCGCGTTTTGGGAACGCGCGTCGATAGCGCGTTTTTCTTTCCACGTTGCAGTTTGTTTTTGTCTGACTCGCGTGCGTATCGTGTCTGTACTACAAACGCGCGTCAGGTGTACCAAGTTCTCATTTTAAAAAAAATGACAGTTGAGAGTGCCTATGTGTGCGTGAGTTTTCGCTCACTTCATGAAGTTAACCTTCTGTATCTACATATACTGTGTCACTAGTCCACCTTGAGCATTATAATATGCTAATTATCTACAATTAAATGTTGAATGAATAACTGTACCTGGTATTACCTTGCTTATCTGATTATGATGTTTTGCTTAAGAAATCAATGAGGCTTAGTATAAGAGTTCTTGCGTGAGATAAGATGGAAGAGATCTTTTAAGGGGATGGGCGGTACCGTGAGCGTCCTCAATAGGAGCTTTGTTGGTTTTTGTAAGGAGTTTCTTCTATATCGATGCAATTTAAAAGTGCAATGCTGAAAATGGACAGTTTCTTGAAAATTTTGCAGGTGTAATCCAAGGTTTGACTGTTATTTTAGCCTCAATTTTTGCTAGATTCGTTAATCTGGTTTAAGTTTTTCTCTTCCCTCACTCACATATTCCGATGGGACGTCAATCCGATAAAACCAGCAAGAGGTTAAGCGCAGGATCAACGGCACGTGCTTTCCGGGGCACGGCGTTACTAGCACAAGCAACTTTCCAACTCCAGACATCTATAGAGAAATTCCTGATCGAAAAATCCAAAAACTGTTTTTACCCGATCTAAGTATCGAACTCAGACTAACGGGGCAGTCCACATAGAACAGATGTAAATTTTACGAATAAGTATGAATGTATGAGTAACTATGAATAATTAGGCACATTTAATGTTAGGTGAAGATCACAGATGCACATAATTATTAAGTTGTGGAAAATTGCCAACTGCATGCAAGGACTGCAACTTAATTTCCATGAATTCTTACGAAACGGGTGATATCATCGTCATTTTGATCTTTGACTGATAAATTCTTGCTTATCATTCGCTGTCGCACATCCTCCATATTTATCATGAAGTACCTTACACTCCCTAACTATATTTGACTTCTGTAAACTCGTGTCAATGAACCTAAATTTATAATTAGATTTGGTTTGCGGGTCAATTATTATTTCCTTGGGGTTAAAACTTATCCAGTGTTTGGCACTGGATAAGTTTCATCAAAATCTGTTTGGTGGTTAGGCGTGAAAGCGTAACAAACAGACAGACAGAAGTTTACGTTCGCATTTAGAATCTTAGTATGGATAGTATGGATTTGTTTCATAAACAGCTGCTGTCCTTGTTTTTGTTTGATGTCGCCCTAAGTACTACTTCTTCAATAATATTCTGTTATTACTGGATCAGCTCAAAGCTGATTAGTCAATAATTTCTAGAATTAACACATTATTACGGGTTGTACACAAAGTCCAGTTAATTTAACTAGAGGCCTTCGGTCCGATACACACGGGCGGTTGTGCGTACGATCTAATCACTCGTTTATTGCATTTTCCGTTAGTGTGAACCGTGGCTGTGATTGGTCGGCATGTTATGAATTGAGATTCTTTCTACGAGAGTTTGATGGTGCAGTTAATTTAATTAATTTGCCAACGATACACATAATTATTAACTTATGTGAAAATATTCCTTTTCTCTTGGGGTAGTCCGCATGGATTAACTCTTTGTCTGGAGAGAACGGAGTGCTATGCCGGTCTGTTACAGACTAAAACCCCCTTGGTTCCTCCCGCTACCATGAGTCGGAGAGCCAGGGATTAGCTTAACGCGTGATCTGCGCCCTCGTCGGGGATGTGAAAGTACTTTGTACCTATTTATATAGTGTTCCAATGTATGGAGAGGTAGAATTAAGTAAAAACTTTTTGTACCATGAATAACCTTTTATCGTACAGCTCATGTCGAAATATCAGATGAGGATAGGAGGAACTTAATCTTGTTTTGTAATTCTAAAACTTGCCAAAGTGCCTTGCGTTGCAACTTCAGTGAGATATAGCCTAGTTTTGATATCTTACTGTATCTTCATTAGTATTCTACCCAGGTCTATCGCCCTCGCAATAATTGGCACTTGCAGTTTCATACGTTCACATCCAAGTGACCCAGATCTTATGACAAAAAATGCGAAAATTTCTTCATAAACTGATATCGACATTTTTTTTTCAATTTGTCGTAAATGTAATGATCCTTTGGGTAATGCTTATATTCAGATGTAGCCATATTTCAGTATCTCTTTTGAAGCCCTCAATGAATCGTAATTATAGTAATAACAAAATCTCTTTTCAGTCTTGTCGGCAGTGTCACCAACACGCACCACAAATGGCGGCAGCGCGCACGCGTCGCCTGCGCGGGAGTTGTCCCGCGATACGCCCGACTACCAATACGGGCGGTTCGACGCAAGCGCGCTGCACATTGCGCATGCGCTCAAACAGACAGAACTGCAGAAGGCGTACCATAGACCGAGAGAGAAGCCCATTGATGCCTATCTGGTGAGTTTAGTATTAAGAAAGTCGGAAAAGTTTAAATTGTTTAGTAGAAGTAGAGCTCTTTATGAAGAAGCTCGTCCAGGGAAGTATTTCTGACGCAAAGCAGCGCAGGAGTGTTCCGGTTTGAAGGGTATAGATGCCGGTGTAATTACAGGCACATGACACATTACAACTTTGTCTCTGGGATGGCAACGTATTTGCAAGGCCGCTGGTATTGCTGTTGTCATATGCAGCGGTCACTTAGGCGGGCCCGTCATGAAAAATTATCCTATGAAATTGATAAAAAACATTTTATTTCATCGAGAAATGGCCAATTTCATACTTGAACGAATTGAATAGAATCTGGCAGAGAGTTAAATCTACTACTTGTAAAAAAACATAGGGCCTCGTTTTTTTATTTCGGCTGGGAAATCATCAGATGACTTCCCCCGCCCTTAGTGTCAGACTTTTACTGACTAAAACCAACCCATGTTCCTTCTTGTGCCCTTTGCGTTCCGGGGGCGCGGTATCTCTTTAGAACACCCCGCAGCTCCGAGCACCGGGCACCGTTAACTAGCAGAAATCATCACGTAAGGAATAAGCGTTATGTCCTCTCCAGGCGACCTTCCCTCTTTTTCTCTTTCTCGTCCTAAAATAATGGCCCCATTCATCCATCTCGTGTTGACAAACGAAATCAATCAATTTCGGTTGCTTATAAATCTATCGCAACACACAGTTGGCTTCGCATGACGAGAGCGATACAATTAACCACGCTACAATAGTTGTTATTATTATCTGTGATATTGCAACTGTTTGGTAAACGCAGAGTCGTTGTGGTTTTACGAAAGTACCGGTCCAGTGTAATTGGATAACCAGCGGTGATGCCAATTTGGTGTTGTTTTGTGAGAGAACGTGAAACTGTTGCTTTTTGTGCTTTTAAAGGGTTTGTTAATGTGGTTTTACATATTATAACAAACCGTGTGATTGGATAATAATAGGTGGCGCTAATTCTGGTGTGTTTCCAGGGTTTTGTATGGGTACAAAGACCATAACAGTCAGGGTTGCGGAATTCGTTCGAAAGTGTTACCGCGGCCCTGGAACGCAAAGGGCATTAGGAGGAACATAGGTTTTAGTCAGTAAGAGTCTGACTCCCTCTCGCTCTGCCCAGAGCGGAAGAAGTCATTTGATAATTTCCTATCCTTAAAAAAAAAGATGGGTTTTGTACCTAAAGGGTGCCAACGGTACCCTATTTCTAAGCCTCTGCTGTCCGTCCGACTCGCTGTTAGCGGGCTGTATCTCATGAACCGTAATCAGTGGAGACTTGAAATTTTCACAGAGTGCTTGTCTATTGTCGCTATAACAACAAATAAAAATTAAATAAAATTCAAAATATAAGAGGGTCCCCATAAAATATACTTCTTTTTCTTTTTCGCTCACTTTTAATATTGGAAGGCGGATCCCTTAATAAGCTAGTTCGATTCGCGCTTGACCGGTTTTTTCTGCACCTAAAGGGTTTGGTGCAGTAAAACTCTAGGAAGCACAATTAAATGATTGGCATTCTGAATGCGTAACGACTGATCATAGTACTTTTCTTTCATTTCTTTTTCTTTTGAGTCTGGAAAACCTCGTTAAACCATCTTAACCCATATCATCCCAGTGTTCTATTTTTGAAAAACACTTATTTAAAAAAGGCGCTCAAAAATTATAATAAAAAAATAAAAAAGTAGCCATTTTAAAAAATGGAACACTGGGATGATATGGGTTAATTGTATCATTACAGCCTTCACAAAAACCAAGACAAATAAATTCCTTGTTTTTGTGCGAAAATATTTCCTTATCCAAAGCACATTAGGTACACAATTGTATGTCAGTGTTGATTATCTGTTCCACATAAAACTTACAATTTACATAGGCAATGTTTTTCCTCGACAATTATCTATTATAGCTTATTTTCCACGGAGGAGGTGCAGTATCGGCACATCTGCCTCGCATTCCTGTGCCTTGGACTAGAACATTATCGCGTGTGCTCGTGGAATGTGCGCTTGAAGCTTATGGTCCAAGTTACAGGAGGAGCGGGAATGAGTCTTAAAGTTAAAGGGAAAAGGTCTCTTTTCGCTAATGTAATACTTGTTATAATTATGTCTCAATGCTATCCCCGCCAATAATATCTCTTCTTATTTTCGGAAGAAATGCTACAACGAACTGTTCAAATCTTTGCATCAACTGTGTTCTTGATATCGCAAATTGATTTCGTTGTTTTATTTTTCTTATTTGTATTTTATTTTAAGCTTTATCGCACGATAGCTGTTGTGATTGGTTGACTGAATTATCAACAACCAATCAGAACAGATTACGCGCGCTTGACAGTTTGTCACATAAATTTTTCGTTCAAGAAACCAGAGTGACTTTAAGTTGTAATCTGTACTAATATAATAAAGCTGAAAATATTTGTTTTGGTTGTTTGTGTGTTTGTTTAAACTCTCTGGAACCACTAGTCGGATTAGAAAAGTCTTTTTGTATATGACAGCTAGATTTTTGAGGAATAGGCTATATTACATCACGCTACGACACACGGGAGCAAAGCAATAATCAAAGACGTGACTTCACGCGGGTAAAAAATATCACGCGATGAAAGTCGCGGTCAGAAGTAAGTGTGACATTATTACCTGTTTGTACACATTTAATATAGTGTGATCTTTGCTATTAACATGCGTGCGTAATAAATAATTACGATTGTAACATGTTATATTACAAGTGTCTCTAAGGCATTAACCAATGAGCATTGCGTATTACAAAACAAAATGCACGCATTAATGATAAAAGTGCGTGTGCGCATTGCAAGTTGCTAATCAAGTGGAAAACGTTTGTAATAACAAGATACATGTAAAAATATGGTTATAGTAATAACTTAATTTGATGTTTCGTATCCAAGAATGGAATTTATAAATAACTAGCTTTTGCCAGCGACTTCGTTCGCGTGGTTTTTTCCAGCCGCGTTAAGTTACGTCTTTGGTTACTGCTCTACTCCCGTATGTCGTAGCGTGATGTTACATAGCCTATAGCCTTTCTCGATAAATGGACTACCAACACAAAAAGAACTTTTCAATTCAAACCAGTAGCTCCTGAGATTAGCGCGTTCAACCAAACAAACAAACTCTTCAGCTTCATAATATTAGTATAGATTATGGATTTCAATGAGTCCTATAATTAATTTTTCCACAATTACTTTTAGTAGCAACCTATCTTTCCAACAAAGGCTAAGTATGGAATTTCTTGCCCATTCTTCTCCATACGAAACTAGCTTTTGGAACGGGTAACTAGATTGCTTTATTTTTTCTCTTACATGACTTTGATACAACATTTGGGATAGGTTCTATCAAAATGAACGAACCCTCGTAAAATTTTCTTGAAGTAGACTTTATGCCGATCTTTTCTAAGCGTAAGTTTGTGACGTACATTGAACTATTATGGCTAGATAGTTATGTTATACATTTGGCTTAAGTATTGTATAAGTTTGACGTAATTATTAAAACATTGTGTGTTAGTTCGTACCATCATACCATCACGCCTTCCCTAAAGGATTAGGTGTATCAATGTACACCTACAGTTCACCGGTATATTAAGTTCCCATGTAATAGGGGGCGAGCCTATTGCCATTAACCGGGCACAAATCCTAACTCCGAGCTGCTACTGAGAATTTTAACGTAAAACCCAATAACACTTTGCTCGACCTGGGAATCAGATCCAAGACCTCTAGCGTAGCAGTCGCGCTTAGGACTACTAGGTTAACTAGCCAAATCGTTTCGTCAGAATAAACTCAATTTCCGAATCAATCAAAATCAAACCTGCTACCTCTCACAACTTGTACCAAAACAAAGTTGCTCTCTCGAATCGGCAGCCATCTATTAACAGCGAGAAATCTGCCGTGACTCGACGATTACGTACAAATGATCATCACAGATAATACTTGATGAGACAAAGGAATCATTGTACCAGGTACTACAACGCCCTTTCACATGTTGGGCCCAATACGGACCATTGTTAGGCATCCATTGCTTTTCTAGTAATCGAAAGGCTGTTCGAAAATGTACGTACGGTCAGTGGATGTTGTGTGCTGGACAATGTTAAATTTCTGGTCTTTTTAAAGTTGATGTAGCTGAGGTTTTGTCTCTGAAGTAGGTTTACGACGTACCTGCTAGCAGGAACCCCCTGAAAATACCTTGAAATGTATGTGGTTTCTACAGATAAACTTAAAAATAGAATAATCAGTTGAATATAACGGTGATGTGATAAGTTAAGTTTTACTTTTTATTGTGATTCAAAATAATCTATTTCTTTGTAATTTAAATACGAATAGGTAAATGTGTTGCTAAGCGCAAAACTCGAGAACGGTTGGACCGATTTGAATGATTCCTTTTTTGTTATGTACGTAATTGCCTAAAAAAGGTTGTGGTGAAATATATTTTTTGAAAAATTTCACCTGATCAGTCGGAATTTTGCACTCGTGTGAAACTTTTAATAGTCAAACAAGTTTTTACGTAAGTAATCCTTTTCATAATTTCTGTGCTGGACAAGCCAATTTTATAACACCCACACATAAGCATAGCCTTTCTACCTCCGATCTGACTCACCGAATGACATTTCTATCAGACCACGCCTTAAATGTCGAAGATTGTTTCGTATTCCTTATACATAGATTTTTTATTCACGTATGTGGTCCAAAACAAGCGGATTAACATTTTAATAATCAATACATTTATAGATTTACTTATTATTTTCAAAGGTGACGGCATAAGAAGTTACACTAGCTGTATGTCAGCATTTGACAAGATAGATGTTAGAGGATCTTAGCGAAAGCCCGCTTAATGCTTATAGATAGAAAAATATGATTTTTCAATGTGTAAATTAAACTTGTTCAAATTTTGTACATAGTATAAGAGCACTTTTAACCGACTTCAAGAAGAAGGAGATTATCAATTCGTCTGTATGTTGTTTTTCTTTTTTGTATGTGTGTTACGCGATATCTCCGCCAATTATGGATCAATTTCTATATTGTACCAAGTCGATAATCAGATTATTCTATTAGATCTGCAAAAGGTATTTTTAATCATATACGTAGTCTTCGAAAATCGTCGTTTCCTTCACCACGTAATCTAATGCCTCCACAGCAGATTCTGCAATCACCAATAGATATTCCAGACGAGAATCGTCTAGTAATATTTTCTAACTTTAACTTCTTATGTATGTATATCTGCATAAATAATTATGGACGCATTAAGAAATTATAGCCCAATCATAATTTTATAGTCTATCAACCTGTTGATCTACCCTTCCGTCTATTAAATTTAATGATAGGATATCCCTATGGGATTGCTTTTCACGTGAGATCATGTCAACGTGATTACTATGATAACAGCTTAGGGAGACGCTTTCACTTATAAGCGAGAGTCCAGTTACTTCTTGATGCCGACAGCCTTCAGCAGTATTTACATTCTCTTGTCTATCCAATTCTCTCATAGTGACAGGATTGGTAAACAGTAAAACGTTTCCAGCTAGTCTATTTTATTTAAATTACCCTCTGCGAATTTTCACGAAGTGGGCTTGACGTGACCTGTCATCCTACCGGTAGGACCATTCTGCAAGAAAGTCCCTCCGTTGGTTTAGGTAAAGTAAGTTAGGGATGAGCTGTCTGTCATTCCCTAGCATATGTGTAGAATGACAGCTCGCCTCAAGCTCACTTTATAGATAAAATGAGCTCACCGAGGGAGATTTTTCAGAATATACCAACTGATGGTAGGGATTACACCGATGAGAATTGGGATAAGGAATACACCGATGGAGGTTTTTAAGGAATACTACTACTCATCAATACATCCAGTATATTGTTATAGAGGTCCGAATCTACCTCAGTTCGATATCGGGGCTCGGAATAATCTGTAGACGACTTCCGTTCCTGGTGGGGTGTTGTGCTCGGCAGTGCAGCGTCGCGTCATTCTACGATCGGTTGAGACTCAGCCCTACGCGAGGTGATCTGTGTGCGTTGTTATAGACCAATGAACCTTCTCTACAGACGTTACCATCACCATTAAAGCTTGCTGACAGTTAACTGTTAACAACTTCTAAGGAGATGCCTATTTCCTTGACATCCCTTTATTGTTTTTTTATGACACAGTCTGCCGAGGCGGTGCCTATTCGGGACACTATAACTGCTAAAACGGCAACAGAACAAAACAGTCATAAAATTGGAACTATTGCTCGCTCATCAATCATATATGGTCAATTATGGTCATTACTGAATCCGAACGCCAGTGGTGGCCACCCGTAAAAGGTGGTACGACCAAACTCTTTGTCACAGCATGTGGGAAGATTTTCTCAGTTACGTAATCATTCTACTGTTACCAAAGAGTGGGAGTCTATGGTAGACCCAGTTCTTTTGATAAGAAAAAGTATTAATTGTTAGAAATTACGTAGTAAGCGAATCTTTCCCATGAATGAATCTGAGTTTATGTGAATATCATTCATGAGTTTTCGCTTCTGATGAGTTGTGATAGTAACGAACATGGTTGCTGCTTTGAATCATGTATTTTATTTTATTAATAGTGTTCCGTTTGGTTCTCAGCTGGTCTATTTTATTTTGATTGCATCTTTGTAAATGGTGACTAGATGACTACAAAGGGACTGTGTTGGACGTATTTAAAACTCAAAGTATCGAGTCCAAATGCATGAATGAACAGATTTTAGTCAAGCCAAGATTTTAGACTTGATACTTTGTATAAAATACCATGTGACGTAACTGCTTAGTAAAGTAACACGGCAGACAACAGTCATAATTCTCATCATCATATCAATCAAAGGACGTGTACTGCTGGACATAGGCCCCCCTAAAAATTGCCACAATGATCGGTCCTGGATACAGACATCAGTACTCTCACTTTATTTTGAACAGCAACCTTTTAAGATGAATCAACAATGAAACCGCCGTACCGTATTATAAACTCCGAATGCGTACGATCGCCAGTATAACGTCACGTGCTGAATTAAACATACCATGACCCACAGCGAGCGGATGAGCAGTGATCGAGGGCAACCATGTCTTTTCCTTTGGCACTATGTGGTGAAAACCGGACACAATCTCTTGATATATGTGCAAAGGAACAAAATAATACAATGCTTAGCGAATCTCGGACATGTAAATGTTTACGATAAATGTATATATAGTGAGAGGTCAAAGGTACTTATGGTGAAATTTTGACCACAAACTGAAACTTGAAATCAAAGAATGGAAATAAGCATCAAGCCTTAGGGTGTTACCCACACCAATCGACTCGATAGTAGAATGAATTACTCGACTTCATTAATCGATCGACAGAACCATTCTGCCATTGCTCGACGATCAATCGATTGGTGTGGTTACAAACTTAGAAAGAAAAAAAATATTAATGAAAAAAAAAGACGGAAATAAACTTCTAAGTAATTCTAATGCCCTTGATTAATACTGATTTAGTACATAAAGACTCAACAAACCTCGTTACACTGGACATGCCTCGGATCGGTGTCAGCTCTATGAATGGTGGTGTCGGGTGCGCACTGCACCGCCCGGCCTTGCGCCCACGCAGCGTAAGCGATACCCCGCTATTGTACGTGGGCATCTCCTTGTGAGCGCGCTACAAGAAAACGGGATTTACTTGTCCTTCCAATGTCATAAATAGCTTTTCTAGTTGCCTGTAGATAGGTTACCTACTTTTTTTCTAGATATTTTACAGCATAAAATTCAGCAGTAACTTTTTCTTTCATACATGTTCAGAATAATTGCAGCTAAAATCACGATTTCATTTTCAATACTGCAACGGTTCGATAACATACATACCATCACGCCTCTTTCCTCCGAATGGTTAGGCAGAGGTGTACCAATGTAAACGCACAGTTCGCCGGTATGTAGTAGGGGGCGAGCCTATTGCCATTAACCGGGCACAAATCCTTACTTCGAGCTGCTACTGAGAATTTCCTAGAAAAAATCCCATAACACCTTTTGCTTGACCTGGGAATCGAACCCAAGACCTCTAGCGTAGCAGTCGCGCCTAGGACCACTAAGCTAACGAGGCGGTTCGATAAGTGCTTCTTTTAACATAATAGGGAACAAATTCGCTTACTTAAATTATATATAATTTTGATGAAAATTGGATTAGTCCTTCTCAATCAGTTACCACAGCTGTCTTCTTCTTCTTATAGTAACCGGTACGGACCAACCACATGCAGCGTCAGAGACCCAAAAAACCCAGAAAAAAACCCAAACTGAACTTGAAGTTTTTGCTCCTGACTCGTGCCGTTGTTACTATACACATGGGTGATATCATCACCTAGGCTATAATGTTGTAGACAAAACAAAAATAGAAATGTATCTGCAGCTATGTCGCCCCGCCCGGTAATAATTTAACTCGTGAGTGAAGAAGTCGACTTTAAAACATTATAAATTGTCCACAATGGCTAGTTACAAAACTAACAAGTACCAACTGTTTAGTAACACTTTTACTTTTCCACTTATAATTTTGCAACGTCATTTAAATACCCCTATTTCCGTCTCATTTTCTCTTATGAAAGCTCTGAATTGTGTGAAAGAGATAACGGATCTTCATTGTCGATACGGAAGGTGGTTATAGTAAGGAAGACAGGGCAACAATGGGAATAGTTGTATAACGCTTATTATAGCGTGATTAAAAAATTATGCAGGTACGTTGTACGGGCAAAGATGACAGCTGTGTGTGGCAAGATGTGTAGTCATCATAGACAACATATCTTCATTCTTTTTTTATCTGTGGAGAGAAAGGCAGTTGTAATGGCTATGGTTTGATTGTTAGTTTAATTATTATCTCGTTATTGACAACTAGATATTGAATACCTACCATGGAGCCTAATACTTACTCTTTATTATTAACTAGCGTTTGCTCGCGAGTTCGTCCGCGTAGTTTTTTCACGATGTTACGAATATGGTTACTGCTCCGCACCTTTTGGCCGTAGCGTGATGTTATATAGCCTATAGCCTTCCTTGATAAATGAACTGTCCAACACAAAAATAATTTTTAAATTCTAACCAGTAGGTAGTTCCTAAGATCAACGCGTTCAACCAAACAAACAAACTCTTCAACTTTATATTAGTATAGATGTGCAACTGATGCATAGCGTACCTCCATTCTTTACCTAATAATACAAGCCTGTTATTGTCCCACTGCAAAGCAATGGCCCCTTCATCCATAAGCCCAGGTTTCGTTTCGTTTCAGCCGGCATCATCTTGAGCGCGCGTTACGTAGGTACGATAATATGGTGATATTTGAGGAACGTATGGGGTGCGAGGGTTCATTCGCATACAAGTTAAATCTGCGTAGTGGATGCCATGATTGTTCATATTTGTCCAATATTAGGTATAATATCAGACATACTAGTGGTAACTAGGATTCATGTTTTGGCTCTATGATTTCTGGTTAACAGCAAATGTGAAAACAGTGATGGGGAAAAGTAACGGAATATTTAGTTATTCTGATTACATATAAAGAATAATGGGAAATGTTGCCAACATGTATATTAAAATTGCCCTAAACGAAAACTTAACATTTTAAAGCATGTAATTAAAACTAAAACTCCAATGAAAATTGTGTTAAGACCATTAAAACACGCGACTGAAATTACAGAGGCCATTAAATTAGACCAGATGGACAAGTGAAAGCTGTAATGCTAGTAAAAGTATTAGAAATTAGTGATCATACATAATAAATCATACATATGTATGTGTTCATAAATCTCTATGATTGCATGAGAACACATCATACACACTTCATGAACAATTAATTGTGCGAGACTAGAATCAAGATTTTTATGATACATTTAAATTAAATGTATCACAGACGCCATTTGTCACGACCAATTTAGCTTGTCAAGTCTATTTGATCAAGTTGTCAGACATCTTTTTACAAGATTTATAATTATACCGTTGTCTAGGCTCTATTTTGTATATTTACATAATATTAGGAGAAGAAAACAATCAATTTACGTCATAAATAACTCGATATATAAATACATTGTCAAAATAAACTGGCAACTCACCGTTAAATGCGCGCCAAAAGTTTGACAGATGTTTCTATTAATCATGGCGGATGGCAATCCACAGATAAAATATAACCGAAATTATTAGACACACAAAAATTTTGTAGCACTGAAATTGCTTTGTTTCAATTAGTGTTTGATTACACTGTTTAAAACCGGACTTTAATTATAAACGTGTACTAACTGAACTGGAAAAGTTGCCAAAACTTGAATCATTTGAACAGGCTGGTGACCCGCTGACCTTTTGCACCGCAAGTTCCCACGTCTTTAAGTATTAAATATACCGTAACATTATTTAACACAATGTTTAAGTTTTAGGTCGCCAAGATAAGCTTTACTTAATTCACACAAAAGAGATAGAAATGTATTCGTTTATCTCATAATTTCATCTTTAACAATCATAGATCTTAAAACTTGGCATGTTTTTTTGAAACTGGTTAAAATTTTCGTGTTCTGGCAATAAATCTAAATATGTATATTATCTGTTTTAAATAAATATATTTTGGTGAAGGAATAAAAGCAATAAATTAGGCATTAGAGAATAGAATGGCGCGCCACAATCTCTTGAAATCACAGTTAATTTTAGAGATACAAATTTAAATAAACTAGCTTTATACTCCGCAGTGTCACCCGCGTTCGGTTACATCTTTGGTTACTGCTCCGCTTCCGTTGGTCGTAGCGTGATGTTCCATGCTTATAATCCTTCCTCTTGAATCACTCTATCTATTGATGAAAACCGCATTAAAATCCGTTGTTTAAAAGTCCTACAGAGGGACACACTTTGTCATACTATGTAGAGATATTGTGGAACTTAACTAAAGTATTAAAGTCAAAGCATTTATTTCAATTAGACCATTTCCAGGCAGTTTTGGAATGTCAAGAAGTGACAGTTCAAAGTTGAAGCTAGTTACTCGTGCCAAAACGTAAGTCTCTATGGAGAAGAACGAGCAAGAAACTCCACGGACACTCTTTTCCTTCAATTTGGATTATTATCTAGCTACTAGTGGTTTGGGCTGCCAATAACGAAGTATACTAAAGCTACTGAATTGAAATAACTATCACAAACCGATTTAAACTGCAATCGCAACGTTCCGCTTCATATTAATTACAGTATTTGATTAGCCAATCTTAGACTGAATCGAATATTTCTTAGCCTGACTTAAATTAATTGCAGTTATTACTTCTTTTATCTATATATAATATATATTACAAATAAATAAAATTGAAGTGTCTGTTTGTAATGTCAAAATATTAGCTTTTATAAAATAAATATGTCTGATTACAAAATTTTTATCTGACTATTTGTTTTGGCTAATCTCCGGAACGACTGGACTTATTTTGACGTGAGTTTCACTGGCACATTACTGTTTTTTTACTGGTAGATAGCGGATGTTATTAAGTTGCTTTCATTCTAGAAAAATAGTTAAGTTCCACGAAAATAACACCCCGTGTTAACGAACATTCACGCGAGCAAAGATTCGGGTATAAGCTAGTGTATCAGAGTATCGCGAAAAGCACTTTAACCATTTCCAAAGCTACTTTTGATATCAAAATAGAATGGTTAGTTGGCAACATAATAGATCAAGGCACTGTCGCAATGTTATGGAGGTGGTTAGGGCTACTGTATACAATAGTACGGTGGTTTCAACCGCTGTTGCTTCATTTGTGGAAACGAGATCCTACCAAGTAGATTGCAAGTCATCAAGGGACATATTGCGTCCACATTTACACACTCATGTCTGCATCCTCTTTTGTTATTGCAAAACTATCTTCTGCCTGTGACTTTGTCTACGTTGACTTTAGAATTAAGCCAAAGACCTTAGTTAGGTACCCCATAGGAATTAAAAAAACGGGATAAAATTTATCTTGTGTTTAGCTAAATGGGTGCCAAATTTCAGGCAATTGCAATCAGAAGTTTAAGAGTAAAAGAGTAACAAACATCCATCCATCCATCCTCACATACTATCGCCGTTTATAATAGCAGTACGATGATCTAATTAGTAACAAAACCACGCCACATTACACGATATTATAGCTGTGTAATAATCTAAATAACAATTGTCCTTCTTCTAGACATTTGGATATTTCGGTGGCCGTCTACTCCAAAAAGAAAATTTGGGCATTGGTACCACACTATTGGCCAGAGCGTCTATTTTGGTCCCCACTCAAGGTCTCATCGTGATTCGTGAACTACCGACAACAGATATAAAGCTCCAAATAACCACCTACAACCAAAATAATGACTGTAATCACAGTATGCTGCCTTAGGGCTTACGCAGACGACAGACTTTTTGTGGCATCAAGTCTAAAACAAGCAATCGACCACTCCGTGGGTGTCATCAGTATAATAGACATTTCTCGACGCAGTTTCTTGATTCCCGAAAAGTATATTAAAATTAGTAAATGATAAGTAATCACAAAACAAATACGGAGTCCTTCATAGATTGTTAAACATACTTCGTGTGTCGCGGATACTATCACATAAAAAAGTCTTTCGTCTACTCTAGGCTTTACAATTACTTTACGATAAACATGTAGTAGCAACCGATCGCGGGTTCCCACAAGTTCAAAGCGATTCAGACGAGACAATTAATCATTTCGTCATTTATCAACAATAGTGAATAAATCTAAAGTAAAGGTGGGCTTTGATCTTAGCGAGAGTGCATTAGTGCAGACCATAGATATACTATTACATAGATTGGCAATATGAGTAACAAGGAAGATGGGATGAGACGTATGTTAGAGAGAGATAGTCGAAGTTCTATATCAAGAACGGAACAATAAGCAATTTATCATACTTTCAATACATAATCATACCGCGAGTGCAGTATTTTTTGTTAACTCCCCGTTGGTCTTATGGTCGCAAGCGCGACTGCTAAGCATGGGGTTCTGGGTCCTATTCCCAGCTCGAGCAAAATGAAAGTGTGTTTCCATTAGGAATTTCTCAGTAAGTTTAGCGTGTAAAGCCGTTGGTTCTATGGCAAATGTGTTTCCAGTCGTGTCGGATTACTGTCCCATCGGATATTGAGGTTTTACATTGGAGTTTTTTCGGTTTTTTTTATATTAGCCCGGAGTTTGGAGGTTGGTGGCGAAAAACACGTAGAGCCGTTAGTCCTGCGCCTAATCTCTGCCTGTTTGGTCTTGTCGGATTGTTATCCTATCGGTCTATGAGAGAGAGGGAACAGAGAATATATCTATATCTGTGTTTGTACTTGGCTAGTCTTCATTGGGATTGGCCAACGTGGCCGAAATTAGCTAGGAAGAATACTTTTTTAGTTGCACATGCTCGTAGCTCATTCATGAATCCTTAATTGGATAGTCGACACCACTAACCAATAAACACATTATTTTAACCTTGAAAACCGAATAATTTTCAATTTATTGTAAAATTTGACTTTCACTTGCTTCGAAATCAATTAATAGTTAGTCAATTGAGTAGGCCGATAAGTGACGTCACATGGAAGAATCGCGTTTTGACAGTTCATAAAAAAGTATGTCAATTGATGGTGTAACCCAATTATCATTTTCAGTCTCATTTAATTGTGTCTATTGCCTGTCTATGTATTAATAATACTATGGCACAGACAGTGCAGTCTGTGCACTTGACTTCGTCGTGGGAATAACTAATAACTGTTCTGTTAACAGTGAGCGCTGTTTTCGCAAAGCTTTTAGCGTCGAGTGTAAATAAAAAGAGCATGAGAAGATTTCGAGTGTGTTTGGTGTTTGATATACATTTTCTACGTAATTTCCGGGTCCTTTTTTGTCTATATCATCATGGACAGGTGTAGCTAGCTTTGTTTGTGGATATATAGAGAGGATGAGGGAGGCCAAAGAAAAGATGGATGGATTGTGTGAAGAATGATATGAAAGAGATGGGAGTCAGTGATATCATGACGGTCGACAGGACGAAATAGAACAAGAAAAAGTTTTGCGTCGACCCCAAGTAACTTGGGATAACGGCAGGAAGATGCGGAGTAGACAGCTTTATTTCTCTTAGGGTGACACTTCCACTGAAGAGGTGGGGAGCAAAGCGGAGGAAGATTAACCAATTTTGTCCCCATATGACTGTTGAGCGGAACAGGCCGTCCAAATGCCGGGACCCTTTTGGTTATTTTTTTCGCTCTGGTCCTTTTCGCTTTGGTGGGATGTGACACTTATTCCTTTCCTCCTTCGTCCTCTTTATCTTATTATATGCTTGTTTACACGTTACTGAGCCCATGATCTTTTGCCAGCTTCATGTTTTTTAAGGTTGTTAAAGTCCAATTTCGTAGAAATCCGATACGGAACATCTAGGGAATGATAATATACAATTCACTTGATAATATAAGAGAACTTATACATCTGATACATCTAAGGTTTAAATTCCATACGAATGGTATGACTCTAACCAGTCTTTGACTATCTACAACGGGTCTTGCATAAACACAGCCATTTACAAAATGATGAATAAAATTTTAAGCATGTGCCTACCAGGCTCTCAGGAAGTCACTCTGGTTGGTAATAAATAACATTTTTTAGGAAGACCACCACAAATATTTGGAAAACCCACTTGACTTACAAAAGTTCTTATTTTTTTGTGCACATTCTCACGTTACCGTGGAATACTTTAATATCGTTTGTGTTTTTTTGTATCCGGGTCAGATGATGTTCATAACATTTTCTTTCACTTCTTTCGTCAGTTACTTGTTTTCATACCCAAAGAGAGCTAAATATACCCCATTGCTGTCTGTCTCTCAGTCCTATGGCAGACTGATTGACAGAAAGCAATGGCTGTATGTTTTAAACTGTAATAGGTAGACGCATGAAATCTTCACAGGGTCTGTATTTCTATGACCACCGATCAAAATAAAATAAAGTTAAAAATATTAAAAGTAATAAATACAAGAAACGAGGTTATATTTGCTAAACTATTTAAAAAAACATGTAGTGTAAAATTATGTTTGATAAAGTAGACATTTAATGAAAATCATTAATCCCCCCGGCGTGGGTGTTGACCATAGCTCATATCTAATCTGGGTCTTCGTTAATGAAGCAAGCGATCAGTTGGGAATTGGGACGCCCATGCGCATCATTGACTGCGTTCAGGTGCTAATTGTGATGATGAATACTTCACCGTTATCCTCAATAAATCAGAAAATATGGTCATATTCTTCGTCAATCATATTCTTTTCTGTATTCCAAATTGAACTAGGTAAAGCCCACATTGGACCATCAAATCCCACTCTTGACTATTTGCCACTATTTATAGGTAGATTATTTTGCCAAGTTGGTGTAAGTTAGGCTATAAATTACCTAATTCTGTGCCATCCTACGTCGTTCCCACTCATGTACAGTCAACAAAAGAGTTTAGTATTCAAGATAAAAATGTTTATCTTTGGCATGCATTTGATTGTTCACTTCAAGCGTAACTTGTTTCAAAAAGCCGCATTAAAATTAGGAGGTGCACGTCATACAATTTGGAAGTTATAATGCCACAGACTTACAGACATCAAACATTTTTTTTATTCGCATTTATTTATAAATTTTTTTGGTGCGCCGACCCCAAGTAACATGGGTAAGGGCAGGAAGATGATGATGATTTATTTATAAGTTTACCGTACTTATGATCAAATCACTTACATTCTTGTAGTCTAATAACTAAAACAAACTTAAATTAACTTATGACACTATTTACTTAACAATAAATATAAATATTTACATTATTGGTACGGCTTCAAAAAATGCAGTAGTGTGACTGCTCTGGCCGTAGGTGTAGTAGCTACTAGACGAGTCCCGACGAGTTGAAGACTCCCAATTTACAATTTTACTTTGCTTTAGAGTTAACTATCTTGCCTTCAAACTAATCTCTTTTGTAGACTGTACCTATTTTACATAAGAAGGCAAATTGACAGCACATGCGGATTACATATGGCGCATAGATTTTCATTGAATACTTAAACTATTGTAGGTTGGCCTGTTTGACTTTTAGATAGGATTAAAATTGGAATACATTATTGTCTCTTTATGGTGTCAACTAATTGAATGACGTAATGTCACTGATTTTAATTCTATTGGTTTTTGATTGACCATTCTTATTTTGATAGTAGGCGAAGACGTAATCTAAGATAGAGCACATATTTAGATGATTTTTTTATTGTCTCGACAAAGTGTGAGAGATAAGAGGCGAACCTGAAGGTATTACTCACTAAATCCTTATTTATAATGAATTAGAATAAGAAACTTTTTTAGGGCTAATCGAATTAGTACAAGGGAATAGTCCTGGATAAAAGACTGGGACTGGCTACAATTATTAAGTAAATAAGAGCCTTGCAAAATCTTTATTGAAAAGAGTGTCCTTGAAGTTTTCTGTTCGTCCATCTTCATAGAGACCTACCTACTTTTAACAACGGGTAACTACTAGCTTCAACGTTCGGACTAACTGACCGAATTTTTGAAAATTCAAAACTGCCTTTAAATGGTTTCATTCAAATGAATGCTTTGAGTAGTCAATTTTGAATAGTGATATTAAGAAAGCTTCTTTGAGACATTTCAATATTCAAACAATTCAAACTTTATTTTTAAGAAGGCCACTGGATAATATTACCAGATAACAGACTAGGACTACTATTATCTGTCAAGAACTGCACAACATCAACGTCAGACTTGTCAAAATCTCGCGCCATTCAGCCACACTACACACATATAAATTTCACGGAACATTAACTCAACTTTTCCACATTAACGGCCCGTAACCCGAGGCCCGAAGACATCGTGATCCAAATAGGATTTCTAAACACATACGTACACACGAACTAGGGGCACAAAAACTGGCATTACTGTGTGTAGCGGTGTATAATTTGCATCAGCCATTAAGTACGGCACAATAGGGTGTGCAGAACTGTCGGGTTTTGAAGGAATATCCGTATTCTGTTTATCATTGTTAGGGGTGTACCTATGATACAAAATCAAGGATATTGTGTATGTTGAGATGTTTGGCTGTTACAGAAGGTAATATAGCCGGGTTTAATGAAAAGAATGAACGTTTAATAGATGCAGAAAATTTGAGAAAAAGGCAAAACCTAATACCAACTAAAATTTATAAAGAAAAAGGTTAGAAGAAGAAAATATTATTTGGGAATTACAGCGAAGAATCATAAAGGTTTCGGATGGTTCAGAAAACCAAAAAACCTTACAAGGCCGAAACTCCGAGGACAATTCTATTCTGCCTAACTGCCTTGGTAGCCTAGTGGTCCTAAGCGCGACTGCTACGCTAGAGGTCTTGGGTTAGATATCCAGGTCGGGCAAAAAGTGATATTGGGTTTTCTATGAAATTCTCAGTAGCAGGTCGGAGTTAGGATTTGTGCCCGGTTAATGGCAATAAGCTCGCCCCTTATTACATGAGACCTAAATATACCGGCGAACTATGGGTGTTCACTGTTACACCTCTGCCTAACCCTTCGCGGGAATACAGGCGTGATGGTATATTTTATTTTTATAATTCTATTAAGTATTAGGCACGATCGCAGTCTGAATCTGTCCATCATTCCTTTAATTTACTCACATTGAACGTCGCGGAGATGCCATTGCAATGAGATTTTGAACATTAGTATTGAATATCCTTGTTCTTTTAATGTAGCCACCATAAAATAATATTGATGGACAGTTTGAGACTGTCCTGCTTTCCCCACTATACCTGGTCACTACGCACATACTGCTAACACAGTAGGAAACACAAGCGAAGCATGTCGGTCCGTTGATTGCGTCCGAAGCGACAATGAGGTACAATGCGTGGTCCACATACCTCATAACTGTCCCTTGGATACGTTACTGTATCGGGAATCAAGTTTAATTGTTATGCCTATCTATTGTTTTGAAGGTAGCATTAGTAGAGTCTCGATAAGCGCTTATAACACTACCCAATCGGTACCCTACCTCCTAGGTAGATACTAAGTCGGAAGATCGGGTGTTTCCGACCCATCAATGTTTGGCCCTATCAATAGGGTTCTACCGATCTGGTAGTGTAATAAGCGCTTTACATAGATTCACAAAACAAAACATCCACGTTTAAAAAAGATGACGCTTGACCTCGAGAATGGCCAGAGACATAAAAAAACGCTTTCAATTATAAATAGAATTAGATAAACTAATACATAGTATAAAAAGGTAACTGCCTAGGTAGCCTAGTGGGTTCGAATCCCAGGTCTAGCGCCTGTATTCCCCGAAGGGTTAGGCAGAGGTGTACCAATGTACACCCACAGTTCGCCGGTATGTTTAGGTCCCATGTAATAGAGGGCGAGTCTATTGCCATTACCCGGGCATAAATCCTAACTCCGAGCTGCTACTGAGAATTTCATAGAAAAACCCAATAACACTGTTTGCTCGACCTGGGAATCGAAACCAAGACCTCTAGCGTAGCAGTCGCACTTAGGACCACTAGGCTACTAAGGCAGTATTTAATTAATTTTTACTTCTTCTTTAATTAATAAATTAAATTCTGACGTCGCCATTAATTATTTATAAGCAAGTTCCTAAGTACAGTTCTCTATCAGTCATCAATTGGCTCTTTATCTTAATTTTTGTTTCAAACGAAGGCATTCTCTTTGTAAGGTGTTTACAAGGTTTGTGCTATAGTGACGTCACTCCTCCTAATTTGGTAATTGCTGTCGTGCGCGTGCGCCGACCGAGCGGATTACCGTATTTGTTCATTATAAAGAAAATTGCTTAGAAGTCGTTACATTTGTGGATGCAGTATTATTAAGATGTTTTTGATGACGTTAATTGGCAGAATTGAAATGTTTCTTGTTTGTTTGTTGTTCGTTTTTTTTGTGTTTGAATTGTAATTAATTCGTGTATACACAGGGAAAATTTTTGTTTTAATTAGTAGTGCCAACGAGATGTTGTATTTCAGAATTTTATTTTTGCTCTAGTAGACTTTAAATAAGTAAATCTATTGTTTTTTTTCTGTTTTGTCACACCCTGTTTGATATTATTCCTCCTATATTTCTAGACCTTTAGTTTTCCATCGTCATCTTCCTGCCCTTATCCCATGTTATTTGGGGTCGGCGCAACACGTTTTCTTCTTCCATGCTGTCCTACCAACCGTCATGCTATCGCTGACTCCCTTCTCTTTCATATCATTCTTCGCGCAATCCATCCATCTTTAGTTTTCCATCTGACAAAATAATGAATATTGATTTAAATATGTACTTACATTCAAGACTTAGGTATAGACTGAGATTTTGGTTGAAATTTTGAGAATAGACAGACGAATATGTAGTTCTAAGTGATTAATTATGGTAGGCGTACTTTGTAGCTCGAATGCTGATCCCTTTTTCAGATATCAGGTACAAATGGTTCTTTAGTTATTAACGTTTAAATGTGACTTGTTTTTGATATTACGTTGTACAGGATATTGTTAGGCGTACGTATTTTTTTTTGGTTGCCAAAAATGCCTACATCCCAACTGATGTTAAGTGGTCACCTCTGCCTATACATATCTGTAATACCAGAGGCCTTGCAAATGCGTTGCCATCCCAGAGATAAAGCTGAAATGTCTCCTGTGCCTTTAATTATACCGGCACCCATACCCTTCAAAGGGGAACACAGCAACGCTGCTTTGCGGCAGAAATAGGTACGGTGGTAGTATTTCCCCGGACAAGCTCCTCCACAAAGCGCTCTACTACTACTGAGATGATTGAAATAGATATAAATGAATAGATTGAATGAAAGGCCAAAACCAGCCATTACCGTATAACGCGCCGTCAACACTATAAATAGGAGAGTTTTTCCGACAAATCCGTGAATAAGATCAGCACAATACAACAATAGAACAGTTACAGTACGGAAACATTAGTGCGTGCCACGAAACAGGTGACAGCAGAAGACTCACTCTGAATACGGTAACAAGATCACGAACAATTTGTAAAATATCATAATTATAAACACTGGCTTAAAAAAAACCAGGCAAGTGTGAATTGGAAATGCACAGAAAGGGTTCTGTAAAACCGCAACTTCAAAAAAAATTTTTTTTTGTATTTCTTTTTTATTATTTCTGTGGAGATTTCATCTCTCTACCTGATACGTTTCATGAGATACAGCCCGCTAACAGACAGACAGACAGCGGCTTAGATAGAATTCCGTTGGCACACTTCGGGTACGGAACCCTAACTACAAATTGCAGGGAAGCAGTCATTATTAAGATGTACAATCGCCAAAAGAGATATGTTGATTACTTATCTCTAACTTATTTCTATAATAGCTTTCTACTTAATGTACGGTTAACAAAAGAGTAAGCTAAGCAGTTTCTTTGGATATTGTTGTCATATTTTTATGTTGAAATTAAATTGTATTAATAGAAAATAAACATTTAATTCATTACATTTTCATCATTCGAACAAAATCTATCAGTTTCTGAATAAAATTGCAACAATATCTAACGAGGCTAGGTGCTGTACTCTTTTGTTGGCCGTACTAAGACATGACGAAGAAAGTAAGAGCGCTGTTTGTCTGAACCTGTCTGACAGGTTGCATTATTAAATCCATATCTACCGTTACGTCATGCGACACTCACGACAGCATTGAATTAATAGATGCGGTCGCTATTCTTGATTCGTAATAATAATCTCCCGATCAAATTTTGGTCACGGCGGCCAATCTCAATGCAGACTAGCCAGGTACGTAGGACATATTATTGTGTGTAAACAGGTGTATTCCCTCTTTACCCTCATATTCCGAAGGCAGGGCAATCCGACACGACCGGGTAGAAATCAGACGCAGGACAAATGATTTTACGTGCTTTTCGAGTCTTCTATACTCCGGGCTGCCTTACCTGGGAATCTAACTCAAGACTAACTCGTAAGAGGGTTAAGCATACAGCTAAACCATCTAACCATCTACTCCTAAAGGTCTATGTACATGTAGTAACTTTGCAAAAGGTCCCATGAAGATTTGTGTGGTCCTTCTGTCTCCACTATATTCTTGCTGGACCACCAAGTTTACTCAGATGAAACCAGCGATAGTATCTGTTCTGTTTCCCCGAAACGTGACTCAGTCATATTGGATAGTCACCATATTAATTACATTTAATTATGTACAGTCATCAAGTGATAAATGAGCAAGAGGCCAGGTATAGTAACGGCCAGGAGTCGTGAGCACAAACGTCATCCATTTTTGGGCTTTTCGGTTCCTTTCTAGGTTTTTTGGGCAACGGACACTGCACACGATTGGTCCGTCTGTCGGACAGCTTCAACTTCATTTTAAAACCATGAGCTTGAACTCACTAATAAAATATTTAACTTGCTGTTACTTGCTCTCGCAATAGTAGGAATCTAATCATTTTTATGGGTGATGACTAATTTCTTTCGCTAACTGTACCAATCGTGTAGGTCGACTGTAAAATTTAAAATTGAAAAGGGAATTCTGATTATTTAATTTACTTATTCCGGTAGTTAATTCCACGTAATTGATAATACGAGCCTATTATTGTCCCATTGCAGGGCAAAGGCCTCTTCTCATTCAGAGAAAACACGAGCATTTATCACCAAAGCGGATTGGCAATTTCAAACTTTTATTAGTCCAGTTCTCCTCACGATGTTTTCTTATACCAATGTCAATGATGACATACCATACCATCACGCCTGTATTCCCCGAAAGGTTAGGCAGAGGTGTACCAATGTGCAACGACAATTCGCTGATATGTTTTAAGTCCGGGGCGAGCCTGTTGCCATTAACCGGGCACAAATCCTAATGGAAAAACCCAATAACTCTTTTGCTCGACCCGGGAATCGAACCCAGGACTATGCTCATCAGTCGCGCTTGCGACCACGAGAGCAATGGGGCAGTTACAGAGAGCTTTGATAAAATGTTTTTTTTTTTCATTTAGTTCTGTTATAGCCAGTCTTGTGGCCAGTACAGCCCAAACAATTTAATTAAAAAACAATTGAAAGTCGAACAATTAAAGGAACCTCCATTACTGACTTAGCAGAAAAGAGGCCACTCATTTCTCATCAAAACAATAGACACTACATGTAACAAACATTTTTAATTATATTTTTTAATCTACAAGGCAACGTCAAGTCAACCTACAGCCTCGTTCGTTGACTCGCAGATAGAAAGTTGTTAATTAAGAACGCGCCTGATTGGCGGGCGATTGTGCAACCGAACGCAACAGATCAAGCATGTGGCTGAACAGGGAAATGCCTTTGCCGAAGAAAGTGGACACGTCATTTTTCCTATTGTGCAATTTATCTATTGGTCCAAGATTCCAGATTCGCCAGACCTGTTATTTTTAATAGCTGCAATTTTGAGAATATATAGAAGAATAATAATTATGTGTAGTTAAATAGTTGTTATTTCTTTTTGTAAAACGTATGGGACATTCACATTTGCACGTAACGGGACGGCATGGTTGGCGCAGTGGCTGAGCGATTGGCTGCTGCGCTGCGTGTCGTGGGTTCGATTCCCGCACGGAAAAAATATTATGGCCTACAGATAGTTGTTTCGGGTCTGGCTGTTTGTGTATGTGATTTTATATGTTTGTAAACGCACCCACGATACAGGAGAAATTCCTAGTGTGGGGCAACGTTTTTAAAAAAAAGAAATAAGAAATTTACTTAAATTGACTAAGAAACGTTTGTACGCGATATCAGAAAAGGGGCCCAGAATTGAAGATAGCAAGTATACAGTCCTTTTTAACCTATATCTATTCTCGACAGTCTAGCCATGTCCAAGTGATGTAGTTCTGGTGAATCTCAGATGTCTATATGTATTGTGTATTAATATATTCAACGGGTTTAAAAATAAAAATATATTAATAAGTGGTAGCTATCATAATTAGTGAAGTAGTAAGTAGTAGTAAGTAAGTAAATTATTTATTTGCGTAAAACATGGTATACATTGATGTTAATATTATTACAGTAGCTCAACATGTTTCGCTAAGATATAACATAGCATGCAAAAATTTATACATATTTTGACAAAAGGAATCAACATCTCACATCCATAAAATCTTTTAAACTGTAAAAATTACATTCAATAAGCCACTTGTGTAATTCTATCTTAAATTTTCTCGAGTTCAATATTTTAAAGCGACTTGGTATTTTGTTATAAATACGTACGCACATTGCAAGGCAGTTTTTGTTGTATTTCGCAAGTCTTGGCAAATCACTTAATACCAGTTTATGAGGATCTCGTCTGTTTCTGGGATTTACATCATTTGCTGATTTAAATAAATCTTTGTTGTTAACTACAAATATACATACCTCATATATATACAGACATGGTAGAGGTAGCAGACCAAACCTCTTGAACATTGGTCTACATGAGTCATCCGGTTTAATACCACTTATTGCTCTGATGCACTTTTTTTGTGCGATAAATGCTCTATCCATATTGGTACCATTACCCCACATTACGAGACCATATCGCAGTAGCGACTCAACATAAGCGTAGTATGACATAATTGCAGTTTTTATGTTAGTTACGTTTTTAACTTGCTTCAGTGCGTATACAAATTTATTGATTCGAGTGCTTACATTATCTACATGTTCTTTCCAGTTAAAATCTTTGTCTATTATTACGCCTAAAAACCTGGTATGGGTTGCCTCTTCGATTTTATTAATATTAAGTTTTATATTGTTTTTATTATTATTTGATTGATTAAATTGAATGTAAACGGATTTATCTAAATTTATTTTTAAATTATTCATGTCAAGCCAAAGCAGTAATTTGTCTATTGTATTATTTATGTCAAACTCATGGTCAGTCTTGTTTTTCTTTTTATCTGATGTCACTATGATTGATATATCGTCGGCAAATAATATGCATTTATGATTGGTTATTTTTATGATGTCATTAATATATAGAAGAAACAATATTGGACCAAGCACGCTTCCTTGCGGAACGCCACATTTATTTTGCTTATATTCTGATGAGTATGGTATCATATCTCTATTACTGTTAATTTTACTAATAATGACACGTTGCTGTCTATTGCCTAAATAGGATGATATCCATTCAAGTGCAGGTCCTCTAATCCCAATAGTCTCTAGTTTATCCAACAATATGCTGTGCGACACAAAATCGAAGGCTTTTGATAAATCAAAAAAAAGTCCCGTAGTCAGATGATTATTATTAATATTTGAAAGTACTGCCTTCATAAGAGAGTAAATAGCTAATGATGTGGATTTCTTTTTTTGAAATCCATACTGTTCAGTACTTATTATTTGGAATTTATTGCAAAATTCTATTAGCCTTTTATACATACATTTCTCATAAATTTTTGAAAAAATAGGTATCAATGTAATTGGACGGTAATTATTAATATCACTTTTATCTCCTTTTTTAAATAACGGCTTAATAATTGATAATTTTAACCTATCGGGAAATGTTCCTGCTGCAAAAGACATGTTTATTAAATGGGTTAAAATACTAGTCAATTCATTACAGCAAGGTTTTATGATTTTAGTACTAATTTCGTCATAGCCCTCTGATCTAGTGTTGGACAGTGACATTATTTCAAGGCGCACTTCGTTTTCTGACATTGGTTTAAGAAACATTGAGTTGACATATCTATTTTGCCTATAATTTTGAACAGCTGGATTTTGCGGTGACGTTTGCGTCAAATTCACGTAATAATTATTGAATGTAGAAGCTATTTCTACAGGCTCTGTAACTACAATACCATTTAATTTTATTGCATCTATATTATCTTTAGGGTTGGTATTTTTATTTATTTCATTTTTGATGACAGTCCAAGTGGCTTTACATTTGTTATCTTGTGTTTCAATATATTTTATGTTCGCATTCTTTTTTGAGCTGTAAATACATTCCAAGAAGTCAATTGCAAAGAGGCAGTCAATTGAAAGAAGTCATTTGAAGTCAATTGTGTAGTTGAACTTTCGTGAGACTCGCCGAGTGATGGGCTCGCAGAAACTCAGTTCGAGAGAGAAACTAGACAAATACGAAATAATTTAGATCTTCGATATTTTATTCTCTAAGCAAATAAATTCTGATCGCAATATTTATAGCCGTAAATAACCAAATCAATTGAGACTGTTACCGGATCAAGCGCAATGTCCTTCCCCAAGTAGAACATTAGATCAATTGTGCAATTGCATTTTCACATAAATATCAATCTATTAACTCAAGAACGGCATACCATGTCCCACAATGAGGTGAGATTTATTGCAAGAGGTCGTGTTCCAGGGAAACTGCACATTTAGCGTTATTGCACTTAATGCACAAATGATCTTAGGATCAGTTTTCATTGATCAATTGAATTAAAAACAACTTGAATAGAGTTCAAAATGGCGTAACCGTGTACAAGATAATAAATGCTGCGAGCAAATACATCCTACATGCGAGTTTAACCCTATTGCAGTTGTTTTTAGTTCATTATAAATTGATGAATGAAAATATTACTGATATTTGCGCTAGCCCATATGAAGATTGACAGAAGCAGAATACAAGTAAAATGCAGTTGACGTTTTTAAAGATGAGTGACAACCCTGTCATTGTTAATTATTTTGGTTTGAAGCTGTTGATAACATGCATTGTAATAAATAATTTGATGTTTTCCGAGTCCACAATAAATTATCTACATAGACGTCAGCCTCACGCCTCGTATTGTAGAATGCTAATTGAATTGGATAGGTAAGGTAAAAGAACAACAGGTTTACAACATTAGTTCTATGGAAAATATAGCTTACTTATTGTTTGACTGCAAAACAACCTGAAAAGGGGTCATTGAACTTATCATTATGAACGACTTTACTATGGCACAAACCCTGAAATCGCGACTAAAAGTCAGCTGATGTTCGGTCTACTTTGTTTAAAAATATCTTAATGAAAATCAAAAAAGTCGCACTTAAGTAATTTGTCGTCCGGGGCTGCGGGTTGTTCGCAAGAAATACCGCGCCCCCGGAACGCAAAGGGCACAAGAAGGAACATGGGTGGGTTGTAGTCAGTAAAAGTCTGACACTCCCTCCCGCCCCGCCCAGGGCGGGAGAAGTTATTTGACGATTTCCCACCCACCAAAAAAAAAAAAAAAAGTAATTTGTCGTGACTTGGTTTCTTATTCATGAACCCACAGCGTTGGGAGTATGCTTCTTAAATTTCTCAAGCACCTGTCAGCAAACTCCATGACTTGTAATAAAATTTATGATGTATTGTTCAAGAGTTCAAGCCCTCTAAATTATAATTGTTGAAAACCAGGCCTTGTTAGAGAATTATAAACTTTGTTAACTCAGTAATTTTAATCGTTACTAATATTATTAAAATATGCGATGTAGAAGCATAGATATCTGAAGCTTGGAATTTTTATACCGTCATAACAATAACTTAATATTTATAACCATAATAAAGTAGAAAAAAGTAATTGTATTTAACGGCAAATCTCTATGGTCACCGCTGATTTTATTTTAACGACAAACTAATCTTAGTTTTTATAGCAAAGGAATTACCCTGAACAGCCTTAATTTGCGTTCGGTTACACAATTAAAAGTGTTGCCTGCTGTTATTCGAATATAAAGTTTGTTTAAGGAACAAAAATGTTTTAAAAATGAGGCCAACGCCGTATGCCTGCCATATAGATAGGCAATTAACTCTGCTAATAGTCCACCGGATAGATTTTCTTGTAAAGAATTCCAGTTAGTAAAAAATCACGCACGCGTCGACCGTTGCGACTGGAAAGCGTAAAATGGCGAGTCTCGATCGTAAGAGCGGACATATTGTTACCAATCAATTGTTTATTATTATGATTTACAGTGAAATTGGATACCATAAAGCCAATTTAGCCTTGCGAATGTAAGGCGAAGAAAACAAGACAACGGACCATGATCGTAACCTACATTTATAATAACAAATCTTATAACTAAATCTGTAATAATAAAAGTAGCGTGCTAAAGAAATTGAAAACATATTTCAAGAAAAAAAAAATCCAAATCGTGACAGATTGACACATCAGTTCCCGCCATTTATTTCCTCCAAAGTCATGACAGTTTTGCCATTTTGAAAGAAAAAAGCTGGCACATGTATTTATCAACATAAAGCCGGCCTTGTCATCTAGACTAGGTGTTAAAAGTGAGTGGCTGATATCCAATTGTTAAACTTGAACTTTGTTAATGGCGGTCGGGTCATTGTATTATATTTGCATGCTAATAGCCCAACGGTCTCTTTTTATTATTGCTATTGTTGCGTGCAATTAGACTGGCTATAATTTACCGTCACTGCAAATAATATTACACACCTCTTTGTAGTTTGTCTTTTTTTGGTATATTATAAATATGTACATTAGCGTACCTACGGGGAATTATTTTGCGTTCACATTAGGATATTTTAGCGCTACTATCGCTACTAACTAGGGCGAGAATTGAACTCTATTCATTCCGGGTTATGGTAGAATTTAATTTAACGTATATGATTTTCTGAACCATCTTGATTAAAAAGGATAAGCACCTAATTCTAAATTCGAGAGATTCGGACAAAGACAATATTGTGGCTATCACAATGCAATTGATTCAATATAATATCCACGCAATCTACTTTTAATTAAATAGTTTTTCTAAATTACAACTTATAAATAAGTATCTAAAATGTTACATATTGCCATTTTCATACCAGTGTAGCCGAAGAGCACGAAAAGATTAAAATCGATAAAGTAAAATTTTATTAGGTACAAAAATAAATACTTATCTCGTATTTACACATACACGCTGCCATTGAAAAAACATCTGTGATAATATTGAGTGAAGAATGTCTTCTTGAATTATACAACTACACTCGAGACTGTTTTGATAACCAGTTTGCCTTCTTGAAGCTAGACCTTGGGAACATGTTGCCAGGACAAATTCATTCACAGACATTCTAAAAAAAACGAAGTTCTTCTAGCGTAGGTATATTTAATAAATCAGAATCGGATATGAATCGAATTCTGACATAGATCAGGTAACAAAATGCAAGTAGTCGGAAAACTGACTTTAATCTTGACCTTGCAACAGAAAGTCTTAAATAAGCAAATAATTATCTCGTTGACGTTATTTTATCTACCAATGTTAGTCGTTTAAATAAAAACGGAGGCGTGTTTGATAACAACGTAGATAATTCGCCACGATGAAGGCAGAATCAATATTTAAGTAAGAATCTTTCTGTTGCCTAATTAACCAAAAGTAATCACGATTTTAACGCTAGCAACGCTATCACAACCGATAAGATACGCATTATATAATCACAAACTTTTATTTTACAGTTCATCAAAACGTTGGCCGAACATTATCACAATTAATTAGGAAGTAAACGACGGCAATAAAAAGTTTGTACAACTGGAAATAATAAAATCAGTGTGGGCGATACGCCTCATTACTGATAACACGAAGTTTTGTCATACTGCGACTCTGTCTTTATCACTTCACATTCTGAATACACCAAATTTACTGTCTCTAAATGGAGCATTTAAAGCTGCAGACAAACTGAGACCAATCACTTTTCTCGTGTCCTTTGGGGCAATGACTCCATCGTCCCAAAGTCTTGCCGTACTGTAGTATGGGCGTCCTTCTTTCTCGAACAGGGCTTCCAAAGGCGCTCTCACTTTCTTGTCATCGTCATCTGTCCAGGGCTTTCCGCCCCTTTCAGCCTTGTCTTTAGCCACCAAGGACAACACTGTAGCAGCTTGAGGGCCACCCATCACTGATATTCTCGCATTGGGCCACATGTATAGGAAACTTGGAGAGTACGCACGACCACACATTCCATAGTTTCCAGCACCAAAACTACCTCCAACCAATACGGTAACCTTGGGTCCCTTGAAACAACTGACCGCTGTCACCATCTTGGCTCCATTTTTAGCAATACCTCCAGCCTCCGCGTCCTTGCCAACCATGAAACCAGTTATATTCTGTAGGAAGAGTAGAGGGATCTTCCTAGCTGCACAAAGTTGAATGAAATGAGATCCTTTTAAAGCTGCCTCGGAGTGCAACACTCCATTGTTACCTATAACACCGACAGGATGTCCATACATAAATGCAAACCCACATACCAAGGTCTCTCCGTAAAGTTGTTTAAATTCATGGAATCTACTTCCGTCAACTATTCTAGCGACGACTTCGCGAATGTCGAAAGGTCTTTGGATATTCGCTCCCACAATGCCGTGAAGATCGTTAATGTCATGGACAGGGTCGTCAACTTTTGGTGTGTGAATTCTGGTCCTTTGTTCGCTATTCCAATTTAAATTAGCAACGACATTTCTAGCTAAATGTAGAGCATGCTCATCATCCTGAGCATAGTGGTCTGTCACACCAGATTGACGGCAATGCAAGTCAGCGCCTCCCAAATCTTCAGCAGACACTGATTCACCTGTAGCTGCCTTCACTAAAGGGGGGCCAGCCAAGAAAATTGTTCCTTGGTTCTTAATTATAATACTTTCGTCGGACATGCTAGGAATGTACGCACCTCCGGCTGTACACGAACCCATAACTACTGAGATCTGCGGTATTCCATCCGCAGACATGTTAGCTTGATTGTAAAATATCCTTCCAAAGTGTTCTTTGTCCGGGAAGACTTCGGCTTGATCGGGTAAGTGCGCGCCTCCGGAGTCCACGAGATAAATGCACGGAAGACGACACTCTTGTGCAACCGCTTGAGCTCTCAGATGCTTCTTCACTGTCATGGGGAAATAAGTGCCCCCTTTAACAGTAGCATCATTAGCCACAATCATGCAGTCACGACCGTGAACTTTGCCAATGGCGGTGACGATGCCGGCGCTCGGCACTTGCCCTTTGTACATGTCGACGGCGGCCAGCGTGCTCAGTTCTAAAACGTCGCTTCCCTCGTCCACCAACCGGTTAATCCTGTCCCTGACGAGCAGTTTTCCTCTCGCCGTGTGCCTCTTTACGGCCTCCTCCGGGCCGCCTTTGATGGCGTCACCGGTTTTCTGCCGTAATTCATCGACAAGCTCATCCATTCTGGCCTTATTCTCTTGGTAGTAAGGATCGGTTCTGTTCGGCTCGGTGCCGATGACGGTAGCGTGGTTGTGCCGGCATTGGTTCAACCGCCGTATCCCTCTGACTAGTTTGAGCATTTTTAACTTATATTAAGTGCAGAATGAAACACGACCGGTCGGCGAGTCGCTGTCGCGCTACTGCCGATAATGTAGTACCGTTATCTACACGATTAACTTGTACAAAAACAAATTCCACGCTCGCCGACCCTCCCGGGCATGATAAAAACTCGCATTATGTATGAAATGATAATGTGTAGCCATTGTTACTTGGTGACTATTTACGTAATATTTACATATAGTTGAGTCGCTTCGTTGAGGATGCATTCAATCGTTCCCAAATTCGTCGTGCTAAAATAATTGTCAGTAAATAATATTGCAGTCGTGTGACTCTCAGTATGAATAGATACTTATTCAATGATTCAATGATCATGTCATGACCTACTTGCAATAAGTTCATGTTGGGCGAAGCTAACCTTGAATGGGTGTTTAAACTTACGTTTATTTATTTCCTTTTCACGTTTTGTTAGTAAATAGGACGACTAATGGACCTTTAAAACGAATGACGCATTTAAATTCGCTTCATAAATAGAGAGGTGTTTTGTCATTTGCAATTTTTAACATAGGTACGTACTATAAGTATTTAAATCATGAATTACAAGCGTCTCTGTTTTAATGTATCGCTTGGCTGCTCGTGGAACTAAAAGATAACAACATGCAATACAATACAAGTCCAAATTGGGGCAAACGAAATAATGCTTTTATTTTAAAGATATAAGAGCTGACAAGATCTAGTTCAACGCCTGAAGACATTGAATGACCAGGATGTTGAATACTTGCTATACGCAACGGTATCATCCGCGTTCAGTTACGTCTTTGGTTACTGCTCAACTCCCGCTGGTCGTAGCGTGATGCTCGATACGTATAAACCTTTATCTTGAATCTGTTGATTAAAAGATCTAAATCTCTTTGTTTTATACTATGTAGAAAAGTAGACATTTATTTGCATACCGAAGAAATAAATATGAATGAACAAAAACCTATCTGCCGGCCCTCCAAGCCAGCTTACTCACAAAAAACTTTAAAAAACCACGCTTATGATTGACAACGGTTACTCAATTATATTTCCATTCCATAATATTATAAGCAAAAAAGAGGATCATTAAAACCGGAGACGGGCATCGCTCAATGATAATGGTTACTGTTAGTTCAAGCAAAAAATCTCATCAGAAACCGACTACTTACACTTACTGGGGCATACGATTACAGTTGGTGGTTCAGATGATATTAAAAGAGCAGAAATAATTGCCTTTTAATATCTATTTATATACCTACATTGGCAATCATTTGAAATAACACGTTTATTAATGGTAGAAGTATCTTTGCGAATGTTTGCTAGGAGTTTACAACCCGGTTAGATTTTGCCATCATTCTCAAGGAACCGCCAATGTATCTTTCATGTCACGGCCACTTTCTTCTGACTTGTGGCTTTTGAATTTGTGAAAAAAAATCGAGTAAGCTATACCCACAGACATAATGGGAATACCATTTAATCGGTTCATAAGTTTATTTTGGTCACTAATATCGTTGAAAAAAAATCTTAAAGATACCTGAACATGTAAGTTTGAAAACGCCAATGCTTATTATTATTCAATCAACGGACAAATGGATTTCATTTGGCTATTAACCATGATTCCATTGCGCTAAACGAACTTACGATAGCTTCTTTACTGAAGAATGCAGCACTAATAAAACACTATATAAAACTCGTCTTTAGTTATAGACATTGACTGATATACATTGTCTTTATACTTTGTCTAGAATACACTAGGAAATTGCTAAACACTTTCCGATTTACGATGCTATGAACAATTTACGAAGTCTTCCGGCATCCACACTACCGCAAAAACACTATTAAAGACAGAAAATTGCCGTGAACACCGTGATAAACCTGTAGGCGATCTATCAATAAATGAGCGGGAACGATCAGTCATCTAATCACAGAATCGATAGGACCGCACAGACAGAAGGCTAAGTCCTTACAGTACGCTATAATCCAGCTACACAAGCAGCAGTGCATATGCATATCATCTCAGCCGACGAACGTCCACGGCTGGCCATAGGTCTGCCTTAAAGATAGCTACAATGCCCGGTCCTGCGCTGCCTGCATTCAGTGATTTCCCGCGACATTTACCAAGTCGTCGGTCCACCTTATGGAGGTCTTTCCCACACTGCGCCTTCTTTTGCGTGGTCGCCACCCGTCCGATCTTACGAGCTATGTGCCTCGCCCATTGCCTTAGTTTCGTAATTTTGAGTTCTTCTGCGGATCACCTCATTTCTGATTCGATCTCGCATATAAACCCCGAGTACCACTCTCCATTGCTCTCTGAGCGACTTTGAATTTCCATAGCATGATGGGCACCACGTTTCAGTGACACATGATAACAAGCAACTTTCCCAAAGACATGATTTTAATGCAGTATTTATTAACTCGCAAATAGTCAAAGTCAAACTTCGTGCACTTACCGATTGTTTAAAGTGGCCATTCTGAACCTGCCTATTCCATGATCTAATCACGCGCGCGCAGGTGAACGACACAATCGTTTCACTTTTCACGGCGGCCGCCAGGTGGCGACACTTTCCATCGTGACGTTCTAATGGTCGTCTTGCCGCTAATCTTTGCTGACATATTGCCAAGCTAACTTAGATATGCTAGCTATACACATACTTAGATTTATAACGAAGATTAATACGCTATGGGAACTTATCTATTTGTAAGCATCTGAAAGGTTTGGAAAGTGGTTGCTTTTTGCTGACGATGTTACCGTTAAGTTCAATCAAAAATCAAAGCATTTATTTCATTTAAACCATTTACTTTTGAATTGTGAAGGAGTCTGTTAGTTAGTCAGCAAGTTGAAACTAGTTGCTCGTTTCAAAACCTAGATGAATCTCTATGGAGAAGAATAAGCAAGAAATTTCACGGACACTCTTTTTAATCAAGACTTTTCAAAATTCTGGTTTCAGTATTCTTGTCTCTTCTACGTGTTGAAGCAATGTAAAACAATTCTTCAAACAGTAAAGATACAAGCCATGTCAATGTCATTTAAGAGATAACCGTTCTCAACTGTCACCGAGGTCTCTTAGGTTCAATAATAACATATTTTTTTGCCAATAGTTAAAGTTTCAACATGATCTTAATTACAGGTTCATTTAGTTTTTGCGCTCAATTTAACACTGTTGTATGTCTATATGTCATCATTACCACGTAGGCTTAATGACATCAATCAACCACAGATATAATATAGTAGTTTACATACACATGGCTACATTTCAAGCTATACATTTCCAGTATAAGCTGACCTCTCATTGTATGGAAATCCTATACAATGAGAGATTAGCATAAACTGGAAATATATAGATTGATGTGCCGCCATGTGTACGACAATTTTGTTCGTACCGTGTCAATGGCAATCTATATTGAGTTCGACAATCACCAGGTAGGCTTAGCCAGCTATAAAATCTGTCTAACGTTTACCCATAATAAGATCTGCATATAGGGTTGCCAGATCCTAAATCCAGAAAGTCGAACAGACCAGCCACTTCAGCCGACTTTTGCGTAAAATTGTGTGGGAAAAACACCGGACACTTAACTTTCGTATCTGAGTTTTAAGTTGATAACTTTATTGTTTTTGGATTTTTCAAACCTTTATCACAAGATGGTCTCAATTTCTAATTAAATAATAACAAAAATGAATCAGTCTTCTTTATTGGGCAATGTAAAACAAAACTACTGAGTTACTGGTTAAATGAAAATGCCTAACAAAAGCCATATAGGCTGGACACTGTCTTATTTGGCCGGACACGCATTCAAAAAGCCTAACGCGTGTGATTTTACCCGGACGCCTCTTATCTGATCTACACTGATCCAATAACGATATATTCCGAAAAAACCAACATTAGCATTTAAGAAGTCTGCATCTATTGAGAAAGTGCTTAGCAAAAAATATGAGAAATGGTCCGAAAAATCGCACTAAAGCGAATCAAATTGCAGTGGCAAACCAAGTACAGTCGAACAAGCTATTTGGTAATAGGCAGCTAAATTTGCAACTACATTTAAACATTGTTCTGAGTGTGCTGAGTAGGTAGCCAATTCTTTTACATCACTCTCTTAAATATGCCATAAGCTTTATAAATTTTTACGCACACAATAAAAAGTAAAATAAAAATATTAAGTAACCCCCGACAGAAGAATAAATGTCCCTACCGCAGCTAACAAAAGAGCTGATAACTTTGACACTGCAGAACCGATTTCCATCAAACATGGCTAAGAACACTCCCGACTAATTTACCTTTTAAACAAATACGGTTCATGCGTTCGGGAGCTACGATGCCACAGACACACACACAGACAGACAGACACGTCATACTTATAACTCCCCGTCGTTTTTGCGTCGGGGGTTAAAAAACAGTAGTGTAGTAAGATATTTTGTTGGACTGTACTTCGCTCCATCAGTCATTGTCCAAATCGTAAGAGCTCTACTAATGTATCTTCTATTTCTTTGTCCATAGGATCGAGATGAACAAACCAAACTAGAAATGAAGCACCGACAAGAAGAAGACGACCTGTACAGAAAATTCTCCAAACATCGCGAAGAAGAAAACAGAAGAATACGAGAAGAAATACAGGTAACTTTTTTGGGTCTATATTACTAAAAAGCATTGAAGGGCAATATTTTTGCCGATAAGAACTAGGTAATCATCCTTATTACTAGTAGTTACAAAGAACTGCTAATGAACAGTCGGTTGTAAAAGTAAGCGGTTCGTTTCAAGTTTCCAAGAAAGATACATATCTGAAATGTCACTAGCTTTTTATTATAGGTACTTCTGATTGCTGATATTATAGAAACTGTCAACATTAATATCTCTAGATGAGGCCCTCAACATTCATTTTATGAACTTTCTGTTTGTAGTATTATTAGGAAAACCCAAAACAAAAAACACTGTGCATTATAATCTTTCCAGGATGAATGGGAACGCGAACTAGAGAGGCTGACGAACAGATTCCAACAAGAGATGCAAGTAAAAAAGAGAAGACCCGATTCGGAGATAGGAGCCCTCACGTTACGCCACCAGCAGGAGAGAGCGGACTTGGAGAAGAACATGACGTTAAGAAGAGACAAGAAGAAGGAGAGCTTGACGAGGAAGATGCTGGAGCACGAGAGGTTTGTTATTACTACAAGCAAGCTTGAGAATTTTTGACTTTAAAAGAATTATACAATAATATATTGGTAACATGAACACCATATTAGAGGTAGAACGATAGTTTTGGTCTTGAATATACTACTAGGAAAAGCTTAGCCGTAGCAACTAAAGACTTGATTATGCAAAGTTGATGCGGTCAGTCAATTAATTAACCACGTGGAAAACATTCAAATCCAGAGATTTTATTATTTTCCAAGCGGATTTAAACAATCGCTTGGTAATAAATAGGTTCAACAATCTAAATGAAACAACAAAATCTGATGTATCCAATGTCTTCCTCCCCTTCAGAGCAGCAACGGCAGCACTGGTCGAGAAGCAAAGCCACGAGATGATGGAACTGATCCAGGAGCGTCGGTCGGAGTACATGGCAGCTTCCTCCCTGTTCGTGGACGGCGAGGAGGCGCCCCCATACCCCGCACGTGCGCCCCCACCGCAACCCCCGCTCGTCTCCAAGTTCCACATCTACACAGACCCCGCCGAGTTCGCTGATGTTGATAAGATTGCTATTTCGGTAAGTTTAAGAGTACAATTGTATTAATGAAAAATAACATGTTAGGGCATTTTGCGGACAGGTGTACAACACCATTCCATAAACAATCATTTTTCTGGACACCAATAAAAATGTCTATAATAAACCCAAGACCACCGGAAACCTAACCAATCATACATCTTTCAACTGGTACGAAATTTTATTACAGGTAGCACAAGAAGACCAAAAAACCTTTACGGATCTAGTCCGACAGCTAGTAGGTAGATGCGCAAGCGATGTTGAGAAGGCGAGGACAATATTCCGCTGGATCACCGTCAAGAACCTGAACAACATTCAGTTTGATGACAACTTGAGGGGAGACTCCCCGCTGGGACTGCTCAGAGGCATTAAACACGGGACTGAAAGTTACCATGTACTGTTCAAGAGATTGTGCAGGTAAGCCTACTATTCTTTTTTATGAAACAATTGTTTCCTCCCAGCCCTCCCTGCCCTGAATTCTGTTTGAACCAAACAGAATTCAGGGCAAATAATAGTCGACCTTATAGTTTTACGGAGAGTAAGCTGCTTCACAATGTATAAACCCACGTCCATAGAAAAACATCAACTTACAGGGTCTCAGGGTTTTCAGGTATCTATATAGTATAGATACCTGAAAAACTCTATAATTTTCAACGCTAAATTAAAATTCTCTTGTACTTTGTTTTTTCTCTTACCTTGTATCTTCTCTCCTCAGTTACGCAGGTCTCCACTGTGTGGTGATCAAAGGCTACAGCAAATCTGCGGGCTACCAGCCAGGAGTCCGCTTCGAAGACAACAGATTCCGCAACTCCTGGAATGCAGTCTTCGTGGCGGGAGCATGGCGTTTCGTTCAATGTAACTGGGGTGCCAGGCATCTGGTCAACGCTAAGGATGCACCGAAGCCGGGTAATAGGGGCAAGAGTGATAGCTTGAGGTTTGTAAAGAGATTTTACAGTTTTTTTTTAAGCTTTTTTGACGGGATCCTGTATTCCTGACCAAGACACATGTGTATTATATTTACTGACACAAATTTGCTACTTGCAAGGCTTTCCTGTTTAAGAATTGTGACCAAAACTGTCAAACGTTAACCACCTGTAAATTAAATAGAGAACTACTTTGTTTCGTTGACTACGTTCATAAATTCTACGCTCAGATGATGAACCTATCATTCTGTCATTTAAATGTAGCTTTTGTATCTTTCTATAACAACTTTATCTTAACCGTGCTTATCAGTCTCCAGCTGCAATTTCACATTGACTCAAATTTAGGAGCTACTAGATTCTTTGCTTTTTATGCTTCTATGGTGATATACCACTATGTAAATACAATTTCCCCGCTTGTTCAGATCTTGATCTTTCTGTTGGCTACCTAGGACTTCCTCCAAAAATTCCAACTACTGTCCCAGGTACGAATATGATGACCACTACTTCCTGACGGACCCTCGCGAGTTCATCTACGAGTTCTTCCCGCTGCAACCTGATTGGCAGTTGTTGAAGACGCCCATCACGCTGCATGATTTTGAGGAGCTGCCCTTCGTCAGGTCGCTGTTCTTTAGATACGGATTGTACTTCAGTGACCCGAACACGAAGGCTGTTATGTTTACTGATTCGACTGGTGAGTGGCTTGTTTGTATTTCCTTTTTTAACCTGAAGAAATGTTTTTATTTTTGTGGCTGATATGACGATAATGGGAATAATGGTCGTTAAGTACCACGATGGTTTTGCTGTCATTTTATGTTCCACCATAATCCCTTTGCAGTATCTGGCAAACTTTTATCCGAGGGTATTTTCTTCAAGGTTTTAATTTTGCGAGACTATTATTAGGTCTACATTCAAACCATCAAAGCAAGACCAAATCCAGTAATTTTAGTAAAATTGCTTCAGTTCTAACTTTCCACATTACAGGTGCGGCGACTATGCGCATAGCCATGCCCGCACACATGCAGAGCTCTCTCATCTTCCACTACAACCTCAAGTTCTACGACACCGAAGGAGACGGCTTCGACGGCGTCAGCCTCAAGAGATTTGTTATGCAGGTGTTTATTCATAATTATCAATTTAGGAAGTTTTTTCCGAGTCAAAAGATGAGGTATCAAAAAGTTTAGAAGTGAAACCTGGAAATAAGAACTAAAGACCAGCTTTTTTCCTTTCCTCTCACATCACACGACTGTAAATCTGCAATAAGTCGCAGATATTATCCTTTCAATCTAGCTTTGACCTCTATTTCATTTACCTCCTCTTCATAAATATTATCTTTGCTTTATTAGTCGGTGGTCGGCAACGTGGTATCGTTCCGTGTGCATGCGCCCTGCAGCGGCGCCTTCCTACTGGACATCTTCGCGAATGCCGTCACTCCCAGAGAGTACCTCACCGGGGAACCTATGAAGTTCAAGAGCGTTTGCAAATTCAAGGTAACTCTTTTGTACCACTATTTTAGATTTATCGGCTTGTATGAACTGCGGAGAGACCACGTTTCAAGGAGAATATGATCAACAAAATGTTTTCCTAATCCGAGTATTTCAATAGAGTGAAAAGTCAGCTTCATCGTGCATCTTCAATTTTTTTTCCAAGTATTTTACAATTCTGTTTATTGTGTCTACTACCTATGTAATTCTAACTATCTGTACTTTGTTACCTGTGAAAACTTGTAATTGGCCTTTTTAATGATGTCTATATCCGAACTATTGTATATGATTAGCTGTAAGTTTTCCTAAAATTATTAAAATAAAATAAAATTCTTTAAAAATCCAATGTCAATTTACACAAATAATTTGTTAATGACCCACGTCTAAAAAGGAAAATAAAACCTGATTAATAACAAACGAAGCCACTAATATGCAGTAAATTAATTAATCAAACCTTTGTATTTCAGATATGTTGCGCTGAGCTACAAACGGTGATGGTCCCGCTGCCAGACTGCGCAAGCGGCGAGTGGGGACCTACGAAAGCTACCAGACTCTTCGGACTCGTTCCTATTACGCATCAGGTATGATTATAATGAAGTAGATTGTCACCTTATTACTTCTAGTAGAAATCCCTGAAACGAAATACATAGAGACTTTTTTGTGCATCTCCCATAGACAAACCCCGCCATAGACAACCTCAAACAAGTATCGTCTATTGTATTTTAATTCAACCTAGAAATTGGGGTTAAAGATAGTAATAATAAAATTAATCCCTCAATGTTTCTGAATTGACTTTAGAATATAAAATTTTACAAACAGAACTAAATTCTAATCTCACCGTTCTGTTTCAGGAAGCGCTAGTATTCGCGGGTCGCGAGCTTGAGATACAGTTCCGCATGTCGCGCCCTCTGGCGGACTTTATGGCAACACTTCACAAGAACGGAGTGGACGAGAAGAGGCTGTCAAAGTATGTTCAGCAAAATGTATCAGACGACATCGTATCTTTCTACATCACGTTCCCTGAAGAAGGTAAGCACATCTACTTTTTTATCTTCTATTATTGCGAATTAAATTCTCGAAATGGCTCGAAATACCTTCATAAATATTTTACCGAAATTGTTGCACTGTGAGTGAGACTGCATCACTGGCCCAGCTACGGGACGTAGGGTCCGATTTCCACACGGTAGTCAAAACAATCATTCGTTAACAAATATTTGGTGTGTAGTTGTCCCAAATTTTAACATTGTCCCTGTAAAACTGACGGATAAATAAAACTATTACCAATATAAAAGAACCTCAGTTAAAAAAAGCTTTTTAAATATTTTGAATGAATTAATGTTAATACTTGCGTGCTCGTCCTTCGTCTGATAACCATATACTTCGAGTTTCATATCCAGACATTCGAGACAACGAAAAAACCGACTTTTATGTTATCTTAACATTTTCCAGGTCAATACGGGCTCGATATCTACACACGAGAGCGCGGCGGCCCCACAGCTATCCACCAAAACGGTTCCACGGAGAAAGAGAAGCACCTCCTCACGCACTGCTGCAAATACCTCATCAACAGCAGCAAGCGGAACTAGAGTACTAAACTAAGGTGCCTACTGATGTTCGGACATGGAACTGCTTAGAAATACATGTACAAGAAAATTCACATTCTTATATGTAATTCTTGGATTAATTAATAATGAACTAGAATACAACACGAATAAAGTTGGAAATTGCATAATTGTGTGCAACATATCTAATGCAGCGCGGAATTATATCTTAAACACAATTTTTTATTTGTTTTCGTTCAGCAAAGTCGAGATGATCAAAAATATTTGGAATAAAATATGCGAAACCTGCGATGACGTTGGTAAATCGAATTTTGCCAGTGAACTATTATTATTATGCGAGTAATTTGTCAAAATAATTCTTATTGAACTATTTTTCCATCATATTGACGTTGAAATTAGCTTAACAACACCAGTAGGCACCTTATCAGTAGTAAGCGTAAGTTCTCTATAAGACATTACTTTATCAATCGTGTTCAGTAGAAGAAACAATGCAATAATAGTATGTAGACTTATGAATGTCACAACCATTAGTTATGCGTGATTGTTAAAACATGTTTCGTTATATTAGGAGCTTATTTAGTATAATATTGATAAAGTGAAAAGTTGAAAAATACCTTTCAACGTACGACCTTTTATCGTAAGTTACTATAATGAAGTCTTCCAATTCATATTGAGAATTTAAATACAATAATATGATCCATAATAAATAAGTAGCGATATAAAATATATGACGTGTAAAAAGACACACACACGAAGCCAAACATTCGTATTTTTGTTCTGACTTCCGTGCTTCTGGAGATATTGAAGGATTCAACTTGTTTTTTTTTCGTTTATAATATTTATAAATATACTCTAAACCCACGACCGTATTACATTGCACTTCACCATAGACAATTATTTATCACACCAATAATACAAGTACTTTCCCAGCAATCATTTTTGATTAATACGCATCCATCCATCACGCCTGTATTCCCGGAAGGGTTAGGCAGAGGTGTACCAATGTACACCTCTGCCTAACCCATAGGGGCGACCCTATTGCCATTAACCGGGCACGAATTCTAACTTCGAACTGCTACTGAGAATTTCATAGAAAAACCTAATAACACTTTTTGCTCGACCTGGGAATCGAACCCAAGAGCTCTAGCGTAGCAGTCGCGCTTAGGACCACTTGGCTAAGGAGGCAACTGTATTTTTTGCTAAATGTATGTTATATTGAGCAAACATTGATTGCTGGTAAATTATGTACTTGTGGTTTGATTGGCAGTATGTGAGGCAGTAATGTGTCTTTTTAAAATTACTTACACCTACAATATGTCAATTACATTTTAACATTATTATTATATTCAGAAAAGGAAAGGTTTATTCTGTTAACTTTATAATAATAATTCGTAACGTAAGCTATTTTATACGACTTTTTACCCAAATGTAGATACGTAATAGTTTTGAAATAAAATCCGTCCGCTGATATAAAACATTTATTACATTATAGATTACGCTAACATGTATACATACACATTATTAATTGTAAATGATTCGATATTATTTGAATTTAATAAGTTAAGTACGGAATAAGGTTGTGCCGAAGCAATTTGATTGCTTTTTTGTACGTTTTTTAAATATTTTTTTTTAAATAATTTGTAAAAAGATTGAGCGTTTTATTAATTAGGAGATGCACGTTATCTGCGATGGTAGATTTTATTATCATCGTCATACATTTTCGACTTATAAACTAACATATTTCGCTATTTTATTACATAGGTATGTTGTTTGACAATTTACATCGTGTGTCAGTCAGATAGCATTTTAGAAGCTAGTAGCTTTTCTGCCTTACAATTTTCCATGATATAGACTGGTCTGTGAGGCTAAAGCTTGGAAATATGAAGACGAAAAATAACATTGACCAAAAAATATAGGTAATTATGGTCTTTAGATCATAAAAACCGGAATTTTGGTCCTTCGATACTTAAGTACAAGCATTACAATTTTTTTGATCGGGATTGGGTAGTAGACGCCACCAATCAATTGACATACCTTTTAATGAACTGTGAAAACGCGATTCCCCATAATTTATGTGGCAATAGTAAACTGCTACGTCTCGTATTAGCCAACTGAATTGACAAACTATTTATTGATTTCAAAGCAACCAAGAATCTAATTTTACAATTTATTAAAGAATAATCGGGTTTCAGGGCTAAAAAAAAATGGTTTTTTTTTTAAGAATTTGTGCCCTGCATTTATTGGTTATTTTACTACCCAATTACATGAGTGCATCGATTGTAGGATCCAAGCTAAGGCCTCGTTAACGTCAGTGTTCATAGTTCTTTCCTTAATCTAAGATGGTGATATACGCTTACTTGTAATGTGAATAAAATAGATTGCTCTATTTTATTAATATATTTTTTTATTTACCTGTTAAACGCACAAATGAAATGTAGCAATTTATTATTTTACTTAAACCTAAAATAGTTTAACATTACGTTTAATTTATATGACATTATTATTTTCTCTTTAATAAACACGAAAATGTATGTAAATTTTTTATATAAAATATATGGCATGTTACTTTTCTAAATGTATGTTTTATTGTATATCAGATCTTATCGTTTAAAATTGAGCACCAAATTAGGAGGGACGGCAAGGTTTTCTTATATATTATAGTAAATTTAAGTATTATACTTATCAAGAGGCCTTTTGTTAGATTTTCAATTTACTGCCGAGTGCTGAAAGTTGAAAATCCAACAGGGGAAATTATAAAGTAGTAATGTTTTAAGAGACTTTCTGTTTTTTCGGCTTTTGAAAAGCTCCTATCCTGTAAATACTTGTTCATGATGGATATTGTTTATTATAATAGAGATTCGTTGATTTACATGAAAAATACATAAATGAGTATGCTGAAATTGATAAACGTTTCTTAGCACGCACTTGGGGTTAAGGTGTCAACACCGAGAGTAAGCCGCCGGCTCATTGTATTCAGGTAAAAATGCACCCGGCGGGTTGGGCCGCCGGCTTTGGTGCGTAGACCATCACCTTTAGATATTATGTTCCCGTCTCTATCTTGCATTTATAGTTTCATAGTTGTGCGACAGTGACACCAATAATGCTTAACAGCACATACTAAGTAATGTTTATTTATCTTAGCCTAATAATAAAAAAAACATAATTCAGTTTACTTAAAAATGACAAATTATTACGTCAATATCTCTTTAAAAAATAGCCAATAAAATAAATAGATAAATACTGGGACAAATTGCACTGTTGGACAAACTTTTAACATATTTACAACATTAAAAATCCAGAAACTTTGACACATGTCATATTAACTTAAAAAAAAAAAGAGAATTAAATAATAATTAATTGAATTTAAATATTACAGAGATTCGTTTATTGAGATTCATAAGAAAAGTCATAAAACATTATAATATAATTATACTTCACAACCAATATAAGGATTAATCAGTGAGTTTGACTGAACATAGATTGAGCTATTCTGCTAAAACAAGTCAACCCACAAACTCTTAGTAATTAAATAAATAACATCAAATTAATTTTCTATGCCAAATGAGTCCATTGCTAAACATTCAACAATATACATTCAAAATCATTACTTCGAAAAAAGGGAGATTTTTCTATGTGGGTTGATTCGTTTCAGCAAGAACTATCCCTAGTTAACCTATAATTCACATTTTTTTACGAAAATTCTTCGAATTTTGATTGAGTGAGCAAGCCAAACAAAACTAAGTGCAAATCGACACACAAATGGTGCGTAAATCTCATCTTAGGCAAAACTAAATAAACATTTTTATCCTTAACCACTAGTCGTCAAACTTGCGTCGCACTAAGTAAATCGCTAAGATTACGCTGCATTCAAAATCGCAGAGATACGCAATATACAGAGAAAAAAGAGAATAATCTGACGATATTGAATAATACACTTTATAACCAATGCTATAAAGTTTATTATTCAATGTTATCAGAAAATCCTTAGCTAGTTTCGCTTTTACACGAATTTACTATGAATTAACAATTCCGTAAGAGTCTAGGTCAAGGAAAATTTTATACTAAGCCTTTGCTTGCGTTGAGGGTGGCTCTCTGCTCCACCCCGCGTATTAACGTGCCGAGCAGTCCTTCCATCTCGTTCGCGGTCTCACGCAGTTGCGTGTTATCGAAGCAAGAATCTGTAAAAATATATCCGTTTTTAGCTACATTATTTTATTCAGGTTATAGCTGAAGGGGGCATGAGTCATTATTACGGCTCCGACACAGCAAACAATTTGCCATACAAGTTAGGGCTTTGAATCATGTGCGTTAAAATATATTTTTAAATGACAGGATAAAAAAGGTGACAGCTCGCGGGCGGCGTGCTAGCAGCGAACAGTTGAATTTCTTTTATCGTTCTAATGCAGTGGTCATATTAGCGGCTTGGTTAATCTGTGCATGTATAAAGTTTATGAACAAAATTACTACTCGCCTTACAGCTTAACATTTCTTTGTATGTTTTTAATTTAGTTTACTAAGATAGGTATAAGACGGTAGCCTAGTGGTCCTAAGCGCGACTGCTACGCTTGAGGTCTTGGGTGCGATTCCCAGGTCGAGCAAAAAGTGTTATTGGGTTTTTCTATGAAATTCTCAATAGCAGCTCGGAGTTAGGATTTGTGCCAGGTTAATGGCAATAGGCTCGCCCCGTATTACATGGGACCTAAACATACCGGCGTACTGTTGGTGTACATTGTTATACCTCTGCCAAACCCTTCGGGGAATACAGGCGTGATGGTATGTGTGTGTATGTATAAGACAAATTGTTACTAATACTATGAGTTATGTCACTTGAATAATAAATAAATATATATACTTATATATGCATCGAAGAGTGGCATAGGTACTTTTTATTTTGAAAACAGTACCGTTTCTGTAGGACAAGCTTGTACTGCTTCTGTGATCAGATATTGCAATAGTGTTTCGAACAGTGGTACCCGTCTCTACAAATAGCAATAGCAGTAGCTGACCGCGCCCGCATGTTATCCGCTCCAGTGAAGCCGGGCTTGAACTTACAATCTGAGTTTATAAAAAGCTCGATCTAAAGATTGTATCATTGAATGCAGCCGTAAGGGAGCGGAGCCGCTGGTAAAAATTAGTATAAAAGTCTCTTACCGTCCATAGCGAAGTTATTAGTCAGAATCTGCTGCAGCCTATCCAGTACTGTGTCCAGGTCTGCATTGAGCTCTTTCATCTTGTCGTTACTGTCTTCGACGCTTCGTATGTCTGCCGCAAACTTCTGTTCAGCAGCGGCGAGGGAGAGGCTCGTGTCTTGATGCGGCTTCGGTTTTGATCGACCTCTCTTATCTGGAGCGGATTCTGTTTCTGGAAATTAAGTAAGGGTATTCGAGATTAGGCAATTTTAAAATAGAGTGTCCACCGCATGATGATATTATCTATTCTAATATTAGAAATAAATTTTTTTATTTGTTTGAAATAGGTAATCTCTAGAAATACTGGTCTGATTACAAAAAAAAATTACTGATAGGAAACTACACTATTGCTGAGTTTCACAGAATAAATAATAAAGACTATAAGTACTTGACTGGAGCACGCAGTCGCGATTAGAAGCTAGTAAGTATATAGCTCACTTTCGAAATTCATCAAAATATGTGAGTACAAAAATCTCATAAGCCTAAGCATTTTTTCCTATCGGTATATCTTATAAAGCGACCATATGAGATATGGCACACTGACTTGGCGGTTTTCCTTTTTTTCTCCCTTTATCATTCAGTGCTTAATACTTCGGGAAATGGTGGAATTGATAGATAATCATACAAAATAAAACTCACCATTATACCAATTGCTTATATCATTCATAGACACAGTAGATATGCTATCAGACGTCGCATGCACGACTACAGGCTTCAGTGCATCTCCAGACATCGTCAGCAAATTCTGACTGTCAGGTTTGGACACTACAGAGAAATTCCCAGAGTCCAGACTCAATACCCTGGGCTGGTTCTTAATGTCTGTAACTTTGGATTGTTTCTCGGTCTCTAGTACTGGTATCGGGCTGAATAAGTCGAAAGCTTGTGGTCGATCGTTCTTTTCGATTTTTGAAACGTATTCTTCTGGTATCGTGGGCTGATTTGATGATAGATTTTCCTGGAAAGGTATAATGGTATTAATGACAGTTTAATTGTTTTTGGTGTAAAATTCTTGAAGTGAACTTCTTTGGGTACTGTGTATCGGCACACTTAGTGTGGGGCGCTCTCTGGCTAGTGACGCAGGATTGAGTCCAGTAGCAAAGGATCAGGATTCACACGCCATTATTGTTCCCCAAAACGGAGCAATAAGGCTGTCTGTTCACAAAAGCGGAGCGAGGCTGCGGAGCGGAGAAACAGGGGAAATATTAACCAATAGGATTGCATAACTGGAGCTTTATGCAATAATATTGGTCAGTATTTCTCCGTTTCTCCGCTCAGCAGCCTCGCTCCGCGTCTGTGGACAGGCAGCCTAAGAGTGGCAGTAGTGCAGTGCCGTGATTGGCTTAGCACAGTCCAACCAATGGTGTGGCTTACGGAATTGAATTGCTGGTCTTACTTCTCCGTAAAATTGTCGGAACCTAATAAGTGCCTTGTCAGATCGCAGTACGTATGTAACATTAAATAAGACGTTACCTTCAATATTTTCAGTCGGTTGATCTGTGTCGACATGTGGGCCAAGTGCGCCTCCACTTTTGTACGGAATTCTTTATTGTCACTGTTTTTATATTCGTTCTCCAAGTCGTCATATAGTTTTTCAAGTCGGCTTGAGAGATCCTGAAGAGAGCTGAAACAATATTCATTTATAACACGTATAACGGGAGAAAAATCCGGGGCTGATAAAATGGCTGGATAAACTGATTTTATAAGGGTTCCGTATTTTCCATTTGTGATACCAAACGCGAAAAATTAAAAAGCAAATTGATGCTTGATTTATCACAGTATAAAATATCTGGAATAAACCTAGCAGCTATATGATTTTTCATTTTATTGTTCGCAATATTACTATTTTTATTTACTTTTATGGAAACAATTCCTTGCTTTGACAACTTCCGTGCCTCGGAAAGCACGTAAAACCGTTGGTCTCGGCTGTCATTCGTAGATCTTTGATAGTCGTTACAGATAGTCAGAAGGCGGAAGTCTGATAACCAGTCTAACCAAGAAGCATCGTGTTGCCCAGTAACTAGGTTGTGGAGGTCAGATAGGCAGTCGCTCCATTTAAAACACTGGTATTCAGCTGCATCCGGATAGACTGGAAGCCGACCCCAACATAGTTGGGAAAAGGCTAAGCAGATGATAATGATAGAGACAATTCAAGGTAACATTGTGCTCTACAAACGACATGTAAACATTACTGATACAGTGTGCAGAAAAGCGTAAAACGATGAAAAAGCTCAGTTTTCATGCTGCGCGGACGCAGCGTTGCTCTAATTCACATACATGCCATATTGATTTAACAAAAGAACTCACCTATGCTGCGTTTCTAACTGCGTGATAATATCATGAAGTACAATAGCAGGGTTGTTGGCATTATTTCCAGATGCCTTCCCAACCGTCGACGTAAATATGACTGGTTTGCCATCCTTCCTTCTTCTTACAGAGCCACCTTCTGCCTTGTCCACACTCTTCTTAGACCCCTTCTTTGGACCTTTCTTCTTAGTCTTAGTGCAGAAGAATAAACGCTTCATGCCTTTTATGAACTTTAGGCATTCTGATGATTTTGTCTGGAACATCTCAATTGATATTCAATCAATCAAGTAAAGTCGACAGATGAACGTATGAAGACAAAACTATCTGGATTTTAATGTGATTGTCGACAATCTATAATGTTTATTAATATCTATTAAGTACATAACGATCTAATCCATGCTTAAAATTAAATTGAGCTCAGTTTTGTTTCAACGCGTTATCCTCCGGAACTACTGGCCCAATTCTAAAAATTCTTTCGCTAATAGGAAGCTATGTTAGTTAGGAAGCTATTTGGGCTACATTATTGGTAAAAAAATGTGATTCTTAAGAAAATCCATACAGACGAAATCGCGGGCAAAAGCTATAGTGTAATAAGAAAGAAACATACTTGCCCATCCATGATCTCGTGTACAAGGTGTGTCTTCTTGTGACCGCTAACTGTGGTCAAGTCTTTGTCGTACAAGTAGCATTTCTCACAGAAGTAGACGTCGCTACACTTCGAGCATTTGAATTTAAGCACCTGAAAATAGTAGGAATAATGAATCTACGACAATTAACAAATGTTAAGAAAACCCAATGCCCGTCATGGTAGTAGTCTACCGTTCCTTATGCAATGTTAAGATAAATACACCGCGTTTGATATCAATTGAAAGGGCTTCACTTAAAAAATATCATTAAACTTCAATGTGGCGCCCTCAAGCGGTCAAAAAATTAAACATAACACCAAAGTAAAAAAAACTAAAACCTGACTACGACAATAAAAACGACGCTGAAAAAGTAAATAAAAAGATAAGCCGTAGTCACACGTTATCAAAGAGTTACGGTTGCTGCCTATACAACGTGTGACTACAGATTTTAATTTTCTTTTGTTTTTTTTTTAAATCGTAATTTACATAACATACCATCACGCCTGTATTCCCCGAAGGGTTAGGCAGAGGTGTAACAATGTACACCCACAGTTCGCCGGTATGTTTAGGTCCCACGTAATAGGGGGCGAGCCTATTGCCATTAACCAGGCACAAATCCTAACTCTGAGCTGCTATTGAGAATTTTATAGAAAAACCCAATAACACTTTTTGCTCGACCTGGGAATCGAACCCAAGACCTCTAGCGTAGCAGTCGCGCTTAGGACCACTAGGCTACCGAGGCAGTTACATACCACTTATTTACAGCAAACTGTAAACTCAACCACAAACTACAATAGTATTCTATTCATACCCATTATACACCCCCGCTGCATAATTATTCAATAAAATCGAAAGTTGAATGACGAAGATGCTGCGCCGGCGCCAGCAACAGGTAAAAACCGCGGGAAAGGTAAACAATAACAGGTAGTGTCAAGTGTGAAACAGGTGGGTGGCTACAGGTAGGCGGCACAATGGGCTACAATGTTGCATGCATAGAGATGCAACACACTGACAATAGAGATTATCAGTGTTCACAATTATGACATTCATATTTATTCAATGTTAATATAATGATAACAGCTTGTACTGATATTCTAAATTAATAATGTCGGATATATGGCATACTTACAATAAAGTGTAGGTACGCCACCATTCAAGGTCGTAAAAGACATTGCGTTATGTGACACAACACAATGTCTTTTACAATTACACACACACACATATTGGGTGTATTAATATTTAATGCCAAATGCAAATACTAAAAAAACTTGATTTCATGTCACTTTATCAAAGGCATATTTGAATTATTTTTTAGTAGTAGTGTTTTACACACCTGTATAAGCGGTTGAGCGCAAAGAGCGCACGCAGCGCTGACGTTAGCGCTGTTCCTACTAGCTACGACGCGTTGTACGACTGGTAACCAGCGAGCACTGCTGCAGCTCTGCACGCCCCACTCGGAGACAGCGCGAGCACTTACGCCGAGCATACCGGCGCTCTAGAAGACAATATCCATCATCAATAATGAGTTCAATGGTTATATTGTACTGAAAGATTTTTCGTTGGGATGCTCTAATCTGCAGAATTAATTGGAAGCCATATTATTACTGTACGTGAGGGTACCTACACATCTAATAATGTTTAGTATAGCTTATTTTTATGTGATCCAAAAACCAAGGTACCTAAATATTTAAAGAGGTAAGGTTTTTGAGTTTGCGAGGTTGTATGGGTTATCTCTGGATCTACTGAACCGATTTTGAAAATTCTTTTGCCCATAGAAAGCCACGTTATTAGTGAGTGTCATAGGCTATATAGCATCACTGTACGACTCACGGGAGAGGAGCAGTAACCAAAGACGTAACTTAACACGGGCGAAATAAGCCATGCAGACGAAGCCGCGGCTAGTTCGCTAGTTTTTGTATAAAAAAATTACATACTTTGTCAAAACAAGCCTCAATATCAGCCTGAGCATGGTCATACACCACTCCAAGGTATGCAGACAAAGCAGTGACATGTGCCAGCAGAGCGGCCAGTCTCCTTGGCGACACACAGCCATTGTGGTCCATGCAGCAATTGGCCAGCGCACCCCATTTGTCTGACGCTGACTCTTCACTAAGGATTATGAGCAACGTTTTTGCTGCTAATACTCTTATTGGTTCCTTCCGATCGCTGGAACAAAAATTGCATGCAAATACACTCATCACCATTATGATATCAGCCAAATGATAGGAAAATAAAATATCTTACTAGAATTCAAACTAGAATCTTAAAGACTCAAAATATTCAATTATTTTTGTAGCACACAATTATATTATTTCAATTCTGAAGGCCAGTCAGGCAGCACAAAAATAAACCAGTCTATTTTTAATTACGTGTTATCTATTGCCTAGTTTTTTTTTAACATGAAAAGCTACTCAGGTTAAAATAAACTTCATATTCTAATCATAATGCTTGCAGTACTTATTTTACAGAAATTATGTAATAAAACACTGATCAAAGCTCACCTATCATAAATATTAAGAAGTAAATTGATCAACAGGTCAACGGCCAGGTCAATGTCTCCAGTAAACAGGCCTTCCTTCTCAGCAGCAAAGTATATGTCTGCGAGAACAGATTCCAACTCTACTGTGTCTAGAGATAGGCTGCTCTCAGACAGACTGAGCTGGTGTCGGGCGAAGACTCCGGAACTTATGCGTAGAGGTGGCACTGGGAAAAAATCATCTCTTATAGAAAAATGTGAATTGTAAAATGCACTAATTGAGACCTATGTATATCGCCTACAGGACAAGAAGCAGATTTTTGGCCTTTAGTAACCTTAGCAAGAAAAATCCTAACAATTATGTAAAATACAACTCAATAGTGCAAAGCTTGCACTTGTTTTGTTTATTAAAAAAATGTTTTTAGTGATTTAACTAGCCTTTAATTGAAACTACAGAACAAAAGCCCAAAACTTTAATAAAATTTGGAGTCGAAATTCGATACATTGCTTTATATGGTATGGTAACTAATGTCAACAGGTTGCAATGGACATACCTCTCAGGTGTTTCTGTAAAGCGTATATCTTAAAAGCAACGCGATACGCATTGTATTTGATCCCGTCATACTCTTCGAGAGATTCCATGATCTTTCTGAATTCAGGGTGGTCATATTGCTGATTGCCCGTCGCCTCGCTAAAACAAAAAAGTTTTCGAAAACTTTATGCCATTTATACACAAAAAATACCTGTCGGTGAAAGTTGTACGTACTCGATGTAACACGGATACCCGGCCTCATTTTCCACTTTTTTCCAACTAACCAAAGACATGCCGATTACTTTCTTTATAATTTTAACATTATTTCTGTAACAAATGATGTCCAAAATTCAACAAATTCAATAACAATCAACCGCCATACATTATTCAAAAAATTAAATAAATTTTGTCTGAGAAGTAAGAGGTCATAAATTAAGCGAATTAACAATAAGCTTTTTACTTATAACGTCTTCTATTGGTTAAACTAATAGTAAGCCCAATTTTTATTGGTTAATACCTATAAGTCAAGATTCAAGTTGCAGAATAAATAATGCAAAGTAGATCAAGAACATAGAAAATCAACTTCAACAAAATTTTCGTTTACAATTCCAAGAAAAACTCAAATTACGCACAATAATGTAAAGTAAACTTTTTAAGGATCAAATTTTTAATTTTTAACACAAATCAAAATATTTGGTTAAAAAAATTAACAGCTAGCCGGTGTTAGTCACTAGCGTATAACGAAACGTGGTTTGATGACATTAGCTCGTTCTCTTAAACGAAATCGAAATTTTGTGATTTTCGGACCAATCAGAAACGAGATAGCTTTGTTTACGTGACATTATAACCAATCAGATGAGAGTATACAATTGTAATTTTTTCAGCCATTTTCTCTTTGTAACGGAGACGCCATTTTGCAAGCGTCACTTGGCGGCGTGTCGGGTTTCCGCATTTTGACCCGAAATACCTTTATTAAAATCATAATATTGTTTTGTTTCGTGTAATATGTCGTATCAATCAAGTGTAGCGCAAGACTCTTTAGCTGCGGCTCAATTAGAGATGGCCGGTAACCCCAATGCTTTGGCGTTGCGTCGGCCATTCGATCCGGTCGCGCACGACTTAGAAGCGAGTTTTCGTTTGACGCGATTCGCGGACCTAAAAGGAAGAAGCTGTAAAGTTCCCCAAGATGTTTTGGGTAAACTGGTGGAATCTTTACAACAGGACTACTCCCAGCAGGATGACCAGTTTATGCATGTGGCTATCCCGCGCATCGGTATCGGCTTGGATTGCTCGGTGACACCGCTCAGGCACGGGGGGCTTTGTTTGGTTCAGACTACTGACTTCTTCTACCCACTAGTTGACGACCCTTATATGATGGGGAAGATCGCGTGTGCTAATGTACTAAGCGACCTATACGCGATGGGAGTCACTGAATGTGACAACATGCTCATGTTGCTCGGCGTGTCAACAAAAATGACTGAGAAGGAACGCGATGTTGTAATTCCTCTTATAATGCGTGGATTTAAAGACTCTGCCTTAGAGGCTGGCACTTCTGTCACGGGAGGACAGACAGTCATTAACCCCTGGTGTGCTATTGGTGGGGTGGCTACAACCATCTGCCAACCAAATGAATATATTGTTCCTGATAATGCTGTAATGGGTGATGTGCTTGTTTTAACTAAACCTCTGGGTACGCAAGTTGCTGTGAATGCTCACCAGTGGCTTGATCAACCTGAACGCTGGAATCGTATCAAGTTGGTTGTTTCTGAAGAGGATGTACGCAAAGCATATCATCGTGCAATGGATTCCATGAGCAGATTGAACCGTATTGCTGCCCGTTTGATGCATAAATACAATGCTCATGGCTCTACGGATGTCACTGGCTTTGGTCTGCTAGGCCATGCACAAAATCTAGCTTCACATCAAAAGAATGAGGTTTCCTTTGTTATCCATAACCTGCCAGTAATTGCTAAGATGGCAGCAGTGGCTAAAGCTTGTGGCAATATGTTCCAATTGCTGCAAGGACATGCCCCTGAGACATCAGGTGGACTGCTTATCTGCTTGCCACGTGAGCAGGCTGCTGCTTACTGCAAAGACATTGAAAAGCAAGAAGGCTACCAGGCCTGGATTATAGGAATTGTGGAGAAAGGCAACCGTACTGCCCGCATCATTGACAAACCGCGAGTCATTGAAGTGCCAGCTAAAGATTAAATTATGTTCAGTTTGAGACAATTACAAATTTTTATATTTTTCAAATTAATGACTTCATAAGAACTGGATAAATTTAAAAATTTTGTTTTGAATTTATTATGTATAACTTGGTCTTAAGAATTTTAGTTTGAGTTTGATTTCCACTGTTTTCTGTAAGATAAGTTACAATTTTAATATTAAAATTGATGTAAGAAAGCTTTTAGGAAACTCAATCTAGTGACTATTTTGGTGTTTATTTAAGATAAGGCAAAAATAAAAGAACAATTCCATTAGGTACACATAACCTATTTGTTTGCAGCTTGTGGAATGTTTCTGCAAATTGTGAGATAAGTATAATTATTAGAATAAAGTTATTTTTCAGTCATTGTGTAGTTTTATTAAGACAACCCTCTGACCAATGAAGTTTTTATTGACTTTTCATCTTATTTTTTTCCCATTGTAGAAAAAAGCCATCTCATACAGCCGGTAACACTTGGCGTATTTTTAAATAGTATGGTACGAAATTGCCCAAATCATTTAGAAGAAAATTTGTTTTAAAAGAAGACATACTCTACGAATTTCTTCTGTAAAATATGCGCAAGTAAACAGATCTCGAACCTGTAGGTCATCTCGTACAAATATTTGTTCCGTGCGGGAGTCAAACCCGCTACGTACCGCACCAACCAGTCGCTCAACCACTGCCCCGAACGTGCCTAAGTTGTATACGACAAGTGTTAAATGCCTAAATTAATGAATACACTGCTTACACAGGATACCTAAAGCTGTTCTTTTACTTTATGATACAAGAGTCCTAGAAAGAGTGGTGACTCAACCATTTTGTTATCAATTCTAATTGGATTCAAAGTACACATTAAGAGCGTACGCTAAAACTAGTGACCGTACACGCTGTATTGAAAAATAGTATGTATGAGCAGCGCTATCAGGCGCGGGAGCATGAGGCCTGGTTTCCACCAAAGCGGTAAGGAAAAGAGATGTCACCTTACAACCAATCGGCTTGCGTTAATATCACATCACACCGCTTAATTTCCGCACAACACAGTATCCTATTGGTTGTTTAGAGACATCTCTCCTCTCCGCTTTGGTGGAAACCGAGCCTCAGACGGGTTTTTACGTCGTCATATACAACGAATACTCGGGCGAGTATTAGCGTACTTCCTAACGACTCTTATTTTTACCCGACGAATATACCCCGAAACGAACGATTGTTACTACAGTAGATACAACATACAATAAAAACGTATTATAATTATTAAAACTTTATTCTCCAGTGTCTAGGAAAACAATGAATAGGTATCAGCTAGGCTATCATCTTTCCACAAGCCACGCTCAATAAAATTCACTGCCACAAAACCTTTCATTTTACATAGGTAGTAATTTTCCATTAATTAGGATTTAGAATTTACATTGTGTGACGACAATTACTTGCAAGAAGATGAGATGCATGACTGCATTTTTTTTGTATATCAGGGATTTTAAAGCTAGACAGATAACAGGAACGATAATACAATAATTATTTCTAGCACAAAGCATAAATAATTTAGGACCATAAGTCATTGAATTTTGAAGGCAAATGGGTCAGGAATTATTCTATAATCATGTATTTAAAATGGCAATCAATAATCTTCTAGCATGACTGTGCATATTTTATTTACTTACAGAATATTTTGGGGTTACTTAATAAATAAAAATCACTAACACATTCATTATAAACTCCCGACAATTGCGAATGTTAGAATTATACATAAAGTATCTTTTCTGATATTTAACATCCAAAATCCCCAAAAAAAAATTTTGTAGGTACAGTTTTGCAGGCATCAATGCTCAGATCACTTCAGTGGCTCCTAAGGAAATTCTCAGAGCCACAAAATTATAATATAAACCTAACATCAGACATTCTCATTTACACTCCCACACACATTTTGGCGGCATAATGTCGCTCCCAAGTGCCCGGTAGTGGAGGGTTACAAAAACAATATCTAAGTGAACCCTCTTGTTTACCAAAATATTACTTTTATATCTTAATAAGTAAAAGACAATAATAGAATACGAACAATTAAACAATACTATGTATTTTGTTACATGTGAAACGGTTAATAAAAAAATTTGAGTTGGATTCTGCATAAAAATGTTCTAGGGAGGCAATATTATTTCTGAAGAGTATAACTAAATTACTGAACACATTCTGAATTTAGGATTTTCAAATATTATACTATCAGGTGATTTTAGATCCAAAGAAATGAAATTGCCAAAGAGATTATTGTTCAGTAAAAAATCTTAATAATAAAACATGGAATGAATATAATTCATACTTTGATTTTCAATATTGTCCACTGAAATAAAATAACATCCAGCCACATATAAGAACTTAGTACAAAGACTTTTACGTAATGGCACTTCACCACTGATTGAAGTTATTTTTCCCAAAAAACATGTGACCAATGAGTTTCGAGAATCAATGTATAATTAGACCTAAAAATGTGGAATACAAATGTCGATACAAAAATGGCGTACACTCTGTAAAGTCTATAACTGAAGCACAAACTAACTGCCGGCTTGTTTGTAGGTCTTCAGTTTAGCGGAGAGTTTAGACATGGCCTCTTGCGAGGTCGACTCTCTTCGCCGTTCTGTTCAATGTGGCTCTGGTCACGTTTCTTTGGTGAATTGTTGTTCTGAAATTGATAATATAAAATTGTTTGAAACATGTCAAAATTTAAATTGCACTTAACTTTAAAAATTTTTGACTTGTTAGAATAATATACTACTTTTGATAAACACACTGATTTCTTCATGCCTTCATTAGTCTAATAAAAAATGTATAACATTACAAACTTACATAAGTGTAGTACACTTATACAAAAATATATTAGTCGCCATAAGTCATGAGCACAAAAATGTCAAGTTAATTTTCGGGTTTTTGGGTTCCTTTCTGGGTATTTTGGGGCGCCGACGCTGCACGCAATTAGTCCGTCAGTCGGACCGATCGCGTGCAGCGTCGGCGCCTCAAAATACCCATAAAGGAACTTGAAATCCCCAAAATTAACTTGACATTTCTGCTCACAACTTGTAGCGACTACTATACTAGTTTGTATTACTAGTATCTGTATCTGCAATTTATCCATGTAGGTATATTCATTACAATATACAATAATAAAGTATCTTAATAAGGAAACCAAAGATTTTCATGATATCCACAAAAAGGGTTGTAAAGGGTTATAGATTTATTGTAATTATTAGATGAGCTCTGCTCCATTCTGCTCATTATGTTTTTAATAACAACAAATGTATAAACCAAATTTATCCTTATCAAACTGGGGAATGATTCATTATTTTTCTTCATATTTTATTTGATTAGTGATTACATATTAGCATAATGGACTGGTGTCTGCAACTCAATGTCTCAGCACATATTTTGTGAAAAGTAGTAGGTAAGTAGTGACCACATAACACATTGTTTGTGATGACTGCCACTACCCATTTTTTGTTTAGGCATGGTAATAGCTTTTATAAGGTTGCAACTTTAATCTGCTAAGAATATAGCTTGTTATTGGTAGGTACATCTTTTTGTTCCCTTGGATGTGTTACAGATAATAAATATAATAATTTACCTTTTTCTCCCATTGCTGATGTAGATATCTTAACAGTATATTTGTTTTTTCTGTTACAATTACTGAAAATAGAGAAAATAATCTGTTGCATTAATACTGCTCACAAAAATGAATAGTTCAGGAGTTACAATTCAAAAAATATAATCAATAACTTCCCATTAGGTTATGTCCTTTAATAAGAGTGATGGCCACTTAATTACGTTTATTTTATACGTTAACAGGCGACTTAATTTGTTAGAGATAGAATAGAATCGTATACTCAACTTTGTTCAGACGGTATATCCTTAGTTGGTAAATAAATCGACGGTCTTTTAGAACAATTTCTAATTCCATGATCAGTATTGAATAAGGTGAAGTTGTGCTCGTCGTACGACGGTAGATCCTTCAGGAATTCCATCACCGACTGCCGAAATACCACAATCTCAATCAAACAATTAATTATCGAAAGGCACAACATCAAGGCCCAAGCATGGCGCGCAATACAATCACTTTTTGAGTCTTTATATGAACGCAGTCTCGCCACTCACCATAGTATTCCTATAATGATATGGTCGGAGCTTGTTCCTCAACAATCAACAGTTTGATAAATCAAACAATAAAGCCAAAATAATCAAAAATAAAATTCCCAACGATCGCCTGCACGAGCAACCAGATGAGAATGACAGGTACGACTAGATGTTGCCACATCACACATGATATAAAAATAAAAAGTTGCAAACGCCAAATATATGTTATTTTCTTGGATGCTTTGTTTTTGTCGTAAAATGAAATGGAATATCGTGAATTATTGAGTTTTGGTTTTAAGCAATGTAAGCATATCGCTATTCTAAAGCGTTTCTGACATTGTTGCAATTTTAATAAACAGTAAATAAAATAAAACAATTCTACTAGAATGCACAAAACCCAAACTAAACCGAATAGCAATGTTTGTGCCTTTCGTCAAAAGAAGTACATTGGAGGTGAGCGGGAATTTCAAATTCAAAGTTAGTTTTCAGTTGTCAGTTTCCCAGAAATTATCAAAACCAAAATCTAACTAAGTTTATCTAAGTTTTTAAAATGTACAGTTTGATTAACACGAATTTTAGTAGAACTTACAATCCAAGACAAAATGCTTTGTCTGATATAAAAAAACTACTTACGTCCCGAGATACGGCAGCTCAAAATAAAGCTTGCGGATATTTAATCGAAGTTATTAGCCGTTACAATAAAAACTCAAATGAAGGGGCTCGAATGGTAGAATATTTACTTGAAAATGATATAACTGTTTTCCTGTGTGAAGCAACTTCAAACCTAGATTTTACACTATTTAGGTAGATATGCATTTTTTCTTATGTAATTCGAGATTGAGAAAGTAAATAGTACTAATGACTAGTAATTAAAAAATATTTTTTGTTAGTTGACAATAGCACAAATTAGCTGTAAGTAATATTATGTAGGTAGTTCTTAGAGAAGGATAAGCATAGAGTACTCAGTCACTATGTAATATTTTTATTTTATCTTCGATATTAAGTAGGTATATTAGTGAGCACAAATGTCAAAATATTTTTCGGTATTTTGGGGTGCCGAGGCTACACACGATCTGTCCGACGTACGGACCAATCGCGTGCAGCGTCAGCCGCCCAAAATACCCAGAAAGGAACCCGAAATTCCGAAAATTAACTTGACATTTGTGCTCACGACTCGTGGCGACTGCTATACTTACATACCATTTGCTTGAGTACGGGTGTACCTGCAGATAAAGTGTCCATAATCCATAGATAAAAAGAATCATGGTGTGTTTAGCAGTTCTATTCAAGCGTTACTATCATCAGGGCGCTTTTAATTTGTTCTTGACATGTCAACTGTATGAAAAAGACAACCGTCCGTGTACAATCCGGCATTTTTTTTTTTTGTATTGTTTTTTTATATTCATCTTCATTGTTTTCACATATAGAAGCAACAAGAATATTTATTTATTAAAACTTTTTGCACATAATGTAAATAATACACTGTACAAAGGCGGACTTAATGCCTTTGGCATTTTCTACCAGTCAACCTTAGGGTGATGCAGAGACAAAACATAGTAGGCGCAAGGAACAGAAAGTTTCCAGGAATAAAATATCATAAATACATATATAACCAACCATATAAATATATATATATTGAATATTGTAACCAAGATTTTGTAAAAACCAAATTGGAAGAAAAGAGTGTCCATGGAGTTTCTTGCTCGTTCTTCTCCATAGAGACCTACGCTTTGGAACGAGTAACTAGCTTCAACTTTTAAATGTAACTTCTTGACAATTCAAAAGTGCCTGTAAATGGTCTAATTGAAATAAATGCTTTGACTTTGACTTTGACATCCGGATTGCTCTGGAGCTGCAGCTGTTTTTCACCAAACTTAATATAAATAAAAATAAAAAAGGGCTAAAATCACAGTTATTTTTAGGTGCTAATCTTATGTCCGTCACCATCATGGCTTTTAGCTGACATGTTGAAAGAACATATATGCAACGCTTAAAGCTTGTTGTAACACCTTGAACACATATGGAATGCAAATAAATATTTGAATACTTGAATATGAGCGCTTATTCCGCTTAAAATAAAATATTGAAATCCTTATACTCCTCAGGTCTATCCTAACATGTCTCCGTCTCCTATGGCGTTTACGTCAGTTCTTTTCGGACGAGCACGCTGCGCACGCTATGACGGCAGTATTACGTGCGCTTGCACACTACGCCGGAAGTGGTTCAAAGCCGCCAGTAGACGCCTGCTTGCACTTCTTGTGTGATTTATTGAATGGGTAAGAATTATACGCAGAATGAGGTTGGGTTAACTAGCCTTAAAGTTTATAATTAGCGTACGAGGTAGATAAGGGACGAGAATCACAGCCATCGCGTACCACCCGCATGTAATAGGTACCAGAAGCCGGCACTGTTCACAGGCCAAGGCTATTTCTTTGCAATACAAAAAAAAACAATTATCTGCACCTCCCTCACCATGTAGGTGAGGGAGCTGCAGATAAATGAGGCCAAATGAGACCCCCTATTGATTTGTCAATATTAAAATACCTTACACGTATACACCTTATAAGTACCTAAGTAATTTTTTCACAGAGTGTCCACAAACAAGACCACACCACCTCTGTCGCACCAAAGCGCTTACAGCGCTGTTCAGCTATTAGCTTGTCTAAACGCCTTAGCCCCCCACATCAGTACAAATCCTAACACAATTCTATCCAGCGCTTTAGTCCTCCACGCACTGATATCCTACCAACCAGAGAACCTAACTATCAATACAAATACTGCGAGCGCTTTACTAGAAATACTGAAGAAATGGTTCAGTTTGCTCATGGGAACGTTGAGCCATTCTGTGCTGGTCGGTGACAATGGAATTTCTGGAATGTTCTATGTCGTTATTTGCCAGATTGGAATAGATGTACTCGGGTAAGGGAGAACTATTAAATGTTTTGGTACATAGATACTCGTATAACCCAAGTTTTTGATTATCATAAACCTGAAGAGGATTGGAGGTACTTATCAATATGAACAACTTACACTTATATGGGACCAACCCAGAAATCGCAAACAAGATGATCATTTTTAGGTACATATTTCAGATTTCTGTTACAGTTATTTAATTATTATAAGTAAATATAGATGTTGAGTACTATTACACTTCAACTATCATTAAAACATACATATCATCACGCCTGTATTCCCCGAAGGGTTAAACACGATATTTATACGGAAAACAAACGATAATAGTACCTAATAACAATTTTCTAGACTAATCAAACTGGTTGGTCGGAATCAGAAAGCGGATTTTGTCCAGACGATATTGAGTGATGATCACGAGGTAAATGCTTTACGGCAGTGCGCCGGACACATGGAAGAGGCTGTTCGACTGGTTGTCGCTGAGCTAGTAGGGTTTACGAAGGCAAGTAGATGTTAATTAGGTGCAAATAATGTTGCTAAAATGAACTAACCCGATTAAAAAATTGTGCAATTTTTGGGGTATTGTTTTGAATATTTAACGCTCATTTATACAGCATACGTTTTGGATGTTCATTGAACTGTTACTGCTGGGTAACACATTTGGCTTGTTGAATTAGATTGACATCATTGAGAGATTGTGGGTTTCCTCATTTTGGCAGAACTTAGCTAAAATACATAAGATTTTTTTTTAGGATTCTGACGGTAAAATGTACCTAGTCGCAGAGTTCAGAAATTATTTTAAACGACAAAAGTACTTTTTTTTCGTTGGCAACTATAAAAGACTTATCAAGAATCATACTAATAAGATGTTGATATAAATAAAAATAACACAGTGATGCCCTCATCCGCAAATATGTACTATCAGAAATTAAAAAAAAATCCATTGCACACCATCACGCCTGTATTGTACACCCACAGTTCGCCAGTATGTTTAGGTCCCATGTAATAGTGGGCGAGCCCATTAACCGGGTACAAATCCTAACTTCGGAGTTTCCATCTCTAATTATAATAAGTGTAAGTACCTATGAGTAGTTAGCCTTAAACAAAAGTGCTATTTTTAGGAACACCAAACACAGATAACTACTGAAGAATACAATGTGTTTTTGAAGCTGTTACTGAATTTTTTCCACGATAACACCAACAATGATTGTCTCCCCGATTTCTGCGATATGCTGTTTTCTAAAGGGTATCTCATGATGCTGCCTCAGGTTCAAATATCAAGGTGAGTCGTAACCAATGTTGTATGGAAGATATGATTAAGTATCATTGTGAGCCAAGGTTAGCATTATTTTGAAAATGTTGAATAAGGCCACGCTTTATTCGCCCATCAGGATACATTACGTTCAACAGACGAGGAGTCTAAGTACAGACAATAGACTCCACAAAAATACATATATTTATCACCGACCGTACACAATTCTAATAGAAAATAAACTTCTAAAATGCACCTACTAATTAACTATTTGCATTGTATTCAGTATTTATCTTAGCACTACACTGGTCCCAACATAAGGCCTTGTGGAACTCCTCACGATATCCTGTCAAAGATGAACTTTACTTACTTTTTTTGCAATAATCAACATGCATAATACTTACTGCCCAGTTAGTACCTATCATAATTGTAATATTTCTGTTTTTAGAAATGATGTGACGATTCGTAAAGTCAGCACATTAGTTCTGGGCGAGATGCTAAAAGTGTTAGCGGAAAAATATCTCAATATGAACGACGTGCAAGTCGGTGATACTTGTGCTAAAGATATTCATGTGAGAACTTTTAATTGTTTAAGCTTCATCGATAGGATAATTGAGCTTGGTTCTGCCAAGATGAGCCAAACCATCGTGAACTGGCACTCTCGAACTAAAAATAATGAAATAAATGCCAAATATGTTTTTCCATTACTATCCATCGTAACTATTCGATCTAAAACATTAGCTACTCGCTAATCCGCCTGGATATTTTCACCCGTGTCAAGTAACGTCTTTGGTTTCTGCTCCGCTCCCGTGTGTCGTAGCGTTATGTTATAAAGCCTATGACACTCACAAATAACGTGGCTTTCTATGGGTAGAAGAATTCTCAAAGTAGGTTCAGTAGATACAGAGATTACTCCCTACAACCTCAGAAATTCACAAATTTTACCATTTTCTAATATTAGTATTAATTAGCCAACATCATTACAATTACTTCGAAAAGTAAAAGAAATTGTAACGTGTAGGTATTTTGGCAGAACTAAACCACATTACCGCTATATGAGTGTCGTTGTAATTGCCATTAACAATGTCAATGTCGATATGCACAATATAAAAATCATCCCAATCTTTACAGATGGGCTTAGTAGAGCTACAATACGGTATAGAGAAACCTCATCGCATTGGCTCACAGCTGCAGAAAAACCAGCCATACAGTTTGCTCATTTATATCTACTTCTACTGTCAATCTTCTGAGAAGTATGGATTTACTTATTAACCTTCTTAATTTTATTTTGGGACCATCTTGCCTACTTATCTATAAGACCTTGTTATATATTGAAATGTTTATGCCTTCAATTGTTATTTTTTCATCATCTTCTTTCCAGCCCTGAAGAAGCAACAGCACCGCTTCTGCCTTACCTGGTGGAGCACATCCTTAAGCTTCCCAAGTCGTTCAAACCACCTGCATACATTATAAAAGCATTGTGGCTTGTATTCGCTGTAAATATAGTACATTTGTACTTGCCACACATAAAAAAAAATATAATGATTCTTAATGTAGCACAATAGAGATACATCATGTTAGAGGCACTGATCTTGACAGTGGAACAGAAGAAGTGGTTGTCAATATTATCTCTGTCCTACCTAAAGAGAAGCCCAAAGCTAACAATGTCTTTTTTCTTGATAAACAACGAAACTAAGAAACCCAATCCTTCTTTTCTCTTTCCGAAAAGAAAAAAGCAACAGCGTAGTATTTACCAAAAATATATAAGCATGAGTCAGGAATAGGGTGTCTTCAGCTACTTCAGTTGTTATTCTAATTTTGCATTTAACTCCTCCAATATTTATTCCGATCAAATAAGTGACATAAGTCATTATTTATTAGTATCGAAGATCCCTGACAAACACTTTTTAATAATCTACGTTTAACAGATGTCAACAATATCAAACGGCACACTCGAATCTCTCGGCGAGCGCGTGTACCTTGAGAAGGCGACTGATCGTTTAGTAGCAATGCTGTATCCGGAACCATCGATCTATTATACCCATAACCCGGCTATACTGTTGTGGGCATTCACCTCGCAAAGGATCTCTAATTGTGTTAGGTTACATGTGGTAAGTTAAAAGTATATTTTATCAAGGTAAATTTAAAATCAAAGTCAAATTATTTATTTTAATTAGTGACCATTAGAAGGCAGTTTTGAACGTCATATATCCGTTCCAAAAGGTAGTTTTGAATGAAGAAGAATGGGCAAAAAACTCCATGAGTTTCTAACCTTAGTTTTTTCTACAAGAGAGTCGATGTATTCTGATAAAATAATTTCGACATAAATCCTTCTGTCTGACTTCACTTATGTTAATACACTAGCTTCTGCTCGCAACTTCGTTCGCATAGTTTTTTAACCCGCATTAGGTCACGTCTTTGGTTGCTGCTCCATTCCCGTGTGTCGTAGCGTGATATTATATAGCCTATATCCTTCTTCGAAAAATGTGCAATGCTATAAAAATTTTAAAATTATACAATTATACTATTTTTAAATTCAAACCAGTAGTTCCTGGGATTAGCGCGTTCAACCAAACAAACAAACTCTTCAGCTTTATAGTATTAGTATTGATGGGAACTTAAATGACGTATGTAAGTACGATATAATGCGTATAATTAACTCTTTCCTGTTCAAGACCTCCGTTACAATTTATTCCCATCGCCAGGAAATGCAAAAACTTGACTCGGTAGGCCATGCTGGATTTAGTAAAGTTACTTTCATTTCATACGTGTTGCGATGAAGACGCAATAGTTCTTGCCCGTAGCCATGTGACTTTTTCAATTCGTATGTTGTTTCTAAGTTTATCTTGGACATCACTAACGTCAGTGACGGTAAACATCGTGAGGAAACCTACACTTATAATTAATAAATGATGATCAATGCTCGTGCCTTCTCGTTACGAGAAGAAGCCTTTGCTGTAGGACAATAATAGGCTGGTATTATTATTTACAATCATCACTAAAGAATGACGCATATAATAACGCCTGTAGTCCCGGCAAGGTAGGCAGACAAGCCTATTGACATTAATTGAGTTTAGTGAAAAATTATAAATTTTCCCACCAAACAGCTCTTTGCCCGGCCTTGGAAGGCCACACAACTTGTTCAAATACCTTCATAATATTAGTCTCTAAAAATTCGAAAATGGCACCGTACATTTGAAAAATTTTTTTTTTGTTTTGTTCATCTCAATACTGTGGTGGTAAAGGAAAAAGAAAATTAGTTAAAAAAAATCTAGGTGGTACGAAGTTCGCCGGGTCATCTAGTACTTGTATAAAAATTATTACTTTTTTAATTTTAGCTGTCCCAATGGTTTAAATCTGAAGATTCCTTACCTACCGACCTTACAACCCAGCCAATAGTTTGGGAGCTTCTCCTGAACATTTTGATACAGTGTGCCGACAAAACCATCGTGGGGAACTGTATGGAAGCTCTTCACGTGTGCTTGGAAGATGGCGACGATAATGCTAGGCAGGACTTCGCTGGACTCATTTGGTCTATGCTACCTAATGTTCTGTCTAAACTTTTGATTGATACTGAATACCAAATAGGTTTTTAAACATATATTTTCTTTAAATATGTAATCAATTCTAGTTTTTATTTCTTCTGTATTAACGCTTTTGTTTCATTGTATCTTTAATTTATATTCTTCTTGTGTACATCTATCTTAGTTTCTAACTTGACCTACTATATAGCCTATATTTTTCCTTTTTTTTTTTTGTGGTTTGAGTTTCTAAATAGAGTAAAAATGACACAACACACGACACCCCCATTTTCGAAGCAATTGTAATAATTTTGAATATTTTAACGCTGAATAATATATTCTAAGCATCAGTTTGAGACGTATGTATATTGAACTGTTATGAATTATGTCAAACAACTTTAATATATCACATTCAAGTTGTTTGACATAATTCATTATAATTTATTGAGAGTTCGTGGGTTGGCTCGTTTTGGTATTATTGGGCGCCTTTTCTTTTATGCCACTGTTGAATCCACCTTTATTTCAGACACGAATATCTGCCACTTCTTAGACTTAGCATCAACTCTGCCACCTTTAGAGATAGACCAGACGGTTTGCCTTAAGACTGCCGTACTGATAACAGCAATATACTCAAAGAATCTTCCAGAACAATGCGAAGAAAGCACTAGACATCATTACGAATATGTTTGTTTGAAACTGGGCTTATATCTGCTGAGTTTGGCTAATAACCAGAATGATAATCGAGGTAAGATAGACAGCATCGATCGGTATCATCTCATTGCTTGCTTACGCCCGCCACTTCCTCCGACCTTAATTATTTTTCGAAAATAATAGAGCGTAAGTTACTCCCTATATCATCAGCTGACTGTCAGTGAAAGTTTCGTCAATGTCGATGTAGCTGATTAGGAGATTAGCTGGAACAAATAAACAGACAGACAGATAAAGATCTGGTTTTTAAGTATAAAAAAAAAGAAATAAAAGTATAAAGTACTGTCTAAATATTTGTAAGCATTTAGGTAGTAAACTGCTGTTATTTATACATTCTAACTTCAATTTTACTTTTGAAACATGTATAGAAATCACAACTGCATTATCTTCTCGCCTCAATTCCATCTTTAAATTAAATCACAGCATCCAATTATAGAGTCCGGCTTGTCCAGTAAATAGGAAAACCCCCGTAGCACAGAAAAGATAATTGAACTAAGCCGTAAGGCTTATGCAATTTATGTTTAGTGCGGCTAAAAGTAATATCCTAGCCTCTAGGGTTGCTCTGGCATTACCTACCATAAAAATAACACTCTAAAGCTCTTTATTCCATAAATCTAAGACAGTTTTATGTATATTTCCAAAGTTTTATTGACATACACAAATCGGGCGGGATTTCTGCAATCCGTCTTGGCTGCAGCGGACAGTACGGATGAAAGAGTCGCTTGCGCAGCTCTACAGTTGCTCTCCTATGTCATACACTACTTCACCAAGAACAACTATCAGGTAAGTAAATAAAAACTTTTGACTAACCCAAGTACCAACATTATTTTGTTAATTACAATACCCTCTCCTTTAAAATCATCAACCAAGCATTGCCATCTTGAAATTTTTATCATAATTTTCTTATCAATGCAGTTTTTTTCCACTATTGATTTTTGGACACACGCATCAGGTTGATCTCGATACACACTCTCTATTTAAGTTCTATCCAGTATATTAAACAGCTCCAAAATTTATTTATTTTAATTACAACAGTTACTATTGAAACCAATTACAATAATTAAAGGCACAATACTTCAAATAGAAGAGAGAAAAATGTAACACAAATATAAATTTAAAAAATATCAAAGTTTATATATCTACTTATCACTTTTGACATACCAATAATATCTTTGTCCATTCATCCGAAAACAGAACATAGAATGAAACCGATCCTTATGTTAACCATATTTCCAGCCAAAGTCAATACTGCAGATCCAAACGCACTTGATCGTAAAGTCATTAAAACGGGACAGTACTAGCGAAAGGGGAGCTTCGTTGTTGCAACTAGTATACTTGGTGTTAAATACTGGAACATCTTCACCGCTAGCCTTAGCGTCCAATGTGGAGGAACACCCGACGGTGAACGTGCAGTGTAACGCGTTGAGAGCGTTGATGTTTAGGATCCAACTGATGCTATGCTGTAGGGTAAGTTTTCTAATAAAGATCAGCAAAATAAAAATATCATGTTCTTTTTTAATTTTAACCTATGCTTTGGTAAACTCTTTAAGTCGTATGGCGATGTAATACCAATGCAGACGAAATTAAGCTTAATGATTTCATGAATATAGGAAAAATCACTTATGCGCCACAGTCGGTAAATTTCCTTACAGAACAAACACAAAGGAAAAAAACAGTTTTTCATATACTAGACATTTTTATTTATAAACCAGGTATGTTTATCTGACAGGAATCAAAAAACCAGTCATCAGCCGGTTGGAAAACTTTAAGCTCAATCTTCAAACATGCCATAGTCTCAAAGAACGACACAAAATTGATAGCGACACTAACTTCTCAACCGTGGACGCACACACTGATACATTTCCAACTAACGCAAGACTTGACACAGGAATTCTTAACGTTCACACACAACTGGCTAACGTTGCTGAGGATAACGATAAAGAAATGCCAGGAGACGAACAAGATTCAGCTGTGCAAGCAAAGCCTGGTCATCAAAACGATGGTGCTGATGAAGAAGAATTTGGAAGGAGACGAAAATTTTAAAGAAATTAACAAGAAAGTGTTAGTGATAGTCGATGATATTTTAGAAGATTCTGGAATTAAATTGAACTAAAATGGATTATTATTATTACAAGTTGATTACTGAGACAAATGATAAATAAATATGTCCGTTTTGTTCATAATTGTTTTTAGTTCTCCGTTTCTAGATTTATTTTTACCTTTCTCATCGCTTCCGACTACATTATCTAGTTTTGACGGCAGGGTTGGCGCAGTGGCGTGGGTTCGATTCCTGCACTGAACAAATATTTGTATGGCCTATCGATAGTTGTTCCGGGTCCAGCTGTTTGTGTATATGAGTTTTATATGTTTGTAAACACACCCACAACTCAGGAGAAATTCCTAGTGTGGGGAAACGTTTTTTTAAATAAAGAAAAGTTTTACAGAATTCACATCACTTACAACATTTTTCTACAATTCCATTTTAGCTAATGGCGCACGTAACGTATTACCAACACACATTCCCATAAAATTCACGACAGCTATTCGGTTGTGCAATCCTTGGCAATCGAATAGCCCTTATCGAAAGGAATACCTGCAAACTATAATGTTATTATAAAATACATTGTATTGAAACGTAACGTGTATGCAAAATTACTAATTAACTTTCTATTTTAACGATTGTCCAAAATATTCCGGAACTACTTTCCATGCAACGCTTTCCAAAGGACGAGAGAAATTATTATCGTCCAAGCCCATAGGCGTAGGACACTCGTATGGAATAGGAATGAGCGTGAAAAGCAAAGACAATAGATATTAATTTATTTATCGATGCAGTTAACGCCTGCGTATTTCTACTCGAACAATTTATATGGCATTTTGTCATATTAGCGGTTAAAGAAAGCAATTGATTCGATGGATTCGTGCTACTCAATAGTAAGCCTAGTCTTGATGTTGTGTCTATAGTCAAAGAAGCTTCGAGCGACTAGACATAGACAAAATTTAAAAACACGGAAGACTGAGAATGGTAGGGCATTAAAAGTTGGATTCTTTAATTAATTTTTTACCGAAAGCTAAAGTTGTAAACAGAAATCAGTTAGTGCATATTGTATATTTCAGAATCCAAATGAGCTTTCAATTTACCAAACAAAAAACTCAACGACTTCTTGACAATTCAGCAGTATCTATCGGTGGTGGCAATTAGTCTAGTTAAAACACACACTTGTATAATGTAACCATAATTTTGTAAAGAGTTTCTTGCTCGTTCTTCTCCATAGAGACCTACCTAAGTTTTAGAACGAGCAACTAACTTCGACTTTCTGACTAACTGACCGACTCCTTAACTATTCAAAAGCCAGGCACTTTTGAATTATTACGGAGTCTTTCATTGAAATAAATACTTTGACTTTGGCTTTGAATTGCAGTCGACCTTAAACTTAAGGAAAATATTTATTGCATGATGTCTTATCACTGGGCTTAGAGAAAGCAGATGATAATGCTTGAAGCGTGACGCGTTAATGTTGCTTGCAAATTCTACAAAGGTACGGTAGGTAATGATTGTGATTTGTGATTCAGTGGCACCGTTGTCATGCCAACCTTGAAGCTTGTTAAAGTTGAGAACACATATATGAGAGCACTTTTAATTGCTTGGCTTTATTTTCATTGATGTTGATATTGATATTTTCAAACGATGATGAACGATGATGTTGATATTTTCATTGATGTTGATATAAATGCGATCATCTTAATGGCCAACATGAGCAATTTACTGACGCTGTTATTAAGAATTTGAGTTATACCTATTTCTGATATTTTATGAGGTTGGCATAACCAAGCTACCTAGGCTGTGCTTGGTAGTAGGTGAAGACAGGTAATGATGATAATGATGGAGATGACAAGGATCAACACGTAGGTAGGTGGTACAACTGGGAAAAAGTATGGGGTTCTAATAAAAATGACACAGATTCTTTAGTAATTTATCAAATACCCTCAAGTGCACACCATTAAGAACTTTCATAGAATAATGTCAACTATGAAGTTGACTGTTGAACATAGGCCTACCCTAAAGAGAACCACAAGGTCCGGTCCAGCGCTATAAAAAGAATAATTAATATAACCTATTTAGCTTGAAAAAAACGACTCTCACTTTCATTTCATGGTTTCTTTTTAAAGAGACCAAACGATAACACAGAACTATTCCTAACAGTACTTAGTCCTTAATTAACATACAATAACTGACTCAAAGGTTATTAAGCTTGGACCAAAACTGTCATGACGCTAGTCCTCAGTCTTCTCAGTACCATTCACGTTTAATTTAGAAATAAATGTTTTTTATTTAACTACGTTAAGGGGTACTTAAGTTACATGTAAAGGCACTTGAGCCAATTCAAAGCATTGCCGACGAATTTTAATGTGTTTCTAGGTAGCAATCATGATATTGCACCTTTTAAGATTAAATGGCGGTCCATTGCTAGCATATTTATAATAAAATTTTAATTACACAACATGAAGTTTTATTTTGTCGTTATAACTAGAAAGCTATCAATGACTGTGAAGGATTTAACGTTAATTTAGGTTTTACTGATGTTTTTATTTGTTTGTCTACTGGATGCTGAGTTATTCAAGTGATTGTATTCAAATTACATCGTATTATACATAATGCTTAATGTATGTATGTAAAATATTTATTTTAAAAGCCGTGGAAGAGTTACTTTTCCATTCATCTCCATAAGAAACTATATTTTGGGACGGGGCAACTAGATTCTACTTTTTTTTTTTATTACATTCAAAAGTGATTTTAATAGTCTAATTAACATACATAACATAGCACCACGCCTGTATTCCACGAAGGGTTAGGCAGAGGTGTATCAATGTACACCCACAGTTCGCCGATATGTTTTTAGGTCCCGTGTAATAGAGGCCAGTCTTTTGCCGTTAGCCGGGCACACAACCTAACTCCGGGCTGCTACTGAATACTTCATAGATAAAATCCTAATATCACTTTGCTCGAACTGGGAATCAAACCCAAGACCTCTAGCGTAGCAGTCGCGCTTAGGACCACTAGGCTAACGAGGCAGTCAATAGTCTAATTGAGATTTCACACATGACGTCTGTCATTATAAGGAAGTGGAAAGCATATTGCCCTTTTTAATTTTTTCAGGGAAGTCTCTACTCCCTTTTCGAACATCATAGGCTTCTGTAACCCAATTCCTATATTAGTAAATAACTACTTTATTAGTCCGAATTGGAAATATAAGTACCTTATAATACATGTTTAATGTTTTGCCATCCATTAAATCCGCGTTATTTCAAAATGTTAATCACCCCAAACATGTATTATTTAGTTCCCAAAACAATAGTACCACTTGCTTCATTATTGGCACTGTCGTCACAGACCTACCACTATTTTTTGGTGGTGGAGCTTGCTCCCCCGTCAGTAGCAGCGAATGGAGCAGTCGACCGCAAACCGCTGAGCAAGCGCCACTTTCCACCGATCGACTCCTGCGCAGCCTCAATTGTACTAGACTAGTGAAGCCTATTGAATATTTTGTGAAGTGACAGTGATGCAACTGTGTGCATATTAGTGTTCGACATGTTTTTTTTGAGGACTTTTTACCGTGTTAAAATGAATGGTAAGAGATTTTTGGACTGACAATATTTTTTTTCGTCTTTCATAAAATAATTACTGCGTTTTGTTATCGAACCCAATATTAATTAGGTACTTTATTTTGTTGATCTCAATTTTTTAAGCTGACACTTTTCTGTTTTATTTATTTTTTACCATTTAATTGTAGGTAAGCAATATTTACTCCGCATTGAATAAATATTAAAATACTATTATCATAAATACGTAGTAAAAAAAATATGTCATATAAGTAACACATGAATATTTTACATCTTATGTACAAATCTTGTAAGGAAATACGAAGTACTTAAATCTCAATTTAATTGACGAATTAATTGAGAACAGTAAACAGCAATAAACATTAAAATATACAAATAAAAGACAACTTTCATCGTCTCAAAACCCATAAATTGATCAACAATCGAAGGCTTATTTACATAATTATGTAAAAAGATACGCTAGGTAATAAAAAGCTAACCGGGACGTGCATAATTTTATGCAAAAAGTCCCGTTAGGCCCGCCGGCGTGTGCGCAGGTTTACAAACCAGAAGAATATCTAGATCGGATGCACATATCGAGATAAGTAGGGCTTATTTTTTTTATCTCATTGATTTAATAAACTCAATGATGGACAGCCTCCGTCTAACGGTTCGCTCTACCAGACATTTCTCAGACGTATTCCACTTTTTCTCATAAAAGTTTAATTTATTGACTTCCGTCCGCGACGTGTTATGTTGAATGACTTTGACACGGTGATTAAGATAACATGGTTTCCGTTACATTTTTCGTTATCATTGATAATGTGTGATAAATGTCAGATTTAAATTGGTTTGGTTTTATTAAATAGGTATCAATCATTAATCAAAGTCCATTATTTATTTTTCTGAAAGCCGTTGATGCGCGTTGGCTTCCCGGAGGTCTCGATGATGATTAACTTCTCGTTTTATTAGTCATCGCTTCTTAGTAGTATAGGTGTTTAATACAAGCTTACCAATTTTTGTTCCATGACCATTCAAAGTCAAAGCATTTCCTTCAATTAGACCATTTACAAGCACCTTTGAATTGTCAAAGAGTTGGTCAGTTAGTCAGAAAGTTGAAGTTAGTTACTCGTTCTTAAACGTAGGAAGCGCTTTATGGAGAAGAACAAGCAAGAAATTCCATGGACACTCCATACATTTTTATAGGAGATCCATGGAATCCCAAGATCCACAGAAGCACCTACAGCTTTATCTGTCCAAATATTATATTATTATGCCTAGTCTATTTGCTGATCAGAACCTTTGTCTCGACACTATAGTTGTCTCCGTTGGGAAAAATAGAAAGCAAGTCGTGATCGATTAGCCATTTTCACTTTTATTGTTCGCTAAAGTATACAAAATTAGATTCAATTCGCGCAATGTTTGCTGTTGACACAAGTGGAACATCTATAATTATATCTTGTGAAGAAAAGGGAAATAATTGAGAGTTTTTTATTTACAATTTTATTATTTTAATACAACAAGAAGTATGTGAATACAAAACATTTGATACACCTACTCTAACAAATTTTGTACTACATACTAGTGTTTGAACTATCCATTTAGGCAAGAAATACCTGTGGTATACTATACCATATGGAAGAGGGATCCATTACCTACTTATATTTACGAAATGAAACTATATATATAAGACTGATTTTAGTTTTAGATTCTAAATATATATATTTTTTTTTTAAACGTTGCCCCACACTAGGAATTTCTCCTGTATCATGGGTGCGTTTACAAACATATAAACTCACATACACAAACAACCAGACCAGAAACAACTATCTGTAGGCCATACAAATATTTGTTCCGTGCGGGAATCGAACCCGCACCACGCAGCGCAGCAGCCAATCGCTCAGCCACTGCGCCAACCGTGCCCGTGCGACAACCGTGTTGTTGCAAACAATACTTAATAATAACAGCAAATCAATGAAACAAAGATACCTAGGTACCCAAATTCATTGTAAACAAGTGGGGTGTACAATAGGTATACTTAAAAATATAATGAGATTAGTTTGAACAGAAAATAAATTGTAATATTGAAAAGCTATAATCTGACATCAAGTAAAGAAAGCTACAATAATCGAACTGCAAACAAGAAACGTGTCAATTTATCTTCTTATAAGGTTTTTTTTATTAATTTATATGACAGGTGTATTTCATAATGTCAATTGATAGAGATTGATGGTGTAATCAGTATTCAGTAAGCTTCAGAGAAAACGGGTACCTACGCAAGACTGACAAGACGACGAACAAGTTCCGTTCAATAGCGATAATGTTGTAATCAATCATGATTGGATGATTAGCTAGTTTAGATCCCTCCGAAAGTCACTCTTAGGTCGCAATTACACTTAGTCGTTACCCCGTAATCGGGTGCCCGTATGACTACGCGAATTTGGGCACCCGATGCAGTAATTACGCTGGTCATCGTACTGGAATACGGGCTAACTACTGTAAGAAGTTTGAATGAAATTGATTACCTGCACCCCCATCTGGAAACGATAAATCCGGACAAGATTGCCCGAAGACAGACGCACTAGACTTTATGCGTTTGCTCGAATTCCATAGGCAGTCGAAATCGGGCGAACGACCTAGTGTAATTACGCAATTACTGCAGAGTTCCTGACCAGGCGATGGTTCATTGATTGTTCTGCAGTGCCTACACCTGTACCTAAGAGGATATTAAAACGTCACTGATACCGCGATAAACGTGACAAACTAGAGGGCCGAAGTACTAAAACTGTTTGTTTGTTCCGGCTAAAATCCGCAACGGCTATATTGATTTTAACGGGACTTTTACTGGCAGATAGCTGATGTTACAAGGAGTAATTAGGTTACTTATTAAAGACAAAAAATTTGGGTTCTACGAAAAATAAATTTCCGCAGATCACCGACATTTGTTACGCGGACAAAGCCGCGGGCTTAAGCAGATAACCATTGATTCGAGAAAAACAGCAGCTACCTTTATAATACGGCTGGCTGCTGCAGTAAGGTTAACGGAATTGCCACGCATATTGCTTTTACGGTAATTCTGATCGATGCACACAAATACGACAACCACTTCGGCTTTCCAAACATCAATACAGTTTTCCTACTTTACTGGAACTCCTCGTTTTTTTTTAATCTTTGTTAGATGGTATACAAGCCGACGGCCCACCTGATGTTAAGTGATCACGTCTGCTCTATATCTAGACATCTGCAATACCAGATACCATTGAAATGCGTTGCTATCCTAGTGACAAAGTTGAAATATTTCATGTGCCAGTAATTTCACCAGCACTTAAACCCTTCAAACCAGAACACGGCAACGCTGCTTTGCGGCAAATATAGGTATACGAGTAGTGGAAGTACTTCCCTGGACGAGCTCCTTCACAAAGAGCTCTACTACTACTAAATCAAACCCACACACGTCAAAAACGTCAAACTAAGCTCACTAAATTGATTTAAAATGCGCGCTTTTCTATTACCAAGAAGAAAATGATAGAACTTTCTTTGTAATCATCTAAATTGAATCCAATAAGAATGTTATAGGCTGTCGCTATAATATCCACCATGATCGGAAAAGCTGTCGACCGCAAAATGATCCGAATTACTAGATATGGGTTATGTATCGTCGGTAATCGATTTGATTACACGTGGGCTGTAGAACACCACAATGTTTATGTAGTTACTAGCTTCTGCCAGCGACTTCGTTCGCGTGGTTTCTTTTCACCCACGTTAAGTTACGTCTTTGGTTATTGCTCTGCTCCCGTGTGTCGTACCGTGATGTTATATATATATAGCATATAGCCTTTCTCGATAAATGATCTATCCAACACAAAAATATTTTTCAATTCAAACCAGTACTTCCTCAGATTAGCGGTTAGTCGCTGGCAGAAGCTAGTTTATTATAAGATACAATCGTGGACAGTGGCGGTGTACCACTTTACACCTTAAGACTCTTAGTAATAAGGTTGAAAAGTGGTCTACCGCCATTATCATCCTTAGAAGGACGTAGGTAGGCTTTAGATAAATTGCGATGCGGTTCCGTCCCATTTTTTTTCGTCCTACATAGTTCAATTTTCCATAACGTGGAGTATTTTTTTTACATTATTCCAATTTTTGTTATGTCCTTCCTAATTCAGCGCTGGTTACCGACCATAAACTATTTTCTAGCACAAAGATGTACTTCAGATTAAGGCTGAGTGGCTGTCGGCAGAACCTGTCTGTCTTTGTGTCCATTTTATCAATATTAAATAACCGACCGCTTTATAAAACCTTCCTGTTTCAAAAATCTTAACAGCATATTTCCAGCATCCGACTCTGCACATGAATCACGTTTACATTTAGATATTGCACTATTGTTACTTGTGCCAATTCGTTCAATGTTCCTCAAACAAAAGCAAATACTGTTTCTGAGAACATCTTAAATTAAACCAGACAGCTCGACCTTACGTAACCGATCAGATAGAGTGTGTTGAATATAATGTTTACTGGGAACGGACGCCGGTTGATGAAAGGAAGGAAGGTAGAGATTTATAGACAAGATAAGTGCAAATCTGAAAAGGCTGCTAACATTCTGATGATGACCTGTTCTGGCCACATAGACAGACACGCACAACGGCCCAATAAAGAGGCAAAGGACGCAGACAGCCCGGCCTAACCTAACCAAACCAAGTGCAAATGTTCTGCTACTCAAACAACGGGACTCTTCTTATCGTAGCGTGGCTTGATGCCTGCACGCTTGAGGAAGTGATGGACACTATGTGCACTACTGTCTAAAGCCATCGCTTTAGACTCGTGGCTAAAGTTTGGGCTCGCTGAATATAGACTGCCATTGACATGCTAAGAAGATAAAAGGGGAGCAATGGCATTAGGACAATGAGAAACGACGTAACTAATGCAGCACTAAAAATAGTACAGTAAGTCGACTGCCCTGTTGATCTAGTGATCGCAAGTGTGACTGCTGACCCCGGGTAATGATTTTGATCTCCAGGTCGGGCAGTATTATTGGATGTTCATTAGGAAAATCTCAGTAGCAATACAGTTTGGAAGTGGATGGTGTGACATGCCAGTGCCTCGGACAGCAAATAGAGCAGTTCGGCGGCGGCCGTCGTGTAGGATTGCCATCTCATCGGACTATGAGATGGTAAGAGGGAGTGGATCTGTGTTTACGCACACACTTGTGCGTAAACACAGTATATTACATAACGTATATTATTGTCTCCTGTGTAGGTTAGTTAGTCTCCATTAAGATTGGTCACCGTAACCGGAATTCGGTCGAGTAGTTACATTAATACAGAAGTGACAAGATACCGGCGTATACCAATTCTATTATTTATGGTAAATCCTTTCAGTTCAACCTGCTTCCGTTCATAGACAACTCCACGCATGCTTTCTAATTACATAGGCAAAGGAAATGTTTCCGCAGTGCCGTGGCGCCGCTTGTAAACTCTTTGCATAGGGTCTCATTTACTTTCCTTTAACTACTCTATAATTTACCCATAAATACAAAAATTTGTATGAATGTGAAACTACTTTGAAATTGTTATTAATTTTAAGACATAATTGGTGTTACTGCTACCAAAACAAACTAACCCACCACGTAAAAATTTCTCCTATTTTTAGATGGCTTTAATTTTAAATTCGTAAATTCGGAATATATTTATTTATTATTTATTTATTAAAACTTTTTGCACATAATGTAAATAATACATTGTACAAAGGCGGACTTAATGCCTTTGTATATATGTATGTACTCTGAACTGTTATTGCTGAATAGTACATGTTGTGCAAGATTAAAGTTATTAATTCAATTATTAAGTTATTGTGGATGTGGTTCATTTTAGCACAACTAAGAGAAAATGGAAAAAGTAAAGTGTATATGTATCTTCGATTGCTTGAGCTAGTTACTTATTTATTTTATTTTTATTATGATATTAGTATGGCAATGAAATACGAATATTTTAAATTTTAACCATTTAACAAGGCGTAATTAATGACAAATTAATGCAAGTATTTAAATAAAGAATGCAAATGCACTACAGTTAATTAACAAAAACTACATTTTTAGTTTTGGCCAAGACTTTTAAACGGGTCTAGATTTAGAAACAGGTAGCATTTCTATTGCTTCTTGATTTAATAAATATTTATACTTTAAAATAGAAATAAGATAGCAAATTACAATAAAATTTTAAAATCTTAATTGTTAAATGAAATTCAAACTAAAACAAGAAAATAACAAAGTGGAACGCAGAATATGAATCGTAAATATTCGTATATCTACTAGCTATACGTATATATTTGGTTACTGCTCCGCTCCCGTTGGTTGTAAGAGATTAGCGAGTACAAACAAACCCTTCTGCTTTATAATATTTGTTAAGAATCAAAATTCGACCATTACATCGTTACATTTCTCACCAAAAAGAGCAGATATAAATCGAATAAATGCTAATAAACGCAATAAAAAGCATATAGATTTCAAACATGGAAATGTTAATTGATCTTACAGCATTCCTTTTGTGGTGGTAATTGACTTTCACTGAAGGAAGCGTAGGGCTTCAATAGGTGTTGTTCATTAGACTGTGCTAATAGCATTGTTACGTGATGTTACGAGTTCACTCATTAATGAAGTAACCGTACCTAAATATTGTACAAGTGCACAAATGCGTATAAGTATAGTATTTTCGAAACGTCTATCCTATAGAATTTTACTTTTAAGCAACACTCGTTTTTGTTGAGTGAATTTTCTTACGATTTCTTAATTTTTTTTCACAATAATATATTGCTCATAGCAATCAGGGATTACGTAGCTTCCAATTAGGGACAGAATTTTCAGAATGGGACCGGTAGTTGCGGAGATTAGCGCGTTCAAAGTAACAAATAAATTCTTCAGGCTTTTTATAGAAGTACATTTCCAACCAACCTTCGAACATTTATTTTAAAAATCGAATATACGATACGATTATTCCGCGCCTTTTGTAGAAAATCTCCCTCCGTGAACGTAGGTTAAGTGAAATAAACGTTAAGTGAAACGTAGGCGATAGGTCACCTACTAGAGCTTTTGCCAATAGGTTAGTGAAGCTCTTGAAGCTTGCATTGGAAACTTAGGTCGAGATTAAAAAATGTGGCTTAACACGCATTTTGGCTAGGCACTATTCCTGTCAATGTCACACAACTGTCAAAATACAAGTTTCAAATAGAGGCGGGAACATAGCTAAGGAAAAGTATGTGCATTGTAACGTTTATTAATCTGAACCTTAGGTAATGTTAAGGAGAAGTGATTTTTATCTATTTATTTATTAAAACTTTATGCACAAATGTAAAAAAAATACACCGTACATAGGAGGACTTAATGCCTTAGGAATTTTCTACCAGTCTACCTTAGGGTGATGCAGAGACAAAACATAGTAGATGCAAGGAAGAGGAACAGAAAATTTCCAAGAATAAAATATAATATATAAATAAAATAAATACATACATACAAACAGAATATACAAAGTAGAGAGAGATCTAAATACATAGAAAAAACATATTTTTACAACATACAAATATTTATTTCACAATGAAAGATACAAATATCATAATTAAAATATCATTACATTTATTTCAACAGTACCTAATTAATTTTCATTAAAATCCAATAAATTTGTGTAGAATAAACCATTTCTCCTTCTTTATTTCTATGAATTACACAACAAGCGAGTCATCGCCTTTACCTACACAAAATATTTTTATTGTTTCCATATTTATATTATGTTAGATGCGGCTGCGCCGGTCTAGCGTAGATTTCGCGCAGTTTCACTAACTCTGGGCGCCTATACTGTTACCTAGTGAAACTTACATAAGATATTTTAGCTTATTGTTGTAAGATGTCAAGTAAATGACACCATGTATTGTATGTTTTAATTCTCTTTTGCAATGAATAGCAACTTTCTTGCGAGAGTTCCTGTTATGAGTTAGGTAGGTATCTACTGATGTTGTGTAATGTCAGATTATAGTTTTCATAACATAACATATCATCACGCCTGTAATCCCCGAAGGGTAGGCAGAGGCAATGTACACCCACAGTTCGCCGGTATGTTTAACCTTTTGACCGCCGCGTCAAAAAAGCAAAAACGTGCGCTCATCGCCAAGCTACGAATTCATCCTTTAACACCTACAAAATAGTAGTGAGTTCGGAATGATGTCGATGTTGTTTTACTTACATTTAAAAATCTGTCATGTGATCGTGACCGTGGCGTGCTAGGCACATTTTCGTTTGCCATCTATACATGACTGCGGCGGTCAATAGGTTAAATCCCATGTAATAGGGGGCGAGCCTATTGCCATTAACCGGGCACAAAAACCTAATAACACCTTTTGCTCTACCTGGGAATCGAACCCAAGACCTCTAGCGTAGCAGTCGCGCTTAGGACCACTAGGCTACCGAGGCAGTTATTATAGTTTTCATATTTAATATTAAAACATTATTATTTTATGTTTATCTATTTTATATTATTAATGGTGGATATAGTATTGACGCCAAAACTTTTACCATGGATTTTGTATTCTAGAACCAACATTTATAATTTTTTATCGCTTATTAAAAAAACAAACCTACCGTACCTATTTCTACCGCAAAGCAGCGTTGCTGTGTTCCAGTTTGAAGGGTTTTGGTTGCCGGTGTGATTACAGGCACATGAAACATTTCAACTTTGTCTCTGGGATGGCAACGCATTTGCAAGGCTGCTAGTATTGCAGATGTCTATAGGTAGCGGTGACCATTTAACATCAGGTGGGCCGTCGGCTTGTTTGCCATACAATGACATAAAAATAAATAAAAGAGCTACGCCGTTTCTATGGCAACAGGTCCTTTAGTACATTTACCGGCAAATCGCTTGAGCGTGCGCGAAAAACAATAACACCGTGTCATTTGAAGAAACGTATGTGGTAGGCCGGCGCATTTTCCTACAAGCCAGAAACCTGAGCATTTAGAAAAGCCTCAATTGGTGTGTTGGACCACATTTCGCAAAATACAAACAAAATGTAGTAATGTAATAACACAGTATGAATTTACTATGAAATATTTAAATGTTTCCTAGAACGTTACAGTATTGCGATGTTTGATTATTATAATGGCTACGAAATGAACAATTGTTCGCATGCAAACTGTACACAATTGCGCCCTTATGTAAGGTACATGCACACCTATTATTTTGTTGATATATATCATGAAAATAATTAGAAATAAATGTTGCTAATACCCTCACGAGCCTGGAACATTGCGGTGATAATGTTTGTGTATCGACTGTTTGAAACAGTTATATGTCACAATTTGAATTAAACGTCAAGTCATCTATCTGTTTGACCTATTCTGTTAAAATTTCTCACGGAGAAGTGTGCTTGGGGGAGCTGATAGCCCACGACGATTATTGACATCTCATCTGACGCTCACTTCATTTAAATTTACCAAGGGAGATTCATATGGAATAGTACTGCTGAATGATCTTGTATCGTATAAGCCCGTTTAATTAAATGAATCCGAGTTGTATTTTAATTCCGAGATATGAATAATCAACTGCCTCCTTGATCCGGTCCTTAAATTATCATTCATCATCATTAGTCAAATTTGATTTTCTATAGAAGCTCAGATCGGGAGTGGGCTTTCATATTAAATGATCGAAATTCAGGTGTACCTACCTACTATACGTAGACTGTCCACTTCTGAGAATGCAGACGAGACCGAGAACAACACGAACCTCGACCACAGCAACGTGAGTCAACATCAACTTCTGCCAAGTTCTGCGACTTTTCCTTCTCACATTCCGACATTACACATTCCCCTTTCCCTTTTCAAATCCCTCATTAAAATAACGTATTACGAAACTAGTGTTAGGTGCGGAACCCTAAGTAATCAAAACAAAAGAAAGTGTATCGTACATCCGTAACGGGAGCGCGGTATTCTGCCCGCGTCGCCACCGTCATGGAAAGTGGTGACGCCACCCGAAGGTCACTGCCAGAGAATGGTAATGAAATAACCGGAGTACTCGCCGTGCTTCTCGAGCATAGACACCTAGAGTTCTAGACTTTTAATAACCATGAATTCTGCAGACCAGAACCGGAAAGTTACAAAATGTGTTTTTTTTTGCAAGTAAATATGCGTTAATTCATGTTAGGTCATTTTTTTGAAAGTCACTTGTAACTTTGACGTTTTGATAAATATTAAACATTATGGATTTCCGCCTATAGTGTTTCCTCAAAATGTTAACTTACTGTGGAATCGGATTGGCTGAACTATATCCATGTTATGTAATTATCTGAGGTTATGAAGGCATAGTAGCCGCCACGAGTCGTGAGCACAAACGTCAAGTTATTTTTTGTTTGTTCGCGACTGTTATGTTCAATTTCTGCAGGTGAATAATACTCGAATTATTTTTAAGTTATAATTGAATTGATTAGAGAAGGCTAAGAAGTTACCCCAAGTTTTTATAACTAATAATAACTATTTTTAAAGATGTCTCATCGTTACAAGTACTGACTACAGTACTTAGTACAAGTAATCCCGCGTCCAGGGATTACTAAATCAAACCTAACCTCAACCTAAATGAAAGATTTTTTCAATATTATTGCTTCATATTTTGTATGGCCATAAAGTAAATACATAGGTTGTCTATGGCTAATCACCCCGAACCTCAACAGTACCTACTTATGAGTACTTCCTAACAAAATAATACCGATAGGCAAATCTTCTTTCCTGCTTTTTTGGAAAAAGTAGAAATGGACGAAAGCTATAGAAAAACTAGGTCAGACAAAGGCCATTTTGCTTTCTTTTCGTCCCTTACACAATGCTGCATAACTTTGTAAAAAGTCCACAATAGGCGTTCCCACAGACTTTTAAACTCATCAACGTTAATCTTTTTTATTAGGCAATGAAAGTGAATGCTTTTCATTTGTAATCATTGTCACGATGTGAAGCCTATCAATTGTCGATGTCGTGTGAAATTATTACATTACACGATAATTTGTTGTTCGTTGAACTGCCCCTTGTCAATGGAATTCATTATTTATTTTTTTAAATAACGTTACCCCGAACTATAAATTTCTCCTGTATCGTGAGTGCGTTTCCAAACATTTAAACTCACATACACAAACTGCCAGACCCGGAACAACTATCTGTAGGTCATACAAATATTTGCTCCGTGCGGGAATCTCCAAAAAAATTCCAATTACCAATTAAAAGTTATGTATGTTGAAGTATCACGCTGTTACTACGGGATAGATTTTGTTCAAATGTCTACTCTATCCCCTCAACTTGACGGCACGGTTGGCGCAGTGGCCGAGCGATTGGCTGCTGCGCTGCGTGTCGCGGGTACGATTCCCGCACGGAACAAATATTTGTATGGCCTACAGATAGTTGTTTCGGGTCTGGCCGATTGTGTATGTGAGTTTATATGTTTGTAAATGCACCCACGATACAGGAAAAATTCCTAGTGTGGGGCAAAGTTTAAAAAAAAAAAAAAAAAACTATCAGGCAATTTGCTATGGGGGATGAACAATATTGTATTATAACTTTTTTCATACACAGTTCACCATGAAATTACTTTCAAACTTAGACCAACTACATACATTCACTTGCCGGATTGTGATGACTTATTAATCAAAACTTATGTCCGTTAAACTTACGTCCACGTAAGCGAAGTCGCGGGCACAGCAAGTTTCATCATCAGAGATTAAATCAGATCAAGAATTACATTTGTTTACAAAATAAACGATTACTATTTTATGAAGTTGATATTGATTGGCAAACAAATGAAGAAATTATTTGAAACAATAATTTTATAGGGCAACATATTACAAGAACTTAATCACGTTTTGCATGCTGTCCACACCGTATCACTCACACTTTTCAATAATTTTACTGGGTATCTGTGTCAGTTTATTACGCTACTACCAATAACATTGGACATAGTGTACACTAACATAAAGGCCGTTAATTTATAAATTATTTATAGCTGTATAACATGACAGCGTGCAATTACGGACGCATTGCAAATTGTATGTGGTTTACTTATGTTATATTTTTAATTTTCACTTAAATTAACTTAATGAGAAGCTGTGATGTGATGTTTGATATACATTACTTATGTAAGTACGTGAAAAGAGGTAGATACCTATTTGCATTGTGCTTGAGTGGGAGGTAATTGCTTTTGAATAGGAAATTAGAGATAGTTTATAAGCAGTAGCACTGGCTGGAAATCTTTACAAATATACTTCGTTTTAAATTGATGATTAGGTAAAACCCTTTTTTTAATAACTGGGGGATTTATGTCCTCTAAGGCGCAGATGTACACTTTGGGCACTGCAATAAATGGGTCATCGTCTGGTCCTGAACATCGCAGGTACTTGCATATACACAGCACTTCAATGGCAAAACCTGCAGCAGTGGATCTAATAATTCATCATAAAACAATTCGGCATTCCCCGATCCTTATAGTAAGTTTAGGGCCGATTGTACACGTCCGTTTTATTCACCGGACAATGGACCGTTTTTTTCTCCGGATTCACGGTGGTGTATGGCTTATAATGAATGTGTGTGTATACACCGGTTACCGGACCGGTGACAAATTTACGCCGGATTCATTATAAACCATACACTACCGCGAATCCGGCGAAAAAATTGGTCCGGTAAAAAAAACGGACGCATACAAACGGCCTAATAGGAACATGATCAAGTAGGTATCTCTCATGTTTTTTCTCCAAAAAGTATAAAAACATCTAATTTTAAGAGAAAACGAAGATATTTCAATGTTTAATAAGAGCCATTTCTCTTGCGCCTGTTGTGCGTACTAAGGCGGTTACCGTAAAATATTGAAGTAATCTGTGCAAGCTAATCTATGTTACAACAAGTAGGGCGTGCACCGCGTGGAACTCTCTAAACGACCAAGTTCACTGTTTGTCTGCATAAAGTAACATCATTGATATCTTCGACTACGCTTGGAGCAAATATTTGATTACCTGACTTGTTACATTCTTGCTTAGAAGTGGTAAATATAGGAATCGAGTAAACATGAAGAGAAAATTCTGAATATCGATCTACGGCTATTGTTCCGTTGCGGAAAAGGGATGGTGCAAGCGTGGTATCTCTCCATCTATTTTTTTTTTAATTTGGCATTAATTCTTTATAATACGGACCCTGGGCTAATAAGTCTTCTTAATCCTAAACCGCTTCCAACCGGTCCTTTTTGAAATCTATAGGAAGCCTATGTCCGCAGTACACGTCCTACCGCTGATGTGATGATGACTATCAATCTTGAACCTCGTGTTCCCAAAGAAGATCGGACAAGAGTCTCTAGGGCAAGTGGTGGGACGATGGTAGAAGTAGTGATAGTGGTTGAGAATGTTTGAAAACCGGAGAGAATAGACTAAATATTCGCTACAAATACATATAAAGCATCATGAAGGACAGCATAAAAGAGCAGGAAATGTGTATTTATCCAGGTATAAATGCGACCAGCGGCTTCCCAATTAGTGATAAATCAACTATATGAATATATACCAAGATATAATGTCCAACACTATTGCAAATTATTTTTATAAAGCTTACCATAAATTTTGTGCAACCTATAAAACTGGTGTTAACAAAAAACCGCCAAAAACATGAACCGGAACATTTTCTCACAATAAACGCTATTGAAAAATCCATACAAAAAGGTATAAATAACAACTTAGCTGAACAAATAAGGCAATTTTACGCACTCCCTATTGGTATAAGAATAAAAAGTGTTTCAAAAGTGGAACCGCCTGCGCCGACGCAAGTTACCGGAAATAATTGGTAGTAAACATTGTGATCGCTTCCTATAGACGAGACATGGTGATTTGCCGGTGCTAGCAAAGTTGGTAAACGTAAAAGTTTTTGCTGAAGGTTCTTATTGGGAAGCATAATCGCTTACATAAAGACACTATTATTTTTATTGTATCCGTAATGCCTTAAAACTAGTATTTTCCCAGTTTTGCATGCTTTTCAAGTACGAGCTGGCACAATACAGTATGATTCTAGTACATGTCCATTAATTCAGACAAAATTTTTAGATTTCTTTTAAAAAAGTAAGTGATTCCCTTTTCCATATTTTACCAGTATAAAAATGTCTGGATAGTTTCGTCGATGGTTTCAGGTCAGAATGTACTTCTTTTCGTACTGGTTCCAGACACATGCACTCGACTCAAGCTCACTGCAAACAAGTGCATTAAAAATTGACTTAATAGCCCCGATGTTGCTAAAATGTTTAGCGTTTCGTAACACAAAGCCTAAACGCTTAAATGACTCTTTTGCAACCGATACTATATGATCATGGAACGTTAGACTATGGTCAAATGTGACACCCAGATCTTTCATTCCAGTGGTTCTAGTAATGATGCTATCATTAAATTTATAACTGAGCATGACAGGGTGCCCTGCTCGACTGAAAGTCATGACTAAGCACTTGGATAGATTGGATATTGGACCATTGTGTGCGAGTCACGGTGGCCATCACTCCAGCTAGCCCACATCCTTCTAGAACCAGATTAGTGCTTCAGAGTTCTCAGGGCATCAGCAGGAGACCTTAGTGATCCCAGGGTCTCTTTCCGGATTTGGGTGACCCCTGTGTACTCGGGGAGCACCTGCGTATCCGTTTCTTCGGCCTCCATGCAAGCACTTGACAGAAGACTTTCTACGCTACCTATTGTACTTCTTATGGCTTACATAATTATTTTCTGTACTTCTAGTTGATACAATTGAAGAGGGAAGTCTACATGTAATAAATCACATCATATTAATGATCCATCATGACTGTGCGCGAGCGAATCCAATATTTGCGCTCTACTATGGAAAGAAAACCATGGTGTGGCTTTCCTTTTACATTCATTTAGATAATCACTAAACCACTTCAGAATGTAAGTAAATAAATACATCATTTACTATTCATTAAATAACTAATAATTGTAAGCGTAAAATCTTTAAACATATGACATTAAATATCTATTAGAAATGCATTACATGTCCACACGCAAATAACCGCTCGCGATGCGCTCATAAATCGCAATAAACTGTAATTTAATATAATTTCACGAGGCCAATAATCTTACAGACCGAAACAGCGGCATCTAACTTCATTAATATTATTTACATATACATTTCGTGTACATAAACCGATACGTGACGCATTTATCGGGTGCATTAACCCGAATCTCCTAAAGAAAACTACTTTTATTTTCATGTGGGTAGAGTGTATTTTTATTTGTCTTTGGCTAGATGGTGGTTGAATATGCGGTGTGCTCTCTCGAGCGAGATAAAGCGTAAAAATGTGGTAGGTAGTGTTTTCTCAAGTCGAATAGCTGTAGTGAAACGGGCCACGGTCCGTGGAGCAGGCACGAACGGTCACGTGGTAGACCGTTCAACCACTCGTTGTTCTGTGAAAAACTTGCTTCACGCAATCCTCTTAAGTTACGACAACTGGATTGAAGTTGAAACAAACAATTATTGCATAATTGGATACACAAATAAGTGTAGCAAATTAACATGAGTCATAAATTACCATACTAACTTCTCTATTGGCAGTTAATTGATGTGTAAGCCAATATTTGTAGGACGTCGCAATTAATCAAATTCATGATATTAAATAAATATTCTAATGTATGCTAAATTCGCGTGTTTAATATTCAGCTGATCATCTTCTTCACCTGATAAGAAATAAACTTTCGACACTTAAATGTTAATTAATTTTCGCTCAATTATAATAAAATTGATTTTAAGTTATGTTACGCCTAAAGACATATTTCTACTTTTGATCAAAGTTAAAATCTATTTCACATTACCGTATATTTCGTATTATGGTAAACGTTCGATTTGGTTAACCCGTTTACTATGACACATTTGTAAGTACAACGGCATGATAAAGTATCTATTCTAGTAGGTCACTGATTTACTAATTTATGCATTACACCCATACCTACATCAGTACTTAGTAAGACCAAGGAATTTCTACCACAAAGAAATTACTACTGGTGTTCCGCAGGGAAGTGTTTTGGGACCTCATCTAATTTATATAAAATTTCAAACTTCTGCAGTTCTTTCTTCGTAACGTAACGGTGTAATTAAATAATTATAGGTAGTATTAATAGTCCGGGACAGTACAAGTATAGTCAGATGCCTCTGAATGTTCCTCAAAGTTGCAAACAGACTAATCAAAAACTATCAGTAGACCTCATTAATCGCTTCAGTGTTATGCGCTTCCTATAAATAAGGCCCGACTGATATTTAGCTTCAATTGGCCTGGATGATCAGCACAGGCTTCCACACACGTAGCAAGCCATGACCAAATTAGGTGCCAAATCCGCAATTTTATGCGGCAAATTGTAAATTATCTTACGGAACAGCTTTTTAACGATTTGCGGAATCTCTTAACCGAGATAGAATTTGTTATGCTTTCCGTTTCTAGCCTGAACTAAACTCCTAATGTTTTTTAACCGGTTCGATTAGATAAAGCAATTATTGGTCTATTTTTATGTTCTATGTCATTATAATAACTACCTATATGTTTCTATTTTAGCTGTTTTTATACGACAAACCGAATTCAAAACTAGATAAGATTTATTAAGATGCGCATGCTTCAACTTACATTTTCTTTCTGGCTAGCAGGTATCTACTACATAATCTGACAGATATCTGCCTAATTTTTACACTTTGACAGATTTCAGAAATAGTTTAACTAAGGGTTTAATACCCACCAGTCAGAAACTACGGTAGTAGAGAAAACAAAATTTGAAAAATATACGAATAAACCTATTTTTTTTGCTTTAAAATATAATGTGTTAGCTTCTGCCCATGACTTCGTTAGCGTAGATGTTAGAAATAAAAAATATCAAAATCCTAAATTATTTATCCTGGATCCATTCATCCTCACAAACTTTCGCGTTTATAAAAGTAGCAGGATATAAGTAAAAACGTCTTCACAAGCTAAAGCCATTGCATTATTTGTAATAACGGATGATGAACTTCCACAAGTTCATAAAACTACAAACGGTAGTAACATTCACATCCACTCGTCATTACGAGTCTGCGTCACTCACCCCATGGTATGTTTCAAGTTACGTTGTCGAGTGTTGTACTACCTCCATTGTTCACGTGCCTTCAAGTACCTGGTGATACACCACACGCGGAAGATAGTTGCAGGCTGCAGTCTAACAACTGTCACCAATTCAGATAATTGAGGAGTTGCATTTGATAGCTCTTTACGTGGTTTGGAATGTCTTTTGTATTTCTTCAGGGAATTATTTTCTTTCTTTTGTAGTTTTCTTTCTTTTGTAGTTCTTCATGCACGAAGTTTTTGTGGGTTTCAAGCGGGCGCGACCAAATACCGATATAACTTTTTCAAGTTCAAATGAACTTTCTAAGTTTATCTTAGACATTTTTGACATCAAAAAATAATGATCCTTGTGCTAGCGTGGTGCACCAGCTCCTTCTCTGCATGAGAAGAAACCTTTGCCCTGCAGGGAAAGAGCAACAGCCTAGTTTTTTTTTTTAGGTTTTAATTTAGTATCTACGAACGACTAACATCAAATTCTCGAGTGATATTATTTTGTATTTAAAGTAGCAGTATTTTGTTTTCCCCGCAGTCAAAGATTGCTTTCTTAAGTTACCTACTTATTAAAATTTCCACAAATTCTTTCATACATCACTGTCTTTAATATTATTAGACCTGCCTCAACTATTGAATAATCAAATTACTCATAAATATGACATAACCAAATGAAAAAGAAAAATAACAATAAACTTTCAAGTTTATAGAACTGATCATATTTCTTTATTAACATCTTAATTAATTCGTTCGATGAATCACACATTACATAAGTCACATTAATAATAATGGTTAGGCGACATTTGCACTTTCACTAACTCCATAAACGTGCACATAAAACTAGTCGTATCGCGGTTGTATTCGGTTCCTTATTATCAAAACTGTTTATGAAGCAAGTTGTTGCCATAAAGAAGTGTATTATCACAGCCTTTATACATGGGTTATTACTGTTACGCAAGACTAAAAGCAATATCAACCGTGGTGGCTATAATTTTGTTGAAAAGGTAAAATACTACAACAGGGGTAGGGTTCGATTCCCAGGTCGAGCAAAAAGTGTTATAACCGTTAAATAAATCCTCGATGATTGATGTTTCCTGAAAGGTACTCCACTAAACGTATTTTATCTACCATCACGCCTGTATTCCCCGAAGGGTTTGGCAGAGGTGTACCAATGTACACCCACAGTTCGCCGGTATGTTAAGCTCGCATGTAATACGAGGTGAGCCTATTGCCATTAACGCTTAGGACCTATTGCTCCTAGCCTAGTGGCTAACGAGGCAGTTAAGTCGTAAATACATTTGTTCAACTGTAAAACTGTCTGTTCTAACATTTTTTAAATCGACGTAATTGACGACAATAATAATAAACTAACACAACTTTGCCTTTCATAGTGTTGAACATAATTTATGCTACTGTCGTAACATTTGACTTCCACAACGTAACGCATGGCAATTTGACCACTTCAAAACCATTTCCCACACATAAGGAAAAGCTAACACACCATAAAGTTACGTCGCACTCCCATTTCGAGCTGGCTATGCCACAATACGAATCATGATGGAAAACAGTACGTGCTCCCCAGCGGCCGAATGAAAAGCACGTACACGCTACCAATGGAAAGTGTTACTATATGAACATACAATTACAGTGGCCTTTCTACTGTTTTCCACGCGTCTATTGAAACTTTAATATGTCATTCTGGACACGTCCTTAAGATGTCTTAAGTTTTTTTATTAGAAACGCTTTAGATTTTTTTTTGAAGGGTTTATAGTCTTTGTTACTTTTAGTAGTAAATGCTTACTATAGGTACTAAACTATAATATATAATAATATTATAAAGCTGAAGAGTTTGTTTATTTGGTTGAACGCGCTAATCTCAGGAACTACTGGTTTGAATTGAAAATATATTTTTGTGTTGACTAGTTCGTTTATCGAGGAAGACTATAGGCTATAATAACATCACGCTACGACCAATAGGTGCGGGGCAGTAACTAAAGACGCAAAACAAATGTGGGTGAAAAAACTACGCGGATATATAATATAATATTATAAATATATATATATATATATAACATGTACTAAAAAGGTGAAAACTTTGTTTGTGTGTTTGAATGCGGTACTCTCAAGAACTGCTGGTCCGATTCTCAAAACTCTTTCACTAATAAGGGATAACGTAGGTTGGTTATCCTCATGTGCTACAGGCAATGTAATATTATTTAAAATTTATAAGTAAATTCACGCGAACCAAATCGCGGGTGGAAGCTAGTTACCGTGTAGTTTCGGTCATTAGGACCTTAGGTCATCTTGTAAATTATCTTACACTGGAGAAAAGGCAAAGATGCAACACTAGCGCGAATATTTACTTAATTGGTATCAAAAAAACGAGTGGGCTACTGTTGATAACTTTAAGCGCCTGCGCCTACTGACTTGACTCACATAAGTATAGGCTTATTGACCCAAGAATTTCACATAATTTCGCCATAACAAAAACAGTAAATTGCAAGTGTATTTCCCATGTTAACTGTACCTAATGTTAGGTTCACTTTCCCACAAGTTGTAATAAAAGATAATTCAACTCAATTGTCAATGATATGACATTTTTTTTGTCCCGAAGTGTAATGTTCCTACCTATACTTAAGTACGTAGGTAAGTATATATTTGTAAGGAAGTAGAAAGTATTAGTATGTTTCTAATATCTATTATTAAGTAGAAATTACTTGACAATGAAAATGCTTATGTTGACCCAAAGCAATGCATTGTTCGTGTAGTGTAGTCACAATAGCGCTTCGTGTATTTTCTTTATGTGACCCTACATCAACCTATAACTGCCCCGTTGGTTGCAAGTGCAACTGGGTTCGATTCCCATGTCAGGCAAACAGTCTCATTGGGTTTTTCCATTAGGAATTTCTTAGTAGCAGCCAGTTTAAAAGTTAGTGGTGTGACATCCCCGTGTCTCGGAAAATACGTGAAGCTGTTGGTCCTGCGCCTGATCTCTCCCGGGACCAAATGTTTTGACTTTGACTTTGCGCAGTAGCGGCAAAGAAATATTCGAAGTTCAAATTAAGTTAAAAATTCTCATACAAACTACTAGATTTCCGGTGCGCTCCTATTGGCTACATCAACCAATTAGACAACTCTTTAATACTTCAGCACGAAAGCCAACTCATCTCAGCGTCAGTCAATGTCAAAAAATTTAGGTAAATTAGAGGAATCTGTATAGTAGCGAAAGTACCTAAACGTAGGTACCTACTGTTGATGTACTACTGTAACTCACTTGCGTGTGACCGCATCTTTACAAAATAATAATCTCCGAATATGTTCAAATCGACACACTTTCAAATTATAGTTTATCCAAGTTCAGTGTAAGTATGATGACTCCATAGAATACGCAGTGACTTGCAAGTATAAGATGATGGGTATTCAGAAGTAACTTGAAAACGACGGGCTTGAGGTCAGGAACACAAATAGTGGAGATAATTATAAGCTTATGGCTTTTGATTATACATAATTTGTACATTACTTTCTCGTTTGTATTTATTTTTCTATCAATAATTTCGATTTTACTTTTTTTAACCTCAATATTGAGCAATGATCATGATTATGAATGTACTATCAACAAAATAGATAAGTTAGTAGGGTCGTCGGATATGGTAGGACTTTGAAGTTTTTTTAGAAACCAATCTCAATCTCTTCTAATGCAATTTAAAATCAAATTTTATTGGAAAACATACACAGATTTCTAAAAAAACTTCACCTATACTTAATGACCCTTAATGCTCATCTCTTTTATTGACTGTAGCGTCTTGTGGCACGAAAAACTAAAGGTTTACTATTTTCGCATACCAGACACCAACTATAACTTACCATTTCTTGTTATACTAGCGAGAATAGGTGAAGCAGTTATATAAATATTTGCCAGCCACTAAGATAATAATAATAGTAGCCTAGAATTCACCAGACGGGTTGCGGAATTTGTTCAAAAGAGTAACCGCGGCTCCGGAACGCAAAGGACTTTAGGAGGAACACGTATGGGTTTTAGGCAGTAAGAGTCTGACTCCACTAGGTTAATTAATGAGGTAGTTATTTTTATCATAACGTTCATTATAAATTAAATATTCTTATATTACTTTTCTGTTACAGATGTGCGGCTCTGGGTGTTCGCGGCCACACTGCAGGCTCTGCTCTTGTCTGCCAGCTGTGGCAACCATCGGCGCTCTATGGTCGCTCAAGGGGTAACGACCTATTTTCATAAACTTTTCTTTTATCCTTTTTCGTTTATTGAAAAACTTTGTCGGGGTTAACATGGTTACCTGTTCCAAAAGAAGACAAATGATAATCTTGGTTAATTTAGTTTAAAATTGATTTCTGCGATAACTGCTTTTCACATAATTTTATCCTTTTCCAGGGTTTAGGTTCAAAAGGTGGCTGGAGACCTGTGGTCAGTTCTGGTGGTCTAGTTTACGGATCCTACGGCACAGCTCCACTACACGCGCCACATTACAAGATCCCCGTCCCAGTACTCGATCAATACCAGTACCAATCGTCTACGCGACCTCTCGCCACGAAAGACGGAAACAAACTGACGTCTATCGCGCAGTCGTACCGCCCCACAACGTTAAGGACGGTACCTGCAGCTTCCGCCGGCCCTGTCATCAACCAGCCAATCAACACTTACCACAATCCCTTTGCCTTCCAAACCAACGGTTTCTCGAACTACAAGTTTGTTCAAAACTTCCCAGTTGAAAGCGTGCTTGTCAGAAACCCTCACAACCCATTCAACCAACGCCCCATGTACGCGAAATATCCGAATAACATAAAGCAAAACAATCACGCCCAGAAAGTCATGCTGCAGCAGCTAACAAACATTCAGCCTATACAATTTGGACAATATCAGACGACAAAGCCTTTAGACATATTTGGGAAACCCATTGAAAGTTACGCAAGACCGACTGAGGCTAAGAAGCAACAACAGTCAGGTGGTTCTGAGATCTTTAAACAAGAGTTGTATAAGCTGCAAGATAGCGACACAGCGCCACAGTCTGTCAGTCAACAGCAAGTGAAGACGGCACAGCAACAGGGGTTGGTCGGCATACCGAACATCGTCAATCCTTATGCACAGTATTCGTTCCAGGATGCTGTTTTCCCGCCGAGTATATTAGGCAAGTTTCTTTTCCTTTATGGCTATTGTTAAGATAACACACAATATGTCGCATCTAATGCGTATGTATCTTTTTCAGGTTCATTTGGCACATTCGGAGTCCAATCAGTGAAAGGAAGGGATCCCGTGTACCAACTTCCGACAACGAAGACTACTTATTTACCCCCTCAACCGACGAAGCAGACGATATTCAACTCATTCAGCTACGCCCCCCACTACAAGACAACGCCCACGATATTCGATTCAACCACCCCAAGGTTGCAGACAACACCAAGACTGCCCACAACCCCACACCAGCATCACTTTGCAACAACATACAGTGATTTTAAGATCACTCCCACCCCACAAACCAAGGTATACGTCCCACCGAAGATTGATCCCAACGCGGGTGTCAAAGATGCCTTCAAGCCAAGTCCTCAAGACCCCTTTACTAAAAATCATCAAAGCAACTTCAACAAAGTCTCCGTCACCACATACAACCCGACCGTTTCAACGACAACGTTAGCCAGCAATTACTACGACTACAACTTCCCTGCACACCAAAATCAGCAGGGTCTCATATACCATGAACCACAGAACGCTAATAATAATTTCAGTTACGAGAAAAAGAAGCATAAGATTCACGACAGCGTCGCAGCCGGCGGTAACCAGCAACCCTTGAAACAGTATGTCAACGCTCCCTTGAAATCAGATCAACAAGACGCCCAGAACTCTCCTTACCGACAAACTTACGAAGTGACTGAAGCTACCGATGATGGCCACTCCCACTCGTCTACAGCTCCTTGGACATTGACGTCTCAAGTGTACGACTATAACCAAAAAACTACTGAAGAATCTGCAAACCAACCCGACTACTCGGACTCGAACCGCAGACCAGACCCTACGCCCGTACCAGACCTCTCCGAAGAGTTTGCCATCGTAACCGAAGCCGAGAATGGCCATGACAACTCTTTGAGCTACGACATGAAAGTCGAATCTCAAAGCAGGCGGCCTCTTGGTGACGACTTCGTTGAACCTATCGGCAAGCACAAGCTTAAAGACTACTACTACAAGGTGTCAACTCCTTCATACGATGACTACAGCACGTCAAGACGAACGAAGAAGCCAACTGAAGCGGCGAAGCACACTACGACACAAGAGACGACAACACAGTTTAACAATAACAAGGACAATGAAGGCGATATTCAAGTTGAAGTCCTGCCTACGCTTCCTCCTAACAGGCATTTCAAGCGTCCGAACAATCCCGAGCGAAAGAGGAATAAGGTTAGGAGGCGCCGTCCTCCTCTAGCTAACATCAACCGCAACAGAGACGACGCTACTAGCACATCCAGCGCTTCAAGCACGTCAAGCACTTCAAGCATTCGCTCGTCTACATATACAGCGTCTACTGAACCGACACTCACCACAGACGCAGAGGAAGTTTACACCATTAGACCTAGAGTGAGGCCAACCAAGTCTCAACCAAACCTAACTACACCAACAGTCACCACTGACTTGACCACCAGCGTATTACCTACAGTCACTCCTACCATCCCTACTATAATAAAGAAGAAACTAGCTCACCGTCGACCGGTCACAACACCCGCGGACAGACCTGAAACAACTACAACAATTGTTAGAGATGATCAGAATAAGGAATCACAGATAATGAAAATTACAAATCGTCCACATTTCCCGAAAATAAATGGCTATGACTTTAAAGACGATTTCTCACATAAACAGGACGAGAAAGACACCCCCACAAGCGATGTATCTGTAAGTTTATCCGATACTTTAAAAACTACTGTGGAATCGGACCAAGATTTCTCATTCCATAAAGACGTTAAACCTATAGAAGCTAAACTCGAACCAGTGAAGACGTGGGAGACGACCACTGAATTTTACAAGGAAGATGGCACAGATTACACAACGGTACCTCGATCAGACATCACAACCACAGGGAGACCTCAAAGGCCGAGACTGCGGAACAAATACAACAGAACTAGATTCAACGTTAAAGATTACAGAAATAGACTCAGCTCCACAACAAGCACTACTGAAAAACCAGCTGAAAACACACCCAAGATAAGATTCCCTCAAAGACGAGTACCTTACAATGAAAACATCAACAATGAGAATGACAATACAACTGAACGCAAAAGATTTACACCTAAAGACCCAAGATACAAAAATGGCAATGGCGATAACATCGACACGACAGAGAGAGAAACACATTCAACCAAGCCGAACAGACAGAGACAGACAACAGACAATGTGGAAGCAACCACCATCAGAGTATCAGCTCGTATTAGGAATGGACAGCGCCGACCAAGACCAACAACGGAAGAACCAGAGACTACCACCCCAGCTACAGTCCATAGCAAGAGGCCATTGAGAAAGAAGGTCAAGGACTCAGAAATGGGTGAATCTGTTCAAGACATATCAGTCACAGAGACAGCGGTTTACGACAGAAACGAAATTACTTCAGAAAGGACACGATCAGAAAGCGCTATCATGAAAATTGCCGACAAAAAGCACCAAGATCACATAGAACATTTATTCGAACATTCAAAAAGAGTTTCAGATTTGACGTTAGCAGCAAGTAAGGATTATAATAAGCCGGGAATGTTCAAGACTGTGTCCTCACAGAGTAGGCGAATACCGAATTATTTCACGATAGCGACAGACGATCCCATTTTACCTATAGAAGCGTTTTTTCCTCAGCTGAACCAAAAGAAGGAATCGTAACATTCCAAGTAAGTTAATTTCTTAAAAACCAAATCTTCTTCACTGCCAAAGCTTTTCTGTAAGTCTATGCGACAGCGACACAAAAGCTGTATAGGGAAGTGCTAATGTTCTCGTGCGAAAAAGAGATAGCGTTATTCGTCATGTATAGCTTCATCTCTTCCTAGCACTACCAACACTTGCTTATACTGCTCAGAAGGGTTTCTTGATACAAAACCTGCACATGTTTAAGTAACATTTTTGTAAAGATGTTTGTACACAATCATAGATTTTAAGTTATTTTATGACGTCACATGCAGAGTTGACAAACGATATTGCTAGTGATGTCTACAGTTTCACAAGATAAATTACACACAATATTTTGAACATTGAGTATTAGAGGTGGGCTCGTGTACTGGTTTTACATTTGGCTTGTTGGGTCCTATTTCAAAGCATTTATACGGGGTGTAAAAAGATCGATCACATATCCATTAACTACGCATATTGCCCCATCAGATTAAGCAATATTAAGTAATTTGTTTTACTAAAAAGCGATTTTCGTTTTTGGTGTGAAAATTCAGTTTATGGTAGTGGAAAATATAGCGTATGCAAAACATTGTGCTTACAATACATGGGGGTATTTAAAGTTTAGATAAAACATTCAAAAAAGGTTTTAGAAAAAGAAAATAACAAATTTTGGACCTTTGACCTTCAATATCTCTGTAACTAGGTTCCCAGGTCATCATCATCTGCTTAGCCTTTTCTCAACTATGTTGAGGTCGGCTTCCAGTCTATCCAGATGCAGATGAACAGTGTTTTACATGGTGCGACTGCCTATCTGACCTCCACAACCCAGTTAATGGGCAACACGATACCTCTTGGTTAGACTGGTTGTCAGACTTTCTGGCTACTGACTATCGGTAACAACTGTCAAAGATATGTGAAAGACAGCCGGGACCAACGGCTTTACGTGCTTTCCGAAGCACGGGGCTGTCATACCACTAACTTCCAGGCTTCGGGCTGCTACTGAGAAATTCCTAATGGAAAAACCTATCTACCTTCCCAGTTATGGTCAAGAATAAAAAAGAAATGATCGCCTTGTCTTCTTACATCCTTTACTTTCAGTTCAATTATGAATGCTGGAAATAATATGTAGCAATATTACTTCGACATAAAATGTTTCTATCGATATGAGGAACTACTCTACTACACTCGTTTTTGGAAGAACTGACACTAGTTAAGACTATTTAAATATAAAAAAAAAAATTGGATTTGTTTGTTCTTTTGGTGCTCATTTAGTAAATAAGGTGTTATATAAGTGATATGGTTGTTCGTCACATAATATTAACTATATTGTATTATGTTTCAGTGTGTGTGTTATTTTACATTTATATTCAAAGTTGTATGGCATTTATTTGTAAACTAAACTATTTAAATGCAAGATATATTTATGTATATTTGAATATGGAAGTAAATCTAAGTAAAAGCGTGAAGTATGAATGTAATTATTAAAAAATAAAATATTTATACTCTAGTGATTAATTGTGTAAATAAAAGATTTTTCTTAACAAATTCCGTGTATTATTGAAGATATTAAATATTTATAATTGGCTACATGTTTATAATCAAAGTTCAATAACCTTATGCTGCCTTGACTTGCATTTTGGCCATCTTCTGGATGCATTTCACAGCTGCTTGATGGACCGACTTTTCCAATGAATCTATAAAATACAAAATTAGTTATAACTAGTTTCTGAAAACATGTTATAATTAATAAAAGTCGTAAATCGCCAATTCGTCTTGAGTAAGCTTGATGATCAATGTGCGCACGCAGGCGATCGGCGCGCGCGCATCCTAAAGAAGCGGTTAAGGTGCAGTTCTAATCACAACGAACATAAGTATTCGCGAGATCCGTCTATACATACCACCGTTCACACGAACGCAGTTAATAAAAAATAAGCAAATAATATTTTATTTATCAAAATAATAAATTTAAATTAAAAAATTTAAGTAACCCCCGATAGAAGAATAAAGATCCCTACCGCAGCTAACAAAAAAGCTGATAACCTTGAAACGGCTGCACCGATTTTGATAAAACATATCTAAGAACAATCGCTAGGAAACCTGATTTCAAATAAAAAAAAAACGCATTCAAATCGGTTTACCCGTTTAAGAGCTACGGTGCCACAAACAGACACACGGATAGGTCCAACTTATAACACCCCTCTTTTTGAGTTGGAAGGTAATGAATATACTTACATATTTTATGCGTCCCTTTTATCGGGAACCGCAGCCTCAAACTGATCGGATTAGAGCATATGAAGACGTATGGACTGTCGCTCTCTCCACCTGGGTACCTACAACAGAGTTTGCACTAAACATAATATCAGACGAACCGAGTTTTTGGTCACGGCATCGCCAGCCTATCTCTCCGAAGACTAGTAGGTGCGCAGAAGATATAAAAATACAATAATACAGATACACAGGGAGTGTATCATAGAAATTGGGTACGTGACACCACTAATCAATTGACGTACTTTTTATGAGCTGTCAAAACGCCATTTCCCCATAGATATTGTATGACAATACTAAACTATGACGTCACTTTTTTGTTATTTCAATTCACTAACTATTTGTTGATTTTAAAGCAACTATAAATCTAATTTTATAGTTATTTCAAAATTAATCGGGTTTTCAGGGGTAAAATAAAGTGTTTTTAGTGAAGTTGTGTGTTGGTACTTATTATTATTTAAAGGTGTCTACTACTATTTAATTGAGGGTAAAGGTAGTGCACATGTATTTACCCATTCGTAAGAACTGGTCCCTAGGGAAGGCAATCACACTAGCTGGGCGAAGTCAGGCGTATAAGCAGGCGACACGTGCACACAAGTTGCTCGCATTATTGTATTTTGAGCTTTGTTCGAACCCACGTTAAGTTCTTAATACAAAAACTGATCGTAAAACCCAGTCTAACTTTTCAATTTGATTTAGAACTTTAATGTTGTCGGAATAAAGTTTAAATTTCAATAACTGGCTTGAAGTTTCAGCTGAAACTATAATGAGACAGAGTCTAGAAAAAAAACTAACTTTTTCTGATACTCCTCCTGTGGCAAACAGTCATCCATATTGACACAGCCGAGCAGACATCCAGTAGGATAGAACGACGGAAACTTGATTTCTTCATCTGTAACACCAAAATTACAGTATTACATACGTACAGTCAGCAAAAGAGATAAGTAGCCAGAAACGCCTAATAAATTCAAAGTTTAAAAAAAAACCAATAGATGTTTTTGAATTTAATTTCATTTATTTGTATAAATATAATACATATTTGGTTGTTTATAAATACAATGTCAATTACATATGATTATTAACTTAACAGTTAAAGGTCACAGGTTTTTAAATTAAAATATTTTTTTTAATAGAAAATGAACAGTTTATTAAATAAATTAAATTTCATTTTAAAAACTACCAACGGTTTCAAAGAAAACTTTATATTAGACGATCTGGTTACTTATCTCTTTTGTTGACCGTACATACCATCACGCCTGTATTTCCCCAAGAGTTAAGCAGAGCTGTACCAATGTACACCCACAGCTCGCCGGTATGTTGAGGTCCCATGTAATAGGGGGCGAGCCTGATCCCATTAACCTGGCACAAATCCTAACCTCGAGCTGCTACAGACAATTTGATAGAAAACACAATAACTCTTTGCTCGACCTCGACCTCCAGCATAGCAGTCGCGCTTAGGATCACTACGCTGACGAGGTAGTTAAATACAGTATTAATTACTAGTAATACGTAGGTCACTTGTATATTGTAGGTCACACACGTAACGGTTTACATGCGCAAAGAAATTACACAAGTATGCAATAACGTGTGCCCGTGAAATCTCTTGCTCGTTTTTCTCCATAGAGACCTACGTTTTGGAACGAGCAACTAGCTTCAACTTTCTATCTAACTTCTTGACAAACTGACAACTTTCTTGGCGAACTGTGGGTGTACACTGATACACCTCTGCCTAACCCTTCGGGGAATACAGGCGTGATGGTATGTTCTTGACAAAAGTGCCTGTAAATGGTCTAATTGGGCAGATGACACCAATAATCAATTGACGTACTTTTTACAAGCTGTCAAAACGCGATTCCCCCATAGATTTTGTATGACAATACTAAACGATGACGTCACTTTTTGTTATCTCAATTCACTATCAACCTATTGATTTCAAAGAAACTAAAAAAGAATGTTTTAGTTATTTAAAAATAAATCGGGTTTTCAGGGGACAAATTAACGGTGTCATCTTCTCAATTGAAATAAATGCTTTGACTTTGAAAGTCAAGCCAAATCATTTATTTCAATTAGCACATTAAAAAGCATCTAGAACGTTGTTTACAAGAAAAAGGAATTGAACCTAAATGCCCCTTTCAAAAGAAAATTCCGTAAGGAGACGAAAGGGCAGGAAACTCCATCCTCATCTCTTAAACCTAGATTACCTTGATATAAGACTCGATACTGGTTCTCGATGGCCCTCACGAGCTCCTGGTCAGGCGGCTTCACCGTCGATGCGATCCATAGCCGGCCGCGGTGACTAGAGTACCACGTGCGACCTTCGTGACTGAAATCAATATAATGCATCTTCAGTCAAAGTCAAAACAATTATTTCAATTAGATCATTTACAGGCACTTTTGAATTGTCAAGAAGTTATACAGAAAGTTAAAGCTAGTTGCTCGTTCTAAAACGTAGGTCTCTATGGAGAGGAACGAGCAAGAAACTCCACGAACACTCTGTTTCTTTTCAATTTGGTGTTTACAAAATCTTGGTTACAATATTATTTTTGTAAACAATGAAGGTGAAAAGTCAGTCAGTCATATATAACATCACGCTACGACTCACGGGAGCAGAGCAGTAACCAAAGACGTAACTTAAGACGTGTGAAAAAACGCCGCGGACGAAGCTAGTTTTAAAATTTGTTAGCTAGTGCAAAAAGTTTGTGAGGTTGTAGGGGGTAATCTCTGGTTCTCCAGAACCGATTTTGAAATTCTTTTACCCATAGAAATCCACGTTATTAGTGAGAGTCATAGACTATATAACATGCCTATTCGCCTAGTTCTGTTCTGTCTCCTGCTTGTTTGGAGGGAAGTGGAAATTATATTTTTTCCTACTCCTCCGCTAATCTTATGTGATCTAGTCTATTTAACATCACGCTACGACACACGGGAGCGTAGCAGTAACCAAAGAAGTTACTTAACACGGGTAAAAATGTCCACGCGGACGAAGTCGCGGGCAGAAGCTAATTAATGAATAAACTAACGACCCGCACAGGCCGCACGGTTTCAAGGGAACAAGGTAATGACAACCCTCTCGTGCCCCCGAGCCCACGCCCACCCAGGTATAGTAGACAGATGTTTAAAGGTATCAAAAGGGGGTTAAAATAAGCAATAGCAGAGCTTACTATAGAAGTCATTCTATGCGCAAGTTGCTGATCGTGTCTAAAACTCTAAACATCCGCGCAGGGTCGTTAATTCGCGGAGAATCTTAACACCGCGATTCAGGAATCGGAGTTGAAAGCACAGTGACATCTAGTTGCTCCTAAAACGAATTTTCGGAAAATCTGAGGGTGTAATATAGCGACGTCTAGTGCAAAGTTTGCAATACCCCTGTGACGTCACAGGCGACCTTTGAACCGAGTATTTCGCGCATGCGCGGTTACCCTTTGTTACGTTTGTGGCCTTGACCCGTTTGGAGATCGACCGCCCGATTCTTATGTGTTATGAGCGAGGTGGATGACCCTCGCGATATAGAGAATTCGTTTTGAGTCATTACGTTATAATTGGAATTTGGATAAAAAAAATACTATTTACAAAAAAACGTTGATTGTGGACTGATGTCCATATCTTCTTCTATTTAAACTTAGTTCACAATCTAATTCTATATTTTTCATAAAAATAGCTTAACACATTGTGGTTAGTATCCTAACAAATTCAATATTTTTATGTCATTCTTAAAACGTTATTTATTACGTTTTGGTAAAGTTGATATTCGATTACGCAGACTGCTGGGCACAAGCCAGCAGTTTTGGGGTGATAACGTCACGCGGGGTGATTTCGGTAATAGTAGAGCTCTTTATAAAGGACCTCGTCCGGAAAACTACTACCACCATACCTATTTCTATCGCAAAGTAGCGTTGCTGTGTTCCAGTTTGAATGATATGGGTGCCGGTGTAATTACAGGCACATGTGACATTTCAATTTTGTCTCTGGGATGGCAACGCATTTGCAAGGCCTCTGGTGTTGTAGATGTTTATAGGCAGAGGTGACCACTTAACATCTGGAGGTGACCCTATTATATTAGATAAAATCGTACACTTACAGCTTGATGCCTTCAACAAGGAGCGACGCCCAGGGCTGGTGCATGGAGAGGCAGCGTCCAGTGTCACTCATCTCTTGTAGCTGGGTGTCTTGCACACGCGGGGCATATTCCCCAGGGCTGCGTTTCGCCATCATCGACTCGTAAGCTTGACTTTCCACTGATGGGTCAAACTAAAAGAATAATTGACATTATTTACGGATTATTGTGTATTTTTAATAGGAAAATGGTTAATGATCTTTGGTTTTAGTACAATCGCGGAACAGAACGGTTAGGCAATTTTCAAATACCGTTATTATTTAAATTCATAATGTTGGTAGCACGTAAAATATAATAAGCTGTATGTGCATGACAGCCGCTAGTTTTAGAAGGCACAGGCCTGGGCACTATGGCGATGGTTCAGGGATGCCGTTATCCAGCAATAGACGTCTTGCGGCTAAATGACGGAGACGGTGAAAGTAAATAAAACCATAACGTTGCTTACACAGGGTTTAAGAAAACATCACATAGCCGTTAACTGCCTCGTTAGCCTAGTGGTCCTAAGCGCGACTGTTACGCTAGAGGTCTTGGGTTCGATTCCCAGGTGGAACAAAAAGTGTTATTGGGTTTTTCTGTGGAATTCTCACTAGCAGCTCGGAGTTAGGATTGTGGAATATGAGTGGAATACTTTTAAACTGCGATTAAATCAGTGGTTTGTTGTTAACGATATATCCTCAGAAACGGACAAAGCTATAATCAAACGGAGGGGGATATCATTAACGTCATTATGCGAATCGAAACTTTATTATTATTATTATATTATGATCTTAGTAAACACAAGATTCCAGGTGTGGTCAAAAATAGAAAAAAATATCGGCTTCCGTAAAATGTCTTTTTACAGTCATTATTTATCATTACGCTACACAGGTGTTGCCAGTACATTTCGTACCTGTAAAAGTGGCGCGTTGACTCCTGGCGCTACATCCCTGTTACTGGGCACTCCTATGAACATTTCATGTTGCAGCTGGTTGGCGTTGTCTCTGCCATCGCTCGTCATCTGTCTGATCTGGTCCTCGTCAGGCTCATAGTCTATGGTGTTGTCTTCAACTATTTGACGACCTGAGTTTGAATTTCGAAATGGTTATTCGAATGGAACGTTGATGCATGACTAGAGGTATATGTTAATGGGTGATTTTGATTTTCTTTTTCAAATTTTGTCGTTTTACGCTCGTACAATAATTTGTTCCTACAATGTTATCTCTTACTACCTTTGTTAGAGAATGCCTAAGACAAGATATATAAATCCGCACTTTTGGTTTTTTGAAATTGCTCGTTACCGTGATTCCTAATTTACATGTATCTAGCTTTTGCCTTTTTGCGTAGCCTTAGAATTCATTCAAAGTCCTTTAGAATTAATTCAAAGTCCTAAATAAACTTACAGGAACACAAAATGGAATGAAAATTACTGTGTTAAACAAGATTAATATCTATCGACATATGTGCCAATATTTGAGTTAATTCTGTTCAGCCGTTTAAACATCCATCCATCCATTCTCACAAACTTTAGCGTTTATAATAGCACTAGCTGCTGCCAGTGACTTCGTCCGCGTGGTTTATTCCACCCACATTAAGACAGGTCTTTGGTTACTGCTCCTCTCCCGTGTGTCGTAGCGTGATATTAAAGCCTTCCTCGATAAATGAACTATTTAACACAAAAAGAATGTTCTCCTTCCAACCAGTAGTTCCTGAGATCAGCGCGTTCAACCAAACTCTTCAGCTTTATAATATTAGTGTAGATGAAGAAGTAGAAAAAACTTACCAGCAAAATCAAATGTCATTTTCTTATTAAGCCTGGAGCCATGTTTCTTATCGTGGAGAGATTGTCGGTACTTCTCGAGCTTGTCCTTTTCCGTGGAGTTCAACCACACACTGTTAGCACTAAAGTAGTCGCTGTCATCGTCTGTGACGCGTGTACGACGCTCACTGAAAATATACGTAATATACACTTAGCAATCATAAAAGTGTTATTAGGTTTTTCTATGAAATTCTCAGTAGCAGCTCGGAGTTAGGATTTTTAGACAGTTAATGGCAAAAGGCTCTCCCGCTTTTACATGGGACCGAAACACACCGGCGGACTGTAGGTGTTCATTGGTACACCTCTGTCTAATCCTTCGGGGTATACAGGCGTGATGGTGAAAAAAAAAAAAAACAACGTAACTTTTGTTTTTATAGTCGGTGAAAGGTACGTCGTAATCTTTAAAATGGACCGAAATGAATATTGAATAAATCGGCTGTCCCAAACAAAACTGCAATACCTACACAGTTAAAATATATGGAATTGCAAATTTTATTTTGCGTTACGGTTTATATACGTCATGCTTGGTACCGAACCCACAACCTCATAATTATATGAGAGGCCATATATAAGAGACTATACCTGGTACGATCATACTCCAGCAACCGGTTCCTGTGCGACACGGCGGCTTCCCATCCCTTAGGTCTGCTACGCTCCATCAAAGTCTCCATCAGTTTGGCTGCCCCCTTTGTCTTTGTGTTTAGTTCTCTCTGCTCTTCTGGTGTGCACACCTAATGAACACGGATGAATATGTACTTAAAGCTCCCTTCAATAAAGACGCATTAAACCAAGCGGACTTCGCTTTTTTTGTTATTGGGATAAAGATTTTCTTTTTTTTTTAAAACATGACACATTTTGAAGGAATGTAGCGTGTTTTTTTTAAAAAGTGATATATTTTTGCAATGTGACATGGTTTTAAGGAATGTGACATATAATTAAAAGTGGAAATTGTGTTACCAAATTGCCACAGAACAGGCATGGTCCAGAACCCTCTTGCTTGCATATGATACGGCCGCATTGAATGCAGTTGTTGACCAGCTCGTGTTTAGACGCCTGACAATCACAGCGGTGTCTACCTGCAAAGTAATAACATTGCTTTAGTAGAAGTAACCATAATTTTATGAAACCTAAGTTCAGTTTTCGTTAAAAATAAATAAGGTTTACAACTTTTTTTAGGCCTTATCGCAGGAGTTGCGAAATTAGTTAAGCGACACCGTTAAAGAATAATTCCAAGACATAACTTCACAAAAAATAACAGTTTATTTTCGCCCTGAAAACCAAATGAATTTTTAAATAACTATAAATTTTTTAGTTGCTTTGAAATCAATTAATAGTTAGTGAATTGAGATGTCAAAAACGTGACGCCATAGTTTAGTATTGTCGTACAAAAATGGGGAATCGCGATTTGACAGCTCATAAAAAATACGTCAATTGTCTAGTGGTGACATCTACCCAATTAAGGCTAGTAAAAATATTGTTTCAAACAAACCCTTTTCAGAAAAAAAGATGGCAAAGAAACACCACACCAAACTCTTTCTAAAACTCATAATGCAATATTATTTATGGATTATTGGGTGCTCCTCAGACAAAGCAACTTTGATGTCCGGTGTTCTTCAAACAGGCAACTTAAAACTAGCTGTCTATGACGATTCTAAAAACAGCAGTTGCCACATCTGGCAACAGTTTAAACTTATAAAAGTTGATAGTTGTGTCATAATCTGAGTATCTTTAAGAAACAAGTGAACCGGTTCATCTGGGCAAGCGTGTTCCACTGCAGGCTGCATTATCACTTAAGATCAGGTGAGTTGCGGTCAAACGCAAGCCTATTAGAATTTAAAAAAGAAAACTTAAGCTTTACAAATTAAATATGATAAAATTTTACCTTTCAGAAGTACAACCTGAGCGTTCTTCCCCTCCTGTGAGTAGAGGTTGACATACTTAGTCTTCTTCTTAGACTTGGTCTCCTCGGCAGGCTCTGGTAGCTGCACTGTTTCCGCACTGATGTGGTCTGTTTGGGGCTTGTTCTTTGATATCTTTTTCTTTTGCTGTTTAGGCACAGAGCTGCCTGAAATTGAATGTTCTTATCATAAAGTGATTAAGTATGTTTTGGACATTTGGTAGATATTTTGTGTTTGTGTTTGTTACATTTTTAATCTTCTTTTTTTAAATTGCTTAAATGCATAAATTTATTTGTTGTTTGTCCTTCTTCTATGGAGAAACAAAGCAGGAGATTGACATTGTTTTAATTGGACAAAAAGTGACTTCAAGCTATTATCAAAGTTTAATTACTAACTATTAAGACGAATGATGGTTGCGTTAATATTGTGCAATAGTATTTTCACCATAAGCAATTTAAATTCTAGGTAAATAACATGGGTACTACACTTAATAATTAGTTTATTATTATAAATACACCTACCTCTGCTTGGGAATTTCTTCTTGCAGAGTTCTAAGAAGAAATCTTTATGTTGAGAGTTATCAAAGTCTAACAAAGTTTTCATATACTCATTCAAGTCACCCTCACTTTCTATAGACAGTATGTATCTGAAATCAAAGAATAAATAACATTAAATAATATCCGATCTGTTGTCCTCTACGAAACATGTTTTTAAATAGCAGCAGAAACTTAAGCAACGTTGTTTTCAGTTAAATTTTATTTCGTGAACTGTTGATAATTACTTAATTAAATCATCCGGTATCTGAAAATCTAAAATTTTGGACAATCCTTCACTGATCCACTGCTCCATAGCTACCAAAATTAACTATCTTGTTATTTGAAAAGAAAATAACTTTATTTACGTGGAACGTTGAATTTGTGGCACTTCTTTACAAGTTTCCAGCTGATTTTGACAATTGACTATTGACATGACAATAAATTGACAATCAGATAGTGTCGAAAATTTACACTCCAATTAGGATTTACAGAGTTAGCTAAACAAAGCAAACGCACAATCGCACAGTTTTGAACGAATTTGTATACTTGTGGTATATTTATTATTTTGTAAATAAAAAATCATTTTCTAAAAAATGACAATCAATCTTGATCAAAAGCGTATTTTTCAATGCTAGAATATAATGCAAGCACATCTGCAATAGCGTGGCAACTTAATTTTTATATGTCAGATTGTCAGTGAGACAGAGCTAACAATTTCTCTGTCAAAATTTTGTTTTCGACAGGCATTAGTTGATTGATTCGATTTTTGAAAAATATAAAGGTAATTTTAGACCGCAGAAAGTTATGAATCAAGCAACTTCATTTGTTATACTCAAAATAAATAAAAATACAACGCAATCAAGTGAAAAGAAAATACAAATAACTCTAGTCTCTTGTCATTTGTTTACGTAATTTTGTAACCTAGATGTGGTTAAGACGAGCTATTTTCTTTATTTTTCAGCCATAACAATGTCTATTTCACCGTTCTTTCGCTCCCCGTTTACGGATATAACGGGAGGTATCCATTCCCATCAAATGCTGGGTCGTTGCCAAAAAGAGGAGGGTCGGTACATGGATTGCCTGGAGGCCTACGGTCTTGACCGCGGGAAGGTCAAGTGCCATCATTTGTTTGGTGATTTCCATGAATGCCAGACATCAATGAAGCAATACAAACGATTCTTGGTATGTTTATTTGTATGCCTTATGAAGCTAAGTTCATTAATTAAATCTTCCAAAGAAGTTGCTTTCTACAGCATTTTTATCTATGAAATTTTGCTGCTGCTATAAGTCTAACTTAGCGGTGAGACAAACACTTCTTAAATATTTTAAAGTTTTCAAAACAGTCATGAGGACACACTTTATCGTTGATTATTAATGAAATTCAATATTATTCATACTAAAGTCCTTCCTGAAATTCTAAATCATATTTCAGGCGATGCGCAGAGAACGTGACAGACAAATTGCCGAAGGAAAGCTTACAGGAGACAAACAATATGTGTCACCAAAAGTCGACAGTTTTTAAAATTATGTAGAGCAAATTCGTTCAATAGTCACTTTCCATTCAACAGCAGATAAACCTTTACTGTATAACTTACTGGTGTAAATAAAATAATTTAATCGACAAAAAGTAGTTTTTGTTTATTAGAATTTACTCAAAAAACTCTATTGAGAATTTATTTGAAATAATTGATAAATAAAGACAACCCAGTTTTATAAAATGATAACTTGTGTCATTTTACAAAACGGGTTTATAAGTATTGCTTAATAATGCTAGCCTATTATTGTCCCACTGCAGGGCAAAGGCCTCTTTTCATACAGAGATGGCACAAGCATTGATCACCAAACTTGGTCGGGGCGGATTGGCGATTTTAGACTTATATTAAATTATAAAGTCCAGGTTGCCTCACAATCTTCCTTTACCAATGTCTATAATGAAGTTAGAAAGTACGTTGTATTGAAAAAGTCTAATTGGTCAACCAAAACGCATGACAGGCAGACGCCATATCCACTGGGCCATCATGACATAGGTAGCCATTTTTGGGATCCATCTGTCAAAAAAACTTAATGAAAAAACAAAAAAGGATCAAAAAATTGCATGATAAAAGTTACCTTTTATCATGCAATTTTTTGATCTTCCGTATTTCCTAACCCTTTATCGTCCCTTGATCATATCAGTTTTAATTAAACGTTAAATCACTGGCGTAACTTGATACTAAAAGTCGTACAGATATTTCATCGCGAAAGGACTTGCAACTGCCTCAGGCGCTTTTATGCACATCCAGGTCATGGTGGTCGATGTACGTTATTGAATCGGTACCTACTCATTTACACCTATATGACTGACTGGTCTGAAGCACGTCAGGTCACGTCGGAGAGTCAACATAAAACAAGGACTCGTGTGAACTATCCTTTACAATAAATTACGTAAAAAGGTTGAATGACAAACTTTTAAAAGGTCACTGGTCAGTCCGGTTGCTATATATACCTATTATTTCATGAAAAAATATCATTTAATAAACCTTATTAGCTGTCAATAATTTCAGAAATTGTGAGATTGTAATTTAAATATTTTATTCTGATTCTCCGTTTATTTGTCGTGTATCTGTAGACGAAGAAAACAATAATGCATAATATTTCGCCATTTTTCCGCTCCCCGTGGACGGATATTACGGGGGGGATCATTTCGTATCAAATGTTGGGCCGGTGCCAGAAACAGGAGATGGCAATGATGGACTGTTTGGAAGTCTATGGGCTAGATCGCGGCCTCAGGAAGTGCCACTGCTTTGTCAACGATTATCAGGAGTGCCACACCAGAACAAAGCAGTTTAAGCGATTTTTAGTATGTTTTATATTCACCTCTTTTTAAGTTATATATTGCACTTGCTTCTGCCTGCGTCGTCTTCGTCCGCGTTGATGTTTTCACCCGCGTTAAGTCACCGCCTCCGTGTGTCGTAGTATGATGTTGTATAGCCTATGTTACTTCCTGATAATTTAGCTATATACATACCATATAGTATTCCCCGAAGGGTTAAGCAGAGGTGTACCAATGTACACCCACAGTTCGCCGGTATGTTCAGATCCCATTTAATTGGGGGCGAGCCGTTGATCCGGATAGTCAGAAGCCAGGAAGTCTGACCACCAGTCTAACCAAGAAGAATCGTGTTGCCCAGTAACAGGTTTGTGGAGTTCAGATAGACAGTCGCTCTATGTTAAACACTGGTATTCAGCTGCATCCGGTTAGACTGGAAGCCGACCCCAACATAGTTAGGAAAAAGGCTTAGCAGATGATGTAATAGGCGACGATCCTATTGCCATTAACCGGGCACAAATCCTAACCCCGAGCTGCTACTGAGAATTTTATAGAAAAACCCAACAACACTTTTTGCTCGACCTGGGAATCGACCTCAAGACCTCTAGCGTAGCAGTCGCGCATAGGACCACTGGGCCAACGAGACAGTTAATAATATTTATTTTTATTTGGTTAGTAATATTTTGTTAGCCCTCTATCAGTTGCGCTGCAAATTATGGTATGGCTGAGTCATTCAAGGTGCTTACTTAGCGCCTGAAATATTTATCATCAATTTACCCAATCTGGTTTCTACGTTAAGTCAAATCTTTACCTGCAGGCGCTTTGTTTGGTCATAATTGAAACTAATACTAGCTGACCCAGCAAACGTTGTTTTGCCATTATTTGTAAGGGTATGAAAAATAGATGTTGGTCGATTCTCAGACCTACCCGATATGCACATAAAATTTCATAAAAACCGGTCCAGCCGTTTCGGAGGAGTTTCGTAACAAACACTGCGACACGAGAATTTTATTTATACTAATTTTATAAAGCAGTATTTTTTTGCTTTGTAAGCATTAATCTTTAGGACTACTGATCCAATTCGTAAAATTATTTCGCTCATAGGAAGCTGCGTTATCCAGCTATAAGATAATTTGTTAAAAAAAACTCATGGAATTAATTCAGGCGGCCGAAGTCATGGGCAAAATCTAATCTAAACAATATTATAAAGCTGAAGTGTTTTTTTGGTTGAACGCGCTAATCTCAGGAACTATTTATTGATTTAAATTGAAAAAATATTTTTGTGTTGGGTAGTTCCTTCATCGAGGAAGGCTTTAGGCTTTGTAACATCGCGCTACGACACACGGGAGAGGAGCAGTAACCAAAGACGTAACTTAAAGCGGGTGAAAAAAAACCAAGCGAACGAAGTCGCTAGCAGAAGCTAGTCTTACATAAAATACACGTTCTTATTTTCTTTGTGAAACAAACAACCCCAAGAACGTAGGGGGTTAAAGCTAATTGTCTCTGAATAGTGGTCGGAAATGCGACTGTTGGGCGTTAATTCCCCGGTTATAGACCAAGATCCTATAGTCGCCAGTCCTACGTCATTTCAATATAATAATTTTTTTAACGGTAGATAGAGGAAGATAATTACGCGTACTGGCTAGAATAATACCTGAAAGTAACGACCTTTTGTACCAGACTCATAATACCTCGCGGTTTCACTCGCGTCTAGTTACATTGTTGATTACTGATACCGTGTGTCAAAGTGTAATGTTGTATATTCCATAGTATACTATTACTTATAATAAGTAATAGTATAATATGGGCTATATTATTTTCAAATGCGACTGTCAGTTTCAGAGATAAACGCCTTTAAACAAACAAACAAAACTCTTCAGCTTTATTATATAGATAGTATGGGCATTATTAACTGCCTCGTTGGCCTAGTGGTCCTAAGTGCGACTGCTACGCTAGAGGCCTTGGGTTCGATTCCCAGGTCGAGCAAAAAGTGTTATTGGGTTTTTCTGTAAAATTCTCAGTAGCAGCTCGGAGTTACGATTTGTGCCCATTTAATGCAATAGGCTCGTCCCCTATTACATGGGGCCTAAAAATACCGGCTAACTGTGGGTGCACTGCCTAACCCTTTGGGGAATACAAGCGTGATATGTTAAGTATAAGCAATACTATAGTAGGTATATATCTATCTGCCCTGTCTTGTGGTCGTAAGTGCGACTGATGAGCATGGGGTCCTGGATTCGATCCCTTTTTGCCCGTTTCGTTTTTCCATTCGGAATTTCTCAGTAGCAGCCCAGAGTTTTAAAGGTTTGTGGTGTGACATCCCCTTGTCTCGGAAAGCACGTAAAGCCGTTGGTCCCAGCTGCTCCGTTGAATTCTCAAGTGTCAATTTCTATTGAGTTAAATTCTGTTGAATAAAATAATTTTTCCATTTCATAGGTAATGCGCCGTGTGCGTGACCGCAAGATTGCGGCCGGCAAGCTTACCTGCGACAAGATGTACTGCTCCCCTCTTATCGATAGCTATTAATCTACTGGCGACAAGTTTTGGACATCCACAGTATGAATGAGCGTAAAATATACTTAGATAAAGTACGTCACATATTATTTAACAACATTTTGTTATTTTATCAGTGGCCTTAGATTTCAAATGACCTATCGTGGTGTCCTCATACGTTCCTGAATATGATTAAATATATACGAATCATTGATGCAAAATGCTTTTTTCTCCAAAGACCTTGTTGTGTTTGAGCGACCTTTGCTGAAAGACAACATGATCAATATTATTTATGTGTCGAACGAAAATTACGCTTAATATTTATTATTATTCATAGATTAAGTTTTATAAGTAGATCCATGTCTATGGAAGTATCTTGGCAAGTTCAAACTCGATATACCTTCACAGTTTTTTGCTTGCAAGAGTCACGGCCGTTCAGCCACGTTTTTGTGTGGAATTTTGGCGCCAAACTAAAATACAATTAATCATTATGTAGATACTGGTCGTTTGCTTGATCGATAAAGAATTAAATATATCTATTTATTAATAAGGTACCTATGCGCTCCTACGCAGATGTGTGGTCTACATACATAGGAATGGCGTGACTTGTTTTTTGAGACGCCCGCTCTGTTGTTTGTCATTTACTCTTGAATTTTGTATTTATTTATGAGGGGCCTGAATAGGTGAAAAATAGCACGGAAATGATTAGATTTAGGTGTTATTACGATGTGTTGAAACGCTTGTTTGTGTTCAAAACACTTTAAGAGGTGGGCAACTTGAGCTAGATGCGTTGCGCCACGCGCCATGAGAATGGATTATTCATTAGGGTACAGCATCACGTGCGAGAGAGAGAGAATGCACAAAACTAGACTAGAATAACTTCAGACAATATAGTTTTCAGGCCATGGCTTTTTAATAAGGCTTTTCAATATAACTAGATAAGTACTATAATAATAATAATTTATTGCAATATTCATAATTATAACAGCACCTGGGCTAAATAACACTAATAATGTAAATGATGATGCAAATTGGCATCTGCTTGCAACACACATCCCACCTAAAATAAAAGATATTTTTAATACAATATGCAAATTAAATCCAATTAAAGATTAGATATAAATTATTTCAAACTAACTAAATGGAGTAGCATTAAGCAAAAAAGTGTTTATCACGATCACAGGTAGGTGGCGGTCCAACTAAATGCCGATACGTGACATTTGTTCCTAAAAATGCTAATTTTTAATTAATTGTAAAATAATTCTCGTCATTACCGTGGTCAATGAAGTTCATCGACCGTCTATTTTAGTGACGAAATATATTCGAAGGTTGTATGTATCAGATCACGTGAAGGTAGCGCCACAGTCCTTTAACTATTGAAAAAAAAATAATATTTGCTTACGGAACTGAGTACGAAAGGTCTACGACCTCTTTCAGATTTTTGAACCATTTGCGTTTTTACATCCTTTTTGAACGGGGTAGGAATGTCGGTAGGTACATTGAAAGGCCGGACAACAACCCCTGTCTGGTCTTCGAACCCAATAGAATGCAGGACTTGTGTAAAAAGGTATAAATTTTATTAATAAGGTAATGACCAAATGAGGTTCGACGACTTTTTTTTAAATTAATATTAAAATATACAGACTACTGAGGTCCTGACGCCATTGTCTGATTCATCGGTGGGTGCAGCGAACCACCCTAAAGTTCACCATGACATGCACGCGCCACGTGTACTGAGGTCTGGGTATTCCTTAGCATTTTGACACTGTAAGTTAGTTTAGCAGTAGTAAAGCTCTTTGGAGAAGCTCGTCCGGGTAAGTACTACCATCATACCTATTTTTCCCGCGAAGCAGCGTTGCTGAGTTGAGTGGTATGGGTGCCGGTGTAATTACAGGCACATGTGACCTTTTAATTTTGTCCCTGGAATGGCAATGCATTTGCAAGACGTCTGGTATTGCAGATGTCTATAGGCAGCGGTAACCACTTAACATCAAGTAGGTTGTGGGCCTGATTGCCATCCAATGGCATCAAAAAAGCGCTGTAAGCAAGGTCAAACTACTTGCTTGATCCTGCTTGTAGCGCTTACAGCACCTAAAGGTACTCGAGCGGTTTACTTTAAATATTGTAGGGTACTTACTCCTCTGAATGCCTATTTTATACCAAGTAAGTGGTAGGTAGTTATTTAATTTTCCTTAATATGCTTCAATGAAATTTCAAGAGTCATTTTATTTCGTGGAATGAAAAAAACTAAAATGTGTATGGACATAGACCCAGGCTCCAAAAAAATGGGCAGGTACCAAACTAAGAGCACGTTATTGAACTTGTGTGTGATGAATAATCATAGGTTCCAATAATTTTATGAGGAAAGTAACAATAGAAATTAATTACTAAAAATTGGTGCCTAATATGATTAACTAGTTTCTGCCTGCGACTTTGTCCGCGTCTTTCGATTATATTATCCCCCGGGAACCCTACATTTTTCCTGGATAAAAAATATCCTATGTTTTTCCATACTACAATTTATCTCAGTGCCAAACGCCCAGGTCCGTTCAGCCGTTTAAGCGTCAAAGTTAAAAAACTCACACACAATAACATTATATTTTAGCCAATGTATACAAATGTCGACAAATTATATAAACCTTCCTCGAGAACCACCCTATCCATTGGCGAAAACGGTATGAAAATCGGTGCAGTAGTTTTTGAGTTTATCGCGAACAGGCCGACAAACAGACGCGGCGGAGGACTTTGTTTTATAAGTTGAAGTGATGATAGTAGATTATGATACTAACTAGTGAGGGGAATTCGTCATTACGGTCGAGGCTAGATTCTATTGCAGACAGAGCAGGAAAGCGAGACGGTAATGTAGCCGAGGGTGTATTGATAAAATACTCACGCGCACCTAGACGATTTTCAAAACACTTGTAAGGAATAAACGTTGTTATACATTCATTCATGCGAAAATGAAATTACAATTTAATATAGGTATCATGAGTGACATTCACACAATACCTTCTCTGTCAAGGTGTCGTCAACAAGTAACTTTTACAGACGGTCAGTAAGAACGAGAAATGAAAAGTTATAGATTAGCAATAAGTGCCACGAACTGAATTTTGTTTAAATAGCAAAAATAAATATTAATCTGTTTGCGAAAATTAATAATTCTGTGAAATATGTTTATTTAAGTATGATATTCAACAATTTATTAACATACTTACTTAGTTTACCTATACACAAAATATTTAGGTACAAATAAATTCAAACTACTTCCGCACAAGTGCGGTAATGCAATGTAAAAATCACGCGTGCATATTGTGACCCTAAAAGCAGTGTTATAACAGCCACTTTACGAACTACTGTGTTGAAAAATAACATTAGTTACCAACAGGATTAATTAAAAAAAAAAATGTTTCTTCTGTTTCTTAGCAACACGGTTACACACCATTTAAATATCCGTCCATTTAAATGTCCGTCAGACAAATTCATCTCCCAGCATATTATTTCCACCTTATCAGGGACAAACACTTATGTATTATGCATGCTTGGTCGACTCTGGATTTACAACGTATTGCTACACTGTACTGTGTTTTCAATATTTCAGGCACCCGAAGTTTTTTTGTTAATATTGTTGAGAAAACTCGTGAACACTGAAAATCTATAAAATGGTAAAATGGATAGTTGGGTCATGAGAGCCTAAGAGGTTCTCATTTTTAAGTCATAGGTGACCACGCTGTGGCCAGTAAGTAGTTACAGGCACATGAAACATTACAGCTTCGTCTCGCGAGGCCTCTGGTATTGCAGATGTCAATAGGCGTTAACGTCAGGTGAGTCGTCGCATCGGCTTGTTAGCCATACAAGAGCATGAAATGCTTTATTTCTTGTTACCTACTTATGCAGCTCTTTCTTATTAACTTCATTTCTTTAAATTCGCAATCACAGCGATCGGAAGATCGTAATCGTGATAGCTTTACAAATGAGTACCGTACTCCGTAGTCAGTGGACTGCAATCCGTTACTTACGGTGCATCTAACTCTTCTTTTCTTAGTTCAATACGTTGTAGATAAATATAAGCAGCTATAAACTACAAGTGACGGGCAATAAGTCGTCGACCTATACCAAAGTCAAATATTTCATTCGTCCGGTATCGAGGTGCGGACATTATAATTTCAAAATCTAGTGTTTTTGTGGGGCCCGGCGCCGATCGAATTGGCCACCTATATATACATAACATATAACATTAAATAACTACCACATTTACATGTTGAATCTAGTTCTTGTATCATTATTTTATATGGTCTATTATGTCCCCTAGAGGACGTTGTAGAGTCACTGCGTTCCGTACAAATCGACCTTAAATGCCTCGTCAAGTGTCATTAAGTTAAATGATGCAGATGCCAATTAAAATTCTTTTTGAACAAAAAAGAAAGGATTTTCTCAAGCTATTTTTATAGCTAAAACTAATTAAGTACTAAGAATTATCTAATCACTAAATTCCATCAAAAATAATCAAAGAACCAACAATTTTTAATTCTTTTTGGTATTTTGAGTCGGTGTGATTCTACAACTTCTTTTACAGTTGTCGTATTGAGAATTGAGATTGATTATTACCCTTTAATTCAGCACCTACCACCACCTACTTAAAAAGTTGTTGAAATTTGACTTTCCTGCAAAGTAAAAAATAACTCTCGCATGTTCCTGGACCCTGGGTGTTGATGAAAGCAAATTCATTCTGATGTATTCTCAGGGGTAACCGTAGGGCTGGCAGACCGGCAGTGAACTCTGCGTATGGCGGTCATGAGAGGTCATTGTGGTTATGTGGGACCTACAGTTGTAACTACTACTTTTGTTTGTGTATGTATACCTTCAGAGGCATTTGCGTACCAAGCAGTTAACTAAGGGCAGTTCTAATTTGAGACTCAATCTACCTACGTCTACTTGTCTCAGGGCGCTTTTCAAGAAGTAACGGATGCGCCACATGACGAAGAGTCTATAGAGATAATTTCGTGGATGACCTAAGTTCATACATTTGTCGGTCCCTTTAGCAAATACAGGCGTGAAGTTATTTATGCAGGTACAATACCAGTATGACAGTCGACTTCTCTCTGATGGTACTTACATCACGCAATGCAGTTTTATTGATGAAAAGTGTGGAGTTGGACTGATCCGGTTTCAAGGCCAAAAATTAATGTGTCAAATCGTGAAAAATGATTGGCCGATGAAAATTTAGTCAGCCGATCACAAAAATTGAGATGCATTTGACAATTTGGGGGCAATTTTTTTGTTTCAATAGCCATTTGTTCGCTTTGCCATTACACCAATCGCATTCTCATAATTATTGAAGACAACATTTTGATTTAATAGGCAAGGTACTTATTTGGGGTTTAAATCACTGCGTACTTAATGAGTTTCTTAAAGAGGACGTAGATGAGGTACTACGTCTCGGAGGACCAGTTTTTTTTTATGCATCTGCCACCCATGATATCCTAAAGAAAAATATAAATAAATCATTATACAATAATATAAACAGTTTAAATGTCAATAAGAATTATTGACATTATCAAAATAATTAATACTAGAAGGTGGAATGCCAATCGAAGGTGACCGCGGCGATCTCTTTGCCTCTATCCTAGTTGACCACACAGGTGTGAAGGGGCCCGCAGTCTGACTTAATGACATGTGCAACGACCTTAAACAAATTACACGCTTCACATGGAAAGGAAAAACATCTAGGTATCACTTTTTTTATTTGGATTGACCAAAGCTTTGTTGAGAAAATGATATTTTGATAAGGCTGTAGCAATATCTAGATTCCAGATAGTAGTACAACTAGGTACTTAATGTTATAAGCTACACACAAGGGCCAATACACATTCAAAAAATGGTTAAGGCAATAATTATGTGGGCAAAAGAAGAGAGGCGCTAGAAAATTAAGACAAGAAGAGCTAAAATGAAACTTATGGTCTGAATCTTTACGAGTATTTTTGCGTTACAATAATTTCTTATATACTAATATAGGCCATGCTTGGAAGAATCTTCAGATGTTCATAGTTTTATAAATTCAACATCAAAAACTACTTGACCACAGTGTCATTACGGAAATTTATAAACCAATATATCTGATCTGCACTAACGAAGGTTAATCAAAGCCGTAATCGAAAGTTTAAATTAATTGATGTAAAAACAGAAAGTAGTTGGTTGGGTGCGAAAAAATATTACGTGTGAATGTGTGAGTGAGAAAGAAGGTTTGATGTAATTTAATTATTTCTCAACGAAAATTATTTTGTGTTCTGTGATTTCCGATGGTCAAGACGTGGTGTTCAAGGATATGAATTCAAAATGTTCAAGACCTAGTCACAATCTCATCTCAGCGACAATCATTATCAAAAAATGTAATGAGATTGGATCGCGATCGTTCCTAAAAGTTAGCCGCCCCTCTTCATATGTATAGCTACAGTTTTAACGGCGGTTATCGTCGATTTAATCGCTTTTCAGAAGAATGATATATGCCACGAAATCTCTGCTCGCCTTGGCTAATAGTAACTAGTCTGCTTTGGCCCTTACAAAAAACATGTTGATGCGTAGATTTCCGAATACTTTTGAGACGTTGATGCATAACTTTACTGAGAACTACATATCTACTTACTTAAGTTAATAGCAAGTACTTTACAAGCGCAATCATTGAAGTTTTAAATCTATACTAATTTTATAAATGCGAAAGTGATTTTGTTCATTTGTCGGTTACACTTTCACGACTTAACCAGCTTAACACCCAAGAAAGAACATGTGCGCTACCTTTTAATCTGCGACTTCCTCTGCATCCTCGATAACCGAAATTTACGCGGACGAAGGCGTAGGTAAAAGCTAGTAAATTATAAAGTAGAAAAACTTACCTATCCTTAGAAGAAGCTTCTGTAACGTCTTCGAAACATATTTTTTTACTAGTTCTATCAATTTCTACTAATGGACATGTGGATACCTACCAAAGTATAGAAACATGGTCAGTTTTTTTTTAGATTGTAGAACCTAAGTACCTACCTACCTAATTAATAATAAAAATAACAGCCTCCGATTGCGCAATTACAATAGTTCAATAACTTCCGCGGGATTTAATATATTCAACACTCGGAATTCGACACACGTATACTATATCGACTGATACCTACATTCATTAAATATTTTGTATGTGACGAGTTTACTACGAATTGTAAGATGAATCACTTTTTAATAACCTTGTTTAATGTGGCGTAATTATAGCTTAATGTTACGTATTTTTAGACCAAGGAATTGTTTTAGGGGTAATTTTTTAACTAAAGCCTTATTGGCTAAAGAGAGTAACTTTTGAACTAAGAAACAAAACGTGGCTGAAAGGCCGCCATTTTTAGTCCTGTGGTCCAAATATTATTTCCAAGCGTTTCGTAAAATGTTAGAAGATGGAGACAGGCAATAGTCATAATTTACATTATTGTCTTAGCAGGCACTTAGATGTATTCGGTGTGTTCCTTTCCGACAGCTGATGGCTTAGCTAATAATAGCGGATTCAAAGTCAAAGTCAAGGCGTTTATTTCAATTACACAATTTACAAGCACTTTTGAATTGTCAAGGAGCTCATTTCGGAATGTAGGTACTACAGTCAAGTTTTAAAAAATTGTTGGGCACCCTGTTTAGTCAAAAAAACCGCTGTTTGCCATAGAATATGTATTTCTATTTTCTATGATGATGAATCTGATTGCTTGCACAAGTCCATGCAACTAAGCCCCAAGGCAGGAAGTAACGTAAAAAATTAAGTTGTTCGTCAGAAATTCAAACGAATCATACACGTTGAGACCTGCGCGATCGATCGTTGGTTTTTTGTCAACGTCGACTCAACGACATGATAGTGCGATACAATTTTCTTGTAATAAAACGACACATCACTGTAATTTTTTAAGTCATGTCTCGTTTTGAATGTACTTATTTGTTGTAATATAATATAATTTAACCCAGTTTAACTAAGCTTAATGTGCGCTTCAGAAGCTAGATTGTCAGTTACTGTCAGTTGCAACTTTCCAAAATGTGCACCATTTTGCGCACCAGAGCCTCAAATTACAACATTAGTATTTAGATAAACCAACCATTTAACTGCCTCGTTAGCCTAGTGGTCCTCAGCGCGACTGCTACGCTAGAGTTCTTGGGTTCGATTCCCAGGTCGAGCAAAAAGTGTTATGGGGTTTTTCTATGAAATTCTCAGTAGCAGCTCGGAGTTAGGATTTGTGCCCGGTTAATGGCAATATGCTCGTTCCTTATTACACGGGACCTGAACATACTGGCGAATTGTGGGTGTAGATTATTACATTACACATTACAGTATTTAGATAAGGGCATAGAACAGATCGGAAATATAAAAAAAATATTGGTGAAGCTAGAAGTTACAGATAGGTGTTACTTACTTTATTTTGAATTCGAAACCTCAACGTTGCCCTTGAAATAATTTAAATATTTAGAGCGTATCTCAAATTTTTGGAATCCCTTCCCTACATCAATAAGTTAAGCAGACTGAAGAATTCAATTTCTGGGGAATCAATACAGGAATGTTTTAGCTTAGGTACTTCAGAGTTAAGATTTTTATAAATTGCCCAGTTATGATAAAAATAAAATATTTTATTTAATTTTTCCCCTATTACTTTAAACTGAAACGAAATATAGGTTCGACATGGTGCAACGTTGATGTGATATAAGGTACATAATTTATTTTATATGATTTAAATATCAAGAACTAGCAAAAAAATTATGAATTTTAAAATGATCAACAATAAATAAGTTATCATGCATTAATTACAAAACAAGATTGGTCCTTTCAGCAATTCATGTTTTGACTCGAAGGACCAATTTTTTGCTTGAAAATAACCAGAAGATTGAATGGACCGAATTGCGTAGGTAGAGGTTCCACTCTAATAAGAGAGCTTTGAGAGCACCCTGCGATACGGTTATTTGTAAAGCTCAGTGGCTTGGCGCCCCAGTTACGATTTGAGGGGCGGCGCGAAGGCACAAGTACCGCAACGCTGCGCTAACGCACGCGACTGGAGTTATCGCAACGAAATCTTAGTTCTCTTAATTTAAATAATATCGCAACTTATCTTTGGATTGTATTTTATATTTAATTCTTTTAAAGTGCTGATTTTATTTATCAAATTAGAAAAGATTAAAGAAGCCAGAAGCTTAGAAAAAGATGAAATTGGAATTTAAATTTGGAATTCCAAAATTATTGTCATAATCTGTAACGAATGATTTACTAATTTGTTAATTTTGAAAAATATACATGTTTATGAAAAAGTTAAAATTAAAATGTTTTGCAAAAAGTTTGAGCACTACATAATAATTTGTTTGATAAAACAAATAACAATGATACTGTTTGTGAACGCCAGACCGACGGACAGTGATAACACTAAATTGTTTACGGACAAACAGTTAAAAGTTTTGGCGAAAGAAGTGTGTTTTGACTTGGAATTGGACATAAATGTGGTAAGATTTTCTTTCACTGTTTTTAATACATAAACCAATTACCTAAGGTCACAAGGAACCCGCAACTTCCAGTGATTTGTCTTTGAAGTATACACTTAAATAATTTATTTTTTAATTTACCCGTGATTTGTATGTATTTTTTAAGGCACGAAAATTTTTAATCATTTCAAATTTGCTTACGCAATTTTTTTTAAATTAATGCCAGGTTTACCTAATGTTTTTGTATAAATAATTAAAAATATAATTTATAGGTACGTAGGTATTTAAATTGCATAAATGAAGTAATACTTAATATAAAATAATATAATTATTAGTTTTTATATTTCTTTTTGCAAACAAGAAGAACATCGGAGTCCTGAAACCGTGATTTTAAAATAACTTTTTTACTGAACTTTTCTAATAAGAAAAATATACGTACTTAAGTACTTGTTGTTTTTTTATGACACCATTTAGAATTACTTAAAACTTTTATTTCGATTTGTTAAGTTTTAACTTCTTAAAAAAATAAAGACGTATACGGATCGAATTGAGAACCTCTGACTATTTGCAATTGGTTAAAAAACACACCTATTGCATTATCTTTACTACCTATTAAGTTACTGACACAAATAGTGCATAACAAAAACATTTTTATTGATAGTAAGGATTGATACAGCTTAAACAGAGGCTAAAGGTGATTGTTATGTTATCAGCGATCGCTCCAAACTCGGATAGAGTGACTGTATCCCCAGCCGATAGCACGCAATCAATAGGCCGAAATATTGACTGCAGTAAGTGCCCTGTTATTGTAATAACACTGATAATATACAGGTGGACTAAAACGACACAGCCAGGCAAATATTTGAAATGACTTAGTAAACAGGTAATAATTATAATACCAACCTATTGTTGCGGAGCCAAGGCCTTTTCTTATACTGAAAAGGAATGAGCATTGATCACCACGTTTGCTCACGGCGATTTGACGATAATTAACCAAGTTTTCTCACTATATTTTTCTTTACCGATTATACCTACATATGAAGTTGAAAAAGTCAGTATACTTGCCTGTGCCCGACTGCGAGCCTCGCGCCTGAGAGGCGGACACCTTAACCGCTGGGCCATCACGACAAAGTCAGTGAGTAGATAGCTGTATCTTCAACGAGTACTAAGCGTAAGTCCTTTGCGCCTTAAGCAGTCGGGCAGCCGGTCTACCAGCCTGCTGATATTAAGCTCATCTTATTTCAACTGCATGACCTAGCAGGCAATTCGGTTGTTTTTTTAGGAACGATCGCAATCTGATCTCTGTCTTAATCAATCAAAAACGCCTTAGATTTTTTATCTTAATTTTTTGACTAAACTTTGAACGTTTTTAATTGGTAAAATTGGCTTTCAGATATATTATATTTTTCTTTATTTTACACAGTCAATTCTGTCAAATTCAGTTGCAGCAACGGGACTGTTACCATTAAAAGATTCGCGCCTGAATTTAAATTAGTTTAATTTTAATTTTAATTATTATTATCATTTTTTTTCTACCCTGTATAATGTATTGTTTATCGTACCTCCAGCACTCTGTCGGCATTGACACTGAAAAAACTAAACTTGAATAGTCTGATTGTTTTAGGGTTCCGTACCAAAGGGTCTAAAGCTCGATTGCTCTCGCTCATTCGTCCGGTCCTCTGTCTCTCACTCTGTCACAGGGCTATTTTTTTTGAATCGTAATAGGTAGATACTTGAAATTTTTACAATGTGTGTATAATGGCCGATACAAGAAAAAGCAATAATAATAAACTGGATGAAATTTTGGGATCCTTAATAATAAGAAACTTACAAGATTTTGTGTTCGGCGTTTTCTGATCGTTCTTTATATTCAGCGGAACCCTTTATGTGCTAGTCCGTGTCACACACGGCCGGTTTTGCCGCTATCGAATCAATTGACGGCGGCTGTGACGCAAATTTAGCTACAAACGTAAGTAGGTACCTACATACTACAGAGCGTGCTGAGATTACGTGTTCAGAGATAAAAGCTGATATTTTTCAATAAGACGACGTTTACTATAGTTTCGTGTGGATACTCTCTGACTGAGTGTCGTACGGTGCCGTCCGTCGCGTCGTCGCCGTATGTCATGTCTGTGTTATGGGTATGCCGCGTTGAAAATTAAGTGTTTTTGGTCCTTTGTGACTTCTACAGGACCACTAATGTGTAGAACTATTGTGACTTCACATCACACATACAAAAACAATACGAAACATTAATTAATATAAAACAAAAAGTTTAAACAAAAAAAATATTATGTAACTTTTGGCGAAAATATTTTCTGGATAATTGAAGCAGTAAATTCATCATTATATTATGCTTAATGCCAGTACAATACAAAAATAGGAACTTATTCCGATGTAAACGGTCACGTGGTTTATTTTTTTAGTTTTTCTTGGACATCACTGAGATCGGGGAAAGAAAAACATCTTAAAGAAACCTAGACTTACTAATAATTAATTTAAATCTGAAAGCGTCAATCCACCTTGTGCAAACGTGATCAATGCTTGTGCCTTCTCTGTATGAGAAGAGGCCTTTGCCCTGCAGTGGAACATTAGTTTACAAATCCAAAAACTGCACTAAGTACCTACTTACTACGCCCACGACACTGATATGCCACGTTGGAGTACATCATATAAATGGAATGATGAACGTCATTCGTCGTTACCGAGCCAGCCAAAATGTGGAGGCGTCGCTTAAACATTTCTAACTGGATTTTTACTCCCGTATGTCAGAAATAGTTCAGAATGCATCACACCAGCATTCTTTGCATGTCGTTAATCCCTAATTAATATAACAGTTTTGATTCATTCAATATCTAGTATACATATAATCTATACAATATTTTCATTGATATCCCGGTACGTTTGATGTTATATTTCATTTTCATTGTCCCACATTCAGAATTTCTCCTATATCGTGCTCCTGTAACATATAAACTCCTATACACAAATACCCAGAACAGATTTATTTATTTAAGGACAACCAACAAAGCTACACTAATATACATGTTAAAAACGCTAACACAAATACAAAATATATAGTGTAGCAGATAGGTCATAATATAACAGGTAGGGGATATCATAAAAAATAGATGAAGCCAGTACATGATCCTAGACCTAGTCATACTCAAACTTTTTCTATAGGAGCCACAAACACATTTCATTCAAGGCTTCGTGGCCCGCAAGTAAAAATTATTTCGCGGTTTAGAAAAACATTATGGAAACGAAATATAAAAAGCGGGTTGCAGGTTGACCCCCGCTGTTCTAGATGAAAGTACCGAATAATGATTCGTCGAATTCGAATTGAAAAACATCCGACGAAATATGTTAACATTGTAGGGTCTTGAATTCACTGTATCCACGGTAAAAGCATTCGATACAATATACTTTTCATCCCATACCTAATGATATTACAAATTGTGGTGTCTCCCTCGCAAAAGACATTAAGTAATAAAACATTTATCATGTAAAGTCCAAACAAACATGACATGACGCAGTCCGACTGCTTTCGAACTCAACTGGAGCCCTTAATCACGAGCTGGGCACGTGGTCACCGAACGGTACGGAATAGGACATGATGCTTTACGTTAATGGAATGTAGATGCAATGTAGATTTGTTATTGTAATTAAAAAACGTTGCCCCACACTAGGGATTTCTGTTGTATCGTGGATGCGTTTACAATCGTATAAGCTCACTTACGTACAATCAGGCCCCGAACCTGTTGGTCATACAAACACTTGTTCCGTGCAAGAATTGAAGAATTTGATCCACGACACACAGCGCAGCAGCCAATCACATAGTCTTTGCGTCAGCCCATCGGTTGTAGACAGCCAAGCTGCGATCTGCTATCAGGTTTTAACGGTTAACATTCAATAGCCATACCATCACGTATTCCCCGAAGGGTAAGGCAGAGGTGTACCAATGTACACCCACAATTCGTCGGTATGTGTAGGTCCCATGTAATTGGGGGCGAGCCTATTGCCAATAACCATTTACAAGAATTTCATAGAAAACCCTAATAACACTGTTTTCTCGACCTGGGAATCGAACCCAAGACCTCTAGCGTAGCAGTCGCGTTTAGGGCCACTAGGCTAACGAGGCTAGTGAAATAGTGTAAGCGCACTTTTCATTTATTGAATGATAAGAACTAACTAAAATGCAAAATAGATTGAGTTCATAATTGACTAATTGCGTGCCAGCCTTTTGGGCACTTGTCCCATTGACAGCGATGCGGTGAGTTTTTTGATGCCCTATAAGCTTCCTTTTTTGCATTTTATATTAACTGTACATACTCGTAGTTTGTAATCTTATTATTATTTAAGTAAGTTTTATACTAGTGATTCAAATAATCTCTAAATCTAAATCTCTTTGCGTGAATGATAATTTACAAATGCCAAGCGAAATGACTTATATCTTGCACACAACTTTCAACTCTATTGGTGATCCTGGGGTTTCGTTCCTTATTAATCATTCAAGATAAATGGCCTGTATATTGCTGCTGTTTGTGCCAACCCTCACAATTCGGTGTGATTATTATCTGAATGACTTCTTTTTTAAATTATTAAAAATACAACAATCGTTTTGTCTACTTTCTATTCAAATTTATATCGTGTCGGACGTACTACACATTGTACTTTGTTGACTATGGAACTGAATCCTAAATCCCCCGACTAAGACTAGGAATAGAGTTTGACGTAGGTAGGTGTAATGCGGTGCTATTCTGAAAAAAAACTCTCCGTAAATTAAGGTGAAATGATGTTAAGGTGAGCTCTCAAGCATTTGTGGAATGATAAGTTTTTTTAAAGTCACTTCATCTAAAAAATTTTTTTAACTAAATAGACTGGATGACCTGCGATCGAGGAAAAAAATTGTTTTTACCAGTACTTCTTTAACGATCAAAGATTTTTTTTCCGCATACAAACAAATTCACATACATAAACAACCAGACCCGGAACAATTATCTATGAGCATGCAAATATTTGTTCCGCGTGGAAATCTTACCCGTGAAACGCAGTTCTAACCGGATCGTTTTGAGAATTCATAACTCTAGAATTCCTCTAACCTACACATAATGTTGTTTTGACTGGTGGTTGCATCCGTGTAGCAGCTGTCTCTATGGTCCTGAATATACATACAACATACCATTACTCCTGTATTCCTCAAAGGGTTAGGCAGAGGTTTACCAATGAACATCCACAGTTCGCCGGTATGTTTTAGGTCCCATGTAATAGGGGGCGAGCCTATTGCCATTAACCGGGCACAAATCCTAACTCCGAGCTGCTACTGAGAAATTCCTGAATATAGTAGGTAGATAATTACTCGATATCTTTGTAAACCTGATGACAGAATTTGTAATATTTAGCTTCCGCCCTCAACTTCGTCAGCGTCAAAGTTATTATATTATCCCACGGGAATTAATAATATCCCATTTTTCCGGGTCAAAAAGTAGCCTGAACGCTATTTCATAATCCATCTCTGTGTCAAATTTCATCCAAATCCGTTCAGCCTTTCTGGCGTGATTGAGTAGCAAACATCCATCCAAACTCTTGCATTTGTAATAGATAGATTGGGGTAAGAAACCATTGTCGCCAGATTTTAGCATGAACGAAATTTTTGAAAATAGATTCAGGAATATGTTATTAAGAAGGTATATGCTAACTTTAATGCTAGGCCTTAGGTATCCGGGGCTGCGGGTTGTTCGCAAGAGATACCGCGCCCCCGGATCGCAAAGGGCACAAGAAGGAACATGGGTGGGTTTTAGTCAGTAAAAGTCTGACACTCCCTCCCGTCCCGCCCAGGGCGGGAGAAGTTATTTGATGATTTTCCACCCACCAAAAAAAAAATAAAGGCCTTAGGTATCAGGCACAAAAGATACCTTACTCGCTTACCTAACAAATGCTGTGATTCGTTTTTTTTAATATTTTTCAATTTACTTGACATTTTCCTTGAGCCGAAATAAGTTCGATCTTTAAAAGCGGCTGATTAAAGTAAAGACGTACATGATCTGGCTACTCGGGGATCTTTAATGATATGTGTGACCAACGATACTAGCAATGTAAGCCGGAAACTGCTTATAGGGACTGTTTGCCAACTAGTCGTTACAACAAATCCAAAACCATAGCTTACAAAATTAGTCCTAGACGGCGGCTGCATACCTAGGACTACGTTCCATAAGGTATGCACTTAAACAAATTCCAATGATCTTCGTCGATATAAAATCTCAAGAAGGTAAATACATTTTTTTTTCGGCTGGAAATCATCAAATGATTTTTCCCCCCATGGGCGGGGCGGAAGGGAGTGTCAGACTTTAACTGACTAAAACCAAAGGTTAATACATAATAAATACCAGCCTATTGTTATCTCATTACAGGGCAGATGCCTCTTCTCACTCAGAGAAGGCATGTGCATAAATCGCCACACTCGATGGCTGAAGGCGGGCTTTCACAAATACCACACACACATACCATGACGCCTGTATTCCCCAGAGGGTTAGGCAGAGGTGCACCAATGTACACCCACAGTTCGCCGGTATGTTTTTAGGTCCCATGTAATAGGGGGCGAGCCTATTGCCATTAACCGGGCACATATCCTAACTCCGAGCTGCTATTGAGAAATTCATAGAAAAACCCAATAACACTTTTTGCTCGACCTGGGAATCGAACCCAAGACCTCTAGCGTAGCAGTCGCGCTTAGGACCACTAGGCCAATGAGGCAGTTCATACAAATATCAGAACAACATATAATAAATCATGTAATGAATGAATGGTTCATATAATGAAGAACATATCAATTTCCTAAAAACACGAGAGGCGGACGTTTCAACTATTGAGCCATCGCTACATCTCTGGGCCACTGAGGGCCGATGCCTGCTGGGGCTGCGGGTTGTTCGTAAGAGATACCGCGCCCCCGGAACGCAAAGGGCACAAGAAAGAACATGAGTGGGTTTTAGTCAGTAAAAGTCTGACACTCCCTCCCGCCCCGCCCAGGGCGGGAGAAGTTATTTGATGATTTCCCACCCCCCAACAAAAAAAAAATAATAATAATAAAAAATAAAATCGCTACATCTCTATAATAAAGATCAATTTGTTTCCCAATCCCAGGGGGTTTATTATCGTAAGTTTTTACTTTCCGACAGGAGTAGGTATCATACTAGTCTAATTAGTTATAATTAGAATCTTCATTACCTCTAGTTTCGCTGCCTCGTGGTATTTCTGTTTGTTGACAAACTGTGCATCGCAGCAATGATTCAATCGCGCATATTGGAACGTGTCGCTTTACGTTCCAAACAAAGGAGCACTTCCACTTTGATACCCTGATCTATAATAATGGACCTTATTGCGCTTAAAATAGGACCTACTTCAGTAATTATCTTGTTAATAGTTGTTTCCGGAAGTTTGGTAGACGCCCCATTTCGCAAAATAATTCAAATACGTGTAGATTTCTTCAGAACATTGTGTAAGTAGAAAGATAGGTACTTATAAAAAACGAATACACGCTGGATAGCACTCTATTTTTTTATCAGTCTGGTCTACTCTAGATTCAAATTTTTATTGCCTTTGCCTGATTAATGGCGTTTTAATTCCTAGGTAGGTCCAATTTTTTTGTTCATCTATTCTTTTTTAAGTAAAACAAAATCGTGGGAAGTCAAACTATCTGCCTGCACCTTTATATACTTACCTACTTAGAGGGGAACAGGTCTGATGTTACATTATGTTGATGCGTGTTTTAAAGCTGTAGATGACCACTGTTTGTAATGGACATTTAGTTCGAAATCACAATTTTTATGTTCATATTCTTTAACTTGTACAACTTGAAACTCATAATTGTTACCTTTATTTGTTACAGCCATTGCAGTCCTGTGAGGATAACTACTGGGGTCAGTATCATACAATGAATTATTACATTTATTACCTAAGTACGTTGGTGCATTATCGTGTGCCTAGTTAGCAAATGTAATATCTATTGCGTTCACCCACAAGGTGGACGGACGACCTGATTAAGAATACGAAGGATACGAAGACGCTGGATGCAGGCCGCTTCCAATCGGTCCTTTCGGAATTCTATGGGGGAGGCCTATGCCCAGCAATGGACGTCCTGCGGCTAATATGATGAGGATGATGAAATACAAAAGTAGAACACTAATTTGTCTACCTGGATCATTAAAGCAAAACCAATTTCCTAATCCTTTTTTTTACATTTATTGCGCCCTCAGTGACATTAACGACCAAGTGCACGTATCAATGGGCCATCGTCAACATTTGCAGCTGAAACTGCAAATCATAGCCATCATCTCATAAATAGTCGTCAGACGATGTTACAATAATATATAATCCACGTCTCTTGTCGCGTCTATCGTGTCTAAATTCACCACCCGAACATTAGGAGGGTTCCGTTCCTCTTAAAAGACCGCACCAGAACCCCCCCTGTGCCATGCCTGTTAGGCCACTGCCGTCTTCTCTAAGGTCATTTGATTGGACGGACTGAGCTCCTATTCTGAGCAGTGGGCACCCATGATCTTAATGGCCCACCTGCCAAGGAAGAGCAGGTGGGTCTAAAGTGCAGGTGTAGGGAAACTTTTGGTGCTTAAACTTATAAGACTTTCTTTCATATTCCCAGCTCCCGATCTAAGCATGCCAAAACGGCCATCGCACGTAACGATACGATGTCAGACGAGCGACATCATCAGGTTCCAGATAGAACCTTCGGAGAGCTGGCAGCTCGTCGCACTGGTGCCACACGTTACCAGTAACAGAGACAGTTTTATTAATGATGTAAGTATTTAGTTAAATACTACGCGATCGTTACCTCCACTTCCCGCCTTTTTTCCATCTTGTGTCGAGCCTACCAAACCTGTGTCAGTACGGACTGAAGGATTGATAAGTTTTCGAATTTTTTATTCTAAAACGTTGACAGTTTCCGCACGATGTTTTTCTTTGAATACAAGCGTGTCAATGATGATGTTAGAAGGAATCGTAATGAGAAGCAATTACCATTATATTTGCTAATGTGGCACTCAGCCGCCACACGCGTTCTCTTCGTAAGACCGATAACCCACTGGTGCTTTATGAGCGTTATTGGCGTTTCTCTATCGTCTGCGCAGCGACAGCGCAGCGTCAACGCGACGTTAACGTTGCGTGTTTTTGGGAACAGGTACAATCTCGCCGTCCTGCTCTGTCCCGCAACATGTTAATATTGCGCAAATGCGCAGTCGCAGTGCGAACGCTTGTCACTAGCGACTCGCGACCCCAACGTCGCGTCTTCGCAGCGTTGTCGTTGCGCAAAAGTTGGAGAAATGTCAGCGCTCATCAAACGCCAATGGGATAAAGGCCTAAAGCTTGACTTGTTCTACAGTCGCACGCCCACCTGTTACGTGATCTAATTAGTCGGGAATCTTTCCGCCATCCACGCTCGTTCTCGAGAACACGACATTCATTCATCTAGAGTTTCACGACTCATGGTAAAAAAATCTTACTGTATGTTTGTTCTGATTTTGCATTCTGTAATGATGGGTCCACACGATACAGACTCGGATAACTCCATCTTTTCCAATATACGACACATTTGTCTGCACTACTATGTTACATTGACAAAATTCTATAGAAATCTAAGTATGTAAGTCTATATCGTGTGGAGGAACCATAAGCTGCATGAGGTCACTCATTTTCTTACTATCTTCTACTAGGTGTAATATTGTAGACCTCTTCTAGACAAGGTGTCATCATTGATGACCTACTCCCACATACTAGCAAAGACTGGCCTCTTCCCTATTGTCCCTGGTATATAATACCAAGTTTAAGACGGAACAAAGTCCTAAAAATCTAATAATCCAACACAGAGTGCTACTTATAGCCTTTTTCCTTTATCTACAACCAGTACCTACATATGCAATTTTTGCCATCTCTGTTCCAATATTTCAATAATCATTGTAAATTTTATCCGCACACGCACACGCGCGTCAATGCGGGTTTTAACGCTGATAACGCTAGCGGGAAAGTGAATTAATTTGCGGTTAACGATCTCTCCCATTCATCGATATAACTGTTACCTATATGCAAGCTATGTAGGTATACTCCAGGATAAGGGAAAAACTCAATGAATATGATTACTTTAATAGGTACGGGCCCGACGCGACGTATGGCTACTGATTAGATACTTTGGTTTAGTTTCCTTTGGATACGGAATCGTCAACGTGAATATATGAATTAAGAATAGTCTACGTACGTTTTCCATTATAAACACAAATCATGCGCACGCGCTTTATCCTGAAAACGCAGTATATTTGACGACAGTTGATGATCAAAAATAGAAACCTACTAAAAGCAGACAAAAATACCATCCCGTTTAAGTATTTGAACATAAATTAGGAAGGTCAATGTTTCAGATAAACTTCAGTATAATAAATCCTCTGCGTGGATACGGAGAGGTAAGCACAACTCCACTGAGAAACTACACGTTATGGAGCGCAATACTTAAGGAAGGGTCACCTATTGTGTGGCGAGGAGGTGACATGGCGCCAAAATACAATGAATCTATAGTTCCAGAACATAGAACATACGAAATCAAATACGCCTTACACCTTAATACGAATGGCTCCGATGTGTTTGGACGGTTTACTTGGAATTCCAGTGGTGGTAAGTTATTTATCGATGTTAAAATACAATTACAAATGTTCAAAATCTTGTCACAATCTCTGCTTACCGCTAAAAATTTTGGGAGGTAAATTATAGGCATTTATCACAGAATAAGATTAAATTGCCCCTTTTTTGATTGGGGTTAAGGCACTTCTCGACAGAGCTTGGTAGGGATGCCGCGGGGGACCTGTACACAAGTCCATTGCTGTGTGTGCAGTAAGACCACGAGAGATTCCACATCCTCGAATATCTAAGACTGCGCTGTCAGATTTTCACCTTTAGCCACTGATTGCCCGCTTGTGCGCTTTGAAAGGCACAGAGAGTCCTATCTTAAATCCTTGACCTAAAGCCAGGAAAGCCTACCTTCCATGACTTACCAATCAGTTTAAAGATGACTTTCTTCTTTTTATAGATGACGACGCATGCTTTGACGTTTTAAACTCTTGTAAAAAAACCAACACCAAATACACCAAAGTATGGGTAAGTATTACAAAAACAACAGTCTATGTATAATAAATAATTTAACGAAGCCGAAGTTCTTCTCCTCCGTCATTGCGATCATATTAACTGAGAACTTACGTTTACAGAGATATTGAACCAAGTATCAAAAACAGTAATTCTTCACGCCAAGAAAAGGAGTGTTCCAAGCAATAGTTTTTTATTAAAATTCCTTAGTTTGAATAGTATATAGTTAAGAATTATTTAGTTATTAAAACTTTTTGCACATAATGTGAATAATACACTGTACAAAGGCGAAATTAATGCCTATGGCATTTTCTACCAGTCAACCTTAGGTTGATGCAGAGGCAAAACATAGCAGATGCAAGGAACAGAAAGTTGGGAGTATGATGTGTCTTGTTACACCCCGTAATACCTACCAGACAAGGTCAGGTGAAAGAGCTCTACACTCTCTCCCACCCCGCTCAGAGCGGGGGAAGTCATTTGATGATTTCCCATCCAAAATAAAAAATCTATGTTACTTGGTGTCGCGGTCGGCGCAACAGGTTTTTTTATTCCACCCCGTCCTGTCAATCGCCGTATATAAAAGAGAATATAAATGTATAATTTCAGCCCAACAGCAATGAGGAGGAGCCACAAGTGGTGTTCGACGCGCTACCAGTGGAAGACGACTGTGATATTCAAGTGAGAGGCATACACGGCAACACCACGCTCAAGTACCGCACGCTTTCCTGCAAAGAATTCAACTGTTCTCCAGGTGAGTAACTTAGAACATCATTATCGTCCTAACTACTACCCTGTTTCCAATATTTTGGATTGGTGCAATATATTCCTCTTCTTCTTACTTATTACGGCACTGTTAGCTGTTATCTCGGCAGAACATAGCCACTTTATCTGTACTTCTAGACTAATGTTAAAAAGATAAAGTTTGCGTGGTTGTAAGGGATAATCTCTGGATCTACTGAACCGACTTTGAAAATTCTTTTACCCATAAAAAGCCACGTTATTTGTGAGTGTCATATATATAACATCTCGCTACTACATACGGGAGCGGAGCAGTAACCAAAGAAGTTACTTAACGCGGGTGAAATATAATAAGCCACGCAGATGAAGTCATGAGTAGTTCAGAACGTGAATGAAGTCGTGGGCAACAGCTAGTAATTTATATTCCTATCAGTAACAAAAGGTTAATTTCATAAGAGAAAACCGAAGCAAAAAATTGCTTGGTCCAATTAGGCACACAATTCTTTTTAAAATTTAACACACTGTCGTACTGAATGCCAACAAAATCGAACACTGAGGCTTAATTTATTTATTTGATGGTGTAGCTCTAGATGGTACCTATTTCAAATACAAGCAATGTGACTATATTATTAATAGCGGTATTAGAGCTGTTGTCCCTAACTTCCTAAAGGAAACCGCTAGGAATCGAACTGTTTCACTTAATACTGATTCTTATACGATATTTGTTTTCCATCCACTGATCTAAAGATCTAGTGAAATAAAGACAACCAATGGAAAATAGAATAAAGAACTTAACTATGTTGGCAGTGAACTACCTATAAATTAAATCTAACCGATCTGATAGAAAAATCCAGAGACATTAAATTTAAATTCGGAATTTTCTATGATCCAACAGAAGTGTTAGAACCAGAAATGCCAGACAACATCTCCATCGTAGCAATTGAAGACTCATTTGACAGTTGGGAGGTGTACGTGAGCTGGTCACTTCCGCAACGACTCCCCGACTCCTACAATATCACTCTGATAACAGACACGAACCGGACTATAGGGGTACCAGGGGTGAGTAGACCTGGACTTCAGTTAACAGGTTTCCGTATGGGGAAATTCTTTTGGAACACATTAAATGACTTAATCACCATTTGTTTTTTTCCGGATTAGTCAAATATTCGTTACTCTCTGTGCGTACGTAATCATATTTGTGATCAAAATCTCAATGTAAATTTTGTAACACATTGTTATCAAGCTAGTAAGGTGCTTTTTTAAAAAGTTATTTGAAAATGGTCTGTATTTTAAACATGTGCAGGATGCAACAGAAGCTGTATTCAAGGACGTGACGGGTGAAGACTACTACTTCGTGTTGTTACAAGCAAGATTAGGCAATCGAACTGCTAATACGAGTAGACGAGCTCAGTTCCCTGGTAAGTTCCTTTTTATTTCAAGGTTTTTAGTAAAATATGATATCGACCTATTGTATCCAACCTGTTGTTACTGCATGGCGAAGAGCGCTTTACATCGAGCGAAAGAGTGATTTCAAACGTATGTTCTTTATAAGTCCAGGTTTCCTAACGATAATTTTCTTCACCGATGTCAATGTAATTCAAAATAATCTTAAAAAATAAAGGAAAACAAATTGAATCTGTGCTCAATATATAAGTAAAACAAAAAAAACGAAATGACACTAACATTTAGGCACAACACACAAAAATCCTAACTCAAAAATGATTATGTACTCCGTAAATGAATTGGTAAAAAGCACACTCTTCCTTCATCTTCTTACAGTATCGACACGGTAACTTGTTCCTGAATGCTGAGAAGAAAACTTTAATTTGAAATAATAAAACTGAATCCCATAATTCACTCACCTGCATTTTTTTTTCACCCTACACTAGTCTTGTCAATAAAAACATTTTACTCATACATATTTATGTTGTTTGTTTTGACCATGTCTAGAAATTAAGCATGGTTGTTGCCAAAATAAGTAATTACACAAATATCACTCATTATATAACCAGACACACGAATACTAAGGCCGCATCTTCGTCTATCGTTACGAAGCTTCGCGCTACGACGATGTAACCAACGATTTGCTATCGTAACGAAAAATCGTATTGCGTCCCAGTTATAGCAGAGCGGTAGCATTGCATTAAAGAATTAAGTACAAAACCGCTAATGTGACCACCGCAATAGCACGATAACTTTTTGACGAACAAAACAATGCGAAGCTTTCGGACGCACTCCTTAGTGTCGATAGACGCAAAGGAGGCCCCCAAGCATTACCTAGTAAAAAAACTAAACAGATCAAACCACAGAAAGAAATCCATTACACATTCCACTACGATTTTATTTTATTCTGACTCCGCTACACAAAATGAATTACACGCACATACCTGTATTCACCGCAGGATTAGGCAGAGGTGTACCAATGTACACCCACAATTCGCCGTTACGTTTTAGGTCTCATGTAATAGGGGGCGAGCCTATTGCCATTAACCGAGCACACATCCTAACTCCGAGCTGCTACTGAGAATTTTATAGAACCCAAGACCTCTAGCAGTCGCGCAAAATTAATTACATTGCCAAAAAATTTAATAAACTATAGCTACCATAATTATCTCTGGAACTACGTCTTTGTCAACTAACATTCAGCAGTGGAATAAATTATAAAAAAAGAAATTTGATAATAACGTAGTTACGTTGATGTTACGATAATCGATTTTTGATAAAAGCAAAAAAGCACTGGATTACGACATTTTTGATAGCTAAGTTCAGAAATATACAGATAGTGATGCCATATCCATAAGAGCCTTTGTTAACAAGTTGATAATGACTGCCAATCAGCAACTTGCTTTGCGTTTTATCATCTTTATGGGTATGGGTTTGTGGATTTCACAAGTATCTTACTCTCCTCGATCTTCGGAATCCCTTGTAGATTTACTCTATAGAATGAGAATAACGTGGTATAGTTTTGCACGTGGTCAGACATATGGGATGGACCAGTGAGAGGCGCGGGAGGCGCGGGGGGCGCGGGTGGCGCGGCCATCGGCGCTGGCTGCGCGGGCGCCGCCGCATTGGCTCTACTGTTCCGCTGTCGACGACGAAGACACCATGTTCCTGTTCCATCCTACAAACCGGTAACAATATTGTAGATCAGTTCATTTTTTTCTATCACCGTCTTGACCCTACGCCCAGTCTACTGCTGTTTGGCTGGTATCCAGATAATCCATATCAAGAGAGATTGGACCTAGTTTAACTGGAACTCAAACTGTACATGAATCTACCTGTAAACCTCCATTATGTAACATCTACCTCTCGCTACTTCCGTTACCATGCAATAATGCAACAGCAACAAATCTGGATTGCGACAGTTCCTCTCTAATCAAACATTCACCATCTTATAATTATCGAAGTTTAAAACTAAGATTACTTCCATAGGACGACAAACTTCCAAAGGACGGCGATACAGAAGTGCTAGAAATATGGAGCGAGTCAGAAGACCGGTGGGAGGTGAGAGCAGACAAACTGGTGCTACACGAAGTTATTGGAGAAGGAGCCTTCGGTGTCGTGCGCAGAGCCACGCTCGCGCCGCACTCCGTGCAGGTCGCTGTTAAGATGCTGAAAGGTAACACTCATTAAAACTGATAACTTTGTGTGTTAAAAGTGACCGTCAATTATGCGGTAAACCAGTATTTAGGAAGTTTGTAAAATGTTCGTTACACCTCATGTGTTTGTACAACACTAATTTTACCAACCAAGCAATAAATAAAAACATAGTCACATTATCCATGTAGAAAAATTACAACTACGTTACTCTTAATACCTACAAATTTATTACAGATGAAAACTATTATAACTTTTAATCTGGTTACTTATAACATATTTAATCTGGTTATATATAACATGCATTACAAATTATTTCTTTAACTAATAAAATCCACGGAGTAAGTCAAATAGAAAATTTCTCTGTTTTCTCTTCTGTTACAGAACTGATCTCATTAATACCTTCGACTTTTGTTGCAGACTTCCCATCGCTCGATGAAATCAGGTCGTTCCGTTCAGAGATGGAGTTAATGAAGAGCGTGGGCGTGCATCCTCACCTCGTAAGCCTGGTGGGATGCTGCACCGGCAGGAGGCCGCTTATCGTCGCTGAGTACTGCAGCCGGGGAGACCTGCTCAGTTACTTGAGGTATTCATAATAAACCATTGATTTCAATTGTTGACACAGTTTTCTTTCGTAAAGAAGCACAGTTTAGTTTGTGATCAGTCCTCCTTTTACCAGCAATGTCAAGCTAAAAGACGATAATACCAGTTAAACATACGGCTCTTAAGAATAATTCTTTGACAATTTATTAATGTTATTCAATGTAGTTATGGACCGAGAACTGAACCTTGAAGAACCCACATAATTTCCGCTAACCCTGAACATGTTTGACCGTTTTCGTAATTTTTTCGGAATTACATTGCAACAATAGGTAGTTTAAATTTCTTAAGTATAAGTTTCTTATCAGTTTTTTAGTTTAATAGTATTTTTTATAAGTAGTATGATAGTCAATGAACTCAAACGCCTTTGACGATTCATGATAAAAACCTATTGCTTTATCAATTTTAAGTCGGACCTTTACAAACTTCTACACATCGTTGATTATTTTTAAAATGATGCAATATTTTTAGATGCACATGGGACATTATGTTATCAAAACATAACGCGAAATACTACAACAACAACATAGATATCTCAGACTACAGAAATGACCTATTTAAATGTAAAGCACAAATGGAGAGCTCAAAATTAGTCGTGAACAAACTTTATGAACTTCAAGAGATCTGTGATAAAGAACTTACAGCTTTAGATCTTCTGTCTTTCTGCCGTCAGATAGCTATGGGAATGGAATTTTTAGCTGCTAATAGAGTAGTACATAGAGATTTAGCAGCTAGGAATATATTAGTGACGGCGGACAGGACGCTGAAGATTGCCGACTTCGGGCTTTCAAGGGATGTGTATGAGGAGAATCAGTATAAGCAGAAAGGTAATGGAAAGATGCCTGTGAAGTGGATGGCTTTGGAGTCCTTGACAAGGAGGATATACACGACGCAGAGTGATGTGTAAGTATTTGTTTTAAAATTTGAACTATGGTTTCATATTAACCTGTTGGGACAGGAACCATCAAGTACAACGACCGAATGGGAGTGAGTGTAGACAATAGAGTCCACGTACACACGGCATATATCAAGCTATAAATTCCCAGTTTATATTGATCTCTCATTGTATAGGATTTCCACAAAATGAGAGGTCAGTTAATACTGGAAATTCATAGCCGTGTGTACATACATTTACATAGTCAGTTGGTAGTGGTTAGTTTATCACATAGTTATGGCTTATATAAAAGAAAGTTAAATAATATCCAATTCTAAAGCCTTCACCGATACCCTCCATCTGGATTAAACGGAGGGTTATGTTGGACTTTTACTGAAAACCCTGACTGCCCCGACTGAGACCCTACGGTTCCTTCTACCAACAACAGGTGATGGCCCGTCGTCAGCGGGCCCCTTTACCTTGGCCATTCCAAGTAACTGCACATGCTTCCAAACCCACATTATTTGATTATGAAAAGGTTAGAACGCATGAATAAATTGGGCAACCAGCTATCGTCCTGGGTTTCTTTCAGATCAAGAACTGCTTAATAGAAATCACATTGTTTGTGTAGATGGTCGTTCGGCGTGGTGGTGTGGGAGATAGCGACAGTGGGCGGCGCCCCGTACGCATCGGTGCCAGGCACACGTCTGCTGCGACTGCTGCGCACCGGGTACCGCATGCCGAAGCCCTACAACTGCAGTCCACAGCTGTAAGCCACAATTACCTTTTACATCAATCAAAGTTATAGCTGCCTCCTACCTTGGTTCCATAGGTCCGCGGACTCCTATTTTCGCAGTTGGCAGTACATATTTATGTTGGGTAGTTAATTAGAGGTATTGCATGTCAAATTGAATATTACAAGTATCGAAAGCTAGTTAACTATCCCATCATTTTAAGAACTATTTAGTTAATTCTTTTTGTCTGTTATTTCTCTTTTCATGGTGTTATTAACTGCCTCGTTGGCCTATTGGTCATAAGCGCGACTGCTACGCTAGAGGTCTTGGGTTCGATTCCCAGGTCGGGCAAAAAGTGTTATTGGGTTTTTCTATGAAATTCTCAGTAGCAGCTCAGAGTTAGGATTTGTGCCCGGTTAAAGGTAATAGGCTCGCCCCTTATTACATGAGACTTAAACATGCCGGCGAACTGTAGGTGTACACTGGTACACCTCTGCCTAACCCTTCGGAGAATACAGGCGTGATGGTATATGTGTTATGTTTTCTTTTCATTATTTTTTTAAACGTTACCTCACTCTTGGAATCTTTCCTATATCGTTGGTGCATTATAAACGTATAAACTTACAAACGTGCTAAACAATGATTAGTTCCACGCGGGAATTGGGCCCGCGACACTGTCATCGTTATTACCATCAATTACTTTACTAAGCAGGTACGATATCATTTTTCCACATTTATCTGTTCATAGTTAGTTAATTTAATTCCAGTTATGATGTAATGCTCTCCTGCTGGCGTACCCATCCTCGCGACAGACCCAACTTCGCGGAACTGCACCAGCGTCTTGATGAGCTACTGAACAGCGCGTGCGCCAACCAGTACCTTTCTTTGGAGATCGACACAGATGATGCACCGCCAACGCCAAAGCACCATAGATACATCAAGATGCTGATCAGGTGAGGATCTCATTGCTCAATAGGTTTCGGTCGACTGTAGACGACTTCTACTGAAGTCGACTTTTATGTACTGTGAAGGTTGCATAACACTACAACCTGGTTGAAATTTTTTTAATCCAAACATTCAGCCGAGTTCTACATGGAACTCGAATTTAAAAATATCAGGCGATTGGGGTTTTTTTTAAATATATTAGACAGTTGTTTGCTTTGCTCAGAATGCCAGCACGTTATTTTAATCAGATTACATCAATTTACTAAATAGTCAGTATTTCCATTCAAGTAGAAAAGTTGCAGCCCTGCACACCCCGCGAGACACACCGAATGACTACAGTACCTACCTATTGCTCCACTTCTAAGGGTTGCATTTGTAAGAAAATATAAAATATTTTGAGGATATCAACGTTTTGACCGCCACGTTAAAATAGCAAAAGGGGCCCTCAGCGCCAAGCTACGAATTCATCCTTTAATACCTACAAAATAGTAGTGAGTTCGGAATTATATCGATGTTTTTTTATGAGTTTTATTTACGTATAAAACGCTGTCATGGTATCGTGACCATGGCATGGAGCACATTTTGGTTTGTCATCTATACATGACTGTGGCGGTCAAAATGTTAAATAATAGCTGTTTAACGTAAAGTACAAAAAAAGTACCTAGTAAATCACTTAAAATAAAAAGGATTTAAAATCGATTCGAAAAGAAGAAAAAGTTGTTTAACACTGATAACTGATAATAGTGTAATATCAACAGAGGCAAACGCAGGTGGAGTCGCGGGGAGCCATACGAGCGGCCACTAAAAGCTCCACATACCAACCATTACACAAAACCACCAGATGCCCTCAGCGCACACCCCGTGTGACGTCTCCAACACGTCTGACTTCAAAACGGTTCATCTACTCATTCACCAATAAGGGATCCAAAGAAAAACTGTATCAGTACAGTTACCATTAAAAATATCAAGACAAATAGCTCACCGACTTGAATTAAACTTTATCACAATGGAACAAAGACTACTTCATAATAAACACAGTACACTATCGCTTTTACTCTGATAAAAAATGTATCCCATTGAAATAAAGTTTAATTTCAGTAATTTGGATAGTAACGTTCGTTAACTTCGTTCCTATATTTCTCTAGACTTTTGGGAAACGAATCTATATTTAAATAGTAGATTGTAAAAAAAAAGATAATCTGATACCTAGATCTGAGTTGAAATTAATGTATGTAGTTTTATAATTTGTACTTGTGTCTACTTGCTGTGTATTGCTGTGATACGTATCTGATATAATATATGCATAAGCAGGCCGCGCGTGATGGCCGCGGTGGTGGTATCTCGTGATGGCCCAGTACTTAAGGCCTCTCATGTACGAGATTTCGGGTTCGCAACTGGACTCGGGCAAATACCAATTGGCTTTTTCAATTTCATATGTACAGTCGACAAAACTATTAGGTATACAGGCAGCTTACTTGCAATTACTTTTAAACAATGTTGTGAGTGTGCTGAGCAGTCAATTCTTTTACATCATTCTCCTAAGTGTGTCTTAAGCTTATAACGTTATTGCGCATACAATAAAAACGAATATTGGCTGTGTAATAGAAAGACGAATAATTCTGCCTGTACACCTAATAGTTTTGTCGACTGTACTTTCTAAGTTTATCGTTGAAGGAAAACATCGTGGGGAAACCGGGATTTCTAATTCTGGAATCGTCAATAGGCCTTGAGCAAGCCTGGTGTTCTATCCTCGTGCCTTCTCTGTATGAGAAGAGCCATATTACCCTATTGGGTGAATAATAAGTCGTTATTATTATCTCTTACTGCCTCTTTAGCCTAGTGGTCGTAAGCGCGACTGCTACGCTAGAGGTCTTGGGTTCGATTTCCAGGTCGAGCAAAAAGTGTTATTGGGTTATTCTATGAAATTCTCAGTAGCAGCTCGGAGTATTTGTGCCCGGTTAATGGCAATAGGCTCGCCCCCTGGGACCTAAACATACCAGCAAACTGTGGGTGTACATTGTTACACCTCTGCCTAACCCTTCGGGGAATACAGGCGTGATGGTATGTAATGGTATTATTATCTCTTTAACTAAATGGCAATTTATTTACATAATAAAACATAACATAACGCCACATCCTCCAAAGGGTTTGGCAGAGGTGGACCCAGTACACCAGGAAATGACGAATTTATAGAATTAGTTAAATAAACAAGTGTGTATAGCAATAGAACTAGGTTTTCATAAATTAGTATTATGGGGTAAATATTTTTATAAAAATGCTACTTCAGAGAGGGTAATGTTCCAAACTTATGTATTATAAATACTTCTGTAAGATATTCAAATGTCAGTTAAATGTTAGAATGACATATTTTGTACTTAGGTATTATGTAGAAAAAAACAATAAAGGCTGATTGTTCAATCGTTAGATTACTTTTATCTGAAGAATAATTTTGTATAGAACGTACATCGAACCGCCATATTCATTCTACAAACATAAGTTTTCTTTTGATCGAATAATCACCCCTTAATCTAGATAGTATAACAAATGGATAAAATTGTGTCCAATAAAAACGTGCACAAGCGTATTTTGTTTTTTTATTTCATGGATATAAAGAGCTCTAAACATTTTTAGGAAGTCGCGACGACTTCTTACTGACTTAGGATGAGCGCACATCTGATGGAAGCTGCATCGCATCAGATCTCTATCAAATCTATAATATTATAAAGCTGAAGAGTTTTTTTGTTTGCTTTTTTGTTTGGTTGAACGTGATATTAGGAACTGCTGGTTCGAATTAGACAATTTTATTAGATAGTCCATTTATCAAGGAAGGCTTTAGGCTTTATAACATCACGCTACGACACACGGGAGCTGAGCAGTAACAAAAGACGTAACTTAACACGGGTAAAAATATTTATTTATTAAACTTTATGCACATAATGTAAAAAAATACACTGTACAAAGGCGGACTTAATGCCTTAGACATTTTCTACCAGTCTACCTAATATCTATGCGAACGAAGTCGCGGGCAGAACCTAGTATCAAATAAAACGCCAGTATAGATTGATATATTAACTTCGTATATTTTACAGCAATATGACTTATTTCTAGATATAAAAATATCCATATAATCACACCTCGCTTGTCCAACATGGTGCCATCGATATAATATCCATTCGCGGTGCGTGTGTTCTGTCCTACGTAAATATTAAAATGTAGATAGGTAAAACTATACATAGTAACCGCCACGACTCGTGAGCACAAACGTTAACGCTGCATGCAATCGGTCCGACTGACGGACCAAGCGCGTGCAGCGTCGCCGACTCAAAAAACGTAGAAAGGAACCCAAAAATGAACTTGACGTCTTTGCTCACGACTCGTGGCGGCTACCATACTACACATAGTTTTTAGAAAGATTAAAAAAAGTAAAAGATTTTTTTTAATATGACGATATTTAGATATTGTTTCTTTGTGTTTCGCCCTCAGTAAGTGTCAAGGTATCACAGAACACACACACATCGCGACCATTCACATTCCATTATTATCGTTAATAGTGATGTACCACCTACCGAAATCAATCGATATTTTTTACTAATGGCGCATAAGAGAAATTATCGACAAAGCTTTGTACAGTTAGCACAACAAATTAAACCACATACAAACAAATATTGGTAATCGATTAAAACCGGTAGTTATTACATCTCAACGTATAAATATAGCTATAATACATATCTTTTAGGACGTACTCAATAATTAATGAGCGCACATAAGAGCATCATAATTTCCATAAAGTATAGACGCCTTAAAACTCTATGATATGACTAAACCAAACAATATTTTTTTTTAAATTCCTTTACAATATTATCACACATAATTTTGATTAACATAACTAGTTAAATTAATTAAAAAAAGCTTTATAATTTTTTGTGTAATTTTTCAATCCATTATTACTTTATTTTTACGTTTCAATAATTAAAAAAATATTCAATTTATGTAGAAAATCCAATTTACATCTTTCCTAAGCTTTTCTTGTGATTCTAAATTAAATAAGTCGATTTTTTAAGATGTTTAAAAATGACTTAAAAACCTCAAAGGCTTCGTATACCTAACGTTTATTTTAGTGCCAAAACTGAAACAAAATATAAAATTGTATTTTCAATGATTTTCAGTCTCAATACAATACGATAACTAAATATGGCAAGAAAGCCTTTATGTAAGAATACACACATAAAACGGGTGCTAACGTAAACTATGTCATGTACTCACAGACTATAGGTACATTATTATTTAAATCTCATTTTTCTTATAAAAGTGTGAATTCTAGCATGTAAACATTTAAAACAATATACCCGACGATTCTTAATGTGTTATATTTTATTTCGATGTTGAGAGTTCAAAAAAAGAACACGCTGTATCACTTAGTAGTGCGACCACAGACAAGTCACTTAATTATTGTTGTTGCTAAGTTAATGTTGCCATTAAATCACAACTATTGTTAGAAAACGAGAAACCGCGGGCAAATGAGTTCATAATTCAATTGTTATATACTATTTTTTTAAACATAATTATAATTTGCAAAACAAACAATATTTATCTTGCACGCAATATGTTTTGTAAAATCCACTAATCTAAATTCATAAAAAAGTGCGAATCCTAATGCAAACATCTTATTTCGCTAACGTATTTAGGAATGATGTAAACAATATGCCTTTCGTTAGAGATCAAACTTCTATACAATTATATATTTTAGACGAACAACAGATACATACACAAACTTAACTTTGGCTGTTAATACTTCGAGCGTAGCATTCACTGGTGACGGTAGTGTTAACAATAACGAACTTTAAAATTTACAATAAGACATCGATACAAAACTTAGCAGTAACAAAACACTTACACATCAGCAGCTCAATGTTATTTTTACATAAGTACAAATATGAATTTGCCTTGGTAGTAAATGGCTGAACATATTGTACACTCAAGTCGAGGCAACACCACGAATGCTGTCACGCAAAATGAAGACTTAAGAGTATTACAATTATTGCTATAATACATTAAATTGAGGCAATATCTTACATCGAAATAATATCTGTAATAGGCCGCGGTGTACGCCAAGGCAAATTCGCTGACACGGCTAGTTTCTGAAAGGCGTGTAAAGCTGGTCTATGAAGCAATCGTTGCAACAATAACATCATTATTTTGATGCACTAATGCTTATTCAAGATTAAAGGCAAATGTTTCATTTTAGAATAGAGACAGACATTCGATGCATTTTTAATTTTTAAACATTTTGATAACAATTGAATAATATTCCAAAGAAAAACTGATAGACGGCAACGTTTCAAAACATAGATTCTACATAGGAGTTACGTGAGTTTCCCAACTCGGGTCAGCTGTACTCTCCTTTCAGAAACATAGCGTGCAAGTGTAGTTAGGCGGCGCGACTACGCGCGTTTATCGCAACTGTCGCATGAGTCGCGAGTGTCGCGACTGTCGCATGTGTCGCAACGGTCGCGTGTAGCGGTCAGTCGATGGGAGGCGGCTGCGCGGGGATGTTGGAAGGCGGAGCTGTCAGGTAACCTGCTGTATGCGGGGCCGCTGTAGGGTAAAAAGAGAATACGTATAGGAACGACTGGTTTACTTTCAATCATTAATTTTTGTGTTAGTATAAACAGTATCCCATTTGATTTCAATTCAGTTCACTAGCCAGTTGATAGAAACATTCGTTAATAGAAAATAAATGACTTACTATTTTCTAGAACAAAGCTAAAAAAAATATATTTAGTGGAGATAGTTATGGAATCTGCCAGTTTTTTATAGAGATTCAGAGATTATTTTAGGACACGGGCTAGGATAAGTTTCAGTTCACAAAGAAGTATTATTGTTACCTGTAAGCAAGTTATTCTGTGGTGCAGCGGTGATGAACAGGTCGTGTCGTTGCGCGGCGTAGTGCTCCCAGATGGGCGAGCGCGCCAACACAGCCTTCACTCGCTCGCCGTGCAGCGCGGAGCGACACATCGCCTTCAGCGCGCGCACCAGCTGCGCAGCCGCCGCGCCGTCCAGCCGGCTGTCGAGCAGCGACAGCAGCTCGCCTACTAGGTCTGTTTCTAACGCCTGGGGAGATGTTGTTGTCTTAAAATTATTGGCTAAGGTGCTGCTAGAGACAATTTGCCACAGAGATATCTTCGGGGGCAAATTATTTCTGTCCTTTGGAATGCCGTGTAAATGAGGCACCAAATTGCCAATATTTGAGAACACAATTGTCGAACTGCCTCGTTAGCCTAGTGGTCCTAAGCGCGATTGCTACGCTAGAGATCTTGGGTTCGATTCCCAGATCGAGCAAAAAGTGTTATGGTTTTTCTATGAAATTCTCAGTAGCTGCTCGGAGTTAGGATCTGTGCCCGGTTAATGGCAATAGGCTCGCCCCCTATTATGTGAGATCTAAATATACCGACAAGCCGTGGATGTACATTGGTACACCTCTGCCTAACTCTTCGGCTAATACAGGCGTGGTGATATGTTAATTGTTGACAGTATTATTTACGGAATTTAAAAACCAAATCTTTTTTTTTTTTTTTGGTAAAACATTCTATCTATGACGTGCACTCAGAGAGGACTCGTTCTGTGCACAACAGACAATACGAGTTTGGAAAAATGTGAATATAACGCAAACTGATTGGTTATTCATTGACATCAGTAATCTCCGCTTTGGTGAAATTCGTTCCAATAACTTACAGGTCACGAAGTGGACCGACGTCCTGGTGAAGATCACGAGAAAAAAAGATCGAGCAGGGTAGGACCGGTCATTGTGGCTATTTTTATAGAGGAGGCCTAAGTCAAGCAGTGGACGTCGGCTGATATGATGAACTTGCTGGTACAGTTTTAAACGTACCAATATTAAAGAGTACTTACTACAATAATGCATGACTAACCTGCAGCACCAGCCGGTCTGTATTGGCATTACTAGAGAATATAAGGGCAAGCGCCTCACAAGCGCTCCCTATGACTTCTCTACACGACTGTACCGCAGACTTCAGACCTGACATCACTTCTGTTTGTGATAGTGCCACGACGCATGCCTGGAATAAGAGTTAAATTTAATTATGACTTTTACGTCATTGACTTTTTTTTTTTTTGGTGGCTGGGAAATCATCAAATAACTTCTCCCGCCCCGGGCGGGGCGGGAGGGAGTGTCAGACTTTTACTGACTAAAACCCACCCATGTTCCTTCTTGTGCCCTTTGCGTTCCGGGGGCGCGGTATCTCTTAAGAACAACCCGCAGCCCCGGCAGGCATCGGCCCTCAGTGGCCCCTTCCCTTTGCTGACATCTCTTTGAGGCGAGCGTGGAACACGAACGCGCCGTCGACACGGCCTGTCGTTGTGTTAAACGTAAGGACGGTGAGCTACCCATTGCTCACCGTCCACAGGCCCGGTACGGTGGCCGGGAGTCGTCTCGCGGCTCCCGACGTCCGGAGCGTCTACTGCGGCGGCTGGCACGGGAAAACCGCTGACTCAACCGTCCCGCCGCCTCCTTCTCTAGCATTACTGCCTCACAGAAGGAGGCGACTGCATCCCATTCCCTCTCGCTCCGGACCATGGCTTGCACCAGGGCCGGACGCGAGAGTTCGCCGCCGCCGATGGCCGCCACGAGGACTCGGCGATGCTCCGCCCAAGCGGGGCATACCGCCACGGTGTGCTCCACCGTGTCCTCGGGGCGATCCACACAATGGTGACACCCGGAAGTCATTGACTTAAGGTTCAAATTACATCAGTTTAATTTTCTAAAAGTGTCTTGGACATCATTGAGATCGGTGAAAGAAACACATCGTGAGGAAACCTGGACTTATAATTAATATAAGTCTAAAATCGCCAATCCTTCTTGAGCAAATGTGGTAATCAATGCTCGTGCCTTCTCTGTATAAGAAGAGGCTTTTGCCTTGAAGTGGGACATTAATATGCTAATATTACTATTATTATTAACAACAGATGAAAAAGAGAGTCTAAAAATTGTCCTTTAGTAAGAAGGATACATAGATACTTATGCAATATTAAAAGATCTAAGATCTCACCTGCGTAGGCGCAAGTGCAGTGATGACGGGCACGGCTAGTTTGGGCGCGGTGGGCAGCAGCCGCGCCAGTCGCGGCAGCTCTCCCAGCTGTGCGCACAGCTCGCCCAAGGCCGGGCGCGCACGTAAGGCTGCGCTTAATGCTAATGCGCAGGTCTCGCCGCGACTTCCCTGTAAGGATAAAAACACACAATAATATATTAATAATCAATATTTATAATAAAAAAACCCCTCGTATGGCGATAATGAGACAAAATTATGCTTAGCCCCGATAATTTTGCTTGAATAAATATCATTTAAATAGCAAACATTTACTCGATTTGTATAAAAAAAAATGAGATGTCGAATTGCAGTCACTGTAACCGATATCGGCTAGACATTATCATCATCATCATGAAATAAAAAACTACTTGTTATAACCAACCCAAATAGCAAAGCCCAAAAGTTAAATATTTTTGAAATATTTAAACAAACAAACCTCAGAAGCGTCCTTATTTAACGCCGTTATAGTTTCAGTCAGCAGTTCCTGCAGAAACCGCTTAGGGCTCCGTAGGTTCCAGTGCGGGTTCTGCAGGTAGAGCTTGAGGTACACTCCGTCGACGACGACCTCGCCGGGCGGCGCCCACGCCTGCTCGCCGGCCGCCGCACGCTCCAGCGTTTCCCTGTCTTCGAATGTCGCGTTGGGAGTACGAAGCTGGTCTGATTGGTGTCTAGGGTGGAAGAAGTATACTTTCTTTATTTGTGTCAATAAATAGATGTTGATATCGATCACATCAAATATTAAATAACCTTAAATACGTGGCCAATATGTACATTTGCGTAAACTCTTTATGAAGGGTTACAGGAAAAAAAGTTGTACTTTGCAGTTATGATTTTTTTTTTATTTTAGTATTTTTCATTCCAAATTACATGTAAAGCATACATTTTTGCAAGTTGTTTATGAAAACCTTTATTTTGATAACCCACTCAATAGGATTAAAGAAAAAACATTTTTTTCAATAGATAATGTAGCGCCAAAAATCTGACAATTTTGTTTTAATTTTGTTGTTAAGCCTATGTCACTCCCACAGTCAACACAAATCTATCGACACCTCTTAAGCTAAAATCCATCGAGCCGTTCAGGCTGCAGAGCGTGCCAAACAATTATACATACATACATAAATACTCTCGAAAAACATAACCCTCCATCAGGCGCAGTCGGGTAAAAACAAATAGTTACAAAATGACTGGTAATTATTGACATGTGGGATGTGAGTACAAGTCATAGCGCCGATAGTCACAACGGCCAATGGCATAATAGCATCGACCAACGGCTGAGGAGGCTTGGGTGGATAGATAAAAGTTTTTAAAATAAATAAATAAATAAAATTTTAAACATAAATAAATAAAAGGACACCAACTTGTCTCTCAACTGCGCGATATGCGACGCGAGCCGGCGCCTCGTGTCGTCAGTCCACACGAGTTCTGGATGCTCGTGCTGGGCGTCGAACATGTGAACTGCGTTGGACGCACCAGACTCCCGCATCGCCTCCGCGAACACGCCGGGAATGTACCGGGATATCGTCAGACGAACCTGGGGGGAGAGAGAAATGGACCTATACAGGTCGAACGGCACCATCTCTTCTTAGCGAAGGGACAGTACTCTAGCCTTGGATACAGTGAGGTAGTATTAGGATAGGAAAATAGCGCATGAGGCTAACACCCTTCTCTTTTTTTTACCGATGGGAAATCACAAATGATTTCCCCCGCCCTGGGGCAGGAGGGAGTGTCAGACTTTTGCTGACTAAAACCCATCCATGTTCCTTCTTGTGCCCTTATCTTCTCTCTCTCTCTCTACTACTACGAACAACACGCAGCCCCAGGACTAAGACCGTAAGGCGTGTTTTCGTCTATATTTAATCCAATGACGAAACAGTTTCAATATCAAATATTTGTAAGAAAAATTGACATAACTGTTAATTGTAATGTTGTCTTCAAGTAGAAGTCAAAAAACCGCTCTAAACGTTTTTAAAACAGCGCTACAACCCTAAAGAATAAAAATAAAAACATCCATTACTTTTTTATAGCTAGTAAAATGTGTTTGAAATCATGACCATACCTTAGGTCCATGTAGTTTGTCGGCCATCATCCTAGCTAGTAGTTCGACGGCTGCCTCCCTCGTCTCAGGCAGCTTACTGTTGCAGAACAGATCTAACAGGTATATTACAGCACCTGGGCAAAGAGAGAAATAATAATTTTATTGAACTCCATTGTAATGAAATATTAGATTCAAAGTGTATTAAGAAGTGTCAAAAGAGGTGACAAAGAAAAAGTTTTTATTTGAGTCACGCACAGGAAATAGCAGAAAAAAATCCTAACACAGGTGGATGGTGACAGATGGCATGTGTGCATGTATAATAAAAAACCTGTTTAAAACTAAAAAGGTTTACTTATACAGGGTTATTTGTAAAACATAGACAACCTCTCAGGACTATGTTACTAACATCATAATCAACAACTTTTGTTCTATGACATTTAAAAATGTATCATATTTTAGTTCATCAGATTTTCATACAAAAATAAAAATATTTAAATTGAACGCTCTAAATGTAACGAAGTCTATGCGAAGCAAACGAAAGCGATAGTAAAATAGCGAGGGGAGCGGGGTTAGGGCGGCGGGGGTGTTTTTACTTGACCTATTTACAAATTTACGGAAATCCTTCAGTCGGTCATTCGCTTCAATGCGCTTGCGTTGCTTGATTCTGTAAAAAATTATAGAACAAAAGTTGTTGTTTATGACGATAGTAATACAGTCCTGCAAGGTTGTCATTGTTTTACAAATAACCCTGTATATTAGCAAAAAGTTACACTAAGGAAAAAAATTGCTGCTGAATTGGTATTTTGGTATCGGCTGCCTTGAGGTCTATCGTAACATCACCTGAATCTGTGTACAAACGTCATACCTTTGTTAAGCGCCTCTCTAACGAGCGCAGTGTTGGCCAGCAGCGCGGCTAGCGCGGCGAGCGCGTCGGGGCGCGGCGGGCGCTCCGCCAGCAGCGCCAGCAGGTGGCCGAGCACGGCGCTGGCGGCGATGTCCTCCACGCACTCGCGCGCGCCGCCCGCCGCCAGCACGCCGCGCAGCGCCGCGCCCTGCAGCGCGGGGTGCGGCCGCGCCGACAGCATGCCGAAGATCAGGCCGAACTGCCCGATACATTGGATCTCCGAGCCTGGAGAGATTTTGTGAGATAGACAGTTGCGAATTGTCAAAAAACAGTTGCGAGCACCCATCACGATATTCCGACTAACGGCCAGTTTCTGTTATGCAATCTGAAGATCAATCCTTAACCCCGAGTAATTTTTTTTTTTGCGAATTGCGATAAGTGATTGAATTTGCAACCACAATCCAGCTATTTTAATACAATTAATATACCATTATTATAATTATTTATGTCATAGATAATATTCAAATGCCATATTTTAATTCGAAATCTAGTAAGAGCATTCAAAATGAATGCTAAAGCCACACCTAGTTATTTTTCACTTTTTATTTTTTGAAGAAGGTTGTGTTTTTTGTTTAAAAAAAGTTTTAGTATCAATTTCCTGTAATCCAAATCCATGAAGGAACAGTATAATATTACGTAAATTAAAACTAACTAGACACCACTTAAAAGTCACAAAAAAGCGCAATATGGTCATTCGTTCTCTTAGATGACATATGTTTATCAGTCATTTTTTTTTTAATTAACTACTAAACTAATTACGATAAAATTTATAAGGGACCACCTTTGAAGTATGACCTATCAAAAAAAATAATCAAAATCAATTCATAATTGGCGGAGTTATCGCGTAACACACGTACTAAAAAAAACATACAGACGACTTGATAACCTCCTTATTTTTGAAGTCGGTTAAAAAGGAACATCTATTAACAAATAAAAATGGTTCCTATGTAAAATTACAAGTTATTCTTCAAGGGAGATTAAGTCGTTTTTGGGGGAACTGATGACAAAAATAGGTTATCGTTCACATTTTAGTTCATAAACCCCACGTTTCATAATAGATCATAAATCCATATTCATAAGATCGAAAAGTCACTGATAAACTCGCTGACGAATACGAAATGTCGTAAACTAGGTAATTGACCTATGTAGCTCAAATTTGGCAGACAGGTAGTTTAAAAGTAGGAGACGTGAGCCTAAACGAATTTTGCGACCGCACCAAATTAGAAAGGTCATTGACCTCCACGCGGACAAAGTCACAAATAAAAACTAGTGCTGTATAAAATACACATACCTGGGTTCTTGATGATAACGTTGGCGAGAGCAGTGAGTGCGTACGTGACGTGCTGCACGCGCTCTGACGTCATGTCGCCTTGTGTCTGCTCCTGAATGAACTTCAGCAAGTCCAAGATGAACTGCTGTGGGTTCTACACGAGAGAAGCAAACGTAACGATGAGGTACAAAGCATGATAATGTTCACATGTCCTAATGCATAGGTCTCAGGTGTGGATGGAAAAGAGACCAATAATAAAATGATTTGGGGAAAAGTACACATATTAGCGTGTAGTAGTGCTGTCTTTTTCTAGCAAACCATTTTAATGACGACTTGTAGATCTATACTATTATTATGAAGCTTGTTTATTTGCTTTTTTGGTTAATTAAGCCAATCCCTGGAAACACTGGCCCGATTTTGAGAATTGTTTCTCTGAAAGGAAACTTAATTGTCAAGGAAATTACGGACCCCTAAAAAACGAGATAGAAATCGCAGGAGAAGCTAGTTAAAAATATTTCTGTAAGTATATTTTATTCACTTATTTATTAAATAGGTACTCTATAGTGTTAAAGGTACTTACTTCAATAGAGAAGTCGGGTTGTTCATTATAGATATCGATGTATACCCCTCCGACCGCCACCAGGCCCTCATGCGCCGAATATGTGAAGGGCTCAATGAGAGGCCCTTCGTCCTCCATGACTGCGCGGGAGTTGCGGAGCACGTCCTTCAGTTCGGCGCGAGTACTATTATCCCACACGAGGTACGGCGTACGCCAGTTCGATGTTAGGGTTTTAAGAAGCTAGAAAAAAAACAGGGAAAGTTCTTTCTGTAACTACAATCTTGTCTCTATCTTAGATTAATGGTAATAGGCTCGCCCCCTATTACATGGGACCTAAACATACCGGCGAACTGTGGGTATACATTGGTACACCTCTGCCTAACCCTTCGGGGAACACAGGCGTGATGGTTTTGTCTTTATTTTAAAGAAAATATTAACTCTACATACAGGGTAAATTAAATCTTATATTGCTTTGAAATCAATGAAGAGGTGGTCAATTAAGACGTCAATCAAGTGATGTAAGTTGCTATTGCCATACATAAATCAACGGAGGGGTCCAGTTTTGACTGCTCATAATGAAATTAATTGTAAATGTCTCCTTCCCAATTGTTTGAAAAATTGGATCCGCAAAAACACTGAAGAAAGTGCTTAACACACTTAAGAACTTGTAAAGCCGTTGGTCCCGGCTGTCATCCGTAGATCTTTGACAGTCGGTACGGATAGTCAGAAGCCGGGAAGTCTGACAACCAGTCCTACCAAGAGGTATCGTGTTGCTCAGTAACTGGGTTGTGGATGTCAAATAAGCACTCGCTCCATGTGAAATACTGGTAATCAGCTGAATTCGGTTAGAATGGAAGCCGACCCCAACATAGTTGGAAAAAGGTTAGACAGATTGATTGAAAACACATAGGCGGTTCATCCACTGGCGAAGCGTCCCACCGCGGGGTGCCTTACGCGGTACAAAAATCCCGCCCGTAGACGCGTCGGGAGCGTGTGGTCCTACACATATTTTCTATACAAATTGAAACTCTTGTATACGATGTTAAAATCTGCCGCCCCGCGCTACGCGTCGTGGATCGGTGCAGTGGGATAGCCGCCTAAAAAAATGGAGTCCTCATTCCTTACCTCATGTTGTTCAGGTTCAGCCAGTCGCCCACATAAGTATGGCGTCAGTAGTGTATGCAAGGAGTTTCTAATGTTGTCGTCATCAGGCGACGGTTGCGTGTGCGGACCGTACATCGCTGCCAACGCTACTATACACTGCTTCGCTAGTTGGTTTGCTACTTCCTGTGGATCAACATTATTTTATTTATTTATTAAAACTTTATGCACATAATGTAAAAAAAAAAACACTGTACAAAGGCGGATTTAATGTGCTTTGGTTTCTTACTTAGTGTAGAGGGTTAATATTCTAAATTGGTTATTGATTTGACAGTAATATCTAAACTAATATTATAAAGAGATAAGTGTGATTGATCTTTTTGTTTTTCAGTGGTAATGTCTGGAAGTACTGGTTTGATAATACATAAAAATAAAGGGTAAAAATGGTAATAAAGGGCAATGACAAAAATAATACCACCTCAACTAGAAGGATAATATAATGATTAATTTAAATACGTCTGTCTTTTAAACAAAATCAAAAAATAACCATTTAAGTTTTGTTTGAAATTCAAAGTGCTTTTCAGCACTTTCTAATTAAAGAGTCCGATTAAAGTCCATTCTTTCACATGGTTTATCGGCTTTCCTACAGCCTCGAAATTTAAAAAAATGAACCCTTTATGATCTCACCTGTTTATTCAGCTGTGCATCAGTATCGAGCCCCGACTCGGCGAGCGTGTAGTCGTACCGCAACGCGGCAGGCAGTAAAGCCTGCACGGCACCAGCGCGCGCCAGCTGCGAGCGGCACGTGGGGTCTTCAGCTAGCGCGCCCACTGCCGCTGCGCCTGCGCATGCGGTCTCACCTAGGTGCTGTACGAACAGATCACTTGTTATGGACGTGGAAAATCTATTTAACAAAACTATTGTGTCCGGGCGTAAATATGACACATTCGAGATTAAGAAGAGGCAAACTGTCCACACAGGTATGAGAGACAAAGACAATGTTCTTTTTGTCAAACCTTTTCTAAAATACTTTGTGCTATATTTATGGCGAACCTTCCTTTTATGGGGATTTTGAAGGTCAAACCAACAAATTTTAAAATTTTAAATGTTGTAAGTAAACTTTAAATACTCCCACAAGCACGACCTCTGTACTGCTGCATACAGCATAAAGCACAATGTTATGCGCGTTACCACAAATAGTGTTTCCTCACACCAAAAATAAAAGTCGTTTCCCTGATGATAATTTTAGCTTTGTGTTACTTAGTTTGACAAGCAGTATGTGTAGTTAACGGCAGGCGCCAGATCAGGGCCTCAAAATAGGGCGTAGTCACCTGAAATTACCCAAATGTGTTTTGAACTATAGACTGTGGAATATAACATCTAGACTCAAATATCGAACTGATTTTAATTAAACTTGTAAAGCATGAATGCAGATCAGATTTAATTATAAACTGGTGTAGGGACCTTTACACTGAATAATTTTATTAAGGAGCTTATTAAAATAATAATTTCAAGCTTTTTTTTTACAAAACGTTGCCTTACTTCTGCTGTATCGTGGATGCGTTTGCTAACAATAAACTCACAGACACGGCCAGACCCGAGAAACTATCTGTAGACCTTACAAACATTTGTCCCGTGCGGGACTCGAACGTGCGGCACGCAGCGCAGCAGCCAATCGTCCAGCCAGTGCGCCAACCATGTCAACTTACTTTGAAATTAAGGTAATGGGCATGCCCACAGTGCCCACATCGGTGGATCCGCGCTTGGTCAACGGCTATGTAATGTTCCTTTTTATGACCTTTCAATATTAACATATGGTTTAAATTGAATTGCTTTAATTGCAGAGGCAACGAAACGTACCTATAACCATTTTAGTTGATCTGCAAGATTTATTCATCTTTGATTTCACTTGCGTAGGCGCAGGTGCCTTTATGACGGGCACTGCTAGCTTGAGAGCGGTAGATAACAGTCGCGGCCGTTCTCTCGCTATATAATGCATATTCCTACCCCCCGTAGTAACTCACTGTGTCGGAAAGCACTGAAAGCCGTCGGTCCGGCGCCTGACCTCTCTCCGGCCGCCGCCGCCGACGCGGCCGGGTGTCGGATTGCCGACCCTCGGACGACAAGAGTTAGGGAAGAGGGAGTGTACCTGTGTTTGCTCACACACTTGTGCACTATAATATCTCCTGCGTACTTGGCTAGGTAGCCGCCGTGACCGGAATCGGTCTGGAGAATAAAGTGACTCACCGGTCGCTTGAGCAGCGGCACGAGGTCGGCACAGAGCTGCGGCATGTCGGCGCACACGGCGCGGCACGCGGGGAAGGCGGCCGCCACCGCGAAGCAGCGCGCCGCGTGCGCACACACCTGCGCGCTCATGTCGCGCGCCCTGCTCGCGTCCGACAGCACCGGCACGCAGCGGGACATGGCTTCGTGCAGGACCTGCATGGAATATTGTTTATTTCACTGTACAACTATCATAACAAGTCATTCCAATCAGTAGCGTGGTCTTTAAGAATATGTAATGACGTACACGAGTTAACACGACAAGCTCATCACCGGAACGTTTTTCCTCCAAATTCGACCTTAACCAACTCTAAATAGAGTTCAATCTAAACTCGGCTAAGGAATATTAAAGGGTCACCTACTCATTATCATATTGATAGCTAAAAAAAGTACAGTTCATCGCCATAGAAACGATGCATCTGGAAGTTAGCAAAGACTATTACATTTTATTAGACCGTGTCAAAATTATTCCCTTGCGAGAAAGGGATGGTGCTATCGGCCACGTATAGCTCCGTCTCCCTCTGGCACGGGAAAAATGATGATATTAACACCAAAATACCGCCTGTCTAGGAAATAACCAGTTGCAAAAATAGCACATACCTGCAATCCACCTTCTCTGCGCAACTCTTCGGCGTTCAAAGCGGAACACCTGACCGTCGCGTGCGCAAGCTCGCAGGCAGCCGGCAGTAGGGGTGCGGCGTCCTTTTCCGCGAACAACTGTTCCGCTTCTGCTTCTAGTCTCGCCGTGCGGAGTAATTGCGGGTAACCCGCATACTTGTAAGGGGCCAGGACTGGGGACAAATATTATTTCAAGTTTGAGATGTCAATTAAACTCTATTAAATTGGTCAAAACTGATCATTATCGGCGATATGGCGACGGCGATATGTTACCTTTATTTGGATGTGAGTTTCCGTAATTATTTTAGATACTTAACCCTAATAAATTTGAAATAAATTCTAAGTAGAAGTTTAGAACGTACGGTAACACCTTGGAGTATTAAATTAGTTTGAGGTAAGTATTTGAATCATTAAGAGATTTTAGTTTGGCGTCTTTTGGCAGAGTTTTGTTCTAAAAAATATGCAATAACGAATATAATAATATAATATAATATAAAGTAAAAGCTCGCGAACACTTGCTTATAAGGTTGGCAGACTCGTCACACAATTAATTTGTTTATTTTTTCTTCAACTATGTATTTTTATCTCTCTCTACTTTGTATATTTTGTTTGTATGTATGTATTTATTAATATAATATATTTTATTCCTGAATATTTTCTGTTCTTTGCACTTACTATGTTTTGTCTCTGCCTCACCTTAAGGTAGACTGATAGAAAATGCCTAAGGCATTAAGTCCGCCTTTGTACAGAGTATTTTTTACATTATGTCCATAAAGTTTAATAAATAAATAACAATGTATTTTGAACATATTATTATATGCGCGTTTTACAGACATGTGTTTAATAATTAATAATAAAAAAAAAACAATAGTTAGTACTAGCAATAGCGCGTCCATGAAAAAAATTCGGGACAACAGAGATCAACTATTGTTTTTCTGCCCAATAAAAAAGCGTTTGCAAGTCGACAACTCTGATAGTAAAAAAAAAACTACAATGAATAAAGTCACCTTCAGAATATCTCTGGAAAAGTATGGTCTGCGTTCGCAGTATGAGCACAATGTTGTTAGTGTTGGGCCCGTCTCCGGTCCACACATTCCGGCTACACAGGAACTCGTACGCCTGGTTCACTGCCTCAAAACGATCCTGCACAAAACAACAATGTAAATAGGTATATAATCTATACTAATATTATAAAGCTGATGACTTTGTTTGTTAGGTTAAACGAGCTAATCTCAGGAACTCCTGGTTCGAATTTAAAAATTATTTTTGTGTTGGATAGTAAATTTATAGAGGAAGGTTTATTTATATAACACCACGCTTCGACCAATAGATGCGGACTAGTAACCAAAGACGTAACTTAATGCGGATCATAAAACTACGCGGACGAAGTCGCGAGTAGAAGTTAGTGTATACATATACATAATATAGCGCAGGCGTAAGTACACCGCTGCTTAACAAACCGATAGATGGCAGTTTAATAATTCAAACATTAGCATTACTTGAACAAAACAAAATATACTCTATTTATAATACAAACAAGGTTAATTTTGTATTAACGTTGCAAATTTACACATATTTTCCGACATCCACAGAATATGGATCTTTATCATTAAATAAGGTTCAAAAGTACATCAAGGTCAAAAGTAGAATCACTCACTCGTCCTTCAGGGTTCTTATCTGGATGGAACTGCTGCGCGAGCCTATAGTACGCTTTGCGCACTGCCGCCTCGTCGTGCTGTCCTGTGGTAAGCCCTAGGGCTGCGTAGGCCTCGCCTGCTGTCATCGACGGAGGCTTCTTTTCCACTTCGCGACGCCATGCGTCTAGTACATCTTTGAGGAGGCCGACCTGGTAAATAAAAGAAGAATAATGTAAGCAGTAAGAATAATAAGTAGGCAATAGGCTCGCCCCCTATTACATGGGACCTAAACATACCTGCGAACTTTGGGTGTACATTGGTATACCTCTGCCTAAGCCTTCGGGGAATACATGCGTGATGGTATGTTTGTTGTCTTGATGTGTATGTAATGTAAGCAGTTTGAAGTGCTATTTCTTAATATTAAGTTACCAGGGAGTGCAAAACCTACAATTTCGGTAATATAGACTATATTAGTTTTTTAAGTAATTTCAATTTTGAATGACGTTTAAAAGGAATGTCTCAGCTGTAAATAAACCTTGAACTTGACTTGGGGTGATGCTTTGCCCTTCGGATGGTTTTTCTAACATAATAAGCGTTTTAACAAGACTAATGAATTATGTTTTCAACTCCCATATAGCAATTTTCTTCAAATAGTTTCTTTACCACAAAACACCCAGCAACTGGGTTGTGAAGAAAATGCTAGGAAGGTAATGAAAATCAACCGGTCTTCTTCTTCGTGTCCTTGGCACGACAGTTTTATAGATTCGGGTGGCCCAAAACATTGCCACATAGATCACTATTGTTTTTGGGGCACAGAAGTCAAGATAGGAGTTGGAGCATAGTTTGTGATTCGGCTCCACATCCACACCCTGCAGTTGATCCGTCACGGTACCCACACTTTGCGAGGTAATCAACCGGTGCTACGTAGATAAAGTAGCCGCCACGAGTCGTGAAAACAAACGTCAAGTGCATTTTTGGGTTGTCGGGTTGGTTTCTGGGTGTTTTGGGGCGCGGACGCTGCTGTCGGTGACTTGACGTTTGTGCTCACGACTCGTGGCGGTTACTATACTGTACACTCACCGGGTCCGGTATGGGCCAGTCGGGGAAGCGCTGCGTGTCGCACAGGTGTCTCAGGTAGAACGTGTTGCAGAATAGCTCGTGTTGCAGCTGCGGGTAGCACACGCACGGGATGGCGAGGTATGGGTAGCGAGCCGCGACGTGCGCGCGCAGCCGGGGAGTGAACTCGCCGATGTGGGCAGACACTTTCATTATTAGCATGCGTCTGTGGACAAAGAAGAAGTGAATATCATATCATAGACCAGTAGATAATACAAATGACGTGTAACTACGACTTTCTTTGTATAGTCTGATAATATTTTTTGATAGTTTGTCATTTATAAAATTATCATGACGCTTCCGACCATGGGCGTCGCCAGAGGGGAGGCGGGGATTACTTAAGGAGATGATTTTATTTTTCCACATGAATATTTATATCATTTCATGCTCATTTCTGTTGCTTCATTTACTTGATCCCCCTTATCCTAAAACTTGCCTACGCCCATGCTGCCAACGATACATCATTTTGTTAATATAAGACAAATAGTATTTGATAACGCCGAGAGGGGACGCCCTAGAAAGACCTGCCCAGACCTTATTGGTGAGGTTCTTCAGAAAGGTCAAGTGCGCAGTACTCGTAACCGGCATGAACATGGACGATGCGAAAAGACTATGCAAGGATCGTAGCAGGTGGCGTTCTGTGGTTTCTACGTACACACAGGTAAAAATACGTATATACACACATAGACTGCTAAAATCATAACCGTCTGTAGTCGGGTAAAAATAAGCACCACAAACCTCATTTCCGAGTTCCAGATAGCTTCAGGCGTGTCCCACTCTCCGAGGAATATCTGCGCAAATTTCTCGGAGCCGTGGTTCTCAAGGTAACACACCATCGCTTCAGGTAGCAACTGTCCTAATATCGACCGCTGCATTATGTCTGAACTTGACTAGAAAACGTAACATACAATTTACAAATAATCTAATAGTATAAGAGGTAATCTTTGAAAGTACTGGCCCGAAAACAGCTACGCTATTTACGAGTGTCATAAGCTATATTTCATGCTATAATTAACTTCCATGCAGACGAAGTCGCGTGCAGAAGCTAGTCATCAAATAATTATGAGAACATTTTCATCTCATTTAATATTATGGGGTAGTTTCCTCAAAAGTATAAAGCCTGGGATACACATGCAACTAAAAAATATTTTTTTACTTGTATGTTACTAGATAGTACATAATAATAGGTTTTTTAACAACATGCTCTCAGTGTGTCAACAATTCTATCTAAATATTACACATTAAAATACGTTCCACCAACCTGGTCAGCCCTGAAAGCCTGCTTCATATGAGTTAGTCTAAGGAACCGTGCGATAGGTAACAAGTTTGATCCCGTGTATAATAACATGAAGTAAAACACGCCAGTTAAGTAAAGCTTCGAGATCTCAGGGTTGTCTTGCATCACCTCGTAGAGTAGGGTGGCTACCTGTAAAGTGGTTGAAATTGTATTCTAACAGACATATTTTAGTTGGAGTGAGTTTGTGATTTGTCAAAAGCTTTCTATACTGTTCATCATCAAACAAACACCAGAAAATTAATTCTAAGAGATTAGAATGCTTCTGCGAATCTATTGGGTCCGTAATAAAATAATAAGATTCAGAAAATTTACTTTACGGAAAGATACACAAACCAAACACAGACATATCTGTAATCACATTAAGAGTCCCGCAGGGTTCAATACTGGGCCTACCATTTTTTCCCGTTACCGCCTCACTGGCCTAGTGGTCCTAAGCAGGACTGCTACGCTAGAGGTCTTGGGTTCGATTCCCAGATCGATCAAAAAGTGTTATTGGGTTTTTCTAATAAATTCTCAGTAGCAGCTCGGAGTTAGGATTTGTGTCCGGTTATTGTCAATAGGCTCGTCCCCTATTACATGGGACGGAAACATACCAGCGAATTGCGGGTGTACATTGATACACCTCTGCCTAACTCTTCGGGGAATTCAGATGTGATGGTATGTTGTTGTAGGTATTTTATCATATAATCTTACCTTTTCGACGAGTATGGGGTCGAACGTAAGTAAAAGTTGAACAACATGTGCTAGACAGGCTGGCTCTGATAACATTCGCTTTACTTTTGGAAGCGGCCTTATCACTGCGTCCTCCTCGTCTCTACAAAACATATCAATATGAACTTTAATATTGTCACACTTCATCTCACTTTACTTCACTTCGCATGAGTGAAATGAGAATGATTTTAACGAGATTCAAAAAATAGAATATCGGGATAACTAATTACTTTATGTAAATATTTTACAACTTTATTTTCTTTCAAGAGTTTAAAAATTAGGAAGCATCTTGTTTCTACAGCTCTTCCAACTGAATGTATAATACCTACCATGTGTATGTGTATGTGTGTGTGTGTATGTATGTACCTGCTAGGATAATATCTTGAGCACGTGATAAGCAGGTCAAGTACAGTAGCCGCAAGCGCACTCTCGTCGAACACTGGTGTCCCACGCGCCACTAACGTCCACTTGAGCTGGGCCACGCCGCCCACTGCCCGCCAGCCTTCCATACTATTAGCCCAGGCCTTGGTCTTATTGTTGATCTCGCCAGATTTGTATAGGTCTTTGAGCTGAAAGAAAAAATACTGGATATTTCGCAACGAACTACCAAACGCAGTTTGTTATATATGATATCAAGTCACAACTTTGTTCAATGTTTCCTTATAGCCCTTAGGTATTCCATACCATTTCTGAACATAGATTTGTCGATCCTCGGCTACTCTCATCTAGCTACTACCAGCCACCCTGCAAAGGTCATCACTCTACTTCGACCTACACTGAAGCGTCCTACCTTAGGTATGCTGACATATCTAGATGTTCCCATGTTTTTAATTCACCGTATTCCTCACGTTTGCCTTTTTATGCCTATAATGATGTGACCATTCCTAGAAGTGACAGTTCAAATTTTAAATATTATAAAGCTCTAGACCTGTTGTGCGCTGACAGGTCCCTTCCTCTGCACCTTGTCCGCTGTCTCGACGTTGTAATACCACTCACGGTCGCCTCCAGTCTGCTGCTGCGGACCTTCGATAACGTTGCTCTGTGTTGGCACTGTGGCTCGGGAGGTGTGGAGGTGAGCTAGGGTCATTAACTCTACTAGGATCCTGGTGGCAAACACGTTGCATATTAAAAGCTTGCTTGGCTTATTTACTGGTACGAACTTGGACCATCCACTTTTATTGGCATGTACAGACAGCGTTATCAACTGGTAACCCTCTTTTCGAACAAATGTTCATGCAGAAGGGGTAACCAATTGATGATGCTGTCTGCACATGTAAATATAAAAGTAGTCTGTCAAGTAGTTTGTCAAAGATAATGCTTGTGAGATCTTGATAAAGGAATAGGCTGTTTTAAATCGGTGTCTTCGTCCGTGATATAGTAGTCGCCACGAGTCGTGAGCACAAATATCAAATTCATTTTAGGGGTTTTTGGCTTCCTTTCTAGATTTTTTGGGTCGCTGACGCTACACACGATGTGCTCACGACTCGTGGCAGCTACTACACCCGATATTTACGCACACGACGTCGCGAGTAAATGCTACTTATTTAATTAATAACACAAATCGTGATTGTGAACCGATTTTGAAAACCACATAATAATTCCGAAAGCCGTTAATTTTTAAGTTCTTATCATTATACAGTTGAGAATTGGCTCTGCATAGCTCCATCTCTCGCGCTAATGAACAACACAATTACGGTACAAATACATCACAATATTTTAATTGCTCACCTAATACCATTCCATTCTAAAATATCGCTGACGTTTCTTCTGTGTAATATCAGTTTCGATAAGAACTGCACTAGTCTGTCTCTTTCCATTCTATCACAGGTCTGAAACAATACACGATCATTACTTTGACAACATATATAAAAAAGTTGCAAGTCGAAAACAGATTCTCACCTACAAAGCATTTTTTTTTCATTGATATTTAAATAAATCTATGTTTTTGTTTTGGCCAACTAAAATTTTGAGTTTTGTTTGCAAGAGGTAATTTCTAGAAGTACAGGTTCGATTTCAAAAATCGTTTCACTGGAAGAAAGCTACTGTATTGCCGAGTGTCTTAGGCACTATAGGTCTTATGGTATACTTGACTTTCACGCGGACGAAGTCGCGAGCACAAGTCGTAGATAAAATAGACTTCGAAATATTGTCCGAAGATATTGCACGCAATTTTCAACTTAATTTCTGAAGAACTTAAGTTCATTATCAATGCTGCTTTGTGATGCCCTTAGGCGTATGTTCAAGCATGCTCGCAGATTTTCACTCAAAGCTTAATAGGAGAGATTATGCTCCAGCCTTTTACTGCTGTCCGATGCCAAATCGGTCACCGGCAAAGATCGTGTGTTCAATTTTAAATAAACTCTTACCCTATCTAACATTTGCACGATGTACTTCGTGTCTGCAAAGGGGCCAATGTCTTCGTAGTAGCGTCCGTACACTATGCTCATAGCTTGTAGACACATACACTTCATTTCAACCTTCGGCGTCGATAGAAACCGGTGGTACAGATCGTTGAAGAATTCGTAACTGAAACATAAGATTATAGATGAAAACTTTTATTTATGTAGTTTCATGTTATGTTAAATCTTTAGGGGAGGCTTACGTTCAGTTCGTGGACAGCTATAGGCCAATATAATGATTATAATGATGATGATGCTAAATCTTGTAAGCGGGACACCTCCATCTTGGCTTATCAAGTTAAAAGTGTATGGATCTTAAGAGACTTAATGAAACTGAAGTAACATTTCTTCCCATCACTGAGGTCATTTGTTAGTTCTGGACCACAGGAATGATTTTAATGAAATTTGACAAACGTAAGGTAGTTTAAGACCTAGATAAGAAACAGGTTTTTTGAATATTTTGTGTTTGGCAACGAAAAACGCGAAATAAAAGCCAATCTACACTGTTTACTTACGACTTCCTGATGGGGCTGTCATCATTGTCTCTTTGCTCCAACAATATCCTCAGGTAGTAATCTCCGATCTTGACCTCGCTCTGCAAACACTGATAGTGGACCTCCAGCTCCGCATGGTTCCAGGATGTCAGGGTAGTTCCGGCAACTTCGCGGTCAGAGGTGAACGCGCGAAGTTCGTTTTCTAAGGCGTTGCGGAGTTCTTCGCGTGTCTATGGAAAATAAATTGTGTTTCGTAGGAAAAAGAAGAAGTTAGGAAGTTATGAATAATACTCGCATTAAAATAATACTCCTATTTTTATTGGGATTCGAACTTTATGCCAGACAACACCAATACCTGGTTAAGGTTCGATGCTCGTTTAGCCCGGGGGTCTATTACCAAGAGGATCTAACCCAAATCTAAGCTAGAAACCCCAAAAACACTACCCATCCTAGAAATAAAACGCAGGCCCTCCAGCTCAGTAGTCTCGCTTGCGACCACTCAACCAATAAGACGGTATTGTACAGAATTTTGAAAATCTTACCGTATGATTCCATATGAGGTTCGGCAGCGCATGGTCTTTATGGAACTGATAGTAGAACAGCGGCCAGTTGGCTGTAGACTTGACGCGCTCCCGTCGTCTTCGCAGTACTACGGGACGTTCGCGGGTCGCGTCCCGACGTTCGGCTGACGGACGACCCAGGCGGGCTGCCCAGTGCTGGAGAGCTAGCTGGGCGTAATGCTGTGGAAAAACAGAACAGTTTTATTTTCTAGATTTTACTTTATGACAAGACATAGGAGACCTATGTCTTACCTATTCTATCGGGGTATCTTTACACAGTATAAAAAAGTCGCATTCCGCCGTCTGTACGCTTAGATATTTTAAACTACGCCACGGATTTCAATGCGGTTTTCATCAATAGATAGAGTGACTCAATAGGAAGGTTTACATGTATAGAATATCACGCTACGACCAACGGGAGCGGAGCAGTAACCAAAGACGTAACTTAATTCGGGTGATACCGCCGGGTATTTAGCTAGTAAAATCTACAAATACTAAAGGATTGAAGTATATCACTCACTTCCAAATGTTTCTCAACGTATTTGACTTGTCTCTCCAGCGCTTCCCAGTGTTGCGCGCGCTGCTTGACGCTCGCCTGCGCCAGCGACAGGTTGTCCCGCTCGGGCTCCGCCTCGCCCGCCAGCGCCGCCGCGGGCGGGGCCTCCGCGGACTCTAGGAAAGCTAGGAGGCCTGAGGGCTGTGGAACAAAAGAAAGGATAGAAAAAAGTTGATTAAGAACTCATTGGATTGGCTAAAGCTTACTTTATTAGAAAAAATAATAATACCATCATCCATACCATCACGCCTATATTCCCCGAAGGGTTAGGCAGAGGTGTACCAATATACACACACAGTTCACCGGTATGTTTAGGTCCCACGAAATAGGGGGCGACACTATTTCCAAAAAAAAAAATACGGATAAAAAAATGGTATTGTCTTGAATTCGTAATAAGAATTTTACAATATTAACGTAAATAAAAGCTAACTACTAGCTAGCTTGTAATTGGATTTCTTTCACTATTACCCTTAACTTAGTTGTAAGTTTTCATCTACACTAATATTATAAAGAGGTAAGATTTGTATTTTTGTGTGTATGTTTATAATGAATAAACTCAAAAACTACTACGCCGATTTCAAAAATTCTTTCACCATTAGAAAGCTACATTATTCCTGAGTAACATAGGCTATATACCATCACGCTACGGCCCACGAGAGCGGAGCAGTAACGAAAGACGTAACTTAACGCGGGTGAAATAAGCCAAGCGGACGAAGTCGCGGGCAGGTCGTCTAGTAAGTAATAAAATAAGAGAAGCTTCTATTTGTCTTCGTTTACGGTCTCAAATCTACACTAATATTATACACTGAAAAGTTCCTTTGTTTGGTTGAACGCGTTAATCTCGGGAGCTATTGGTTTGAATTGAAAAAATATTTTTGTGTTGGATAGTTCATGTGTACATATGTAACATCACGCTACAACATACGGGAGAGGAGCAGTAAAAAAAAAGACGTAACTTAACGCGGGTAAAAAAAAACCACGCGAACGAAGTCGCTGGCAAAAGCTAGTCAATAAATAATTCCAGTTACTAAAACTCACCATAATCCTGCGCATGAGTGAATGCGCAGGCGCATGCTCCACCAACCACAGTGCCACCAGGTGCCGCGCTAGATGTCGGTGGTGCAACCGCGGCGGGGCATACAACGCTGACAGCAAGTGACGTGGTAGTGCAGCCTCGGCAAGTGCTAGGGTCTGCATGCGAGACCCGACGCCCTCCCCCCCTTCTTCAACCAGGGCGCGCATTACTAGTCCTGCGCCTTTCACTATCGCCATTGACGGGTGCTGGAAGGTAAAGGTCAAATGTTTAAAAGCTTTTACACAAGAATATCGGAAAGGATCGCTTAGAATGAACACACATTAGGTATGTTTTCATGCCATCTCCTTCAACTCTTTTTCTTATTTACTAAAGTCATGTTAGGAAATAGATTTATGCAATTATTTAAATTGCTACGTTATTATTATTGCATAAAAATTGCAATTACAATGCAGTGATGATGACCAAGCTCACGGCAGGCACCATCTATACGGTGCCTGCCATGAGCTTGGTGATCTATAATACAATTCCTTTTTAAATGACTTCAGGCATCTGCTTCCACAATGTCAATTGAAATAGTCCAAAGCTCCAATTGTAAAGTGCGTTATAATCTATGTGATAACAATTAATATACAAATTTATGATTCCATTTATTTATTTTTATATACATATAATTTACATTTTTGAAATATTAACATAAAAAATAGAAACATTTAAAAATATAAAAAATAGTAGCCCACCAGTATCGGGAACAGGGTCCAAGCTAGCGGTGGTTAGGGCTCCTGAGAAAGGATTTTCCTAACAATACGCGCCGTGTCTAGGAGTACCGCTTTCTGAATCAAACCCTTGATCCAACTGCCCAACGAGAGCCTCCTGAGGTGCTGGTCGAGGCTCTTGGCTATTAATAAATTTATTATTATTTATAAATACCTCAAACAACTTGAACAAGACGCGTCCTTTCTTAGAAACCATTTCCAGCAACTGGTCGAACTGCTTGCCGTCTGTGGTCTCACTGTAGGGCACGCACAGCGCGAACGTCAGGAAGTCCAACATGGCCGCCACCACCAGCGCACCGCTGCCGCCCGTCTGGGGACAGCAGAATTGTTAACAAGCTTTTCATGATGGTACTAGCACTTGGTTGGCCTGCGACTTCAGGGTACATTTCGTACTTACCACTACAAATTTAATTCCCCCTAAAAATCCCCTATTTTTTAAAGTACGTACGTAAGTAAGGGGTAGTATTCATGTCAAGTAACAAATTAATTGAGCCAAGAAATAAGTTTTTCATTTGAAGGGAACTCTCCCCCCCTTTGATTAAAAGCATTTATAATTAGGCAAACACATAAAAAATGGGACTTGAAGTTTTAAATTTTTTTGGTAATTTGACCATCGTTATCAACCATCGAATTTTGAAAACTCACCACATGATCCGCCCACATGGTCAGCAGCCCATCCAAGAAGGTGGACGAAGACAACATGCTGGCTTTGTTCAGCTGCTCCTGCCTTAGATCTGGCTCGGCGTGCATCGGCTGCAGAAGTGCGCACACGGCGTCCAAAGCCGCATGCGCACACGCAGGCGAGCCGCGACGTAGAGCCGCTACAGTTGCCGTGCCGATCCATTCGCGGAATCTAACGTAGACAAAAACATTACACACCCCTGATGAATCACAATATAATCCTTCCAAACGATTATGATTAGATTACTTACTATCTAATCTGACGTACTTAAATAATAAATCAAAGTAAAAAAATCCTGTCATATCGTGATGAGCCAGTGGTTAAACGCTCACTTCTCATGCTTGAGGTTTTGGTTCGATTACGGGCAAGTACCATATGACTTGAAATTCATATGTACTTTCTAAGTTTATCTTAGACATCACTGATATCGGCAAAGTAAAACATCGCAAGGAAACCTGGACTTATAACTGATATAAGTCTGCAATCACCAATCTACCTTAAGCAAGCGTGGTAATCAATGTTCGTGCTTTCTCTGTATGAGAAGAGGCCTTTGTCCTACAGTGAGGGGGTAGAAAGCTTGAAACATTATTAAAAAAAACCTCCTCACCCAGGTAACGCAGTAAACGCGGCGAATCCAACTTTGCTAGCACAAAGTCTTCTCAGCGCATGGAACTGCGCCTCGAGCTCGCGGGGTGTTAAGTTGCTGCCGGACGGAGCGGAGCTCACCAGCGCGGTCAACGCGCCCGTGATCAGCTTCTCTTTGTTCTCAGCAAACAATCGCTGCGGTGCAACATTTTAGTGCACTTCGTCTTGCATTATTGGCACACAATTTGAAAGGCGAGACTTAGTAAAGAACTTTACATCGTGCAGATTACATTCAGAAAAGATAGAATAGTTGGTAATACCGTTACTTCTGCCAATGATTTATATTTTATTATACCGGCTCAATAATTCAGTTATTTTAAATTTTGAAATGTCCGTCCCTCAAATTGTGAAGCCATATGTCAAGTGATCGTGAAAGAATAGTTAAACTGAACTGATACAATATGTATGCAACATTTACAACATTCCAATAGTTAGTTGAGACATCGCATAGACTATGGTATTTACATGTAATGCAGATTTTAACCCAAGCCCATGGGGCCTAAAAAGCGAGAGAAAATCCCTAAAAAAACGTAGAAGAATTTGTCGATTCCCTCTAGCCATATAAGAAGTAGCAATGTAAGGGTGTAAAATAATAAATTGACAGGGGACTTACAAGATCCCACGTAAGAAACAGCCACAACAGGGGACGGGCCTACAAGGCACACAACGCACATTAATATGTCCCAGGAATTGAACAACATAAATATAAAACGAAGCGTGATATGTGAATGAGAGTAGCGTAATATGAGTATATAGTATCATGTATATAAACAATTATGTGGATATTATACGGTGTGGTCGGCAAACGAAAGAAGTACTTTTATGGATTGTAATACTTATAAAAATTAACAACTTTTCCAATGGAACCAACACTGACAATGCAAAATAAAGGGTCTTGACAGACAGATGGACGGACAACAAAGTGATCTTGTAAGGGTTTCGTTTTTTCCTTTTGAGGTACGGAACGCTAAAAAAAAGCAACTAACATAAATATTTATGTTAGCATTATGATCATCGCACAAGACAACAGCACCGCTTCGACAAGGCACCGACCAGACCGATATCGTTTCGAAAAATCCAACCCGCCAGAGCGCCGCCCGCGAGCTTCCACCTTTTTTATCTTGTCAATATAAAAAATATTTTACCCTACACGAATAAAGCCTTAACCCATATCATCCCAGTGTTCCATTTTTGAAAAACACTAATTTAAAAATACGTTCAAAAATTATAATAAAAAAGTAACCGTTTCAAAAATGGAACACTGGGATGATATGGGTTAACTTGAATGGCAAATGATTTGTTGTTTCGGTACCGTACTTTTATAATGAGTCGATAAAATGTAAGGATCATTGTATTTTATATTCCATGAAATCAAGGTTGGTGCCATATTAAAAATTGATTATTTTCATGAGTACTGCACACCCTCAATCTACGTCTCTGGGGGCCTACCACAATCTCTTAAAACGGTATTATTTTATTATTACTTTTCCTTGCGTACTGTTAGATTTTCAACGCTGGGCTCAGAACCAAGAGTTGAAAATCCAAAAACTGAAATTACAAAGTAATATTAAAATGGTTTTGTGATGGTGGTAGGCTCCCTGGTCTAACCTAACAACTGCATAGTGAGGATACAAAGTCCTATTTTAGAAGGAGACCATCACGCACGTTTGACTAATAGAAGCGACACTCTTTAAAGCTGAACTTTTTGGTCACGATCAATCGAAGTTTAGTACAACAAACACTGTAATTATATATATAATACATTCAAATATAGAATGGATATATTTTACATAAATACATCGAAACGTATCTAGTTTCTTCATGCACAGGCTGACTAGCTTTTTATTATTAACAATAGTTTTGATCTGAATTTTTACAAGTTGCAAATGAACACTAAAGTTAATACTCATACTAAATGAAAATATGTATTGTTAGGAGAAATGTAAATAGTTAATAATAGATTTTAGTATACGCCAATGTGTCAGATGCGGTCACAAAACGTGTGAGCGAGATGACAAGTACTAATAAAAAAAAACTGTAATTGTAATTGAATTTAAATCTGGAATCTGGTACTAAATATACAAACTCAAAGCTTATTTTAATTAAACTATTTACAGGCAATTTTAAATGGTCAAGGAGTCAGTCAGTTAGTCAAAAAGTTGAAGCTAGTTGCTTGTTCCAAAACGTAGGTAGGTCTCTATGAAGATAAACGAACAAGAAATCTCCACACACACTTTTTACATACGTACATAAACTAACGCCTTTTTCCCATGGGAGTAGGCAGAAACCACAGAACGCCACCTGCTACGATCCTTACATACTCCTTTCACCTCATCCACGTTCATACAAAAATGCTGGTTACGAGTACTTTCCAATCAAGTATTTACAAAATCATGGTTACATTACTCTTGTCGCTTCTATATGTGAGAACAATATCACTTTGTCACTCGCACGTTTTAAGACCACAACTATCACAAGCCTTGACGTTTAGTTTAGTATAAAGAATGCATGTTTAGTGCAGTTTTAAGCTCAGCTAGTTATATATAAATGTATTATGTCTTACGTCTTGGCTGACGGAGTATATGAGGCCGCTATAACCGACGTTCGAGTTGAATCTCTCTATCACTTCGGCGCGAGACATTCCTACTGGATTCTGGAATAATCTGCAAAAAAAGGATGCTTAAAACTTACGTCTCTATGCCAATGCAGATAGTAACAATATACTAGAGTAGTTATTGTTACTATCTTTAGTTATTGATAAATTAATAATGAACTAAAATGCAACAGCAATAAAGTTTAGAATTGCGTTTAAAATTCCGCAATATTTCTGTCAAATTTCGACCTTAATAAATATTTGTGCAAAATTCACGTAACGATTACTCCACGCACTAGTGCTAGGAAGTCTCACCTATAAGTCCTAATAAGTAACATCAAAATATTCCCTTAAGGTTCACCTTATGCTGTCTAGCATAGATAAAAGAGTTAGTTCATACCTGAGATGGTTGGACTCGGTCTCCTCGTCCACTGGCTGATGTAAAGGCCCCAGTCGGTACCCTCGCGGCGTCGGCACAGAACGAACGTGCACGTCACGCTGGCCCGCAGACCTGACGCCGTCCAGCAACGACGCTAGCAACGCGTCCCTGTTGGAAAACACTCCTGATCTATACTATAAAGCTGAAGAGTTTGTTTCTCTTATGTTGAAACGTGCTAATTTTTGGAACTTCCAGTCGGATTACTAAAATTATTTTTTAGTATGATAGCCAGATTCATGGGGAACAGTATAGGCGAGTGAAAATAACCCGAAGCTAGTCTACGCTTTAAGATGAAGAGTTTTATTTTTTGACTGAACACGCTTCACTCCGGAACTGCTGGTTCGATTCTGAAACTTTTTTCGCTAATAAGAAGCTACGTTATCCCTGCCCAAGGTGGTTGTGTCAGTCTTGGAAGCCTACAAAGAGAAGGGTTGGGGCAGGCAAGTTAGATAACAAAGACAGTCATGGCAACATTGTCTATATTATTGCCAATCCATAGAGATAATACTCGATCGACTGCTACACTAGAGGTCTTTGGCTGATTCCCAGGTCGAGCAAAAATTGTTATTGGATTTTTCTATGAAATTCTCAGTAGCAGCTCGGAGTTAGGATTTGTGCCCGGTTAAAGGTAATAGGCTCGCCCCCTATTACAAGAGACTTAAACATGCCGGCGAACTGTGGGTGTACATCGGTACACCTCTGCCTAACCCTTCGGGGAATACAGGCGTGATATTATGTACGTGTCCATAGAGATATACAATACATCCAAAATCATCTGCAAAATTTTTGTCCAAAATTTCTGATGAGTGCATAATCTCAATATGGTTAACAACAGAATATACTAACAATGGTGGTAGACAATAACAGTCCAGAGATTAAGTTGGAACAGTAAAAATAGCTTTTACTTGTCCAACAAAGGTTACCACAACTTTACTCCGAGTTTTAAACGAGAAGGCGTGTAAATACACGCTGGTTTTAGTAACTTTTCATAACCCAATCATAAGTATAGTACATAGCATACCTTTCACCAGCTAAGTATGTGCGAGTTTGTCCATTGAGGTACTCGATGGAGAACTTTTGAGGGTGCTCTGTGTCTCTTACTAACGCGAACACGTCGCTTAACGGACGTAAGCAGACCACCTAAAAAAAGAAAAACATAGAAAATACGAAGAAATGCGACAACTGTTGTTTTTGAAAACTAGTTTGAGTTGCAGCGCTCGTAAAATAAACGACATATGAGCTTTCGGGTCAGTGCAAACGTATTCTTATTAGCTAATTGATAATGAACCATATCGCACCAGAAATAAGAGTTGAAAACTGTGTGCAAGGTCAAACTCAAAACCATTTATTTCAAGCCAATCGCAAGTACTTTTGAATTGTGAAGGAGTAGGTCCGTCAGAAAATTGAAGCCAGTTGCCCGTTACAAACACTGTTTTAGAATCAATAAAATATTACAAATTTAGGTGGATTATTGATATTTGAAAGTCAAGGTTCCAACTGTTTTACCAATTTTTTACGAAAACTAGTATTAAATGGTATGAATATAACTTAAATACCCACACTACTCCTGTACTGTTACACACGTCCATACATACAATAATTAAGGGACATAACATTACATGCTGAGTACAATAAACAGTAATTTGTCACATCAAAAATAAAAGTTGTTACTCAGCAATATTTTTTGCCCCATGTTGCTCAGTTCGATATATGTATCACATCCCTCCCTAACTCCATATATAATACTTGTATAACTTACAGAGTAGGTCTGTGGATCCCTCTCGAGTATGCACGTGTCGGAGAGACAGAGTGTACGTCGCATCGGCTCCATGTGACGAGCGGGGTTCACTTTGTGTACTATAAACTCGCTTAGAGAGGTCTGATGTTGGTCGCCGCTGTGGAGTAAATTAAACTTTAATAAACGTCTATTTAAGGTCAAATTTAATCAAAGTTGTTTTGTTTATGTATGGACTGCAGAAATGCATTCTAGTGTACCTATTTTAAAGCGTGATAATCTATGTTTAAAAATATAAAAAGTTTGAATGAAATTTGAATGTGCATAGTTAACAAGGATTAATTCCTGTATCATGGGTAAACACATAAACTTTTATATGATAAATATTTGTTCCGTGCGGGAATCAACCCGCGACAAGCAGCGCAGCATCCAATATAATAATGATGAGCAACTAAGACATCAGACCACAATTTTTTTTATAAATAATGCACTTCGTATTTGACTCGTTACCATGAAGTAGGAAATAGGCATCATTGATTAGTAGTCGATGCGCTGATTCGAGTCAATTAATAAACGATGCACACGACCTATTTTATTTATAAGCGTCGTCGACTGAGTGACTCTGGCGATCAAAACTTGATAAATCAGCTCTAATTTCACATTTGGGCCTAGTCCTATAATTTCCTAAATTATCCAGAACCTGCACATCGATAACACAATATGGGATCAGCAGAAGCGTGCAAATCTCAAAGCTTTTTGATTAAATAAATAATAAAAAAAGGTGTTTTTGGTTTTTTGGTCTGTTAAAAATGTATGAAATATTTAGTACATTAATATCATCAAACTTCAATTGACAGATGAACTAATCGTACAGAATTTGATACATGTAACGAGTGTATCGCGTTAGATAGATAAATGAGTTCACAACCACAAGGTCGTCTGAATCAGCAGTCGACAACCAAATGTTAAAATAATATGCGTAAAATGCGTGAATGAAATGAGGCAATTAGCTGGACAGCTAATTTAGATGGACGTCATAATTATTATTAGGATAACAATAGAACTTTGAGGTCTGCTTGATCCAGCCAGAGTTATCCTTAGACTACGTGTTAACACGGCAGTTAACTGAAATTTTGTATGCATTTGATTTGTGATCCCGAAATCCTAGAATTGTTTTCTTCAAATTGATTATTTCTAGAAATCGTATCCATACATCTCTAGCGAATAATCACCTTTAGGTAAATATGCCTAGTCATGAATAAGACATTTAACTATGGATACTAGACTAATATAGTAGCCGCCACGAGTCGTGAGCCGAGACGTCAAGTAAATTTTTGGGATTTTGGGTTCCTTTCTGGGTTTTTTGGGTCGACGACACTGCACGTGATTGGTTGGCTACTATATCCATAGTTAAATGTCATTTTCATAACTGTAAAGACTGTTCCAACTTTTTTATCTATGGATAGAAAATGGGTGTCATGCAATGACGCCACCTATTTTAGGAGGTGCCTAAAATTAGGTAATTAGGTATTTTGGAAGTAGTGTACGTAAATTAGTAATTGTATAAGTTATAAATACACATTCTCAGACATCTTGGAGATAATCAATCAATATTGACATAATAATAATATTTGAATTCAATTAAATCAGAACATGGGTTGTGGAAAATGTATAAAACAGATTACTGTATAATCGATTTAGGCTACCATCAGACGGACTGCATCGCAGCAACTGCGCGCAGTCGATATATTAAACTGCATGCAGTTGTACGTTTGACTTAGTTCAGTCATGACATCAACATCTGAAGTCAATATTAACTGCACACAGTCGTGAGCATGCAGTTAAATATATATCGAATGCGCGCGGTTCCTGCGGTGCAGTCCGTCTGATGGCAGCCTTATGTCCACAAAACGATCTTAAAAACTTACCTATACTTCCCAAATCTCTGGTCATGATAGTCATCCAATGTAATCATAGTAGACAGAACCTTGATGCTTATGCTTAGGGTTAAGCTGGCCATCTCCAGCATCTTATTGATAATAATTTGATGGTCCATTGAGTTGGAGAACAGGTGAAGTCTGCTGTATCCTCCCACTGCAAGAACAAACCCTCCAGGAACATCACGGACAGGCAAGATTCCTTGTACATCGCAGTACGGATAACAGGCTAGTAGAGTGTGGGTAGAAGGGTCTAGTTGTTCCAGTGCACAAGGGCCAACTTCTAGTACCACTGGGAGGCGAGTTCCACTCCAGTGGTGTTTGTATGCTTGATATCTCTGTAAGAGAGTACATGTTTTTAATATTAGTGAAGTTAAGACGAGTAAAATGATTGCATGTCAACTTAATAAGCTCCTCCTTTTCATTGGTAAAAAAAGATGTTTTGATTTACAGTACAGGAAATTGATATGGCAACTAACAACATAATTATGTAGTGTTGTATAGGTACCTACTTAAAGTTATGATAAAAACAATGGCAAAAAATTAACTGTTGGGAGCAATAAAGTAACAAAATGTTCTTATATGTAACACAAGGACTGCATCAACATAGTTATTTACTGAAACAAATTGAGCTTATTACTGGTCAATTGTACGAAAACTAGAAAAAGAAAAACTCACGTAAATATCTTTAGGTTTCTCAGCGAACGCATGTCTGTACCTAAAAGCTTCAGTCAGAATCAAACACTTGTGTTCCGAAGAAAACTTCATTGAATCTACTTTCTTATCCTTCTTCATGACTAGCGTAAAGTCATGGTTAGCCGTGGAATTAGAGTGTTTTGAGGACGCAATGGTGACAACATCGGCATAAAGCCATTTGTTGGTCACCTCCAAACGGTCCGGGTTATATGTTGTGATTCCGTGAGTGCCGATTGAGAACACCCGTTTGTACTTGCCCTTCCATGAATGCTTGGTGACAAGGAATGATGCCACATCCTGATTGTCTTTTAATGGCATCATCTTAACATTGCCTGTGGGCAAATTAAAGATACATAGATGAAAGCAACTTAAGAAATCCATAACAAATGAAAAGGATTTTTAAAAGTAGCCAACGTTTTAACGACTTACAGTGCTCAATTATTTTCTTTTTAATTTAATTAGTAACATTGTATGAATAATTTATAGTTTTACTAATTTTTAATGCTGTTTATTTAACTTTATGTAATTTTATGATGTAATTTGTTCCTTTCACTATCATTTGGTGAATCACTACTAATTACAAAGTTGACTCAAAATGTAACTGAAAAATAATAATGTATATAAATAGGAAAATGTAGACCTAACTCAACATTAACCATCCAGGGCATTAGGTGAAGATTTAAGCATTTGTTTAATAGGGAGTAAAGTACAGGATAAAACTAGATTATTAAAAATGTAATCTTCCCAGTCTTGAAATATATGAGTGAAAGAAGAATCTTTTTTTGCAATAAACAGTTCCATAGTACTAACAAAAAGTTAAGACCTAACAGAAATATACTTTTAATTTACAACAAATAGTGGTACTTGTGTAAAACTTATTTTTTTAGAAATATTCTGCATTTCATAATAGTGAATATTATTGTTATTATTATCTCAGTAGCAGCTCGGAGTGAGAATTTGTGCCCGGTTAATGGCAATAGGCTCACCCCCTATTACATGGGATCTAAAACATACCAGCGAACTGTGGGTGTACATTGGTACACCTCTGCCTAACCCTTTAGGGAATACAAGCGTGATGGTATGTGTGTGTGTGAATATTAAAAACCAACACATAACAGATTCTGATCATAAATTGTAATTAAACCTAGTTATCAGACCAACATGGGGGCAGAGTCCTTATCTCATTTGAATCAGAAACATTGCTGTATCCAGACCAATTTGTAAAATGCTAGGCAACATGGATTGATACATTAATGTATGATCAGTCTAATGAACGAACCATTTTATAAACAATGTGGTTATAAAACTACAAAAAATTACTAGTGATTAGATCACAACCGGCAATACATTATACGAATTATGAACAAGTGGGTTACAATAACAAACCCGTTTTTTCAAATAATATGGCCAGGAATAATCAGTTTCACCAAATGGTAGTGTCCCCGAGTGAGGTTTAGAGAAGCAAATAATATTTCTTTCCATAAAGCATCCTAATGAAACCTGAACAAAATGAGAACAATCCACCCCTTTGTAAATAGATCGGGAGACCATTGATATCGAATACGTGTAAACAAGGAGCGGTGCGACACAATTTTATCCGAGAACCAGCAAAAGGTGCATCAACTAAATACTCACAAACTATATGTGGATAAACAAGCTTCAATACACTCAGCTGGTATCCGATAAGAGCCACATATTATACAAATAAACGTAAAAAATGTGAACAAGAGCTCGAGAAAGGACCGACCAATCGTACGACAAATTGACAATTTCAATAGTGTGGCCACGTATAAATTTAATAATAAGTTGACGTCAGTTTTTTGATTTTCACTATAAAAAACAAAAGTCATTCGACATTTTTCTTGAGGATACTCTTTCTAATCTTTTTTTTCAAAATGATGAAGATCGATAGTTTCTCGATGACGTTTGGCGATGTATACACTGTACATACAGTGCTGAACGAGAAATAATAGAAAATAAAAACGATGACTGCACGTGGTAATTAGTTGACTACCATAAAAATATTATTTTTCTGTGCACAAACTGAGAAAACGAATTAATTTTTTAGATCGCAACTTTAGTAATGTCAAAATTATTTAAACGTCACTGCCACAAACGACAAAACCAAACTGTGTTCGTTCAAAAACTATAACTAGAGAGAAGATTTTAATTTTTTAACCCCCATAATTGATAAACTACATCCTAGTAAAGCCATATCAAATAATTTTATGTACAAGTATCATTTTTTAAATTAATTTAAACCATCTTGCGTATCCTAATTGGTATTAAAGTACTTTTTACTGCTAAAGACGCTAAAGTTATTTGTCAACGTAGTAGAATTTTTGAACACATTCTCTCTTTTATTTTAGTTTTTACCGCATGCAGCAGTGCTACGTTTCCAGTACGTGCTGTTTTTATACAGAACTAGTAACCTTACTGTCTTTTTTTACATTTTTGTATATTAAACACTCAACCTTACCCAGTATCACATCATGGTGTTAGACTTAGACTTATTCCGAGCCGACAAAGACGGTGGTAACCCAGACAAAATCCGCGAAAACCAACGTAAGAGGTTCAAAGATGTGGCCCTTGTCGACACCGTGGTGGAGCAGGATACCCTTTGGAGGAGATTGCGCCACGAAGCCGACAATTACAACAAGTTGAAGAATGTGTGTAGCAAAGAGATTGGTCTTAAGATGAAGAGCAAGGAGCCAGCTGGACCTGAAGATCAGCCAGTGCCACCTGAAGTAGCAGATAAACTAGTTGACCTGACCGGAGACGACTTGAAGCCGCTTACTGTTAACCAGATCAAGAAGGTAAGAGAAAGTTTAAAGTAAAGAATAATAGAATAGCTTTTTAATTTTCAAGCATTGTAGTAAAATTTTAATGTTTTCCATATGGCCATTTTATTAATCCTGAATTAATTTTAAGCTTATTTATACCTTAAGCTCCATGCTGTTCATGCCAAAGTATGCCAGATACATAGACAAAGTCAAAACATCATTGTTTATTAAAAATCAAATTAATAAAATTGAAAGTTAATTATAGGGAAAGAAAGTATTAGTATCTGATAGTAAAGTGAATGTTACCCAGTAAGATGTACATGTGTTTGTACTGCACTGGATGATGTAATATTATTTAAGTATGTGACTCACTGAAAACAAAAGTAGTTCACAAATCTGCAGATATGCTTTCAACTATTTACTAGTTTTTTTTTTTTAATTGGTCAGAATATGAAGAGATATACCTATAGTATTTTTTCTTCAAAACCGGTTTCATGAATCACAAGCCTTCAATTGAAGATATTTCTATAACAAAATGACCTGGCTAAATTAGCATTTCCATATCTCTATACTATTAAAACAATTTTTCCCATTTTGCTTTAAGTTACTGAAACATTTCTTTTGTAATTCTTGAATTATTATAAAAGGAAAATTGTGAGCTAATGCTGCTATTTCTTCTTCCCACACATGGGTGCCACCAATTAAGTTGCTGTCTGATGCTCACCTTAGAATATTTTTAGATAAATACATAAAACCTTTTTTTAACCAAAATTGTTACTGTTTACCAAAATTGTTGTTGTAAATAGGTTTGATATACAATCATGTTAGTAGGTATTTTGTATCTTGTTTATACTTGAAACGCATTAATATATTTTTAGGTCAGAGTATTAATAGATGAAGCCATAACAAAGAATGACCAAGCTCTCTTAGTAGCAGAGAAGACCCGCTCGAATGCTCTCCGGGAAGTAGGCAACCACCTCCATGAGTCCGTCCCAGTGGATGATGATGAAGACCACAACAAAGTGGAGAGGACACACGGAGACTGCACTTTCAGGACTAAGTACTCTCATGTGGATCTGATTTGTATGATTGATGGTGAGTTTATTTTTTGGCTTAAGTAAAAATATCACTTTTATTAATTGATGATTCTTCTTCTATCTCAACAAGATTCTTAAACTGTATTTTGGCCATTATTTACCCAATTTAAAATTTACGTAAATTAGAGATTGTTAGTAGTATTGGTTTTGGATGTCCTCCTCGCAACTCCTACTATTATACATACATACATTCATAAACCCACGCCCTTTGCTACTATTACAGTTTTTAATTAACATTCTCTGCCTACCGTCGCGTGACGCCCTGAAAGCAGGGTTCCCAACCTGTGTGTCGCGGAACTATTTTCTCCACGACACGTACTTTGGGAACCCCTTCTACATACCATCACGCCTGTATTCCCCGGAGGGTTAGGCAGAGGTGTACCAATGCACACCCACTGTTCGCCGGTATGTTTAAGTCCCATGTAATAGGGGGCGAGCCTATTGCCATTAACCGGGCACAAATCCTAACTCCGAGCTGCTACTGAGAATTTCTTAGAAAAACCCACTAACACTTTGCTCGACCTGGGAATCGAACCCAAGACCTCTAGCGTAGCAGTCGCGCTCAGGACCACTAGGCTACCGAGGCAGTTCTCTAACCCCTTCTCTATTTCATAAACCACCTACAGCCGCCTTTATTTCATCAACCTATCTTCACCCAGAAGCCAGACTCGTTTTCTTTCTCTGTTATGTGTAAACCAGTACATTTTTATCTTGGAACAGTTTTCTTTACCACTCCATTTCATTCCAACAATCATTAAGCCTAGTATTGGATCTCTCAAGCACACTTGTGTAAATATTATCTTTCTTTATAAGCAGTTCTGCTAACAATCATGTGTTATTAAGTATTATATTAATGTGCCTACAGACTGAAATGCACTTGATCAGCATTTCCTTATGTTTTCAATTAGTAATTATCGAATCAAGCCCATTCAATTGACAGTCCTTGATGAAATTATCAACCTATTACTCTAAGTAGATCTAGACAAGCAAGGCCATTGTATGTGCAAACTAAGGGAGCCTTTTAAAGTGAAAGATAACTCACTAAATAATACAACATCTCGAAAACTCCTTGACCTATGAAGCTGTTTGGCAGGCAGGTATTTTATAGGAAGGAGATATCAGCTAAGAATTGGTTTGACTCTGGCTTTCACCTGGATAAAAACTAGTGCTGTTCTCCAGACCGATTCCGGTCATGGCGGCTAATCTTAATGCAGACTATTAGTGCACAAATACAGACGCAGTCCCTCATAGTCCGATGGGACGGCAATTCAACACAATCGGGAATCAGGCGCAGGACCAACAGCTTAACGTACTTTCCGAGACATTGGGGTGTCACACCACCATCTTCCAAACTCCGGGCTGTTACTGAGATATTCCTAATGGAAAAACCCAATAACACTTTTTGCCCCATCTGGGAATCGAACCCAGGACCAGCTCAACAGTCATGTTTGCCACTACGAGACCAAAAATGATGCAAAACCAAGGTTTAGTACAGTTTTATTTAAGTCCTGCGTAATAGGTACCCAAGCCATATAATAATTTGTTGTATCATACTTAGGTATGGATGGGGACCGAGGTACAGCGGTGGCTGGTGGACGCGGGTACTACCTGAAGGGAGCTGCCGTCTTTCTGGAGCAGGCGCTCATACAACTGTCTCTCAGGATACTGCTGAAGAAGGGCTATACTCCACTTTACACTCCATTCTTCATGAGGAAAGAGGTATTTCTGTTGATGCGAAAGTATCTCTGTTTGTTTGTCTGTTATAGTAGTCGCCACGAGTCGTGAGCACAAATGTCAAGTTATTTTTCGGGATTTCGGGTTCCTTTCTGGATCGCCGACGCTGCACGCGATTGGTCCGCCAGTCGGACCGATCGTGTGCTGCGTCGGCGCCCCAAAAATCCCCAAAAGGAACGCAAAAACTGAAAAAATAACTTGACATTTGTGCTCACGACTCGTGCAATTAATATACCTCATCATGGAAAAACAGCTGAAGGAATTATAATAATTTTTTACAATTAAGTAGCACAAAGTCTGGATAAGGAAATTGACTTTTTGCTTATTAAAACATAAACTGATAAAATAAATATTTTTATCGTCCAAACCATACAAAAACGACTAGTGAAGCATCAAAGTCTTGGGTTGAAGTTCCAAAACATCATAAATCCATACATACATACTATCACGCCTGTATTCCCCGAAGGGTTAAGCAGAGGCGTACCAATGTAAACCCACAGTTCGCTGGTATGTTTAGGTCCCATGTAATAGGGGGCGCGCCTATTGCTATTAACCGGGCACAAATCCTAACTCCGAGCTGCTACTGCGTATTTCATAGAAAAACCCAATAACACTTTTTGCTCGACCTGGGAATCGAACCCAAGACCTCTAGCGTAGCAGTCGCGCTTAGGACCACTAGGCCAACGAGGCAGTTAACATCATATCCAATGCGGAAAAATCACACAAAACTCAACTTTAAAGGACTTTAGGATTGCATTTGTTCATATTTAATTATTTTATTTGCAGGTAATGCAAGAGGTGGCGCAGCTGGCTCAATTCGATGAGGAGCTGTACAAGGTGGTAGGCAAAGGCTCCGAGAACAAGGGCGACGCTGCAGTTGAGGAGAAGTATCTCATCGCGACCTCTGAGCAGCCTATAGCCGCGTACCACAGGGACGAGTGGCTGGCTGAGGCTTCTTTACCTATTAGGTGAGCAAGCGGTATTGTCATAATGTTATAGATATTAGAAATCAATTCCATGCGTTAGTCTGGCAAAAACTCGAAAATAGCTTGAGCGACTAGAATATGTTTTTATATGTGATCAAAGTTCACCAGGTTACCTACTATATCATAATCCTAAGTAATATTTTAAATGAGGAAGTGAGTTTGTTTATTTGTTACATTTTCACATGTAAATTACCAATGATCATGAAATTTTGCACCTACATGTTATCAGGTGTAAAAAAAAATTAAAAAAATACCAGCCTATTACTGTCCCACTGCACTGTCTCTTCTCATACAGAGAAGGCAAGAGAGATCCAAAATAAACTTAGATAGCTAGTATGGAAAAAGCACTATTATATTTATAAACTGTTTTCAGGTATGCAGGTCTTTCGACATGTTTCCGCCAAGAAGTAGGTTCCCATGGACGTGATACTCGCGGTATCTTCAGGGTGCATCAGTTTGAAAAGGTCAGCGAAATTATTATAGCATTTTACTTTCGCTGTTTTAGACATAAAAGTCGTATAAACTAATGTAGTGTCTATGACAATGTGCCGACACATCGCGGCTTCTGCATGATGTCGGCCGTTAACGTGTGTAGGCTTAATATAGAGCTGATCTTTACTTTGTCCACCAGATAAAGCTCGCCATTTTAAAGAAAATCGAAGGTTTAACGAATCATTTCATTTGCAAATAAGACATTGTCCTCAGCGAAGTCAACGCGCTGATATTTTCATGAATATTCATAAGCAACCCCCGTCTTTCCTCAGGTGGAACAATTTGTCCTGACCTCCCCCCACGACAACGCCTCGTGGCAGATGATGGACGAGATGATCACCAACGCGGAAGACTTCTACAAACTGCTGGGCATCCCGTACCGTATCGTGAATATCGTGTCGGGGGCCCTAAACCACGCGGCTTCCAAGAAACTCGATTTGGAGGCCTGGTTCCCTGGCTCGGGGGCCTTCCGTGAGCTGGTGTCCTGCAGCAACTGTTTGGAGTATCAGGCTAGGAGACTGCTTGTCAGGTACCTACAGCTAAATAGACCATTGTATTTACTTAACCTTTTGACAGCCACCTCAAAAAAGCAAAAACGTGCCCTCAGCGCCAACCTACGAAATTATACTTTAATACCTACAAAATAGTAGTGAGTTCGGAATTATATCGATGTTGTTTTATGAGTTTTATTTACGTATAAAACTCTGTCATGGTATCGTGACCGTGGCGTGCTGGGCACATTTTGGTTTGTCATATATACAGTGGCGGTCAAAAGGTTAATCATCCACGACAGTCTCGATGACCTATTTTGATTCTTAATACACTTTGAAAGTCAGAAATCTCACAAACATTTCGACCATTCCATCCAGATATGGGCAGACGAAGAAGATGAACGCAGCTACGGAGTACGTGCACATGTTGAACGCGACGATGTGCGCTACAACACGTGTCATTTGCGCCGTGCTTGAGGTCAACCAGACTGAAGAGGGCATCAAGGTAACTTAACGGATTTCACTTGCTTCAACATCATCATATCAGCCTTAGAACGTCCACTACTGGACATAGGCCTCCCCTATAGATTTCCGAAAGGACCAGCAGGAAGCAGTCTGTACTGCACTGCATTTGCTACTTACAAAAGCGTATTAAGAAGTAGAATAACGCAACTCCACGTCTTAGCGCGTATTTTACGTACGGCAAAAGCGTATTAAACAAGGCATCAAAATCGGTAAAATGTTTCAATAGTCCAATTCAAACATGAACTTTATCTGCTTATCCTAAGCACGGTTTTTCTATACACCACAGGTCCCTGAAGCCTTAAAACAATGGATGCCTGAACAGTACCAGGAGATGATCCCCTTCGTAAAGCCAGCCCCCATCGATCTGGAGGCAGCCGCCGCCGCTGCGAAGAAGGGCAAGACTAAGGACGGCAAGAAGTAACTTTGCTAGCAAAATTAATTGTTCATTCCCGCACATGAAGCATTTTATTTATTTGTTATGCTAAGCTAAGCTTAAATATTGTAAATTAAATAAATGGTCAGAATACTATTCCAAATGGTTTTATTTAATCTGGAATAACAATAAGATATTAAATCAAATCAAATAAGATATACTGCCTCGGTAGCCTAGTGGTCCTAAGCGCGACTGCTACGCTAGAGGTCTTGGGTTCGATTCCCAGGTCGAGCAAAAAGTGTTATTGGGTTTTTCTATGAAATTCTCAGTAGCAGCTCGGAGTTAGGATTTGTGCCCGGTTAATGGCAATAGGCTCGCCCCCTATTACATGGGACCTAAATATACCGGCGAACTGTGGGTGTACATTGTTACACCTCTGCCTAACCCTTCGGGGAATACAGGCGTGATGGTATATTTTTTTTTTTTTTTTTTAATATATTGTTGATAATGTATCTATGTATAATAGTTTGCGAATCCGACTCACAGTTGATCAGTCTTACTGTTGGAATGCTATCTAGAAATAACTTAATTACTTAGAACTTTCGATTTAAAATTATGTAGGTATGTATTGCTATGCAAAACAAAGCAGGATCTAGTAATAATCCCTAGTCCCTTGGTCCGGCTTAGCGGCTTTAAGGCGGTATCTCGGTTAATTATATTAGGCCACTTTTGTAAGGGAATGCTAACTATTTTTAACCGCCTTCAAAAAACGAGATTCCCTGAAGCCATATTCGTAATATAGTAGTCACCACGAATCGTGAGCACAATTATTAATGTCAAGTTCATGTTTGGGTTGCTTTCTGGGTTTTTTGAGTCGCCGACGCTGCACACGATCGGTCGGACTGATGTACTAATCGCGTGCAGCGTCGGCGACCCAAAAACTCAATAATCCAAAAATGAACTTGACTTGTGCTCACGACTCGTGGCGGCTACTATACCAAGCGTAGACTTACATAAAGGTTCGGCCTAATGTAACTTTCAATTTGAAACTTTTAACTGAATTTCATTAACAATCCCGATTGATAACGGTCGATCATAGTCCATTCCAATCAGTATCAAATGTAGCGTCATGGTACGACAAACGCATTTTTTTTTCTTGTTTATTAAATTTAATTAAAAAATATAATTTATTGTTAATTTTATGGAATGTATTGTTATTGGTAATTGTATGTAATGGAATGTAGCACACGATCCCATACAAATTGGGTCACGATTGTCCGTCCATGTTGCCACCATTATCCCCTGCTATCCGGTCCACGATCCCTCTTACTATTGGTAGGCTAAGCAGAGATCCCAGTATTGGTACCATTCTTAGGAAATTTACCGCTGCTGGCAGGAACCCTCGGAATTGTATAATTTAAACAATTAGATATCTTATCACTAGGAATAACAGTGAATCAAGTACCAACATAGCATGAGTTGTCGAAAACGAGGACATAGGTACATCGGCAATGATAAATAAAACATCATCTTGCTATTTTCGCTTTTATTGTGACAAATTTCAGTCAACGCCGATTATATGCAATGCAAACTTATATTATTTACATTCGTCAAGATATAAAATGATTAACAATAATTATCTCTCTGAATGTGGGTGCCGTTTGCGTATTGGTAACGGACAGGATTAAACTCGTTCCTTACTACCTAAAGAATATTTTTATCGGCTGTACTCGTTCGTACTCGTAAGGAGGACAATAAAATAATTCATCAAAATCCTTTACCAATACACTTATTCGATCCCCTGACGGGACTTTCGCGTGACAACACAATACACATATTTTAAGTGTTCAAACAACGCAACTGTGTAGTCTGTAGTATGCAACAAAATATTCGTCCCGCAAAAATCCAGTCTAATTTGACGCTATACATAAATTACAATACATAAGCTGTACAAAGCAATCCTCTTATTAAAAATTAAAAGAAAAACGATAAAATAAATTGCATTAAACTTCTACAACGTGGGTGGTTCTACAAAATTTCCAATTAGTGTAAAACAGTGACTTAATATATTTTGTTTTTATATTATAGACAATGATGAAGAATACGTGGGACAACCCTATAATAAAAAAAAGCTATAACTCCAATTTTTATCACTACCTGCTACAAGAATTTTCAACGAGTAATATTGAGATATATTTTTGTTACAAACAAGATCGTATTTACAGTCTTAGTAATGCAAAAAAAATCTACATTCATCGGTAACGCGTAATTAAAAGCGAGAAACAATGGACGTAACTTCGAAAGAAATTGCGTGCAAATCTGTGGTACATTTATTACGACAGCTAGGTATAGTAACCGGCACGAGACGTGAGCACAGACTTCATGTTCATTTTTGGGCCAGGGCCGGAGGGCGCCAACGAGACACGCTATTGGTCCGACCGTCAGCAATCGCGTGAAGCGTCGGCACACCCCGCCTTCTTCATTCCGGCAGACCCAAAAATAAACTTGAAGTCTGTGCTCACGACTCGTGGCGTTTACTATATCTTAGGACAATTTAATAAAATCGTTAAAAGAAATAATAGACTTTATTGCTTTAAAATAAAGGAGTAAAGGAGTTTGCCTGCAATTTCCCTCAAATATCAACATCATAATAATATAAAGAGTACATACCTACCTAGTTATAAGTAGAAATATTTCCTAACAACATCGCATAAATGTGCAGATTGATCAATACATGACGTCATCATGGCAGCGACAAGGACAGCGTAATTATCCTGACCGTCATGCGCTGCTATGCGACGGGGATACATACAAAATTATTACAAAAAGACTTGGATACAACATTCATCACCCCATTTTATATCAGCATAAACACTAATAGTATGACAATGGTTAAAAATTTTGGCAGCAAAGATAGTAAGGATAAATAAGATAGTTTATTCATCTCCGGATGTAAATTCTGTATAGTCGCAATAATGATATGAGAACGTCAAAGAATTAATTACATACAGCGCGAACAATATGGTTCAAAAAAGATGTAATTAGCTACCAGTATACTTATTTCTTTTGTTGACTGTACATACTATAAAATACATCCAATTTAACATAACTAACACCATATTAAAGTTAATGCTAATTATTCATTTGCATAATAAATGTGCCATTAACTTAGGTGTTCCCTAAGTTTAAATTCCTTAATTATAGTTATGTATAAAGGGCACTACACTTCGCCAGCCATAAAAGCAAAGGATACATTTTTTTTTAGGAAAAGTATAAAGATGTTTCAGTACAAGCTACAATAGGATGTGTAACAAACATGCAAGCAAAACTGCCTTCTATTGAACAAATATCTGCAAAGTATAGTGCCCACATATTTTATTACAAAAACAGTAAATATTGATTACATGACTATTTATCTCTTGCCTCAACATGGCACAATTTACAACCAGATCACAACGCCCCATAAAGCACTTCAGACGCTGATGTTAGTATTATTGTCTAGCACTTAAATATGAGAACCCTGTATTTTGAGTGCAATGCACACCAAAACCATTTTGCCAGGGATAGCTAAAATATTGTCTGGCAAGATTCTGAATAAGAGTTGCCAGTCACGAACCGCTCTTTCGTGTTCAAAACTCTTATGAGTACTCTATCCCCTTCTTATGTCTGACGATTTGTAAAAGAACCCTTATAAACAGTGTTGGTGTGTATTATCACTAAAATATCTCATGGAAAAGATTTTTTTGATATGAACTCATTTACAATGAAAGTGGAGTCTTTCATCAGCCAAAAGCTACAAGGTAAATTTTGGATATTGATTAACATACTAAAATAATTAATTCAACGTTCAAATACAAATACAAAAACAAAATGTTATTTCTAACCTCTTTTCATTTTAAACATGTTTAGAAAATTCATGATTTCCAAACGATCTTTCTAGCTAGCTCTTGCCTCAATATTTTTTATAATTATGCAATATCAATTAATTTAAGGTGGCTACATAATATTTCAAGTTAAAAATAACTGCAAATGCATGTTGACTTGAGACTCGCGAGAGTTGCTATTTACCTACAAGGTTAGAAATAACGAAACCCAGGCAGAAAACCAGCATAAACAGGTCAAATTAGCCCATCTGAAAGTGCCTGTGTAATATAAAATAAACGAGCGAATTATGAAACGCTATTCAATTTATAGTCCATTTAACAAAGTAGTTGTGTGCGTGAGCTGGGCCCTAAGCGAATTCTTTAGAAAGTTGTTCAGGGTGCTAAGGGAGTAAACTTAATAAAAGTCCCCGCGTCTAGGAGGTGAGTCGGAGTGGGGGGGGGGATAAAACAAGCTAATTGAAAAGCGCGCGTTAGCGGCTGATTGGTTGTTGATAATTTAGTCAACCAATCACAATCGTCGCTCGACAATTTAACACCAGGGCATTTTTAACCGCCGACGCAAAAACGACGGGGTATTATAAGTTTGACGTGTCTGTGAGCGTGTGTGTATGTCTGTGGCATCGTAGCTCCCGAACATATGAACCGATTTTGATTCAGTTTTTTTGTTTGAAAGGTGAATTAATCAAGTGTTCTTAGCTATGTAATATGGAAATCGGTTTAGCGGTTTCAAAGTTATCAGCTCTTTTGTTAGCTGCAGTAGGGATTTCTATTTTTCTGTCGGGGTTACTCAAAAATTTTAATGTTGTGTTTTGAAGCGAGCAATCTGTGTATTGTAGCAACTAGTAGACATAGGTATTGAATGTTTCTAAATCTATAAAGAAGTCGTGTTTGAAAATTCAGAGGTAAATGCGTCAATTTAGATAAGGCTGGGTCTCAAGTCAACATAAACAGATATTTTCAATAATATTACAACTACTTACATAATGAACTAAAATTTTGATTACATTGTTAATTCCTAAACTTTGTTTACATACTACATTGATATTAATGAGGATAACAAGTGGTAAGTTACATCTAATGTACTAGTTATGAATACAGAGTAAATGCAAATTGCCTAGATACATAGTGAATGAATAATGAACTGGAGTAATTACTTGTAACATAACGTAATATGCACTTTCATGAAAGTGATCATTTCATATAGTGTGATCTATGAGAGATGAGATAATGAATTCAAATAAATACATAAAAACTTATGAAATACATATTTTTTAATCCTGTGATGTGATTTACGAGGATTATGTTGATAAAGACCTTGCTAGTAAAATGCCATTTTTGATATTATATTTACATTTTATTATTCATAGATACAATTGTTTTTTTCATAGAGATTACACATTATTAAAGAAGTAAAAAGGCCGTATTTAACAAAAATCTAGGTACCTATTTTGTTTAGTGTCAAATTACACATAACAAAACAGCAATTGTATTGTTAAGATGGTTGGTATTACCATTTAACTTCCTAATAAAAAATGTTCTCTTGTTCTTGTGGAGTAAAAAAGTGTATAATATAATAGTACTATAGAACACATACAACAGGTTCAAAGTCAGCTCATTTATATGTATGAAGAAGATTATTACAGAGATGGGGAAAATTCATCAGGGTAGGATCATAGTTCTAAAGGTGTCAACCTCAATTGCCAACTGTCTGTCCAGAATATGGTGCAACAACATTTGAGTATGACTCATCACCGTTTACATACAAATCACAGAGTATTCCATTTCTGGCAAGTACTTAAGAGTACAATGCCAGAAACGACGCCACTATTAGCACGCCAACTGAGCCTTTTGCCGACACTTGTGCATCAGAGCACGTAGGGTGAACTGCCGACGGGCCAGAGTACGCACTTGCTTCAAGAATGTATCCAAATCAATTACTTCTTTACGTAATGCCTCTCCCATGTAGTAAATAGCATCTTCTAAAGTAGCTTCTTCAGCAAAAGCATTTAGAAGCTGTGAGTATAAAGGAGCAGTGGTCACAACTGCTTCATCCACATCAATGCCCTCTTGCTCCTCCAAACGTTCAATAGCAGTGTGCAGCTCTTTCTCTTTCTCCTGTAAAATTGTCACATTCTTATCTAATTCAGCCCTCTCTCTCTGCAGCCTTGTAAGAATGTCCTCAAGACGAGACTTTCCTTCACGAAGCTCCTGCTGTGTGCGGCGAAGAGTCTCCAGTTCTGCTTGGGATTGCAGAGACTGTTCCTTGAGCCTTCTTCGTAGCTTATCTTCCACAGCAGATAATAGAGATGCTTTAATATGCTCTTCTGTGATTGTACCACCAGCTACATCTGTTGCAGCAGGGCCACCATAGCCTGCTGCTGGTGGATAAGGAGTAGCTGTTGCAGCAGGTGGATAGGGCATGCCATTAGTACTGACTGCACCAGGATATGGAGCCCCATAGCTAGGATACGGCAGATTTGATGTTGTTGGATAAGGAGCTTGTGTGGGATACCCTGGTTGAGGAGCACCTTGCGGGAATGGATACCCTGTAGGTTGCGGCATGAAGGAATTTACCGGATAAGGCGCCCTGGTTTCGTTACGAGGCTTTGAATACACCGGTGGCAGCTCCCCAAAGGCAGAGATCATACATTGAATGAGCTTCTGTAGAGTGGAGCCGTTTTGTGTCCATTCGTGTAGAAATGGAAGGTATACTTTGCCATTGCTATCGACATATTTAGAAACTTTAATAGACATGTCTGACGTGGGTTTGACGAAACACAGCGGCGCATTTTGCGGATGAGTGTCCATTAGCCAGATACACACTGGGATGTTGTAGTATGCTCCTTTATAATTTACGGGGATGGTACCTTCGAGGTTCAGCAGGTCTTTTCTGGCGCCGTTGTTGAACACAAAGGCTTCCAGTCGATAGGTCAAACTTCTGTACACTTGAATCAAATTAACCACTTCACGAGCCGTGTAGTCGCGGTGTTTATATTTTGATAGATACTGCTTAAGCACTACATCATCGTTAGCCATGATTAATTAGTAATTAAATAAGATATTTAGACGAAAAGTGATTAATTGAAGAAAATTGCAGAAAATCTCACAATCAGAAAATCACATCATTCATAGACAGCTTCAGTGATGTCATCATACAAAATATTAAAATGTTTATTATTGATTTTTAAGAAATCGACTAAAGTACAGGATAGGAATGATTGTTTAGATTTAGTTGATTCGATTTCAAACTCCGAAATATAAAAACACGTCCCATAATTATATGAGATTATCGTATGACTAGGTATAACTACTTGAATCTGTTATTAAAAGTTTTTATAAGAATACAGGGTGTTAGGGTAAACAAGGGACTTGCTTTAAGGGAGTGCGGTTATTTAATATAATACGAACCGAAAAAAATCTAATAAATATTGACTTAATTACCATTAACTGCTTAATATATATCGGTTCAACCGTTGGCGTGCATATGTGTTCAAAAGTTTCTTATTCTAGCAAAATAAAGATTTAACACAAAAAAAAATCCACTGAAACAGTTCTGCCCAAGAAGCTTATAATCAAAGTGGATAAAACACCTCAAAACCAATAGAAACCCAAAAAAGATTAACCTAATTTCATCTCTCCTAAAGGTATAGCTATCTCAGGATTTCTTTTTGCCAACCAATGACGGTTCTTCTTCTCCTTTTAGGAGTTCCCCGATGATAAAAAAAGGTTTACTTCACTGCAATAGTTTTGTCGGTACACATCTCTTAAGACTCGCAACTCTCACTTTGCTGGTGAATACATTGGCTTAATTATTTATTCCAGTTAATAACTATAAACTTAAAAAATACGGCAATTCCGAAAACAAAACAGAAACTGAACAAAACAAATATTGTTTCCAAAATACAAAACCCAACATTTGATCCAACTTACCAAAAAAAGACAAAATCCAACCAAAAGAAAAAACACTTTCATGGTCACCCTATTCTAACTATTCGCTTGTCTACCGACTACGGATAAAAAATGAATTAAAATTACTCAAAAGACTCTTTGTCATATATACTAAAAAAGCCATCAAACCAAAGACAAAGACTGACAACTTGAATCTGTCTGACAACTCTGACGTTGGTTCAGTCTGTGGAAGCCTATTTCTTTTTCGGTGAGCTGTCAACGTTGCGAAACGTTTGATTGCAGTTCGCCTGTTTTAATCCAAGTTAATCACCTTGGAATAATTTGAAATACGTTAATTTGTATTTTAAAAATACAGCACAATGCCGCCTAAGTTTGATCCTAATGAAATTAAAATCGGTAAGAGTTGATACCAGTGAAAAACATGACCGGTTTCCGAGTGATGGTGTTCTTCATTTTTGTGTGTGTATTTTTCCAGTAAACTTGCGATGCGTCGGTGGAGAAGTTGGTGCCACTTCATCGTTGGCCCCTAAAATTGGTCCCCTTGGTCTGGTGAGCATATAAATTAGATAATCGTAAAGTTACAAAATTCTAACCTAGAACTTCGCATGGCAGTCCGAACACCAAATCTTTAGATAGATAGCACCTGCTGCTATACTATCATTTTGTATCAAAATATCGAATAGAGACAACTCGATGATTGTATTTGCTCGACTACAAAACCTGAATTATTGTTTATAATAATTTTAGTACTTATTATTGTAAAATTGCTTGTCAAAGAGAATCATAATCGAATTGTCTCGCCAAGTTGATCATCCTGGGGGGTGCCTCCCTACCAGGCGCGTCCTTCCGGGTGGCGGATGGAAGGAACCCGCGACTCAGGATACTTTCCCTGTCGCGGCTACTCCGAATGTCCAATAAGGAGTCGCGGACCAGGCAATGCGACTGCCATGCTTTCTAGGTATCTAGCTACTTGTGGGATTGAGTAAGTTCAATGTTCAAGTTACTATTTCACATAATCTTAAAAAATGAAATTCCTAGCTCTTTCATTAATCTTTTGAATTGAATTACAGTTTCTTTGGAACTAGACTGGAGTCAAACTTACTGGATTATTAAGCTACATACTTACCAAAATAAACTCATGTTGACTTCGAAGAACCCACATGTATAATCACCATTTAAGTTGTGAAATGTCATACTAATTTATATTTCCACTCACAGTCCCCCAAGAAGGTTGGTGATGACATTGCCAAGGCCACCAGCGACTGGAAGGGTCTCAAGATCACCGTGCAGCTGATTGTACAGAACAGACAGGCACAGATCTCTGTGGTTCCATCTGCCGCTGCCCTTATCATCAGAGCCCTGAAGGAGCCTCCACGTGACCGCAAGAAGCAGAAGAACAGTATGTACCAACTCAAATTATAAACAAAATCTAAAACCTCTTTTCTCTGTATCAAATTTAAAAAACTTGAGCATATTCTTTTCCTGAAATTTGTTACTAAATTTAAATATCTGAAATCAACCGAATTAACAAAATCATTTGAATAACATTTTCTAAATATTTATTCTTCTAATTCCAGTCAAGCACAACGGCAACATCACGTTAGAAGATGTCATCACTATTGCCAAGACCATGAGAGCCAGATCAATGGCCCGCTACCTTTCTGGCACAGTCAAGGAGATCCTTGGCACCGCACAGTCTGTTGGATGCACAGTGGAAGGCAGGCCACCTCATGACCTCATCAATGATATCAACACTGGTGCTCTTACCATTGATGAATAAACCTAACATCTAAGTTTAACTAATTTTGTGTTTTATTATTTTTGTCATGCTTGTACCACCTGTTATGCCCATTGTGTAATGTATCCATAGCATCACTTATTACATTGCTCATGCAATTAAGGACCTAATGAGACTTCAAGTAGTGATACCGAATTATCGATTGCACACAACAATAATAATAATAATGAAGAATGTAAATACTGTCGAAACTATCGATTGTATTGCTTTTCATTAATTGTTAAATATCGATACAGTCGCCAATACGAAACAATACTTTCGATTGTAGTGATTGATTTTGGCGTTCGATAATTGTTTATAATAATACTACAAGACAAGCAGATATGCATCAGAAAAAATTTGAGACTCAAATAAGGAAAATTAACGTTGTCATTATAAAATTACACCGTCAAACCGTTAGCAATGCTATCGATAATTGAGCCACTATCGAAAATATTGCACGCCGTCAACACTATTGTCACTTCTAGATATCGATGTTCTTGCAATCGGCAACACTAACTCGCAAGTCTAGAAAGTAGGTAAATTAATTATGCTTCTTTTGTTACAATGCTGTACAGATCTGCCTTGTAGTACATGATGAGTAATATATTGGTATCCTCTTTCTAAAACCGTTTACTAGGAACAACAAGATTGTTAAAAGCACTGTTACTCCCTGTTAGGGACTAACTACACTTATTCAGCTTTTGTCTATAGAAATCGCCAGTTTTGTATCGCACTCGTTCAGCCGCGGAAAGCTGAACGCATGCGTACGCATCTACATACTAGAATAGTGTTTTCTATGGACAAAAGCTGTACGGAGCTGAATAAGTGTATTTAGTCCCACCCCAACATAGAAAAAGGTTAGACGTATCAACACGCCGCGGTAGACGCTCCGGACGTCGGGAGCCGCGAGACGACTTCCGGCCACCGTAGATACGGGCCTGTGGACGGTGAGCAATGGGTAGCTCACCGTCCTTACGTTGCATAACGACAGGCCGTGTCGACGGCGCGTTCGTGTTCCACGCGCGCCTCAAAGATGTCAGCAAAAGGAAGGGGCCACTGAGAGCCGATGCCTGCCGGGGCTGCGGGTTGTTCGCAAGAGATACCGCGCCCCTGGAACGCAAAGGGCACAAGAAGGAACATGGGTGGGTTTTAGTCAGTAAAAGTCTGACACTGCCTCCCGCCCCGCCCAGGGCGAGAGAAGTTATTTGATGATTTCCCACCCACCAAAAAAAAAAAAATACGTATCAACAAAGTATTTCAATTTGGTTTTACTATTGCCTACAAGATGGCGTCTATTATGAATTTTCGATTTTGGTTAACAGAGGGCAATATAGTACGATTCAAACTTAACGACGGTTTGGAAGTTAGCTGCGAGTGCAGGTTCACGCATATATTACTATAACTTAAATGTGTAGGTATCTAGAAATAATTAAATGGAGCCTAAATTATTTTTGACTTGACTATACCTGCGCGAACCTGCAATCGCAGCTAACTTCCGAACCACCATTAAGTTTGAATCTTAGTATACCTACCACAAAAATATTTCATTCAATGACGTTTAGCACGAGTGCTGTGCTGAGCAATCGACATTCTACAAAAAATATGTAGAATGTTGATTGTACACTAAAATTCCAGGCAGAAGGGAGTGTCCGGCTCTTACTGACTAAAACCCTGTGTTCCTCCTAATGCCCTTTTGGTATCAGGGCCACGGTGACCCTTTCGAAAAAATTCCGCAACTCCGAACTAAACTATCAATCCGGTATTCATCGTCGTACTCTAGCTCATTAATAGTATTTACGTAAGTATGTTTTTTTTGTAGGTGTAATACGATGCTCGTACCAGCGGCCAAGTTTTGCAGGCTAATGCAATGCGTGAGTGCTCCGAACGAACGCGAAAATAAAATAATTATTAAAATTAAAACAGAATCTTAACAAGCTTATTAAGCTTGTATGAACAGATGCATGTAGGTGGACGAGGCGAAGGAAGTACCTATGTAAGGATTGTAGCAGGTGGCGTTCTGTGGTTTCTCCCTACCCCCATGGGAAAAAGGCGTGAGTTTATGTATGTATGTATGTAATTAAAACAGGTATTAGTTATCTGTGACTTTCAAAATGGACCAGTTTATATTGTATAATCTATGGTTGAAACAATGGTAGAATTGAAATTCTGAATAGGTACACTCACTACTAATTAAATAATTTTCTTCTAAAGCTTTAGGTATTAGTCTGGCAACATCGTTCCCTCCAAGCAGAAATGTCAAAATGGCGTCAACGCAGGACGCTTGGTATATTTCTTTACTTGGTTTAGCAGAACATTTCCGTACATCGAATCCTCCTGACATAAAAAGTTGTATCCAGTGCCTACAAGCTGTATTTAATTTCAAACCACCACAAAGAGTCGAAGCCAGGACACATTTACAACTTGGAAATATTCTTTTGACACACACCAAAAACATCGACTTGGCGAGAACGCATTTAGAGCAGAGTGTAAGTTTTTTTTGTTGTTATTCCAATAGTTTGGGAGTGTAATGTGTTTTGTACCACCGGTTGTTGAGATAATTGGACTTAGTACCTGCAACATATGTGTGTTTGTGGGCATATAAGATAATACTTTCTCAAAGTATGTAAACAAAGTTGAAGTGGGTCATATGGTGATTAAACAGTGTTGTGGTTTCAGTGGTGCATGTCACAGACTATCAATGGGTTCGACGATGTTAAGTTCGAGGCAGCAAGCGTGCTCGCAGATTTGTTTGAGGCCCAGGGCCAGCCATCACATTCAAAGCCCATTCTACGGAAGGCCATTGAGTTGTCACAGCATAGTGTTTACTGGCACTGCAGGCTTATATTCCAACTGGCAGTAAGTATACAATCTGTGTTATTCTGTGTCATTTACATAACCTTTTGCTCTATATGGAATGTTATGAATGTTTATTACATTATCGGCACCACTTATAAATTGTAAGATAAACATCCTTGACGTTTGTCAATCTAGGATTGTTTGAATTTAATTTGTTACAGTACATGTAGATGTTATCAAAATGTTATAGGGTCAGCTTTTTCAGAAACTTACCAGATTAAATAAGTTAGGAAAATTAATAAACAAAAATTTGTTGAGTTTTTTGTTTTTATGCTTCTGACATGAACATTGACAAGACAACAAGACATTTTCATGTCTCTATGAAAATGTGATTATTATTTTCACTCATCTCATAATCTTGATTATCAATATCAGATGAATTTGTAATTGGTCATAAACCTTGACTTAGCTATATGATGAAATCTAATTTGATTTGGCGGCAATGTTGAGGTACCATTCTAACTTTGCTTATTTATTTCTGTAGTGTCATCGGTTTTAGTTGTTAACACTAGAATTGTTGAGAAGCAACAAAATTGCAGTGTCTGGGCGGTAACCTGTACTTAACAACAAAAAGTTTGCCTCAAAGTTTGATCAAAATAACTGACTGGCAATGCCAGTTAAAACTTTTTTGTTTTTTCTAAATATAAAAAGTTTAGTTTATGGTTTTGATGATAGTACAAAAGCAATGCAACAATCTAGTTGTCAGTTCTAGATTGAAGAGCCTGATAAAAAATGTATAACTTAAACCTTCTTCAATCATTTAATAACTAGCTTTTGCCTGCAACTCCATCTGCATGAATTTTCTTATGGATATCAATTTTTTTAAATATAAATGTATGGCTTCTAGCATTCAGGGATAAGTAGCTTTCTACTTTTACGAAAGAATTTTCAGAAACAGACTGGTAGTTCTAAAGACATTTGTGTCAAACTAAAAAGAAAACAAACAGACAGAAAAATTCTTCAACTCTATAGAAACGTTTTGGAAGAATTCAGAAAGAGACTAAGTTGAAACGGGAACTAATTAGAACTTTTATCTTAGTGTGATTTTTTTATTCCTATAACTTATAGCATTTGTTTAAAACTGGAAACCTGTTAATTATTTTCTAATTTTTAGCAAATACATGCAACAGAGAAAGAGTATGAAGTTGCAAGCAGCTTGCTAGGAGTTGGAGTGGATTATGCGCAGATATCTAATGTGGCTTATACGCGTGTCCTTTTCATACTCAGTAGGGTTATGGTAAGTGTACTTTACATTTCTATCTATGCTTACCCTTTTAAGGTCAGGTTTGAGATCCTTGCCACTTAAAAAAGTATAATTAAAACACTTTTATCTCCAATGCGTTCAATGCCCAAGTCGAGTAATAAGTGTTATTGGGTTTTTCTATAAAATTCTCAGTAGCAGCTCGGAGTTAGGATTTGTGCCCGGTTAATGGCAATAGGCTCGCCCTCTATTACATGGGACCTAAACATACTGGCGAACTGTGGGTGTACATTGTTACAACTCTGCCTAACCTTTTGGGGAATACAGGCGTAGTGGTATGTTATGTTTTATCTCCAAAAATGTAGAGTGTTTTTTTTACATACCCATGTATTCTTTTTGTTATATCTTAAGTAACTTAATTTTAACTTTAAAATATAGGTTTAGTACATAGATCTCAATGTCTTGGGTTGTTGTCTGTATTAATGTTTATTTATGTACTAACAAAGTGTTCATTAATAATTAATTTGATAAACTCGGTTAAAAACTTTAGAAACTGCCCGCATTCATCTCGCCTAATTTTGTTTTGTGGTTGTACCCACACTCATTCAAAGCTTTGTTTGATTAAATGTATTGCATTTAATTTTGTATTATTACAAAGTTAATGCTGTTATTTTTATTAAATTTTACATAGAACAATCATATTGTAAACCTACTAACTAGAGCACCATTTGTTTCAGCTGTTGTTAATAGACAAGAAGATCACAGAAGTGTTACCACTGCTGAACCAGGCGGGTCACCTAGTAGATGCCTGGAACGGCAGTCACCACCAGAAAGAGTACCTCAAAGTCTTTTTCCTAGTGTTACAGGTAATTATAGATTTTGTTCTTTTTTCATTAACCGTCATCGCTTCAGCCAAAAGAGACGCCGTTGGATATTTACAGTGACATTATTATTCTATATACTACTTCATATTGAATCAGATCAGAGGTTATTACGAATGGAGGCTTTACAGATCGTTAATAACAAAATTACAGACTAGTGATATTTATGTTAAATACCTGCTTAACGCCGCTGTTTCGTTGCGGCGAATGGGCACGCTGCACACGTAAAAATTACGCATGTGGACTTACCTCAAGTTTTGTATGAAAATGTAGAAGCTGTCACCCTGATACCCTTGGCAACACCCGAACTCAGTCTGTTAGCAGTCTGGGCATCATTAAGATTTGCCCCCTTGCTCGGATGTGCATACATGACATTCGTCGTTTCCGGTCGATAATCAGGTGTACCGTGTCGTCGGAAATATAGGTGCACAGATTGTGTTGAAAGCAATGCACGATGCAAGTACATCAATGGATCCAAGCAATGAATACCCCTAGCCTCAACGTGTGTAGCGTGCACATCTGACGTAGCAATGAAACAGCGGCTTTTCTAGGATGAGTTATAGCGATAAAAGGCTTCTATAGTCCTGTCTCATTAATAGGACATAATATTAATTAACAAAAAATTAATTGATCCTTCATTAATAGTAATGAAAACAATACAATGATTACAACAGCATTACAAGGTTAGCAATGTTTGGTATGCAAATTAGTAAAAAATACTTACATCTGATTTATCCTTATCTTGGTATAATAGTCGCCACGAGTCGTGAGCACAGCTGGGTCGTGGTTGGGGTAACCTCGCGCTTGTGCACTTTCGGCCTTATTAATTCAGTATGGATTTTACGAAAATTATTATTAGGTACTTACACAATGCATGTAAATAAGGTAATTAAAACATAAGTGGTACTTATAATTTTACTTTGATGCAGTAATGACGTAAGCCTTCGTGACTGAAATATATCTCAATAAAATATTAAAATAAAAGTAGAAATTAACGTTTTGTTAATCTGAAAGTAAAGGTGAAATGCCTTCCGTAAAAAATCCATAAAACTATATGAAAATAAAAACAAAAAATAAATACGAAAAAAAAAAAATATACCATTTTAAAATTCAAAACGCAAGACAGGGACGGACCAATCGGCGTCGACCCCCGCTGCGTCTTTCATTCCACCAAAGAGAAAAATCAACTTCTGCGCAGGTGAACTTTATGCTCACAAATACTGTACTTGTTATGTTCGCGACTTTAACTTTGGCACCCAAGTTACAAGGAACAGTTCATAAGTAATTACTGACTTTAATAAAATTATATTAATTTTACGTAATCTAATTCATATTACTGATAACATAAACTTTCTACACGAGTTGTCTGTGGGTCAGTTATACGCGGGGAGTATTGGATAAGCTGCGAATCCAGTACAATAATAGCTTCAGAATGCTTTTGGGCTTGCCGCGTTTCTGCAGTGCCTCGGGCATGTTCGCACAGGCTCACACCCATGATTTTTACGCCATGGTGAGACTAAAGACAGCCTCACTATTGCAGAGGGCGCGGTCGAGCTCAAATGGCATTCCGAAGATGTTAATAAATAAACTTGACTCACCTATTCTGCAGCACTTTATGCGAATACTGGTGAGGCAAGAATAATGTTAAGATTTTATTCTACTCCATGTGTGTCTTACTAACATAGATTATAAGTGTTCTGTTACTAACCCATGGACCTCTGATGTCTAATAAATAAATAAATAAAATAAAGGCTTCTATAGACCTAGGAGCCTTACAAATATGTAATGATAAGAACATAAAACTTTGCGCCGCATTGTAATCGAAATAGTTCAGTACACAGCAGAGTGTTGTCTCTTTTACACATATCTGTGCCTCTTACTAAAACTTGACGTGCCATAAATCGGCTTTTTATGTAAAGAAATAGCGATTAATAAAAGCACTAAAATAAGGAGTTTATTTGTAGTGCTTATTTAAGGTATTTTTTTTTAATTTTCTGCTTTTAAGGATTACTTGTTTATTATGTTGTAAAAGACAGTACACGAAAGATATAAATTTCCGCGGTACTGTCGAAAAATCCCAGGCGAGATATGAAAGTTAAAAATCGGGACATTGTTTACCACTAGTAGTAATCTTCAAAGTAACCGCGTCACTTATTTGTTTTGTCTGCAGGTATGTCACTACTTAATGGCGGGACAGGTGAAGAGCGTGAAGCCTTGTCTAAAGCAGTTGCAGCAGAGCATACAAACCATCATGGCGCCCAATTTCCCAGATGATGACGGTAACTATCACTTTTATTTCATTTAGAATTGTCTACCTATGAATGTGTGTTCCTAGTTTTATGAGGGTTTAAGCTTATAGGTGTGTACAACAGTTTATTAAACTTTTTTAATCGTCATAGATAAAAAAAATATAGAAATAGCTTTTTTGTGTTCCTAATACTTTATTACGGAAAACTTCTCGGACCCTCTAGGTGGGTGATCCTGTTTACAATTTGTACCTTGTTTCCGTAGCGGTGTGTGGCACAGTTCAAGGCGAGTTGTTCGTATGGCTGTCACGGCAGCAGCTGTACGTGCTAGTGTACCTGGTCACTGTCATGCACTCGGCGCAGGCCGGGTACATGGAGAAGGCGCACAAGTACACAGAGAAGGCGCTCGCGCAGATCGATAAACTTACATGTGAGTGATTTTTTATTGAAGTATTTATTGTAGCATTTGTATCAAATTAAATTTTATTATATTATTTAGCGATTTATGTTTTTTTTCCTGCTATATTATTATTAATTATTTTGGAAACGAAATATATGATTAATATTTATTTATAACAGCAAAATCGAACGACGAGAGGGTCGATAAGTCTGAGCGAGACGAGAGGGAGCAGGCGCGGAGCCGGAAGGGCGACGTGCTGGCGTGGCGCCTGCGCATGGCGCTGGTGGAGCACGCGGCGCTGTGCCGCCTGGTGGCGGGCGGCAAGGCGCACGCGCTGCACGAGATCGCGCGCGCCGCGCACCTGCTCACGCAGGCGCCCGACCGTGAGTCGCGATACTTCTACACTTTACGTTCTAGCGTCTTTTAAACTTGGTATTCGCATCTCTTAAAGCAGAACCGTAGTAAATTGTGGAAAAAAAGATATGAGTAATGCTACATTACTTCTTATCCTCAACACCAAATAGCGTGATAATGTATAGCCTATAGACCGACCTGACTAACAGGAAATATTTATGTAAAAACTGAACAGCAAATATTCGGTAGTAATTATATGATACTTCAACATACATTATTTGGTTACGATTTTATTAAACAGGGTGTTAGAGTAAACGAGGGACTTGCTTTAAGGGAGTGCAGTACTCATGAAAATGAACAACTTTTGCTATAGTACGAACCGTAAACTCGCGAAAAAAATCAACTGCTCCATACATTTATGCTCGCTTAACTCGACAACATGTAAAGAACAGCTGACTTTTTTTCGCATTTTTAAGTTTGTTTTCATAGTGGAAGTGGTTCATTTTCATAAGCACTACACTGTCTTAAAGACGTCTCTTGTTTCAACTAACACCAAGTATAGTAGTCGCCAGAAGTCGTGAGCACAAATGTCAAGTTAATTTTCGGGATTTCGGGCTCCTTTTTGGGTATTTCAGGCCACCGACGCTGCACGCGATTGGTCCGTCAGTTGGACCGATCGTGTGCAGCGGCGGCGCCCCAAAAAACCCCGAGAGGAACCGAAAAACCGAAAAATTAACTGGACATTTGTGCTCACGACTCGTGGCGACTAATATAATTATTGCCTCGTTTGACCAGCTCAGTAATATTCATGCAAAATTTGAAGACAATCTATTCAGTAGTAGTTGCGTGATGTTTCAACATACAGTATTTTGTTATTTTATAAATGTTATGTGTTGTGTTACGTGGACAGAGGCGACGGCGGCGCTGCACACGCCGCAGCTGCACTGCCTGCTCGGGCTTTACGCCATGTCCATGAACTGCATGGAGGCGGCCGAGGCGCAGTTTCATACTGCTATCAATGTGAGTACCCTTGTGTGCTCATTTTATTCAAATCATCTTCATCACTCTTCAAGATCACTAATCACTAAAATAATTGCCTCGTTAGACTAGTGGTCCTAAGCGCAACTGCTACGCAAGAGGTCTTGGGTTCGATTCCCAGGTCGAGCAAAAAGTGTTATTTGGTTTTTCTATGAAATTGTCAGTAGCAGCTCTGTGGCGAACTGTGGATGTATACAGGTACACCTCTGCCTAATCCTTCGGGAAATACACGCGTGATGGTATGCACGCTTCAAAATATTTGGTTGCATGACATGTGTCATGTCCAAAATTATGTTTCATAATTTCCGTCATTTTCCGTTTCATGTTTTTTCGTTTACGCCGAAACGCGACATAATATCACCTTATCGTTTCAATAACATTTGAGGCGTATGCTCGTCGAATTTTGGTTGTGTATTTTCCATTTAATGTGTCACTAAGATCAGACTTAAGTTGCGTCAACGCACTAACCGCTAACAGTTTTGTCTTATTGTTTATCTTTTGCTTCCAGATGTCACAAGAAAGAGAGTTATGGATGTTCGCGAAACTAAACCTGGCCATTGTATATTTACGAGGGCGAAGGGATAGCGAGCTCACAATACTAATGGAACAAGTAAGTCGCTACACAATCGGGAAGAAACCTCACGTCCCGAGTCGCCATACTGTTGCTTGGGATCAACTTTTATAAATGTTCTGTTATCACATTCTGTGCGTTGTAGACTGTTGCCACTCCCTGTTTCTTGAAATAAAAAGGTAATACATTGTCAAACTCTCTAAACATGCTGTGATTGGTTGTTGATAATTCAGCCAACTAATTACAACGGCTTACGCGTAATTGGGGGGGGGGGGGAGGGGGAGGAGGAATAGTTACTCAAATCCAATAAATTCAGTATGCTTTCAAAATCGAAGCTTGTACTACTTTCATTATGATATAAATATCTGTCTGTTTGTTATATTTATTCCACTACCTTATTGCCCAGGTAAGGCCAGAATCATTACCTGCATACGCGCACGGACTGCGAGCCGCGTCCTACTACGTGTTGGGACTGCAGGCGTTCTTCCAGGCGCGCTATAACGAAGCCAAGTAAGTGTCACTATACCAAACTACCACTGAATTCTCAAACGAGACTAACTATGTGATAGTTATGTCGGCGCATACGGTTCGGCATTTTCATTACTTTATCAAAAGTCGTATTGATAATGCCGAACCGAATTGGCCGACCCGCTTAAGTGTATAACGACCCTAACTTAAACAATATTGTATAACTTTTTTTAGCAAGTTTTTGGCTGATACGATATTTTTTGTACATGTGTTCGGTCACATGAAAAATCGATGGCTGAAAATAAAATTTTCTGTCGCACTAAATTAGGCGGCCGATCTCAATGGAGGGTAGTCAAGTACGCTAAGCTGTCAAAGTCAAAGTCAAATCATTTATTTTAATTAGACCATTAAAAGGCACTTTTGAACGTCAATTACATTTTTAAAATTAAAAATATTGAATCTAGTTGCCCATTCCAAAAGGTAGTTTCGTATGGAGAAGAACGGGCAAGAAACTCCATACATAGTCATTTAAAAAAAATATTACATTAAGTTGTACAATTCCATAAAACTATACTGATGTCAAAACGATCTATTAAAAATAAAAGTCACTCAAAGTACTGCAATACATACTCAGTGCTAAAAATTAGAAATAAAAGCTAAATTAATTGTAAAATTAAATACATTTATACATTTCGAAGACAAGGAAATTAGTGTATTAGGTATACTCAAATGTAGAATTAATGTCGAAGAGAGAAAGAATTAATCAAAATAAAGTACTTATATAATTAAATTAGCAACCAGTTGATTTTGTCAAGACTTTAAATTGTCCTATGGAGCAGGACCAGCATGTTTTCAAGCATGTCGCGTGATAAATGCCAAATTTTTTAACATTTCACGAGAGATTAACAACACAAATAATTCTTGAAAGATCAAAATCAAGGTTGGAATAACATTTCCTTCATCAAGATTTCTCTTTACGCAGGAGGTACCTCCGTGAAACACTAAAGATGGCGAACGCAGAAGACTTGAACCGGTTGACGTCATGTTCGCTGGTGCTGCTAGGGCACATCTTTCTGTCCATCAACAACTCGCGGGAGAGCATGAACATGGTCACGCCCGCCATGCAGCTGGCTAGCAAGATACCGGACGTGCATGTGCAGTTGTGGGCATCCGCTATACTGAAAGGTACATTTAGTTTTCAGTTTACTAAGATTTTGTATGAAACCAGTTTTGTATTGACTTTTGTTTTGTTATTGACAAAATTGTGTTGGGATACAACGTTCTTGCTTTTGTAGCGAGATCAAAGACAAGAGCAGGCCAATTTAGGAATAAATAAAAAAAAAAAATCTGATGTCGCATTGACATCATTTATATTCTACGCCAGGGTTTTAGACGTCCTATTAAAAGCAACATCGCGTTTTCGCAGCTCTATGCTACCTCTACGTCAGCTTCACGCTTACGTAGAACCAACGCAACATTTAAGCTACTCCAGGAGTTATTTGGCTCTGTAGGAAGGCTACTGACATTTCCTTAATGTAACAGACTTGTACCGGCTAGCGGGCGACACGGAGCGAGAGAACGAGGCGTACCAGATGCACTGCAACTTCTCACAGGCGCTGCTCAAGGACCACTTCCAGGCCACGCAGCTGCCGCAGCACGCGCTGGTGCACTGGACCAGCGGCCCCCCGCCGGCGCTGGCGCTGCAGGCCCCCCCGCACACCTAGTACTACACGCCCCGGGCGCAGCCCGACGATAGCCAACCAAGTACAACACAACTGGAGTTAACCATTAAACTGTTCGTGGCCTAAGACATTACCAGACAGTGATATTCCACGCCAGTGACTTAACTGACAATCGATAGTGATAGTGGGCGTTGTGAAGTGTAGACGATCTGATAGTGACGTGAACATGTGCGAGTGAGACTGTTCCCGCGCCTCGGAGCCGATGGCGCCCGACTAACTTAGCTATAAGAATAAGTAAAGCTTGATTTATACCGTCAATTAGCATCATCCTCATTGTACATCCTCACACTTGGGTTTAACAGTCACGCTGTTGTTAGGGCTGTAGAATATGGCAATTAATATTGCTCAATTGTATCCCCTCATTCCCTAAAGTTATGGAGAACGATACTAGGAAGCCAACTTCAACTTTGTTTGCTTGCTGTTAAGGATCATTATAGCGTGACAGTGAGTTGGTTTCTTACGTATCCTTCTTGCATGACAACATTTTTGAATGATTGTTGAGTTTGTATGAAGTTGTGACAATAATATCATATCAGACTAGTAGGTGTCTGTGTGCATCGTGTGCACCGAGCGACACTTGTGTATATCGGTTCTCATATTATGTCTGATCTCATTCATTTATCGTCATCACATGTTAAGTGCTAAGGGCCGTATCTCACCGCTACTGCGCTGCCAAGATAATGTATGGTAGAATGACCAAGTGTATGCCAGGTAAGACCATCACAAAAAACCCGTGAACATTTTGTTATAGCGTCGTTGTTTATAGCGTCCCGGTGAGGTACAGCCTTAAGAGGGAAGTTACCGTAATCAGTATCAAATTAAAATTACAAATGACATTTGTATGTAATGGTTTCTTTTCTAGTGGGGTTTAGATACAAAAAGGCAGTGTCAATACTTCTTTTATATCATAAGTGTTTAAATGGAAGGTTTACGTTTTGTAATTAGTTTGCAAACTGACTACAAATCAACAGCAAAATGCAATTTAATGCAGTTTATTTATAGTCTGAATAAAGTTGCATACACATGACAGAGTCACAAGGGACCCCATACTCTTAGCAACATTCTTAAGCGGTTTCCTCCTAAAGTACTAATTTAAATGTTGTTTTAAAAATATTATGTTGGTACCAATATGTCTATGAAATAGCTTTTGAAGTTTTCTGTCCGTTGACGGCGCTCCGGTAGTTGTTGCAAATAGAAAATGGATGGATACCAAACCAATTGTTCTGTTTGTATCGCTTGACTCATTTAAAATTTTGTCTGACCACTGTTGAGCAACCTGTACTTAGTCGCAGTTATTAACATGCTGTGTGAACATTATTGGCTAGTACAAAATAGGTCTTATTGTTATTTCGCAAAGAAGTCGTTTTAGAATTTTGTCAAGTGTATACATATTTATGGTCGTGGCTGTACGATAGTGCGTTTGTCTTGCAGCTACTAATTCTGTCAGACTAAAAATAACTGCGTGCAGTATGCAGTGTACTTAGAGTAGTGCAGTGTACTTTCTGTATGCACTCCATACGATGTTGTTTATTGTTTTATAGCTTGCTTATGCAAAGGTAGTGAGTGGCAGCACCCGGTCTATGGCTACTTGTCCACAGAAGCGGAGCGAGGCTGCGGAGCGGAGAAACGGAGAAATATTAACCAGTAGGATTGCATAACTAGGTCAGTGGGTCGTCTTAGGGGGGCGGAGCGATGATTTTATGCAATTCTATAGGCTAATATTTCTCCGATTCTCCGCCCCGCAGCCTCGCTTCGCTTTTGTGGACAGCAGCCTATTTCGCTAAGGGTTGTTATACACGTAAGCGGGTCGGCACATTCGGTTCGGCATTTTCAATACTATCTTATCAATGTTACCCTAAGAACAGATTTGCCCACGTTTAGGTGGAGAAAATACTCATGTTTATGAATAACTTTAATGTTATCGAGCCTGACATGTAAAAAAACAAAGCAGCTGTTCCATACGCTTCTACTGCGCATTTTTGTAGGGAACTTTAGTTTTGTCAACAATTAGACTTTTATTTGGACTTAAAGTTGTTAGTATTCATGAATATTTGCGAGAAGCGTAGTGTATTAAAAATTTGCTTGGGTTTTTGGTGTGTTTTTACCGGTGGTGAACGGCTTATAGCTCACAAGAGCATACCGCATGTCTGTACAGTCAACATGCATTAATATGACACATCAAGCCTTAGAAAAAGATTGATATACAGGTTGATAGAAACCGACGCTATGTAAGCCGAATTTTTTCAAAAAATCTTGTGCCTTATTAATGTGGTTACTCCCTTATCAACCCAGCACTGGACCCGCATCGCTTTGCTTCGTGCGGTTGATATTTCTTTATATTAACTTCCATACATTTGCGCTCATTTATCAACCGCTAATCTCACCATTCGGTGACCACCCGCTTATCGCGTGGTGACCGCGTAGATTGGCAACATTATACTGAATAACCCGAGAGCGGCCCGCCAGTGGTCAACACAAGGACGATGTGTAGTCGGGGGCGCCGCGTAATCAACGATCTTCCGTCTCTTCTTCATTCATAACTCTAATTTTAAAAGTTGATTCATTGACCATCCGTTGATTATGGGGCGTGAACTCATGGGCCACACGATGTGTATCGTAGTGGCTGGTCGGGTACTATGTTGATAAGTGAACGACAAACTTTACGGCCAGGTACCCTTAACTCGCTTAGCCTTGTAAACATAGACAACACGCCAAAGGAGAGAGAGCATAATAAATTGTCTTATTTTGCACTACACAGTTGAATTGTGGACAAATTTTGAAATAAAGTGTTTATGCAGATAATACGGACTGATATATAAATTAATTGTACATAATGTGTCAAAATATGAACTTGAGAAAGAACAAAACGTCTCATATTTATTATTATTAATATTAACTTTTATTTTATTAGTAACTTGTTCTGAGTAAGCGGTTGTTGTTGATATGCTGGTTGATTAATTTTATAGTAGCATTTGATTGTTGCGGTCGGTTTCAGTACGTTGTTTCACCGTAATACATAGTCTTTGTCACAATAAGTGTTGAAATCTTTCCATGTTCATATTATTTTTGTAATATATTAGAGACAACTGCTTTCTTTATCGAGAAACAATGCTATTGAAATCGGACGCAACCCACCTCTTAATCTACACAATCTTTTGTAAAAACAAAATAGAAAGAAATCTGTACACCTTTTTATTTTAGTAAATCCCTTTGAACAGTAGATGTGGCCTTAGACAAAGGGTACACTTGCTGTTGTTAATATGTAAATAAAAGTTGAATTATTGTAAATAATAAAAATATAAAATATATGTTTTTTGCTATACAATGTCTCTTATTTACACAGTTTAATAAAAATAGTAATCCTTTTATAATTTTTCTGTTGAGCTTAGTTGTAACAGCAACGAACTTTTCTGTTTTGATGAGGTACACGATTGTTTTGACGAGTAATCTGTATCCTAGGTTGGGATCGTTGTTGTTCATAACATGCAGAAGCAGAAGGCTAAGCCAGTAGGTGGGAATGTTGGTTGTTAGTTGTTGCTACAAGAGTACTCGCCGCAAATGGAGACCTCTCCGCCGGCGGGCTGCGAGTAGTGTGAGGGGTCAGGCCCGAGGTTGTTCTTGCGGTAGAAGGTGTGGCGCAGGACGAAGCAGCGGCCGAAGTTGAAATCGCGCGCACGCTGTTTCGACTGTTTCTGCATCCAGCCGTAGTCCCAGTTCCCGCATACACGATACAGGAACCTGTAATCGTCTTCACCATACAATTATCTGTGAGCGTTACCCGCTGTCACCAGTTGCACCACACAAATGAATCAATCGAGCTGATCTCGGGGAAATACCAGCCCAATTGGAAAGAGGAATAGCAAAGGCTTTAAAACATCACGCTTCGACTGACGGAAGCGGAACCAAAGACTAAGACTGCCTGGCCACAGAAGCGGAGCGAGGCTGCGGAGCGGAGAAACGGAGAAATATTAACCAATACGATTGCATAACTGGAGCGGAGCGAAAACTTTATGCAATCCTATTGGTTAATTTTTCTGTTTCTCCGCTCCGTTTCTGTAGTCAGGCAGCCTAACGCGTGTGGAAAAAAACCACGCGGACAAAGTCGAGGGCACATTTTATCCATTCTTGTACTTTTGTAATATGTATTGTATCTATCTGCTTCACCTTTTCACAACTATGTTGGGGTGGACTTCCAGTCCAACCGGATGCAGCCGAATACCATTACTACACTGATTACTTTTGTACTACATTTTATCATTAAGTATTTTTTTACCTTTGTGCAAAGTTTGAAGTTATAAATAGATATAGGTGACAGATATTAAAGATTTAACTGCCTCGTTGGCCTAGTGGTCTTAAGCGCGACTGCTACGCTAGAGGTCTTGGGTTCGATTCCCAGGTCGAGCAAAAAGTGTTATTAGGTTTTTCTATAAAATTCTCAGTAGCACCTCGGAGTTAGGATTTGTGCCCGGTTAATGGCAATAGGCTCGCCCCCAATTACATGGGACCTAAACTTACCGGCGAACGGTGTGTGTACATTGGTACACCTCTGCCTAACCCTTCGGGGAATACTGGCGTGATGGTATGTATGTATATTAAAGTTTTTTTTTAGAATGTTGCCCCACACTTTGAATTTCTCCTGTATCGTGGTAGCATTACAAACATTTAAACTCGTATACACAAACAGACAAACCAGGAACTGTAGGCCATTCAAATATTAGTTCCATGGGGGAATCGAACCAGCCAATGGCTCAGCCACTACACCAACTGTGTTGTGAATTGCCACACTATGCCAATTAGTCGAGCATATTGAAATTACTAACTTATCTTCAGGTGCTTTTTTATATCTCTCCTTCAGATATCTCTCGGCGGCGCCTTTCTGCTTACTCTTAGTGAGTATTTTAAGAACCTCTTCTTCAATAGGTTTCATCACAGCGTCTTCATCTGTCGGTATCAAAATAGGCATCGGTACTTCTACGGGCTTTGGAACAGGTTCATTCAATATCTAAAACCAACTTGGAAATAATTTTTTGTATATTATCTAACTAAGTATAAGTACCTGCCTATAGTGTGAACATTGGTATTTAGTCTTGCTTTACAAGAAATAAATAGTTTTTTTTTAATAAGCAAAAATATCTATTTAAAACAGTCGTACCTACTTATGAGTATGTAAATACCTATAGTGGTGTGCTGGCGCGTCCGAGTGTGGAGAGGCTTAAGAGCCTCCAGCCCTCATTAATGACAATGGATTATAGCATTAAATTATTATTAGTATATTGAATTAATTTGACGTAATTAAATGAATGCGCGGAACCGGTCATTATGGCTATCTTTAGGGGAGATCTTTGAATAACCAACAGTGGTCGCCATTCGGCTGATAAGATGAGGTATTGTGAATTGGCTCTTTTTGGTAGAAATAAGCTCATGTATAAATAAGTATAGCTAGCTACTAATTTTCATTCTGAAAATGTAACCTCCATAAGTTCTTCGGCTAGTACGATGGATGCATCAATCTCCCTTTGTTGAGCTTCTTTAGCGGCCTGCAATACTTTCAGCAAATTGTCTTGGTACCACATTCTATTGCGGCGGCTCGCTTTTTTGCTGGCATCGGCATAAAAGGCGTGATCCATTGTGAAGTAGTTCTATATTTACTGATAACTTAAGATTTAGACCATCGATTCGATATGTTTCAAAAGACGTGCAACTTCAAATAAATTGGTTTAAGTGCAGTATACTTATAAGATTTTTGGTTTTTTTTAAATACCAAAGCGGTTGCTGAGTTGGAGGTGTCGGTGCAACTGACAATTATTATTTAGAGAGTGACATTTTGATGGGTGTTTCGTTTACCGGAATAATGACCAGAAATAATTTCATTATATAGGTTACATTGCATACTACAAAAAACGTATCCGAAAAAAAAGTATCTATTTAGTTTCATATCATCAGTCGTAATGTAATTGCAATAGTTCAAAAGGTCCTAAATGATACACAGAAGAAATAGTTCACCATTATATTCATAAAATTAAATAACACATAATTCGACTCTCACACAATAAAATTAGAGGGAATGTTTATTTACAATATTATACATAGATGCTACGCTAACTTTTAGTTTTGGCTGTGAGATCTGCCAGCCTTTCTGCCCATGACTGGACTCCCTCCCATTTGTCGCAGTAGACCGCGGAGGCCTTTAGCTTCGCGGACCCCGCTCTCCAGCTGTTCGGACGGGACTGCGCAGAAGTCGTCGACTAAAGGCAAAGGGCCGCTCAGTCGCTCCGAGTATTGAGAAAGTCGGGACTGATGACCTATGGGTGAGGTCTTCTCCACTTGCTGTGGTTGGCTCTGTAAAGAAGGGATATAACTTAGTTCATTTCAAAAGCTTTACGAATGCCCAATTGTATCTAACTTTTATGAAAGGAATGAGTTACGTTATGATATAGTTTTCTTAGTCTTCTTTTTTCACGGTGATTGACTCGTTTCAAATTTTATCTGACTAGTATTATTTTTACTTATAGAATATAACCCTTGACTTTGAATTATGGGATATGGGTTCATCATAATTATCATATCTACGATCTCATTGTTAGTGTAAACAAAAAAAAAAACTAACAAAATTGGTATACCTTGCCAGACACAGCAGCTAATTTATCTTGTAATCTCTTAACCATCGCTGCATCGCTTTCGTAGCTGGTGAGTGTTGGTTGCGGCATGCACTGGAAGACGGTAGCAAGAAGGTTGTGGAGGGACACTAGGACACTGTCCTGCCATGCTCTTGTGAAGTACAGGCTGAATGAAGGGTTCTCTTCTGGCTTCGTGATAAATGGGAGCACTGAAAGGCAGTAGAAATATAGAATTAGTAATTTGTATAAAACTTGAATAAAATCATTAAAAAATCTAGGTACATCATTATTTGAAATTTTAGAAATATCAAATGCTATATATTTTCTGCCGGTATTCAAGAGAAAAAAAATCTCAAGCAGATAAAGAATGCATAAAAACTGCTTAACACTTTCTAATTATATTTTTATTTAGAAACATATTTATGTTGAATGTTTTTTAAATTTTGCAAAACATGTGTAAGTTTTTTTAACTGTACAAGCTAACACGATGCGTAAGGTATTATTTAAAATTATTAGCAGTTAAAAATGTAGTAATTAAATCATACTTACTGAACCAGTCCCTCCACTCAGCTTGTCCTTGCAGTTCAGGTAACATTTTCGATAGAAAGTCAGTAATTCGCTCGTTTCGCACACCCCCCGTACTTTGTGCTGCCGTCACTAAATATAATTTGTACAGGCTGTATTCCAGCTTCCGCACAGCTGGAAAAACAAAATATATTAACTTTTAGCGTATGTCGTAGAAAGTTTGGATCATAGGAAATAGATAGTATTTCTACTTACCAGGTTGAACGTGGGTCTCCAATTTTGAGAATACAAGACTGTCTAGGTGTAACCAATACTCCTTTAATCCATTAAGGTCTGAGACATTAATGTAATGTACTATTTGTTCAACTATTTTGTCCACTCTGAAACCTTTGTCTTTATCTGCCTTCAAATCGTTGTCAAACGCTTTCACAGTCGATGTAAATCCTCGGTACAGTAGATACTCCCGAACTAACTCATCTACAAATTGAATATGAGCCATTCTTTGATAGGAACTTTATTTATTTATAAAAAAGTGAAAACAAAAACGATGCTGCCCACAGTGCTTGAGTTGACATTTTTGACATTGCCAAAAAATGACAGTAATCTCGTTGGAAGTCAAGTTGGAAGCACAGCAAAATCATACCAAATGGTGAGTGGCCACCAGTATTAATATAAATAATCATAATTACTGTATATCTCTCATTTACTTTAGGATAACTAGAAGTAAATCTTTCACATTTTTATTAAATGGGTTTGGTCAATTGAAGTTACATAGAAAAACAAGTGGTTGAATATTGATTGCAATTTAGTCAAAAAGTAAAATTAACAAAATTTCTGAACGCTTCGTCGATCGATTGCGTTCAATCAAGAGTTTTTCAATTCGTTGACGAAGAACTAAAATATTTCATGAAATATTTTGCGGAAAAGTTGAAAGTCATCACCATCATACTAACACTATATTTTTATGTTATTTATATTTTTTTATTGTTAAATTCTCTAATCACGTAGTTTGACCACTACATATTTTCTAAGGTCGAACCGAACGCAGATTACGATGGCCAACCTATCAAAACAAAATCGAAATGTCAATCGCTTTCAATCAGCTGTCGATTTTTTATTAAAGATTTTAGATAAATTATTTGTTTAGAAACCAAAATGTGCATTGTTAAATGAAAGGGTCTTGCTAGTGTTGCGGTGATATAAAATTCGGCACGGTGGTGTTAGTGTTCGGCGGGGGCGTGTGCGGCGGGCCATGGCGATGGTTGCGGTGTGAAGGTGGCGGGCGCGGCTCTCGGGCGCAGGCATGCGGTGGCATGGCGGGCGAGGCTGCGGGCACGTCGCGCGGCCTCCGCGTCTACAAGATCGTGGTGCTGGGCGACGGCGGCGTCGGCAAGTCCGCGGTCACGCTGCAGTTCGTCAGTCACAGCTTCTTGGACTACCATGACCCTACTATAGGTACTTGAAGGAATTAACACATTCCAACTATTGTTTACATTCGATTTTAACTAGCACTTGTAGATTTGACGAGAATAATACTCATATTTAGTGGTAATTGAGGTACCATATGGATTCAGTTTACTACTGTCACTTGGTATTTGTTTAGTCTACAATGCCTGTATGCTGCACAGTCGTAGCTGTTTTATAAATATTACATAAACAGTGTAAACTTGTGTGAAATTGTTTATTTAAGAAATTTTTCATATGAAACAAATCTTTCTACGAAATAATTCTGAATATATTTCTGTATAGGTAGTAAATATTTCATTATTTATTCAAATGTTATTAAAAAGGATCAATTATAAAATAAAGTATTACTGCTTGCTTACTAATATTCGTATAGTTAGATTTAGAAATATCTATTCTGATAGATTGTGATGAAATAAATGGGGAATGAATTTCCTCAATATATTCAATTGGGTTTTGTAAATATTGGTTACTGCGAACAATACAGACAAATTCGCAAATTAAAAAGTGGCCTACAGACTTATCCAGGTCCCTGGCTACCTTTGTCCAATTTAATTCAAATTAATTTAATGGTTTTACTGTGATCAAGAAACAAATAGACAAAAAAACACTGTTATTTACACAAGATTAATATTATCGCAATAATAATTATAATGTTGTGTTTTCAGAGGATTCATACCAACAGCAAGCGGTCATAGATGGGGAGCCAGCGTTGTTGGATATACTGGACACGGCAGGACAGGTCAGTCTAGGGTGCAAAGCCTAAATATTGTCTGTTACTTATGATGTAGACAAAAATATTAGCCAGTCAGTTATAGTGTATTTTTTAATCTCAAAGATTAAATTGTCAGTTTCATACGACAAACGTAAAAGAAACATAGCTTACAATTTTCAACTTCTCTTTTGTTTGCAAAATGGTAGCTACCAAGATGCTTAAAAAAAAACTGGTCCTCCTAAACAGGTGGAGTTCACAGCGATGAGAGAACAATACATGCGGTGCGGGGAGGGCTTCGTGCTTTGCTACTCGGTGACGGACCGGCGCTCGTTCCGCGCCGCTGCCGAATACAGGCGTCTCTTGGCGCAGGCGAGACCCTCCGAGAGACTGCCGCTTGTGCTAGTCGGGAATAAGCTGGATCTCGCGCCACGGTTTAGACAGGTACAAATATACATTCATCAAAAATTCCTCAGTTGCAGCCTGATGAAATGGGTAACTGGAGTGAGCCTATTGGCTCAATCAAGTCACCCAACATAATTGGTGACATGTGAGCGTTTTATTTACCTCTGGCTGATAATTGGAGGCATCATGTCGTGTCCTATTTTTAATAAAGATGGTCTATTACAGGTGACGACGGAGGAAGGCAAGGCACTCGCGACACAGCTCGGCTGTCCGTTTTTTGAGACGTCGGCCGCACTCCGGCACTTTGTAGATGATGCCTTTCATGCGCTCGTCAGGGAAATACGGCGGTTGGAGAGACAGAGACAGGTATAATTTTGTTCTCCTTCTGTTGTCCTCATTTAGAGTCCTTAAAGGTATGAAACGCCGTGTCGACGGCGCGTTCGTGTTCCACGCGCGTCTCAAAGAGATGTCAGCAAAGGAAGGGGCCACTGGAGGCCGATGCCTGCCGGGGCTGCGGGTTTATCGTAAGAGATACCGCGCCCCCGGAACGCAAAGGGCACAAGAAGGAACATGGGTGGGCTTTAGTCAGTAAAAGTCTGACTCCCTCCCGCCCCGCCCAGGGCGGGAGAAGTTATTTGATGATTTCCCAGCCCCCCCAAAAAAAAAAAAAAAAAGGTATGAAACTACATCATGCCCGGAAGGAGATGGCGACAGCAGAACGAACTCAACTCTTTAAAGAGATAAGGCCCCGAAATAGTAATAAGTAGAAGGAGGTTACTGTGACCTTAGTTCTGCAGCAGGACACTAAAGAGTGACGTAGGGAGAGTGACAAACGTCAACAGAGCAGAAAAATAAAGCAATTAACAGAGGACATGGTTAAAGTCCTCCACATTTATAAAGACTCTTTATTTTAACCACAGGCATCACTTATGGGGACGAGTATTTCGACGAGCGGTGGGCGCAGACGGTGGCGGCGTCTCCGTAGTATCTTCGCTCTGGTCTTCCGACGTAGAAGAAGGCACCACACATCGCCTTAATCAACCAGGATGAACACAACTCGTAAGATCTTTACATTTTCACTACTGAGAAAAATATAAGACGTGAAATGTAGCTGGTATTCTAGCTATATTACGATAGAACACGATAGAAAGGGAAAGTAAATATACCATAAGAACATAACTTTTGTTATGTAAGCTTTGGTGAAAAAATATTATGATGACAAAAGATATATTAATGAAATATGATAGAAAATTATAACGTACTTAATAACGATTACGTACGTAAATTCAAGTTTTTTTTAACTGGCAACACTGTCTATTCATAGAGGATTTTTACTCTATGTTTAACAGAACTTTTACATGTAAATTTTTACCATTTTTGATATCTAGGTCAATATCTACCAAAACTAGAGTTTCAATGAGATTTTTGTGCATTTATTAAACCAATTGAATTTTTAATGTCCCTTGTTCTACCTCAAAATGATGCTATTATTTATGGTTCCAATAAAAGTTTATATTGCTTTGCATTTAAATGTTATTGCGTCTATGGAAATATAAGTGCAAGTGACAAGTGAAAAAAAAAACAATCAGCATTGAAAATTGTGTCTATTTAATATGTAGCAATATATGCACATTTAATTTTGACTAACTTGTCACTTGCACTAATGAGGTGTAAACAGCCAAAATCTTTGCTCCACAGTCTTGTTTCAATTGTTCAAAGTAATTGCTCAAGAGCTCTATCATAATTAAATATTTGCATAATCTTGCAGTTTCTATTATTGTATAACATAATTGGGTATCAGACACCATTAACCAATAATTCCAAGACACAATTTCTCTAAGGACCGATTTTTCAACCGTCAGATACCTCTTAACGGAGGAATAAATATGGCGGTTTGACAGCTTTTGTATAGACGTTAAGTCAAACTGTCATATTTATGCGTCAGATAAAAGTCATCTGACTATTGAAAAAATTAGCCCTAAAGAAACACGAAAACCAAAATAATTTGAAATTAATTGTAAAATTAGATTTTGTTTAACTTTGAAATGAATAAATAGTCAGTCAATTGATTTAGTACAAAAGTGACCACACTGTTGTCTTTTGCCATACAACATCAATGGGAGTATCGTATTTTGATGACCGCTGTACAGTTTGGTCAATAATGGTTGGTCAAAATTTTATACGAGTCAATCCACACGAAAAGAAGAAGTTCATAAAATGTACGTCAATTGATGTCTCATACCCAATTGATTTAAATTGCGATACAATTAAGTTAGCAAGTGAGGCCTAAAACACTAAGTGAGTGAGATGCTCAAACGTCTATACGTTTTGCCTTTGATGCAACTACCTATTGAAAAGATGTCACATAACTATGAATGTTATGGCCAGTGAAAGAAAGCCTGGCAGTGGCATTGCCACACGAATGGAAAGAGATCTGTTAGCTCAGCTGGTTTTGAAAATGACAGAGTAAAGTATGTAAAATTCAAAATATTAATAAAAAAAATTAGAGCTTAATGACAATCTGATTTACTATCAGTTTCTTAATTTATTTTGACTGCTCTCCTAATATAGATATCCTCAATCAGGTATTGCTCTATAAGTCATAAATTATGTAGTTGCCATATAAGAATATACTTCATGCATTTATAAAACCTTGCCATAATAAAGCTACTTCAACAAGATACCTTGGTCCTCTACCTCTTAAACAATTCCTAATTAGATAATTTGATATACTAGCAATTTCTTAATTAGATACCCTTTTTGATATAGCTGGTTATGTAACAAGGAATCTAGGCCTAAATGATATGTTTCTATTGATGGTAACTTATTTGTGACAGATGCTAAGGCCTTAAAGTGACAGTTGATGGCAATTGGTACTGTTAGTGTCACACGCCTTTGAACAGTTTCAAATCTACTGTAGTCTGTTACTATTTCTTTTTATATGTGTTTATCTTCATTTACTACAGTGAGATATGATTAATTTATTCTAGTAATTTAATATTACAGTGTAAGCATTTAGTGGTTTATCGCCTATGTATTTGACAGGACCTGGTCTAATGTCAAAAATGTTGACATTACTATAAACATTAAACCTGTTTATGGAATTACCGCCCACTGACTTACCCCCCAGACTACGTCTAGATAGTAAGTAGGCGGAGGTAATGTGCACGTGTCCTGCTCTCGATAAACCGCTGTAAATAATTATACTGTGATACTACATTCACAGTATTTTATTTTTTTTCTGCCGAGTGCCATTTTTCCTCCATTTTCTTCTTAACGCCTATACATCAAACCCAAAATATTTACAAGAATAAATATATATTTGTATCTTTTTGACTCCAGTACCTAATAGATTAGACCTTAATGTCTTCCGAATAACGGAACCAGCGAAAGCAATAAGTAAATGTAGAAGTTATTTTTACATTACTTTTTGTTTGAGCGTTGATTATAGTTAAATGTTTTATTTAGGAGAAAGTTTAAATGTTTAGATAATATTGTAGATATGCAGGTAGGTATAGCCTGATAGCCGACTGGAACATTTCGATTTCAAGTACCAGTAAATTATATTATACGCGCATTATACGTGATTTGATACTGGTAATTAATATATAAATACTGGGATTTCGAATAACACTTGTATATATTTTAAAATGGTACTTGAAAAATTTAAAGGTAAAGTCAAGGAATTTATATATTGATGGGAATCCGGTTAGAGATCAGGTAACCAACTTGCCTGTTGTATTTATTAACAATTTCAGCAAGATTTGTTAAGGTGGGTCCACATTCTTGCAATATGTAGTTTAATAATCACACCCACCATTAGGGATGCAGTATAAATTATACATTATACAAACTTTTATAGTGTGTAACTAAAAACTTACTCACTTATAAACATAGCATTACTTACTATCTATCAGTCACGAAAGTAAGTAATGTCTGCTCATCCATAACATTTGTGACGGTTAAGCGTGTCTTAACTTTATGCAACGTTTCTAAGTAAAGAGGTAAATCTAGGCAATTTCTATGACTTAACTAGACTAAGATTAGACTAGACTACAGGCAAGTAACGTTTTTGTAAGGACCATGTTTTTTCTAGTTGGCTTTCAGACTATCCCGTAAGTCACCTATTTAATACGAATCATAGGGGACCTTGTAGGTAAAACGAAATTCCAAACGTATTATACAAACGCCATATTGTGTATCGCAACCAAAGCACCATTTTATTGAAAAGTTTTGGTATATTCATTGAACCTTGGAGTACAATTAAGTAATATAAGTGAGATGTGTCGAGCTCTTATTTTATCTGTGTGACAGATACAGCAATAAGTATATGAAGTAAATATAAAAATATATTTATGTATAACTTTAGTGTATAATTGGTGTATGTATTATTGGAGTTCCCTTAGTGTTGTGTGATGATGTGTGAATTTGTATAATGTTAGGTCGATACGCACAAACATTAGTGTAGTCGTTACGTGTTCGCTGGTGTGTTCGTCTGTGTGCTAGATTCGCGGCGAAACATTTGACATACAGAAAGTAGGTTAATTATTAATAATAAAGAGAGATTCCTAAATACGAGCAATATAAAACGCCTAATATGGTAACTAATTGTGATGTGAATGTTAGCTGTGTCAACAATTTTAATTCATAATTAATGGTAGTAAATGTCTTAACAAAATAGGTGCGTTTTACCCCCACTTAATGATGTTTCAAGGTAGATATTGATGTATTTCTCGTGTTTTATTAATATAGTTTGTATTGTCAAATGCTTCGTCGGGGAGAGTTAAAATGCTGCGTACTGGGGCGACACTGCGTTGTGTTGCAACGGTGCGATAAGACGGTGTCAAACTAGGGTATTTATCGTTTAGTGGCGCGTTCTATATGTGGCTTAGACACGAGCGAGGAACTGCAAATAAAAATTATAATTGAAAACAACGGAAACAACATTCTTGATACTTTATAGCATTCAATGTGATAAAAATAGATTTAAGCAGACATAACAAACCTTTTTTTTACAATCGCATAAAAAGTAAACGGATAGACAACATTTTAACGGGATTTGATTAATTAAATAAGAATATTTTCAATTTACATACATTTTAATAAAACTGTTAACACTTACAGTCACCGCTCGTTTCGAAGCCCCAAAGCGCTCGAGCTTTGCCGTTTGACATACAAAGCCTACTTATCCTAACAAGGGATTATATAACTATCTAATTTAGACTTGAATGCTGTTTAAATAAAGTACAATTTAATTTGTATCATCACTGTTTGTGTTGAGTTCTTGTATTTAACGTATCAATAGGATCTAACTCTAGTCATTATTGTTTTGTATAGTCGTTAATAGATGTTCATCATAACTTGATAATGGGTGGTTTGCTGGTAAAATTAAAGCTTGTCTTTTATATATGTATTTATATATGAAACTTCAATCTACCATTACAGGTATATGGCCTAATGCGATAGCCAAGGTTACCTTATAATATAACATAACATACCATAACGCCTGTACTCCTCGAAGGGTTAGGCAGAGGTGTAACAACCCACAGTTCGCCGGTATGTTTGTTTTGTATGTTTACCTTATAATATCTTTACAAAATAGGCTTCTTGTTATATTGATTTGAAAACAGAGGAAGGGTTGGCGCATTCACATAAGTAGTACGACGCATTCAGTTGGGCATTTTCAATACAATGTCTTCAAATGTTGCGACTGTTGCAACCCTAAATAATAACATGAGCGTCCATTTCTTGGCTTATATTAGCTTATTCAAGATGCGTTTGCACCTAGTTTTAAAGCCAAAAAAGTCAAGGTTAAATACATCATAACCGTTCCCTATTGGCTATATTTTACCAGTAAACCAGCACAATATTATTAAATAATATTGTAGTATTAGAGTTATTTGGAACAAACCCTCGTTGTTCTCTACTAGTTTAGCCACGAGTACTAATAATGTTATTGTCTTTTACGGAATACGAACTTTTAAATATTTTTACTGCTCATTGCATGTTTTACATAACAGCGCCACGTAGAGATTTGAAGAATAAGCTTAATGAATGTTACCATGTTTGAAAATTCGTATTCCGTTCGTTGGAATCAGTTGGCAGTATAACTGGCCTAATTTTTTATATCTGTCGTATGTATTTATTGGTATGTTATTAACTGTTTATTTATTACTTCGCGAAATTTTAGCTGTTTAAGTGTTTGCTGTTTATTGTTGGCAACATTTGTTAATGTTTACAAATATTTTTTGACTGCAGTGACAGCTTGCTCTATTTTTAAATGAGCTAGTGCTGTCATTTTGTTTTCGCGCCAAGTGTAATGTCAGTTGACTGGTTAGAGTGCTCTTCGGCATGTAGTCTGTCAGGCTACGGTACTATTAAGTACATAACTGTAAGCCCTAACGTATCGTATTTAAGTCGATATTTGAGTTGGAAATACGACTTTCTTTTAGTAATTTGGCTTAATTTTACACGTTATTATATTACATTTAATAAAGCGTTTAAACCAAAGTTGGTAACTTATTGGAAATGGGTATTTCTAATTAAAAAATCGATCGAATTTACTTAGGTACACCGCACGCTCATGCTAGGCTCTCTGAAAGCTTATTCTCGTAACGTTTAAAATTTAGTCGTAATCTCTTCTCAGATCACAAATTTTGCAAAAATGTGGCCAAATTTGAGGCATTTTTAAGATAATGAGACTAATATTAGAATGCGATCGCTGTTAAACTTATGGGGATTGTCCCTCTGAGCCAGCTCAGTTTGCTAGCATTACGCTTAGCGTGGACCACTGATTCTCGTTTATATAATGTTGGGTTAACGTTTCGTCACGGTAAGGAGCGCACGTGTTAGCGTTCACTAACTATAGCTGTTCAAAACCCGTAGTCTGTACCTATGTATTTGAAATTGACGCTTAAAACGTATTTAAATTTAAATGTTTAATTAATATATTCCATAGAGTAGATGGTTATTAAGAGTATATATTATTACCCTACAGTAGGTGATTTGAACAATAATAAATAAAAATATTTCGTGTTTTTGTGTACAAACATTTTATATGTTGAGACAATTGTTGTAATATTTTGTTCGGTCGATATATTTATAAATGCATATTTAGATATTTACCTACTTTGTTATGTGTAATAATTTATAACACCAAATAGTACCTTTCAGATTTGTATTTATATTTAATGCAAGAATTGTAAGCAGTGCGTAGAGATTTTGTTGAATAAATGTCATGTTTCGAATATTGTGTTCTCAATCACCCGATTTTTCCCCGTTTTCGATTTTTCGTTTTCTCTAAATGTTTGTTTTGCCTGGTCAAGGGTTACCTAAGGCTGCGGGTTGTTTTTTTTTTTTTTTTTTTTATGGGACAAGCCCACCACACTATTCCCAACCACTGCAACTTCTGTAAGCCAGAATCAACAGTGGAGACCGCCAGAAGAGCGCCGAGGCAATGAAGCTCGACGAGTCCCGGAGAAACGATAAAACTGTCTTGGATCCCGCAACGAAATTAATCAGAAAAGATTAGCGGAGGAGTAGGAAAAAATATTGTTTCCACTTCCCTCCAAACAAGCAGGAGACAGAACAGAACTAGGCCAATAGGCACAAGGGGATATTTACAACTGGGAGAAGCCCAGATTGCCAAGCACCACGGTTTGCAATTGTTACTAACTTAATGGGTCCTAATGTGAGCTGTTACATTTGATTCCAGTAATAGGTATGGCAAAAACGCCTGAACGCACGGAAATTAGTTCTAGTTTCTACGAGGTCCGCGTAATAAACTACACCGGATGTAACCAGTATACTGTCTAACATAATATTTCGTTCATTCTGCCAAAGATTACACTCCCATAAAATGTGATGAGCAGACTGTTCATATTCACAGTCAGATGTAGAACATTGACACAAGGGAGAAGCAACAAGCTTGAAAGAAAACAATTTACTCTTAAAGTTGCCGTGACCTGTGAGAAATTGGGCAACACAGTGGTCCACCTCCAGCCATGTTCTGGCCAGCCGTTCACGAACTGAGGGAAAGAACTGATGGAGGTGCCGGCCCTTAATGGAATTATCCCACCTACATTGCCATTCGGATAAAAGTTCCTCCCAGACGTCAGTCTGCGGTTTAAATAATCTAGAGATCTTAGCACGGTCCCGTTGTGTTAGAAAGTTTGCGTCCATGGTCTCTCGCGCAGAATAGTACATTGCAGCACGTCGCTGCACCTCAAGATCTACTGTAAGTACACCTGCAAGTACTGGTAGGGCCTCAGTACTAACGGTCCTATACGCTTTGCATAAAAATATTAAAGCTAACCGTTGACTTTGTAGCAATTTACGTCGTACCGCCCCTATGGTGGCCCTATCGGCCCAAACAGGTGCACCGTAGCACATACAACCTAGGTAAGTAGCCCCATAAATAGTTTTTAAAGTTAAGAAGGATAAACCCCAAGTAGCTTTAGAAATTCTCGTTAGGGCATAAACATTTTTTTTGGCTTTTTCTCCTACAGTTTTAATGTGGTCAATAAATGAAAAGTTCTTCTCCAAGATCAAACCAAGATAGCACACGGATTGTTTTCGTTTAACGGGAACATTATTAAATTTAATACTAGGCCATGACTTAAGATTACCCTTTAAAATGAGTTGATAGGTCTTTTGCGGTGCAAAGGTTAAACGGTTTCGATCGCCCCACTGAGATATTAAACGTAGGCATGTGTCAGCTAAATTCTCAAGTCCAGCCCGAGTACTTGACTGAATGAGCAGAAGGCCGTCGTCCGCGTAACCGGTTAAGGAACAGCCGCATGGAAGTGGAATCGCGAGGAAATCATCAAAATCTAAATTCCATAAATAAGGACCGAGAACCGAACCTTGAGGACATCCCATGGTTAGCGACTTCGTTGCGGAATAATGTCCAAGTTTGAGCTTCGCGGAACCATTTAGAAAGTAAGAGCAAACAAGAGAATAGATGTTTCTGTAGCAACCACGGGTTTTCATTTTAAGTAGAAGCATAGGCCACCATGCGTTATCAAAAGCCCCAGAAATATCGAGGAAGATCCCAATTACATATTTATGTTCGGATAAATTAACAGTGTTTCTAACAGAAAGGGCCGCGTCGACAGTAGATTTACCTATTGTGAAACCGAATTGATTGTTATGAAATTTTGGCCCGTCCGGTAGCAAGCGTGGTACTATAAGGCGCTCAAGTAGTTTTCCCAAAGATGGTAGTAGGGTTATGGGTCGATATGACTTTGGATCGTCCGGGGGCTTGTCGCCGCTCTTTGGAATTATCCGTATAAAGCCATGTCGCCAAATTCGAGGAAAAATGCCTCCCGCAATGCATCGGTTATAAACAGTTAAGATCGCGTCTGCCGCTGTTTTACACGCTTCTATGATCATTCTATTAGATATTTTATCTTCCCCTGATGATTTATTGAGCGGTAGCCTTCTAACCACATTTATGAACTCGTCAGTAGATGGTAGATCTGACGCTGGTGATTCAGGTGGCACAGCAGCCCACTCTCTAATCTGTTGGTGGTATTCGCTGTCGCTGGCCGCTGAATCATCGGGTATAAGGGTATTGAGAAGAACTTCCGTCGTTTCTTCGATACCGGTGGTATGTTTATTATTAACTTTAATGTTTTCAATGTATGCAAGGTCGACCAATCTATTAGCTTTAAACTCGTGATACAAGGGAGACCATGGACCCTCTTTATCTAGTTTTTCTACAATTTTTCGCAATAAATTACCCTTCGATTTTTCCACCGTTGCTCTGTAGCGCGATCTGGCAATTCTAAGAGTATTTAAAGCAGAAGTAAGCAGGTCACCGGTAACCTTACGTTTTTTAAGCTTATTAACCTGTCTACGCGCTCTACGGTAACTTTTGCGCTGTTCAACTAAGTATTCACTCCACCAATCACATCTACGAATATTGGTGATTGATCCGCGACCAATAGCTATGTCAGCACAGTATGTAAAAGTGTCTGACATAATCTCAGCACTTTCTTCAGCCGACAGCCCGTCGTGAGTGAAGTCTTTGGCGTGACACGCAAAAAGCGAGCTAAAAAATTCCCAGTTCGCGCCTTTACATTTATATCTAAAATTACCCGTAATATGGGACGGACCTTAAGTAAACATAGAAACAAATTCGTACACGATCAGGCGATGATCACTACAAGATGCGTCCGGTAGGACACGCCACCTAGCTAAGCGAACGTCTACACTAGAAAGTGTGACGTCAATACAAGATTCGCCCATTTGGCTGCAAAAAGTAGGTGGTGCGTCAGGGGTGTTATGGATCATTAGGTTCATTTCAGCAATAAAATCCTCAACAGCGCAACGTCGTTCGGAATCCGTAGACCGAACCTTGCCATACCATAGGGACGATGACGCGTTTACATCCGCGCCAACGATGACTTTGCAGCCCGCGAGCGACCGCAAGACATGACGGAGGTTATGTATGTGAGGAGCAACAGGGTCTGAATATTGAAAGTAACAGCTCACAACGTAAACTTTAAAGGAAGCTGATGAGACTTCCGCAACAGCACAGTGAGACGTCATGAGGTTGCGCAAAGAAGTTACTGTAAAGTTAGCAGAACGTGCTACATAAATTCCGGCTCGTGCTTTGGTATCCAGCTGAACTACCTTGTGACGTAAGCGCGCATTTTGATATTGCTCTTGAACAAGTACAATGTCTAAATTGTATTCGATGATTAATTTATCTAACTCTGAAGTCGCCACTCTATCGTTGTGAAGGTTTAATTGTCCTATTTTTAAACTATCCATCTTATTAGTAATTAGTGTTCAGAATAAGTTGCTCAAGTTTTAATTTGTAGGTGGAACAGTTTTCAGACCCACACCTATGGTCGAACGGTTTTTTAAAACGTTTACACGCCACACAAGTCGGTGTGTAATCTAATTTGTTCTTATGGGGGCACTCTTTTGTTTCATGTGCCTCCGAGCAATTAGCACAGGCAGGTTTTTTGCTAGTGCAGTGCTTGATCACGTGACCAAACTGTTGACAAAATAAGCACCGAACTACGTCGAGATCATCAATGAAACGGCATGTGGCCCAATCAATAAATAATTTATCTTTGGTCGATACTAGGTGTTTCCGTATCGCAGAGTCAATTTCAATGCCTATCCATTTCCGACCATTGTCAGTGGAACGCTTACGAATGATTTTTGTTGATTTTATAAAATCATCCTCTTTGATGGCTAATTCATCTTTAATATTTTGCCGGTATAACGCGAGCAAAAAAGTGCTATCTTCCATTGATGATGGAATGTCTTTAACTAGTATGCGGGGCCTACGGCCTTTTGGTTTTTCTAAACGCAATCCAGCGGACTTAATGGCATCAACCGATTGTAGCTTTTTTTAATTGCGTTTCGTTAGCGACACGCAGTACAACGCCAGACTTTGCGGTTTTTTTAACGCCTACAATCTGAAAACCGTCATCGCTTGGTTTGATTGCCTTCATAAGGGCTTGTTTAGTTGCCGATGATGACGCGTAATCAGCTGAGCGCTCGGCGGTGGGGTACGCGACGACACATGGCAGCGGAGCGCGCGACTCCATCACTGGAGCCACTTTAGGCAAGCGAAGTTTTAGCGAATCCGCATAGGATTTTTTGGTTTCATTATTTGCATTATTTGCACCAGTGACACCGGGATTTAATTTAAGTTTGTCTAATTCGCGTTCCGTATTGGCTAACTTAGTTTCATTGCAAGATGATTTTAATGCTAACATAGAAACAATGGCCGTAACTCGCTGAGTCATGTCCATGATAGCGGCTTTATTTGCAACGTTAATGCGGGACCCTTGGTCATTGACGAGATCATTTATTCTAGAAAGATACGAAGATGCCTCGGAAACTAAATCACAATAGTCGGTACTGTTATTGTTTTGGACCGAGTTGCTCACATTACTGGTGTTTAAATTTGAATTTGGCGAGGACTTTTCTAAAGATTCCGATATTTGAAAACGTTTCGATCTATCTTCGGGCGACACGTATGTCGGAGACATGTCGCTAAACAAACGTTTAGTATTAGCGGAGGTCGGCGCGGGCGGCGACCTTGGTGTCTTGGTATTTCTCCGAAAGATTTCCCCTCCACGATCAGGTGGGTCATCATTATTCGACATCATTATTATAAAACTACAACAAACAAGTAAGTGAAAAAAGACTAAACAATAAAATAACGGACGATTAGATTTTTCGCGATACCCTCACACTAAAGAAATAAATGTACTCACCGATAGCTGACGAAATTAACTAATTACCAGTAATTATGGAATGAAACACGTATAAAAACTTACGATACCAGAACTTAGCACAATAGTACACAACTAGAACCAACTCACGAGCCGGGAATCGATCACAGAACACAATAAACGTAATTATAATTAGCAGCGAAATAGATCGCAACTGCACCGAGCGCGCGCGCGGAGGGAAGTTTGTAAGACATACCGCGCCCCCGGAACGCAAAGGGCACAAGAAGGAACATGGGTGGGTTTTAGTCAGTAAAAGTCTGACACTCCCTCCCGCCCCGCCCAGGGCGGGAGAAGTTATTTGATGATTTCCCACCCCCCCAAAAAAAAAAGGGTTACCTAAAGATTGCATCCTACCGCTCATTTTTTGCTGTACTGCAAGGCTTCAAATTAATGTTTTCTTAGTGCATTCCTCATTCTTTAGTGGTTGAACATGTAAACAAATAACTATGTGTAGGTATGTACTTATTTAAAAGAATACTTAACTTTAATAAGTAGGTACACATTGGGTAGTTGACACCAACAATCAATTGACATACGAGCTGTCAAAACGCGATTCCCTCATTGTGACGTCACTTATTTGTGAACTCAATTGACTTTAAAGCAACTAAAAATCTAACGTAACTGTTAATTGAATATTCACGATACAAACTTATGTTTTGTAACATTTTTACTATAACAGTCAGCGCAAACAGTATCAATATTCATTTAATTTGACGACACGGTTGGCGCAGTGGCCGAGCGATCGACTGCTGCGCTGCGTGTCGCGGGTTCGATTCCCGCACGGAACAAATATTTGTATGACCTACAGATAGTTGTTCCGGGTCTGGCTGTTTGTGTATGTGAGTTTATATGTTTGTAAAACGCACCCACGATACAGGAGAAATTCCTAGTGTGGGGCAACGTTTTAAAAAAAAAAAAAAAAAAATGTTTGAATGTATGTGAGTGTATATTACAAACGTAAACCGACCCAGGAAACAGGAGAAATTCCTAGAAAAGGCAACGTTTTTGTTTTTTTTATTTAAAAAAAAAAATTGATTTGTTTGACCTGTGTAACATTCACCTGTGTTCTTTGCTGTCGACTTACATAACAAAAGACAGAATTATATCAGAGTCCCTGTCATGTAGGTATAATTTAAGTCATAAAGTAATGTCATAATCTGTCGAGTGGTCAGTGGGAACAGTTAACGAGTTAACGGCATTCAGTTGACGGTGTCATAAACAAGTTTATGACGGGGTCGAGGCTGCCAGCACTTGGAGACACTCGTGATGTGGCCCAGATTTACTGTTTTGTTTAGGGTTACTAAGATGACAACATAGAAAACTCATCTTGACTCTAAAGATGCAGATAGGATTGTATTTAAATATCTTATTTCTAGATCAAATAATAGCATAGAATCAGGACGAATAGTAACTAAATCGGCTTGTTGACTTCTTTTTAAAATACTAGATTTTGTGCACGACTTTGATAAGCAGGAAAGATGAGTCTACTACATCTATACGAATATTATAAAGCTGAAGAGTTTGTTTGGTTGAACACGCTAATCTCAGAAGCTCCTGGTTTAAATTGAAAAAATATTTCTGTGTTGGATAGTTCATTTATCTAGGAAGACTTTAGGCTTTATAACGTCACGCTACGACATACGGGAGAGGAGCAGACGTAACTTAACGCGGGTGATAAAAATCACGCGAACAAAGTCGTCGTCAGAAGCTAGTATGTAATATAGCGGGAGCTTCCAGCCTTCTTTTTCTGGTTCGTAAGTATGGGTATATGTATACCTACACTCACTTTGCAGTTATAACATTTTTTAACATTATGTTTAGGCATTTTTGTTTGAAGGGTTGTAACCTAGTGACCTAACAGTTTATCCACAAATCTGTCTTTTCATAGAGTATCAAGAAAATGTTTAATGTTAATACAAAGTAATATCAGCCCTAGTAAATCTCGCACAATGTCAAAATTTATGATCACTCGAACAGCTCATAAAGTGAAAGGATATTGACATCTTTACGCTTCACAAACCTTTATAATTTCTTTGTGAAGAGGATAGTTAATGGTAGGAAATCTTCAAAGAGACTACTCTCTTTGAGGGGTTCCGGACAAATAATAGGTTGCTATTTCTTCACACTGTGGGTGTCGTAAAAAGGTACAGTTTATGACAATAGGCTGCACTTATTTTGTGTAATAAGCGTGGTTATGTCATTTAACCCTATGACCAACTAATCAATTGCTTCGATAGCCTAGTGGTCCTAAGCGCGACTGCTACGCTAGAGGCCCTGGGTTTGATTCCAGGTCGAACAAAAAGTGTTATTGGGTTTTCCTATGAAATTCACAGCAGCCGCTCGGAGTTAGGATCTGTGCCCGGTTAATGGCATTAGGCTCGCCCCCTATTACAAGGGACCTAAACATACCGGCGAACTGTGGGTGTAGTCCGTACATTGGTATACCTCTGCCTAGACCTTCGGGGAATACAGGCGTGATGGTATGGTATGATACCAATTAATTCAACGGTTATAAGGTTAATAGGTAGGTATCTATGTACAGATATTCATTGTGTTTTTGTTCTCAAGTACCTACAAAATTCTGTAGGCATATATGTAAAGGAATTTTGAAGGACTAAATTAAGCATATTGGCCTAAGAGGCTTACTTATTTAACCGCGAAGGCTGAAAAGGACTGAAAAGGGAATGTAATTAAAAAGATAATTCGAATTCCATTTACGATCCAGCTGGCTCAATTAATCGAACGGGACTCGTTCGCTTTTCTTTTTTTTTCGTCTGCCTGGTTACTGCTTCGTTTTTTGTTTCGCGTTGATAATTATTTAGTGGTGAAATAAGCTACGCGGACGAAATCGCGGGCTGTTCGCTAGTATAGAATAAGCACGGTCAATATATGTTTACCTGTGCCTTTATCTATCACTCTATTCACAGAATATCCCTTTAACATGATTGAGCTAAATGGTGCTGATGCACGCGTAATATTCGTGAACGGGCGATGTCAGTTGGGATTGGTCATCTACTAACTGCCATGGCTTACATATATTTTTTACTATTACTTTAGTACTATTTTTTCTTTTTATTGTATTTTATTCATCTTCATTGTTTTCACATATAGAAGCAATAATTGTAAAAACCAAATTGGAAGAAAAGAGTGTCCAAGGAGTTTATTGCTCGTTCTTCTCCTTAGAGACCTACGCTTTGGAACGAGCAACTAGCTTCAACTTTTAAGTATAACTTCTTGGCAATTCAAAAGTTCCTGTAAATGGTCTAATTGTTGATTTGGTTTGCATGCCCATGCGACGGTAGAATATGGAGGACTTTATTATGTAAAAAGGAACATTAATGTATAATTACCCATATTTGCAAAGAAATAAATGATTTGATTTGATTTGATTTGAAGTAAATGCTTTGACTTTGACTTTGACTTTGACTTTGAATTTAATTTCTCTAGATATGGTTCCACGAAGTTTAATAATTCCTTGCCCCCAGATTGCTGTAACTAAGATAGTTGTTCGATGTCTCATAATGTAAATGTCTCCTGCATAATATCAACTCTAAGCTGTAAAGCCCAGATTATGTAAACATTTATGCAGATTCGCTGATCTATTGTTGCGTCACACCAGTTAGCAACCAGACTAGGCTATACAATTACAAGATTACACATACAAAGAAAGCTTTATTATAATGTTGTAAGAACGAAAATTGTTTGTGGCTAATTGTCTAGCGTGTGTAAGCTGCTGAGATTAGTTGTGGTTGTTGATAATATAGGTATATATCATTGAAATGAAATGTTTCTTTTTTAATTGCCAGAATAAAGGTGCTTACATGAAAGGATGGTAAAATAATTTTAGTATATTCGATGTATCAGTCGTGAAAACATTTTTAGTACATGCATAATAATATCATGAATTTACAAAATAAATAAATGATGAGGAATAATTGTAGGAGTTAATGATTCGACTGCCCCGTGGGTCTCGTAGTCGCAAGGGCGACTGCTGAGCGTTAAGTCGTGGATTCGATTTCTAAGTCAGGCAAAGTGTAAATCTAGTGCAGAGGTTAGCGACGAAATTTTTACTAAGAGTTAGATACAAGTGGCCTATATGTATGACATATTAAAACTGCCTCATTAGCCTAGTGGTCCTAACCACGACTGCTACGCTAGAGGTCTTGGATTCGATTCCCAGGTCGAACAAAAAGTGGGATTTTTATGAAATTCTCAGTAGCAGCTCGGAGTTAGGATTTGTGTCCGGTTAATGGCAACAGGCTCGCCCCCTATTACATGGGACCTTAACATACCGGCGATCTGTGGGTGTACACTGGTACATGACTGCGTGACCCTCCGGGGAATGCAGGCGTGATGGTATATTAGTAATTTAACCTCATATTAGCAAGTACCTTTTTTTCCGGGTTATATCCTTATGGATGGCCTCTGCCCGAGGGAAGAGTGGAGTAAAGTAGCACAAAGTTTTGCAATAATTCCTTCTACAATATTTTTTCTTTCACGCAAATCCTGAAAGTCGGTTTGTAACCTCTTCACGCCAACATAAACTGTCAAAACAATTCCAATGATTTCTGACTACAATCTACATCAAAAAGTACTTTCGTAACGGTATATAAAAACCACGGGCAAACCCCTTAAACATAATATGTAGATTTAACATTATCATATTCAAAAACTTTTCCGGTTCATTCTCGTGACGTTTGCTTCTTCTCGCTTGAATATTGAATAGCTGTAGGAAAATTAGAGAAGAAGAGATTCTTTGAATTACAAAGATGAAAGAGATTCATCTTTGTAATTCAAAGAATCTCTTCTTTGAACACTGTTGTATTTTCCGATGCTATCACACATCACTGGCGGCATCGGATGTACAATAGAGTTCAAAGAAGAGATTCTTTGTTTTTTGTTACTTTTTTTTAAGGAATATTTGTGTTTAATTTTTTTGTCTTGTACTTTATATATTGTGTCTTTAATTATTGTAATTGGTTTCAACCGTAACTATTGTAATTAAAGTAAAATCTATGCTAATAAATAAATCTTAAGTACATACATACATACCATCACGCCTGTATTCCCCGAAGGGTTAGGCAGAGGTGTAACAATGTACACCCACAGTTCGCCGGTATGTTTAGGTCCCATGTAATAGGGGGCGAGCCTATTGCCATTAAGCGGGCACAAATCCTAACTCCGAGGTGCTACTGAGAATAACATAGAAAAACCCAATAACACTTTTTGCTCGACCTGGGAACCGAATTCAAGACCTCTAGCGTAGCAGTCGCTCTTAGGACCACTAGGTTAACGAGGCAGTTAAATCTTAAGTGTCTGTACAAATTCTTGAATGTCCGTTTGTTTGTTCCGGTTAATCTGCGAAATGGCTGAACAGATTTTGATGGGCTTTCCTCTAGCACATAGCTGATGTTAAAAGGAGTTAATTAGTAAATTACTTTTAGTTTTGAAAAAGAATGATAGGTGCGAAAATATTAAAACCCTGTTATAATCGACATGCAAACGAAGTCGGCGGGCATAAGCTAGTTTAGATAATAAGAGCTTGACATATATGTATAGTACAGTGAGCTTTGATTTGATATGGTTTTGTTCTAAAAATTGTCAAAGTCAAAGCATAAATTTCAATTAGACCATTTACGGACATTACTGAATAGTCAAGAAGTTAAACAGAAAGTTGAAGCTAATTGCTCGTTCCAAAACGTAGGTCTCTATGTAGAAGGGCGAGCAAGGAACTCCACGGACACTCTTCTCAATTTGGTTTTTACAATATCCTGGCTACAATATTTTTGTTCTTCTATGATAGAAAAACCTCATTTTTAATTAATTCAAATATAGCTGCTTACTGCTGAGCTAAGTACTTCACTACCTAAGAAATATGAGTTCTTTATCCCCCCTCTAATCGTAGCTTAGAATCTTTTGTGTTCAAGAATTGTGTCAATTACATTCCCTGGGTTTGTTTAGCGGGGGAAAATAGACCTGTTGCGTCCGCAGTGGCCCGCAGCCTCCCTTTATTACTTTATCTCGGGTTGATCTTGATCTACCATTCTCGTCAGTCGGGCCAGTCGCCTGCCATACGTGGTGTCGGGAGCACGCGCTCCCGTTTGCGTGGGTACCGCGAAACATTTTGCTTCCGTAATTATCCTAATATTTTGGTTAAAGTAATAGGCTAGTGTTGATGTTGTGTGTAGGTTGTTCATGTTACATTTTCTTAGACCATTGTTACAGAGTGACTTATGTGCAGAAATGCTTAATAAAGATAAAATATTTGCAACGTTTTGAGCTTTAGAGCACAAAACACTTTGAATCATTGGAAATAAATAAAACTCAATTCTATAAAAAAAAATGTTCAGTGCCCACAATTAACAAAATGCATATCTTGCATCTATCTTGTGTATTCCTGTTCGCTCCTGTCCTGTCTGGTCCCCTGACCTCCAGAGTGGTTTACAAAGTGGGGGTCCTCATGGCTTCCCGTCTGGACTCCCCTTTTGACCTGGAACGCTGCGGCCCTGCTGTGGACTTGGCCTTAGATAAGGTCAATGAGAAGTTCCTCGCGCATCATGGCATTGAGTTGCAGAAGGTGCAAGGCAGGTGTGTTATTAAATTTTCCTACTAAACTACTTTATACTGGTACTTTGAACATACTTTTTTTTTTCTTTAGGATCTCCAACAAAAGATAGTTATTAATATGGAAGATTTACAGTTAAAAATCACTAGAACTAGGAACAGTAAATTAGACTGACAGCCAATCAAAGGTCTTTGTTAGTTAAAAAGCGTGCCAGAAGGTATAAACAAAGGTACCTCTGACTTTATGAAGCCTGAGTTCTGTGCAACGTCATCATTTCGTACTAGGTACATTGTCTCGCTTAAACCCTCTTGAGCGCAAAGCGTAAAATAAAAATATAATAAAAAGAAAGAAAACTTTTCACTTTATAGCTCAAACTTGTCAAAGACTCAATTTATTGTTGCGAAAGAAGTTTTCTGGAAATCAAAAAAGTTCTTAATAAATGTTAAGGTCCTTATAATTTTTTTTTTCACAAACATTGTTGATATGTTTATTATTTTAGTGAAAACGGTTTGACTTTGCTTTGATAGTTCTACAAAATAAACTTTTATTTTTTGTATAAGGAAGAATAAGATTCTTCCTTAAACAATAAATAAGCGCTCAAAACTTTTATTTACTTTGTCCATTTATAATGTTTCTTGACAAAGAGAAGCCTCCCTTCCGCTCGAGGGCGTGTTTTAATGATGTTAAGAAAATACACAAGACCTACCTAAATGTAGATACATACCTGCGGAAAATTACGTAACGGAAATTCGGCGTGCTTAATTTAAAATGCAAATTATGCGCGACCCTAGAACCTAGTTAGTATACCATAACTAATCTGTATGATTATAATAATATTTGCTTGTCTGCTCCTCGTAGCTTCGTAGCATCTCGTAGCTTCGTAGCGCCTCGTGACTTCGTAGCAACTCGCAGCTTCGTAGCAAACAATTATTAATAGTTGTTTACTTGCTAATTAGGTGGGTCAAGGACCAACAAGTTTATGAAACGATTAATTACTTATTCAACTCGAGGCATTGATAATGAAATAAGTAAAAAAATATATAAATCGGCCTATTATTGTCCCCTTGCAGGGCAAATGCTTCTGTTCATACAGAGAAGGCATGATACGAGGATTGATCACCACGCTTGCTCAAGGTTGATGGGAAATTTCAGACTTATATTGATTATAAGTCCTGGTTCCTCACAATGCTTTCCTTCGGTGATATCCAAGATACACTAAGAAAGCACGTATGAATTGAAAAAGTCACATTGGTACTTGCTGGTATCAAACCCAAAAGCCTCAAGCATAAGAGGTAGGCTACTTAACTACTGGGCCATCACAACGTTACATACATACATAAACTCAAGCCTTTTTCCTATGGGCGTAGGCAGGAAACGATGTTACAATAAGTATTTAAAATGAATTTGACCCCGACATTTAATTTTTGTTAGCAAAAACAGTTACTGGAAGGTGCACACGGGTACACTCCACTTAATTTCAAACTATGAAATGTAAATAAAAGAGGTCTGAACCTTCTTTCGTCTTTAAAGTTTACACACTCGTAAACTACGTCTTCAGAGAAAGTCATCTACTTAGCATTCCTCTTGTGCATGCTCTTTATAGCATCTATTATAGTCGGTGCAATTCACGAGCGCGTGTCAAGTGACTCCTATGACATTGGTACCTTTATGTCATATTTTTTTTATATTTTTTGACATTGACAGAATTGTCGACATCGGCAATGTTTACCGTAAAACAAAATAATTTTGTAGTTGTCTGTACCTATTACTTATTTATAGTATAACTGGCTTCTGCCCGGAATGTCATCTGGGTCCACTTTTTCTTTTTATTTTAGATCCTTTGGATGGCAAATAAGCCGATGGCCCACTTGCTGTTAAGTGGTAACCTCTGCCTATAGACATCTGCAACACCAGAAGCCTTGCAACTGCATTGCCATCTCAGATACAAAGTTCAAAATGTCTCATGTGCCTGTAATTTCCAAACTCCTAAATTATCCCGCGTATATCCAAAGTAGCTTGTGTGCTATTCCACACAATAATTTGAGTCCTTGCCAAACTTCATGCAAATCCGTTCGGTCGTTCTGGTATGATTAAGAAACTAACATCCTTCCATCATACTTTTAAAATACAATAGAGTCCTGTAAGATCACTCACGCGAACGAAGTCACGAGCACAAGCTAGTGGGGTAATGTTCAAAGTTATTGTCGCGCGTTCGTGAGATATAACTACTATACGTACAGATGTTTCAATGAACCTTCGAATATGAAGTATGGAATATATTTACGTAGGCAGAGAATTGGATGGATCGCTTTTTGATTATGATATGATAAGGAAAGCTTGTTGGGAGTTATTTTGATGATTCTTGATTGAATACCTTCGGAATTCTTTGGAGAAGTAGTTTCAGTTAATGGGATAGCCAAGGGGCAATGTTATTATCTTTTCTTTATATATGCTCCGGTCCATATTTCGGAATGTTACTTAAACTTGTCCTCTACTTATACCTTGATATATTGACTAGCATTATTTGGTCTGTTTGGGAGTCAAAGTCAAATTTAATTCATCTTAGCTGATGTCTCCTAACAAACTACCTATCTACCAAATACTAACTTCATAGGTCAAGTAGTTTTTGAGATTTCAGGATTATTTATTGAATGGTATTACGCTTTTTATACACCGTGAAAGTAACTGCAGGAAAATAACTATTAAAATGATTTTGTTTTGGTAGTACCATTTACCATTACCACACCTGTATTTCCCGAAGGGTTAGGCAGAGGTGTAACAGTGTACACCCACAGTTCGCCGGTATGTTTAGGTCTCATGTAATAGAGGGCGAGCCGAGTTAACCGGGCACAAATCCTAACTCCGAGCTGCTACTGAGAATTTCATAGGAAAACCCAATAACACTTTTTGCTCGACCTGGGAATCGAACCCAAGACCTCTAGCGTAGCAGTCGCGCTTAGGACCACTAGGTTAACGAGGCAGTATATTATCTGAAAACATAAACCTCGATAATACTAGCATAGGTTACGTACGTCGTGTCTGAGTGCAAATAGTTGTGCCACGAGAAAATAGCCATTACAATTTCAACGTTTATCTGTATGTATACAAGGTTACTTTTCATTCACCTGCCATATTTCAGGGGGTGAAAGTACCCATAAATACGAACAACTTTTGCTAAAGTACCAACCCTGAACGTGAAAAAAAAAATCTGCTGTTGCGTACATTTGGATCGTGTTGCAGTGCGTTTTTGTAGGAAACAACAGATTTCTTTTTCATATTTCAGAGTTGGTATCATTAAGAAAGTTGTTTATATTCGTGATTACTTATACTCCCTGAAAGATGACAGGTAAATAAAAAATATACCTTGTACCAAGCGAAGTGTTATTACAATCGTGTCTTTGATGTTAAATGGATATTTTGGTAAGCTGATACTTGTCTAGTACCCAAAATATAATATGATAAAAGATCACGTACGAAGCCAGTGAGTGTCAACACTAGTGATCGATGCGTGCCGGTGTCGATGTACTTACGTTGCTGTGGATCTCTCTTCAGAAATTGGTTGTAGTACAACGAAAACCAGCCAAGATGCGGCTGTATATGCTTAGTTGTAATGATTTTTGGACAATGCTGATTAATTTTAAATGTATTTTAAGCTTTGGTTTTGGTGTAGCTGCATTAGTGGCGAAGGGTAAATTCCTAACTCGTCCGACAATTAATTTGTTATATTTCTCCAACTATGTATTTTTATCTCTCTCTACTTTGTATATTTTGTTTGTATTTATTATTATATTTTATTCTTGGAAATTTTTTGTTCCTCTTCCTTGCACTTACTATGTTTTGTCTCTGCATTGCCCTAAGGTAGACTGGTAGAAAATGCCTAAGGCATTAAGTCCGTGAGAGGCTAAGAGGCTATTTGCACTTAATGTAAATAATACACTGTACAAAGGCGGACTTAATGCTTGGTTTTATAATAGTTTTATTTTAGTTAAGAAATTAAATGAGTCAGTCGATACAGCTGACTGCGCATTTTGTCAATGGCGGCAGCGTTGCTGTTGTTCCGAACTTCGGAAGTCGATAGGAATCGAGATGTATGGAGTCCTTGCCACTGGTGTAGATAAAACAGTTATTATAAATTGTCTCTGATTTATGATCTGTTGTTACAGATTTGGCATATTGATTTAGTTTGACGTGATTCTATTAATTATTAAGAGGGTTTGACTCGTTTTGGCAGAACTGAGTTCAATTCATGTAATTTTAATGAAGGCTACCTAATAGGTACTTGCGTCTTTGTAAAAAGATTTTCAACTTGAAATTGAACAGTATTTATCAAATAACAATTTAATCTCGTGTTTGATAGGTTACTTACATATTCATTTTAATATTTATGTACTTATTCATAGCTCCTGCCAGCGACTTCGTTCGCGTGGTTTTTTTCACCCGTATAAAGTTATGTCTTTCGTTACTGTTCTTATCCAGTGTGTCGTAGCGTGATTTTATAAAGCCTAAACCCTTCCTCGATAAATGAACTATCCAACACAAAAATATTTTTTGTAATTCAAACCAGTAGTTTCTGAGATTAGCGCGTTCAACCAAAGAAACAAACTCTTCAGCTTTATAATATTTGTATAGATGAGAAATTTGTACTATATAACACAGTAGATGGCAATAAAAAAAAGATATATTTAAATAAAGAAAACAAGGAATAACAAACCAATGAAAGTAATATAAGAAAATTGGTAATTTAAAATTAACATAAAAACTCATCTTTCGTCCATCATCTCACAAAACCTCAAAAATTCAATAGTATACCCAAACTTTATGCAATTAGGTATCTAAGTCGCTGTCAAAATATGACATAACAATTTTCGTTTCAGATTTAGTTACATATCCAAAGCAGCGAAGTCCGATCTTCGCTAGTTTAAATAAGTAAAAAATGTCTTTCTTCAAAGGTCATTCTATGATTTTAATAACAAAGTCGACTTGAAGGATTAGGTACTTTAATTTGACGAGAGCATAAATGTACTTATTCGTTCAAGCATTCACGTATTTTAACCCTCAAGTACTTAGTAAAATAACTCTCAAACACGAGGGGTACATGACCGTTTTCTCGCGTAATTAAAAGAAAATGTTGCTTTCAAAATCTTTCACACTTTAGATTGTTTTTCATATTTAGGGGCTTGGAGCCGTGGTCTATTGTCTGTAAAAACCATGGAAATGTATTATTTGTTTAATTATTTTTTTATTTTGTAAGTTTTGAATTTTTCAAGTTAACTGGTCGCTTTTAAAGGTCTTTCGAAGAGTCGCAAAGAAATATAAAAATGTGAAAACAATAAGTGTTTTATAATTTTTATTTTGTAAAAGGATCCATTAGTATTACAGCATTTTTGCATACAATTTCATGTTGACATCTGTCGGTATACTCTGTAGAAACCCTTTTTTAATTAAAGTGTCCTTGACGTGTGCTGTCATCCCACATGAAATAGGGATTCACCTTAATTTCACTTCACCTAAATTCACGCAGAAAGATTTTTACAGAATAACACAGCTTTTACTACCTACTTATATTTTATCGACCAAATACTTTGAACTTATCGTCGCATGGCTCGTTAACGTATCGTTGTATTATACCTAGCCAGTAGCTGCTCACGATTGCAAGCGCGTCTGCCAAAAATGGGGTCATAGGTTCGATTCCCAGGTCAGGAAAAAGTGTCATTGTGTGTTTCCATTAAAAAATATTTATTTTATTTTATTTATTATTTCTGGCCAACCAACAATTGTATATACTGTTACATTTCTATAAAAAATAAGATTATATCTAAGGTTAGTACTACAATTTACTATATTTACTTAGTAGCGACCCGAAGTTTGGAAATTAGTGGTGTGACAGTCATCTGCCTTGAAAAGCACGTAAAATCGTTAGACGTGCGCTCGATCTCTTCTCTGTCGTGTCGGATTGCCATCCCATCGTAGGTACTTTGAGAATGAGGGAAGATGGAGTACACCCGTGTTTGCACACACACGTGTGTACTACAATATTTCCTACGCACTTAGGTAGTGTCATTGAAATTGGCCGCCGTGACTGAAAATGGCGATCTTCCCCGAGCTGACCTTATAAGTAAAAAAAAATTAGCAGAAAAATCTCGATATTAAGTTTCTTCTTTCTTTCCACAGCTACCCCTCCTGCTCAGGGGCTATAGCTCCAGGCTTGGCAGCAGACATGCACTTTAAAGACGACGTGATCGCCTTCATCGGACCGGCCTGCGCCTTCGCCCTGGAGCCGGTCGCCAGGCTCGCGGCGTACTGGAACACGCCCATCATCACTGGGATGGGGGATCAGGTATAGTTAAAAAAAAATGTAAAAAATATGCGTTTATTTATCACTAGTCTCTACCCGTGACTTTGTCCACGTGGAAGTTAAAATTTACCATAAAATATACACATAAGCTTCTGCCCGCGAGTTCATCCGCCTCAAATTTGATATTATCCCACGGGAACTGTATTTTTTTCCAGTATAAAAAGTATCTTATGTGTTATTCCACACTACAATCTATTTTAGTGCCAAATTTTATACAGTTACGTTCAGCCGTTTAATCATGAAAGAGTAATGAACATCCATTCATCCATCTATCGATCCATCCTCAGAAACTTTAGCATTTATAAAAGATTTTTTGTAATCAGACCAATACTTCGCGAGATTACCTCTTATAAACAAAGAAACAAAAACCAAGGAAACTTTACCTCATTATAATATAAGCTTAGAAATCTAAACCATTCTACATCTCTGTTCTTAGAAAGATCATTACCCACACATCATAAATTACCTCAAACTTGTAATAGCAGCCAGATGTACTTGCATAAAAAAATAACTTTTGGTATTCTCGTAAGAAAATATGAATTTATGTGCCACACACCGCCAAGCAAAGCTGCTTATCTACCAAACAAAACACATTTTTTATAACATTCCCAGAAGCTAACCTTAGGTTCGAAAAACAATTTGTTTTTACATTATACCGAGTTATGATTGCGCTAATATGGTATAGGTTGATTGGTAGAAAATGCCAAAGGCATTAAGTCCGCCTTTGTACAATGTATTATTTACATTATGTGCAAAAAGTTTTAATAAATAAATAAATAAATAATATTTACGCTAATATTTCTAACTACACTCCATTTATATACCGACTGCCCCGTTGGTCTCGTGGTCGCAAGCGCGACTGATGAGTGTGGGGTCCCGGGTTCGATTCCCAGATCGGGCAAAAAGTAGTGTTATTGAATTTTTTCTATTAGGATTTGCTCGATAGCAGCTCGGAGTTTCGAAGTTGGTGGTGTGACACCCCCGTGCCTCGGAAAGCACGCAATGCCGTTGGTCCCGGCTGTCATTCGTAGATCTTTATCAGTCGTTACGGTTTGTCAGAAGCCAGGAAGTCTGACAACCAGTCTAATCAAGAGGTATCGTGTTGCCCGCTAACTGGGTTGTGGAGGTCAGATAGGCAGTCGCTCCATGTAAAACACTGATATTCAGCTACATCCGGTTAGACTGCAAGCGGACCCCAACATAGTTGGGAAAAAGGCTAAGCAGATGATGACTCCATTTATATACACTGGCTTTTACTCGCGACTTTGTCCGCGTAAATGTAGATTATCGCAGACGCAGACGAAGTTAAAAGTAGCCTATGTTCTTTCTTCAGGTTAAAACTCACCCCGTACAGAATTTCATCAAAATCGGTTCATTAGTTTAGTCGTGAAAGCGTAACAGACAGACTGACAAAATAACTAGCTTCTGTCCGCGAATTCATCCGCGTCAATTTTAATATATTATTGCACCGGAGTCGTATGTTTTAACGGGATACAAGTATCCTATGTGTTATTTCACACTACAATCTATCCGTTTATCTGTTTAAGCGTGAAAGAGATATAGACATCCATCCATCCTCACAAACTTTCGCATTTATAATATTATTAGAAGGAACAACGCTAGCGTTATTTAACTTTTAGCGTATACGTATATAGGTAACTAGCTTCTCCTCGCGACTTCGTCTGCGTACTTTTTCTCACTTGCATTAGGTTACGTTTTTGGTTACTGCTCCGCACCTATTCGTCGTAGGGTAATGTTAAATAGCCTATAGCCTTTCTCGATAAATGAACTATACAGCACAAAAATATTTTTTCAATTCAAACCAGTAGTTCCTGAGGTTAGCGCGTTAAACTAACCAAAAAAACAAACTCTTCAGCTTTATAATATTAATATAGATAAATAGTTATTTATTTATACAATAAATAACTAAATAACAACATGTTTTTGTAACTATTTAAAATTTCTGCATATTACGACGTTCTGGCGAATCTGAGACATTTCGTCATATAAATAACAGACTCACCATTTACTAACACTTACAAGTCAGTCTACACGTGTCAAGTGACCTGCATAAACAAACACAGAGCGCCAGACTCTTTAGACAAACTACCTAATATTTCTTGGCCACTCTACAGCTACTCTAGTCTATGGCACAAGCACCCTTGCGTTCGTCATTAACTTCAGTGAGAGATGAAAGGAATGGGCATAAAATGAAAAATAATATTCGTAAGGAGAATGAAAATATTCAGAAAGTCATCGTCACAGGAATTCACGGCCCGTTTTTGTTGTTTGTTTTGATTATTGTTTTTGACTTGGGTTGCTCAGCAAATATCCTATTTTTAACCCCCGACGCAAAACGACGGGGTGTTATAAGTTTGACGTGTCTGTGTGTGGCAGCGTAGCTCCCGAACGCATAAACCGATTTTGATTTAGTTTTTTTTTGTTTAAAAGGTATATTAGTCGGGAGTGTTCTTAGCTATGTTTAATGGAAATCGGTTCAGCGGTTTCAAAGTTATCAGCTCTTTTGTTAGCTGCGGTAGGGATTTTTATTTTTCTGTCGGGGGTTACCTAAAATTTTTATTTTTTGTAAATGATCAGCTAGATTTTGTTTTTTAAGCCACTCGCTTTTGCCCGCGCTTTCGTTCACGTGGAAGTCAAGTATGTAATAAAACATAGCCTTAGGCAATAGTGTACTAGATCTTAGACGTTACAAATAAAAACAAACAATTATTACCTCTTTATATTGCTTTTGTTTTGCAGAAAACGTTGTCCCACATTGAGATTTTTTCCTGAATCGTAGTTTGTTTTTTAGGGATGGGAAGTCATCAAATGACGTCCACCGCCCTGGGCGGGGCTGAAGCGAGTCAGACTTTTACTAACTAAAACTCATCCGTGTTCCTTCTTGTGCCCTTTGCGTTCCCGGGGCGCGTTATTTCTTACGAACAATCGAATCGTAGTTGCGTTTACAAACATATAATCTTACATACACAAACAACCAAAGCGGGAACAACTACTTGTAGGCCATACAAATATTTGTTCAGTACGGGAATCGAAGCTGCGACACGCAGTGCAGCACTACGACAATCATGTTGTCTATGGACAATATGGTGTGTTTGTTAATATTTGAATACGAAATCTCTCCCTAAATTATTTTGAGGCCCCAAATTTAAGCTACATATTTAGGTATATTTTTTATTTTTTTTCTGTCTACATAAAGTAATGATACACGTGTTACAAATAAAAGCGTGCTAAAAATAGACTATCACATTAGACTTTTTTGGGAGGTTTTCAGTCAGTGGGACATTTCAGCTTTGTCTCTGGGATGGCAACGCATCTGTAAGGTCTTTATGGTATTTCAGATATCTATAGGCCCTGAACTGCCCCGTTGGTTTCGTGGTCCCAAGCGCAACGGATGAGCGTGGGGTCCCGGGTTCGATTCCCAGGTCGGGTAAAAAGTGTTATTGGGTTTTTCCATTAGGATTTACTCAGTAGCGGCCCGGAGTTTGGAAGTTGGTGCTTCGAAAAGCACGTAAAGCCGTTGGACCCGGCTGTCATTAGTAGATCGTTACGGATAGTCAGAAGCCAGGAAGTCTGACAACCAGTCTAACCAAGGGGTATCGTGTTGCCCAGTAACTGGGTTGTGGAGGTCAGATAGGCAGTCACTCAATGTAAAACATTGGTATTCAGCTGCATCTGGTTAAAATGGAAGTCGACTCCGACAAAGTTGGGAAAAGATTAAGCAGCCGATGATGAGATATCTTTAGGCGATGGTGAACACTTAATATCAGGTGGGCCGTGGGCTTGTTTGCTATCCAATAGCATTAAAAATAGGAGTCTGACAGCGCCCTTCCCCAGGGCAGAAGACATCTATTAGGATTCTCCACCACGGAACAAAAAAAGGGCATTGGATTAGATTTTGGATTTATTTAAAACGTGTAAAGTTCTCGTGGGATACACACTAGTCTTTATCTCATTATGATAACCAGATTGAGAACATTAGTTTTATGTTGTACAAAAACCTATTTTAACAATTCTGTAGGGATTGGAAAACTGTATGTTTTTCATTCTAGCGCTTCGAATGGAAACTCGTGGAAAAAGGATTGAATTATTTTCTGCGTTGTTTTGTTCAAAACAAAACATTTTTCGATACTGTTTGTAAAATGTTTTGTTTGTAAAAATAGTGGAACATGTTGCAACAAAGTATACCAGTCAAGTTAAAATTCCCTTTAGTTGCCATGAAGAGAATCACTGAAAAGTGTATTCGTAAGTGTATTAGTGTGTGAAAAGTGTATGTGTGTTGTAGTGTGGCTTTAAAGGCCGGTCATTATAAAGGTACGGGATGAATTATTTAACTGTAATTACTAACACAAACTTCTCCTATAATAAAATTGTAATACAAGCACTTAACTAAATGAATATGCTTTAATTGCCACTCTCGTAGCGAAATGCTACGCACGTAGCATGTAGCGCGTAGCACGTAGTATGTATCGCGTAGCACGTAGCTCGCGTAGGCGTATAGTTAGAATATTCTATTTATTAGTGGTAATATTTTATTAACGTTCAAGCTATTTAAGGTGTCAGTATTATTAATAGTGAAATAACGTGATATTATTAGTACAGTATTGATTAAAATATTCGTTTAAGTGTGACTTTTACAATTTCTATGAACTTTCTAAGTTTATCTTGGAGTTCACTGACATCGGTGAAGAAAAACATCAGAGGAAACATGGATAATTGATATTTATATATTAACTGACCTAGATTAGAGTCAGAAGCAAACCCACACCAATAACAAAGAAACATACCATTACGCCTGTATTCCCCGAAGGGTTAGGTAGAGGTGTATCTACCAATGTACACCCACTGTTCGCCGGTATGTTTAAGTCTCATGTGATAAGGGGCGAGTCTATCGCTATTGACCGGGCACAAATCCTAACTCCGAGCTGCTACTGAGAATTTCATAGTAAAACCCAATAACACTTTTTGCTCGACCTGGGAATCGAACCCAAAACCTCTAGCGTAGTAGTTGCACTTAGGGCCACTAGGCTAATAAGGCAGTTAAAATATTAATATTAAGCTTTAAATCCCCAGTCTGCCTTGAGCAAAAGTGGTGATCGATTCTCGAGCCTTTTCTGAATTAGAAAAGGCTTTTGCCTAGCATTGGAACAGTAAGAGACTGGTATTATTATTGATTACAGTACACACATTTCTTTGCAATTTTCATTTTATTTTGATTTTCCTTTACCAGGGAAAACACACGCACCTCAACATACCTTTTACTATTTATTTGGAGCCGAAATAATCCCCACATTGTTTGTTACTCACGTCGACACCCTTATTTCAGAGCAGGGAGCATTTGCGAGTGTTTTCCTTAAACGTGAAAAGCTCGAGTGATCCGTATCACGTCGGCTCTGGTACGTCGCCGTCGTCTCAAGTACAGTCAACAATAAAAGTCGATGGTACTTTAGGAATTAGCAGATTTACGTAGATGCGACGGATATTTTTCCAATTTCTTTTGTATGTTTTTTTACTTACCGTGTCATGAAAATAAATATACAGGGTGGAATTTTTAAGACGGGTCAATGAAGGCCTTATCCGTTATAGTTACAGGAAAACGTTCCTGGGAGAATATACATAACTTTGTGAGTTATTCTGAACTGCATTCACAGATTTTAGAAAAAAAGCATTTATCAAAGAAGCAACAGTCACTAACTGCCTCGTTGGCCTAGTGGTCCTATGCGCGACTGCTACGCTAGAGGTCTTGGGTTCGATTCCCAGGTCGAGCAAAAAGTGTTATTGGGTTTTTCTATGAAATTCTCAGTAGCAGCTCGGAGTTAGGATTTGTGCCCGGTTAATGGCAATAGGCTCGCCCCCTACTACATGGGACCTAAACATACCGGCGAACTGTGGGTGTACAATGTTACACCTCTGCGTAACCCTTTGGGGAATACAGGTGTGATGGTATGTTTGTCAAAGAAAAAAAAGCATTTTTCTCTCCTCTTGAATCACTCTATCTATTGCTAAAAACTGCGTCGTTGCGTAGTTTAAAAATACCTAAGCGTACATACAGCGGATAAAGATAAAGATTTTTTTACCAAAGGCTTTCTACTAAAGGGTAATATAAACATCATCATCTGCTTTAGCCTTTTCTCAACTATGTTGGGGTCGGCTTCCAGCCTAACCGGATGCGGCTGAATACCAGTGTTTTACACGGAGCGACTGCCTATCTGACCCCCACAACCCAGTTAGTGGGCAACACCATACCTCTTGGTAAGACTGGTTGTCAGACTTTCTAGCTTCTGACTATCCGTAACGACTGCCAAAGATCCAACGAATGACAGCCGGGACCAACGGCTTTACGTGCTTTCCGACACACGGGGGTGTGACACCACCAACTTCCAAACTCCGGACTGCTACTGAGAAATTCGCAATGGAAAAACCCAATAACACTTTTTGCCCGACCTGGGAATCGAACCCGGGACCCTACGCTCATCAGTCGCGCTTGCGACCACGAGACCAACGGGGCAATTTAAAGGGTTATTATTAAAGGGTAATATAAACGAACTCTGCATTTAAAGTGATGACGTAAATAAATGTATTACATTAAAAATTCGATTTAAAAAGTCTGCCTCAAACGGACTGCACATAACGACGTTATAACCCCAGCGATGGAAAAATTGAATTCTCGCATTTTCTGCTATCACAGATTCGCATCAAATTGCAATCCGATGAACATCAGCTGCAGGCCTCACTGGCAGCTAATAGAAAGCTTGAACTCAACATATCTGATCTGTCTTACCCTCGTCTCTTTACTAAACCTTTCAAAATGCTAAGTTCTAATCTATACTAATATTACAAAGCTGAAGAGTTTGTTTGTTGTTTGGTTGAACGTGCTAATCTCAAGAACTACTGGTTTGAACTGAAAAAATATTTTTGTGTTCGATAGGTTATTTATCGAGGAAGGCTTAAGGCTTTATATTATCATGCTACGACACACAGGAGAAGAGCAGTAGCCAAAGACGTAACTTAACGCGGGTGAAAAAAACCACGCGAACGAAGTCGCTGGCAGAAGCTAGTGGGTTTATAAATCCATCACTTTGTGATGTGAATGCAAATATTTAGTTGATAGGTATTTCTGTTGGGCCCTAATTTGACACTATCGGTCGGAAAATTTGGTTTGTCAGAATGTTTTTTAGTTATAAATGGAAGATATGGCGAGATGACCTAGTCTCGCTCTGAGAGGGCCGGTTCGAGATGGCGCAAGAAAAGAATATTCGGAAGGACTTAGGGGAAGTCTTTGCCAAGGGACATTGTAGGTCAGATTTTTGGCGCCGTGGTTGAGCGATTGGCTATTGCGCTGCATGTCGCGGGTTCCATTCCGGCACGGAACAAATATTTGTATGGTCTACAGATAGTTGTTGCGGGTCTGGCTGTTTGTGAATGTGAGATTATACGTTTGTTTAAAAAAATCCCAGTGTGGGCGACGGTAAAAACAAATTTTAAGATTAAAAAGCTCTTATTATTAGAAAGGTTTTGAATTAATTTGGATTCTGTTATAAAAATTCTTTGAGTCTAAAACACTTTAATATTTTCTAAAATAAATTGCAACTATTTGCGAAAACGTTCAGAGTAATATAAAGTTCTATAATATTTTCATAAGTTTCTGATGTATGGGTCTATTCAATCTTTCTAGACTCGCGACATGCTGCTTTTATTATTATTAATATTAAAATGAAAAAGCTACAGTACTGAGAATATAATAAGGGTTCTGAGGTTCTCTAGAAAATGTTTCTTATGAAACTGTTTTATTACTTATGTAGAATATGTTGACGGTAATACGAAAGCCTAATGAAATGTTTTTCTTCTAAGAGTCCGTTAAACTACCGTGCATATTTAACGAACTTAAACCTTTCGTATCTATAAATAAAGTCTAATAGCGCAAGATCTCAAACTAAAAAAACTTATATCTTTATAGTTTGGCAGAAATGAGAATAGTAGGGAAGTATGTAGTTAAGATGGTGCTTGCGAGTTTCAATACATTTTTTACGGTGTGTGTGTCTTTACATAGTACAAAGCAAAGTATCTTCCCACCCTCTGTACGCTCAGATCTTTTAAACTAATTACACAAAGAATTTCCATGCGGTCTTCATCAATACATATAGTGATTCAAGAGAAAGATTTGTACTTATAGAATATCACTACGATCAATGGAAGAAGAGCAGTAATCAAATATGTAACTAAACCCGGGTGATATCGCGAGGTATACATGTAGCTGGTCAAGTAGAACAGGTACCGCACTCGCTTACGTTTCAAGTGTGCCGACTAATTAGGAGACATGTTTACCAGGTTGTTAAAGACTAATGTATATTATTGCTAGATAGTTTATGTAGACCTCAACTTTAGTCCCGGGTTTGATTCCCAGGTCGGGCAAAAAGTGTTATTGGGTTTTTCCATTAGGATTTGCTCAGTAGCAGCCCGGAGTTTGGAAGTTGGTGGTATGACACCCCCGTGCCTCGGAAAGCACGTAAGCCGTTGGTCCCGGCTGTCATTCGTAGATCTTTGACAGTCGTTACGGATAGTCAGAAGCCAGGAAGTCTGACAACCAGTCTAACCAAGAGGTATCGTGTTGCCTAGTAACTGGGTTGTGGAGGTCAGATAGGCAGTCGCTCCATGTAAAACATTGGTACTCAGCTGCATCCGGTTAGACTGGAAGCCGACCCCAACATAGTTGGGAAAAGGCTAAGCAGATGATGATGGAACTGTAAAGTGTATGACAGATTTCTTCTTCTCTTTCTTTTTTAAGGACTATTATCATTTTAAGGCATATCAGCTCCATCATAACCTAACGTAAGTTTAAACAATATTAAAACTATACCTACATGTAAATAAGATTTAATTTGCATTATGACTAAAAGTGAAGTCATCAACAAAATGTCATATCATAAATAATTCTACCTACATCACTTTCTGGTTCGCGACGATTTCAGAGACCCAAGTCAAGTACCCATATCACATTTATTCATTTTCGCAATTCTGTCAAAACTCCCATCCTGTTTGATTTTTGACATATTTCACTAAAATATGCTGGAAATGGCTAAAATTAATTTCAGCCACGCTAATGTGACGTAGGTATGGTAATTATATCATAAGTCATACATTACCGGGGATCGGAATTGTTTCTTCTAAACACAGGTTACCTCGTAAACAAACTAGAAGAACGGTACTACACCCACTAACTAAATTAAGAAACATCATGTTGATGTTATTTCTACCTTGTCAAAAATCTAGTCTAAGTACCAATCAAAATATTTTAAATTTGTTTTACGTATGTGACATCCAAATTATATTTGAAAATATTATTATAAAAATAAACACGTTAAAAAAATTGTATCAGGGACAGGGTCCTGAGAGACGAATCTCTGAACAATAAGCGCCAAATCCAGGAGTACCGCTTTCTGAATGAAGCCCTTGATTCAAGTGCCCAACTTTTATGAACCCACGAAAAAAAATTTGTTATGTATATAAATAAATAAAATTGAAGTGTCTGTTTGTAATTTCAAACTAACATATACGGTAGTTACATCAAAAAATCTATTTTGAAAATTTTTGTATGTCTGTCTGTCTGTTTGTTTCGGCTAATCTTTGAAACGGCTAGACCAATTTTGACGGGACTTTTACTCGCAGATGGCAAATGTTATAAGGAGTAACGTAGGCTACTTTTATCATATAAATTTTAATTATAAAATAGAGTGTTACGCAAAAATAAAATTGAAACCAAATAAATAGTTAACGCGAACGAAGTCACAAGCAACAGCTAGTTATTATTAAAATATACTACCAAACCGAGAATCCAAAAGTAATTTGAAGTAATTCACGGCCGCGTGCCGACCACGATTAAAGGCAAGGCTTTAGATAACATTTCGAGTCTCATTATTGTAATTAAGCTTTTCTAATGATCCCTCCCTTAGGAAATACTAAGGTTAAGGGCACGACCATCTTGTTGAGTGATTGGAGCAGTTAAAAGGCTCGTGTCGGAGATTTAGTTGTAATGGAAGGGACAATTAGAAATACCTCGGGGTTTAAGATTCGAGCTTAAATGTCACTCGTCCAATGGATCCGCTAATCCTTTGACCTTAAAGTCTGTTTTGTTCGTAATTTTTTTTTTTTGTGTTTTTAATATTGTTTATTTCCTTATCTTTCTTTTGTTATGACGGTGTTTTTTTGGATGAATGCTGGTAACTGCCCCGTTGGTCTCTAAGAAATAAAAAATAAGTTTCTGCTGACTGTATTTAAAGATCGAACATTTCTTTATAAAATAAATGTACTAACAATAGTCTGTCCTCTTTTTAGGAGTTCTAAAAGTAACAAAACCTTTTTTAAATTGGTAGAAATTGACCAATTTTATGTGACGTAAAAATTTCGTTCTTTCTCTATGTTTTACGCGCGTGTTTAGGTTTTAAACAGAATTAGGGGTCATTGTTACCTTTAGTAAAGTGGAAAGCCAAAACCCTTTTGTGATCGAATTGCAATTTAGGTGATTCAATTGGATGTTGGTGATGTACAATAAAATAAATAAATACCTACACGATCGTAGATAAGTGCCCTCTCTGTACATTTTTGTTACGCAAAAAATTGGCAACAGTAATAAGATTATATCATAATTTGTATTTGGTTTTCTTTTGTTTTATATTGATGAAACAGGACTTTAGAAGTAGTTATTTTTCAAAGGCTCAAAACTAATATTTCACCCGATACAATAGAGTCAAAAGAAAAGTTGTGTTTGTATACTTTTTCAACCTTAGGGAAGTACTTTACGTTGCATACTTTAGGTGATTATGGCCCTAAAGTCCATTACTATTACGTATACTATACTAGCTTCTTCTTCTTCGTCCGTGCGGTTTTTTCATCCGTTATTGCTCTGCTCCAATGTGTTGCTGCGTGATGTTATATAGCCTATACTACTACTATACTATTCGTCATAAAACTGACTATCACACAAAAAGTATTTTTGACTGCCTCGGTAGCCTAGTGGTCCTAAGCGCGGTTGCTACGCTAGAGGTCTTGGGTTAGATTCCCAGGTCGAGCAAAAAAGTGTTATTGGGTTTTTCTATAAAATTCTCAGTAGCACCTCGCAGTTAGGATCTGTGCTGTTAATGGCATTAGGGTCGTCCCCTATTACATGGGACCTTAACATACCGGCGAACTGTGGGTGTACATTGTTACACCTCTGCCTAACCCTTCAGGGAATACAGCCGTGATGGTATGTTATGTAATTACCATATTTACTTATGGCTAATATAAAAACCTACTCTGCATCAGGTGAATTAAAAAGTTTTATCAAAACACTGCAAACAGGAACATAGCAATGCTGCTTGGCGGTAGTAGGGTAGGTACCAAACTATGGTACTTCCCATAGACAAGCTCTTGCATAAAGATACTTGGAAACATGTTTCTATTTTCAAACACAAGATTGAATAGTGATACCCTTTATCGAAAGTGTTTTACCGACGTGTCCTTATGGTCAAGGGTACAAACAAATCAATGAGAGAGCCGAGCGAACTTGGCATTGGAGGGAAGTGTGATTGGATTGCAATGTAATGAGCCAGCGAACGAGATGGTTTAGTTCATTCTGTCTTCTATTTCAGAAAGGTCTGTTGTTTATCTGTGAGGTGAAGAGATTGATTTGATCGTGGATTTAGTGGATGTTTAGTTGATGCTGATGTTTGTCTTTCGTTTTGTGGTTAAATCGTTCAAACTGTACGCTGTCACTTTGACGTAATTATACTGATTTGACATAATTACGTCAGATGTCAACGCTAAATAGGTTTTGTTTATGGACTTGAATTATGACTTGTGACTGAATGCGATGATTTGGCCCTAATCTTTTATTTGGTTCTGAAATAACCTCTTGGTCTCAGAAACTTGATGTATAATGGAAAACAAATCTTTAAAACTATTTTATAAGTAATGACCACAATTTCATTTTTTTTAAGTCGTGTTTGCATGAGTATGACAATTTACTACATAGAACCTACCTAACAATTCCATATTTAAAATATTGGTACTTATGTACAGTGCTAATGGTAAATTAATCTGTGGTTAAAACCCGAAAGGCTTAAATAAATTGACATACCTAAACAAAATAAATAGGTTCCCTGCTACCGACTGGAACTGAAATATTAACATTTGTCATTATTAGTCACACATTGTCAGACCAGTATTACGCTGACTGACATTTGACTAACTGTTTTTGCTTACATTACACAATCATAATCGCTCTTACCATAGATTTAGTCCCTAATTATTACACCTTAGAGATGAATTTTCAGTAGGTCATTAAAAAAAAATCAGCTGTTCCTATACAAAAGCGTAACACCTTCACGGTTTTAATGAATAGAACAGCTGATTTTTTCTTTGATACCCGGCGAAAAATATTAAGGCGGTGTCTAGAATTATGTATTGAATCCATGGTATAAGTTTGTATCACTGTATTTTAATTTCGGCTTTGCATGGTGTCATCTCTCTCACTCATGCGTATGTATGTATATGGTAGTCCCTATCTAATCTCGATATATATTTTTAACGGTCGCGTATTTATACCTAATGCTTGGTTTCCACGCGACAGGTTTTACGAAGAGGCGTTTTTAGGCGTTTTTAGGAGGCTAGCATAGTAAACAACTAGCTTGTCTTTTAGTTTGACTTTACTGTCTTGACTTAGCATAAGTTTATTAGTTTAGAAATGTAGTTAGTGCTTTATAAATGAAATGAGAGCAGGTACTTGCTTCGTCTAACTAACCTCGTGTATACTGGGCATAAATGGTTTAGCAGATATTAAAAAGTGTAATTACTTAACCCATATCATCCTAGTGTTCCATTTTTAAAACGGTTACTTTTTTATTTTTTTATTATAATTTTTGAACGCGTTCTTAAATTAGTGTTTTTCAAAAATGGAACACTGGGATGATATGGGTTAACCCCTCGTTCGTTAGGCAAGCTGATTCAGTTCGCTTAACATTAAAACTTCTACTCGTATTGTGTCTCGTTTAGTGTCTTTCCAAGTAATAAATTTATTTAAAAATTAACTTATGAAATATGTATGTACAAACATTATAACGTCTCCATCACTCTAGAGGTACCATCACGCCTGTTTTTCTCGAAGGGTTAGCCAGAGGTGTAATAATGTACACCCACAGTTCGCCGGTATGGTCCCATGTAATAAGGGACGAGCCTATTGCTATTAACCGGGCACACATCCTAACTCCGAGCTGCTACTGAGAATTTCATAGAAAAACTCAATAACACTTTTTACTCGACCTGGGAATCAAACTCTAGCGTAGCAGTCGCGCTTAGGACCACTAGGCTACCGAAGCAGTTACTCTAGAGCTGTATATTGTATAATAATAATTGAATTATGTATCACTTAATCATGTATGTGTCATTATAAGCAAACAATTTGTTAGTTGTTATTACAAATAAAGTTCTTTTCAACTTTGTCTATGGGTTGGTAAATCATCTGAAATTGTAAATGACCATAGGCGGCAATGACCAACCTATTATTATTTTAATTAGATACAAACATTTACAGCGATTTGTGTTTATTATGTTTAATCTGACTTCCAAAACTTTTTAATTAAGGAAGCTGGTTTTGTTAATTACTTACTTAAAATTAAGACGAGGAAGGTAGCCTGAGGCTGTGCCAACACTAAAGTAACGCAATGAAACACGAAATTAAAAACGTTAAAACGAATTATGACGCTTCGCTAAACCCTGCCTAAATTGAAAATAAATTAATTGAATGGTACCTAATTTAACTAATATTATAAAGAGGAAAGATTTTTTTTTTTGTTTGTTTGTAGCGAATTGGCTCCGAAAGGACTGGACAGATTTTAACCATTTCTCCACCAATAGATAACTACATTATTCCTGAGTAACATAGGCATATATAACATCATGACATCACCCACAGGAGCGAAGCAGTAACCAAAGACGTAACTTAACGCGGGTTAAAATCTAGTTGGACAATAATGTTTGTGTTGAACAAGTTTTCATTGAGTCTGAAGATATTCATGTGTCAGTTGTGCCTGTGGTCGCACGTATAATATTCTAAAATATGTGCATTTTTATTGTATATTTTCTGAATAGCATAAATAATTTTAACTTTATGTAGGGGTATAAATCTATGAAAATAAATACAAGTCCTTTTTTATTTTTGCTTTTATTTCAAGTAACATAAATTATTGATAATTTTATTTATGACTGGCTTTTTACGCGACTTTATCTGAGTGGAAGTTAAAGTCAAAATGAAATCTGTTCTTCGTTGACTCCTATTTATCTACCTTATTGTCTCAGCTTCATAGATCAAGTAGTTTTTGTGTTTAGCAATACCCCGCGGTTTCACCCGCATTACGTTACGTCTTTGATTGCTGCTCCGCTTTTATGTGTCAAAGCCTAATGTTATGTACCTTCCCCATAACACGAGTTTTGTTATAATGCAAACATATTTTTTTTGATATCGGATCAGTGGTTTCTGAGATGACCGCGTTCATAAAATTTTACAGCTTTAATAATATAAGTAAAGATAGATAAAACTGATAGAAGTATAAAAAACACGAAAAAATACATTTTTTTATGTAGGTACAGTGAACAAAGCTATTTGGTATACAGGCAGCTTACTTGCAATGTTGTGAGTGTGTTGAGCAGATAATTCTTTTACATCACTCTTTTAGGTGTGTCATAAGCTCAAAAACTTATTACGCATACAATAAAAATGAATATTGGCAGTGTATAATAGAAAGACGAATAATTTTGCCTGTATACCAAATAGCTTTATTGACTATACCTAATAATAACAATTTCCATTAAAAAAATATTTAGGTTTTGCTTTCAACTCTGCGAAATTATTAATGTCAGCTTCACAATACTGCGTAGCTTAGTGTAGGGTATTATCGACATAACGCTGCTGTGCTCTCACACGGTAACTCAAAACCACGTATTCAATCTAATCACAATCTAGAGATATATATATATAGATATTTGTATGTATATGTATTTGTTGCCTCAGCCTAATACTCCATATTTTATCAAGTTTAATTAGATACGTATTGACCAAAATATGACTACACAATTTTTTGAATTTGATAATAGAACAATTCTCGTGGCTTTTCTGTATGAGAGGAGGATGCCCTGCAGTGGGACAATATTAAGCGGGTATTATAGAATAAGGATGTTATGGATATGCATACGCATAAATTAATCATATTATACCGGTTTCCATGACTCGGATGTAAAATTATTTCTGATTTGATATTCGATAGTTTCGGATAGTTTCAGTTATAAAAAGTATCTATACTACTCTAGCTAGTCGGTTCGGTCAAACGAAAATCCGTCATAACATTTAAACTTCACCCATATCCAAAATTAATCGAAGCTTTTATACAGGATTTCTTTTTTAAACGAATTGGGAATTTCTCCTGTATCGTGGGTTTTTTTTTTTTTTTTTGTGTGTGGGAAATCATCAAACAACTTCTCCCGCCCTGGGCGGGGCGGGAGGGAGTGTCAGACTTTTACTGACTAAAACCCACCCATGTTCCTTCTTGTGCCCTTTGCGTTCCGGGGGCGCGGTATCTCTTGCGAACAACCCGCAGCCCCGGCAGGCATCGGCCCTCAGTGGCCCCTTCCTTTTGCTGACATCTCTTTGAGGCGCGCGTGGAACACGAACGCGCCGTCGACACGGCTGTACCGTGGCGTGGCGTGGCGTGGCGTGGCGTGGCGTGGCGTGGCGTGGCGTGGCGTGGCGTGGCGTGGCGTGGTGTGGCGATTACAAACATACAGAAACACAAACAAAACAACAACTCACACACACACAAACAGCCAGACCCAGAACAACTATCTGTAGGTCATACAAATATTTGTTTCGTGCGGGAATTTAGCCCGCGATGCGCAGTGCAGCGGTGAATCGCTCAGCTACTGCACCAACCATGTCGTATATTATTTCGGATATCGGATAGATTCGGTTAACGTTACGGAGCTCCATAACATCCTTGTAATAGAGGCTGTATAGTACATGGCATATCATGTTGAATGTATCGTGTTATTGTTTTGCAAGATACCTACACGTGTATTTGTAACGTGAGCCGACTTGGAACGTGCCTCAATATTGTCTCCTGCAATGTAAAGTTTAAGGTTGATTTTGATTTGTCACTAATAATTGAAGGAAGTGGTAGTATTTCGTCTATTTGTAGTAACACTCGTGGGTTTGTCTGCATAGACTTTGCAATTAGGTAAGCAAAATTTCTAAATTAATTTTGATCAATTTTTATATATGTGTGACAAATTATAGCTATTTAAGTGTGAATGAGTTAACATACATCCGTCCATCTTCATAAACTTCTGCATTTATAATAGCAGTAGGAAGTAGGACTATAAAGAGCTAAGGCTTTTTTTATCCTAACAGGAACGTAGAAAGTATCTGATAAAGATCTGAATTAAAAAAAAATCCTTATTACCGAGTGCCATAGTATTTGTTCTATCCATCAGCTCCAAGCCGACGAAGTCCTAGGAAAAAGCTTGTATAACATAAGCCTAACCCATTCAAACACATTCCACATACATGAAATGTGGGCCAGCAAAATCCTCGGTGACGAAAGTATGTACCTACCCACCTACCTATACGTACGTCGGCGAACCCTTTGATAAAATGGATGAAAGTGAAAGCATGTAATTCCGGTCATAAAATATGAATACCTTTACTAATGATGTCCGCGTTACCCAATAACAGGCTTGTGTGATATGCAGGCAACAGTGTATGGTCATACGCCGAATGGCTATGATTACTTAAAGCAGATTGCAACTTTGTGGTCATAAAAAAAGATTAGCCTTCTATTCGCAAAATTCTTTTTATTTTCTGAATGTAATGATGATCAAAATGACGACATAATAATGTAAAAGCCACTAGCTTCTATATATCGTTTGCGTAGACTTAAACTTAGACAAAGTCCTAAATTATGCCACGGGTTCATTAAAACAAGGTGTAAAATTATCCTATGCTTTAAGCTAGATCTGTATCTATATTTATGCAAAATTTTAGCTAATTCCGTTCAGCGGTTTAAGCGTGAAAGAGTAACAAAGACCCATTCATTCTCACAAACTTTCGCGTTTACAATATTAGTGGTCATTGGTTCTCAAACTGATAATGCGGTAAAATACCGAATATCCAGACGATAGTTAGAGACGTGCTTATAAAGTCTATCTCTAAACCTTTAAGTGATTGGGGCGATTTAAAATGGCTTATAACTTTTCGTTAACATTGATATAACTCCCTAGCCATCACATTATTATGATCGATCATCATTACTTTCACATTTTGTATCATCAATCCTAAGACGTCTTATTTATTTCTTTAAACTTTATGCAAAAAGACATATTATTGCATTAAGTTGACTGGTAGAAAATGACTGAGGAGACATTTTCTACCAGTCAATCTGAGCTGGTGGGATAGCATGCCATGGTGCAATTTATTTCAAAATAAAAGATATATAAGAAAATAACAACATAAATATCCTTTTTAGTTAGGCTTGTAAATCTCATTCTCTATGCAATAAAGTACAATAGTATTTATAAAAAAACATAAATATTACTAAAAATAACATCAAACATATACTTAAGTCAAGCGAAAGTCTGAGACAATGGAGTCAGCTGTAATGGGTTCGTGTCATTGACATTTATAGCCGTATTTTCGTGGATAATCTCTGCAATTGAGCAATATTGTGCAAAACAATATCACGGGCAATTAAATATCGTACTTTCTTCTCCAATGAGTAAGACAGTATTACATAATTTACGATGCATTAAAAGTTCTAAAAGTTCTAGCAAATTAAATAAAAGTTACTTGAAGACGCTCTTGTTAATTAATTAATTTACACATATATGTGTAGGTATGTACGGTACGTATTTTTACTTAAAAATATAACATAACACCATCACGCCTGTATTCCCCGAAGGGTTAGGCATAGGTGTAACAATGTACACCCACAGTTCGCCGGTATGGTTAGGTCCCAAGTAATAGGGGGCGAGCCTATTGCCATTAACCGGGCACAAATCTTCACTCCGAGCTGCTACTGAGAATTTCATAGAAAAACCCAATAACACTTTTTGCTCGACCTGGGAATTGAATCCAAGACCTCTAGCGTTGCAGTCGCGCTTAGCACCCCTAGGCTACCGAGACAGTTAAAATTATAAAGTGGTATACATTTTAAACAACAATTTTTCTGCATAGTAACGTAAAACATTTGGTATATAGAATTACTTTACAGCCCCAGCGGTGTGGTGCGAATACATATGTGCACGAAAGTGATATGGGGGGCTGCTTTCACGTTCTTTATATCTTGGAAGGGTCGGATTGAGTGGTTTCACAAAGAACTTCTATCATTATATAGTTACCAAAGGGGCAATTCTCATATTCTATGCCTATGTCAAAAAATCCTCTAAATTGTTTACTTTTCTGATATTGATTATAGCTGAAATGAAATTGGGACTAGATTTTCATCGTTTTTTTTTCTATTTTTCGGTCATGTTGAGAGGATGAGTAAAAGGCGACTAATAAAAGGGATTTATATGGCAGATGTGAGTGGCAACGCCGGGAGAGGACGCCCTAGAAAGACCTACCCTGACCTTATTGGTGAGGTTCTTCAGAAAGGCCGGTTGCGCAGTACTTGTAACTGGCGTACTTGTATGACCAGATGTATGATGTGGACGAGGCGAAAGATGTATGTAAGGATCGTAGCAGGTAGCGTTCTGTGGTTTCTGCCTACCCCCATGGGAAAAAGGCATGAGTTTATTATGTATGTATGTCTATTTGCCTTCAGACGTAATTAACAGTTGTTGTCAAGTGAATAAAGCTGTACAATATCTCGTTAGATTTACAATGGATATCACGTTACGCTCCTGTTTGCATCTTTCACGTTGCTTAGCAAATAAGCTATCCCTAACTAACGCTTACCTTGCTCGACGATCGTGATCCTGATGAAAGGCGTCGCTGTGCGGCAGACATTTTGTTTTGTAAAGAATAGATTTGTTTTTATTCTTATAATATCACTAGTTTCTGCCCGCAACTTTGTCTGCGTAAACTTGCCCCAAATCTTACATTATTCCACTGGAACACAAAAACACCATCACATACCATCACGGCTGTATTTCCCAAGGGCTTAGGCAGAGGTGTACCAATGTACACCCACAGTTCGCCGGTATGTTTAGGTCCCATGTAATAGGGGGCGAGCCTATTGCCATTTGCGGGCACAAATCTTAACACCGAGCTTCTACTGAGAATTTCATAGAAAAACCCAATAACACTTTTTGCTCGACCTGGAAATCGTACCCAAGACCTCTAGCGTAGCAGTCGCGCTTAGGACCACTAGGTTGACGAGGCAGTTATTGTTGTGGTTTTTAAACACAAAAACGGGATGAAGATTCTGGATCCTATGTATTGAGCTAATTCCTTTAAGCAAACATCCATTTATCCTCACAAACTTCCGTATTTATGATAGTAGTAGTAACTGCCTCGTTAGCCTAGTGGTCCTAAGCGCGACTGCTACGCTAGAGGTCTTGGGTTCGATTCCCAGGTCGAGCAAAAAGTGTTATTGGGTTTTTCTATGAAATTCTCAGTAGCAGCTCGGAGTTAGGATTTGTGCCCGGTTAATGGCAATAGGCTCGCCCCTTATTACATGGGACCTAAATATACCAGCGAACTGTGGGTGTTCATTGTTACACCTCTGCCTAACCCTTTGGGGAATTCAGGCGTGATGGTATATTTTTTTTTAATATTTTCTTTTTTAGTAGTATGTGGTAGGATAGGATTGGCAGGTCAGTTGAGGAAAATGGCATACCCATGTTTACAGTTTTGTGGAGTGTCATTTGTTTTAAATCGTAAAATGGTGTCTAGGGAAAAAAGCACATCGTTTAAAAATAGGTATACTTACTGCTAGACATTTGGCTTATGATCTAGAATGAACGACCTTTCATCGCATTATGAAACTGTGATAATATATCTATACGGTTACGCCGTAAAAGGGTCTTTGTCACAACATGTTTACCAAGAATTCAGTGCGTGATTTTAGACTAGAATTTTATTTTCAATGAAAAATTTCAACGCTTTGTAGAACATTTTTCGCCGATGTCGAGACCCGACACAAAAGTGCTCTACCTACAAAGTTAAACTGTATGGAAGAGTTTATTTAAAAATCATAAAACACGATGTCTAAAATTAGTGGTAGTAGCAGCAGAGCTCTTTGTGAATTAGCTCATCCAGGGATGGATTACCACCATACCTATTTCTGCCGCAAACTACCGTTGCTGTGTCGCGGTTAGAAAGGTATGGGTGCCGGTGAGACATTTCAACACATGAGACATCTGAACTTTGTCTCTGGGATGGCTAGGCATTTTCAAGGCCTCTGATATTGCAGATGTCTATAGGCAGCGGTAACAACTTAATAACTAAATAAAGAAAATAATGGTAGCAGGTTGTTCGTCGACATTTCCATACAATGCCATTTGAAGCCAGTACCTACTACTTTGTTCTTACCGATAACATTTTGTTCTAGCCTCCCTCCGAGGGTGAACTGGCTGCTCCAGCAAGCGTCGTCAGTCGCATGCACCGACTAAGAAACTTGCGTAAGGGAACAAGGGTGAGTACTTTACTAACATACAATATTATAACCAAACAATCAGTTGTGCAGCTCTAAAAGACACATCAAGATCTCTAGTTTATTTACAGTGAACACAGAATCTAAATGAAAAAAGTTTTAGTTATGTACGTATAAAATGAGTACCTACATACTTAAAGTGTTTTTGTACATTTTCGTGTACTTATTTATAATAATTATTTATTGCTTATCTTTCAATTAATGAGGATTCCCCTGACACAAAAAGTGTCCGGTTTTAATCTGGACGTTTTGAAAAGCCCTTCCGGTCGACCCCCGGACGACACCCGGACGCCCTCTACACTAGGACAAATCCAGGGAATACAGGACGAATGGCAGCCCTAAACTAATCCATCACAGAAGCTTATATGGGCTGCAGAATTTACTGGCCATGTTCAAAGGGTAACTGTACTCATGAATTCAAACAATTTCTACGATAGGACAAACTAAAAAATACAAGAAAATGTGCTGTTCCACACATTTTGATGTTGTTGTACATACGGCTATATAATGTAGGTATACACTCCCAGTATAAGCTGACCTTATATGGAAACCTATACAATGAGAGAGCACAAAGTGGAAATGTATACCTACCTTGATATGTAGCCGTGCGTACTTAGTGCATTATTGTACAGAACAACCAATTCTTTTTCTAGGACCAATGAATTAACCCCACGGTTCCTTCTGCTCCCGGTATGACGCACGATCCGCGCCCTCGACTGAGGCGGTATAGCCTACAAACAATATAACTTCAAATAATATTGTTATTCTTTTGTTTTTCTCCTAGCCCCAGACGTTATTCAACGACAAAGGCAAGTACCCGACTCTGACGCGAATGTCGTACTGTCAGTGTCGGCTGCCTCGCGTCTTCACCAGCGTGTTCGAGCGTTTCGGCTGGGCCCACGTCGCGCTACTTCTGGATAAGTCCGACCTCTTCTCTCTTACTGTTGGTAAGTTATACTATTACTCTTGGCATGTTGAACTAGCTGACTTTTACAATTGCGTTCTGCCATAACGAGCCAATCCACTATCAATAAAAAAATAAGTGACTGTGTTACTTCAGCTAAAATTTTTTGCTAGCCTAAGCTAAGGTAGTTAGTATAAGAATCATTTGAAACGTTACATCTATAACTTGTACCTACTTACTGAGCAAATAAAGAACTATTCTATACAATTAATTATGTCAAACTTACTGTCAAACTGCCCCGTTGGTCTCGTGGTCGCAAGCGCGAATGATGAGCGTTGTAGTCCCGGGTTCGATTCCCAGGTCGGGCAAAAAGTGTTATTGAAGCCAGGAAGTCTGACAACCAGTCTAATCAAGAGGTATCGTGTTGCCTAGTAAATGGGTTGTTGAGGTCAGCCAGGCAGTCGCTCCATGTAAAACATTGGTACTCAGCTGCATCCGGTTAGACTGGAAGCCGACCCCAACATAGTTGGGAAAAGGCTAAGATGAAACTTACATTACGTTAGTACATCCATAACTTATGATCAGAATCGATTTAAAATTAATCAGCCCTAAATATCCAAATTAAAAAACATCACAGTTAGAAAAAAAAGTCAAAATCGTTCGACAGAAATAATGACCCTGCATCATTATGGAGTAGATTTTGTAATAGTTTCTACTTTATTGTTCAGTGGTTTTGACTATTCTTTGTCTGTCAGTCAAGCAGTTATGGAGCTCAGTTTAATTTTGGTGAAATTACTTCGAAGGCTTTCAGTATATAATCCACCTAACGACAGGTAGGTATATAAAGTATAAAGCAAATCCCATCAGCCACCGAATATTAATTAAATGGACATCACATAAAGTTATAACTACCATAGTTAGGTACTAGACTTGAGTCGCCAGGGCCGGATCTAGGTATGTGCTTTATGGGCTGCTCCCCAGGGCCCCGAGGATATTAAAAGCCCCCAGCTCCCATTGATGCCAATGGTACAGTATTACGAGTATACAAAACAGTTATTTGTCTAAATGGCAATTAGTTGGATTAATAAAGTAGGTGGGCAGGTAGTAGTGTATGATAGCACGGTTGGCGCAGTGGCTGAGCGATTGACTGCTACACTGCGTGTCGCGGGTTCGATTCCCGCACGGAACAAACATTTGTATGACCTACAGATAGTTGATCCGGGTCTAGCTATTAGTGAGAGCTTATATGTTTGTAAACCCATGATGAGGAAGAATATTTCTAAAGTTTAAAAACAAAGAAAGAAAAGATAGTGTTAAGGGCCCCACAAATTGATGGTCCGCCCCTGTGGTTCGCCATTTATTAGTAATAGACAGAAGATTACATGCTACATTAATATTAGCTTTACTCTGAAAATGAAGCTTCGTGAGTAATATCGACGTATACAAGATTCTGATATAGGGAGAACCATTTCTATATTAATTTCTTAATAAAATGAACAGACCAACAATTGATGGGTACTCGACGATCCTAGCAGCGTAGTAGGGTTTCTTTTGTATACGTAAGGGTACACGGTATTCTATATATATAACTATGTTCACAAAACAAAATAAAATCTGGTATTGATTGCACGGTGCTTCTCATACTCGGTGGGGCTTGTATCTTGGAGGCCAGATCAAACCTAAAATATGAAAGCGTGCAACTGCTTCAACTTTCTGTGTAACTTCCTGATGATTCAAAAGCGACTAAATGCAAGTAAATGGTTTAATTGAAATATATGCTTTGACTTTGACTTGGAAACAAAAAATCTGCTGTTCCGTACATTTCGATCGTGTTACAGTCAAACAATTATACTATAAAACAGAGGTTCCTAATCTTTCTTGTACAGACAGCGTCGTCAACTGGATACCCCCTTTTCCAACGAATTTTAATGCAAGAGGGGTAACCGATTGATGTCGCTGTCTGTACTGCTACTACATAACAATCTCCCTTACTTTGATTGTAGTACAATCATTTTACTACAATCAGATTGCTAACACACAGTTGTAACACATTTACACGTTCACATTTCAAACAATCATTAAAAAGAATTGCTATCAAACGGCCGGATGTAATGCGCTAAAAGGACCCTTTTAATTACCTACGCCACTTAATGTACCTTTTTTATTGCCCAAATGGGCATTTAAAGCTTAGCAATGTATGTAAGGGTCTTCTGAGCAATGTTTTACACATGTAACTAACAAGACAGGCCACTTAAATAGCCAAGAATCGGACATATTGAGTTCAAAGTAAAAGCCGGTCTATTTTTTTTTAACCGCGTTCGAAAACTGAGGCGTTTAATAAGTGTGTGTGTGTGCCTGTCCGCATTATAGCTCACAACCGGCTGAACCGATTTCGTTTTTATTTCTTTAAAAGGTGACTTGGCTGAGAGTGTTCTTAAACATAATTCAACAGAATCTGTTCAGCTGTTTGAAGATTCTGCTCTTGTCTATTTAACTAATGGCTATCAGCATCTTCTGCAGGTGTGTTCGTGTTTTGTTTTAAGTGTCGGGGGTTCTATAAATCAATTAAAGTAATATGAAGTTAGTTTGAAGTTAGCTGACATTCCACCTGGTTCTAAGGATTGACGACTACTCACCTGAAGCTCACTTCACATAAATCTTTACGTCAATAGTACTGCAGGTTTTCGTTATTACGGGTGACTCACGTAGATGATAAGGTTGTTTACGAGGCAATCAGTTAGAATTTAATTGAATGAATGAATGAACACAATTTACTCAATATGAAAATTGTTTCGAACCTTGAAAACTTTACGAAGACTCATCGGTAAACACGATATTAAAACCTTGAAAGTATCATAATTTATTAGTTGTTCAAAATACCATACCATCCCGCCTGTATTCCCCGAAGGGTTAGGCAGAGGTGTAACAATGTACAACGACAGTTCGCCGGTATGTTTTAGGCCCTGTGTAATAGGGGGTGAGCCTGTTGCCATTAACCGGGCACAAATCCTAACTCCGAGCTGCTACTGAGAATGTCATAGAAAAATCCAATAACACTTTTTACTCGACCTGGGAATCGAACCCAAGACCTCTAGCGTAGCAATCGCGCTTAGGACCACTAGGCCAACGAGGCAGTTCAAAATAACAACGAATAAACATCAGTCAATTGACAACATGATGTGATTAATTAACAGACGAGCTTCTGCTTGTGACTTTGTCAGCATAGAAGTCAAGTGTACAATACTAACTAGCAAATGACTTTCGGCAAATAGTGTAGCTTTCTATCAAGGAAAGATTGTTTTGTAATCGGATCAACGATTACTTCGTAAAAATAAACAAATAATAAATACTTCTTAAATAATACTACAAGGTGGAAGGGATATCGTAATTAAATCTTTTACCATGAATTCAGGGCTTAAATCTAGAATCCTGTGCGTTAACGAAACAAATCAGCTGTTCCATACATTGTGACCGAGCAGGTATTGTATTAACCGCTATTGTACGGTACAGCTTATTTCCTTTTACCGACGTAAAATTTCATCTTGAGGGTTTCGAGGATCATTTGCTAAATCCGAAATAAAAGTTCTCGTTGACAAAAAAGGGACATTTATTTATGCTTTATTTCAATTAACTAAGACCCATTACAGTTTAAATGACCTTGAATAAGCTTTTAGAAAAAAATGCTAATTTGTTCTTAAAATGTTTTAATTGTATAGGTAAGAGCCTGGAGTGGGGTCTTCGAAAGAAAGGAGTCCTGAAGGCGGTGAGGGAACTGGACGGCAACGAGCGGGAGTCCTGCGAGGCACTGCTTAAAGATGTCAGCATGTATGCTAGAGGTAAACAATTCATTAGCTTGTACATTTACTTTTATACCTGATACTGGGTCCTAACGGGAGGACAGATAAAGATGGAGTAAATATGTTTAATATTACTAAATAATGAGGGTAAAAAGACACATTTATTTATTTATAATTAATTACAACGACTTGCGCCAATAACAGTAATTATTAGGTAAAACATAAACTAAAGTAAAATATTACATGAACAAAACATATTTGAAAAACAAATAACAAGTTTAACTTAATATGTATGGTCAACAAATAAGAAACCAGATCGTCTAATATAGTTGAAGTTTTCCTTGAAACCGCTGCAGGAGGTCGTTTTTAAATAAAATTTAATTTAATGAATGAACTGTTCATTGTCCATTAATAAAAATAATTTTCATTCAATAACATCTATCGGTTTTTAAAAAACTTTGAATTTATTAAGCGACTCTGGTTACTTATCTCTTTTGCTGGCTGTACATATATACCCTTTGAACCCATCATTATGATAATTTTTTTGTTCTTGACCATACCTGGGCAGCTTCTAATCTGATCTATGGAGATATTGAATGTCTCGTAAGGTTTCTACGTTGCTTTACTAAAACAAGTTTGAAATGTTATAACTACACTATCGAGACAGTGATATTTTACAACAAAAATAAAAGTCGGTTCCTCGCAATATTTTTGGTTCAATGTTGCTTACTTTCCTGGGCAATACTAGCAGTCCGACTGTCGTTAGACTGTTTCAAACGTGTCTGTTAACCTTACCTTCGTCTTAACTAATTCCGTTTCATCCTTGCCGTTCGTCCGTATCCTTCCGTCTATGTTACCCGCCCATGCTTCGCAAGGTGTGATCTCAGTATGTGGTGACATGTTTAAACGTCGAGAATCCTGTTTATAGACTTGATTGTGTATTTATGAAGAACTAAGTTGGCAAACACGAAAAACGTCGTCGTTTTATGTTATTTATATTTATACAGGGTGTTAGGGTAAATGATGGGCTTACATTAAAGGAGTGCAGTACTCATGAAAATGAATAACTTTTACTATAGCACAAAACGTAAAATCGCGAAAAAAAAAATTACGTTCGTATATCACGACAAGATGTAAGGAACAGCTGATTTTTCTTCGCAATTTTATGTTTGATTTCACAGTGAAAGTGGTTTAGTTTCATAAGCACTACACTCCTTAAATTTATTTTCCTTGTTTAAACTAATACCTTGTATAATTCTGCTGCTACCAAGTAATTAATATTATATTCAATAGGCTTTGCTACAGCGCCATACCTATTCAATCACAATATTCAAATAGGTACAAAATAATTACACGATTCGTTGAGAATTTTAGGAAAATATTATGTCTTAAAATGGCCTTTTTGTTTGAAAATCTTAATTAGATTTCCTGAAATTTGGTGTTAAAGTCGGTACAGACGTTCTTGGAAATGATATTTGCTATTTTGGCTTAACTGGCATGTTTGGGACGGAACACAAAATGGACAGGTACGGAAAATAAACTGTATACAGCTAGTGAAAACACACGCACACAAAGACACGCTTCACGGGTGACGGAGCACATTTGCGACTGGTTTACATAGACATATAGATTAAGTTAGAGATAGATAGATCAGCGAAGCAACTCTATTACCTTTTAGGAACGATTGCAGTCAAATCTCAGTAGCAATCTGACAAAAATGCCGTTAATGTACGCATAGTTTTTGACATTGATTGATTGTTTGATTGTCGCTGAGGTGAGATTGCGGACGTTTTATAATTAGTAGTATTGGCATTCATATCTATGCGTACGTACATGTGAAACTAGGCTTAGATTTTAATAGCGTGGTGTGTCGTGGCGCGTTGTGACGTCACCTCTTGCGTTTCTATTCCAATCTACAATCATTAGCTATTGGCAGATTCACATTGATCTCGTGTGTTATGTCAAAGGAGTCACGTAAAATGTAAGGATTTTACGCCACACGTCACACCACACTGCCATAATGTATGCCCGTGATTCATGTGTGTGTGCCAGTTTTTGTTTTTTTCTTAAGGTTGACTTTCCGTAGGTATTATTCTGTGCTTGCATTGTAGAAACAGAAAATAATGAGAGCATAGAATCGATGCGCCCGACACTATCTTATTGGAAAGTGCAAACCACTGGGCTCCACAGTTTGTTGGTAATTGGAAAACTGACAGATAATACGCGCTTTTATTTTCTACTGCTCGTTTTTATTCCATTTCCCGTTTTAGATGTCTGATAAAAATAGACGGATTTTTTCTTTTATAAGACTTCTTAAATCTTAGACACAACTTATCTAAAAACCACTTAATTTTGGAACTGAAAACAGTCAGTGACTTTCAGTGACTCATTGATATAGGGTGTCCCTGGGAGTGAAGATCAAATTGAATGCGTTAGCAAGGTCATTTCTAAACTTTTTAACCGTGAGAATGTCGGTGCAATTAACGGTCCAACAGTTATGACCAATTTTTGATCTGTTCAATCATTTCGCATAGTGCTCAAAGAAAAGATCATAAAAAATAACTATCAAATATAATCGGCGATTGGTATAAGAAAAATAAAAGTATCCATTGCTTGAACATCTAATAGATGGATTTTAGAAACTTTAAAAAGAAGTTTATAAAAAAAAAACAAAAACAAAACAGAAATGGATTTCGGATTTATATTTTGAGCGGCAGTTTTATATAAAGATACTGAGATTTTATTGTTCCTGTACACTTATAATCATTTATTTTGCAGTGGTAATTCTGAGTGTTCGCGGTTCGCTGGTGCGAGAGTTCCTGTTGGCTGCGCATTCGCTTGGCATGACACGCGGTGATTGGGCCTTCCTTGACGTCGAAATATTCCAGGTGTGGTCATCAACATAAATTCGGGGAACCTCGGTTTATAAGTAAATTGACTATTCACTGAAGTATTCAGAAACTCAAATCATAAGAATCATTTTTTTATCAGTCGTGAAATGGTTAAAATACGACAAATTAAAGTACTCTGTCTCTCTATCTGTACGTAATATTTTAATTTATTATTGAAAATGCCTGAGTGTTCATTTACATAGCACTTTTACGGCGGTCGCTATGGCCAGTGCCGGCCAGGGTTGCGGAATTTGTCCGAAAGTGTCATCGCGGCCCTGGAATGCGAAGGGCATTAGTAGGAACACAGATGGATTTTGGTCAGTAAGAGTCTGACAGTCCCGCCAGCTCCGCCCAGAGCGGAAGAAGTCATTTGTAGATCACATGTTAAAAAAAATACATAGCACTTTAACAGACACCCTAAGTATCGCCTTAGGTAGTGTAGTCGCCACGGGGTTTTTGGGGCGCCGACGCTGCACGCGATCGATCTGACTGACGGACTAATCGCGTACAGCGTCGGCGCCCCAAAAAACTCCGAAAGGAACCCAAGAATTAACTTGACATTTGTGCTCACGACTCGTGGCGACTACTATTGATATTATACAGACAGTGATCTATGTAGGATGTATGTAGTTAGCTATTTAATTTAGAGTTTCAACCGGTGGTAGGTAAAAACAGAAATAGGACTGTCCTTGACTTGGGCCGTACTAGGAACAAATTGACAAGTTAAGCTCTAGAATTTACGAAAAGGTCGACCTGATTGTTATCCGGATCACATAGTAATGCTAGTATGTTAGTCTGTGTTACTCTGAAAAAGTATTTAAAATGTTTCGTTTCTCTTTTGAAATTTCACATCAAAGTCAAATTAATTATTTCAAATAATTACACTAATAAAAGGACTTCTCCAATTTCAGAGGATATCAAAAATGCCACTGATGCCACGATAAACGAGGCCACGTACTGGAGCCAATTACTATAAAATTATTAAAATAAAAAGGATCTACTTAATCGATGCGAAAAGAAGAAGAAAGCAAAGTAATTTATTTTCTTTTCGGATGGGAAATCATCAACTTACATCCCCCGAGGGAGAAAGTATCCAGACATTTACTGACTAAAGCCCATCCATGTTCCTTCTTATGCCCTTTGCGTTCCGGGGGAGCGGTAACTCTTATGTACAACCATGCGCCATTTATAAGAATTACAAGGAGTAAGTTAATTACAAAAAGATCAACAAAACACCTCAAACCAAAAGATGCTCTTGACTCTTGAGCTTCACGTGGACAAACAGGCTTAAATTCCATTAATCTGAAATAGTTGATTTATTTAGTGGAACACACCAACTTTATGATAATTTGCACATCTGTTATAGTTTCTGACTGAACGCGGTTCCAAATGGAGAAAAAAAAAATTTAATCTAGTTGTCCCTTCTAAAAGGTAGTTTTGCATGGAGAAGAACGGGTAAGAATCTTTAATAATGCAAGTTTGTTAATAGCTTTAAGCTTAGGTGTTAACTCGGAAATATTAGCACATTTTTAATTAAAAAATGTTGATAACTTAATACAATCTCAACTTGCAACACAAAATTAAAAAGTTTATCTCGTCGCAAGTTCATCAAGAAGAATGTTCTGAAGGTTGCACCTTTCATTATAAGAATGTTTACATGAATGAAGGATAAATATTTTAGCTCCATTTTTGTACAGTTATTTTAAGAAATTACCACGTTTATCGCGATTGGGTAGAAAAGGTTTTTAATTTTCTCGTATCGACACGCGCCATCTTCTTTAGCTAATGTTTTTCGATATTAATATTGCTAGGGTTCTTGACAGTTTGATATATTTTTTTAAAGTCTAGACTTCGCAAAATATATCAAACTAAATGGAATGAATTTACTATATAACTAGCTTCTCCCCGTGACTTTGTCCGCGTGGTATTTTTCACCCGCATTAAATTACGTCTTTGGTTACTGGTCTGCTTTCATGTGTCATAGCATGATGTTATTTTATAAAGCAATCTATTGGTGAAAAACGGTTCAATAGTCAATCGGTCCAGTAGTTTCGGAGCCTATTCGGTACAAACAAACAAACAAAAAAATCTTTCCTCTTTATAATATTAATTTATCTAAGTGATTGATTTTTGTTTATGAGTGAAATATTCTTAATATACTTCAAAGTTTCAAACAGAATTCAAAGTTAGACACATGGTCAACAGAATATTTTATGTTAATTTTTGGAGTTTACTCCTTGAGAATCGATTTTTTATACCTATGTCCGGGGTAGGAAAATTTTTTGGAGTAAATTCAAATGTTACGCGTTATGCGATACAAGCTACATTTTGCCCATTTCCTACCACCGAGTTTGCACGACTGCATGGACTAAATATATATATACTAAGAAGAAAACTCCAGTCGTCAGTCAAAGCTGACCCACACACATTAAAATGAAATTAAAATCTTGAAGTACAAATCTCAAATCTCTATTGCAATCCATAATATACCTGAAGGTGAAGTAGATAAATAGAAAACAGTATTACTTAAGATTACATTGTTATAAGTACATGTACAGATTGTATAATCAAACAAGCTTTTCGGTATGGAAGTAGCTAACTTCCAACTAATTTTAAACAATATTGTGAGGGTGCTGAGTTGTCAATATATATGTTATTATGCACATAATAAAGCAGTAAGCAGTAAGCGGTAATTAATACTTTTGCCTGCATATCAAATAGTTTGTTCAACTGTACATTATTGTTGTAGTTTTGGTTAATTGTAAATCGAGAAACGATCTGTAAATATGTTTTACAAATCACACACAGCGATATAACCCGGTGCAGCTCACGTAGCTCGACCAATTAATTCAGGAGCACGTCCCTTCAATCATGTTTAGTTATCAGGCGGACACACGGTTCGCCTGATCTCGTATGACAAAGATAAACCTTTAACGTCACGTTATTAGAACATATCGACATTTGTACTGCTTTAAATATGCCAACTTGCGCTAAAACTTGACTTAAACGACTTTTATAAGGCGCACTGCAAAGGACGCAATCAACCCTAATCTCTTCAAAGTTAGAGTGAACAGGCTTCTTCTGGGTAAGCTCACTCCATCGTCGACTTTGTCCCTGTCACCTCTGACTTAGACTAGAGTCAAGAACAAACCCAAATCAATTTGATTTTTAATAAAATCATGAGGTTGGTGTATATTTCTGAGGTAGAGCATTTTATCAAACATTTTTATCAATAATGATTTGTTGCCCCAGATATGGCAACATACATACGAGAGAGAAAGAGAGAGAGAGAGAGAGAGAGAGACTTAACAGGAGATAATCCTGAAATGGAGTACGTGTCAGCTGAATCAGTTTTTTTTACATTTCACGACATAAATGGTTCAGACATATTTTTCCACAATTACAATTGATCCACACCGCATGTACTTCTGACGTCAAACATGTGACTCTGCGTTAGTATTACATTTCCCTAATGTGGTATAACCGTGGGAGATAGGCTTAACGAGATTGATATGAAGATTTTTTTTATTGTTTCTCGTTTGTTTGCTGATTGAAATGTATGGAAGAAAACAATGTAAGTTGCTGAGTCATAAATTGGAATAAACGTCAGACAAAATATGATGTAGGTGTTTTTTAGGGGTTCGGTACCTGGGAGGTGCCAATAAGACGCTATTAGTATGCCCCCGCAGTCCGCTAGTCTGTGTTTCGGCGGGCTGTTGGCGCATGAACCGTAATAGGTAGAGAGTTCAAATTTTTACAGAGTGTGTATTTCAAATTCCGATAAAACAACAACAAATTAAAAATAAATAAGGTTAAGAATTAAAGGGAGTCCCCGTACAAGAAACGTGTTTCTTTTGTATATAATTCATCATACCAGCACGTCTGTATTCCCCGAAGGGTGAGGCAGAGGTGTACCAATGTACACCCACAGTTCGCCGGTATGTTTAAGTCCCATATAATAGGGGGCGAGGCTATTGCCATTAACGGGGCACAAATCCTAACTCCGAGCTGCTAGTAAGAATTGCATAGAAAAACCCAATAACACTTTTTGCTTGACCCGGGAATCGAACCCAAGACCTCTAGAGTAGCAGTCGCGCTTAAGACCACTAGGCTACCGAGGCAGTCAAGTTGGTTAAGTTTGTATATAATATAAAAAATATACCATCACGCCTGTATTCCCCGAAGGGTTAGGCAGAAGTGTAACAATGTACACCCACAGTTCGCCGGTATATTTAAGTCCCATGTAATAGGGGCGAGCCTATTGCCATTAACCGGGCACAAATCCTAACTCCGAGCTGCTACTGAGAATTTCATAGAAAGACCCAATAACACTTTTTGCTCGACCTGGGAATCGAACCCAAGACCTCTAGCGTAGCAGTCGCGCTTAGGACCACTAGGCTACCGAGGCAGTTCATAATGTTAAATATAATATGGTGGTACGGAATCCGAGCGCGTCTCGCACTTGGCCAGTTTTTTACTTTTATAGAAGATGGATTACATAAGTGTCACATGTGATGGACTGGCAAACTTTGTGATTCTGTTAGCAGTTCTTGTGTTATGCTATTATGGTTTAAATTGGCATAGTAACCAGCTGATGCTGTGTGTTTCAGTTTATGAGTGTCTAAAGTAATTTTATGAAGTAGGTTGTTTGTATATGAGTTTTATATGTTTGTAAACCTCTATGCAACCTCGATGTAGGAGAAATTCTTAGTGCGGAGCAATGATTAAAAAACATTTTATTGCCGACTTTTCGGCTCAAAGCTGGAATTGAATCTGATAAATAAATAGTCTGAAAGCGTAAAAGTAGCTTTTAGAAATGTGATAATTGTTAAAGACATTACTTTTAATGAAGTAATTGAAAAACTAGTAGACATTTTTCTATCCTTTAATTTTTTTTTGTTTGGTATTACCCAGGGTGGTTACTGGGGCGAGACAGGCTGGGCAGCCGATGACGAACGAGACACCGCCGCACGCGCAGCTTACGAGGCTTTGCTCCGCGTCTCACTAAAGCTGCCTACTGGTGACAGGTTCGACGAATTCGCTGATGCCGTCAGGGGAAGGGCCAAGCAGCATTACAATTACTCTTTTTCTGATGGTGAAGAGGTAAGTTGAATCTTAAAACAAAAGACGATCAGCATAAGTGTTCAATGCTGAATAAGCAGACTATAGTCTTCAGACTATTACAGAGATATATAGTGTAGAGAAGAAGAGGGAGGTCAAAGAAAAGATGGATGGATTGTGTGAAGAATGATATGAAAGAGAACGGAGTCAGTGATAGCATGACAGGACGGCGTGGAAGAAGAAAACGTGTTGCGCCGACCCCAAGTAGCATAGGATAAGGGCAGGAAGAAGAAGAAGTCTTCAGACTAAGTGACGTGATGATGTTTGCTGGGTGATGGTGGTTGGATGGATATAGAAATTCTTAAAATGGACTCATATTGACCAGGAGTTCAATTGAATTTTTAATCCTACTACCCGTCTTACTACTATTATAAACGCGCTAGTTTGTAAGGATAGATCCAATGGATAATGTTTATTAATCTTTCACGCTTAAACGGCTGATTGGAATAAGCTGAAACTTGGACACAAAAATAGGTATTGATCTAGTTTATAACAGGATAATATTGATACCGTTTTTGTATTCGCGTCGGATATTTTAGGTCTTTAGTTTAATTACTAGTACATGTAATTAATCAATACAGATTACAGCCATTAAAATGTAATTCCTATTCCGAATCGGTACCATATATAAATATTTACCACAGTGCCACATAAAACCCATGATTTTAAGAAACGGCGAGGGAAAGGAAGTGTACCAAATGAATTTGTAATGTACGATTTCCAGCAACGGATACCTTTTCTGCCTTTTACGAAGTTTCTCTTTATTTTACACAGCGGAATTGGCCAAGGCCAGTTCTTCGATAAATCCTTACACCAATGAACATGTAAGTACAGTCAAACAAACTTTTTGGTATACAGGTCAAAATGTTCATCTTTCTACGACACTGCCAGTGTTTAATTCTTATAGTGAGCGTAATAACTTTTTAAGCGTATGTCTTACTATCTGTGAATTTTCTTATGGTTCCTTATTTTTTTATTAAAAATATATAGAGCCTATAGTACTCAGGAATAACGTAGGTTTTGATCAGCAAAAGAACTTTCAGAGTCGGCTTGGTAGTTCCGGAGATAAGCGCGTTCAAATAAATTCTTCAGCTTATATAGCATACTAGATTTCTACCCGCGGTTTCGTCCGCGTTAAGTTTGATATATTATCCCGCGGAAATCGTAATTTTTACCGGGATAAAAAGTATCCTATATGTTATTCCACACTACAATCTATCTCAGTGCCAAATTTTATCCAGATCCGTTCAGCCGTTTAAGCGTGTAGGAGTAACAATCTTACATCTATCCATCCGCACACACTTTCGGATTTATAAGATTATAGTAGGATTAGCAGAGATAAGTAAGTAATGTAAAAGATTTGGTAACTAACACATCTAAAATATTAGTTACCTGCTTGTATACAAATTAGCTTCTTCGACTGTACATATCTGTGTAATGTGCATTTAGTAGATACGTAGAAGACGAATTTAGTTTGTCTATTTTCAACTTTATTACCACGCGTATGAGTTAGTTATAAGGGAACAGGAGCCAAGCAAGTACATGTTTGGCTGTAAAACTGATCTCATAAAACAGTTACATGTCTTTCAAAGGTAAACTTTTTCATTGGCGCCTTCTACGATGGCGTGTACTTATTGGGGATGGCGCTGAATGAGACGTTGACGGAAGGTGGCGACATCAGAGACGGCAGGAACATCACCAGGCGGATGTGGGGACGGGACTTTCATGGTAAGCTATTTTTTAATCCCCGACGTAAAAACGACAGGGTGTGTGTGTGTGTGTGTGGCATCGTAGCTCCCGGAACGCATGAACCGATTTTGATTTAGTTTTTTATGTTTGAAAGGTATATTAGTCGGGAGTGTTCTTTGCTATGTTTGGAAATCGGTTAAGCGGTTTCAAAGTTATCAGCTCTTTTGATAGCTACGGTAGGGTATTTTATTTTTCTGACGGGGGTTAATTAAAAATTTTAATTTTGTTTTTTATGTAGTGCAAAAATTGTTATGGGTGGGTTGTTTGGGTAAGGTGGAATATTTTTGAAAACTACTTGTCAAATTCTACATGAAAATTATACACACAAACATGTTTAGTAAAAAAAAATTAGAAGAAAAACTGTTATTTATTTACATTTGAAAGTGACAACATTTGGTATTTTTTTATTTTTCATACATATAAATCAGTTCAGGCGTGCCGAAGTTATGGTGGAATAGAGACTCACATACATACATACATTAATCCTGAAACATAACACTTTTTTTTGGAGTATTTGTGTAAAAAGAAAAAGAATAGAAATATAAGAAAATACATAAATAGAAACCCTTAATGTTGCATAGTGTAGTAACATCTAGTACTAAGTTGTCTGTCTTACCAACCTAGTAAGTATGACATAAAAAATGCGGGTTATAGGCTAAAACCGCCCAAAGGCCCAATATTCCTTCATTATTGTCAATCTTTAACATCGTAAATGGCTTACTGGCTATATAAAGTCCACGAAACCAATTTGATGTACGCCCGGTTATTAAAGTTTATATAATTCTATACTTTTCTCGACTATTCTCGCCCCCTATTACATGGGATCTAAACATACCGGCGAAATGTGGGTGTACATTGGCACCTCTGCCTAACCCTTCGGGGAATACAGGCGTGACAGTATATATGTATGGAATTCTTTACTTACGACATTGTAGTCTTACTGGCAGAAAAAAAAAACATTTTAAAAAACATAATTAGGCAGAGGTAAAAACGGGTGAAAGCATTTAATTTTAAACAAAAGGTTTATTGTTAAAATGAAAACAATGATTACCAACGAAAATAGCTCTTTGAGCAGTCGAAAACACGAACAGAACAATAAAGAGGCAATTAAAACAGGAGCGACGGTACAAGCGGTGGGTACAGTCAATATTTTTATAAACTTGGTATATTGCAATTACTGGGCATGGCAATACGTTGTAATTACTGGGGAATGAATTCAGCTACCGAGAACTGTGATGCTTGATTTCGTACAGCAATGGGTATTTTTAATATTCATTTGCATTCATGCGTTGCTTTTTAACACGAGGTACAGTCGAACAAGCTATTTGGTATATAGGCAAAAATAATTATCTTTCTTCTAATATAATTACAGCGTGTTATTATGCGACTGTAAGGCAAATTCCTTTTCTCATAAAGATAAGGCACGAGTATTGATCAACACGCTTGCTCAAGGCGGAATGGCGATTTCAGACTTATAGTTTCCTCACGATGTTTTCCTTCACTGATGTCAGTGATGTCCTAGATAAAATTAGACAGTACATTTTAAAGTTTTTTTTTTTAATTGTCGGCACTTTTGATGCAATGGCTGCCATTGCTGCCATTGGCTGTTGCGCTGCGTGTCGCGGGTTCGATTCCCGCATGGTACAAATATTTGCATGGCCTACAGATAGTGGTTCCGGGATTGGCTGTTTGTGTATGTGAGCTTATATCTTTGTAAACTTACCCACGATACAGGAGAAATTCCTAGTGTGGAGTGAGCTTTAAAAAAAACATGAATGGAATTCAGGTACAATTTGACTAAGCTAAACTTGGAACACAGAAATTGTAATCTGTATTCTTATCATAGCCTTTTCTTCTATTTTTGTATTAGATAACGAAACTTGTTCCTAATTCAAACAATTAGGTTAACAAGTTCCGTAATCCAAAACAAAAAGTTATCAGAAACCTTTTAAAAAGTATGTCATGTTTACATAGTATTTAGGTGCCAAAGTTTATGGCATGTTTTCCGTTAATGATCAAGTTTTACTTGTCAAAGTCCGTTTCACCAAGTTTCTTGAAACGGGATTTCATGTCTTGACAAAGCAAATGTCGACATTGTTGACATACATTGACGACGGTCCAAGTTACACGATAATAGTACTTATTTATTTCGTGTTCATCGGTTAGTCTCGTATTTGTGACATTGAAGAAATATAAAAGATACTTTGCATTTCTTCTGCTACAACTAACCAACTACAATCAAACGACCCGTTTTTCAAAATAATTGTAATAATTCTGCTTACTTAATATTATAAATGAGAAAGTTTGGATGGATGGATGGATGTTTGTTATTCTTTCACGCTTAAATGGCTGAACGGATCTGGATGAAATTTATCACTGAGATAGATCGTAGTGTGTACTTTTGATCCCGGAAAATGTACGGTTCCCGTGTGTTAGTGTATTAACTTTGACGCGGACGAAGACGAGGGTAGAAGCTAGTTTTTAATATTCCACACTAATTAATATTTTATATCTATTATAAAGACACATTTTGGACGTAGATTAAACTGTTAATGCTATTTTTTTTTTTTTCATTTATGTGCTGTTTACATTACATATTTGGCATATTGAATTAGTTTAGTTATTATGTGGTGGCTATTTCACAGAACAGCTAAGGGTAGCACTAATGTATTCTTTATTTCTTTGAGTAAAAAATCAAATGATACGGTACATACATACCACCACGCCTGTATTCCCCAAAGGGTTAGACAGAGGTGTAGCAATGTACACCTACAGTTCACCGGTATGTTTTAGGTCCCATGTAATAGGGGGCGAGCGTATTGCCATTAACCGGGCACAAATCCTAACTCCGAGCTGCTACTGAGAAATTCCTAATGTAAAAATCCAATAACACTCGACCCGGGAATCGAACCCAGGACCCCATGCTCATCAGTCGCGCTTGAGACCACGAGACCAACGGGGCAGTAATGGTAGCCAAAAATGGAATATTACTAGGGCCATTATAATTATCCATTATAGGGGGGTACCGTTAACACTAACGATTATTATTATGGTAACATTGTCACAGGCATAACAGGCCACGTCCGCATCGACGCCGTGGGCGACAGGGATGCCGACTACGCCATTTTGGACTTGGACCCAGTTACAGGGAAGTTTGAGGTAAGACTGTTTGTAATTTTTACGGCAAGTCATTTTCTTTTACTACTCTTGGACTAATCATAGGAACCGTGAAATTGAATGTGATGGGTTTTTAGTCGATATAAGGTTATGAGATATAAAATATAAATTACTATATTTTCTTTTTTCAATACTTGCTCCTTAATGGGGCATTGGTGCCTTAATCAATTAAGGTTTCGTTCGAACTAGCGGTGGCATATTAGTAACTTTTAAGATCGTGAAGTTTAAATTTTCCTTTTAGCCATCATTTTACTTTGATCGTCGCTACAATGAGATTGCGACTATATTTTGAACGATTTTATTGCCCAGAATTGGCCTACTGGGCAAAAACGAGTTTTAGTCTTGACTGGGAACTATTCGTATAGTAGCCGCCACGAGTCGTAAACACAAAAACGATTGGGGCGCTGACGCTGCGCACGCTCGGTCCGACTTACGGACCAATCATGTGCAGCGTTGGCGACCTAAAAAACCCAGAAAGGAACCCAAAAACCCAGTAATTAAGTCGATGTTTGTGCTCACGAGTCGTGGCGGCTACTATACTGGAAACCCAAAATAAATTGAAATGCACAAGCAGTTTGACCCAACCAAACTAACTATGTGCGAACTACGTCCAGAACGTGATGGTAAAAGTTTACTATCCAAGAAACTATGAAGAGCCTACTTTATCCTCTTCCAAAACTTGATGTTTATAGTTTGCACAAAATTCTTTGGCTATATTTCGTATAGGATTTCATTAGTAAAAGTGCCGTGACCCGAGTTGGGTTGCCTCTCGGGACTAGCTCGAGCTCCAGCCTTTAATATACCAACTTGCCGTTGAATTAGACACGGTTAGTGCTCATGAAAAAGGTCTTGAATTTAAATAAATTGTGCAAACTTTTTGTGTAGCCTTTGACGTTTGTACTAGAGTAGATAGGGACACAACGGAAATTACTTTTCTGATAAACTAATGTGCAAGATAGATGTTAGAACGACTTGCCCACCAAGATCTTGCCACTCTAAGAGGGCAGAAACAATAATTGGGTTTGGTTCTACAAAACATGATCCAATTTAACCCTCGTCAATTTTTTTCTCAGTTTTCGAAGTAATTGTAATTTCAAATCTATTCTAGTATACATTTTGGAGATATAGGGCCTTTTTTTGCGGGGTAGTAAAGTAACACATTTGGCATATTGAATTAGTTTGACGTAATTAATTGATTAGTGGTCGATCAATGGTCAATGTCCGACCGTAAATTTAAAAAAACATAACCCTCCTTCTGGCGCAGTCGGGTAAAAAAATTAAGTTACCTTTCTTCACTTCCTCTGTGTAAAGTTTAAATATGTGAAATCTTCAGAGTTCTTGGTGGGCGGTATATTCTTAAAAAAAAAGAAAATATAAAGTTTTGTTAACGTATTACATATTTAAAAAAAAAGTGTTTTATTTAAAAAATATTTATATATTATATATATTTTTTTATATATTTAATATAATTAAAAAATTATATTAATTTATTATAGAATCTTCATTCTTGATGTCTAGGTGGTGGCCTTCTTCCACGGTTTGAACAGCAGCTATAGGCCAGTGGCTGGGAAAGCCATACACTGGCCCGGGGGGCGACGAGGCCCCCCACCCGACACCCCCCGTTGCGGCTTCTTGTGGAATGACCCCATGTGTCAGGGTGGTAAGTATCTAATTTAAATAATGTGTTTAGACTTAATCAGGCTGTTTCGGGAGACGGGGACGGAAAACTGATTTGGTGTTTATTTTTTGGAAAACATACAATATCCAATTTTACAAGATGAATACTATGCGTCATAGTAATTTCCTCAGCACGAAAAAAAAAAACTAAGTTGTTTAAATAAAAACTATTTCTAAGAATATCACTTAAATGTGAGTTGTTCATTATGCCAGCAGTCGTCCACTACTGTACGCAGGCCTCACCAAAAGAGCGCCAACCATCCCTGTCCTGGGCAGCCCGCATCCATACGCTGCCCGTCACCTTCTTTAAACCGTCGGTCCACCGTGCAGCGGGGCGTCCCACACTGCGTTTACCTAAACGTGGTCTCCACTCCAATACGTATCTGCTCTACCGACCGAATGTGATTTGTTAAATAATGTTAAATTGTTAATTACTTAGACGTTGGATCTAACAAAGCTTCATATCCATATGTCTTGATGACTTCAGTTCCAATTAACTACGTAGCTAGTTGATTACCAGACAGCACAATTATGTTCTTAATCTACAAACACAGTAGATAACAGGTGTCAAGATAACCTGATTACATAGTCTGCTTCCTCTCATTATGACTGGCGTAGTGATAAATGTCGTAGCTCGTAGCGTCTACGCCGTGGCCGCTACGGCGTAGCACTTTAGGTAATCCAATAAAATTAGAAAAAAAAAAGAATTGTATCGCTTGGGAAATTTCTGAGGCAAGATGACTAGTATGGTTGATTGCTGCAATTATTTTTTAGAAAAAATTAATGCGACGTCAGTATTATTTTGAGATCCAGAGTCTTAACACCAACGTCATAGATAAACCCTATAACACTTTTTGCTCGACCTAGAAATCGAACCTAAGACCTCTAGTATAGCAGTCGCGTTTAGGACCACTAGGCTAACGAGACGATTAACGAGGCTATACCTAATAATAAAGACTCATTTAATATAACATACCATCACGCCTGTATTGATATGTTTGAGCCGTTTGGGGTTGAAACACCAGGGCTATGGGGTCCGAGCGCTCCTCTACATAGTTTTTCGTGACATAGCCAAGCGACTGGTCGACTCTTCACGTGACCAAAGGGCTGGCCTTTTTTTGGGCCAAAGAATCAGCATTGCCATACAACGTAGCAATGCTGCCAGCCTTTTGGGCACTTGTCCCATTGACAGCGATGCGGATGAGTTTTTTGATGCCCTATAAGGTTCCTTTTTTGCATTTTATATTAACTGTACATACTCGTAGTTTGTAATCTTATTATTATTTAAGTAAGTTTTATGTTTGAAGTAAATAAAAACTATTCTTAATTAACATATTAAAACAAATCAGTGAGTGATATTTCTCTTTTAAACTGCAGTCCAGTTATAGTGTCTAACTAATATATGTGACAACTTATCAGACGAAAATCACTTCATAACGCCGCTGTTAATTATTTATAATTTTTAATTAAACCAGAGACAGGTTTACATTGAAAGTTTTAAATTAGGTACTTAAAGTTTTTAATACTCTGCCATCAAACGTTGTTATCTAAAAGTTTATCTACTCTGTTCCAGTTAATAATATTTTTGACTAGCGAATTACCCGTGACTAGCGTTAACTTACGTCTTTGGTTACTGCTCCGCTTCCGTTAGTCGCAGCGTGATGTTATATAACCTATGTTAATCAGGGATGCAGCATTCCACTGGTGAAAGAATTTTTGAAATCGGTCCAGTAGATTTTGAGTTTAATCGTTATATTATGAATGTATGTATTCTCCAGGCCGATTCCGGCCACGGCGGGTAATCTTTATTTAGACTAGCCAAGTACGCAGGAGATATTTTAGTGCACAAGTGTGTGCGCAAACACAGGTGCATTCCCTAACTCTCATAGTCCGATGGGACCGCAATCCGACACAACCGAGGAGAGATCAGGCGCAGGATTAACGGCTTTACGTGCTTTCCGAGGCACAGGGGTATCACACCACCAACTTCCAAACTCCGGGATGTTACTGAGAAATTCGTAATGGAAAAATCCAATAACACTTTTTGCCCAACCTGGGAATCTAACCCAGTACCCCACACTCAACAGTCGTGCTCGCCACCACGAGACCAACGTATAAACTAAAAGGTAAAAAACAGTGTACTGAAATCCACATACATTATTAAGTGGCTTTTGCCAGCGATTTCGTCTGAAAGCCTAAAAAGCCTGTGTGTGTGCCTGTGTGTTAAGCTAGATCAATGTGTGCAAAATTTTAGCTAATTACAGAACAATATCAGTAAATTACAATTTTAGCGTAGTTAAAAGACTAACAAACTTCCACCCATCCATTCATCCTCGCAAATTTCACGTTTATAGTTGTGGGAAATAGGATGCAAAAGTAACTCAGTTTGTTTGTTATCTCATCACGTTAAAACCACTGAACCGATCGTGATGAAATTTAACAAGGAGGTCGGTAATGATCTAGATAAGGACATAGGCTACTTTTTAATCCATGATTTAATCTGCCTCCACGATAACCAAGATTCACTCAGACGAACGGGTAAAAGCCAGTTAGGTATTTGAATGGATTTTTTAAATAAAGGACTTTGTTAATTTAGTAGCTGTAACTTGCATTGTCGACGTAACAATAGGGGTGAGCACACTGGGTTCTATTATTTATTAATAACTTAACTAGCTTAAGCCCGCAAATTCGTCCGCGTGAATAAAGGTTTTATTTTTGAGCCAAACCCAAAACTGTTTCTAAAAGAAAAGTAGCTAAAGTTGCTCCTTATAACATCAGCTATATGTCAATGAAAGTCCTGTTAAAATCGGTGTAGACGTTTCGGACATTAACCGGAACGAACAGACAAACAAATAAAAATGATTTCAAATGTGTGTTTCTGGTATAAAACCGTATTAACATTCACATGCATTAAGTATAAAACTGTTATTTTGATGTGACAAACAGACACTTCAATTTTATTTATTTGTGTAGGTTTCTAGTGAATAAATTATTTTTAAAGCTTATCAGCTGAGCTAACAAAGCCGAACGGGCAGGCATTTTGTAATATTCATTTCTGTAAGTGATTACTTTCCTGAACAAAGGTGAAATCGGTGAGAACGGTTCTCTAGCGTTGAGATTTTTCTATGCTAATATCATAAAGAGGTAATATGTTTGTTTATAAGCGGCAATCTCTAGAAGTATTGGTCTGATTACAAAAATTCTTAAACTGATAGTACGCTACTTTATTTTAGAGTGCCATAGGATATTTTTGATGATATACTTAACTTCTACACGGACGAAGTCTTAGACAGAAAATGTTACGAAAATAAATTATGCAAGTCATTTTTTAAACAGCTACACGAGTTCATCAATTCGGTAGTACATACTCGAACAATACAATTTTGTATGACGTACTTGGCTTCCATGCTGACGAAACTGAGAACAGAAGCTTGTCGGTACGGTTGGCGCAGTGGCTAAGCGATTGGCTGCAGCGCTGCGTGTCGCGGGTTCGATTCCTGCACGTAATAAGTATTTGTATAGCCTACAGAGAGTTCCGGATCTGGCTGTTTGTATATGTGTTTGTACTTACACCCACGATACGGGATACATTTTTAAAAAGGATGAAAAGGAATGTAATTAAATGTTACTTGTATTATGACGGTACAGTCACTAGCGCCACTGCTATGTACAACGTTTGTTCCACGCTGCTCGGACAGAGGCGCAGACGGTTATAATCTATTGTTTCATCGGACTAGCAGTATTCCTTACGTTCGCCGTTACTGCTGCCTGTGTCGCCTACAAGTAAGTTCTTCATTTTATCAGAAGATGTATTTAATTGTATGAACCTTGTATTTGAAAATATATCTATTCTCTTGTACATACAGTACATGAGTACTTTTCAGAGTACATTGCGGGATCCTGTTGTTTTTCAATTTTAGAAATACATATGTCATAGAAAATATTATAATAATATGTAGAATTTAGAATGTATGAATTTTATAAGTAGTAAGAAAATCTATGAATTTGAAAGATTGTTGCATTAATTGGGTAGTTGACACCATTATCAAATAATTCAAAGACATAACTTAAAAAAAAGCATTTTATTTTAGCCCTTAGAACCCGATTTTTTCAATTTACTGTAAGATTAGATTTTTAGTTGCTTTAAAATCAATAAATAGTTTTTTAATTCTGTAGGCGAATAAGTGACGCCATAGTTTGCTTTTGCCATACGAAATCTATGAGAGAATCGCGTTTTGACAGCTTATAAAAATTATGTCAATAAATTAGTGGTGTATTACCCAATTGACATCTACCCAAATCTAAAGCATCGAGGCTTGTAGGGCTACAAATAGAACTCCCTTAATTAATTAATGATGATCGTCAAGAGCCTTTATAATCCCGGGTTTAGAATACTCAAAAGTTATCCACTTCATAAGAACATCTTTGAAAACAAAACAATTGGAGATTCAGAGCAGTCTTATTGAATTAAACAAGTTACAACATTATTTCACCCTCTTGTAAACATTTTATTCAGCGAATAATTTTGATACACATATTTAAACTCTGTATTTATTGTTCTATTTATATTCCTTTTACTTGAGCTTTGCAATTATTTGAGGACAAAATGAAATGTAAAAATTCTTTTATTTACTTTCTCTTGAAAGGATCTAATTAATTTACATTTATCTTGCCCAGAATTATCGTTACTCCATACTTTTCGCCATCTTAAAATTCATCTCCTTTAAATCATCAATTTGTTTACATAACCCAACCTTGAATTATGACAACAAGGCTAGCGCGCCGTGTTACGGGTTAGATTACCGCACGGAACTAATATTTGTATGTTCTACAGATAGTTGTTCCGAGTCTGGCTGTTTGTGTATGTGAGTTTATATGTTTGTGAACGCTCCCACGATACAGGAGAAATTACTAGTGTGGGGTAAGGTTGCCTCCTTGGTATTCAAGTACTGCTATTTAGGCAACAAAGACCCACGACGCGTCCCTCAGTCCTTCAGGTCCGTGGTTCTGCTTTAACTGATACAACTTCCTTTCCCAGGCAAGCTCGTATAGATGCAGAATTAAACAACACTTCCTGGCGAGTTCGACCTGAAGAAGTCCTGGTAGAGGTTGGCACGGGCCTTGGAGCCAGTCCAGCACTCCACAGCATCAACGAGGTATTAAAGGTCCGTATGCATTAATTCCTAGTTGGTGGCAATATTTGTACATAAAATCCGTACTTCATACCAATATTATAAATGCGAAAGGAACTTTGTCGTTTTGTTATGCTTTCATCACTACCTTTTTTATTTCGAGACGCGCACGAAGTCGCGAGCAAAAGCTAGTTGTCTATATATTTACAGACGTCAATATGAACAGTACATCCACACACCATCACCCGCCTGTGTTCCCCGAAGGGTTAGGCAGAGATGTAACAATGTACACCCACAGTTCGCCGGTATATTTAGGTCCCATGTAATAGAGGGCGAGCCTATTGCCATTAACCTGGCACAAATCCTAACTCCGAGCTGCTACTGAGAATTTCCTAGAAAAAATCCAATAACACTTTTTGCTCGACCTGGGAATCGAACCCAAGACCTCTAGCTTAGCAGTCGCGCTTAGGACCACTAGGCCAACGAGGCAGCTACAAAAACACACACACACACGATCGAGGCATAAATAAAAAAAAACTATTTGCTTTTCTAATAAATGTTGACGTTCAAAAGTTATTGAAATAAATTATATCTCTTTGACTTTAACGTAGTTCTATTTGAAGATGTTGTTTATTTACTTAAATGCAACCATTCGCCTCCTTCTATGAGGCAGTAATGCTAGAGAAGGAGGCGGCGTGACGGTTGAGACAGCGGTTCTCCCGTCCCAGCCGCCGCGGTAGACGCTCCGGACGTCGGGAGCCGCGAGACGACTCCCGGCCACCGTAGATACGGGCCTGTGGACGGTGAGCAATGGGTAGCTCACCGTCCTTACGTTTAACATAACGACAGGCCGTGTCGACGGCGCGTTCGTGTTCCACGCGCGCCTCAAAGAGATGTCAGCATAGGGAAGGGGCCACTGAGGGCCGATGCCTGCCGGTGCTGCGGGTTGTTCGTAAGAGATACCGCGCCCCCGGAACGCAAAGGGCACAAGAAGGAACATGGGTGGGTTTTAGTCAGTAAAAGTCTGACACTCCCTCCCGCCCCGCCCAGGGCGGGAGAAGTTATTTGATGATTTCCCACCCACCAAAAAAAAAAAAATGCAACTTTTACTCTATCTGTAATATTTATGTTATTACATGTACTTAGTTGAACACCTCTCTTAAGACTTTTCAAAAGATTGCGTAACTCTGAGTGCTCTTAAGTGACTCATAATCTTATAACCGAATTATATAGACATACTTAGGATGCTCTAACATACATACTTGGGACATACCGCTATGACATACTTGGGGTCCTGGGTTCGAAGTTTAATCAATAAAATATCTACTATACAAAAACAATGCATGTGAACTGCACAGTTGGTCTCGTGGTTGCAAGCGCGACTGATGAGCGTGGGGTCCCGGGTTCGATTCCCGGGTCATGCAAAAACTGTTATTGGGTTTTACCATTATGAATTTCTCAGTAGCAGCCCGGAGTTTGGAAGTTAGTGGTGTGACACCCCCGTGCCTCGGAAAGCACGTAAACCGTTGGTCCCGGCTGTCATTCATAGATCTTTGACAGTCGTTACGGATAGTCAGAAGTCAGAAAGTCTGACAACCAGTCTTACCAAGAGGTATCGGGTTGCCCAGTAATTGGGTTGTGGAGGTCAGAGAGGCAGTCGCTCTATGTAAAACACTGATATTCAGCTGCTTCCGGTTAGACTGGAAGCCGACCCCAACATAGTTGGGCAAAGACTAGGCAGATGATGATGACTTAGGATGCTTCAAATACCTTGTAAATACCCTTGTCGAGTGATTTAGTACCTAATGATTTAGGACTAAAATACGAAATTAATAAGAAGTAAATTTACCACCCTGCTATTGGTCCACTGCAGAGCAAAGGCCCCTTCTTATACAGAGAAGGCACGAGCATTGATCACCACGCTTGCTGAAGGCAGATATTTCAGTCATTAAATATTAATTAAAGTTCAGGTTTCCATAACCAATCACCGATCTTTCTTAACCGATGTCAGTGATGTCAACAAACTAACGAAATCTCAACTATATGTGACAACTCTGGTCTATTGTGTTGACCGTACATAGAGGCTTTTAATAATTACCATATTCGTTAGCTTAAGCGCTACTGCTACGCTAGAGGTCTTGGGTTTGATTCCCAGGTCGAACAAAAAGTGCTGTTGGGATTTTCTATGAAATTTTCAGTAGCAGCTCGGAGTTAGGATTTTACTTGGTTAACGGCAAAAGGGTCGCCTCCTATTACATTGGTACACCTCTGCCTAACCCTTTGGGGAATACAAGCGTGGTGGTATGTATGTGATTAATCTGCCAAGCGCAATGTTCAAAGCAATATTTGATAATATACCATGATAATAACGGATATTACTTGCCACACAAACGACCACTTAGTTATTAATTAGAAAACATTGAAAGTATTACTTAACACTAGCTTCTGTCCGCGACTTCGTTCGCTACAAAGTTGATATACTATCCCACGGGAACCGTATATTTCTCCAGGTTTATCGTATGTGCTTTTGTAGACTAAATTTCAGGGCCAAATTTCATCCAAATCCCATCAGCCGTTTTGGCATAATTGAAAAACAAACATCCATCCAATGTTTCGCATTTATAATAATAGTAACATGTAGTCCCTTAACGAGTACAGTTAGTAACCGTCACGAGTCGTAAGCACAAACTTTAAGTTAATTTTTGGGTCTCTTTGGCGGAATAAATGAATTTTTGAGCGCCAACGCTGCATGCAATTGGTCCGTCAGTCGGACCAATCGCGTGCAGCGTGTACTACACCAGTTACAGCTATACCAGTCGTACTTGCTTACCAAAACCTCCTTAGTAAAAAGTAGGTTAAAAAACAAAACATACATAGCCGTTAACTACGGAGACTGGTCATCCAGCTGTACCATTGAGCACAAAATATTGCCAGTATACGATTTTTTATTTGGTTGCGCGCAATCTAACAATATTCTGCATACAACAATACACACCTGTATTGTTGTATGCAGAATATTGTACCCCTACGACACCTCGTAGGGGAATTTTAAAATCTGTCATCGTGAATATAAACCTTGGATCTTTCGCCGTAACCAGAAAGTTCCAGATCATAAAAACGATTTTAATGGTGTGATGATTAAAATCATTTTTTGCCATACGTAACTATCCGCTTTGTTAAGTTTTTTTTACACCCTTTTTAATTACTGAAATGTATCCATTCTGCTTTCAAAACTCTAGCTGTCTCTGGGCTGGAGTGCTCGAAGCAGTTCCGGAGCAGCTTCCACCCTGGGCACCCCATCTCTCACCCTGTCATCATTCACCGTTGGCCTCTACAAGGGCAACAGGGTGGCAGTCAAGAAGATTCACAGAAAGAAGTTGGATCTGAACAAGAAACTTCTGTGGGAGATCAAACAGGTTTGTGTAAGGAATTTTTTTTTTACTTATTTATGAATTATGTTATGTTTCTGTTACGAATTCTTTTTTGATTTTTTTTTATTTTGACATTAGAGTTTCGTTCTCTTGTTTTTTTCATTGTTTTAATTGTCATCCTTTTTCCATCGCTATAATTCACATATAATATTTTTAAACCCTGACGCAAAAACGACGGGGTGCTATAAGTTTGACATGTCTGTCTGTGTGTGTGTGTGTGTCTGTCTGTGGCATTATGGCTCCCGAACGCATGAACCGACTTTGATTTTGTTTTTTTGTGTTCGAAAGGTTAATTAGTCAGGAGTGTTCTTAGCATGTTTGATGGAAATCGGTTCAGCGGTTTCAAAGTTATCAGTTCTTTTGTTGGCTACGGAAGTGATTTTTTTCTTCTGTCGGAGGTTACATAAATTTTTTAATTTTGTGTTTTTTATTTTATTTATTAAATTGTGTTCGGTTCAAGGCTCTATTTCATTCTCAACCACAACGTGCAGTCCAGTTATCGCCTATAGCACCTATTACAGGCCCGACACGCCAGTGTGGACAACTTACGGGCGCAGTCGCGAGCGCGGTTTGATACTTATGTAGCTTTTGCATGTACCACACCAACGGGGGCAAAATCCTAATGCAATGTCTGACCACGACCAACGAAAGCAACGAAAGTCTTAGTAAAATCATTTATTTCAGTTAAGTCATTAAAATACACTTTGGAAAGTCATACACAAGTAAAAATGAATTGAACCTCAATTGCCCACTCCGGTGTGGCTTGACCTTAAGTTAAGCTGTTAATCTGTTTATAAATGTTTCAGTCAATTTACCAAAACATTTAAAAAAATAAAAATAAAAATCACAAATTATAAAAAAATATAAAAAAATTAAAAATTTATTAACTCAAAAAAAAAAGTGATTGGATTTACAAACATCGTTTTACACTTAGGCTAATAGAGATTTACAGTCAATTGAAGCCAAATACAGTAGGCCCAAAATCGAACGCATTACGCGCTAATGTAAATGTTACATTAATTTGAGTAATATTTGAATTAAAAATACTCGTTTCACACACAATATTCGCCAGTCGGCTTACATGCAATATAAAAGCTCGCGAACACTTGCATAAAAAGTTGGCAGACTCGTTCCACAATTAATTTGTTATATTTCTTCACCTATGTATTTTGATCTCTCTCTACTTTGTATATTTTGTTTGTATGTATGCATATACTTATTTGTTATTATATTTTATTCTTGGAAATTTTCAGTTCCTCTTCCTTGCACCTACTATGTTTGTTTCTGCATCACCCTAAGGTAGACCGGTAGAAAATGCCTAAGGCATTAAGTCCGCCTTTGTACGGTGTATTTTATTTTACATATGTGCATAAAGCTTTAATAAATAAATAAATATAAATTATTTAATTTGAAAATTCTATTAATATATATAAAAATACCAGTCTGTTATTGTTCCACATGCAGGGCAAAGGCCTCTTCCCAAACAACGCTCGAGTATTGATCACTACGCGTCCTCAAGGCGGATTAGTGATTTCAGACTTATATTAATTTTACGTCCATATTTCCCCACGATTTTTTTACCTGATGTGAGTGATGTTCGAAATAAACTTAGAAACTACATGTGAAGTATAAAAAAATACATTACTACTTGCTCGTGGCAGGTTTCAAACCAAAGGCTCGCGCATGAGAGGCGGGTGCCTCAACCACTGGGCCATCATGACCACTATCATTGTCATCATCAGCCTACAACAGTTCACTGTTGGACATAGGCATCTCCACTTGCATGCCACTTAGCTCGATTGTCGGCAACTCTCATCCAGTTGCTACCATGACAGCTATGGATGATACTAATTATTCTTGTTGGATATAAAAATTATCTGACTGTTGTGTATCTGTTTCTATAATTTACTCGAGTTGAATACCTTTGAAAGTCTACAAAAGATTAAAGATGTTCTCCTTTAAAATATCCTCGAAATACAAATTTAATTTTTTAATTTCAATATTCAATTCTCATCTATAAACATAAGGTCGTAAATTATCGGCACATAATAATAACACAATATTTATCTCACAATATGCTAATATTACTATTAGTTTATTATTATTATGATAATATTGTTACTCATGTAACGTAATAAGCACAGGCATTTAATGAAATGTTTTATCTAATTAGACAGTACACAAAGCCGAGGCCATTTCAACGTTAATTAATTGATTACTACAAATTACGTTGATGTATCTTTTGTTTCGCAAATAGACGTTCGATCGATGATTGACAGGCACTAATTGCGAAGTGAACAATGGAGCAAAGAGTGAACTAAGTTTTCAAGGATAAACATTAAGTATCGGTAAATACATTTTTGGTAGCACAATTAATCAATAGTATGACACAATACAATTTTGCCCAATTTCAGCCATACGCTAAACATTTAAAAAGCCACTGAAAAACGGCGCCACCTGCTGGAGGCCACGTACTCTACCAAAAAACACTTAAAGCATCTTATCGAAAAGTAGAAGATTAAGAGGCCCACACGCTTGAAATGTCGGACCCGCGTCAGCGTCTGGCTGAAGTGATGGCCCACGGAAAGGGTTTACTAAAAATATCCTGTAAAACATAGGCATTTAAAAACCGACTCACCCTTTTTTACCTGGTACCTGAAAAAGGTTTAAAGGACCCTATATTGTAACTAGCAAGTGTGCATAGTTTCTTAACAACAAATTCCTCTCCCCATTATTAAAATTATAGCCGTGCTATAATGACGTAGTTCTGACGATTTTCGGATCTCGGACCGTTACTCTCAAAATATCAACGAATACGCTTTAGAGGTCTTGGGTTCGATTCTCAGGTCGAGCAAAAAGTGTTATTGGGTTTTTCTACGAAATTCTCAGTAGCAGCTCGGAGTTTGAATTTGTGCTCGGTTAATGGCAATATGACTCGCCCCCTATTACATAGGACCTAAACATACCGGAGAACTGTGGGTGTACATTGGTACATCTCTGCCTAACTCTTCGGGGAATACAGGCGTAATGGTATGTTTTGTTATGTTAATCTTCACATTTTTTTTTAAATTTAAAACTCTTTGCTTTTTGTAAATCTTTGGAAAGACTACGTACTACTACTACTAGGCCACACGGCATTCGAATTTCAAAAGTTTTTTTTTTTACCCAGGCCCGCAACGTGTCTCACGAGAACACAGCGCGTTTCATCGGCGCTTGCGTCGACTGTCCGCTTGTCTTCGTGCTCACGGAATATTGTCCTAAAGGCTCGCTGAAAGACGTCCTCGCCAACGACGAGCTACAGCTTGACTGGAACTTCAGGACTTCACTCGTGCATGATATTGTGCAAGTAAGTACTGTAGTGGCTTTGGCTGAATAAGCCGAATACAACCTCATTTTATTTTTTTATAGTATGAAATTATCTCTGTGGGGTTATCTATTATCTTAGTCTTCTGTACGTGTATTTGTCACTGAACTCCTTCTTAGCGGCTGGACCGATTTTAATGAGAGAAAAAGTATTGAGCTTTTTAATAACACGTTTTGCCCGACCTGGGAATCGAACCCGGGACCCTGCGGGCGCTTGCGATCGCGAGACCAGCTCCATGATGTCATTATATTTCATTGTCATCCGACTAACATATGTATACAAAATTTCAGCTCAATCGGTTGAAGATATATGCTTCAAAATTGAGTTCCAAAATTCCCCCGCAACAAACATACTGACATACAAATGCAACATGCAAATTAAATAAAAGCTTGTAAAATGTTACTCAGTTTATCTTCTTAAAGCAAAAGCGAGAAATAATTCGTAATATTGAAAACAATGTGTATCGAAAACAATAATAATAGAAGGCTATCGACGGTTTCCGTTCTGACCTTGACTGACAGCTCGGCCAAGCGTGTAATTCAATGATTTTCAGGGTTATCCTGATCGAATTGTATTGTGTATAAGCCGTTGCTCAATGGGTATCCTTGAAAAAGATTTCTTAACCTTGATCAAAACAATGAACATGGGGGCAAACAATAGGGGCATACAACCATCTCTTAAGACAGTATCAATTTGATATTAGTTTCTAATTTTTGTTATTAGATTTTCAACTCTTGGCGTTGAGCCGAGGGTTGAAATCCAATCGCGCGCAAGACAAAGTAATATTAAAATAATACTGTTTTAAAAAAGTTGGCCCCTTGAGCTAGTCATTTGTGAAATGTTCCCTGCAAACTTGATAACTGATCATTAAATTAATTATTTTTATTAATAACATAGCCTTTGACGTGAAAGCGTTGAGCTGTAACCATTACTTGTTTCTTTTAAACGCAATAATTTAATCGATACTAATATTATGAAGAGGAGCAGTTTCTGAGGTTGTAGGGGGTAATCTCTGGATCTACTGAACGGATTTTGAAAATTCTTTTACCCATAGAAAGCCACGTTATTTGTGAGTGTCATTGGCTATATAACACCACGCTACGACAAACGGTAGCGGAGCAGTATTCAAAAACGTTACTTAACACGGGTGAAAATATCTACTTGGACGAAGTCGCGGGTAGAGGCTAGTTTGATGATAATTCATTTTGTGTGCAATTTTTACTTTTAACCCCCGACCCAAAAACGACGGGGTGTTATTATTTTGACGTGTCTGTGTGTGTACGTGTGTGTGTATGTCTGTGGCATCGTAGCTCCCGAACGCATGGACCGATTTTGACGTTGTTTGATTTTGTATATGAAAGGTTAATTAGTCAGGAGAGTTCTTAGCTTTGTTTGATGTAAATAGGTTCAGCGGTTTCAAAGTTATCAACTCTTTTGTTAGTGAAGAGTGTTTTGTTTTCTTCTATCGGGGGTTACCTAAAATTTTTAATAATGTGTTTTTTAAATATCATTGGATGGCAAGCAAGCCGACGGATGTCCCACCTGATGTTAAGTGGTCACCGCTGCCTATACACATCTGCAATACCAGAGGCCTGGCAAATGTGTTGCCATCCCAGAGACAATGCTGAAATGTCTCTCGTGCCTGTTATTACACCAGCACCCATACCCTTCAAACCGGAACACAGCAACACTGGATTGTTCTGGCATTGGATGCCATGTGTTTTTGTATATGTGTTGCCAGCAATTAAAAATCTATAAAAAACATATTTGTTCGGTGTGGAAATTGAACCTGCAACTCGTAGTGTTTTTTTTTTTTTTATGGGATGGGAAAACATCAAATAAGTTCTCCCGCCCTGGGCGGGGCGGGAGGGAGTGTCAGACTTTTACTGACTAAAACCCACCCATGTTCCTTCTTGTGCCCTTTGCGTTCCGGGGGCGCGGTATCTCTTACGAACAACCCGCAGCCCTGGCAGGCATTGGCCCTCAGTGGCCCCTTCCTTTGCTGACATCTCTTTGAGGCGCGCGTGGAACACGAACGCGCCGTCGACACGGCCTGCACTCGTAGTGTAAAAGCCAATAGATTAACCACTACGCCTATCGCATTTCTTAAGAGATAAGTATTCTTGAGCCTCGAAAATTCCGTTTTCATTTGCGAAAAAAATAGTTAGCTACCTACTTGGAATTTTCTCAAAGAAGTTTCCAAAGCTAAATTCAATTTATTATTAAGTAATAGGATTTATGTTCAGAATATTTTATTTAGTCTTTCTAGTTTATATTTGCTATCTTTTAATGAAATATAGAAAAACTGAAGAGTGTTTTTTTGTTTGTTTATTTTATCGCGCTAATCTGTGGAGTTAACAGGTAGATTGGAAAAAATCTTTTTGTTTATGATAGTCAGATTCAAGAGGAATAGCATAGGCTACATAACATCACGGTACGACTCACGGGATCAAGGCAGTAACCAAAGATGTAACTTAACGCGAGTGAATAAAATCATTCCAACGAAGACACGGGCAGAAGCTAGTCTTTTAATAAAATAAAAACAGATAGCTTGGGAATGTATTACGAATTCACTAGAAAACTGAAATTTACGGGGCCTTTACGATGCTTTGTGTTCATAATTAATCTTGTCACCTGTGTGTCAAAATAAAACGTGTTTTATGAACTGGATAAAATGGTGTGATGTACACGAACAACAAATCTGAAACAAGTGACAGTAAGCTCGTTCCTATGTTTTGTTAGAAAACACATAGATTTTACGATCTGTCAAAACTCGATTCCCTCATAAATTTTGTATGGCAATTGCGTACTGTGACGTCACTTATTAGCCAAATCGAATCTCAAATCTTTATTGCAATCCATAATGTGTACATACAGGTGATAGGTGTTAATAAATAGAAACAATTATGGACCCTGTTGGGCACATTGAGTACTATTTATTGACCTCAAAGAAACAAAAAATCTAATTTTACTGTTAGTTGAAAATTAATTAGATTTCCAGGGCTAAAAGAAAGTGTTTTCTTTAAATTATCCATGAATAGTGTGTAGACACCCGTATTCTTTGTATAATTAATACGAATAGTGAATGCAAGCAGTGAGCTAAATATAAGTGCTAGAGTGTGCGTAGGAAGGAAGATCTCACGAGATTACGGAAAATATTTTCGTCCGCATCAATTTTGTTTTTCTTATGAACTAATCAGAATTCCGCGTAAAATCTTGTGAAAATTATGAGGTGCGTGCTAATCCAATACCGCTGGGAGGCAACGTTTGGTTTACTGAGTAAAACAAATATAAGCAAAATTATATTTTTTTTAGAAGCCCGATTTACTGGTTTTTTCCGATAGGAAAGTTTGCGACGCGCTGTTTTTATCAATACTTATATGTTGTAAAGGCATAATACATATGTATGTGATGTCTTTTCACGGAAGCAAAAAATCGCTAAGTATAACATACCATTACGCCTGTAGTCCCCGAAGGGTTAAGCAGAGGTGTACCAATGTCTGTGTGTTTGACGGCACGGTTGGCGCTGTGGCTGAGCGATTGGCTGCTGTGCTGCGTGTCGCGGGTTCGATTCCCGCACGGAACAAATATTTGTATGGCCTACCGATAGTTGTTCCGGGTCTGGCTGTTTGTGTATGTGAGTTTATATGTTTGTAAACGCACCCACGACACAGGAGATATTCCTAGTGTGGGGCAACGTTTTATAAAAAAACAAAAAAAAAAAAAAATGTACTTACACTCACAGTTCGCTCGTATGTTACGGTCCCATGTAATAGGGGGCGAGCCTATTGCCATTAACCGGGCACAGATCCTAACTCCGTGCTGCTACTGAGAATTTCATTAAAAAACCCAATAACACAATTTCAGTATAACAATAAGAAGAATAAGTGTCAATGTTTATATTACACTTACGCAGTTTTTAAAGAATACACATGAAGTCTATTTTAGCTCTCTGTTGAGAATAAAATTGGCAAATAAATGACATCGGGGATCGTGTACTGTCACGATCATAACCATGTACACGTTGTGGATAATATTACACTCTGGATCCCATAATACTATGAAATAGGTCTTATCTCAAAGCTGCAATCGTTAATTTACGGAAGAATCGCTTTCAAATTGTGTCAAGTGTTAATATGTTTTGTTTATTCTCGCGACTGTACTCAAATTACTCCTACGAAATATCACAGGACGCAAGGCTGGGGATTGTGGTGCTAAAATTTTGTGATAACGATCGTTTGCCGGATTCGCCCGTCATGCGTATACAATTTAAAAGCCCTTAGGTATAAATATCCATACAATATCTATACCCTGCCTTTTAAAATGTGACATTCACCCCCGGATTCAAGAACGACAAGTAATTGACAAGTTGTCGTATAAATACTTCGTGTCTTCATTGTTTTATTAGCAGTATTTATATGTTACCCCGGAACTCTCTCAATATGTCAACTAATTTGGAAAATTCTTTTAATTTGAAAGGATATGCTTTCAGGTTTGTCTTATTGAAATTTTATCAAAAACGGTTAAGTAGCTTGGTGTCTCTTTCAATTTAAAATGTTGACCGAATTTGTTTTTAATATTAACTAAAATAATTTATAATATAACTAGGAATAGACTACCATAGTCTACTAACAATATTACATCCTCTTAACCAATTCTTATTCGTTGTCCAGGGCATGTGTTATCTCCACGGCGGGCTGGGTGCGCACGGCAAGCTTCGCTCCTCGAACTGTCTCATCGATGGACGCTTCGTGCTGAAGATCTCCGACTACGGACTCAACACGTTATGCACTCCAACGGACCTGATTAAGGATGACACCTATTACTACAGTAATTGATGTTAATATTCTTCCCTTGTCTTCGTTGAGGTGTTAATCAAATTAGAAGATGGTTTGTAAGTTTGGGAAAGTTTTCATGTCGGGTTACCTTGTATAGTCTACGCCCTGCGGTTTGAGAATAATTTGTTTTGTAACGTACAATATATATAAACTTAAATAAAAATATTAAGTAAGAAAAATAAAAATCCCTACCGCAGCTAACAAAAGAGCTGATAACTTTGAAACCGCTGAACCGATTTCCATCAAACATAGCTAACAACACTCCCGACTAATATACCTTTCAAAAAATAAAACTGAATCAAAATCGGTTCATGCGTTCGGGAGCTACAATGCCACAGACAGACACACACATACACACACACACAGACACGTCAACTGTAAAAGTGCCCAAAAGACTGGAGGCATTGCCACGTTGGATGGCAATTTTAATTATATGGCCAAGGCAAAAGCCATCCCTTGGGTCACGAAAAGTGTCAACTAGCCGTTTGGATAATTCCTTGAAAAGGCTATGGGCACACGGTTTCCACACCCGAGCTTTCCACCTCAAACCGCTCGAATGTAGCCGTTTTGTAATTGCATTAATTACTGTTAATTTTTTAAATTATCTATGTTTGCGTGTGGTTTTTATATACCACATTTTTTATGTAACATTCATTATTCTTAGGTACTAAGTTTACACATACTAAACATGAATAGTTTATGAACTCAAAATAGAATCGATAAAAATCCTCAAAGTAGTTTAATATATTTATGTATTTAATCCGTTATCATCCGTCCGTCCGGTTACATTTTTGTAGTTTATGATGTGTCTATGGTGTATTTTAGAGTTACTATGGACATCCCCGGAGCTAGTGGCTGGCAGCATATACCCGGGCGCGGCATCGTCCCTCAAAGGGGATGTGTACAGCTTCGGCATCATTCTAGAAGAGATCGTGTTAAGAGCGGGACCCTTTCATAATTATACACCTACTATGACTAATAAAGGTCAGTAACCTTACCACCATACATACTTACATAAACTCACGCCTTTTTCCCATGGGCGTAGGCAAAAACTACAGAATGTCACCTGCTACGATCCTTACATACTCCTTTCGCCTCGTCAACTTTTCTACATCTGGTCATACCTTTCCACTACTCCTTGAATTTGGTAGATGACACCATTTAACCATGATTCCAAGACACAACTTCACATAAAGAACCGTTTATTTTAGTCATGAAAACCCAATGAATTTTTAAATAACTATAAAATTCGATTTTTATTTACTTTGAAATCAATAAATAGTTAGTGAATTGAGATGTCAAAAAAGTGACGTCATCAATCATCATGTATTGTCGTACAAAATCTATGGGGGATTTGCGTTTTGACAGCTCATAAAAAGTATGCCAATTGATTAGTGGTGTCATGTTCCCAATTATTGTTGTACTGCTTATTTTGATAAGGGCTGTCACGTTGATCTCATCGGTAGGAAGCGATTCCTAGGTCGCACGATGCGTTATTCGGTTTTTCCATTAGGAATTCATCTTTCACCAGTCTGGAGTTTAAAGTTAGTAGTGTGACGCCCCCGTGTCTTGGTTTCTTGGCCTTTACCCCCGTGTCAAATTATCGGGCCATCGGATTATAAGAGCAAGGGAAGATAAAGTGCACCTGTGTTTGCGCCCACTCCTGTGCACTATAATATCTCCTGCCCACTAGGCTAGTTTCAAAATTCAGTCGGGCGAATGTAACTGATACGGAATAAGAAAACGAATAATTTTTCATCATTTCAATGAGAACTAATTGCTTGCGTTAATTGGATTTCTCGTTACTTTGGTTGAAAATACAGCTCAGAGTGATTCTATGGAAAAAAATTGTTTGTATCCTATTTCGCCGAAACGGCAACGTAAATTCCCCAAAGCCCTCTGTGTAGCCTTCTACAGAGGGATGAGAGCCATAGAATACTGCCCCATTTAAATTTTATCTACAAACTAGCTTATGGCCGCGACTTTGCCCACGTGGATTTCTTTTATCTGTGGGGTTTTAGTATTTTTTTGTGCGGAACGCTGATTCTTAGTTGTTTTTTCTTTTTTAGCCTACTTAAAATATCCCCCCCGCCTCCTTATGACTGCCCCGTTGGTCTCGTGGTCGCAAGCGTGATTGATGAGCACGGGGTCCGGGGTTCGATTTCCGCGTCGTGCAAAAAAGTGTTATTGGGTTTTTCCATTACGAACTTCCCAATAGCAGCCCGGAGTTTGGAAGTTTGTAGTGTGACAACCCCTTGCCTCGGAAAGCACGTAAAGCCGTTTATCCCGGCTGTCATTCGTAGATCTTTGACAGTCGTTACGGATAGTCAGTAGCCAGAAAATCTGACAACCAGTCTTACAAAGAGGTATCGTGTTGCCCAGTAACTGGGTAGTAGAGGTCAGATAGGCAGTCGCTCCATGTAAAACACTGGTACTCAGCTGTATCCGGTTGGACTGGAAGCCGACCCCAACATAGTTGGGAAAAGGCTAAGTAGATGATAATGAGCCTACTTGTAACATCAGCTAGCTATCAGTGTGAAATCCCGTAAATAATTGATTAAGCCGTTTCAAAGATTAACTGGAACGAACAGACAACACACAGTTTTTTTTAAGACCCTGGCAAACATTTATATACCATTTACAAAACTTGTTATAATCACATTACAAATAGCCATAATTTTGTTTTTATTGTATAAAAAGCCATAGTTCAAAAACAGTAAGCTAGCAAATCAAAATTTCTACTCGTGTAAACATTTTCAAGGAGTCTTTCACAATATTCTCGGAAATAATGAATTCTATTGAGTTAGTTCAATTCATTCATCTTTCACATCCGCAATTTTCCAGCTCGAGCTACAATATTCCGCTTTTAAATAACATGAAAGAGGAAACTTACGGTTTTTTCAGCCTAGGCAACTTTTTAATGGATTGTGACGTAACAGCAGTTTGTGCAATGGAGAAACTGTAATTTATATTTTTTTATGCTTCTATATTGGAAGCTGCAAGTTTTTTTGGTTTGTTTATTTTATTGTTTTTCGCTTATTTGTGTTTACGCTGCTTGGTTTCTCATACTTTTTTAAGTTTAAATCCTAGAAATGCAAATGATTTTGATTAAACTGTTTACGTAGGTATACGTTAAAATTGTACTAGTAGTAGAGCTCTGTGAAGGAGTTCGTCCGGGGAAGTACTACCACCATACCTATTTCTGCCGCAAAGCAGCGTTGCTGTGTTCCGGTATGAAGGGTATGGGTGCCCGTGTAATTACAGGCACATGAGACATTTCAACTTTGTCGCTGGGATGTCAACGCATTTGTAAGGCCTGTGATATTGCAGATGCCTGTAGGTAACGGTGACCGTTTAACATCAGGTGAGCCGTCGGCTTGTTTGCCATTCAATGACATAAAAAGAAATCTATTTTTTTATTAAAAAAAAAGAATATTTAAAAAAATTACATATATGTGGAAGTTTTACAGTTACGAAAATGCTTAAATACAATAAAGGAAACCATAGTCGATAGAAAGACATAGACTTATGCTAGAATTTGCGATGGATGGATGGATTAATTGGTGATGTGATCAAACAAACAGTCTCACATAAGTATAGTTAAAAGATATTTAGAGAAAACCTACATTTGGTTTGCAATTAAATGTTTAAGGTAATGTAGTGCGATGTTTTGTTTTCTATAGAAGTCTTTCAATCACTCCACATTCAATCATCTTATCAGTACCTATTAATCAATAACAAAGTCGCTACGCAATACTTTGTTGTGCTACGTACCGTTACGCCGTAGCTGCGTAGCAATACCGTACAGTAAAATTACTACACAGTACTATTATGACGCTTTTTTTTACCTTTCCCCACACTAGAATGTTTTTTCTGTATCGTGTGTGGGTTTACAAACTACCTGTAGGCTATACAAGTATTTGTTCCGTATGGGAATCAAACTCGCGACCCGCAGGGCAACTGTCAAATACTCGGCCATCCAACCAATGTCAAAAAAATTTAAGTAACCCCCGACAGAAAAATAAAAATCTCTACTGCAGCTAACAAAAGAGCTGATAACTTTGAAATCGCTGAACCGATTTCTATCAAACATAGCTAAGAACACTCCCGACTAACTAAATCAAAATTGTTTCATGCGTTTGGGAGCCACGATGCCACAGACACACACACAGACACGTCAAACTTATAACACCACGTCGTTTTTGCGTCGGGGTTTAAAAACTAATACATTATTCAGAATGTGTGAGGAAAACATTTAAATATATAATAATATGTACTAAAATAATACCAGAGGTGTGTGGGTAGATTAGGAACCCAATTTTACAAAGTCGTAGGTGTAACCATTTACTGAATTTAACATAACTTCTTACCAGTTTGCCGTGAACTTTACGAAAGCCATCATTAAAACATAAATAAACGAAATAGGTACTGCTTATGGAATAATAAATGTAAACTAATTAAAAGTTTAAAGATGTTTGCGGAGTCCTCAAACCAAAGAAATTAACAAGAATACTCCTTAATTAATTATTAATTTCATTGGCATTCATTCATAAAATATGCAAAGATTTTGGCCAACCCTAAAAAGGAAAACTAATTTTAGAGTTACTCTAAGTGTCGCTATTATTTGACCACATGAAAACAACAAGTCGTACAATCAACGATCAACCTTTTGCCAGAATGAGCTCACCTCCCATTATACGCAACGCCTGTCCAATGTGAGTTCAGCTTGTATTGGACTTGTAGATCTTTTATAGCTAGTATGACCTGATCTACCATTATACATAAAGCTTATACAATACAAGGTCAGCTTATATTGGACTTGTGTATCTTGATATGTCGCCGTGTGTATCACAAATTGAGGTTAGTTTTATCAAAACAAGCCAACCCACAATCTTTATAACTAAATTAATTATGTCAAACTAATACAGTACGTATCAAATGTGGGTACGTGGACCCGGCATTAACAGTCCAATGCTCATCCAAAACTTATGCTTAGAGGTGATTTTAAGTTAATCAGCGTTACATATTTAAAACTATTATATGTTGTGTTGATGTAAAGGTTAAGGCACCCTCGCCTCTCATGAGGTTTTGGGGTAAAATCCGGGCAAGTACTAACGTAACTTTTGCAATTCATGTGCTTTCTAAGTTTATCTTGGACAACGACAGGTTTGGTGATCAATGGTCTTGCCTTCTCTGTATTACTATTATTACAGTGCCTTAAAAAAATCGAAGACACTTTGATGAAAAACTAAACTGCACAGTTGCTTAGCCTTTAAGAAAATGTTTTCTTCATAACAGAAATAGTAGGCCACGTTTGCGCCCGAGAATCTCCACCATTTCGTCCAGTAGTGGGTGTGGGGGAAGTGGGGGCGGCCGCAGGGGGCGGTGGTGGTGCTGCAGTGGAACTGCTGGATCTGGCTGAACGCTGCTGGGCAGAGGCGCCCGACGACAGGCCCAGCTTCGATGCAGTCAACGCCAATTATATCAAGTTAGTGAAGAAAATATTTTAAAAGTAGCGTCAAGTTTGATATACTGTCCCACGGGAACCATACATTTTTTCGGCATATAAAGTATTCTATATGTTATTCCACACTACAATCTATCTCAGTGTCAAATTTCATCCTAATCCGTTCAGCCGTTTAAGCATGAAAGAATAACAAACATCCATCCTCAGAAACTTTTGCATTTATAACATTAGTAGGATAGTAGGAAGCAGGATACAAGGTTAATTAGAGTTTAATGAGTTGCCTTGTCTGTAGTGCATTATCTTTATTGAATGACATATTCAGTAAACTATATCTCAGTACTAGGGACAACGTAGCTTCCTAATAGCCAGAGATTTTTCTGAATCGGACCTGCAGTTATGAAGATTAGCGTTTTCAAACAAAAAAATAAACATAGTCTTCAGCTTTATATTATTACTAGCTACCTGCCCGCGACTTCGTCCGCGTGGCTTATTTCACCCGCGTTAAGTTACGTTTTTCGTTACTGCTCCGCTCCCGTGTGTCGTAGCGTGATGTTATATAGCCTATGTTACTCAGGAATAATGGAACTATCTATTGGCAAAAAAAATGTTAAAATCGAGCAAGTAGTTTCGGAGCCTATTCGTTACAAACAAACAAATCTTTCCTTTCTGTGGCTTCGTCGCCGTAAATTTTTTTGACGATCTCTAGTTTTTTAGGTCAATATCTTATAGCCTTTACTGAAGCAAAACGTAGCTTCCTATCATCATACCATCACGCCTGTATTCCCCGAAGGGTTAGGCAGAGGTGTAACAATGTACACCCACAGTTCGCCGGTATGGTTAGGGGTCCCATGTAATAGGGGGCGAGCCTATTGCCATTAACCGGGCACAAATCCTAACTCCGAGCTGTTACTGAGGATTTCATAGAAAAACCCAATAACACTTTTTGCTCGACCTGGGAATCGAACCCAAGACCTCTAGCGTAGCAGTCGCACTTAGGACCACCAGGCCAACGAGGCAGGTAGCTTCCTACTAGAGAAATAATTATCTGGATCATTATCTTCTCTTATTACAACTTTAGTATAGGTATGTATATACTTGTGTTTGTTTGTTATTTGCTTCGCATTCATCATAGGATGGATAGAGAATAAGGTTGTGGTTACATGTATACTTTCCAACTGGTCTTTTTGGAAATCTATGGGGAAGACTTATGTCTAGCAGTGGACGTCCTGCGGCTTATGTGATGATGATGATGCATGTACAGACAGCGTCATAAACTGTTAACTCCTTTTTGGAACAAATTTTAATGCAAAAAGTGTAACCAATTGATGACGCTGTCTGTACATACGTCCGGTGGTTATTCCTAATATTAATATTTCCTTATGTAGAGGGTATTGTGACAGCTTGATGGACGATCTCCTTCGTCGCATGGAGCAGTACGCGAACAACCTCGAGTCTCTCGTCGAGGAGAAGACTGAACAACTGTCGCTTGAGAAACGGAGATCTGAAGAACTACTCTATCAAGTACTTCCAAGGTACCAATCTTTATCTATGTGTTTTATTCTCCAGGTATTGTCTTATGTAAAAATAATACTCTGTAGCTATAGAAAATGGTGCCTAAAAATGTTTTGTATGCTCTTTCACTAGCTTTTTTTACTGCCTCACTCCTGGGCAAAGGCCTGCCCCCATTCCTTTCTGTGTGTCGTGCTTCCTCTCGCCAGTTCCTAAGGAAGCCATACAATATAGATTTTACTAGATATAAACACAATTACCCGGGTTATGGGTGCAGTATTATTTTTTCATTTTTGTAACATTTTATGAGTCTTTGTTACCTGAATTAAATAATAATATTATTAAAGTCAAAGAGAATGTGTATTTGTAGGTACCTGGTTGTTACCGCTCTCGTATCTGAACTAGCAATATGGTGCTCTATATACACCTTAGCCTGTTTCTTCATGTTTCATCTCTTCATCTCAATACCCCTGTACACTCCCACAGGGGTAATGGCGTGGTGTTATACTATGGTACTTTATGGGGTGTAAAATAAATTATGTATTATGCCATCGTGTCGTGATAGTCTCAGAGGTTAAGGCGCCCTACTCTCATGCATGACCGAGCAACTGACTTTTCAAATCCGTATGTTCTTTCTAAGTTTATATTCGTCAAAAAATGATCAAATGACTTATCCCGCCCTTAGTGTCAGACTTTTACTGACTAAAACCCATCCATGTTCCTTCTTGTGCCCTTTGAGTTCCGGGGGCGCGGTATCTCTTTTGAACAACCCGCAGGCCAATTCGCCTAGAGAAAGTGTTTTGTTGCGTATCGTGCCTGCTCTGTATGAGAAAAGCCCTTTACCCAGTAGTGGGACAATATTAGCCTGGAATTATTATTATCTATCTCTACACAGGCCTGTAGCTCAACAGCTGATGGCAGGTGAAGTGGTGCAGCCCGAAAGCTTTGAGTGTGTGACGGTGTACTTCAGCGACATCGTCGGATTCACCGAGCTGTGTGCCGCTTCCACCCCGATACAGGTGGTGGATCTACTCAATGACCTGTACAGTACCTTCGACAGGATCATTGGGTTCTATGATGTTTATAAGGTAAGTTGTAATTTAGAGTGGAGGTGGGTAGGTCCGCGATTTTAATGGAGCCAGGATTCATGTCCGCCGGACCTGTATGGATCATGCGTAAACTGCTTATCTGCCGGTCTTGTTGAACCTGGAACATCTCCTCAGCTTAAAGGAACTTCATTACGGATATTGCGCAACATCTCTTTGAACCGCTCTATCGGTCAGAAACGAGCGGCATTTCTTACAAAACTTACAAATCCATTCGCGCGGCGCGGCGGCGGGTTGTGACTTGTGAGCGGCGGCGTTGTTACATGTCCGGTGACACGTCTCCGACCTGAAGTTGAATATGCATCACGCAAAAACTCAATGAAAACAGATTCGAGGAACCATATCCATCCGGACCAACACATCTCTAATTTAGAGACAGACGTTTTTATATTGGCCTGGAATAGGAGACGCAAAATGTTTTTTGTAAAATACGGATGTAATTTTGTTTGTCTTTATTAAAAAGAAACGATGCCGCACACTAGATATATCTCCTGTATCATGGGTGCGTTTACAAACGTATAATCTTACATAGACAAATAGTAAGACCCAGAACAACTAGCTTTAGGCCATACGATTATTGTTCCTTGCGGGAAACGAACCCGCGACGCCAATTGCTCAGCCAAGCCACTACGCCAACCGTGCCACTAAAAATATGTAATACTGCATCCATCAATTTGGGACCACTTAACTAATCGACCAGCTGTTGCGTTGCAGTTCCTGGCACCTTTCGCTCACTGCCGCCAGAGCGCAGTGCTGCCTGTTTAGACGCGCATCTTACCACTCATCTATAAATATAACTTGTTCTATGTCCTAAAGGTAGAAACAATAGGCGACGCTTACATGGTAGTGTCTGGTCTCCCGGAGAGGAACGGTGACCTTCATGCTCGGGAAATCTGTCTCATGGCGCTGGCTATTGTAGAAGCAGTCAGGGGCTTCGTCGTGAGGCACCGGCCTACGCATCGGTTGGAGGTAAAATTTACACTAATAAGTGCTAATAATAAGTGTAAGTAATTATAGTAATAACTATAATTAATTAATTATTATTAATTTACTTTATTTATACTTGTGAAAAAGTCAATTTTTCGGAATATTCTATTGGATGAAAACCCTATTGGTCAGCAATTAAAAGTATCTACATATAGACAGTGCTCCGTTGTGAACATCGATTAATTTTAAACTAAGTAAATGGGATTCCAAGACAAAAAAACACACAGAAATATATGGGCAAAGGTTCATATCTTTGTGTGTGTGTGTGTGTTTTTTTTTCAGCACATTACCTAATAAGTAGTTATAGCGATGTTTAGAGAAACCATAGTCGAACAACCTATTTGGTACGGATGCGGTTCCTACATCGTGATATTAAAGTTGTTCGCGATATTAGCATATATACAAAATCCCTGTGCAGTACCCCACCAGACACTACACCCGCCTGGGTGGAGAATCCTCCCTTTTCAATGGAGGATGAGAAACTTTCCACTCTGTTCCTCATACCTCTTAAAGATCATCCTCTTAAGTATTTCCTAAGCTTGAAAGTTATTAAGCAGACAAAAAAAGTATTGTGTGTGTAAGTAATGAATATTTTTGCCTGTATATCAAAAAGCTCGTTCGACTTACACAGCTATTTTGTCGTGATAAGGTCCGTATTGGAGTGCATTCCGGTCCAGTCTGCGCCGGCGTGGTGGGGGTTAAGATGCCACACTACTGCTTGTTCGGAGATACCGTCAACACAGCCAGTCGCATGGAGTCTACTGGACAACGTAAGTTTTATCCTTATTCATGTATCTAGATAATATTGTTATTTATCTGTTTATCCTTTGTCGGAGTTACTAAGTAAGAAAAAATAATTAAATATAACTCGCGGAACGTAAAAATATTTTTACCCAATCAGAAAACCCATGCTACCCATGCAAACGTGAGAAGTGAAAATATATCATCATCAAAATTTATCTCATACTAGGTCCTGCCCGCGACTTCGATTGCGTGGTTTTTTTCACCCGCGTTAAGTTACGTGTTTGATTACTGCTCCGCTTCCGTGTGTAGTAGCGCGATATTTTATACCCTATACGTACTATTCCTCAAGAATCTGACTATCATATTATGTACAGTATAAGAAATCTTAAACTAGATGTTAGTTTTTGTGTGTTTAAACATACACACAAACAAACGAAAATATCTTCAGCTTTATTATAAAAAACACAAAATTAAATATTTTAAGTGACCGATTTCCATCAAACATAGGTAAGAAAACTCTAATACACCTTTCAAACAAAATAAAACTAAATCAAAATCGGGAGCTACGATGCCACAGACAGACACACACACACAGAGAGACACGTCAAACTTATAACACCCCGTCGTTTTTGCGTCAGGGGTTAATGAGTATAGATACGATGAAGTCAAAATTTACCTAAAGACGCTCAACCTTTTCGATCCACGACTGTTCAATTCACAGAAATAACTATGCATGCGTAAGTAAGTAGGTTGTGTGAGCCTTCTGCGGACAATTTGGGGTACACAGATGTAACGTTATTTATGTACGTATCAAGGGTACGGATTCCAAGAAACATTATGACACTATGACATTGAATCTAAAGTTCTTAACAGAATTGTACTAGGCGTACAGACTCCTAGGAGGTATTAGAACCTGTAATCATTAGAAATAGCAGGAAACGAAACTACCGTTGTAGTGTGGTGATACATTTGTTATGATTTAAATGTAATAAACAGTTAAAATACAAAATAAAACATTTTAAAAGTTGTTGGTTTTTCTTCTTTCTACCCTTATCTGATGTTACTTGGGGTCGGTGTAACACGTTTTCTTCTTCCATGCCGTCCTGTCAACCGTCATGCTATCACTGACTCTCTTCCCCTTCATATCATTCTTCACGTAATCCATTCATCTTTTCTTCGGCCTCCCTCTTCCTCTCCATCCATCCACATTTGTATTCATATTCTCTTTTGGTCACATGCGTCTTATCCCGCCTCTTTACATGCCCATACCAAGACAAACGGTTTTCTTTCAACTTTTCTGTCATTGGCACTACTTTCAGATTCCTAGAGGAAGTTTGACACCACACATCCATCTCAACATTCTAATCTCCGCTACATGCAATCTTTTTTCATTCGTCTTCTTTTTGGTTATGAACTGAAATTCTGAATAGAGATTCTAAAGCAGATACACTCCTCACCCCGTTTGTAGATATACCCTTTCCTTTACACGCTGTATACATAACTTACTTTGGGAATAAACACAAGATAACAAAATAAGATGAAACCACGATTTACGTAGCGGGTTAAAGCAGATTTATTACAAAAAGTACTTTAACAGCCAGATTTGTTACTAACTCCTTAATTACGAACTTTATGACACGGTTGAGTACTGTAATAAAAGTCGGTCAAAGGTTTACATTTTATACTTATTTGAGTTTTATTGAAATAACATTAAATTATTGTTTTGTAACCAACCCTAAATCCAAATCCTATTTTCAAATATTTTCATGATGCCAATAATCTATTTTTCAAATAGTTTTATCACAATACTAGCTTTCGCCCGTTACTTTGTCCGCGTGAATTTTCTTACGGATCTCAATTTTTTTGATGATAAAATATAGCCCATAGCACTAAGGGATAACGTAGCTTCCTATTGGTAAAATATTTTTCAGAATAGGACCAGCAGTTTCAGAGTTAAGTGCGTTCGAACTAACTAACAAATAAACTCTTCAGATTTTAATATTAGTATAGATATCTGGTGAATCCTTCCACGAATCGAAACCATGTTTTCAGGACACATGATTGCCTCATAACTGCCTCGGTAGCCTAGTGGTTTTAAGCGCAACTGCTATGCTGGAGGTCTTAGGTTCGATTCCCAGGTCGAGCAAAAAGTGTTAATGAGTTTTTCTATGAAATTCTCAGTGGCAGATTGGAGTTAGGATTGGTGCCCGGTTAATGGCAATAGGCTCGCCCCTATTACATGGGACTTAAACATACCGGCGAACTGTGGGTACACCTCTGCCTAACCTTTCGGGGAATACGGGCGTGATGGTATGATTGGCCCAGATCCAGATGAATACCAACAATTTCTTGAAGTAATTTTGCTTTCATTAAGAGTTTTGGGACGCCTATATGGAATTCCTCTGCTGGTCCCAGACATTGGTCGCATTATGACAATTTAATGCTAATAGTTTCTTTGCGAAAAAAGGATAGCGCTCTCGGTCGTGTATAGCTTCGTCTCTCTCTTGCACTGGAAAAGTATTTAAAAGGCAAGGACTAATTCCTTTTACATTTCCAGCACTACGGATTCACCTAAGCGAGAACACTCGAGCATTACTCGATCAATGGGGCACCTTTGTGGTCGAGCGCCGTGGTGAGGTGGAACTGAAGGGTCGCGGGAGAATGCTGACTCATTGGCTGCTGCACTGCTCCGAGCCTGAAGCCAGGCCACACACGCAAGGAGTCCAACCACCTCCTCAATATCCGATACTGTTTCCTGCATTACCACAACCTGCATTGTCCTTACAAGTTCCTTACTTGGTGGTGGAGCCCCCTACATTAGCTGCTTAAAGAGTCGGATTGTTTTATTTTTATTTTAGACCTTAGGTATAGGGAAAAGAATTTGATTTTCCTTTCCAAAAGTAGTGTATTCTGTGTAATTTCTGACTGATCGAATTCATGATCATTATCATCTGTTAGTTTGTCTTGGCGGTCTATTCTGTAAAAATCTCTTTCGATAAGTTTAAGTGAAGTGAGTTTGAGGCGAGCTGTTATTCCAACGATGATATTGACATTCACCTAAAACTCATTACTAAAGCTCACTTAACTAAATTCAGCGAGGGAAAATTCTACAGAATAGCACCTGTGTTTTCATGAATTTGGGCTTCCTACGTAAGGTATTAATAGTAATTTATGCGTTAGTATGTGTATAAATATTAATAATTAAATTGTTGAGTATTCTAAAAATAATACGAGTACTATAATTAGCATTAAATCCTAAAATACGTGTTATTTGCGTTAGAAAAACATCATACTTGATTACCATTAGGCAACCTTACTGTCAAACACAAGCCTAAAAAAACAATATCTTTGATAAATGTCCAACAATTTATATTAAACAGACCTTCATAAAACATAAAATGTGAGGGTTAAACTAAAAATAACGGCTGCGTTACTCAAATGCAAATTTTATGAACATTTTATCCGCGTACACTACTTAATGACTTGACAGAGATCACATTTACATTTTACTAGCTTGTACATCACAATGGAGATTTAACGAGATGATTTGCATTTGGTCTACACAAGCGTTGAACATTTGTTACGTACAGATGCATCTGAATTGCATTTTAGCGTCTCTGGGGACGAAACTTAGTGGTACTATGACAAGTTCGTGCCGCATAGTTTGTGTTTATCGTGCAACTGTTTGGTGCGCGATCACAAACATGACTTTAGGTAATCATAGCAATATTATTCAACAACATTGAAGGCCCCTTTATCTACGTGTAAAATTTTTGGTTAGTATTTTTACTTTATACAGAATATTGAGTGCCTCTAATGTTTCACCCGCTCAAGAACCTAACTCGAGGCTTTGTTACAACTTGGTTTTGCGACCCTACGATAGAATTTGTGTACCATTACATCGAGCATACACGACCTGCAAATACATATTTTAACAAAGACTAGTAGAAAGTAATATTACTGGTAAATGCTCACGTGCTTTGAGAATTACGTCGAACACAGCGTCGAGTATTCACAGGAACGTTGTGTTAGTTTGACATGCCTTTTCTTTTTGAGAGTTCTTCTTTGTATTGTCTTATCTAAAAGTTTAAAAAAATTCTCAGGTGTATATTCACTTTTAACAGCAGCTCAGCTATTCTGTAAATTCCCGTAAAAAACCGGCTGGTGTCAGAATAGCAGAGTGATAGCATGGGTTAGTCAAAGTAAACTTTTAGTCTATGCCATAAAATTCACAGGTCGGACCAAACTCCGTCATAAATCACTGAATATGGCAGTTGCCGAAAGTTATCCCACACGATTCATTGTCTGTATTGCTAAATAAAATACGACCAAACGCAGCCTGGTAGGCAATATTTTACTGAGTTAGATAATTGAGCCAGAAAATACGCATAGTGTTGCACAAATCCTGAGCAAAAATAAACACGTGTCTACCTAACAAACATTGTGATAATGAAAAAATGTTTACTGATACATTGCAAATTCTTTATTCAACAGAATGTTCCCATTTCCCTTAAACGAGCAGTAATTTCACTGTAATTTAGTTCGTGTCTTCTCTGGGGAAAATAGAACCATTTTCCATGGAAAATTACACACCATATCGTAGCAGTACAGCCTGACAAATGAAAGCATAATATGTTTGAATTATGCTGGGTAAAAACATTTCACTCCATGTAAAGAAAACGTGTTCGGAAATAGAAAAAAATTCAAGTATTTAGTCACATTATTAAGAATGTTACATAATAAACGTGTAAATTTAATAATGTTCCCGTTAAACGAAAACAATCCGTGTGCTATCTTGGTTTGATCTTGGAGAAGAACTTTTCATTTATTGACCACATTAAAACTGTAGGAGAAAAAGCCAAAAAAATTTTGTATGCCCTAACGAGAATTTCTAAAGCTACTTGGGGTTTATCCTTCTCAACTTTAAAAACTATTTATGGGGCTACTTACCTAGGTTGTATGTGCTACGGTGCACCTGTTTGGGCCGATAGGGCCACCATAGGGGCGGTACGACGTAAATTGCTACAAAGTCAACGGTTAGCTTTAATATTTTTATGCAAAGCGTATAGGACCGTTAGTACTGAGGCCCTACCAGTACTTGCAGGTGTACTTCCAGTAGATCTTGAGGTGCAGCGACGTGCTGCAATGTACTATTCTGCGCGAGAGACCATGGACGCAAGCTTTCTAACACAACGGGACCGTGCTAAGATCTCTAGATTATTTAAACCGCAGACTGACGTCTGGGAGGAACTTTTATCCGAATGGCAATGTAGGTGGGATAATTCCATTAAGGGCCGGCACCTCCATCAGTTCTTTCCCTCAGTTCGTGAACGGCTGGCCAGAACATGGCTGGAGGTGGACCACTGTGTTGCCCAATTTCTCACAGGTCACGGCAACTTTAAGAGTAAATTGTTTTCTTTCAAGCTTGTTGCTTCTCCCTTGTGTCAATGTTCTACATCTGACTGTGAATATGAACAGTCTGCTCATCACATTTTATGGGAGTGTAATCTTTGGCAGAATGAACGAAATATTATGTTAGACAGTATACTGGTTACATCCGGTGTAGTTTATTACGCGGACCTCGTAGAAACTAGAACTAATTTCCGTGCGTTCAGGCGTTTTTGCCATACCTATTACTGGAATCAAATGTAACAGCTCACATTAGGACCCATTAAGTTAGTAACAATTGCAAACCGTGGTGCTTGGCAATCTGGGCTTCTCCCAGTTGTAAATATCCCCTTGTGCCTATTGGCCTAGTTCTGTTCTGTCTCCTGCTTGTTTGGAGGGAAGTGGAAACAATATTTTTTCCTACTCCTCCGCTAATCTTTTCTGATTAATTTCGTTGCGGGATCCAAGACAGTTTTATCGTTTCTCCGGGACTCGTCGAGCTTCATTGCCTCGGCGCTCTTCTGGCGGTCTCCACTGTTGATTCTGGCTTACAGAAGTTGCAGTGGTTGGGAATAGTGTGGCGGGCTTGTCCCAATTAAAAAAAAAAAAATAATAATCGTGTAGTTTTTCGGATAACTCTACTTTTTACATACAAATATCTTTCTTTCACAACTAAACGTTTCCTTAACCTACATATATTGGGCACGCCTTAATAGAGGCGGTAATTCCCTCTTTGAGGAGTGGCTGGAGAGGCGCCACGGCGCCCTCACCTACCGCCTGACGCAGGTCCTCACCGGACACGGGTGTTTCGGGAGGTTCCTGCACCTCATCGGGCGGGAGGAAACGCCCGGGTGTAACCATTGTGTGGATCGCCCCGAGGACACGGTGGAGCACACCGTGGCGGTATGCCCGCTTGGGCGGAGCATCGCCGAGTCCTCGTGGCGGCCATCGGCGGCGGCGAACTCTCGCGTCCGGCCCTGGTGCGAGCCATGGTTCGGGGCGAGAGGGAATGGGATGCAGTCGCCTCCTTCTGCGAGGCAGTAATGCTTGAGAAGGAGGCGGCGGGACGGTTGAGACAGCGGTTCTCCCGTCCCAGCCGCCGCGGTAGACGCTCCGGACGTCGGGAGCCGCGAGACGACTCCCGGCCACCGTAGATACTGGCCTGTGGACGGTGAGCAATGGGTAGCTCACCGTCCTTACGTTGCATAACGACAGGCCGTGTCGACGGCGCGTTCGTGTTCCACGCGCGCCTCAAAGAGATGTCAGCAAAAGGAAGGGGCCACTGAGGGCCGATGCCTGCCGGGGCTGCGGGTTGTTCGCAAGAGATACCGCGCCCCCGGAACGCAAAGGGCACAAGAAGGAACATGGGTGGGTTTTAGTCAGTAAAAGTCTGACACCTCCCGCCCCGCCCAGGGCGGGAGAAGTTATTTGATGATTTCCCACCCACCAAAAAAAAAATAAAAAAAAAAAAACCTACATATATAAACTCAATAGTTTCTTTACTTTCAGTAGGCAGACCCCTATCCTTCTAATGAAGCATTCCTTATGTAGTTACGTCTCATCTAATATACGATATTTACATAAAAACTTCTGCGGCCTATTTGATTTATATCAATGTTGATAGAATATTATGTGGACATCTTTCATAATATATTTAGCAACTAATTATCGTGTAAGGAAATCTTTCAACTATACATCTAAATAAATAATAGGAAATAAGTGTCAAGCGATTTTTTTCTTGTCACCACGCCTTTGAACTTATTGTCTAGACTGGATTATGTACATAATAATGATGATATTTTGTTCCAAACAATTTGATATAACGTCAAAACACTTTTCGTAAGTCAACTAGAAATTGTAAATTTTTCATTATTAATAAAAAAATACTCGATTTGTTTATACTATACGTTGAAAATATTTGTAATGTTATTGTACAGTACGAACTCTATCCTATTTACTGTAATGTTGAACAGTAGTTTTAATCATTTAGGTGTAAGACTTATTTATAATTAGTAGATGCTTTTCATGTAAGATTGCCTTCAAAGCATTTTCAAAGAACAAGTAGTTATAGTTATCTACTACCAATTACTATAACGAACCGTTCTTTATATAGGAATCAAGGATCAGTAGTGCCAAATTGCGTAATTTTTTGCTGTCTATCAGTAATTTCTAGTATTTTATAATATAGAATCTATATCGTTGCCCCTAAATGTCTATTTTTATATGAATGTTAAATATAAATAGAAGCTTTTATTTATTTTACGTCAATTAACTGTGAATAATGACAATTATTTTCTATGTTTGGTGATAAATAAAAGAAGAAAATTGTATTGTGGTTTTATTTAATGAAGTGCAAAAAGAAACTAGGTTATAAATAAAAATAAACGGCCTTGTTTGTGCTGAAACACTTGTAAACGGAGCAGACAACTTACACAACTACATAAGTAATTGACCTAAACAATAAATACTTCTAGAAGCAATTGTCGTCTTAGACATAGACACTACTAATAAAATCACTTGTAAATGATTCAACATCGTAATTCAAATAAAGAATAATAAATTTTTCTTTAAAATCTAACACAATCTATTAGGTTTTTCTATGAAATTCTCAGTAGCAGCTCGGAGTTAGGATTTGTGCACAGTTAATGGTAATAGGCTCGCTCCCTATTACATTGGACCTAAACACACCGGCGAACTGAGGGTGTAATTTGGTACACCTTTGCCTAACCCTTCGGGGAATACAGGCGTGATTGTATGCACAATCTCACTGTCCCGCTCCAATGCGTCTAACATACTCTTCTTCACAATCGTATAGTTAGAAGACTTCTTCCTCAAAATCTCTAACAAAAACACGATCAACGAAATAACACAGCCAAAACTGAGGCAGAGGAAACAACTCAGCGTCTGGTGCTGAGTCAACGGCGAAGGGTCAGAAGGTATGGTTGATACATACGTCGTCTTTATAACGGCTCCTTTGTCCAACAAACCACTCTCTATCATCCTTGGTAACCACGTCACAAGTGGCCTCACAAACGGAGAGAATACTCTCATCCATACAACCAATGGTACTGTCAGGATGGAGTCAGGCAAAACGTGACCACATTCGTTCTCCTTCTTCCCTTTTGCCGCACAATACGCGAAAGCATACTCCAAAGATGTAGCAACCACAAACTTCTTCTTACCATCCATTACATCACGGAACACGTCATCAAATTTCACTTCAGGTATTATTTCAAATCCATCCCTGATTAGGTCATCAAATTCGAAATGAGCATAAATACCAGCTCGACCACCAAACTTGTAACCATTGTCTAAAGTTTCCTTTAAGTTTGCGAAATTGCCGGTTATAGTATCGGTTTTTAGAGCACCAATGAGAACGCTCTGATACGCATTCCTGACAACAAAAGTGAACCACAACCACAGTCCTACAATGTAGAAATCTCGGAATCGTATCGGAGCTACTCTTATCGTTTGACCTAGCATGGCTCCCCACACCCTAAAAGCAGCACCTTGAACCTTGTCAAAGTTTTTAAAATAACGATTGCAAAACCGCTTTGTACGTTTAAACTTCAAGACAAAAGGAAGAGAAATTACTACAAATGTTACCACTAGGAGGATTAGCCATAAATACCCGTTTAAAGGCGATAGCAGTCGCCACCACATCGGACCTGGAGCGACTGGAGGAGCCAGCCACGCTATACGAATTCTAAAATACGGCATCGAGTAGTCTAGGAGGCCTAATCTATCTACTCCTAAAGGTATAGTACACGTTGAAATATTTGCAAACCCAGAAATCACATCATTCAAAGAATCTGACCAGTTCTTAGCTCGATCTGAATCGATACTTATGTAATCTCGTACAGACACTATAGGTGTAAAATTCATGATATCTCGGAGTAGCCTCACTATAGTTTTCTTTATTAGTTGTAATGGAATCTTCCTATCTGTGCCCTCCTGGTAGTAGATCTTGTTTGTTGATATGTAGAGGGGACACTCGTGCATGTTGCTCATTTTATCTGGATACAGTTCATAGAAAGACTTACCTGGTTGCCAATAGTTAATTAGGACAGGTTCAGTATTTTGACAATTCAAATGGTTTTTATAAGGATAGTAAGTGTATAGAGCAACTTTGTTTATCTTGTCTTTAGTGATAATTACAACATCGGTGACGTAATAACTCCACAAAATGCTGATGATGTGATCAAGTTTCTTGCGATTAGAGTTGATGATTATTAGGAACTTGGCTCCACCATTGAACAGGTTTCTCCCTCTAAGGTCCGGTTTTAGCATGCTGAGCAGTTTCATAAAAGACTGATAGTTTTTCACAATGATGACCACTTGCTTCGCTGGCTCCATTTCTCTACTTTCAATCATCACAGTTCCTTTGTATGCTTTTAGGAAATCAGTGACCAGTATATCATCTACATCCCTATAAAGAATTATAGTCGTCTGTCTATAATTAAAATTATAATTCGCCACTTCTATAGCACAACTTATAACACCGTCTTGTTTTTCCAAACCAGTTACAACTTTGAGGAGAACTACTGCAAAGTAAATTAAGAATTTCTGAAAATCCCTGGCCATGTTGAATCAGGACTACTTTCAACAGTGAAAAGATAAAGTTTTTTCTTTCTTCGACATAAAGTTAATGGACTGCGACTGATTTTGATCGACGGTCAGAGATAATAAATCATCGTTTGTTTTAAATGGTGCGCTGGTATTCGGTGCAGACAACCTTCGTGATGGATGCATGTAGCTAATGCAGTTTTTAAGGTAAAAGATAAAAATATTTCTGAATCGTGATAAATCATCTTTAGAATGGCATTCAAACATTTAATGGCCAGTCGCATGATAAAGTATTGTAGATAATGTGGTATTGATCATGTGGGCAATTGTGCCAACTTTTAGGAGTGATTGTAGTAATTATAGTCTCAATCTGTCAAAAATATATCTAATTTACCTATATTTTGGCATGGTACCTAAACAAAAACATACCGGCGAACTGTAGAGAGTACATTGATACACCTCTGCCTCACCCTTCAGGGAATACAGGCGTGATGGTATGTATGTATGTATTTTTTGGCATTGATTGTCGCTGAGATGAAATTGCGATCACATTTTGAACATTTTTAAATAGTGAATTGGCCTTCAGTTACTATGTTTATGTAATTACAAATATGTTGTTTGTATATTTGGTCTAATCTATCTCATAGAAGAAGGTAGCCCGTTCTTCATAATGTCAACAGTAGATTACTTAGACTTAGTAGGTACCATTTATTGCTTAGGCGTTAATAAAAGTAAGCATCTGTTAGATAAATGACGGATATATAAACTCTTATTGTATAGAATTGATTATCCCTATTTTCACAATAGCCGTTATTTTGTGACGGTTATATTACTAACTCTCTGCACCACTGCGCGCGTGCGCCCTTCTGTTGTCATGACAACAAACATAACAATATATCTGTAAACAAAACAGCATCGCCAAATTGTGTTTCTTCCAATTAACTTAAATTAATGTGGTCTAAGATCAAGTGACCTAGAGATTACGTCATACGTGACGTCATAATAAAGATTAGTCTACGATTTGGGGCAATTAATTTCACCAGGCCCATTTATTTTAAGAAAGTGTTAAATTATTACTATTATTATTGTTATTAAAGGCCAGATATTTTACATACTGAAGGTGATTCTAATTTCAAATAATAACCGCTGACAGTTTAAAGATATCGAGAAATATTTCTGCTATGAAAGTCAAAAAGTTACGTCATGTTATTTGGTGTTGGTGTGCCATAGTTGTAAATGGCTTATTAGTGAATACGAAGGAACTAGAAATGCCGGGCACTTGTCAACAAGGTCTCTATTATGAACCTAGTGCTCTCAGCTGCGTGATCTGTCCTGCTAATGCTTCTCTAGTCACTTCTGTAGACGGTAAGTAAACATATATTCTTTTTACCTTTTTTTCGGGACTCTTCAATGCAGTGTTGGGTACTTATAGATCCATATTTACGTTGTAAAATAAATAAGGAATTCTTTAAAATAAATTTATGTCAGGTTGTATGAAATACTTTTACTATAAAACCAAGGCTGAAAACCCGAAATAAATCAGTTGATTCATACATTTTATCAAATTATTATTACTTCCTTTTTCGTACAATATTTTTTTTTACTTAGTCGGACCGACTTAAGTGACGCAAATACAAAAAAAAAGTGACATCTGTCCTTCACAATTTTATCGACATCGCATGCCGTTTTTGGCTGAATTGTTAGATCCCAGACAATGACTATCAGTCCGCATTCTAGTCTAGATACTTCGTGAAAGGTATCTGTCCAATTATTCCATTTTCTTTTTCAATAGGGTTTGGTTGCTCCTGCGCAGAACACAGTGTGCCAGCAGGTATTAACCGTTGCAGACCGTGCAATGCGACAGAAGTGGTGTCAGCTGATGGTACTGCGTGCGTACCGCGGCGGTGTCAGAATGTTTCTGGCAAGGTCGCCTGCAGGAAGTGTCCTGGAGATTATATAACAGGTTAGCGATTTCTTTAGAAACCTTTAATATGATATTGTTTTTATATTAAGATTGATGAGACGAGTGTACAACAGTTTATTTATATTTTGTTCATATGAGAACTTTTTATTATTTTTGTTTCTTGTTTGTGTTAAAGAAACATTTTTTTCTCATTCTTTCTTAATTTCAAATACGCCATCTTTTTTCGACCATATTCCGTCTTTACTCTTTTTTTATTTTAGTTTTAGGATAGGAAATCATCAAATGACTTCCCCCGCCCTGGGCGGGCGGGGGGGAGTGTCAGACTTTTACTAGCTAAAACCCATTCATGTTCCTTCTTGTGCCCCTTGCGTTTCGGGGGCGCGGTATCTATTTTGAACAACCCGCGGCTCCGGCAGCCTTACCTTAACCTTACTCTATGTCGTATTTAAAAATATTGTTCTGTCCACCCAGTAACCCAAAACATCGACGGTTCACCTCTCAAAGAAGTGCAATGCGTCAAATGCGCGCGAGGCTACAAAGCACAGAACAACGCATGCGCACGATGTGAGGCCTGTACATGCACGAAGAATCAGATCATAGTCCGAGGCATCTGTATACCCAAGAGTTACGTGAACTCAAGGCCCAAGTATGAAGAGAGTGTACTACACCCACTGGCTCTGCTGGATGTGGTCAAAAATGAGTATTTGTGTATGGTAAGTAGGATACAATTCATTAATTTTGCTCAGTGGCGGAGCGATTGCCTTTTGCGCTGCGTGTCACGGTTTCGATTCCCACACGGATCAAATATTTGCATATTATATATAACTTATTGTACATTTTTTTAAATAATAGGTGTGGAGTTTCTTACCCATTCTTCTCCATATTTCACTACCTTCTGGAATGGGCATGTAGATTCAATATTATTATTTTTTTCTTCCTTGTAAATGACGTCCAAAAGTGCCTAGAATGATTTTACTTTGTATTGCCTTCAGATAGTTGGTTCTAGTCTGGCTGTTTGTGTTTGTGAATTTATACTCGTATGAAAAAAATAACGCACCTACGATTCACGAGTAATATTGATAGTAGGTAAGGCTGCTTTTATTGATCCAAAATAAAAAATTGAGGTTTTTCTGATAATATCGAGGCCAAGGTGTTTTCAGTTTTAATTTATTTACTGTAGCTAGCTTTTTATTTTACAGCAAAATGATCACAGGGCCTGTCGTACCCTGGCCAATGAATGTGTCAAGAATTTCTACTCGACAGACCCGGCGGGACCCTGCAGACTCTGGATACAGCCTAACTTGGCCACACCTAAAGGTAAAGACTAGGGCTTAAAAGTACAATACACGAAAGTGCACATTTCCTAAAATCCTATTTTGCTGTGAGATAAGAAATTATACAAAGCTCGGAAAATAATTTTGAAGAAAACGTAAGCTAATTAGAGTAATCCATCATCATTTCAAACCGTTATTTGATATTCTTGTATTCGCAAATCTGAGATGTTGATACATGTACACTCAAATGTACAGTCGCCCTCAGAAATATGTAAACGTGAACAAGATCGATTAAAACAATATCTAAATCAATTGCATTAGAATAATTTAACTTGACAATTCTAAGTATATTATGTAACACACACATACCATCACGTCTGTATTACCCAGAGGGTTAGGCTGAGGTGTACTAATGTACACCCACAGTCCGCCGGTAAGTTTTAAAGTTCCATGTAATAGGGTGCTAGCCTATTGCCATTATTTTCAAGTTGACTAATTTTATATTCGCCTGCGAAAACAAAACAGCATCTTTAGTCACTCTTGATGAATCTAGAGCATTAAATGTTAGACATTTTAATTTTACTTTTTACGGTATAATTCATCGTACTGGGGGCGACCGTACACGGTCAAACCCAAATCAGTGAAACACGTCATTGAACTAAGAGGGCTAATTATGTTTTTTCTTGACCTAGAAAACGGACGATATTAATTAGTAAGGCCTTTACAGGCCCGAGCAGCGTTTATTTAATTTATTATGCCATAATTATAAGACTACTCTTGGTTCAAAGGAGATATGGTAACTAGCTTTATCTTCTGGGATAATTAAAAAAAGTGTTTATACACTTTTTCCTTATAAAAAAAAAATATACCATCACGTCTGTATTCCCCGAAGGATTAGGCAGAGGTGTAACACTGTACACCCACAGTTCGCCGGTATGTTTAGGTCCCATGTAATAGGGGGCGAGCCTATTGCCATTAATCGGGCACAAATCCTAACTCCGAGCTGCTACTGAGAATTTCATAGAAAAATCCAATAACACTTTTTGCTCGACCTGGGAATCGAACCCAAGACCTCTAGCGTAGCAGTTGCGCATACTTTAGGTTCAATGATCACTGGTTCAGTGTACTGTGAAGTTTGTTGGTGAAGTTATATTGTGATGACAAATAAATCGATCGACTTGCCTTTATAGCTTATAATAATAATAATACATAATTTAATTCAGGTAACAAAGACCCATGAAATATTACAAAAAAAAATCATTCAAAAACTAAAACTCTTACACACGAAGAGACGGTGTCGTGTTATAAATAATGAGAATGTACGTAAACCGTACACAATGTTAAAACTGATCTGTTGTGGGATCAATCTGTTGCAAAAGTAATAAACAGGATAACCTAACTAGATTTTTTATTTCAGTATTACCAAAACTTACAGTAGAAACAACTTTGGAGGACAAAAATCCAGGAGAAACTTACTTAGCACGCAAAAAGGTAAGACTTCTTCTAAGTGGTTATTGGGATTGGCAGAATTGAAGCTAATCATGTTTCTACTCTGTAAACGAATAGGATATTGATTCATCTATATCCATATTAATATTATAAAGAGGAAAATTTGTTTGTTTGTTTGTTTGTACCGAATAAGATCCGCAACTCCTAAACCGATTTTAATATAGGCTATATAACATCACGCTACGACGCACGGGAGCGGAGCAGTAACGAAAAACATAACTTAACGCGGTTGAAATAAGCCACGCGGACGAAGTCGCGAGCAGGTCGCTAGTTAAGTAAAACTAGATTAAGTCACTTGATTCGACTATGTAAAATTTGAATATGCCATAGAACTGTAATAGCAACTGTGTAGGACTTTTCGTAACATTTGTATCCACCACATGGTCCCCAAAATACGGGCTCCGCGCTAGTTTGGGGAACAGTGTTTTCACTAGAAATGCGAATCGCTTACTGTTACCGAATTGTTATATTATGTTAACCTAATTAGAAGGAATCTCTGTAACAATTGTTAAAAATTTTACTTTGTTATTGACAAATAAATAAATTTTAATTTAAATAACGGATGCACATAATTTAGTGGGGGCAAGAATATAAAAATAAAAACTAACCGGCTCTCAAAGGACCAGTTTGGATTAAAAAGGTAATCACTTTTTCTTTTTTTTTTTTGGGGATTGGGAAATCGTCAAATAACTTCTTCTTCTTCTTCTCCCTGGGCGGGGCGGGAGGGAGTGTCAGACTTTTACTGACTAAAACCCACCCATGTTCCTTCCCGAGGACACGGTGGAGCACACCGTGGCGGTATGCCCCGCTTGGGCGGAGCATCGCCGAGTCCTCGTGGCGGCCATCGGCGGCGGCGAACTCTCGCGTCCGGCCCTGGTGCAAGTCATGGTCCGGAGCGAGAGGGAATGGGATGCAGTCGTCTCCTTCTGCGAGGCAGTAATGCTTGAGAAGGAGGCGGCGGGACGGTTGAGACAGCGGTTCTCCCATCCCAGCCGCCGCGGTAGACGCTCCGGACGTCGGGAGCCACGAGACGACTCCCGGCCACCGTAGATACGGGCCTGTGGACGGTGAGCAATGGGTAGCTCACCGTCCTTACGTTGCATAACGACAGGCCGTGTCGACGGCGCGATCGTGTTCCACGCGCGCCTCAAAGAGATGTCAGCACTTGGAAGGGGCCACTGAGGGCTGATGCCTGCTGGGGCTGTGGGTTGTTCGCAAGAGATACCGCGCCCCCGGAACGCAAAGGGCACAAGAAGGAACATGGGTGGGTTTTAGTCAGTAAAAGTCTGACACTCCCTCCCACCCCGCCCAGGGCGGGAGAAGTTATTTGATGATTTCCCACCCACCAAAAAAAAAATACCCATGTTCCTTCTTGTGCCCTTTGCGTTCCGGGGGCGCGGTATCTCTTACGAACAACCCGCAGCCTCGGCAGGCATCGGCCCTCAGTGGCCCCTTCCCTATGCTGACATCTCTTTGAGGCGCGCCTGGAACAAGATAATCACATTTACGTAACACCTTTGCACCCCAAAGGTGGGAAAAAACAGGGAGGGTTAAGAAGGTCTTTAGCATAATTTTGCTGTCATAACATTTCGTATAGTATTCGTAATTAGCTAAACTGGGTTAGCTAAATATTAAAGAGCTATTTAATTTAAATTTTTGTGCTGAAGTTAATTTTTGGGACAAGGATATCTTTGATGTTACATAAACAGTAGATAGACAAAAGTTTTTGTTGAAATCAGATTTTTTTTTAAATACATACAATCACGCCTGTATTCCCCGTAGGGTTAGGCAGAGGTGTACCAATGTATACCCACAGTTTGCCGGTATGTTTAGGTCCCATGTAATAGGAGGCGAGCCTATTGCCATTAACCGGGCACAAATCCTAATTCCGAGCTGCTACTGAGAAGTTTATAGAAAAACCTAATAACACTTTTTGCTCGACCTGGGAATCGAACCCAGAACCCTTGCGTAGCAATCTCGCTTAGAACGACTAGGCTACCGAGGCAGTTAATTATTGATATGAAGTTATTTTTACTAGTATGATAATCTTTTACAAGCTTTTATTTAATTTGCTATGTATGTCAGTATGTTTGTTGCGGGGGAATCTTAAAACTCAATTTTGAAGCAGTAATCTTCAACCGATTGAGCTCACCTCTATTTAGGTAGCATTATTTTGCAGGCAGTGCAGGACCGGTAATTGTGGCTATCTTTAGGGGAGGCCTATGACCATTAAAAAATTTGTAATATAATTTATATTTATTTCCGGCAGGACTTTTTAATAGTTGCCGTAGCCGTGTTCTCGTCTGATGGTGGAGTTAAAATAATGAAAAATGCGGATCAACAAGACTACTCGTGCCGTCTACCCGTTAAAATAAGAATTGGCCGAGATTTCTCGTAAGTTCCGAAAAAAACGTAAACAGGCTTGCACACGAAGGATTCCGTACCACCGCACAATATTTAAAAAAGCACGTTTATTTTATGGAGACCCCTAAGTTTTATTTGTTGTTTTGACAACTTTCAAGTGTCTACCTATTACCTACAGTTCAAAAGATAAAGGTCTGTGACAGACGGACGGCCAGACAGACAGCAGAGTCTAGTAATAGGGTTCCATATGGCACGCATCAGGTACGGAACCCAAAAAAAATACAGACCTCCAGTTCGGACAAGGCGGCAACCGCGTCCGCCATCTTATGCCTGAATGAATATGAAGTTGCCTATCCATCATGATCATAGATACATATCGAGTATAAATAGTTAGGACTGACCGACAACTGCGTGGTTCCGCCGTGTCTGAAAAAGGATCGAGCGGTGAGACTGAAAAACAAATGAAATACGACCCAAGTGGTCCTTGAATTTCATGAATAAAGAATTCTTTGTCTCGCCTACCTGTGTGTAATAATATACAGGGGACGGATTTAATTTCGAACTCAGAAATGAATATAAAATGAAAATAATTGGGTTTATTTCTTCTTTTTGTGTATTGCATTTGGTATTTTAAATGTTGAGGCAAATCTGTGCTCGTTCACACCGGATGGTTCTTTATCTTTACATTGCAGCCACGACTGCATTATGAATGTATCGAAGCTTACCGATGATTTGAACGAGACCATCTCTCCTTATTTGTATGCAGACGGGAAACTTGAACAAATACCGGTTTACCCGAGGAAACCTAATGGGTATACTGTACAGGTACCTACTTACTATAACCATATACTTATCTAAATATTACTCAAAAGCGGTCTTAATTTTTTTACAGTACCGGGTACCTTACTTTTTCAACGCGTCTATGGGGCTTTTGGTATTGCAGATGACTATAAGTCCATAGTAGATATTTGAAATACCAGAGGCCTTGCAAATGTGTTGCCATCCCAGAGTCAAAGTTTAAATGTCTCATGTGCCTGTAATTACACCGGCATCCATACCCTTCAAACCGGAATACAGCCACGCTGCTTGGCGGTAGAAATAGATAAGGTGGTAGTACTGCTACTAAACTTAACCAACTAATTATCTTATCTTTCAAAAAGCAGTTTTATTTTAAAATATTTAGCTTCATCTTGAATACTAAGTTGTGATTACAGAGGGGTATCTGGCTTTCGGGCAAGTTCAAACGTTACTTCACAGTGGACAACTTTCTGTCGACTGTCGCAAATATCAGCAATACTGTGTACCTACGAACATTGGTGCTACGACTGCAGTAAGTGTTTAATCATAATTATATTGTTACGTAATCTAAAATTACCTTGTAACTAACTAGCTTTTTGGACGCTGCTTTGTACTTAGTAGAATTTTCTGGCGGATCCAAATTTAAAAAGAAAAAATAACCTATACCACTCAAGGATAATGTAGCTTCCTATTAGCAATAGATTTTTCAGAATCGGGTCAGTAGTTCCGGAGATTAGCGCATTAAGTCAAGAAAACAAACAAACTCTTCAGATTTATAATATCAGTGATCTCAAAATTCACCTACAATACTTTCAACAGAATTGAACGAGATAAAAGCAGTCCAAGCTCACTGCGAGTGCACATATCGGTTGAAGCGAACTATGCCTCGAAGTCGCCTCTCTCGGAGTCTGTTGTCATGACTCTGAGAGTGGCGCATGTTATGCCTGAAGCTGGTGTCCATCGCGGTCTAGAGGTAATTTGCTCAGAATGCTCTGTTGGTGATCAAAAGGAAATAATTATTGACATTTTGGTGTTCTTGCGGTGAAATTTTGCAATAATTTCCCTCGGTGTATTTAAATAAAGTGAGTTTGAGATAAGTTCTTATACTTTATACCGCGTACCCTAACGGTTACTTAGTTCTACGGTTTATATGGCCGGCCCATTGCCACTTCAGCTTATATATTCTGTGAGCTATGTCGGATCACCTCGTGGGATGCGATCTGTCATAGAGAGTCCAAGCATAGCCCGCTCCATAGCTCGCTGAGGTACCTTGGATTTATGGACCAACAGTACCGTGAGTGTCCACGTTTCGTTCCCGTTAGTCATAATAGGCAGGACGCACTGATTGACGACCTTAGTCTTTAGGTTCTGTGGAATACGCGACGAAAAGACCCTAAAATTAGTAGTGCGCGCGGTTAAAATGGATAAAAGGAGTATGAAATAGTCATAGGTGGGAACTGGGTACGAGTACAGATTAGTAGCTGCTTCGAATTCAACCATTTAAATTAGGTCTTAGACCACAAACCACCATCCCACCTTTTCTTTTAAGTACTTTATAAGTTTTTTTCTGCACTTAAAATCAGAGTTAAGAACAGATTCACCAAAATATAATTTATTTCAGATATGGGGCGGAGTGCTAGGTTGCCTTCTCACTTTGTACGCGATGGTACAATGGCGAGGCGTGGTCCGCAGAGGGGGGCTGTACGCCTCTGTACTGCCACTCCTGACTGCGGCTGTGGCTGATACCTTGTATTTTGTGAGTGGACCTACTAGAGTTAATGAAGCAGGCGTTATTTAAGGTAGAAGAACTTTGAATTTAATTAGTAAATTTCAAAAGTCAAGTTAACAAGAAGATTTGGGTTAAAATAGCAAACATCTTCCCTCTAAGACCACGCCCTTGTGCCCATCCGTTCAGTTTTATTTTATGCTCAATAAGTTTTCCTGCTATTATACAAAAAACGGTTTGCAGAAAGGTATTGTTAATGTACAGACCGTCCGGGGCTGCGGGTTGTTCGCAAAAGATACCGCGCCCCCGGAACGCAAAGGGTACAAGAAGGAACATGGGTGGGTTTTAGTCAGTAAAAGTCTGACACTCCCTCCCGCCGGCAGGAGAAGTTATTTGATGATTTACCACCCACCAAAAAAAAAAAAAAATGTACCGACCGTCATTTCGCTAGTAATGCTTAAGCTCCATTTTAAAAGCCCTTTATCCTAAAAACCTAATACTCTTTTTTGAAGTGGATAAATACTTAGGGTTAATTTAAAAAAAAGGTCAAACCAACTCACATCTTTTCTCCCATTTCTTTCGAAGTCATTTTTAAGTTTGGAATGTACATAGAACTTTTATAGTTATCCAACTGAGCTTGCTGCTGACTGAGCTGACTTTTATAGTTATCCAAGTGACTAATTTCGGATGAACTAAGTTCAATTAGTCTTTTTAATTACAGTCCGCATGGTTCTCCACGCTCCATGCTTTAGCGGCCGAGGCCGGCACACTCGGATTGACGTTACCGTTGTCATGGGGAGAGGAGCGCATCATCAAGATTTTAATGTATACAGCTGTTTCATTAAAGGTTGGTTTAGTTCATAGGTTTTTTGAAAACGGGTATGAAGTTTGGTTGGTTATTTGGGCTAAGATTAAATTCTGTCTAAGGAGTTGCATGATCTACGTTATTATGGCTGAAATTTTGGGGAAGGATATAAGAGGTTTTAAAGTAAGCTTTGAAGCGTCTGGCTAAAGTTGTGGGTCATGGAAACGATCTGGCAATAACTTATAATATTGATGTGTCTTTAATAATATCTTGTACCTAAGACAGGTCTTAAAACTAGCCACCAGCCTTATATACCTGAATAGCCTAACTTAAAAATACTGAAAAGCTTTTTACCTAACTGTTCCCTCTATACCTACATTCAACCTTTTTTCAGGCAGTTAAGGTAGCGTGGTTCAACTTTAACCAATGTACGTGTGATGTATTCTTTTTGGACTGGTCGGAGTATAATGCACCATTTAAGGGTAGGTAAATCAATGATAAGAATTATTCTTCCCACTTGTGTCCCATTTCTAAATTATCTTACAGACTTTGTCAGTCTAAACAAAGCTAAATCCCTAGAATCCTTTAGTTAGAAGTGTTCAGTTTAGGTTCAAAAGTTTCATGATTGTTTAATGAAGCTACGTCTATTTTTGGACTAATAATTACCACAGAGTTGGTCTACATCTGCTCCTGATGTTTCTCTTGAAATCTTTGTAAAACATTTCAAGCAGCTAGCATCAACTTTTTGACTAAGTTTGACCGACTTCTTGACAATTGGGTAAATGACATCATTAAACAATAATTGTAAGACATAACTTCACAAAAAGAACTGTTTATTTTAGACCTGAAAACCCAATGAATTTTTAAATGACTATACAATTCGATTTTTCGTTGCTTTAAAATCAATAAATAGCTATAAAATTCGATTTTTAGTTGCTTTGAAATCAATAAATAGCTATAAAATTCGATTTTTAGTTGCTTTAAAATCAATAAATAGCTATAAAATTCGATTTTTAGTTGCTTTGAAATCAATAAATAGCTATAAAATTCGATTTTTAGTTGCTTTGAAATCAATAAATAGCTATAAGATTCGATTTTTAGTTGCTTTGAAATCAATAAATAGTTAATGAATTGAGATATCAAAAAAGGCGTGACGTCATCATCATGTATAGTCGTATAAAATGTATGAGGGAATCGAGTTTTGACAGCTCATAAAAAGTACGTCAATGGATTAGTGGTGTCATCTATCCAATTCAAATGTGCCTGTTATTGGTTTAATGTAAATCAATTCTTTGACTTTGAGTTTGAAAGATTTAGGTGAAGTGAGTTTGAGATGAGTTCTTGATGTCCTAACATAATGGGATTATAGTACATCTCTAGCTCATTGTCGTAACCATACGTTACTATCATCAATTAGGTTCATACAATATCTTCTCAAACATATAGGAGCAACGACGACAGACAAGTGCAACAGCTGGAGAGCCACCACCTTAGCTAGGGAATGGAATAGGATGCAGACCATGAGGAGAGTCTGTCCAGGGTTCACTGTCACCCTGGCTCTGCTTGTTCTTCATGTAAGTATTCAATGTACTGCAGCAGCGGGCTGTTTGGAATCTGGGATGCTCTTAGATTTTCATACTTCTCCTGTGTTCTTTTTGTTGCGGTTTCAAATGTTTTCTTCGTAAATCGTTGAGCTTCCTTGCCTCAGTGCTTTTGTAGTGGGCCCCACTTCTACTGGATTTCAGAAGTTGAAATGGTACGAAAAAGAGTGACGGGTTTATGCAAAAAAAAAAATGCCCTCAGATTTAATTTGTAACAACCTTTTATTTCTAATACATACATACATAAACTCACGCCTTTTTCCCATGGGGGTAGGCAGAAACCACCAAACGCCACCTGCTACGATCCTTACATACTTCTTTCGCCTCGACCACGTTCATACATCTGTTCATACAAGCACGCCGGTTACAAGTACTGCGCACACGACCTTTCTGAAGAATCCCACCAATAAGGTCAGGGTAGGTCTTTCTAGGGCGTCCTCTCCCGGCGTTGCCACTCACATCTGCCATATAAATCCCTTTCGTTAGTCGCCTTTCACTCATCCTCTCAACATGACCGAACCATATACCATATTTCTAATGTAATATTGTAACACGATATAATTAAATTACAAGAATACTATTGATGATGTTTAGAAACTTAGAAAGTGCCGTAATTGAGCTATACAGAGGTTTGACTTGATAACTGATACATAAGTACCAACCTGCTATATTTTGCATAAATTATGGCTTAAACAAAATAACAATAAAAATTTAGTTGTCAATTTATTTTATTCAAAATAACAATGATCTATCTACATTTGTTGATGAATACATAATAATAGAAATCCATTGTTTTGTATCAATATTGCCTTACATACATAGATTCCGTAGAACCTTTGTTATGTTTTGAGCTGCCACTATGATCCCCGATTTTACCCTGTCGAATCTTATGACAGCCATTGTATCGATAACGTTAGGTATTAGTTGACCCAGGATACGCTACATAAACATAATATTCGTAATCTTTTATCTGTACTAATATTATAAAGCTGAAGAGTTTGTTTGTTTGTTTGGTTGAACGCGCTAATAGAAACTAGGTACTGGTTTGAATTGAAAAAATATTTTTGTGTTGAATAGTCAATTTATCGAGGAAGACTTTAGGCTTCTTAACATCACGCAACGACACACGGGAGAGGAGTAATAACCAAAGACGTAACTTAACGCGGGTGAAAAAGCTACGCGAACGAAGTCGCTGGCAGAAGCTAGTCTTTTATAATTGATAGTATTGTACAATACTTGGGAGTTAATATAATACATCGCGTTTAAGAAAGATATAGGTATACTAGCTTTTGCGCGCGACTTCGTCCACGAAAATGTCGGTTATATTTAAAATTCTATCATAATTCAAAACACTAGTGGCGCCATCTATTATCATAAGAAAGTTATTGTTGTGTGGCTCGGGAACAGTATTGAAGTACAGCATAGGGTTACTAACCGTTTTTTCTGATCAAAGGGTACTCTATGTCCGTTTCTGTCAAACGCACAAATATGTGCTAATTTTCAGGATAATCGGTTCAGTCAATTATACGTGAAAAAATAACAAACAAACAAACTTACTTTCGTATTTATAATATTAGTTAGGATTCAGTTGAACTAGTGTTCAAACTCAATGCCTCAATAACGAATGCATAAGTACTCTGTTTTTATAATGTAATGTATGTAAAAACTGTAAAAAGACAGTTCACGACGACGAAAATGACACATTTTTCTCATACCTGAGAACCCTTTGTTTTACGGAGTTATTGAAGGTCAAAGGTCAATGTTATAACTAATCTTTAAATATCCCTACAACACCTGTACTGTTGCAAGTAATTATAACACCATTAGATTGCGCGCCACCTTAAGGTGCAACCTACGGGCTGCTCCCAGCCATTCTCCCGCGAGATGGCGCTGAAGTCAACATTTTAAGTTTATTTGGGTTTCTGTGTAATTGGACAATTGTAATTGGACGGGAATTTTTTTTAAAGGCCTATTACATTACACGATCTGCCGGGCCCTGTCTGTGGGGACAGGGTAGTGTAATAAGAAACAGGGAGGCAGGGCCACGCCTAGGGTTGCCAATCGTACTATAATGTATAGTATTGTACGTCTGTGTACTATACAGAAAGATTTTTTTATCACGTTCCAAATTTAAATATTATGATCTTTATTAAAAATAATTAAATACGTCTTATTTCTTTTAGTATCTCTCAGTACTAAAATATTAAGATATGAATACGATCGTACGGTTGGTAACACTGTGAGACAGGATGCAGGGCACACGATAGACAGGGCCCGGCAGATCGTGTAATGTAATAGACCAGAATTCGTTCGTTTAATTTTTGCTCAATGTTACTTAGTAGTTATGCCTACTGGTAGAATACCCAAAGGCAGTGGGATCATTTGATTTCAGGTGATGTATCCCTGGCAATCCTATCTCCCCCCAAGCCAAGGCTACAGATGGGCAGTAGCCACTATAGCGTGGTGGTCATCCTACATCACGCTGCTATCTGCGCGATGGGTGGCCGACAGACTGCGAGGGTCACCGACCGCTGTTCTGCCAAGGATTTGTACTAGTGTTGGACTTTCTTTGCTGGTGTTCGAGGAAGATTACTATGCTCATTATGTGCATGGACGGTGAGAAGTCCTAATGAAATAGGATATCTTTTTTTGCTTAAATTGCTACCTTCTTTTTTCATGGAAACTTCTTTTGCGCCGAAAGGTCGGGATAAGCTAGACTTTTTTAAAAGAGACTGGTCTCAAATGACCCTAAATATATAGAAGGAAAAAGTCCTGCAGTGAAAAAGTCGGGCTGATAATAAAAATATGAAAGGTTTTCGACGCAATATTTCGAATTGTTCCAATCGTGGTTAGCTTCAATCAAATAACTACACATACCATCACGCCTGTATTCCCCGACGGGTTAGGCAGAGGTGTAACAATGTACACCCACAGTTCGCCGGTATGTTTAGGTCCCATGTAATAGGGGGCGAGCCTATTGCCATTAACCGGGCACAAATCCTAACTCCGAGCTGCTACTGAGAATTTCATAGAAAAACCCAATAACACTTTTTGCTCGACCTGGGAATCGAACCCAAGACCTCTAGCGTAGCAGTCGCGCTTAGGACCATTAGGCTAACGAGGCAGTTCAAATAACTACTTTATCAATAATGGTCAATAAAATGGTCAAGCTATATTATTATTATATTTTTACCAATTTTTTATGTTACTACTTATGTTTTAACTTAACTTAATTTTGTCTAGAAATGATGACTCGAAAGACTTAAGATCTATGGCGGGGCCACTTGCTACTTGTCGTGTGGTATGCGCACCACAACTGAGGTACGATATTTTTGTAACAATACTTAAATTTTCTTCAATGTATTATCCGTTATTTTGTGATTTTTCAGGGTGGTGTATAAACAGCTATCCCTCTCCACACCAGGTAAGTAAATCTACGTGGTTTCTTTTTCATATTCAATGTTGTCGTTTACAACAGTTTACTTATTACTAACGCGATACGTTTAAAGAAACAAACATCCATCTTTTCATCATTAAAAATATTTTTCATTATTTAAACATCCGTCTTCGTGAGTAACTTTACCTTTTAATAAGACTAGTAGTAACTAGTCTACAAAGTCACTACTAGTCTACAAACTACTACTAACTAGTCTAAACTACTAACTAGTCTACAAAACAAAGTCGTGGGTACTCACGACTTTGTTCATGGTGAATTTTCTGAGTTATCTTAGCAGAGAGAGAGATATCTTAGCAGGTTTCCGCGGAAATGACGAACCAAAGTATTTAAGATCAATGGTTTGGTAACACAGATTCCTGAAAAAGAGCCTAGCATTGTACATGTTTAACGAAATATATCTCGATCTAAACTCAAAATTATAATATAATTACAGTAATGACATATTGTTTTCAGGTTTAGGTGAAACCGAGACTCGACAATCTCTCCTGTCTCGCTTTTTGGCTGCGTTCTTTGAAAGGGTAATACTCTCTTTAACTTATGTATGCCAAGCTCCATCCCCTCAATATATGGCTTAGCGCAGAAAATGTTATGAGAAAAGGCCTACTGTGACCAGCAGTGGAAATCTTTCTTCTGAATTATGATGAGGTCTACATAGTCTAACGTCAGATCCATAGGCATTTTGACCTAGTTATTGTGGTTCAAACTCCTGAATGAAAATGCACCATCCTAGACACCAACCCATTTTAGGTTGGTGTCTAGGATGGTGCATTTTCATGTCTAACATTCCCATAGTCTTTAAAACGAAATACTTACTGCTGCTTCTTTTCGCATCTATCCTTACTTTATTCATATACTCATAGGCACTGGACGGTCTTAGCTGGGTTGCCAGCGAGCGAACCGTACTTGAACGTCTGCTAAACGTGGAGCTGAATACCAGGGAGGCTGGCAACACCAGCACGCTGTTGTACGACCCTGAAGATAATACTGCTTCATGCTTCTCTGTCACTTGGTAAGCTTACCTTTAGGGAGTAGGTCACACTTGTAGATTACTTAGAATATTCTCTGGAGCATTTTTGAAAGATTAGCGCACATATTGCAAGGCTTTAAAAAAAATTTTAAATACGGTTTCGGGTCTATACCTGACAGACTCATGGTAGCAGGAAGAAACGTGAGGCTTTAGTCTGTAGGAGTCTTATATACCTACCCTCTATTCTTCTCAGACGGAGGGTATCCAGAAAAAAAATTGTAAAACAAAGTCGTAGAAATGTTACCGCTTTTTCTAAGTAGCTATTTGTTAGTATTTTTTGGCTTATGGTGCCATAAGCCTAAAAATACGCCTAAAAAGAACAATTAGCTAATCATTTCTGGTTATGAGACCTACCTGTACACTACTTTCTTATTCCCGTTAATTAAAATGTGTTTCTTCTTTCTAAGGTGGGGAGAAGAATGGACCTTATCGACATTTGACGCAATGCTCTTTAGTTGCGTGTTGATTGCAACAGATGACCCCCTGGTGGCTGCTCTAGCTACTCTCATTGTGTGGCAGGTACAATAGCACAAATTTATCAAATTATACTTACAAAATTACACGTAGGATCAATGTCATGGTGGCCTGGTAGTTAGGTAAGCAACTGTCTACGGGCAAGTACCAATGTGACTCTAACACCGGTGAAGGAAATCACGTGGACTTATAATTAACTAGCTTATGCCCGCGACTGCGTCCGCGTGGATTAGGTATTTCAACCGCGTTAAGTAAAGTCTTTACTGCTCCGCTCCCGTAGATGGTAGCGTGATGTTATAGAGCCTATGTTGATCAGGAATAAAGTAGCTATCGATTAGTGAAAAATATGCTAAAATCGGTTCAGGAGTTACGGATCTTATTCGGTACAAACAAACAAACAAAAATCTTTCCTCTTTATAATATTAGTATATAAGTCTGAAATCGCCAATCCGCCTTGAGCAAGCGTAGTGATCAATGCTCTCGCTTTCTTTGTATGAGAAGAGGCTTTTACCCTGCAGTAAGACAATAAATAATAGGCTGTTATTACTATTTTGAAATACCCTTTCCCATTGACCTAATAGTTTCAAGCGCGGTTGAAGGAGGGGTCTTATCATGGACAGTTAGTGCTTTGCATGACCTGACCCTTCTTACTATGAAGAGTGGGAGTCATAAGTAAAGGGTACTTACAGCTTACAAAAAAAAATTATTAATTTCCGAGTATTCTTAACTCCAATTAAAGACGTCCTTTCAGATTGGGGTTATTTAAGAATAAAGCTGTTTCATACAAAAATGCGACACCTACACGACCAAAATGTACGGAACAGTATTGCAATGCCCCTTCTATAGTAGCCGCCACGAGTCGTGAGCACACACGTCAAGTTCACTATTGGGTTCGTTTCTGGGTATTTTGGGGCGCCGACGCTGTATGCGATCGGTCCGACAGACGGACCAATCGTGTTCAGTGTCGGTGACCCAAAATACCCAGAAAGCAACACAAGAACCCAAAAATGTACTTGATGTTTGTGCTCACGACTCGTGGCGGTTACTGTTCTCTGTATTGAACAGTATATATCTAACAATTATTTTAGTTCTTGTGCGCATAGAGTTCCAATTATCATTATCTGTTGATTTGTTTCGACTACAACCGATGTCTCAATCAATTTCCGATTAACCACGCCACTCTGCTAGTTATCGCCCACGCCACGCACACCCATGTTCATCTGCACTGTCTCTAAAATACTCGCATAGCGAGTGATTTATATGCCTACTGGTAATATTATTTTTCTGCTCTTATCTGAATGAAAGGAGTACGTAACGAAAATTTATAACAGTAACATGATTCTAGACATCAAAATGTCAAAATGTTTTGGCGGTTATTAAAAAAAAAAACAACTGTTTCATATAAAACTGTAACACCACACGGCATAAAGTGTATGGAACAGACGTTTTTTTTTAAATAACCGTCGTGGACCGAGTTTTAAAAATTCCTTACACAACTCTTACCACTAACCAGCAAAACATTTTATTTTCCAGGTAGTGATGCAAGTGAGAAGTTGGTTTGGAAGTAGAAATCAAAGAGATAAAACAGATATTACAATTTAAGAAGTCACTACAAGTTGAAGATGCAGCACAGATCTGTACAATATGTTCTTGTGTATACAATATTGTGCAATATTATAGTGTTTCCTAGAAATAATGAAGCATTTAGTGAAACTGGCATAGCCATACCATCTGCAGTACCAATTATGGAACTTGAAACATTGGCTCCGATGAATGCTTCCGCAACTTTACCTCGTGGACCTTACTTCAGCTTCCTCACCAACATTTGTAATACACTTTTATCCAACAAATATTCCGTTAAATACCTCAACAAATACTTTTTAATACTCCGCAAAGGACTCAAAGATCTTGGCATAAACTTTTTACAAGAAATATGGATAAAAAGATTACGAAAGAGATTGAAAAGGTACTCTTTATACAACAGAAATAAACTAAAAGCTAAAATTAATGACTTTCTGGTGTTGATATCTGATGGAAAGCCTAAAAAGAATGCATATTTTAAGGCAATGAATGACATATATACAGCGGTAGATGACTTGAGGATGGACGATTACGTTTTTTTTCTTAGAGAATATGGAAAAGGCGCTTTGAAGCACATTGCAAAAAGAACTAGACAAGTATTCAAACAGATAATATTTGGTAGATATCATCAACAGCCTGAAGATACTAAACGATTTATCGAATTAAAATTCACATCAGCCATTACAGAATATTGGGAGGAAAGATTAAATGGAAGTGCTCATAATTTTACTCTGGGCAATTTGTTTAAATACACTCTCAGTCAACCGTGAAATTGACTTATGCATTTTATGATTTTTCGTCACAATAGAATACACAGCGGTTAGAATAACATGTGTTCGATAAATACAATAATTGTTATGCTATTGACGTATTCTTTATGGTTAGGAACTTGTCAAGATTATGAAGCGGACTCGGAGGCGAGAACTGCACTTAGAAGTGAAAGCATCTTCGAAAGATTTGTAGAACTTTATCTTGACGTATTATCCGGCTCGTTAACAGGTAAAGAGCTAATAAGATATTGTAAAATGATGAGCAGAGAATTAGTAAAAATACAATTTACGTACACGGAACGGCTAGGGAAACACTTTGCTCGCTTGTCAAGACTGTCCCGTGATGACATCGCGGACGAAATGGCCAGATATAGAAGAGAATTCGACGAAAAGTCACCGAACCGAAAAATGTTCTTTACAGCAATAAGTGAGGCATTCGATGCACAACAAGATTTACAATTTAATGATTACATAGACGCGTTGCACAAATACGCAAATGGCGATTTGCTATTCGTGACTATCCTGGAAGAAACCAGAAAACTGTTAAATATGGTTGTGAACAGTATTCGCAGGTTGGACCGTAAAAAGCGAAGGGCGTTGGAAAAGCAATTGCGATTGACCATTAGGGAATATAAGAAAGATTACAAAGGCAATCAGGACCAGCCTGCTGAACTATTATCTTAAACCTATGTTTAAAAAAAATGTTAATTAACAGACAGGGAAGTCCGTCGACTACCATTACTAAATAAAAGTAAATTGGTTTGTTAGAATTTGTACCTATTGATTTTTATTAGTAATAAATAACCCCTTGATCAATACATTACCATCAATTTGTCTTTTACTGTAAGTTTATTAACAGGACCGCCCCGGCCCTGGTGCAAGCCATGGTCCGGAGCGAGAGGGAATGGGATGCAGTCGCCTCCTTCTGCGAGGCAGTAATGCTTGAGAAGGAGGCGGCGGGACGGCTGAGACAGAGGTTCTCGCGTCCCAGCCGCCGCGGTAGACGCTCCGGACGTCGGAGCCACCGTAGATACGGGCCTGTGTACGGTGAGCAATGGGTAGCTCACCGTCCTTACGTTGCATAACGACAGGCCGTGTCGACGGCGCGTTCGTGTTCCACGCGCGCCTCAAAGATATGTCAGCAAAAGGAAGGGGCCACTGAGGGCCGATGCCTGCCGGGGCTGCGGGTTGTTCGTAAGAGATACCGCGCCCCCGGAACGCAAAGGGTACAAGAAGGAACATGGGTGGGTTTTAGTCAGTAAAAGTCTGACATTAAGGGGCCGGAGAAGTTATTTGATGATTTCCCAACCACAAAAAAAAGAACAAATTAACAGGACCGGGACGAATGGATATTTATAATTTTGCTATTGACGACAGCAAACTGCCCCGACTGCCCCATTGGCCTCGTCGTCGCAAGCGCGACTGATGAGATCATTATTTTCACCACTTATCTATCAACTATTCACTATATGCCTGCCCCTGGGCGCTCCTAGTGGGGCTCTGCACTGCTGTCAGTGCGGTGAAGCTGTCGACTACCTCGGACACCATGGCCTGTCAAGCAATAAAAGCGCTGGCCGCATAGTACGACACGCTAGCATTAATGACATCATCCGTTCTGCTCTTGTCTCCGCCAGAGTGCGAGCTGTTTTGAAGGCAATTGGCTTGAAAGAAAGAAAAGAAAAAACATTTATTCCCACAACTTGAGGCTCTAAAAACAGCTTATTAAAAATAACAAAAGAAATAAAATAAAACAAGTGAAATAGGTAATATAGATGTGTGCCCACTGCTGCGCCAAACTGCCACGCGACGAGAGAGAGACTAGATGGAATGACTATAATGCCTTGGAAAGTTGGGTAGGCCTTTGATGTGTGATGCAACATGCGCTAACACCCTTGCGCCATCCCATCTTCCTAGCACGACGTGTTGTGCTGGGGCGGCTGCTAGGTACTGGTGCCGAAAACCTCAAATGGCGCAAATATAATGGAAGCTACGTATATATGTTTGAGTCTTTTGGGGTTAAAACACTAGGTCCAAAGGCTCCGAGCGCTCATCTAGTTTTCGGGACATCGCCAAACGACAGATCGACTATTCGCGTGACTACATGGCTGGCCTTTTCTTGGGCAAAAGAATCAGCATTGTCATACAACGTGGCCAGGCTGCCAGCCTTTTGGACACTTATCCCATTAACACCGATGTGGATGAGATTTTTGATGCCCTATGAGCTTCCTTATTTTTTAATAAACTGTACATAGTTTGCAATTTAATTATTATTTATGTAAGCTTTACATTATCATACTGAGTAATATTGAGATATAACTTTTTACTTAGCTAGACCAATCTAAAGAGTCTAAACTAGGTGAGTCTCTCTCTGTGATTAGTACGATTGATTTTCTGTGGCTTTCTAGCCACAGAAAATCAACTCTACCACCAATCACGATCATAATTATGTAGTCAGATGATGGGGCAGGAATCTTCCTGCATAACACAACATAACATAACATACCATCACGCTTGTATTCCCCGAATGGTTAGGCAGAGGCGTAACAATGTACACCCACAGTTCGCCGGGATTTTTAGATCCCATACAATTGAGGGCTCGTCCTCTTATACATGGGACCTAAAAACATACCGGCGAACTGTGGGTGTACGTTGGTACACCTCTGCCCAACTCTCTGGGGAATACAGGCGTGATGGTATGTTCAGGTGGTGATGGTCAGGTTTATCACATAATTGCAGTGTCATAGCAGAAAAAATTACCATTGAGATTCCAAGATCAATCACCAATGAACCGCATAACTCACAGATATAGCAATGTAGCCTTCAAACTTTATGGAACTTTAAATATTATTTAATAACATTCTCTAGATTACATCGAGTGTTAAAAATAAGGGTATGTTAACCTAAAATGTTGAATGTAATTGATTGATTATCATTAGAGTGGTTATTGAAAAACTGAATCCAACTTCATTAAATTGTTTGAACTTTATACATTTACATATAGGATGGTTTAGTCTGGGTCAGTCAATCTAGGTATAGTGGCCGCCCCGAAACGTGATCACAAACGTCAAGTTATTTTTTGGGTTTTTTTCTGGGATTTTTGGGGCGCCGACGCTGCATGCGATTGGTCCGGCAGACGGACTAATCACGTGCACTTGAAGCACCCCACGCCAGCCTGTACAAAATAGTACCCAAAAAAACAATGCAGATCAATTCATCCAGAGATTTCAATTTATCCAGAGGATAAATTGAAATATTAATTTCAGTAGCTTTTGTATAATTCTTATCTACAACCTGTGAGCAAAAATAAAAAACCGTAAATTTCCAAAAGTAGAGAAGAAACAAACTAATTTTCCATAAACAACTACAGCATACTGGCAACATTAGGTTTAGCGACGAACAAATGAAATACGGCAACGTCACGCAAGTATTGAAGTGGTAGTAGAGTGATTGTTCATTCGGCGTTCTGAAAAAGTAGTAAATTTACAAATTGTAATTTTAATTTTTTACTAAATATGGCAGATAGTAAAGGGTGAGTATTTAATAATAATATATAATACTAGTATACGGCATATTTGTGTGTACTGTTTCGCACCAAATCGATGCGTTACACTGCAAACGAATTGTCGAAAATTGGCTTGTCATCATGTCGTGAGTTACAAACCGACTCACAGAAATCGAATTTTGCAAGTTCATTGTAGAATAGTATTTTGTTTTAACAAAAGTAGTTAACAAGACTGATATCTGACATGGCGATGTCGCTTGGTGTTATTTAGTCTTATTAGAACTAAGTGCTTTGGTTATTTTCTGGAGTGATTGACATTTTTTCTTGTTCGGCAGCAATCCTGATGATTTATCGACCGCGATCCTGCGCCGCAAGGACAGGCCGAATCGTCTCATCGTGGAAGAGGCGGTCAGCGATGACAACTCCGTGGTGGCCCTTTCACAGGTATGAGCTCTTTGTCCTTGCTCGGCGGCGCTGACTGCTTATTTTTTTTCTATCGATTTCATGGTGACCATAAAAATGCTTTGTCACCATCATGCAACTGTCACTGATAAAGTTTCTTTCACTTAGTCAGCATTCTTTGGTCATAATTATAAAAAAAAATATTTCCATAGAAGGAAGCAATTTACTCATCATTAAATATTTACAAATCCATCATTATTTATGTCTCTGCAATTGGCATTATTCTTACTTTACAGGTCAATGGGCCTTGTTTGTTGCATGATCATAGTAATTTGTGAATAATTAAAATAACTTTGGTAGTAGCATGACAGACAAAATGTTTAAAAAAATCTCATTTTTTATCATAATTCTTTGATTTTAATATGAGCTCGAGAAAATATTTGCTGATTAAATGAGTTTGATGCAATCAACACAATTATTTCACATCATAATTATGTTAAGTACTTAGTCTATAAAAAAAGTATGTAACATGACATTTTTTGATGACATCTATGGAACACATTTGCATTCAACAGATTGTTATGTCTTCTACACTTTGCGTTTGATATTGTAAGTTCCTAAGAACTTAATCGGTTTCTACATTTTTATATGGGTATACAAGAAAAAACTAAACATAATTACCTATATTGTAAGTGTTTTGGATTGACACTACAAAATGAAATCAAAATTATACTTACTCCCTTTTGCATACCCCATCTTCAAAGTTACGAAATGAGTCATCAAAAAATAAAATGTTAAAAGTAATTTTATTATAAGCTTTGAAATGCTGATTTATGTTTGAATTTCATAACAGACGCTAAATATTTCTCAGTAACAACAACCGTACACAACACAGCAAACAATATTTTTTTTTTTACAGTCTACCATATTTTTGTTCTTAAAGAAGAAGATGGCTTTGTTTTAACTAAAATAGTCATACACATCATCTACTTAACCTTTCTAATATATGTTGGGGTTAGCTTCCAGTCTTAACCGGATGCAGCTAAATACTAATATTTTGCATGAACCACCTGCCTATCTGACTTGCAATACACAGTTATAGGACAACATTAATACCTCTTGGTAAGACTGGTTGTCAAAATTTCAAGCCATTGACTATCCGTAACAACTGTCAATGATAGATCTTTGATAGATATATTCCGTCTGATTTGACACACTTCCAAACTTCTGACAGCTTTTAAGAAATTAATAATGGAAAAACCCAATAATATTGCCCAATCTGAAAATTGAAACTGCTAAGTATGTTTAGCAGTTGCACATGAGACCACTTGACCAATAGGGGGTCACTAAATTTAAAAGTTACAATTACATTGTAATTTCTTTATATAGATTTTCCATGTTATTACTTACCAAATAACATGACACTTTAATTAACCATTATTAATTGTCAATTCCACATAAATTAGAATGCATTGTATTTATAATTATAAAATTATTTTGGTACATAAGACGAAGAAGTTTAATTTGTACTGTCTAACCAATATGCATGCTTGCCTACAGGCAAAAATGGAGCAGTTGCAACTGTTCCGCGGCGACACGGTCCTCCTGAAGGGCAAGCGTCGCAAAGAAACCGTTTGCATCGTCCTCTCAGATGACAACTGCCCCGATGAGAAGATCCGCATGAATCGCGTGGTGCGCAACAACTTGCGCGTGCGCCTGTCCGACGTCGTGTCCATCGCGCCCTGCCCGTCCGTTAAGTACGGGAAACGTGTGCATATATTGCCTATTGATGACTCTGTTGAGGGATTGACTGGGTAAGTTTAACTTTCGTTTTATAGTAAACATGACATTTAGAATTCCCTTTATTTAAGTACTTTAAAGAATGTCTACATACATAGATCTTGCATTTTATTTAAGAGATAGAAATGAGAAAATAATAAAGTTGGTATAGTAGCCGCCACGAGTCGTGAGCACAAACGTTTAGTTTTTGGGGTGCCGAAGCTGCACGTGGTCGGTCCGACTAACGGACCAACAATTGATTGACGTTTGTGCTCACGACTCGTGGCGACTACTTCAAGTTATGTTGAGAAATTATACTAAAACAAATCAAATTTCCAATCAAACTGCCTCGTTAGCCTAGTGGTTCTAAGCGCGACTACTAAGCTAGCGGTCTTGGATTCGATTCCTAGGTCGAGCAAAAAGTGTTATTGGGTTTTTCTATGAAATTCTCAGTAGCAGCTCGGAATTAGGATTTGTGCCCCGTTTATGGCAATAGGTTCGCCCTTACATGGGACCTTAACTTACCGGCGAACTGTGGGTGTACACTGGTACACCTCTGCCTAACCCTTTGGGGAATACAGGTGTGATGGTATGTCAAATCAAATTTCATGTACTTATGTTTAGGTATTTATGTGGAACAAACATTTGACTTGCATTAGCAATTGCTAAGTAAAAATTTAACTAAGAGTGAAATCTCAGGTCGACATGAATCTGCCTTAAATACATATAAGACATTTTTCACCCCAGAAACCTGTTCGAGGTATACTTGAAGCCGTACTTCATGGAAGCTTACCGGCCAATCCATCGCGATGACACTTTCATGGTCCGCGGAGGAATGCGCGCCGTCGAGTTCAAGGTGGTGGAGACTGACCCCTCGCCCTACTGCATCGTGGCACCTGACACCGTCATACATTGTGAGGGAGACCCGATTAAGCGCGAGGTGAGTTGCCCATGTTCTCATCTTCATCATATCTGGACTAATGGACATTTATGTATTATAATAGTATATGTACCCCAATTGGGTATTTGACTCCTCTAACCAATAATACAAAGATGTAAATTAATAAAAAACAACACTTAAGTATGTTTAATTTTCAATTATCTTGGAAATTTGGATTTTAGTTGGTCTGAAATTGATAAATAGTTAATCATTTGTGTTGGCAAGTAAGTGACAGCACAGTTTGCTTACAAAATTTTGGGGGGCACGACTTTTGACAGCATATAAAATGTATACTGTCAGTTGTTTGGAGTTGTGAAGTACCCAATTAAAGTAATTATTTTAAAGTTGCAGTAAGTATTAATTCCATACAGACAAAACACATTACATACTTCATTTCTTAATCTACTAACATTCATATAAATGTTTTTCACAAAGTTTAGAACATAATAACATAACATTGAATATATAAAAAAAAATTAGAATTGTATCAGTCAATATGTCGCAATCAGGTAAAAGGCCTACTACTTTACTCGATCTGCCAGGCTGTGCCTGCAGGACAGGGTAGTGTAATAAGAAACAGGGAGACAGTATCCCTGTCTAGGGTTGCCAACCGTACTATAATAAATAATATTGTACTGTATTTTGGGTCTGTGTACTACACAGGAACATTTTTTATCACATTCCAAAATGATCTTTATTGAATAGTTAAATATGTGTGTTTCTTTTATTATCACTCACACATACCATCACGCCTGTATTCCCCGAAGGGTTAGGCAGAGGTGTAACAATGTACACACACAGTTCGCCGGTATGTTTTTTAGGTCCCATGTAATAGGGGGCGAGCCTATTTTCATTAACCGGGCACAAATCCAAACTCCGAGCTGCTACTGAGAATTTCATAGAAAAACCCAATAACACTTTTTCTCGACCTGGGAATCGAACCCAAGACCTCTAGCGTAGCAGTCGCGCTTAGGACCACTAGGCTACCGAGGCAGTTACTAAGCTACGAGGTAGTATCTCTCAGTAAAAAAATATTAAGATATGAATACGATCGTACGGTTGGCAACACTGTGAGACAGGTAGGCAGGGGGGCACATGATAGACAGAGCCTGGCAGATCGAGTATTGTTGTAGGCCTTTATGTCAACACCTCAAGGGCATTGATTGCGCTGTGCATGCTACATATTACACACAACAACATGGGCTTCCTCCATCTTGTGGATTCATGGACAGAGGTAGACCATGATCAAGATCGTTTAGACCTGTCCAAGAATTTGTATATTCAACTAATATTTAGTGGAACTAAAAACCGAAAAACATATGTAGTAGGCGCCACAATCGAAGGCCTCAAATGTGAAGATGATTTTGGTTTCAAATAATATTATAAATAGGAATTGAGAGGATTAATTTGCTTCTGTACGGAGATCAGCTGTCTGAAATGACGGCCACCATGGCTCTCACACTATGGTCCATGATACATAGAATATGGCCAATGTTATATTTTCTACTGGGTCTTTCTTATATTTTCTTTTCAAACAAAGTAGTAGTTTAGCCTTCCTCATAAATATATTGAAGTAGACTCCGGAAACGCACATCAATTGCGTATTAAAATTCTGGTTTAGGCGGGGTAAAATAGATTCTTATATCGAAAAATCTAGCGGTTCTGAGATTTTTGGGATAATTTTGCATCAAATCAAATAATTTTTTCATAAATAATTCAATTTTTTATTTTCTTAAACTCTTGAAGTCGTGTAGATGCTGCTTCTGGACGTTTTTACTATCTTTGCAAAAATGAACTTGAGATAAATAAGTTCATATTTATCATCACACTATAATATAATTTTATTATAACACTATATTTTGAATAAATTTTCTCATAATAGTTTTTGCTATAGGTCCTAGAAATGGAAATACTTGTATACCTACCAGCTAGATCACTTTTGTTATCAAAGTTATCTCGCAGAGAACAGTGCCACAACATAAATATTTATAATGCACATTTTTTATTATTGTATTCTAGCTAAAATTGTACCATAGTAGATCAGTCTTAAAACTCACATTCTTCATTTATTTTTAATAATTAAAATATTCATAGATAACATTATGTACCGAGTATTTTCTATATTAATTGCTTAAAGTCAATTAAAATTGATTCCTCCATTACTGACTGCAATATTGACACTATTCAACGAATGCGGAAAGATAGAGCAAAACATTTCTTACAAACAATGTTTCTCCTTATCAGTACCTAACACTGTTTCATAATCTCAGTAATGTTTGATACTGTGGGTACATACGACGATATCTTCAAGTTACAACGGAACTGACGATGGAAAGTGTGTTTAAATTTTAAGTTGTTTTCATTGTTAAAACATTGTAAGTTCGCAATTCCGCCATTTGGTTTAGAACTACTGAACTTTGTTACCAACATAAATAATATTGTTCTTGGAAGCAATTTATGTAGAGTACGGTCAGTATTTGTTATCTACACTAATATTATAAGGGGGAAAGATTTGGGTTTTGTGTGTGTGTGTGTGTGTGTGTGTGTGTGTGTGTATGTTTATAATGAATAAACTCAAAAACTACTGCGCCGATTTCAAAAATTCTTTCCCCATTAGAAAGCTACATTATTCCTGAGTAACATAGGCTATATACCATCACGCTACGGCCCACGGGAGCGGAGCAGTAACGAAAGATGTAATTTAACACGGACGAAGTCGCAGGCAGGTCGTCTAGTCTAGAAAAATAATGAAACGTAAGGTCACTGACTGATTAATCACGAAATATCGAAAAGAATATAGCTGAAATTTGGCAGCTAAGAACACATTTTGATATAGGGCCGAATTAAGGGAGTATTTCTTACAGGCCGGGAAAAGCTAGTTAAGTAATTATAATTATAGACATAATTACGACACAATTCTAGGACAATACATAATATTATACACAATAATCACCAAATATGAGTTTCGTTTCCGGCGTGAATACACCAATCTGTTAAGTATGGCCTGTTTGTCCCGGTTAACTTATATCTCAGATTATTGGACACTATATCGATTCTATTTTGACGCGACTACGGCAAAATAAAAAAAGGATTATTCCATTAGGAGACTGTATGTATGCACTTCCAATTTAACCGAGAGAGTGGTTAACATAAAACAAGAGCTTCATATCTACCGCTGTCTCCTGTCTACCTGGGTAGCGGAATTTGTTCGAAAGAGTCTAATCAGAGCTAACGAAGTCAGTCAAGACTTATTATATAATACCCAATTCACCACCATACCCCTTCAACAGGAGGAAGAGGAAGCTTTGAATGCAGTCGGTTACGACGACATCGGCGGCTGCCGCAAGCAGCTTGCGCAGATTAAGGAGATGGTGGAGCTGCCGCTGCGTCACCCGTCGCTGTTCAAGGCCATCGGCGTTAAGCCACCGCGCGGGATACTCATGTACGGACCCCCGGGTACCGGCAAGACGCTCATTGCTCGCGCAGTGGCTAATGAGACCGGTAAGTGCTGTTTTAGTGTTGTCGAATATGTTGGGCTGGTATTGAGAAAGACTCCGATATTCGAGAATGTTCTAGATGTTATCTTACGGAGGCGAGTTGGTCCTTAATAGTGTGTCTACTGTAGATGCACATACACATTGTTTCTGTGTGCGTGAGGCGGCTTGACCAATACTGAGTGTTCCCGAGCTCGCACACATAAAAACAATGTGCACGTGCATGATATATGTACCACACACCAGTGTGTGTTGTACTAGGGCTCTTTGTGAAGGAGCTCGTCTGGGGAAGTACTACCACTGCACCCATTTCTGCCGCAAAGCAGCGTTGCTGTGTTTCAGTTTGAAGGGTATGGGTGCCGGTGTAATTACAGGCACAATAGGATTTTTAAGATTGTAATTAGTTCTAAATGAAAAATATAGTACAAGCAATTATTTTAAAATAATTAAAACATCTGACTAGCATCAAACTAGGCGAAGCCTTTATCTTGTGCAAATGTAAGTTAGAAAATGTATGAAAATGTATGACTATGTTCTAGCTACTTACTCAGGCAGACAAATCCGATCTGCAATAGCTTTATGAGATTACAGCACATTTACATGTAAGAGACTTGGTCAGGCTTTCAGAATCATTGGTTTTCTTTAACTACATCATCAATCCTAGCTTAAAACCTCTTGGTCTTCCCCAACAGGTGCTTTCTTCTTCTTGATCAACGGTCCTGAGATCATGTCCAAGCTGGCTGGTGAATCCGAGTCCAACTTGCGTAAGGCCTTCGAGGAGGCCGATAAGAACTCTCCGGCTATCATCTTCATTGATGAGCTGGATGCTATCGCGCCCAAAAGGGAGAAGACTCACGGAGAGGTGGAGCGTAGGATCGTATCGCAGCTGCTGACTCTTATGGATGGTGAGTACCTACCTACTATATATATATATATATACCAACACAATATATATACAAACACAACACAATAGGGGGCGAGGCTTTTGCCATTAACCGGGCAAAAACCTAACTCCAAGTTGCTACTGAGAATTTCATAGATAATCCCAATAACACTTTGCTCCACCTAGGAATCGAACCTAAGGCCTTTAGCGTAGCAGTCGCGCTTAGGATCATTAGGCTAACGAGGCGACCTACCTACTAGCCTGCTGATTTAAGTACTCCTCCCAAAAAACAGTAGGTCTTGAAACACTTAACGTTTTTTTGTAGTCTAAATGGGTAAAACTTTTGTTATAAAGAATGTCATGTGCCTTGTAATTTTATTGACATTTTTTTTTCTACATTAACTTTTATTTTGCTACTTGAATTCTATAACTCAATGTAGATATTATACATAAAAATAATAATAACATGTAGATACTATTTATAAATACCATCACGCCTGTATTCCCCGAAGGGTTAGGCAGAGGTGTAACAATGTACACCCACAGTTCGCCGGTATGTTTTAAGTCCCATGTAATAGGGGGCGAGCCTATTGCCATTATCCGGGCACAAATTCTAACTCCGAGCTGCTACTGAGAATTTCATAGAAAAACCCAATAACACTTTTTGCTCGACCTGGGAATCGAACCCAAGACCTCTAGTGTAGCAGTCGCTCTTAGGACCACTAGGCCACCGAGGCCGAGGCGAATAAAAGGGGACCTCAGGGCATCAATTAACTCAACTATGTCAATGGACAAGTGCTCTAAAGGCTGGCAGTATTGCCATGTTGTATGGCAATATGGCTAGCTGATTTTTACCTCAAGAATAGGCATTATTAACACTATGCCCATGATAAAAGTATCAAAAGATATTTTGCCTAGTAAGACAAACTATTTATGTTTAGTTTATATAAACAAGTCGAGTTTTATAAATACGTGGGCGTACGTCGATGTCACACGCATTGTCAATTTAAACTTTGTAAAGTTGGTACAACTTTGTAATAAACAGAACACATGCAAAGCTACAATTGTTAGCTTATCTCAAACAATAACTGGCCGTAAATTATTATTATAGTAACCGCTGTATGTAGTAAGGATGCAAATACTCCGCTTTCTTCTCGGCCGTAATGCCCGCTGCATTACTATTATCGTTAACTTTTGAATTATTTTTAAAACATGTTAATTTTACAAAAAAAAAATGAATTTGCTAGCAATATCCTAAGATCACATTTTGTAACCACAATTTTTCCGATTATTATTGTCTATACATTTTGAATCGACTTTTTTCAAACCTTACCAAAAAAAGTAATATGTATTTTGTAAGCTACATTTAAAAACCAAATTATTTTAGAAAAAGAGACTGTTAATGAGAATTTCGCGAAATCGGTTTTTCTAGCTGCACTTGGTATTCATTCAGAATCACAAGGCCTATGTGCTTTTCCCAATTTTTCGATCGTGGAATATCTCTACTCTCCATTTTATTATTTAATGCAGAGCACAGGTTGACAGCAACCTGGTCCCTTTGAAGCGACTGACCAAGAGCCCATTAGCCACAAATATCGATCGTTTTGAGGTTATAAATAACGTGATGCATAACGTGCAGTCGACGAAGGAGGTGTATACAAGGTATAGTAACCGGCACAAGTCGTGAGCACAAACTTCCAAGTTCCTTTTCGTATTAACTCTTGGGTTTTTTTTGTTTTTGGGTCGCCGACGCGACATACTATTGGTCCGACAGACGGACCAATCGCGTAGAGAGTTGGCAATCCAAAAACCCAAAATATCCATGAATGAACCCTAAAATAAACTTGAAGTTTGCGCTCACGACTCGTGCCGGTTACTATACTAGTGCAATTCAACAGGTCACATGGTACATCCATGTTAGTTCGATTTCGATAAAAAATATTTTTACTTTGTTTGGCGTTTGCTAAAATTGACTTCGTTCTTACAAAGTTGTATGTTCTTGGATTGTCAATCGTTTTGTACATGAAAATTATGATTTTGACTACAGAGAGATATGTTCAACTGCGGTGGTCTTAACCTATCCCCCATATCTATTCATTAAGCAATATCTATTCGTTCAGGCTCTTTCGAAGTCTAAGGGTCTCAAAATTCTAAAATCACTAATGACGTTACCATCTCACCAAACAGGCATGAAGAAATCGTCCCACGTGATTGTAATGGCGGCTACAAACCGTCCGAACTCGATTGACCCCGCCCTGCGTCGGTTCGGTCGCTTTGACCGGGAGATCGACATCGGCATCCCAGATGCAACCGGCAGGCTTGAGATCCTGCGTATCCATACTAAGAACATGAAACTTGGCGACGATGTTGATCTTGAACAGGTAACATATAATCCGGGGAAAAAATACATTTACTCTAGTAATATTTTCAAATCTGTTCTTTAAGTTTACTTATACTCTTCTTGTACGTACTGATAGCGCAGTAACTGAACGATTGGCTGATACGCAACACGTCATGAGTTCCATTCCCTTACAAAACAAATATTTTTATGAACTACAAGTAGTCGCATACGTTTGTAAACCCACTCAATGTACAGAAGAAATTCCTAATGACAAGTGGAGCTACGTTTTTTTGTAAAAATAAAGTATGATCAAATAATAAAACAAAATATAAACTCATATCATCATTATGTTTGTCAGATCGCAGCAGAATCTCACGGCCACGTCGGCGCTGACTTGGCTTCGCTGTGCTCGGAGGCGGCTCTGCAGCAGATCCGTGAGAAGATGGACCTCATCGACCTTGAGGACGACCAGATCGACGCAGAGGTTCTCAACTCTCTCGCCGTGTCTATGGATAACTTCCGGGTAAGATAAGATACATTTGTATTCAGTTATTTGTTTGTATAAGAAAGGGTTAATAATTAGATAAATTTTCACATACAAATTTATAACGAGATTTTTTTTCGCATACACAAGTTATTGTGAATTTATGTCACAATTTACATGTCATCGTAAAATGCAACATCTATTCGCTAATTGTGTGGTAAATAGCAATTACTTTTCAACTGCCTACCTTTAGAAATAACAATGTCATAAATATCTCTTCTGGACTATACTTTAACGGCCAGCTCAGGTGGTCTAGCGCATAAAAGTTATTACAACCTAAATTATCTACCCCCAGTACGCTATGACGAAATCGTCGCCGTCTGCTCTACGCGAGACGGTGGTGGAGGTGCCGAACGTGACGTGGGGCGACATCGGAGGCCTGCAGAACGTGAAGCGCGAGCTGCAGGAGCTGGTGCAGTACCCGGTGGAGCACCCCGACAAGTTCCTCAAGTTCGGCATGCAGCCCTCGCGGGGAGTGCTGTTCTATGGACCACCTGGTTGCGGTACGTAGTTGACAAGTCGTTTTTAGGATCAAAGTTCTGAGTCGTGTTTCTGTGGCGAGAGAAGAATGAGGAAGTTTTGGTCACGTGGTGTTAAGTATGCTTTGTACCATGTTTGACTAATAAAAACAAAATGTTTTATAAGTATTGTTTAATAATGTTTTATAATTTTATAAGTATGGCAGTTATAAAACCCAACATATAAGTACCAGTATCTAAACATTACCAGACTTCATCAAGTTAGAAAATTTATCTACAAGTACTTCTAATAAAGGTCTTTACCCAAACATTTGACTTGTACAGGTAAAACTCTGTTGGCCAAGGCTATCGCCAACGAATGCCAAGCCAACTTCATCTCAGTGAAGGGCCCCGAGCTGCTCACCATGTGGTTCGGAGAGTCCGAAGCCAACGTGCGAGACATCTTCGACAAGGTATGTTATTACCATCAATAAAATTAATGTTAAAAAATACCCCGACGCAAACAAAACTTGGTCAGATCTTTTGGATAGATGCTGACAGCGATTATTTAACCAGAAAAAAGTTGATAACCTTCAAACAGCCATAGCTAAGAACACTCGATCAAGTCACCTTCGAAACTAAATCAAAATCGTCAAACTGACACATCTCTGTTCTTGTCGGGTGTTTAAAAAGGACATCACATTATGTCACATATAAAAATCGACAAAGCCGATTTTTTTTCTAAAACACAATGTATGATATTGACGACTACGCAGTGCACACAGCATTTAATAGTATCACTTAACCTAAAAAAAATTAAGCCGTATTCTTTTCAACCAAGTGAACAAGTGTAGATTTTAGATTAGAGCCAAATATATTATCAATGAATTATGTGGACGACTACCTTAGTTATTTTTACTGATCCGTTTCACATTTTGTTATAAAAATATTATTTTAGTATTGAACGATACAAAAAAAAACTGAGTTTTAGAAAAAGAAGGAAAAATATATGTCTTTCCAGTAATGATCTTTAATTGTAATCCTAGAATATTTAAACTCTTGACATGTTACAACAGGCTCGGTCCGCGTCTCCTTGCGTGCTGTTCTTCGACGAGCTGGACTCGATTGCCAAGTCGCGCGGCGGGTCCGTGTCCGACGCCGGCGGCGCCGCCGACCGCGTCATCAACCAGATCCTCACAGAGATGGACGGCATGGGCGCCAAGAAGAACGTCTTTATCATCGGTGAGTGCTTAGGAAAAATGCAAGAACTACGTAACCTTAGAACAAGATGGCCGACCCTTTGAAAGTCGCAGGAGTCTGCTGATGTAGGAAATTCTTTTATTTATTTATTCTTAAAACAATTCACATTGTGTTTGAAATATGCTGAAGATAAAAAAAAATAGGAATAAGAATTACATAAAAATAATAATAAATAATGGGTAATAAATTCAATTTCTAGTTAATAAAATAAAAGAATTCAGTCAGAAGAAATCAAAATTCAGAAACGTCTGTTGTCGAGATTCATGATGACGCCTTGTTGCTTACTGCAACCGAATAAAAATCCAAAGAATAATTGTCAAACAATGTCCTCTTACACCACAAACTGAAAAAAAAAGTACTGAGACATAATCTATTTTGCTATCTTTATAAATAAAAATGAATGTTTCTATGTTGATCCTCTATGCCTCCCTAAACTTTTGATCCGATTGTGAAAGCTTTGGTGGGTTGGTCTCTTCTCTGGGGTTGCTCCTGGCCTCAAAAAAAAAAGGAAATCACCGGAGAACAAAGTCGCGAGCAGCAACTAGGAGATTACAAAACAAATTTAATAGCTTCTGCAGTAAACATCAAGGAAAAGATAAATTAATACCACTTGTGCCTAGGTGCGACAAATCGTCCCGATATCATCGACCCGGCCATCCTGCGGCCCGGTCGCCTGGACCAGCTGATCTACATCCCACTGCCCGACGAGAAGTCGCGCGAGGCCATCCTGCGCGCTAACCTGCGCAAGTCTCCCATCGCTAAGGACGTCGACCTTTCGTACATCGCTAAGGTAACATATCTCTATTGTGGATGTATTTTATCAAGATACCAACAACCATTTGTCATACTAAAACAAGGAAATAAAACAAGGAACAAGAAAATATGAAACAAGGGTAGGGACTGGCGCCCTTAATACAAGTTATCCCGATAACTTAGCAAAGGTTACGACAACTTAAGTCTACCTGCACTATATTTGAGTCTAACAAGTATGTATTGTTAATAGCTGTACTGTTGATGCGAATAAATACTTATTCTATTCTATACTTTTTATGAGCTGTCAAAACGCGATTTTGTAAGGCAATAAGGGACTGTGTCGTCAGTTATTTGCCAACTACTTAATTATTTATTATTTCAAAGCAACTAAAATTCTCATTTGCGATTAGTTTAAAGTTATTCGGGTTTTCAAGACTAAAATAAAGTGTCTTTCTATTAGGAAAATTGTGCCTTGTAATTTTATTATTAGTTATGGTGTCTACACCCGTGTTTTGTCCTATTGACTATTATGACGTCAGTTGAATTTGGACAGTTAGTCACAAAATATTCTCTCTAATTTTGGTATAAACAAAAAATAATAATGTTTGTTTCGATTCAATTTTACTTGCACAGTAAGCTGTTGATGAGTTATCAGTAAGACATGATCCTTTATTACTGCATACAAAACAAACAAACAAAGATTTCATTTAACGTAACTGGTCCTTATCTGAATATAATATACCTGAATTTCTGTATAAACCTTGTTCTCATGTATTATTTGCAGGTGACACAAGGTTTCAGCGGTGCTGACCTGACGGAGATCTGCCAGCGCGCGTGCAAGCTCGCCATCCGCCAGGCCATCGAGGCCGAGATCACGCGCGAGCGCACCCGGCAGCAGCAGCCTGCCGCCGCCGTCATGGATGTAAGCCAAGCAATTTCAGTTTCGTTTTCGCATAGTATTGACAAGATACTTTTACAAAATTTGAGTTAAAAAAATCTGATCAAATGTTAAGCCATCGGCTAAGTTTACGTTTCGAGCTGTGTAAGCTTTAGCGTAATCTGATTATATTGGACAAAATTATTTTCTTTCTTGTTTGTATTTAAACTAATTCTCTCCTTGTATTCTTTTAATTGTTGCTGACTATATGATATTCATTCCGGCAGATGGACGAAGAGGACCCTGTCCCAGAGATCAGCCGCGCTCACTTCGAAGAAGCGATGAAGTTCGCTCGCCGCTCCGTGTCCGACAACGACATCCGCAAGTACGAGATGTTCGCACAGACGCTGCAGCAGAGCAGGGGATTCGGGACCAACTTCAGGTAATACGCTTACATCAACCGAACGTGAAATTAATATGTATGAATATTGGGCATGTAGTAAGTAACGTGTCGCGTGTGGACAGATTCCCGCAGAGCGGCGGGGCAGCCGGCGGCACGGGCACGTCGGGCGGCGACGTGCCGACGTTCCAGGAGGAGGGCGGCGACGACGACCTGTACAGCTAAACAGCTGCAGCAACAGCTACAGCTACAGCTGGCTGTCGGGCCACGCGCACCGCAGGCCGCAGGTCTCTAGGACTGACCTTACTACTTAAGATTTATCGGTTCAGTAATACGGCTGGGTGTTTCGGAGTCGGGAAGCGACCGAATGGTTCCAGCGGGCAGCCTCTCTCGCATTCGAGAGACTACAAATATTATAAAATCGGCGTGCGTCTCCCTGCGTGTCGCAGTCGGTAACAATTCTACCAATCTGTGTCTAATATTATGTAAATGTATTTATTTTATAATTGAATCATTCGATAGCATTTGTTTCTGTTCCGATTTGCTTATGTTTAGTTGTAATTGAATAAATAATGTTTGTGTATGTACCGCTCGCCCCAGCGGCGAGCATGTAAGATCATAAATGATATAGAGTAATTGTTAACTTTACTGTATTTGCCAGATCCTGTGCGTAGGCGGTGTCGGTGTGGATGCCTCGGCAACTACGCCGACCAAACACAATATTACAGTGATTTTTTTAATAAAAGATTTTTATAGACTAGGACTTATGTTTTTATTTATAAAAAAACAACACCTGCACGCCTTTAGTAAGAAATATTGACATTAAATACAGTTTGACCAAATCACAATTGCATGATTTTCATCGCCGATTCAGCCCATTAATAAGCTGATAAAGAAAATTTTGATCTTCGTCTCTGATATTCGATCCAAGCGGCCTTTTAGGCACAGAACTCGCAAAGCCCGCCGCGGTGGACAACGAGCTGTTTTCAAACTCACGAGCTCGAAGTTCTGTACGGTTACGCCGTGCGCCGCTATCGCGGTCGCGGTTATCGATCGCCCGCCAACCGATCAAAGAGCGCGCGGGCGCAACCCGCCGAGGCTGCAGGTGACCGCCACCCGCGTGATTCTACTAGATGCTCGCCGCGCCATCGATATAATTACGAACTCTCCTATTTTGTTGGTATTAAAGGATGAATTCGTAGCTTGGCGTTGACGGCACGTTTTTGCGTTTTAGACGTAGCGGTGAACAGATGAAAACCAGGCGTCAAACTTGAACGTAAGTAAGATACCTTTTATACATATTTCTTGAAAAGGGCCAGTATTGAATCAAGTACACATACCTTCTCAACTAACTTATTCTGCTACCTATTCTTAATTAGGTCTGGCGAGATGGATCTCAGTCCAGTCGTAAGGGAAAAAAACTTGTAAAACTTCGTGAGTTCTTTGCCTAAAGACTCATTTCTAATACGTAAGAGTTATAAAAGTAGTCTGAAAATGAGTACCTACTGACATTAAATATTGTGGTTAGGTATAATAAAGAAAGTCGTTAAATTGAAACGTACAGTGCCTAATGGTCCTAAGCGCGACTGCTACGCTTGAGGTCTTGGGTTCAATTCCTAGGTCGAGTTATTGGGTTTTTCTATGCAGGATTTGTGCCCGGTTAATAGCAATAGGCTGGAACCTAAAACATACTGGCGGACTGTGGGTGTGCAAATGGTTCACTTCTGCCTTACCGTTAGGGGAACACAGGCGTGATGGTATGTAGGTATGTAAAAAACCTGCGAATCTTGCTCAAAAATCCACAAGTAAAACTTGTATGTATAAGTAAATTTATCAATAAAAAAAACCAAATCTTTGATGAAAGAAGATTGCGATGACAGTTTATTATCTACTATTTTTAAATATTTCTTTAAGTTCAGGCGCGTCCTTGATCAGTTTTCTTAGAGAATGTGCTCTATCAGCTGCAAATGAACTCTTCGTAGCTATCATGTATGAAGGTGAAACCTTTTCAAAGCTGCACTGATCATGAAGTCGTACTGGTTCAAATAAATCTATATTACTTTGAGAGAAACATGAACACAGCAAATCAAATTCTTTATCTGCACACTGGGTGCCCATGTCGTTGGTCTTGGATGACATTGAAACAACAGATGGGGGAGTCTTCTGTCCTCTCGCTTGGCTAACCAATTTCTTTAAAGTTGCAACTGGACACGTTTCATAGTTTGGTAATTCCGGAGCAACAAACATAGAAGTATTTCTCATATACGCCGGCAAATGTTCTCCCAAATATTTCTTACAGCTCTTGGCACATCCACAAGTTTTGGGCTCAGTGTACCCCATGTATCCTTTTAACTTAGGCTCTCTTTTGTGTTCCAATCGGCTTGTATTTGTTAACGGGCTTGCTGTGTAGTTTGGTGACTGGAGTGGAGCCAAGGGTACCTCTTCGTGTATGCTTTTCTTACTAGTTTTAGTTGTCTTTATGGCATCCTGGACAGTTTTGCAGAAACAGTTAGGTCTGTCGCACCCAGCGAGAGGTATTTTAGTAATATTGGACATCTCTTATTGTAAAACTTGTAATAAAGAACTTTCTAATTGTACCTCCGACAGCTGTTGCGAGGTCGTATACTTCACCGGCACAAGATTCTCATAGACCATGTCATCTTTGATATCGGTGTCTTGTTCACGAACACCAGAGATACACTTTCCTATCTTGTTAGTGAACTGGTCGAAATTATCACAGGCAGCGTAAAGACATTGCTTATTTATAATGAACACTGGTAATTGCGAAGCACTAGAAAAACTACTATGATTTGGCCATAAATCTTGTTTCACTTCGCCTGTAGTAAAATAAGGTTTTTTACCGTTATCACAGAACAGATAGAAAGGCGTAGTTTGTGGTACAGGAGAATGGAACTGTTCCTCTCCTACAACAATAATACTTTCAGCATTTGGGTCTTCAAGGGTTTCATTAACCTGCAACAGCATTAATTTTTCCAAATTTATGAAAAACTCAGCATGATCTGGCAACGTATTCAGACAGTACGACACAAACATCTGAAAATTTTTCACGAGTAAACTAACTTTTTTTTGCCAAATCGAATTTAACTCCTGTTGGTTCCTTACTTTATGTTCTGCGAGTCTTATATCCAAGTCTACAAATGCAGCAGCTTCAGTCAAACTCTTTTCATTTTTTTTGTGTTTATGTTTTGACTCCTCCATTTTTTTCAAACATTCGTGTTTCTCTTTCAAGCAAACAAAAATTTGACAAGCTAGCTTTTGATGTTCGAGCAATGTTCTTAAGTTTTCTACGGCTACATGTTTGTCAACATTCAGATCATGAAGTCTGTTGGTCATTTCAGTACGACATGTTTCTAAATGCTCGATGAACTCAGCTTGTAATATGTCATGTTCTTGTTTAAGTTTTGCCGTAGCTCCATGGGTTAATAAACTTGCTTGAGATTTGCGTAGGGTGTCATAGCGCTTCTTCATTTTACGGCAAATTTCTTCTTGTAACCTTTTTATGTCTACTATGAGTCCTTCGTGGAAAATCTTCTCTATGTTATTTAAGTTTGTTCGGTACATAACAGAAAAAGAATCAAAAAGCTGCTTTATGTGTTCAGTATTCTTTTCTTTTTGTAATTGAGCTAGCTGATTGAAATGTTCCTGACAAATTGTTTCAAATTTCTTTCGCCAAACAATATCAGAATCCCGCAGCATAATCATTTTCTCTTCCTTAAGATACTTGTGGCGATCTAAGAGGATTTGGAACGCCACCTCGGCAATACCGGAATGGTTTAATTGGTTCAACACTGCACGGTTCAACGGTTTCAGAACTGCTCTGTTTTTAACGAGAAGTTCTTTTGGAGGAACGTACCAGTCGCTTCCCCCTCCTTTCAGCGGAGGTTCTAGGCCCACCAGAACTTTCTGCTTAGGTTTCATAGACTCGAAAAATATAGCTGCCAGATTCGGAGACATTTTTCGCTTGATCATACTTTGCGTGGGTGCCTGTTGATCTTGCAAGTAATGTTGTCTCAGCTTATGATTATCGCTTAAATTAAACATTGCGAGTAGTTCCGTATTATACTGACATATATTTAATTTATCCCGAATAAAACATATTGGTAAGTAAATCTTGGTAAATATTAAAATTTTAATTAAAATAACAACAAAGTAATTTAGATTAAGTAATAATACAGCCGATTTGTCAACCCCCCCACCGTTTATTATAAAAATATACCTACTCTGTGCTTGTTTGGTTGAAGTTCTTAACCAACTAGAATCAACCATAAAGCAAAGAGGTTACTCTTGAGTTTAATTATCCATCTCTCCCGGTACTCTTAACTTCTTAACTCCAAGCAAGCTCTATGTAATTCAATTTGATGCAGACAAAATAATATCGAAATTACATGACTGACCGATGTACTTCGAGGCCTTGTGTAGGTACTTAGGTAGCTAACCTGCGGTTTTCTCGTAGGTTTCATTTCACTGCTTATTTCGTACAAAATTTAATTGTTTGATAGAATTTGTTGGAGTGCAATTTTAAATTGAAATGTTTACCTGCCTTTGCATCATAAGCTATGTTGACTGCCCCGTTGGTCTCGTGGTCGCAAGCGCGACTGATGAGCGCGGGGTCCTGGATTCGATTTCCAGGTCAGGCAAAAACTGTTATTAAGGTTTTTCCATTAGGAATTCCTCAGTAGCAGCCCGGAGTTTGGAAGTTGGTGGTGTGACACCCTCGTACCTCGGAACGCCTTTGGTCCCGGCTGCCATTCGTAGATATTTGACAGTCGTTACGGATGGTCAGAAGCCAGGATGTCTGACAAACAGTTATTTATTTATGAATTTGTTAAGAAGAAGCAGTTCGGTCCCCTAAGGTACAATGACGTAAACGTAATACATGTAGTGGTTCTGAAGTTACTGTTACAATTTCGAAGAATCGAGTTACACAATTAAGTTTAAGATGTTATCGTTAAAATAAAATAAATAATTAGAGATACAAATGGTGTCTGTGTGTGTTTGCGTGTGTGCGTGCGTGTGTGTATGTGTGTGTGTGTAGGTGCGTGTGTGTGTGCTTGTCGATGTTCATCACCTTATGTTAACATGACTTATCTTGGAGGTACGATTGAATAATCTTTTTGCATTTCTAATATGATAGTCCGTAGATTTGACACTCTTCGCTTATTTTATTGTAAAGAAACGGACCAAGACAATGAAAAAATCTCTTGAAGAGAGTTGAACGTGCGCTCGGCAGGGTGCATGTCCCATCCATTCGACGTTTACTTACTCTTCTTCTTTGATTTCTAATTCGTTAATCGATTTCTTAAATACGGTATGGGGTGTTGCAGAATGACTGTTTGTAGTATGAAGTGTTGCCGAACATTTAGCACTTTGCAGTCATGTACAGTTGGTCGGTTGGGAACAGTATAGGCCGAAAAGTGGCTACTCTTAATATGGCCCTGTGTGCTACTGCCAGCGGCTTGAGGGTGGTTTTGGCTGCGCCACCCCAACAAGAAATGCAGTAAGTTATGACGGATAGGCAAAGTGCGAAATAGACATTACGTATTATAATGGGATTGGCAAAATGCCGGCGAGTTTAAAGATGTATATATCAGTTTGCGAACTCGTCCAGTTAGCAGACCGATATGAGACTTGAAAATGAGATTCCTGTCCAAGACTATTCCCAGGTATCTGATGCTTTCAACAGTGGTTAAAAGAGGACATTGACAGTTTGAACCTTGTATTTGTGGATGACCAGTGTGAGCTTTGATCAACATTGGAGTCTTTGGTTGAGAGACCCAGCTGTTAGAATATGTCAGATATTTGGTTTTGAAGGTATTAAGGGTTAGTGTGGGAATTAAGCCATTTTAACGCCACGTCAAAGCCAAGCTGAGCTTGATCCTCTAGTTATGACCAGGAATCTGCGATGAAGCTTATTGCTGTGTCATCTGCAAAAGATATCACCTTGGCATTGGCGATGTTGATATCACACAGGTCATTAATAAAGATTAAGAAAAGTATAACCAAGAGGTATCGTGTTGCCCGGTATGTAACTGGGTTGTGGAGGTCAAATAGGTAGTCGCTCCATGTAAAACTGTAAGCCGACCCGAATATAATTAGGAAAAGGCTACGCAGATAATGATGATGCATCGTAAGCTATGTTGTTTCCTATTGCAGGTAAATAAAAAAATATAGTAAAAAAAGCCCAATTCTATAAAAATCATAGCTGTAGCCACATGTCAAATGCTGCAGTTCTTATTCGCTATCGCTCAAAGTGCAGTGGCATGATGAAAACATTACGAAAATCCCGTCACTTTCTGGCCTTTCAGAACTTAGATTATTTAACCTAGTTTTATTCGTGGAGTCAGAACACTGGTCTTCCTATATGCTATTCTTGTTGCCTTACAATACCATATGACTGATAAGTATCAGACCACAATGAACAGTGACTCCACAAATCAAAATATTTTTAACTAAAATGTATTTTATATAAATGTATTTTAAACACCTTGTATATCTAATTATATAAAAATACTAAAAAGATATGATTATATTCTCTAACTATTCGAATGCACAATCTTTTCGAGAAAAGAATTCCTTAAGATCAGGCATGTCCTCAAGTAGATTTCTTAAAGAATATGCTCTGGATGTTGCGAACGAACTCTGTCGTTTAGACAACAAGGGTGGTACAGCACTAGCTACTTTATCCGGCTCCACCCACGATGTGTCTGCCATTTTTTGCTCCATAAGCCAAATAGCTATTACAGAATCTGAAACACAAGTGCACACTGCCTCAAACTCCATATCAGTGTACTGAGTGCCCTTATCTTTGGTCTTGGATGCCACTTTTTCTTTCGGTATGGGAATATGTTTTGTCCCTCTGACCAACGCCTTTAGCGTTTCTACCGAACATATTTCATAGCCAGGTAATTCGGGTGGCCCATAATTCATTTCAATGTGTCTCATATACGCGGGTAAATGTTCTTCTAAATGCTTCTTGGTCGTCTTAGTACAGCTACACTTTTTCGGCTCGACGTGCCTACAGTAACTATCCCAACGAGGTTCTCTCTCGTGATACAGTTCCATGCGCCTGCCAATCTGTGGCGTGTAAAACTTCGATACTTTAGATTCTTGGATTTTTTTACTTTCACCTGGTGATGAACTCGGACATGAACACCAAGGCACTCCGCAGCGGCTACACTCAATAGGATCGTCTTCTTTTGTCGGGCATCGACACACCGTTGACACGCAACTACACTTTTTAGTTATTTTTTTCTTGTCTATTTGAATGTATGGCATTTCTTGTTGCAGTACTTGTAATAAAGAATTCTCTAACTTGATTTCTAACAGTTGTTGGGCCGAGTCATATTTCACCGGCATAAAATGCTCATAGAGCAGGTCATCCCTCATATCAGCGTCATTTCCACGATTACCATAGATAAATTCTGTAATCTTGTCAGTGAACTGTGTGAAATTGTCACAACCCGCGTATAAACATCGTTTGTTAATAATCATGACTGGTACATTCGAAGTAGCAGAATGTCCACTAGGTTTTGGACATAATTCTACATCCAATTCAGGCTTGTAACCTTTGTCGCAGAATATATATAAAGGCTTAGTTTGTGGGACAGGAGTAGTAAATTGTTCCTTTTCTAGTTGAAAGATACTGGAAGCACTTGGGTTTTCTAGAGTTTCGTTAAGTTGTAAAAGCATCAATTTCTCCATGTTTATAAAGAACTCAGCGTAATCCGGAAGCATATTTAGACAATACGACACAAACGTTTGAAACGATTTCACGACTATGCAGACTTTCCTCCGCCAAATGTTACTGAACTCTTGTTGCTTCTTACTTTTCACCTTTGCTAGATTAATTTCCATTTCTTTAGTCAATATTGCATCCTTCATAACCTTCATTATTTTCTTGTGCTCATATTTTAACTCTTCAGTTTCTTTCAAGCACTCTTCTCGTTCTTTTAATGCAACATATATTTGGCAAGCTAGGTTTTGGCTTTGGAGACATTGTTTTATTTTTTCTATTGCCCTATGTTTATCAACGTTGAGATCGTGTACGTTATTGGCCATTATCGTGTGACTGTCGGTTGATTTTTGCACGAACTGATCTTTTAGTCTCGCTTTTTCATCTATAAGTTTATTTTTGTATTCGTCGTACAACAATGTCGCTTGATGTTTTAAAGAGGTTTCGTACTTATGTTTCATTGCTTGTTGTGTTCTTTCTCTAGTATTTCTTAATTCTGCTATGGCTGATTCATGAAATAAAATTTCAATTTTACCTATGGACTGCCTGTATAAATATGCAAAACAATTAAAATCATTCATTATTTGTTTAGAATTCTTCTCTATTGCTGCTTCGACTAAGTTTTCCCACAGCTGATGAGTAGTGGTTCTGACAGTATTTTTCCAGTGAATGTCACTTTCATAAAATGTTTTTCGTATTTGTGAATCCATATCTTTGCGATGATTTTGAAACAAGTATGTACCACGCATTCCGATGCCTTGATAGTTTAATTCGCTCAGTACTTTTTTTCTGACTGGTTTTAATACTGCTCGGCCTTCTAGTAATTCCTGTGGCGGTTGAAACCAATCATTTCCCCCACCTTTAAGCGAAGGTTCTAGGCCTGCAATTTCTTTAAGGCGCGGCCTCATAGACTTGAAGTAGATAGCAGCAAGAGGAAGTGACATTTTCTTCTTTATCGTGCTTATAGACGGTACCTGCTCTTGTCGAAAATAGCATTTTCTTAAATTGTAGTCTTCACTCATATTATACATTGCAAATATTAGTTAAATATAATTCTATAAATATTTTCAGAAATAAAGTTATAATAATATAAAAAATCTACCAAAATGATTTATTGATAATCTATTTAGTTGCCAAGCAACTCTTTAAAATTGTAGATACATTTAACCCTTAAGCATCTCATGAACAATAATTTTGTGCAAGCATAATTATTAGCTGTTTCATGATTTTGTGCAAGCATCTAACACTGAAAAGTTGCGTAAAATTATTGTTTAAGTGTTTTGTTTATTTAAGCGTAAGCATTTGGGCTGCCACCCTGCTGTAGCGCCGCGCGCCGGAGAGTATTTTTTTTTCCGGCTGGAAAATCATGAAATGACTTCCCAGCTGGGCGGGGCGGGAGGGAGTGTCAAACTTTTACTGACTAAAACCCATGTTCCTTCTTGTGCCCTCGGTATCTCTTTCGATCAACCCGCAGCCTCAGCTGGCATCGGCCCAGACTGGCCCCTCCACTTGCTGACATCTCTTTGAGGGGCGCGTGAGACACGAACTCGTCGTCGAGACGGCCTGTCGTTATTCAACGTACGGTTACAGCTAACCATTGCTCACCGTCCACAGGCCCGTGTCTACGGTGGCCGAGAGTCGTCTCGCGGCTCCTGACGCACCATAGATGATGGTGACCTATATACAGAATATGTGGAGAGATCATGTTGATTTAGCTAAACAGACTCCAGTCTGATATTTCGACGTTGGACAGGTTAACTAAACACCTTTTTTGTTCTGACATATTCTATTTTTTTTTAAATCTTGTAGAGCCGACAGCTAGTGAACCTTTTTTAACAATTGTTTAAACTCGCTATATCGTGACAATTAATTTATCGTTGGAAGACTGTGGTCTCTAGCTGTTCCCATTATATCAAAAAATTATAAAAAAAGTCATTAACCGTGTCGTCCTATATGCGAACACCTCCATTTAAATATACAAGACACGGCGCTTTAAACGACACGATAATCAGTATCGTCACGATTTTTTTTATGGGACAAGCCTTCCATACTTTTTCCAACCACTGCAACTCCTGAAAACCAGAATCAGCAGTGGAGACCGCCAGAAGATACAACTGTCTTGGATCCCGCCACGAAATTAATCAGAAAAGATTAGCGGAGGAGTAAGAATAAACATTATTTCCACTTCTCGTCCACGTCACGAACGTTACGACGCAGCGACGGTGTGAAAGCACCTTAGGGAGCCAACCAATGGTTTTAAAATAAGATTTTTTGAGCTGTCACCTTATGCTTCTCCGCCCACGACCGACTTTTGTAGGACCGATTATCAGACCGATTGAATAAATCCATAATTTCGTAAGACAGAGTTTTTGTCGGCCGTGTGCGTTGATATATTAGAATTCATATGTTCCATTCTCACCGACTTTTTGAACGACCGATTCATTCAGTCCATAGTTTCTTGAGGACAACTTTTTGAGGGACGTCAAATTCACGTCGCTTCAAAAAATCGGTCAGTCTGACGTCTGCTGATATTAGGCGTTCCGCAGACGAAGCAATTTTGATCTTTAAGTTGCGGCAACACGTTGACGTAACTAGCGGGTTCAGACGATTTTCCCATATAATAAAAAAAGAAAAAAAAAAAATGCGCTGTCGTTGCAGATGCTGCAACTGGCAACGCGGGTTTCTCCACCCCAGAGTCGGTATTTGCCGAATCCTTTGAGTGTTAAGCGCATCAGTCAGTACGTCACAGCGAATCGTCACGGACTAGCGCACGTAGGCGTCGAGTCTAGGAAGAAAGTTTATTAGTTGTGATTATTTGTTGAATTTGAGTTCGAAACGAGCATGTTACACGGAAATTATAATTATATATATATGTATATAATTATGTATATATTGTGTTATAATTTTTTTGTGTTTTAATTTACGTTAGTAATATGCTCGCTGCAAATGTTACATTACGCCCTGTCGCCGGTCAGTACCCAGCTTAAAAGATTTTATTTTTTAAAAGTTGACGTTGTTGTTCCATACCAGCGTCAACTAAAGTTGCTCCATTTGCAGAAAGCCTTAAAGCCTGCTCGTACATACCCGAGCAGACAGGTCAAGGAATGTTGGATTCGGATCAAATTATTGTCTGAGCGCGAATGAGCAGCCTGTTCCTAACTTCTAACTGACCTCTTCAGAAGCCGTGTACGTTTACACTAATCGTTAAAAGTTGTAGAAGATAATGATTAAGACACACTTTAATGTCTAATAAGTAAATCTTTATTAGGTACAATTAAATTATAATTAAAACAAAAACCTAGTATAAACGTTCAAAACTTACCCTCTTAAAACTTATCACAAAATACATTTAACTACAGCGCAGACAAAAGCCCTAAACGCGTCATCACAACTTATAAAAAAATGTGAAAGTAATATAATTATAAACATCTGTCAGAAACGACAGTCGCCCTTCTTAAATATAATTTGAAATTCCGTTAAATCTTTGACGAGATTCCTCAAAGAGTGTGCTCTGTCCATTGCGAATGAACTCGGTCGTTGCAGCAAGTACGAGGTCGACATTCCAGCATCTACCAATGTCATCGATGAAGTACATTGATTTGGATCAGGTGGAATATTTAAATAATCAATAAATTTATTTATTTCATCTTCAGAGTAACAAGTGCACAGCTGCTTATACTCAGGATCACAATATTGAGTGCCCATGTCTTTCACTCTTATATATTTTTTGGCGGGGACTGGCACAGGAGGGACTCCTTTTTTAGCGTTTTTAACCAAAGCCTTAAGCTGTATAGTCGAACACGTTCTATAGCCTGGTATTTCAGGTGGCCCATACGTCATATGTCTCATATACGCGGGTAAATATTCATCTAAATGCTTTTTGGCCGTCTTTATACAGCTACACTTTTTAGGCTTGACGTGCCTACAGTAACTGCCCCATTTAGGTTCAGTCTCGTGCTCTAATTCCATGCTTTTAATTAACGGTGGCAGAGCGAGCCGCGATGCCCTGGATAATTCTGGTTTCTTACCTTCACCTGCTGGTGTAGAGGACAGAGCGTGACGGCATGACTGGCATGTCCCCAAAATCGTCTGGCAGTTACACTTATTAGGATCTCTAGTTTTGTATGTTTGCATGTCTGCCATTTCATGTTGCAGTACTTGTAATAAAGAACTTTCCAATTTGACTTCTAACAGCCGTTGAGACGATTCATACTTCACCGGCATTACATGCTCATAAACAAAGTCATCTTTAAAATCAGCGTCATCTCCACGATTACCTTGGATAAAACCCATAATCTTGTCAGTGAACTGCGTGAAATTGTCACAGGCCGCATATAAGCATCGTTTGTTAATAATCACTGCTGGTATATCCGAAGAACTAGAATGAACACTATGTTTTGGACATAATTTTTTATTCACAACTAGCTTGTCACCTTTGTCACAACACAGATAGAAAGGCCTAAGATCTGGATCAGGACCGTCGCGTTCTTCCTCTACTTCGATAATACTGGCAGAATTTGGGTCTTCTAGGGTTTCGTTAAGTTGTAAAAGCATCAATTTTTCCATGTTTATAAAGAACTCAGCATATTCCGGAAGCATATTTAGACAATACAACACAAACATTTGAAACGATTTCACGACATGGCAGGCTTTCCTTTGCCATATATCGTAGAACCTCTGTCGCGTCTTTTCTTTCCCTTCCTCTAGATGTATTTCTATATCTTTGCTCAATATTGTATCTTGCATAACCTTCATTGTTTTCTTGTGCTCATATTTTAACTTTTCAGTCTCTTTCGAGCACTCTTCTCGTTCTTTTAATGCAACATATATTTGACAAGCTAGATTTTGACATTGGAGACATTTTCTCATTATTTCTACTGCCTTATGTTTTTCAACGTTGTGATCATGTATTTTGTCGAACATGGTTGTGCGACTAACTTCTAGCGCGCGTATGAATTCTTGTTTGAGTCTAGTTTGTTCGTCTCTAAGCTTGTTCTCGTATTCCTCATAGAGCGAGGTCGCTTGATTTTTTAAAAAGTTTTCGTACTTATTTTGCATTGCATGGAGTGTCTTTTCTTTATTATTTCTTATTTCTGCTACGGCCGATTCATGAAATAATATTTCAATTTTACCTATGGACTGCCTGTATAAATATACAAAATAATTGAAGTCTTTCATTATTCGTTCAGAATTACTTTGTGTCGCTTTTGCAACAAGGTCTTCCCACAGTTGCCGAGTCGTGGTTCTGACTACATTTTTCCAGTAAATATCAGATTCGTCAAGTGTGTTTTGTAATTGTAAATCCATTTCTTTACGATGCTTCAGGAACAAAGTTGTTCCAAGGGCTGCAATACCTTGATGGCTTAACATTTTCAGCACCCGGTTTTTGACTGGTTTCATTACTGCTCGGCCTTGTAGTAACTCCTCGGGCGGTACGTACCAATCGCTTCCTGCACCCTTAAGCGGAGGTTCTAGACCGGCTTCCACTTTAAGTCCTGGAGTCATTAAATTAAAGTAGACGGCAGCAAGAGGCGGTGACATTTTTTTTATTATCAAGCTTTGTGTTGGCACCTGGTCTCTTTGCAAGAAGCATTGTCTTAAATAGTAGTTCTCGCTTAAATTACACATTGTAGTCACAGGCACACAATACAACTGAAATATGTTTATAATATGTTTGAATTAAATTCAGACGCAATATAAAACAAACTCGTTACTAAGCAACATTAAATGACTTTTCATCATTGGTCGTCGTCACTGACGTGGTAGTAGATTGATAGAAGACTCTCTTCTCACTGCTTAGGACCTTGAACATCGGAGCACCGTTGCTAGCCTATCGCTCTTTCATCGGGTACATTTCGGAGAGCGTGCCTTGGAATTGCACAATTTAATTCCCCTATCTCCATACCATCATCAGACGAGCAGAAATATGGCGAAGCGTCACTGCTATATGGTTGAAGTTCCTATGATAATAACTTATTATGGAGTTATAAATTATAAATGTTATGTTTAATCGCAAACTTTAGATAAATATAGACGAATTACTTATTCCAAACAACACGTGTAAAATGTATTTAAGTGTTGTCTCGAAATTTCGAGACAGATGTCCCGGAAATAATTTAGTTCTACGGAAGTCTCCGTTTCTTGTCTCTGTTCTTCGAAGTTTAGGCTTATAGGCACTACCTATTCCTATCATTGGTTATAGGGTATCATTGCGGCGACGACAAATGATTTTAACATCATTAACGTCAAGCCGTCAGCGCCATCTAGTACCTAGGGTGTTCTGAAACACCTATTTGATGTTTCAGGTGGAAGTGTAAAAGATTCGATGTGCTTAGGGATACTTTATTTTATTATTAGAGATGAGGTGCTGGCTATCCTACTTCCTACTTAATATTATAAATGCGAAAGTTTGTGAGGATGGATGGATGGATGGATGTTTATTTGTTACTCGCTTAAACGGTTGAAAGGATCTGGCTCAAATTTGGCAATGAGATAGATTGTAGTGTGGAATAACATATAGGATACTTTATATCCCAGAAAAATGTACAGTTCTCGTGGGATAATAAATCAAATTTGACGCGAAAGAAGTCGCGGGCGGATGTTAGTCTTTCAATAAAACAAAAAATTATAATACAAATCAAAAATATTTTTTATATTTATACAAAATTATAAATACTTTATTTCGCTTAATCATTAAATTCAGTTCTTCTTACAACTAAGTAACTTCACCAACAGCCATTTGTTGTAACAACGTCATGACGTGACAGAATCTCTCTTTGATCTCCGTGGCGGAGCGGTGCGGCAGGAGCTCTCGGATGCGGCCGAACACTTGCTCTGATCCGGACTCACCTTTCAGGACTTGTAACATAGTTTTGTCTTCCTCCCTCGTCCAACTACCACTCCTCTCTTTGATCTCCGCTTTTTTTGGTTGTATGCTCATACTGACCACTGTTTCGATCCTCGCCTGCTTCGCTTTCGTGCCTTCATCTTTTTTCTGTACCGTGTGAGTTTTATTGTCCTTCCTCTCCCTTTTCTGCAACGTGTCCGTCTTGTTCTCCGGCTCCTTCTTAGATGTCTTAGATTTACTGTTTGTTTGAGACTTTTTACTCGCCTTAGGGCTCATGAGGTTAACTGCATCTTTATGTTTAGTGTTGTCGTTGACATCTTTGACTGTTTTCGTGGGTGATTTGAGTTGTTTTTTAGCCTTTTTTGCACCTATTTTGGGGTTGGTCTTTGCGTTTCGTTTAGGAGAGGCTCGTTCGTCCTCGGAGTCGGGTGGGGAGAGGAGGGAGTGCGCGGGCGCGAGACGGCGCGCGTGCACCCGGTAGGGCTCCTTGCTGTAGGGGTAGGTGACGCTGGCGCCGCGAAGCAGGCGGCCGTGCTGCACGAACACGCGCCCGTGTAGGTACTGCGGAAGAACGCCATTTTACTGTGTACCAATGTTCATCAGAAGAAGAGATGAGAAGGGGATATATCTATGTGTGATGTGAAAATAAATGATGTAAGTGCAAACGAACGAGTTTGTATACTTGGGCAGTGTGTTTGTGACATGAGATGGAAAGATTGATGCTGATGTGGAAAGGAGAGTAAATGCGGGAAATAAAGTGAATGGTGCTATACATGCGGTTGTACCCAACCAGTCGATGTCCAAAAAGGCTCGACTGGCTGTGCACAATGGTGTTGGTGCGGTGGTATGTGTGTATTGGGTATGGTAAACAAGACATGAAAGTAGGATTAATGCTGTGGAGATGCGTTCCTTGTGAAGTGTGTGTGGTGAACTTTGAACGATAGAGTGAGGAATGAAATTATACGAGCTCATTGCGGATTAAAAGAAGATGTAGTGACAAGGGTTGAAAAGAGTATGCTTAGATGGTTCGGTCATGTTGAGAGGATGAGTAAAAGGCGACTAACAAAAGGGATTTATATGGCAGATGTGAGTGGCAACGCCGGGAGGACACGCCCTAGAAAGACCTACCCTGACCTTATTGGTGAGGTTCTACAGAAAGGTTGGGTGCGCAGTACTCGTAACCGGCGTGCTTGTATGACCAGATGTATGAACGTGGACGAGGCGAAAGGCAAGGATCGTAGCAGGTGGCGTTCTGTGGTTTCTGCCCACCCCCGTGGGAAAAAGGCGTGAGTTTATGTATGTGTTTATCAGCTCTATAAGTTATGCGGTATGACTACTTGCTTTTACAATCATTCTTCTAATTTTAGTTCAGTACTTGATGTTTTTAATGGCTTATACTACTTGGAAATTTTTTACAGGGCAAGAGTAGAGGCGAAAGATATTTTATGCTAACCCCAACCCAACTACTAATGGTCAAGAGCAAGCAAAAGGAGAGTTGTAACTTCTTCTAAACATGCGTAAAAATTCTTAAAAATTATAGCAATATATTTACGAGACAAGGAATGAGTGTAAGAATTTAAATTGATTTGAACACGATTCTGTTCAAAATGTACCACGTTACTTCCCAAATAAAAAATTAATGCCGTTATAAACACACCCCCTTTGGCTATGTAATTGGGTAGATGACACCATTAAACATTAATTCCAAGTTAGGCCTGAAAACTCGATGAATTTTTCAATAACTATAAAATTCGATTTTTAGTTTCTTTAAAATCAATAAATAGTTAGGAAATTGAGATGTCAAAAAAGTGACGTCATACTTTAGTATTGTCATACAAGATCTATAGGGGAATCGCGTTTTGACAGCTCATAAAAAGTACGTCAATTGATTATTGGTGTCATCTACCCAATTAGGCAGACGTTTAAGAGATATACATATTGAATACAGACTCACCACTGTGTCTAAACTCTGTTTAATTTCAAGTTTCCTTTTGTTGTCACTCTCCTCTTCAAACTCCCACACGTCGAACCCTTTGTCACTGGTCAGGAAGCTCTCGTCTATGATGTCGATGCCCGTTTCATACGCACTGTTGGTATGATGCGACAATTAAAATTTATTAAACTTGTCAATGCATTGCTCTATTTCAAGGAAGGGATGGTGCGATCGGACATGTGTACCTGTCTCTTTCTCTCATAGATAAAAAAAACCAGTCAAGTACGAGTCAGGCCACGGTTAATATACAGTTTCGTAGTTGCCCGAAGTAGATATTATAAATTGGTTGACGTTGGTCACGAGTAAGTAATACCTACTCGTAACTTGTTAAGTCTACTTAATACCAATCGGAAAATGTATTTTGCACACCCGAAATTTTTTAATGACCTATCCATCGTCATCCCACATCATGGGACAGACGAGGAACAATAAGGAAGGCGCACAAAATGTGGCCTTTTAGGTCATTGCCTAGCTAGGCGATAGTAGAGTTCGTACACGCGTTGTCAAGCTACTAGGAGGCAAGAAATAACTTACGCATGCGTGCGTTTTTTCCTGTTGAGGCCTGGATACAACCAGTTCGTGCAAAATACCCCCTTATCTATACGTAAAGATTTCGCTCTTCCTGAATAAATTCTTAGTGTACTGCTCTAAAAATTATAAATTCCCTAAATACGGCTTAGAAGCCAACAGCTTCCACTGCGTCCCAGGAGTTGCAATTTCGCAACCATTTCTAGATGAAATAATTACGCGTGCATAATTCTGCTTAGATTTATCTTTAGCCAAAATAAAAACGCTTTTACACACCTGTCAGGCGGTCTTTCATCAGGGAACAGCGATTTAAACATGGTAGCGAGACGTGGATTGGAGCGGAGATGCGGCAAGACGCGCGTGCGCATCTCCTCGCTGCTGCCGCTGTTAAGACCATTAGTAATTGCTCGCAGCACTTTACGTAGCACCGTCGGCTTGCGGGACAACGTATTCTGAGAATACAACGGAGTGTTTTAATATAAAATGTATGAGTTGGTTAAGGACAAGGAGGTAAGTCGTCCTAAGGCGTTGCCCTAATAGAACGCCACTAAGCGATGTGACCATCGCGAATAGATAACAAACATTTGTCGCGCAACCGCATCGCCCGAATGACAATCAGGACACCGATTCGACATCAGTATGTTTGATCGCGGATTCGTAGAACTAAAATTCGAATTTGCAATGATCGCGTGTTCGCGTTCTTTTAGCACAAAGTTTAAGGCTAGGTGAACGATCTTCGCAGCTTTTCTAGACGAAAATTAAGTTAAGTGACGTGAGATTGAAGATACGGTCTATGTCCATCAGTGGACTATAGGCTGGTGATGATAAGGACGGCGATTAAGCGGCGACTATGCGACGAACATACATTTACAAGTGAATATTGTGCAGATGTCTTATGTCAGCAGTGCCTAACCCTACAATAATGAGTCTACTACCATTTGATAACCAAATAAATAAAATGAATAAATGGCACAACAGAAGAAATCAGGGCAGTCAAAAAATGGTAAAGAGGTTTCTTAACTTTCTGCAAGCAATGAATCTATTCAATCATTATATTTTTAAATATAGATCAGCTCAGACCTAGAGTAAATGTTACTAATTGATATTACATTATAATACTTTGGCTAGTATCCAAACTGGTCAAACTATAATTTACTAAGAAAAATAACAATTGTCTATTGTCATAAACAAGTGTATGGACACAACATTATATTTGGTCATAGACAATTTAAAATAGTAGGTCAACAAAATTACTACTATTGATGGTAGTTTATATTTACAAAATTAAATGATGAATGTGATTGAAAAAAGTTTTGTAGATCAATAAATTACTTATGATATTAAATATAATAGTTGTAAAGGTTTTTGACAAATATTTTGCCAATAGGAAAAATAAAATACCACATGACTGAATCCTACCACAGAACAAATAAAAATCAATTCACAGAAAAGAGGATGATAACAAACAATTCGCTTAGCATGATAATTAGGTGACTTACTTGCAACTGTTCTATGAAACCAGTCATTTGAACTAACATGAAATGGTCCATAAAACGCCCGATCTCTGCTGCTTGTCCCGGCTTCAGGAACAAGAGAAACTCTTCCACAATATCCTTGTGTTCTTCACCAAAAAGTTTCTCAATTTTCTTATATAAATCAACAGGTGTCTCTCTTGTGGGATCAAATGACTTCAATATACTTTGGAACTGAACAAACTTGTTGGTAGGCACCGATGTATGGGAAGAAAATCTTGATTGTACTTTTGTATAGTAGGATCTAACTAAAGCTGCAAGAAGACAGAATTTGTTATTTTCCACAGTGTGTTATTTACAAAACTTAAGAGAATCAAGAAATGACACAGGTCTTCTATTTCAAGATGACAATGATGAGCTGAAACGGTCAACAAGTACCTTGATTATATCATGAAAGTAGCAACTCGAATAAATTGTACTTATTCAAGATTAGGTCTTTTGGACTTAATTCTCTGATGACATACTGAATGGACTTATCAATAATTAACTTTCTGACCTAATTATGTCTCAAAGTAACACAAAAATATTAATTCTAGATTACATAAGAGGAAATGCTGCTAAATGGAGTGTCATCTGCTGTAGTGTTTACCTGTCTCTAAAACATTGTCATTTATTTTAGGCGGATCAACTTTTTTCTTAGCATTTGGTTTACTCTTGACTTCCTTCTGTGCTACTTTCGTAACCTCCTGCACAACCTTCTGCGGTGGTGGCTGAAACAACAACTACTTAAGGTCAAGTAAATAGTTCATCAGATCTTATAAATATGGCGACACATTTTTATGTATACATTTGTGTAGTTAATAAACTTCATATTAATGATAATCCTGTTAACTGACCTTAAAAATATTGCATGCAGACTTTCTAAAAACTATTCAAAACATTACTTTTCATGCTCAACTTGCAATATCTGACGCGAATTACATAAAATCATCAGCTACGTTCTTCGACTCACCTCTGGATTGATAACGGCTTTTGGAAAAGAATTTGGGTTGAAAAAGCTTGTGCTTGGTTCAATTTTGTTCCCAAAAGCATCCTGACTCTCCCTCGAGAACAGGATGGGCATAGAAGGTAGCATCTGGAAGATCTGCGATCTACTCGTGCAACAGAATCTCGAAAGCACAATACCACGGCTAAGCAGGACCTTCACATGGTAATAACACACAAACCAAACGCGATAAATACACGGTATGAACTTCACTATAAATAAAAAGAATTTAAGAATTATATGATGTGGAATACATTATTGTTTTGAATTTATCCAAACAACACAAGACATCGAAAGAATGGAAATGGAAACATGTTTGACAGATCGAGGACGCGAAATCGGGCGGGCGGAGCGCGCGCACGTTTCATTTTATGAAATTACAAACAAACTTTTAAAATATATTTTAATCTATTTTAGTGTAAAAATCAAAATAAGAAAACTTACCATAGTTATTGGACAGTATCCATATATATTATTTTAACAAAAAATATTTTGACTAGCCATACAATCCCGTATTTGTACCGAAGATAGTTTTACTGAGTTGTAATGTTTGATGTTTGAAGTTTCGCTATTCATTCACAATGCAGTTTGCAATACTATGCTAACTATGCAGCAACTTAGTTGTTTTCTTCCCAATAATAAAATATTAATGGGACCTACCTAATGGTGTAAAGATAACTCAAATTAAGTCGAAACTTAACGGCTCACCGATTTAGGTACCTACATACTTAATAAGATTATGCAAAATGGATTAAAAGTTAAAGCAAAATTCAATACACAAAATTTTCTTCATTATCTACAATTCGGAACTCATTCACCATGACTTGTAATTTTACCTAGGTAACTTCTAGTCCGACTTTTACTTCTAAAGGCCAATAGATTAACTTAGCAAAACGGTAAAAAAATCCAAGGTATATTATTTTATTGTAGGTACTTACATTATATAATTTTTATTAAAACGTAGGTAAGTTAGAAATTATTTTTTATTCTAATCAGTTCAAAGTTTATATTATGTGGTTTTGCAAGAATACAAACTAAGTTAGGCAAGCAGGTTTTAAGGTGTTTTTTTTAAAACGGTAGGCTGGTTTGTTATCCTCAGGAGAAGAGATGATGGCATATTGTGTGTCAGTAGGGACCTAAATATACGATGCGAGGTAGGTAGGTACCCACCTATCTAATAAATATACCACAACATTTGGATGAATATTTCAGTGATTTTTAGGCAGTTGTTCGCATTCTCACGATAGTCGTCATTTATTAAAGAAAATAGTTGATTAAATAATAGGGGTCAGACAGGGAGATAGACTGTACTATTTGTGCCTATGTAAACCGTAAAAAAAGTAGTAAAATTTGAGCACTCTGTCTCTAACAGAACCCCTGATCACTTTTGACTACTGAAGTGAACAAGAAAAACCCATTTTACGACATCATCTTTAAAGTTTCAGGTCGTATTGAAACGCCGTGTGTCTTGATACGACCTGAAACTTGTATTCAAATCATTAGTTCATTGAATAATAATAATGTAAATTCTATCAACTCCGGTCACGGCCGGCCGTCAATCTCGTGGAGACTAGCCGAGACACAAGAGAGATATATAGTGCATAGTGTGTGCGCAAACCTAGGTGCACTGCCTCTATTTAAAGTCCTATAGAATAGGTAATTGTTTTCTTACCGTTCTTCAGTATTTACAGTCCGATGGAACGGAAATCCGACACGACCGGGGAGAAATGAGGCGCAAGACAAACGGCTTTACATGCTTTCCGAGCCACGGGGGTTTTTTTTTTTTTTTGGTGGGTGGGAAATCATCAAATAACTTCTCCCGCCCTGGGCGGGGCGGGAGGGAGTGTCAGACTTTTACTGACTAAAACCCACCCATGTTCCTTCTTGTGCCCTTTGCGTTCCGGGGGCGCGGTATCTCTTGCGAACAACCCGCAGCCCCGGCAGGCATCGGCCCTCAGTGGCCTCTTCCTTTTGCTGACATCTCTTTGAGGCGCGCGTGGAACACGAACGCGCCGTCGACACGGCAGCCACGGGGGTGTCACAACATCAGCCTCCAAAATCCGGGTTGCTATTGAGATATAATAATGGAAAACCGAATAACTGCCCGACCTGGGGATCGAACCCAAGACGCCACGCTTAGCTGTCACGCTTGCGATCGAGACAGCGGGGCAGTCTGTTTAAATATAAATCATTAAGTCCTTGGATAGCACAAGTAGTGCAAGGTCGAAATTGGTTGTCCGGGTAAATACTTATGTTTGCCAACCATAGCTAGAGTTAATCTAGTCTGTGATACTGCTGAACCTACAAAAATAAACTATTTTTTTTTCGACTCACATCATTGTGAAATCTTACAATAGTTAGTGCCTTACCTAAGTTAACAATTATTAATGACTACTTTTAATCTATACTAACATTATAAAGCTGAAGAGTTTGTTTGGTTGAACGCGCTAATCTCAGGAACTACTGGTTCGAATTTAAAATATAGAGAAGGGGTATAGGCTATATGACATCACGCTACGGCCATTAGGTGCGGAGCAGTAACGAAAGACGTATAATGCGGGTGACATAACTACGCGGACGAAGTCGCGAGCAGAAACTAGTATTTATTATATTTAACTTGATTTTTTGTTTTTTTCTGACAAAAAATCTTATTTAATTTTTTTAAGTTAGATATCACTGTTCAAGAAGGTCTACCTAATTACAAAAGTAGCTACTAAGAAAATGAATTACGATAATGTTGCGTGGTGTGATTTTATCGCTTGTTTTAACGTTTCGACAACGCATCGTAAACACGTAGTATTTCAGACCTTCAAAACTGAATCAGTGTGTCAGCAGACTTTCATTTTCCACGTAAATACGTCATTGTAACTGATATTATAGTCAATAGTTGTTGTGTTGTCCGTCGTCAGGTAACGCCATCGATTTTATTATTCTTTAGCTGAATACAGTAGCATCCACAGCTTGGAAAGCGCTCGGAAAAACGGACTTTGTGGAAAGTGGAATTCGTTTTTCAAACATATTATGGTTTTTAAAAGTTGATAGTGATTGCAAATTCCAGTTTTTTTTTAAATTATGGCTGCGATTTTGCCTACTGGATTGAGAAATGGGGTAAGGTCTATAGCTCAATTTTTTTTTACTTCATTATTTTTGCTTTGTTTAATCAACATCATAATCTGGTTTTACACTGTAGGCTTTTTTTTACCGATGGGATATCATCAATTGACTTCCCCCGCCCTGGGCGGGGCGAGAAGGAGAGTCACACTTTTACTGACTAAAACCCATCCATGTTCCTTCTTGTGCCTTTTACGTTCCTTAAATTACCATGAAGTGACAGACCATTTTTCAGTATTTCCTATTATTTTATACCTAGGCATTACTTATTAGTCAATAGAAACGTAATTTAATTCGATGGGTAATAAACATAATGGTTAATTATTAAAGTATGATTTAATTAGACATGTTTACGAAGTGGTTTGTTCTCTGCAGCCTTGCATCAAGGATGCAAAAAACCGAGCAGCTTCCGTTAGCCTGTAATGTTAGATCGTCGACCCTGTTCCTTTGTTTCATTGTATTTCGAATGGTTCCCATATCTTTGGTCATTGGACAGTGAACGCAGGACTTAAATAGGTACCTACATTCATTGAAATTAGATGACTCTTTTGTTTTAGACCAAATTAATGTACTTAGGTATATTCTGTTTGTATGTAAATGACCCGATACGAATGTAAAAAAAGATTTAATTTTTTTTAAACATTTTTTAAGTACACTTAATTGAGACTAAGTTCCTGAACTCCCTGTCCTCTGAGCTAGTATTACATTACTGTGATACGGAGAATCAGACCGCAGCGCTTTCGCCTACTATAGAGTACAAAAAATACCAGTAAAATAACAGCAAATACCAAAAAAATATAAGGACAAAAAAGATTGGTGTCCGTCGGGTTTGAATATGATGATGGTTTTCACAGAAGGCGGTATGGTAAATCCTCAAATTGGTATAGGTGGTCAGACTACATTAATAGATAACGTAACTGGTCATAATCGGTAACTAAAATTAACTTGGAAAGCTCTAAGCAGTTAAAACAACTCCATAAATCAAAATTAAGGTAACTTATAACAAGAACCTGCCAAATGCTTTAGTACTTTTTAATTGATGAAAACATATAATAGAACCGATCAATTACAGAAGCTAATGGCCGATATCCTCTAGCACATACAATGACTTAATATCTCTTGAATGCGTTTCTAAGGAGACTTAACCACACTATTGATCAAATGTCTACTTATGTGGCCTTGTCTGAAGGAAATACCAAATAATCTACGGTTTCTTACAATCGTTGCATTCTGTCAGTAACCATCCGCACGCGATCTCAGTAACACTTCAAAATTGATCGTTTTGTGTTAAGTTATTTCTTAATAAAAATGGAGGAGGGAACCAAAAATAATTGTGACAGTGATCACTCTAATGGCGAGGAGATTGTGACTAAGGAGCAGGATGCGCCAACTGACATCGTGTGCGATGACGTAAATATTGAACCTACTGCTCTAGTACTTAGACTTGAAATTGTATTGAACGAGTTTGTAGAAGACTTGACTAGAATTGGTGCGTGAGGGTTCAATTCTGTCTAGATCTACTTTCGGGAAATGCTGGCGTGATCTTAGTTCTTGTAGGTACTAAGCCTTAAAGATAGATTTTGAGTAAATCCAACTAACTAAACAAAGACACAGATAATACAGTCAAAAAAATAATGGACAATAAGCATTCACTAATATAGCCATTTCGCTGTCCGAAAGGTCATCACACTCATCGCTTTCCTGATAATTATTTTAAGTGGTTACAATGTTTTAATTACGATGCGGTTTGTTTCAACAAAGAGTTGCATTATTATAATTTCTAATGTCTCTTTGTCTACGATTACTAACGAAATATTTTCACGTCGTAAGTTCTTGTAGGTAAATTTTAAAAAGCGTAGGTAGGTAGGTAAATATCTACTCTCTTCTTAAACTGAACTGCTCCTTGGCTCTAACCAAGAGAAACCTTGATTTAACACTTAATTAAAAACCGTTGGTATCAAATATTTTTCCACGTGACATATTTTTACTGAGGGAAGAACACATGTTGCGCCTACCCGAAATAAATTAAGACAAAGGACCCAGGAGAATGATGATAATTAAATTAAATATCTTAATTCCAATATCCTCCAGATCAAAGGCCTGGATGCCAACCGATATGCGACGAAGAAGACAGTGGCGCAGGGCATGCTCGACATCGCCCTGCTGACATCAAACGCGTCGCAGCTGAAGTATGTCCTGCAAGTGGGACCCAAGCATGAGTTCTACACGCTGTTGGTAGTGCTGATCTCCATATCTATCGTTCTTCAGGTGAGAGACAAAGTGTTTTTCATAATACTTGGCCTTGGGTTTGAATGGTTCACAAATAAGGAGTTTAAGGTAAAACTGTATAAAGCTTCCGATTTAGATGATGTGTTTCAATTGGCTAGGACAGCTGATCGGATTTCGAGCTGAGGAAAACATGGAATAACAGAACGTCAGGACCTAAGCAATATCATGAGTGCAACGCAGCTTCGATAGCCTACTGCGTAAAATTAGCCATGCAATTTGGCCAATGGCTTATCGCACCAAATAAAAAAATGTATACGTGTCCCAATATAACCGATATTTTTTAGATTCCTTGAACACCTCAAACAACATTCAAGGTCTTAGGTGGCGATGGGTTTCGTCCTCCTATCCCTGAACCTGTGGCGAGACTGCTGGTTCCACCGACCGCGCCATCGGACATCCGCCCTGAACATCAATTACGGAACCACAGGCACGGCCTTCGTCGTGACAGTGCTGAACGTCCTCGTGTCTGCCTTCGACTCCTCGCTTGCTAGATATCAAAATCTTGACTAAAAAAAAGGCTGTGCTTATGCTATTTTCAACTGGATTGTCAATCGCAACACAATTTTCTTTTATGTGTATTGTAGCGACAAAACGCATAGGATCACAGTCTTTTGAAAATTCGAGCAGTAGAAGATTACAGACTGGGTCGATGGGGGTTGGGTCCTCTTGATCGTTACATCTATGCTAATTTTGTTGTATCGCCAACACAGCCTCATTTCCCAAACTAACTTTGATCTAAAATTCTCGACGTTATCAAATTGTCTAGACCTATCGTTTTTTGGTGTAGACGCAGAGGGAGTGTTACCTCATGCTTCATCAACCAATGCCATCGAATTCGACCCGCATAGTCTAAATTATTTTAATATAAGTATTATTAAGTAGGTATTTAGTATTGTGGCCCAAATATTTCGATTGAGTTATTAACCTATAAATTACTTAACTATGTACCTAAATAGGAACAAGGTTTTGAAACGGAAAGCGCTCCGAATTACCTTCAATACAAACAGTTTTTTAACGGAAACCCAATGTTTGTTAAGTAGGTATGGTAGATTGAATAATAACTTTGTCGGGCCTATTTTAATGAATGACTCTAATTAATTAGTAACATTGTAAGGCACAAAGCAGTTTTGTTCCGATATTAGAAAAAAAAGAATAAAAATAATCAGCCGACAAGTTTTACCTACTACTTAATATGTAGATGCCAATTTTCAAATTCCATGCTTATATATATGTACTAATATTATAATGCTGAAGAATTTGTTTGTTCGTTTGGTTGAACGCGATAATCTCAGGAACTGCTAGTTCGAATTGGAAAAATCTTTTGTGTTGGATAGTCCATTTATTGAGGAAGGCTATAGGCTATATAACATAACGCTACCACACACGGGAGAGGAGCAGTTATCAAAGACGTAACTTAAAGCGGGTGAAAAAACCACGCGAACGAAGTCGCTGGCAGAAGCTAGTAATATTATAAATGCGAAACTGATTCTGTCTGTCTTTTACGCTTTCACGACTAAACCACTAAACCGTTTTTGATGAAATTTGGTATGGGATAAGTTTGAACCCCAAGAAAGGACATAGGCTACATTTTATTCCGTGACTTTGTTTGTGCCCACGGCATTTACGAGGACAAAGTCGCGGGCAAAAGTTGGTAATTAAATAAAATTAGAATTTTTGTTTTAGCTTCTCGTTGGATTGCTATTCGTGATAATCGGTGGCTTGGACCTGAACGATCATGAGGATCAGCCGTCAGCATTGATACTCAATGACATCATCGTAATATTTATATTCGTCATTTCCGTTATCAATATCGTCAATTCCGCTTTTGGCATGGAGTATTCGAATAACCCCTTAGTATTAGAACGTCTAAATTATGTTAATACTGAATATTTAAGAAAGGGTAACTTAACTGCAGTCTAGTGCAATAGAGGTACCTCCAGGCACTACCGAGGTAACTACTTGTATATGTGTGAGGACGAACAAAATATAATTTTAGGAGTTGTTGTGAGTCGGGTAATTTACGCTGCATTTTTGCACGGGATTTTTTCATACAAATACCCTGGTTGTGTCAAACGCGGCGCGACATGAGTTTTGTTTTTCGTTGCTCCACACTTGGAATTTACTCCTGTAGATATAGTGGGTGCGTTTACAAATATATAAGCTCACATATACAAACAGCCAGACCCGGAACAAATATTAGTAGGGCATACAAATATTTATTCCTTACGGGAATTTAATCCGTACCACGCAGCACAGCAGCTAATCGCTTGGCCACTGAGCAATGCGTATGCCATAAGCGAGTGCTTACTGTTTAGCCGGTTTAAGTTGATTGTAAATCACACGACTTACAAAATTACGTTCTTTTGGCCTCGAAGTAACTAGGTACCACAAAAGATCGGGCACCAAGGAAGACTATTTAATTAGTGAGTCCGCAACGGGGAACCGCACTAATTTATTAGCCGGTTTGCAGAAAATGTGGTAATCTTATTAAAATATGATGATTCTATAAAGGAAGTATAAAATATGTAATGAATTGAAATGATAGTAGAAACTGAGCCGTTTCCTTAAATAAAAATTAAGTACAATGTAAATTTAACATTATTTTGGTAAAATTAACGAGGTTTTGTAAAAAAAATGGCGGGTATTTTTTTTACAATACCTTGAACGATCAAGTACCTACATAATTGGAATTTTAAAACTGAAAAATCTACAACATTTAGAGCGCTGACTGGGTAGAGAATTGCCAAATAAACGCGTGTAATAGAGTCTAATTAGCAATTATAACGAACAATTAGCATAGTTTTCATAGCTCAGCATTTCCCAGCCGTTTGCCTTTGCATACCTGTGGCTGTATTTATTTATTTATTTGGGGTCACGAAACAGAGAACCTACAGACAATAAATTATTGCATTGGCATTAGTTCAATTCGAGACTTTATTATTAAATATAACAAAGAGATTGTAAAACTTGTGCATATAATTACGTATTTTTTCACAATCACTTTATTGGCTCATCCTTAGTTGATATTGGTATCTAAGGCATCGTCTAAGAAAGGTCCACTCAAATCATAATTTATTTTTTAGCTTTACATTAATGTTCGTATCATTTATGTACTCATACTTAACGTACTTCAGTATCTTGTAAAGTTACTACTTTTTTTACCAAATCGCTAACAATAGATCTTTGCTCATGCAGGCAAGCGCGGGAGTCCTGGCCCTAATCATTTCCTCTTTGGACGGTGAAGCTAACCACAAACATAAGAAGATCGCTGATTGGCTGTACCACACGTCAGTCGGTATGATGACCGGGGTAGTGTTCTGTGACGTCATTAAAATGACCTTTGGCCTTGACCCCGCGCTTTCCCTGCAAGACTATCTTGGGAATAAGACTTCGAGTGTGTATGATACTTTCTTTAGGGTTGGTAATAATACTCATTAGGTTTACCGGCTATCTAGTCAACACCCTACCTAAGTACTACGTAGGTACCTAGCTAGGATTAGTCAAGCAAGTGCCATACGATCTTTGAATTAGAATTTAAGATAACCTAAATGTCAAAAAATGATAAAATTGTATCTTTTATCGATAGAAAATAAAAAATTGTAACGCATTTAAGGGCCTAAACAATAAGACAAATATTATATTGTTATTGTTAATAGCCCGAGTATTTTCATGTTCACACAATAATTGCACTGTCCAGCACTGTGTACATTTCTTGTACATAGATAGGTACCTACCAAAGTGTATTTTTTAATCTCTGAGACTAAATTGACAGTTGACGTCAAACATAAAAATAATGTGCTTTCGGTACATAAACATAATACACAAAGCTGTCAAATCAGGCTCTAAGATTATTAGATGCCCTCTAGATAGATATGTACTTACATTATTTCCTACAGTTCAGCTACGTAAAGGTACATCTTCATAATTCCAAAAGGTCACTAAGGTCACCTTGGTTAAAGATTTGAGTAAATCTAAAAAAGTAGCTGTTTATTGTTTTAAATATTTTTTAGAATAATTTATTGGAGAAATGTTTATGTTTGTTCGTTTTGTGATTTGTTTTCTGCTTTTTGCGTTGTGACGAATAGCTTTGTTGTAGCTTTTCATTATTTTTATGATTCTGAACGTTGTTTACTTACTTTTTATTACGTACCTACCTACTTTTTTTTTGCATGCTTTATTTCCTTGCCCCCTCTTCTTAACTCACTTCTTCTCTTCTTCTCTTTTTAACCCCCGACGCAAAAACGACGACGGGATGTGTCTATGTGTGTGTGTCTGCGGTGGCATCGTAGCTCCCGAATGCATGAACCGATTTTGATTTAGTTTTTTATTGTTTGAAAGGTATTTTACTCGAGAGTGTTTTTAGCTATGTTTGATGGAAATCGATTCAGCGGTTTAAACGTTATCAGGTCTTTTGTTAGCTGCGGTAGTGATTTTTATTTTTCTGTCGGGGGTTACTTAAAATTTTTAATTTTGTATTTTTTTATTTATATTTTTTTACCTTATTTATTTATGTTATTTTTCGTTTTTCATCCATAGGTGATATCAGCAATAGTGGCAGTAGTACTCAGTTTTATTTTCAACATTAACCATCAGCCGGATCGTCGTAAAGCCGAAATATTAAACAACATAAGTTTGATCTTCAAAGTCTTCAGTATTACCATTAATATAATCATTAGCATATTTTATTCAATGCAGATAGATAGTGATGCACGCTTGCTCACACAATAAATGCATTTTAAGAAAACGGTTTTAATTTTTATCTTTATTTTGCTCTGTATAAGAATCTCGTAGGTAAATGTTTTTATTTTTACTTTGCTTTTTTATTGTTTCTTATTTGCTCTATATTGACTTTAAAAAAATGAACTCTTGAACAATTGCTGGTACATCAAAGATTTTGGCGTTGTCAATGATTTATGATATTAGAATTCAAGCAATTTGTAATATTCATATTAGGAATTATTTCAAATGTTTAATTATGCTATGTTACAACCAAATACTTATTAAAATAGAATTAGGGCATCGTGGGAGGTGATCTTTTTATGTAAGTTCTAGCCTTATGTTAATATTTTATCTACTTCTAATAAAAACATCACAAAAATAATTTGATGTCTTTTTTTTTCCTTTTTTGTTAGCTACGATACAATAAAATAAGTAAGTACCTTCGAAATAGCAGCGCAAAATCATATAACTTTAGAAGCAACTAATAAGTAACAAACAGGTGTAAAAGTAAAAAAAGTGTGGCAGGAAAAACTAAGTTCTTTGATTGTTAAAATTTTGCGCCATACGTTGTCAACTCGCCATAAAAAAAATTGATGGCAACATCGCGGCTGAGGTTGCTAGATAAAAAAAAGTTCCACTGACTTATGATGTCATGTTAGAAAACTAATTTTAAGGAATATTTATGTTTTAATAGAAATAAATAAATAAGAAAATATATTATGTACTAAGATTAACAACTGAAAGAAATTGACAAAGCAACGCTTACGCTTTGATTAGTCACTGAGGTGTGCCTCTAGATAATATATATAACTGGCTGTAATAATATTGAAAGATCAACTTGGCTCAAGTATATACATCAATGCAAGAAAGATTATTTTTACCAGGAATGCAAGTAAGTGTCAAAACGTCAAACAAAGCCGTTTCTTGGAAGGGCCTGTTTCACCACCTTGTATCGATTAATTTACTTAAGGTCAATTTCATCAAATTTTGATACCAAGTATAAGTTTTAATTTAGGTTTAAGCCTATAGATAAAATTTGTGCAAAATACAGTTTTGTGTGGACAAAAACTGTCAGAAATTATTTTTTATTCCACGGTTAAAAGATTACATTACGTGTACAGTACGGCCTACGTATCCTGAAAGTCCTGAAGTTAGCCGATTAGCTGCACAATATAAAATTTTGTTCTTAAAATATCCATTGCACAGACAAACTGCTAACTTAAGGACCGCCGAAATACGTTTGCCGTACTGTAAAAGTTTGGTGAAATTTGACCCCACACAGATTATTTCATAGATTTCATATGAATTCTATTCCATTTTTGAGTATATGTAGGTAATTAGTTTCTGTTCAGAGGTAGTGAAACTATACAGTCTAATCTATTTGTCGTCAAATTACATTTGAATTTTAAATAATCTTGTTGTTGAGGTAAAAACAACGGGACAGACGAGACAGATAGTTTGGATAATGTGATCGCGATACATACGTAATAATAATATTATAATGTCCAGTGGGAAAATGGTTGTGTACGGAGGGCGAGGCGCACTTGGATCTGTGTGTGTCAACTACTTTAAAAAAGCTAATTGGTGGGTCGCAAACATTGACTTACAGTGTAATGATAAAGCTGATTACAATATCACCGTACCTGAAAAAGCTTCATGGGTGCAACAAGAGGAACACGTCGTAAACGAACTAGCCAGCGCTCTGCAAGGTCAGAAAGTGAATGCTGTCATTTGTGTGGCCGGCGGCTGGGCCGGCGGGAACGCTGCTAAGGACCTCAGCAAACAGGCGGATCTAATGTGGCGCCAGTCCGTGTGGAGTTCCTCTATCGCAGCAACTGTGGCTTCCAAATACCTATCTGCAGGTGGTCTCCTGGCATTGACTGGTGCTAATGCTGCTTTAGAAGGCACATCTGGCATGATTGGCTATGGTATGGCCAAAGCTGCAGTTCACCAACTCACAAAGTCTCTTGGGGCCAAAGATTCTGGTCTGCCAGACTACTCACTGGCTGTTGCTATACTTCCCGTGACACTGGATACAGAGATGAACCGAAAGTGGATGCCTAAAGCTGATTTTGGCACATGGACACCGCTGCCTTTTGTGGCTCAGCTGTTTGACAAGTGGATCGAGGGTAAAGAACGTCCTCCAAGCGGTAGCCTAGTTGGGCTAGTCACAAAAAATCACGACACGCAAGTTATAATGCCTACAGATAATGTGACTAGTATTATTATAAATTCTTTAAGTGTGTAGCGCTCGGCGCCCTTCAGTGTAATGCAATTAAATGGGTACCTCATGGTGTTTGTCTTTCTTTTTTCGTGGGAAAGTTTGGTTAGTTGTGCTACAATCTGGTTTTTTTTGGAAACATAAACCCAGGTGTACAGGATATTGTGGGTTTAAAAAAAAAGCCTTGTTACTCGTTTCCTTAGGTAATTAATTGAAAGGCATTCTGCTTTCTTTCATATCATTTATTCTACATTTCGTACCAGTTATAAAATTGTTATATTATATTTAAAACATATTTATCTAAAACTTTTTCCCGAATCAAATTCTTCCATATCCATGTATCAAAAAACAATGAATAGTAAAAATCATCGCTGACAAACTATTAAAACCTTGAAATTCAAAACTCTAGCGTCCCCTCTGATTTTACAATATCTCTTAACATCTTATTCTTTAAAACCCACACTATAATTCTTAATTAACTTTCCAAATCATTATGAATACACTAACTCTATATCAAATACTCACTCAATCATTGATCACTTACAATACACTTTCTTAAGCGCAGAAACTTAGTTCTATCGGTTCAAATTCTTAATTCATTAATTGGTTCAATCGCATCCTCAAAACGCTCAGCTTCATCCACCAATGCACTTCTATCCACATTTTCTTCATTTTTTTATTACTTAAAAAATAATTTTCATTTTATTTCTTCTTTCTTATTCCATTATTTTCTTCAACTTCTTCCAAAAAGCTACAAAGATATATTTTTTTTTAACCACTTTATTATTCGCGAGTCCCCCCCCCCTCTGTTATATTCATTATTTCTCTTATTTTTCAGCATATTATTTTTTGTATTGTTTTTCTATACTGTCTTCTTTAAGCGCAGTGGAAGCGTGCTGGGCCCATAACCTATTGTTGTTGGTTTAACGATAATTCGATAAACCTTGTAACCTCGTTTCCTTAGGTAATTAATTAAAAAGCCTTCTGATTACTCTTCAATATCATTTATTCTCCATTTCGTACCGGTTAAAAAATTGTTATATTTTAATTAAAACATATTTATCTAAAAAAGAAATCCCGAATCAAATTCTATCAAACCATCTTTATCCTTATAACAAAAAACAATAAATGCTGACAATCTAGATCAAGATTTTTTTAATTATAAACACAATTTATTTTTCTATAATGTCATAGACAAAACCATTGAAACCTTACAATTCAAAACCTCTAACACAGGAGCCCACCACTATCTCTGTTTATATGGTTCATAAGTTTACAACAAAACCAGATTGTAAGTAACACAACTGTGGTAGGCAGGCCCCCAAAACTTCTTCATGCCTTGCCTAAGTAATAAGTTAAATAAGTAATAAGTTAAATCTTATTTTCGTCAGGCAAGGCATGCTACAACAATATATATGACAATTATGTCAACGTTTTTAATAATTTGTTTTTAGAAGTTATTTCTGAAGTGGTCTCTGCCTCCCTGGTGCCGTTCAGTGTTATAAATAATACAATTTCAAAAAATTTTGACTTCATAATATTAAGAAGTCTAGTCTATTACTTAGCCTTTTCCCAACTATGTTGGGGTCGGCTTCCAGTCTAACCGGATGCAGCTGAATACCAGTGTTTTACATGAAGCGACTGCCTATCTGACCTACACAACCCAGTTACTGGGCAACACGATACCTCTTGGTAAGACTGGTTGTCAGACTTTCTGGCTTCTGACTATCCGTGACGACTGTCAAAGACCTACGAATGACAACCGGGACCAACGGCTTTACGTGTTTTCCGAGGCACGGAGTTGTGACACCCCCAGCAGCCCGGAGTTTGGAAGTTGGTGGTGTGCCACCAACTTCCAAACTCCGGGCTGCTACTGAGAAATTCGTAATGGAAAAACCCAATACCACTTTCTGCCCGACCCGGGAATCGAACCCAGGACCCCGTGCTCACTTAATATTAAGAAGATTCAGGAAATATTCAGAGAAAATAAAAAAAGATAGCACCTTCACTATGCCCAAAATCAAGGCAATACCGGCCAAGCCACAAACGTTCTTTCGTGTTCGAATTTATGTATAGTCGAATCTACATAATTATATATGTATATTATATATATATTATGGCAGATGTGAGTGGAAACGCTGGGACCCCCGCCCTAGAAAGGACCTACCCTGACCTTATTTGTGAAGTTCTTTAGAAAAGTCGAGGGCACGAGACTAGATGTATGAACGTGGACGAGGCGAAAGGAGTATGTAAGGATCGTAGCAGGTGACGTTCTGTGTTTTCTGCCTACCTCCATGGGAAAAAGGCGTGAGATATATAATGAAAATTAGTCATTTTTCGTCAGTCAGTCGACTGACCAATTTAAACTTACCACAATAAACAATCTTTACGGACCGAATGAATATTATTAGATAGGCCAATATTTTTTGCAAAGATTGCTCAGTATTACTAGTATAAAATCTTACAAAATCTGTGTCTATTAGCAACTCTACCTACCTAAAATGATTGGAAATGTAAATATAAAAATAGGGTCGGACTGTGGGTGGTTGGTTTAACGAGAAACATTTAGGTCACTTTCAGTGTTGAAAATTGAAGCCTACAGCGTTAAATCCTGAGTCCGCTTTTCAAATTTAGTACCCGTAAAAGTGATTATAAAATATTAGTACAGATACAGACGTTTTACATCAAAATAACGTCGATGCCATAAGTCGCTATAATTTTTATTATAAGGCACACTGTAACAGCTGGCATAACCAACTTTTAGATGTCTGTCAAAAGAATGTAGCGCCAGACAGAACTTCAAACGTACGTCATTGTCATTGTCAAAAAAATACGTCAAAATCTAACATTAACACATTACTGGTAGGACTTTAGAAGCATTGTTTTTTATTTAACATGTAATGAGTAGAAAGAAATCCTGATAATTTTTCAGATTTGTAATTAACACATGCAACGTTGCAGTGGATTACTAACCCACAAAATTGTCCTTCATTCATTTTCTCTTGGGTATCCGAACGACAAAAAGTGAGAGTCGAGGTTACCGCGCCGCGCAAGTTATAGCTAGCTTTACTTTTACCAGTAGGTATCATTCATTCAGTCGAGTCTGCACCTTGGTAGTGGTACGACGTGATAATGGCAAGCGGAAAGATCGTTGTGTATGGCGGGCGAGGCGCCCTCGGGGCTGCGTGCGTCAATCACTTCAAATCAGCGAACTGGTGGGTTGCGAATATCGACCTGAACCCTAATGACAAAGCTGATTTTAACATCACAGTGCCTAAAGACGCTTCGTGGGTCCAGCAAGAGGAACACGTCGTTAACGAACTAGCCAGCGCTTTGCAAGGTCAGAAAGTGAATGCTGTTATTTGTGTGGCCGGCGGCTGGGCCGGTGGAAACGCTGCCAAGGACCTCAGCAAACAGGCGGATCTAATGTGGCGCCAGTCCGTGTGGAGTTCCTCTATCGCAGCAACTGTGGCTTCCAAATACCTATCTGCAGGTGGTCTACTGGCATTGACTGGTGCTAATGCTGCTTTGGAAGGCACACCTGGCATGATTGGCTATGGTATGGCCAAAGCTGCAGTTCACCAACTCACAAAGTCTCTTGGGGCCAAAGATTCTGGTCTGCCAGACAACTCACTGGCTGTTGCCATACTTCCCGTGACATTGGATACAGAGATGAACCGAAAGTGGATGCCTAAAGCTGATTTTGGCACATGGACACCGCTGCCTTTTGTGGCTCAGCTGTTTGACAAGTGGATCAAGGGTGATGAGCGTCCTGCAAGTGGCAGCCTAGTTGCTCTTGTCACCAAAGACAGTGTGACTGAGCTCATTGTCCACTAAATTTGCCAACTTAGATATAAGTGAATGTTGTCTCAAATATTATGTAGTCGATAAGTAAACTTTGTAAATTATTTCTCATGAAAATCCTTTTTGTTTTAAGTACTTACTTAATATGCATTTTATTGATTTGTTATGCTGCATTGCATTTTATTTGAGTTAAGTTATCAGTGTTTTTATTTAGCATTGTTTCCATTTTTATTTAAAGTTGAACATATATTTTTAAAACTAATTAAATGTAATTTTTCTTTCATTTTCTAAGATTCAAAATTAGTATTATAAGACAATAAAGATAGTAATCTCAAAGAATATATATCTTGTTAGTAGTAGTGTGTCTTGTATAACATGTGAAATGTATCAGAGTATAATCTATGTGATATTTAAAAGTATACTTTTATTAAATGTGAAGCATTGAACTTGTTTTTTAATTAATGTCTGATGTAATGGTTCATTACTGATTATGGAGGTCACTTGGAACAAGTTATCTACTTAGGTGATTATAGTTACATTGATATTGAATGAATATTGAAAAATTTCAACATGCAATCAGTATCCAAGCTTGAGTAAAATTAATACTAATGATGGGAATAAGGTTACCCTTTGAACTATTGATATATCTGGTTAGAAGTAAAATGCCAAAAAATCCCATAAGCAATTTGCAGTATTTCGGAAGCAATGTTTGCTTACTACCAATACCTGAATAAGGTAAATCCCAAACTACCCAGAATTAGGAATATTTTAATGAATCACTTTACTCATAGTGGTTTTTCCCATATTTTTCCTGTTCTTATGTTGAAAACTAAACAAGATGTGTTTTTTATTATTGTAAATGTTGGGTTAAAAAATAAGAAAAGATGTCCTCTACAAATAGAGGACATCTTTTCTTATTTTTATCAAGTATTTGATCATTTAAACTTCTAAATATACCTAATACTTGTTAAAATTAAAATTATAAAGAGGTCAAGTTTTATCAAAATATTTGTTTGTAAGAAGTAATCTCTGGAAGTACTGGTCTGATTGAAAAATTCTTTTGAATGATAAAAAGCTATATTAGTCGCCACGAGTCGTGACCACGAACATCAAGTTAATTTTTGGGTTTCTTTCTGGGTTTTTTGGGGTGCCGACACTGCACGCGATCGGTACGACAGACGGACCAATTGCGTGCAGCGTCGGCACCCCAAAAATCCCAGAAAGGAACCTTAACATCCAAAAATTAACATGACATTTGTGCTCACGACTCGTGGCGGCAAGTATATTCTATGGCCGTCTATTTCAGATTTACGTTTCATGGTATATTTGATTTCCACACGGGCGAAGTCGCGGTAAGAAGTTAGACTCGTGAACTCGTAATGAAAGAGACATGATTTGGGGTCACAGAAAGGTACGTATTGTTCCCGTGTGCAAAAAAAAATTAACTCCCGACAGAATAGTAAAGACAGAAGAATACCGCAGTTAACAAAAGAGCTGATAACTTTGAAACCGCTGAACCGATTTCCATCAAACATAAAGCTAACAACACTCCCGACTAATTCACCTCCATACAAAAAAAGGAAAATCAAAATCGGTTCATGCGTTCGGGAGCTACGATGCCACAGACACAGACACGTCAAACTTATAACACCCCATCGTTATTGCGTCGGGGGTTAAAAAGACGTGATTAGTGTATTTACTTACCTTTTAATTGTTTTACTTGTAAGCGGGGTTAGTAGTTAGCTATGAAATAGAAAGAATTAATCCGATTTTCGAGGTGGGAATGACGGCGACCTTGGTGCACACAATGGGTTCGATTCCCGCACGGAACAAATATTTGTATGACGTACAGATAGTTGTTCCGGGTCTGGCTGTTTGTGTATGTGAGTTTATATGTTTGTAAACGTACCCACGATACAGGAGAAATCCTAGGGTAAGGCAACGTTTTTTAAAAAAGAAAAGAAAGAAAAATGGTCCATCATAGGGACGGAAACCAAGCCGCCCCTATGATATTAGGTACTGAATATTATGTAAAAGTATTGATAAAGATAATGTTATGTAATATTGTTTAAAGAATGTTACTGATCCAGTTTTGGTTTAAGTACTTACATATTGCGAAACTATTATTCCACTTTCGCCTACCCAGTTCAGCTTATTGGAAAGTTTGCAATTTGGTCGATCTTATCACTAATAGTTGCTCGTAAAATATAAACCTTAACTCGAACATAAAAAGTACTAATTACAATATCTTGAATAAGACCAGATTTAAGTATTACCACGTTATTCAAGTATTGTTTATTGTGCATTAATAATCACGTTATTTATTTTTTGTAAGTCGGTAGAATAATAGGTAGGTAAAATAAATAGGTATTTATAGAAAGTTAAGTGATATTAATATAATATTTTTCTCCCGACCGATTTTCGGTCATGGTGGCACACTCACTACAACATGGTGGTGGTCAACATGGCTACACATCAAAGAAACGCAATCTTGCTAAGTAAGATATGTACCTACCTATGTGCAACCCAGTACGTATCCACATTGATGATACATGGTACCGCTACAGATATCGCACTATTTCCCGTGTGGTTTCATGATTGTATAGTGTGGTTGTAGTTGTTGTGTACAGTGGTAACAACCTACGTAAACAAGTTGCATTTTTGAATTTTACCAAATTAGCTATTCGGTAAGCAGATAAAAAAACTTTTTTAATTTGTTATTTTGGGGGGTGGGAAATCATCTAATAACTTCTCCCGCCCTGGGCGGGGTGGGAGGGAATGTCAGACTTTTACTGACTAAAACCCACCCATGTTCCTTCTTGTGCCCTTTGCGTTCCGGGGGCGAACAATCCGCAGCCCCGGCAAGATAAGACATCTGTGATGTGAATGTCCTATGCGGGTTAAGTCTGCTAGCGCCTTTTGAAAAAGATTAGCAATCAAATGTCAATTCGAGATTCAGGAATATAGAGATCGCTATAATTCAGCTCAAACTCTGTTCAACATGTCTCGAACTTTTTTTCACTGTTACCCGCTTTCTCGCATGCGATTATTTATTGTATGTACACATATGTTTGAGCAAATAAATATGATTTGATTTGATTTGATTTGATTTCACTAAACATGGTCATTGATGCCACTTTGGTAAGATTTTTTGATTTTAGGAGTATAATAATTATAACTTCTATTAATGAGAAGCTAAAATCGCAGCGTCTTACTTGGTGGATTTGCTATTACTAAACTCGCAGGCGCAGTTGATCCTTACTGAAAAATTCACGGTGCTTTTATACAACCCCTTATCGATGAACTATTATTTAAGATTTATATTTGTATTTTAAACAATACTTACATGCCTTTTCAGCAGTCACTGGTTTATTTTGTTGAGGTATTTATAGAGGGCATTGACTTCATTATTCTACGTTTGTAGTGAACAGATATAAGGTAAAGGTTTAGAGGAGAGAAACAAAACAATTATAAATAAAAAGCATTTATTCCAAGCCACATTTGACTTACAGTATAAAAGCTTAATGCATAACCACAATATGTAATCAGCGTATTTACTTATTCTATTGACCTAAGTATAAATAATTTAACACTTAAAATTAATGACAAAATTATTTTAAGCCTACGCTTAAGTTAGGTCGTAATCATTACCTACAAACGTTACTCTTAAGTGGTATATTTCTTATTTATTATAATCTCACAGTAAAGAAGCTGTTTGAGCGGGTGAAATATGTTTCATTTGACTTAAAAATTTCCATACTACGAGCAGTCAAATTTTAAACTCAGCTTTAAAACGAACTAACAATATTTTAGATTAGTATGCCAACAGATATGTAACTAAGAATGGTTGAAGTTTGCAATACCACCATGACACTGTATTTTTATTTAATGTAGGTACCTACCTTTATTTATATAATGTTACTAAAGGCCGGCACATACCAAATGCAGATTCACCACGAGTGTACGAATGTGACCATCACACTATCGCTTAAGATCAATGCTATAATTTTTGTATAAAATAACTAATGTGACTTAATGTTTTGCAACCTTTTGCTCCTTCTGCATTAGGTGTTACCTACTCACCATGCAATATTTGTCACTGGGACTTTTTTAATAAATCAAAGTTTTAATAAATATACCATCACGCCTGTATTCCCCGAAGGGTTAGGCAGAGGTGTAACAATGTACACCCACAGTTCGCCGGTATATTTAGGAAGTTTTAGTAGTAGATATGTAAGTACAGCCTTCCAATTAAATTCGCATCGTAAATTCCACGTTAAACTATCGAAATTTGATTCTAAAACACTAAATCACTGGACACTCATAGTCAACTATTGACACACAGTAATATTGAGCAAAATGTAGTTTTCCACTGTCGTTTTATCGGCCGACGACAGCCCTCACTGTGTTTCTTAGAATGTCAGTGACGAGTTCCGTGGTCTTGATGATCTTGTAGCCGATTTGGTCTATAAGTGTGATGGCTGTGGAGTACGGATGCGGAAGATCCGACACAGGACGTAGTGGAAAACGCGTCGGCTGTGTGTTGGTTGCTGCACTCGCCCATGTCATCATTGTTGGTCTGGAAAGAGAAGATGACGTATTTTAGATATTGACAAGGATATTTAAAGGGATCTTCGATATTAGCTAATGTTTGGTCAGAGATTAACACAATTGAGTCGCTATTTTCAAACAATTATGTTGTACATATTTTGACCCTTTTAATACTTTTTTTATTTTCTTGCAATGCCTTAGAATAAGCGAACCAAGGGTTGGGACTTATACCCTCAATACAAGTTATGCTGATAACTTAGCAAGGGTGCTAGTACGACCATTTCTGGTGTGTTTTTATAAATCTTAGTTTTAAGTACCTATCTATGTAATGTTAAGTAGTCTTTGTTGATGCGAAAAAATACTTATGTATTATCATTGGAAAAAAGAAAACTTCTTTTAAATTTGAGCTTTTTTCTTTAAAAATTGAGTAGTACTAGTAAGTATAGACACCACCAATCAATCAATTGACATACTTTTTTTATGAGCTGTCAAAACGCTATTCTCCCATAGACTTTGTATGGCAATAGCCAACTGTGACGTCACTTATTTGCAAACCCAATGGACTTACTATTTATTGATTTCAAAGTAACCAAAAAAAAATATTTACAGCCATATTTTTTTTTTCAATTATTTTTTAAATAAATGAGTTTTTATAGCATCATTCGATAATAATCTCGTTGTTTCTTTTTTATATTTCCTATCACGCATTTGCGCATGCATAGGCACGTGAAACAACTTAATTAAATGCATAAAATAATAAAAAAACAGCCACATAAGTGCATCATACATAACATTATACTTAAAGGTGACTTCATTTTGTACGCTGTTGCATTGTTATAAAAAATACTAAGTTAAATAATGTAACATAGCTACAATAATAACTTGACTTATCTGCATTTTATTGCAATTAATTCGCTGGAGTGCCAATCATTCGACGCATACCTCTATGGTTACAATTGTAATTAATTGTTTATTGCAACGTCAGACCATCGGCTGCATAACATTAACAAGATCTATAGCAAAATACTTAAAAAACCAAGCTTTTATATTGCTTTGTATAATATTCAAAATTCCAGCTCGGTCGAAGTAGGCCAAATTTAACTTGTAAGATTTGATTAACTGCCTCAATAGCCTAGTGGTCCTAAGCGCGACTACTACGCTAGAGATCTTGGGTTCAATTCCCAGGTCGAGCAAAAAGTGTTATTGGGTTTTTCTATGAAATTCTCAGTAGCAGCTCGGAGTTAGGATTTGTGGCCGGTTAATAGCAATAGGCTCGCCCCCTATTACATGGGACCTAAACATACTGGCGAACTGTGGGCGTACATTGTTACACCTCTACCTAATCCTTCGGGGAACACAGGCGTGATGGTGATTTGATTAAGTTTGTACGGCCAACTTCCGGCTCCATTATCAGACCAGCTCTGTGACATCATTATACTGCATTGTCAGACAAATTGAGCATTTACGTAAAATTTCAGCTTAATCGAATATCGGGAAGTGACTCAACTTGGAAGATTTGGTTTGCCATAGACACCGGGAGAGTTGGAAGTAAATAAAAGCTTCTAATGGTAGGTATGAGTACCTACTTGAAATATACATACATAATTATGTTTTCAAGGTAAGTACCTAATTAAATAAACCGTTACACACTCTTATTTGTTTCCAGTTTAAAAAGAGTTGATGCCTAAATAATGACCATTATTATTGTGGTTGCACGCCCACCGGTAACTCGCGAAAGCATCATTATTCATGGCATTTCTATAATACACACCTTATCTGAACCAATTATATGATAAACAGATTAATTTGTGAGTTTGTGTCTTCTACATACGAAACCACCTTTTAAAATGAGCAACTAGATTCAATTTCTTTTTCTTTTTTGTAAATTTTGTTCAAAAGTGCATTTGTTCTAATTAAAATAAATGATTTGACTTTAACTTCGTAAGAGGTATCTCTGGAAGTGCTGTTCTGATTTCGAAAAATCTTTCGCTGATAGAAGGCTGCATTATTGATGCCAAAGTGCAGAAATGTATAATTAAGTTGCTAGGTAGTTGCGATGCGAGAAGCTATGGAAACGCGCGTGGACAGCGCGTTTTTCTTTCTACATTGCAGTTTATTTTTGTCTGACTCGCGTGCGTATCGCGTTTGTACCTCTACAAACGCGCGTCAACGGCGCGATTAAAAACCGTGGTGTGCAGAGGCCCTTTTTTTTTTTTTTTTTTGGTGGGTGGGAAATCATCAAATAACTTCTCCCGCTCTGGGCGGGACGGGAGGGAGTGTCAGACTTTTACTGACTAAAACCCACCCATGTTCCTTCTTGTGCCCTTTGCGTTCCGGGGGCGCGGTATCTCTTGCGAACAACCCGCAGCCCCGGCAGGCATCGGCCCTCAGTGGCCCCTTCCTTTTGCTGACATCTCTTTGAGGCGTGCAGAGGCCCTAAGACACCATTTTTGTGTGCACAAAATTCTATTCCGACGAATTCCGCAGCACGGTAGTATGAATATGAATGAGGTAGACTGGTAGAAAATGCCCAAGGCACTAAGTTCGCCTTTGTACAGTGTATTTTTTTAGATTATGTGCATAATGTTTTAATAATTAAATAAAATGAGTCTGCGACACAAAGTATATGTCTCATATTTTAACCTTTTGCTACAATACACTGTAGGTCTGCTACCAATATCATTAAATACACGAATTTTGAATTCAATTAAAAAATACACTTAAAATTCATAATAATTAACACCTCAATCCAATTAACTTGAGGTAACACAAGGTCGTCAAATTACTTTCAATGTGTTCCAAAAATAATTTGTTAGTCTGTTGTTCTTTTAACTTATTTGGGACTTGAATGCTAAAGCACAAACTGTTTTTAGAGTAACCACCATATCCTCACGCCTATATTCCCCGAAGGGTTAGGCAGAGGTGTACCAATGTACACCCACAGTTCGCCAGTATGTTTATGTCCCATGTAATAAGGGGCGAGCCTATTGCCATTAACCAGACACAAATCCTAACTCCGAGCTGCTACTGAGAATTTCATAGCAAAACCCAGTAACACTTTTTGCTCGACCTGGGAATCGAACCCAAGACCTCTAATGTAGCAGACAAGCACTTATAAAAAAGTATTTAGAAAGAAGAAGCATTCAAAAACGATGTTTACCTGGGCGGTACAGGCACAGGCCTCGTGGTAGCCGGCCTCATGGTGGACGACGGTCGAGTTGTACCCTGTGTCATGATGGGCCTCGGCGTCATGCCCGCTGATGACGGACTGCCCATCATCAGCTCGCCTTCGTCTCCGAACCTGGAATGTAGAGTAATGGTGGTTAGTGTTAGTGTGGCGGATACAGAATAAATAGATTTTGATACCTAGATATCTATTTACAGTTTGCGGGGATGTCAAATAAAAAGTAGTTAAACTATTCCTAGATTAATCTTCGCAAGGTGCCTGCACGTAGGTACTTATACTGTTTTCATCTTACGTAAATATACATATAAGTGCGATATCTGCTTATAGGATAATCGTCGATTACATCCCTCTTTATTCATGAGACTTCGTTCGCGTGTTTTTTTTCACCCGCGTTATGTCACGTTTTTGGTTACTGCTCCTCTCCCGTGTGCCGTAGCGTAATGTTATAAACCCTAAAGCCTTCCTTGATAAATGAAATATCCAATTCACAATTTTTTTTTTTCAATTCAAACCAGTAGTCCCTGAGATTAGCGCGTTCCACCAAACAAACAAACTCTTCAGCTTTATAATATCAGTATAGAGCGTCGCGTGTGTCGGCACAAACAATACAAAAATAGTTTAATCTGATGCGACCTACACTCTCCTCTGTTCCACGTTTAAAAAACCGTAAAGAACGTTCTGTTTTTTCTACAAGAATTAAGAAAAAAAAGTTTATTTTAAACGCCATGATCATAAAAAGAGTGCAAGTCGGACTCACATGAAGGGTACTCAAGCAAAAAGCGATAAAACGCGTTTCTTATATGGGGATTTTAAATTTTATTTTTATTATTTGACCAGCTACTGCTCGAGACTTAATTATCCCACGGGAACCGTACATTTTTCCGGGATAAAAAGTAGCTAATGTGTTATTCCACACTACAATCTATCTCAGTGCCAAATTTCATCTAGATCCGCTCAACCGTTGTAGCGTGAGAGTCAGAGTTGTAGAGTAAGAGTAACAGGCACATCCATCCTCACAAACTTTCGCATTTATAATATTGACAGGATAGGATGCATAATAAGCAGGACAGGATGTTATAGCCTGTCGCTATTGTAATTAATAACTACACACTCTGTAAATATGTCTAGTGTCTACCTATTATAGACGGAGGGACGGATGAGCAATAGCAATATTTAGGGCTACGGTTTAGACCTTTTGGGTACGGAACCGCAAAAAATAAAAAAATAATGTCAAGTATAGTAATCGCCACGAGTCGTGAGCACAAATGTCAAGTTATTTTTTGGGTTCCTTTCTAGGTTTTTAGGACCGTCGACGCTGCACGTAATTGAGCTGTCCGATGGGCCGTGTGCAGCGTCCGCGCCCCAAAAAACCCCGAAAGGACTCCAAAAACCCAAAAATTTACTTGACATTTGTGCCCACGACTCGTGGCGGCTAATATACCAATTAGTTATAACTACTACTAAGACAAAAGTGGGTAGGGCAAAACTAAATATATAAAAAGTTAACGACTTCACGTCACCACAAATAGGTACGGTAATTGAGGAGGCCACTTAAGTAGGTACCTCTCTTTTAAATGTGATACTTTCTTCAACACAACTACTTAGCAAATAACGGATATAATGATAATTATGTATGACTACTTTAAACATGACCTTCTTAAAATATGGTTGGAGTTCAAACAAAAGTAGAATTAGGTACGCAGAGCCATAGCGCTTGTAATGAACAAGAGTAAATACATACATACGTAAAAGAATCATAGGTAGAATAATGCTAGTACTTTTTTTTATAATTTGGGACAAGTCCGCTACACTATTCCTACCCACTGCAACTTCTGTAAGCCAGAATCAACAGTGGAGACCCCCAGAAGAGCGCCGAGGCAATAAAGCTCGACGAGTCCCGGAGAAACGATGCAACTGTCTTGGATCCCGCAACGAAATTAATCAGAAAATATTAGCGGAGGAGAAGGAAAACATATAAATAATAATCATAGTACTGTGAAAAACACGAAGATTTGTGAGGATGGATGGATCCTTTCTACTGGCGGAATTCGCCCGAAATCGATTGCCTATGGGATTCGGGCAAAAACCTACTGCAGATGAACGAAGTCGACTGCCCATTTTCGAGCCATTTCGTCCGGATTCATTATTTCCGAAAACGAAAAAAGGTAGTCGATTTCATTCAAAATTCTAACAGTCGTTAGCCCGTATTCCAGTACGATGGCCAATGTAATTCTAGTAAAGTCTTACGGAGACCCAAATTCGGGCTAACGACCAAGTGTAATTTCGCCTTTAGTGTTGTCGTCTCCTCTTTTAGATTACTAGCTATACAGCGCGATTTTACCCCCATTAAATAACGTCTTGATAACTGTTTCTCTCCCGTGTGTCGTAGCGTGATGTAATATAAACTTTCTCGATAAACGGGCTATATAACCGGGGAATTTTTTAAATCGGACCATACGTTCTTGAGATTAGCGTTTGCAAACAAATTTTTTGGCTTATAATAATATTAGTTTGGATTATGAAATCAGTAAGACCAGGTAAAAGATTTCTTCAGGGGCAGACAAAAATCACGACTGAAAATAGTAAGTAACATGACAAATAACCTTACGACCTAAAGCTCACGAAGTTACGACCGTGTAGACTAACTATTGGTTATTTGCCATCTTCGAATAACCTATCATGCTTGTGGCTTCTCAATTATTACACGTTGTAGGTATTTACATACGAGAATTATAATATCTTTAGCTTTTAGCCACGGATTGTTACTTACTATTTTCAGTCGTGATTTTTGTCTGCCCCTGAAGAAATCTTTTACCTGGTCTTACTGATTTCATAATCCAAACTAATATTATTATAAGCCAAAAAATTTGTTTGCAAACGCTAATCTCAAGAACGTATGGTCCGATTTAAAAAATTCCCCGGTTATATAGCCCGTTTATCGAGAAAGTTTATATTACATCACGCTACGACACACGGGAGAGAAACAGTTATCAAGACGTTATTTAATGGGGGTAAAATCGCGCTGTATAGCTAGTAATCTAAAAGAGGAGACGACAACACTAAAGGCGAAATTACACTTGGTCGTTAGCCCGAATTTGGGTCTCCGTAAGACTTTACTAGAATTACAATGGCCATCGTACTGGAATACGGGCTAACGACTGTTAGAATTTTGAATGAAATCGACTACCTTTTTTCGTTTTCGGAAATAATGAATCCGGACGAAATGGCTCGAAAATGGGCAGTCGACTTCGTTCATCTGCAGTAGGTTTTTGCCCGAATCCCATAGGCAATCGATTTCGGGCGAATTCCGCCAGTAGAAAGGATCCATCCATCCTCACAAATCTTCGTGTTTTTCACAGTACTATGATTATTATTTATATGTTTTCCTTCTCCTCCGCTAATATTTTCTGATTAATTTCGTTGCGGGATCCAAGACAGTTGCATCGTTTCTCCGGGACTCGTCGAGCTTTATTGCCTCGGCGCTCTTCTGGGGGTCTCCACTGTTGATTCTGGCTTACAGAAGTTGCAGTGGGTAGGAATAGTGTAGCGGACTTGTCCCAAATTATAAAAAAAAGTACTAGCATTATTCTACCTATGATTCTTTTACGTATGTATGTATTTACTCTTGTTCATTACAAGCGCTATGGCTCTGCGTACCTAATTCTACTTTTGTTTGAACTCCAACCATATTTTAAGAAGGTCATGTTTAAAGTAGTCATACATAATTATCATTATATCCGTTATTTGCTAAGTAGTTGTGTTGAAGAAAGTATCACATTTAAAAGAGAGGTACCTACTTAAGTGGCCTCCTCAATTACCGTACCTATTTGTGGTGACGTGAAGTCGTTAACTTTTTATATATTTAGTTTTGCCCTACCCACTTTTGTCTTAGTAGTAGTTATAACTAATTGGTATATTAGCCGCCACGAGTCGTGGGCACAAATGTCAAGTAAATTTTTGGGTTTTTGGAGTCCTTTCGGGGTTTTTTGGGGCGCGGACGCTGCACACGGCCCATCGGACAGCTCAATTACGTGCAGCGTCGACGGTCCTAAAAACCTAGAAAGGAACCCAAAAAATAACTTGACATTTGTGCTCACGACTCGTGGCGATTACTATACTTGACATTATTTTTTTATTTTTTGCGGTTCCGTACCCAAAAGGTCTAAACCGTAGCCCTAAATATTGCTATTGCTCATCCGTCCCTCCGTCTATAATAGGTAGACACTAGACATATTTACAGAGTGTGTAGTTATTAATTACAATAGCGACAGGCTATAACATCCTGTCCTGCTTATTATGCATCCTATCCTGTCAATATTATAAATGCGAAAGTTTGTGAGGATGGATGTGCCTGTTACTCTTTCACGCTACAACGGTTGAGCGGATCTAGATGAAATTTGGCACTGAGATAGATTGTAGTGTGGAATAACACATTAGCTACTTTTTATCCCGGAAAAATGTACGGTTCCCGTGGGATAATTAAGTCTCGAGCAGTAGCTGGTCAAATAATAAAAATAAAATTTAAAATCCCCATATAAGAAACGCGTTTTATCGCTTTTTGATAAGCAGTCCAGTTGAAAGACTCACGAATAGAATTTCAAGGTGCCGTGGTATTTGAGACGTCAGGTGTTGTAAATGACTGAATTTAGATTTTGATGAAATCGAATATTTCAAAACGGATTTAATTTTTATGTAAAGTTTATACTATTAACGTTAAGTGTTTAATTATGACAAAACAGAGATTAATTATACAGTTAAAAATAAAATATTTTAAATTAAATTCATAGATTGTTTCTCGTACTGTTTACTTGTGCAGTAATTTTAGTACTATTTAGTAGGTAGGTACTGTCATCTATAACTTGATATTGAAAAAAAGATTTAAAACGTAGATGATTATCACGCAAAATGGCAATATTAAGAACAGTAAACTCGGCCATCTTGCTCAAATAAAATCGTGATTTCCAAAAACATATAGAGCAGAAAGCATAGACCATGAACAATAATAGAGCTGTAGGACACAACCGAAAATTTCAATCTTTAATTACAAACTATTCATCTATTTACACATTGTTTATTTTACCTTGTAGAAGGGCACATAAAGAGTAGCAGTGCCTGCCTACTTAATGCACGGAAAAGTAATTTAAAATACCTAATGTAATTACCTAAATATGTATATAAAACATCAGTTTCCGTATGGTTGTGTAAATGCAACTCGAAAAGTAGTCGCTGGATCGACTTGAAATTTTTACACAACATAGCATTTTAACAGAAGTGTATTTTATTATACTTTTTTTTTCTCAGACGGAGCCACAGCGAACCGTGGCCGGGTATTGCTAATAAAACATAGGTAACAATAAAATCTCTTCACGTAAATCTAACAAGATAATCTTAATTCGTAGGTATATATAGGTAAGTGATTTTTGCTACGTGGATTGTCGCAGAAGATTACTCTCAGAAATATGCTATAATTATAGGATTACTTGGAACATAATTAGCAGGCTCATGCGATATTAAATGGCCAATCAAAGTGGGCGATAATATATCGCTCTTTCGCGTTTTGTTTAATTCGATCGGCTATTGTTGGTATTAATTACGTGAATGACAGCTCATTTATTATGTGCTTGAAAAAAATATAATGGTGAGTTACGACAATATATGGCCTTTTTGATGAAGTAGGTAGTTTTCTATCGAGTAACGTCACTAGGAAGTTTTTTAAACGCTGTCCAACAGTGTCTGTGTTCACTAGATTTTGTAGTAATTATTTTCTATAAATAAATTTACAAACTTGATCCAAGTCTCAAAAACCGGCTTTCTCGGAGTTGCTTTTTGCGAGTCATCAGTTTATCAAGACTATTTTTGTCGATTCTTTCAATTATAACATTTCATTCTACCCAGCCGTAGTAGATCGATTACCATAATCGTTGCAACACATGTAACCGATTGTTACCGAGCAATTAATTCTGCAATCAGGTCCCGGACTGAACCAGTCCATCGCAAACCGTGTTTAGAGGTAACGAAACAGCGATTATATTATTTGTGTGAACACGCGAACCGCAAGATTTAATGAATGTTACTTGTAACGTAATTTTGTACAATACCTTTGTTATAATCAACTTAACCCATATCATCCCAGTGTTCCATTTTTGAAAACACTAATTTAAAAAAATAAAAAAGTAACCGTTTCAAAAATGGAACACTGGGATGATATGGGTTAAAACTATGGCAATAGAAATCTTTTACTTTTAATTGACCCACGGATCTCGTGGTCTGGCAACCGAATATGGAATTTACGATTTAGTTCTATAGATATTACATTATTTTAGACATGCTTAGGTTATACTAGATAGTCGATAAACCAACAAAACAATTTTGGAATAACGAGTGGAAAAAGATTTATACTAAACGAAGTTGAACGTTACAATGTTCTGACCATCTTTGCGAATTTTTTTTTTGGTCTTTATTATATCTGGTTACATTCTTGTTAGAGAGATATTGGACATCAAAGTTACGATTTCCTACGAAATCACTAAATGTTATGTGTTTCTAATAATTGTTATAATTTTACTAATGAATACAAACGTTCAAAATCTGGTCGTAATCTCTTACATTCTTTGACATTGAATTAGATTGTAACTAAAGAAGAATTTTTGACAGATTCAGATCGCGATCGTTCCTACAATAAAGCTTTGTCGGTTTGAAGGGTATGGGTGCCGATTAAATTACAGGCATATGAGACATTTTAACATTGTCTCTGGGATGGCAACGCAATTTCAAGGCCTCTGATACTGCAGATGTCTATAGTCAGAGGTGACCACTTAACATCGAATCAGGTCGGCTTGTTCGCCAACCAAAGAAATAAAAAAAAAAGGTTTGATGAATTGCTCTCTTGTGTTTGTGTTCAAGAGTATTTTACTGGCATTAACTTAAAGCCTTTTTTGCTAGTCACGAGTTCTTAAATAAATGTAGCTTACCTGTTAAGTACAGCAGGTCTGGGTGGTGTGGGCTCCGTGGGTCCAGGAGCCGCCACAGTCGTCACAGTTGGGGGTATTGTAGGGATCCGAGGCGGCACCAGTGGTGATGATGTGGGGATCGCGCTGCCTGTGGGGCCACAAAGTTATGATATAAGTAAGGAGCGGTAAAATGTACAAATAGGGTGGAGTCGACAGTTGTCGAACAGAACTCACCCGTTCAAATGTATACTAATATTAGTTATAAAGCTGAAGAGTTTGTTTGGTTAAACGCGCTAATCTCAGTAACTACTGGTTTGAATTGAATTTTTTTTTGTGTTGAATAGTCCATTTATCGAGGAAGACTATTGGCTATATAACATAACGCAACGATCAAAAGGTGCGGAGCAGTAACCAAAGACGTAACTTAATGCGGGCGAAAAAACTACGCAAACTAAGTTGCGAGCAGAAGTTATTTATCTTATAAAATGAACAAAGCTGCGAGTCTTAGATCAGTTTGTTAAGGACACTGTTAGATTTTTGTACAAATAGTTGATATACCATACCTTTACCCTGGTACCATTTCATGGCATCACATTAAATAATATAATAAAATCAAATTTTGACCGTGTAGCATAGCATTTTTGTGTGGACCAACAGATATCTTTATTTTTTGTTACCGACTAAAAATGTTATCGTTGGAGTGTCTTAAAACATGTAGCTACTAAATTCATGGTGAAAGTTAGCGTCACGATGTCACATTCATCATATGTTCATCACCTCCACAGACAAATTGTATAGTTTCATGCAAAATTGACACATTTCAAGATTACATAGATCTACTTACAGTTAAAGTGTAATGGACTGATATACCATTATCATTAAGCAAAAGTAACGAGTTGCATAGTAATTTTAAAATTGGAATGATGAAACCGAATGTTATCCGAGGTTAAGGTTGGCAACTTGTTTTAAGCATACATGTTTACCTGTACCATAAAAAGTCAATAAACTCTATGGAGTTTATCGACTTTTTAAGGTACAAAAATAAAGTACAAAACTTTTACGATGTTACATACATAAAAAAATATAGCTTTTTTTCTTTTAGTAAAAAATATAATAGTCTTTACAAGTAAAAACAAAGAAATTTCACGTAGGTACTTTATTGCCACATGAAATATTAAGTAAGTTTAGCCGAAATAACGTAGTTACAATATAAAGTAGGTACGGGTGGCAACCCTATCCGAGATAGTTACCTTGCAGGAATGCAAAACTAAATGTCTCTACTGACCTCTAAGCTCTATCTTGTAAGCTTTATATGTTTACAAGTAACTTATAGATCAACTAGCTATATAACGCGCGGCGTCACCCGCGTTTTGTTACGTCATTACCGCAACGATCCTCTTGGCCGTAGCGTGATGTTCTATACGTATAAACCTTCCTCTTCAATCACTCTATCCGTTGCGAATTTTAAAAGATCTAAGCGTACAGAGAGACCGTCTGCGGGATGCGACTTTGTTTTATACTATATAGAGATGCACGCCGCAACTTGTACACAATATTCATTTATACCTCAATACAGGTTACTCAAGCTCCCTCAAGGGTAACCACAGTTCTCCTCAACAATAGGATCTATTTGACAGATCATATACCAAACAAATGATGGCTGCAACTCAAATCTATTCATAGATTTAATAGTCGCCATTTAAATTAAAAGGCTCACATTTATATTTTATTTCTTTAGTCTGTTGGTGGTCATTAGGAAGGCAACAGAACAAAAACCATAGACAATTTTTTTTTTGCTTTTAAATTTAATATCTTAAGTAAGATCTTTTTGTTATTGCGAACTTATTTTTGGGAAGAGTTGTTTTTTTTCTGTTGACTTTATTCCTTCATAACGAAAGCTTTTTTGTTTTTAATGAGGATTTTAAAATGCCCAGTGATTTGTAAAAATTTTGCGAAAAGTGTATTTTTTTAATCTCAGACATCAGTTTTATGCGTCAAACATAAATATTGATTGAGTGATTTAAATATTATATTTCATAGTTTCGAAAATCAGTTCTTAGATTACTCAAAAAAATATTCAGATTATTTGAGTTATCGATCAATGCAAGATAAAAACGTAAGATTAATAAAAGTATTTATTAAGTACATAGGTCTTGTCAATCACTCATGAAATTCGAATGTTAAGACGTATACATATTATCTAACGATTAAAGATTCACTGATTTGGCAGAACGTGTGATTTGATACATCGTGGTTAGCTAATATTAAATTGTACATATCAAAGCAATGTTTAGGGTTCCTTGCCCGGGGCGTGTCAAATGGAACCCCATTATTAAGACCTGTACTGTACTCCGTGTCTTTCTATCACAGGGACTTGTTCTCACTGGATATGTATTAATATGATTGATGATTTAAAAATTAACATAGTCAAGAAACGTATTTTTTTTTGCATAGGTTCCAACACTGTTAATTTTGTAGGTTGGTATTGAAACTTGGTTGAAAAAGTGTTATTGGGTTTTTTTATGAAATTCTCAGTACCAGCACGGAGTTAGGATTTGTGCCCGGTTAATGGCAATAGGCTTGCCCCCTATTACATGGGACCTAAACATACCGGCGAACTGTGGTTGTACATTGTTACACCTCTCCCTTCGGGGAATACAGGCGTGATGATGATGGTGATGGTATTGAAATTTTCGTGTTTTTTTTAACTTTATAATATCCATTGCCGGGGACAAGAAATATGTTTTTTTGACGTTTTTGCTCGATCTTAATTTATTTATTTATTTATTCTACTTTAGCTCAAAACGGCCATCGGCCATTCACATTATCTAAAGGCATAAAATATGTGCATATTAAACGACATTCACACGCTCATTTCACAATACCCCAAACATACTGACCCAAATCGTCTTCCATTCGTCCGTGAACACGGACAGTATAAATATAGAATGTGGTACGGAACCCTTGGTGTACGACTCCGATTCGGTTTTTTTTTATAGACATAAGACGAACGCACGTCTCATCATCAGAGCCCATTAGGTAGTCTTCTTGTTATCTCTTGCATTGGTTGACTTTGAATAGTCAGAAATAAAACCAGTGAGCAGTCATTCATGGTCATATATGTTTCGCCAAGCATGGAGGTTATTTTAATTATTTTTAATACAGTCGTAAAGCTAAAGATCAAACATAAAGGCTTACCCACATACGTGCAATATTATCGTTGGCGCGATATAGTAGAACTTTATAACTGTGGTGATAATTTCGCTCGTGTATTGGGAAGCCTTATAGCACTATGTTTTAGTTTTATACATTCTATGGCATTAGGGCTGCCATAAATTGCCGAAACCCAGGATTTTTTGGGTGAAATTGATTTTTTTTCCCGGACGGCACTGAGAAAAATATTCTTTAAAAAATATTCTTATTTGTTATTATTTGAATTTATTGCTTATTAAACGAGATTACCCCGACACAAAAGATTTCGCCCTTTTGGAAAAACCCTTCTGGACGACCCCCAGACGGCTCATAACAGATGGCAGCCCTACATGAAAGTAAATGATTATATAAGATAATTTTTTAATAGGTACCTGATCCAGGAATAGTGTTAAAGTGTTCCTTAGCCAGGAACTCTTCGAAGTATCGGGTGAAGTCGCCCGTGGGGTCCCAGCGGGAGGAGAGCTTCGCCCACTCGTCCGGGTACTCATACTTCAGCCGTTTGATCACCTTTACTGCTGTCCTCTTCTGCCTCTCTGTGCATCTGACGCATTTCGTTCTTAATGCTTCTGGAAGTATTTCTGGAAAAAAGAGAAGGTTTCGGTAAATATTTGTAATATTGAAAACTTGAAGTGCAACGTGCAATTAGACATTAACTGGTTGTAGTCGGGACTTCTTTAAATAACTTTTAAATGATCCGAAGGCCAACCCTGCTAATTAATAACGTTCAAAATCTACTAGCAATCTCATCTTGACTGTACATTGGGCTGTTTTTGCTAGATAGCATGGCATATTTGAATTAGATTGACGTAATTAATTAAATTATTGAGAGATTGCGAGTTGGTTCATCTTAGCAGAACTAAGTTAACTGTTCAATTCAGCATAACAAGTGGGTATTAAAATTATGAAGGACGCCCTTCTCTTTAAACCGTTGGTCAAGTTCATGTTTACTTTGTTTATCCCAGTGGCGCTTTTGAATAACTGGCATATCACTAATAACATTTGTACCTATGTATAAACCAAACCTGTTACTTATTAAAAATTATTGCCTACTTATTCACTTTTTAGAAGGAAATTGACATGATTGTATACCTATTAATGGATAAAATACTCTCCTTTTTTATCCTAGTCTATGCTTACCGTCCCACTGTTGGGCTAAAGCCTCCCCAAGTCCCTCCAGAAACTCTTCTCCCGCGCCTTCTCGACCTAGCCCTCATGGTACGCGGTCAGATCATCTACAACCCAACTCTTAATAAATAGTTTTATTAAAAAACTTACTCTTCAACATAAGCTTAATTCAAATATTTGTGGAATGCAACCAATAATTTATTAAATTGAATTTAAAATCTAGATCCATTAAAGTCATTATCTACAGTTATGATCAGCCATGCGAGGTGAATGTGCACTTAAAATACCTATCTAGAAGTCAAAATGTACCTACGAACTTCGTTTTTTATTTTAAAGCAATACATCAACCCCGTCTATTAATTTAATCGACTTTATATGAGCAGTCGCAAGTGACGCTAATTTGTTTTTTTTTTACCGACCGTCACCTTGATCGCACTAAGTTTATTATAGCTCAAAAAAGAAATAAATATTTAAGCAGGTTTTCAAAGCAGGCATTAATTGTTTTTTACTGCAGTTAATTTTAACCTTCTCGTAATCACATATTATGGGTACCTATATCCTTATTTCTAATAATAAGTAATAACATACGCAGGCACTTTGTAAAACCTAATTACAGTTTTCGAGAAATGTATTTTTGTTGGTCATTATTATTTTTGGAGCCTTAATGAAATGACTAGATCGGTAAACATTTTGTTTTGGATTCATTCTACCCGCGCCGCTTGTCTTTGGTTACTGCTCTGCTCCTTTTGGTCTATGTGTAATGTTATATAGTTTATATTATTCCTTATAAACTGCCTCAGTAGCCTAGTGGTGCCGGGGCTGCGGGTTGTTCGCAAGAGATACCGCGCCCCCGGAATGCAAAGGGCACAAGAAGGAACATGGGTGGGATTTGAGTCAGTAAAAGTCTGACACTGCCTCCCGCCCCGCCCAGGGCGGGAGAAGTTATTTGATGATTTCCCACCCACCAAAAAAAATAAAAACGCCTAGTGGTCTTAAGCGCGACTACTACGCTAGAGGTCTTGGGTTCGATTCCCAGGTCGAGCAAAAAGTGTTATTGGGTTTTTCTATGAAATTCTCAGTAGCAGCTCGGAGTTTGGATTTGCGCCCGGTTAATGGCAATAGGCTCGCCCCCTATTACATGGGACCTAAACATACCGGCGAACTGTGGGTGTAAATTGTTACACCTTTGCCTAACCCATCGGGGAATACAGGCGTGATGGTATGTGTGTGTCTGTGTGTATTATTCCTTATAAATCTGGCTCTTATATACTAAAATATTTTTTAGCTTTTACAAACAAACAAAAAAAAATATTTAGTTTAATTATATGTCTTGCAAGTTAAAGATACAAAGTTGCAGTAAGTATGTAGGTATGTACTAAAGTAATTATTATCATACCTACCTAGATATATCTATTATGTAATACAGATATTTTAATTGCTTCAATGTTATTAGCAGTTTTACAAAGTGTAAAATGGCAAAGAATTTCTTGTATTTTACCTTATTTATTTAAATTTTGTGCAATAAAAAGTACAAAGGCGGACTTAACGCCTTAGGCATTCTCTTGTAATTATTTATAGTCTGGCTTCTGCTCGCGACTTTGTCTTTGTACACTTTAGAATTAAGACCAAGTCCTAAATTATCCTACGGGAACACAAAAATGGGCTAATAAATTCCCACTTTTCTTGTTAAGTTGGATCAATATGTGTGGTCAATTACAGTTAATTCCATTCAACTTTTTAGACTTGAAAGAGTGTCCCTATTACAAATATCCATTCATTCATCATCAGAAACTTTTACGTCACAAATGAATTTTTGAAACTGTTGCATACCATCACATACCTATTATCACGCCTGTATTTTCCAAAGGATCAGGCAGAGGTGTACCAATGTACACCAACTGTCAGCCGGTATATTTAGGTCTCATGTATTAGGGGGCGAGCCTATTGCCATTAATCGGGCACAAATCCTAACTTCGAGCTACTACTGAGAATTTCATAGAAAAACCCAATAACACTTTGCTCGATATTGGAATGGAACCCAAGACCTGACCTCTAGCGTGGCAGTCGCGCTTAGGACCACTTGGCTAACGAGGCATTAAACTGTTGCATTCGAGATAAATCGTTAACAAAAATGTATTTCCGAGCTAACCAACCTATTAACCAGCTATGTTACGATTTCCAACAAATTTCGATAGTTTTAAACGTTATTTTACTCAAAAATCGTGATTTCCGTATGCTTACATAATAAATACATTTTATCAGCGTGAGTGCGTAGAATAAAGTCGCCGCAGTTTTTCCATAGATAATAAAGTATTTCAACTTAATAAACGATTTGTATTCAGTTGACTATGGTGATTCGATCACGTTCACTTGATGACGTTATGTGCTGATTATTTCCTTGTTATATAAACAAAAGAGTAGCCTGTGTATTCTGTACCTAGAAACCTCCTTTGGCGAGCGAATTTAGGTGAATCAGTTTAAAGAAACTAAAATCGTGTGTAACACATTTAGGCGAAAAAAAATGATGGTTAATTCTTATTATACATATATAAATTATTAAAATATAAAAATTCAAAAAAAAGCAAAATAAAAAGTAAATATTCAAAGTAAAAGCTCGTGAACACTTGTTTATGAAGTTGGCTGACTCGTCTCACAATTAGTGCTTATATTTCTCCACCTATGTATTTTTTGGCTTTCTCTACTCTGTATATTTTGTTTGTATGTATGTATATATGTATTTATTATATTTTATTCCTGGAAACTTTCTGTTTCTTGCACCTACTATGTTTTGTCTATGCATCACCCTAAGGTTGACTGGTAGAAAATGCCAAAGGCATTAAGTCCGCCTTTGTACAGTGTATTATTTACATTATATGCAATTTTTTTTAATAAATAATAAAAATACTTTTTTTTGGGACAAGTTCCTCACACTATTCTCAAACCACTGCTACTCCTGAAAGCCATAATCAACAGTTGCGATGACCAGAAAACCTCCGAGGAAATGAAATTCGAGCCCCGAAGAAATAATTTAACTGTCTTGCGTACCGCAATGAAATATATTAGAAAACAACAGCGTAGGAGTAAGAAAAAATATAATTTCCACTTTTTTAAGAGTTTAGAACGAAAATGTTTTTCGAAATACCTACTAGAACTGCCCAATTTTTTTTTTAAGATAGGGTATCTTCAAATGGCTTCTTCCTCTCAGGGCGAAACGGAAGCGAGTGTCGGAGTACTCTTACTGACTAAAACCCATCCGTGTTCCTCCTAATGCCCTTTGCGTTCCAGGGCCGCGGTGACTCTTTCGAACAAATTCCGCAACCCTGGATCCTCTGCCCCGTTGATTTCAGAAAAAACAGGTCTCTTCAATAACCTAATCTCTTCGTAAGAGATTTTAAGAGAATAGTACGGTGGCTTCTTAAAACGAGTTAAGTAAAAATTAACCTGTTGTTTCTGCTACTTAGCAAGTTCAAAAATTTAAATGTTGCCATTGCTTACCCTTTTGTGGTCTTAAAAGAAAAACAAACAAAGTCTTAAGTGCGTGTGATGTGTTGAATTTCACGAGTTAGTACTTTACCTGTAGGTTTCTCCTGGTAAGTATATCGTGTCTCTGTCTGTCTTTGTTTGGTAAAGTCTCATAAACAGATTTTGGTCAAAATGGTCTAGTAGATGGCTTTTCTCGAAAAGAAAATGCTTTTTTTAAATGTTGGGTTCGATTCCCTAGTCGAGCAGTGTTATTGGGATTTTCTATGAAATTTTCGGTAGCAGCTCGGGAGTTGGATTTATGCCCGGCTAGTGGCAATAGGCTCGCCTCCTATTACATGGGACCTAATTACATCGGTGAACTGTGGGTGTACATTGGTACAGCTCTGCCTTTCCCTGCGGGGAATACAGGCGTGACGGTATGTTGGTAAAATGCTTTTGTTTGTGAGTGCGCTATTCTAGGTACAGGCTCTGCCAATCCTTTGGGGGAAACAGGCGTGATAGGGGGTGTGTGTGTGTCTGTGTTAAATGCCGGTAACAATTAAAAGATGTACCTTCAAGTTAGCAGTTAGTTAGCAGTTAGTTGGACACAGCTATCGGTAAATAAGTAGCAACCAAAAAGTTGCATAATGAGACAAATAAGCCACAATTTCACTATTATGTATTTGTTTTATGAATTTGTACGACTACGGTTATGTAATATCACTATTAGCTCTAACTGAGTAGAGTAGAACGAACATTTTTCCAGCAAATTATAACAACATTAACTATGTTGTGTACCAACTTACATAACAAACGATGTTGTTCGGACATAATTAAGAAACTTGTGTTGCGCCACTAACAATAAAACACCAGGATACCTAAGATGAGGCCGCAAAGTTCTCGTATGGAGACCAGCGCAGCGCAGAACGTCTACCCACAAGGTGGACGATCGACCTGATTAAGACCGTAGGAAGACGCTGTACGCAGGCCGCTTCCAACCGGTCCTTTTGGAAATCTATAGGGAAGGCTTATGTCCAGCAGTGGACGTCCAACGGCTGATATGATGATGTTACCTAAGATCACATTTTATTTAATAAACAAGTAGTAAATTAAAAAATTTAAGTAATCCCCGACCGAAGAATAAAGTTCCCTACCGCAGCTAACAACACAGCTGATAACTTTGAAACGGCTGAATCGATTTTGATAAAACGTATGTAAGAATCATCGCTAGGAAACCTGCTTTCAAATAAAAAAAACTGCATTCAAATTGGATCACCCGTTTAGGAGCTACGGTGTCACAGACAAACACAGATAACACCCCTCTTTTTGAGTCGGGGGTTAAAATATCATAACAAAAAGAGAGGAGAAATCAAGACAAAGGAACGTTTTTAAAAAGCGAATCATTGATACAGGTTTAAGAGTCAATTTTTATGACGTAAGAAAAGAAAGAAAGTGACTACTCTAGACACATTGTCTACCAGATTGTCTTTGTAACTCGGAGTCTGGATTTGACAGAAGGTTCGCCTCTGAAGCATAACGGGTTTGGTGTGTACTCAACACCTTTGCCTCCCCTTTCGAGGAATCCAGGCGTGAGGATATACATATAAGTACATAAATTATCTCTTACTATGCACGTTACACGTTAGCCTAGTCGTCCTAAGTACGACTGCTACGCTAGAGGTCTTGGGTTCGATTCCCAGATCGAGCATAAAGTGTAAATGGGTTTTTCTATAAAATTCTCAGTAGCAGCTCGGAGTTGGATTTGTGCCCAGTTAATGGCAATAGGCTCGCCTCCTATTACATGGGATCTAAACATACCGGCGAACTGTGGGTGTACATTGGCACACCTCTGCCTAACCCTTCGGAGAATCCAGGCGTGAGGATATACATATAAGTACATATTACCTCCGTTGTTATTTATAACTCAGATTTTAGAACACGCCAATGAGTGCGCTGACCTTAAACAGCCTTAAACCGACCAATGCCAGTTCGCGGATTAAAAAAGGTTACATATTCGATAAAAAAAAGCATACGGTGCCTGCCAAAAGTGTTATAACCGTCATGTTTATAATAAATTATCGAATTTTATGAGGATTGGAAATATCAAACAATCTTATATTATGTATCTTTAAATATTTTAAGCATCTGAGGTGACTGCACTGTTTAACTTGATAAACAAGTCAGATACAAAAGAAAAACCGTACAAATGAACAGACTAAAGAAATATTTTAATGATTGGACTGGTTATTGAAAGGGTAGTTGTACCTTAAGTAGAAATAACTAGACCCATGTGGCTGAAAACACAAGATAAAAGAGTGGATCCGGTTAACCAAGGCGCAAAATCTAAAAGTCATAAAACGCTGATTGGTTCTAGACAGTTCAGACAAGACCGTTCAAATTAATAAGCGAGGGACTTTCGATAAGATTCCCTCTTTTATCTAAAAGGTATTTATTTGGTCCCAAAAACACCCTAAAAAAACTACATTTTCACGCCGAAACTAAAGCCAGAATAAGAGATCCATTACGTCGATTTTGTTATAATAACCTCAAAAAAAAATGTTTTTTTTAAGCCGTCCTTCTATCAAGCTGTCATCAGAATCTTTACGAATGTGTTCCGATCTATTTTTAATTACTACACAACAAACACAAAGATTATAAATCATAAATCTTTTCCATTATGTAATGGCTGTTCGACTACGCACATACAATCTCCTGTATTTAATAACGGCATTAGCCATGGAAAACAATCTCCTCAAGAAAGCATTGTATTAAAATTAGCAACACAGCGAAACCTCCCATTGTTGCTTGGTACTGATTTTCCGTTGAAGTTTTTGCCGACAATATTACATTAGTATTGTCTTTGAGTTTACTTAGTATGTTTTTTGTAAGGCTACCGTATTGGTTGTTAATTAATAGCAGGTACCTGCCAGTGGCGAAGACACACGAGGAATAGTATAGGCTATATAACATCACGCTACGACTCACGGGAGCTACGCAGTAAGCAAATATGTAAATGAACACTGTAACAATGACACTGCTAATTGTGCCATTTTGTTAATGGCGGTAGAGAATCTGAACAACCGAAAGGGAGCCGGTACGAATCGAGTCGTAAAGAGTTCTCGTACATTACAGTTCTATTTTTTTTTGTTCCGAATGGGAAATCATCAATTGACTTCCTCCGCCATGGGCGGGGCGTGAGGGAGTGTCAGCCTTTTACTGACTAATACCCATCCATGTTCCTTCTTGTGCCCTTTGCGTTGCGGGGGCGCGGTATCTCTTTCGAACAACCCGCAACCCCGGCAGGCGTCGGCCCTGAGTAGCCCCTCCAATTGCTGATATCTCTTTGAGGCGCGCGAGCAATACGAACGCGCCGTCGGCGTCGACACAGCATCTACATCGACTTGGAGTTCAAAAAATGTTTGAAGTTCGCGTGGAAGACTAAATAAAAGTATAGTATACTTGTCCAGTTTTGCTGTGATTTTAAAGTAAGCCGGTTGCATTTTTTTCCGTAATATTAAACGGCAATAACCAGATTCAGAATAAGTTACTTTAAGGTCAAATACGTCTTGTAGTTAAATGTTATTTTAGAAATCTTAAAGGAGTGTCGGTCTGTCTAAACGCTTTGAACCTAAGCGGCAACTTGAAATCTAGATTGTCTAGATTTCAAACAGTTTTTGTCTGTAAAGTAATCTGCCCACTATACCGTACCATGTCATGGCCATGCTACGAACGTATAACGGCAATTTCGTCTTAAACTGAATGCAAAAATTAGAACCAAAACAATATTTTACAAAGTCCCCAGAAGAAACTGTTTATTAAAATCATATAATAAAGCTAATTTAGGAAATTACTGATCGTATTTGGAAAAAAAAAATTATATGATGGCCAAGTTCATGAGGAATAGTATAGGCTAGGTAACATCAAGCTATGACGCACAGGAGCGGAACCCTAATCAAAGACGTAACCCGCGGGTTAACAAAACCACGCGGATGAAGTTACGGGCTAGTACTCTATATTGCGAATAACATTGACGTGCTAGAAAAACCTTAGATACGTACTATAAGGCAATAGTAACCTTAGGAAACCACAGATTGCATATTGTAGGGTCAAATAAATACTACTGCAGTACCTATTCTTAGATTATTGCAAGATATCGAGCTATTGTTGTGGACTGGTAGTGTTGATCAATAAATAGGTATCTTAAGTTACCTTGTACTGAGATGTGCAAGGTTTTAGAGGAAGTAGTACTTCGGTAAGAATGTTGCGGTGGCCCATGGGTAAAGGTGCACATGCAGGAATTTCATGTGAATTTTCGATGCTTATCTTGGACATCACTGACATTGTTTAAGGAAAACATAGTGAGAAAACATCGACTTATAATCTTTTAGAAACATTCCTGCATGATAAACCAAATATTAACCTTACGCTTCATGTTAATTAGGTGCCTAATTTATCGAGATTATCCTACATTATTCTGGGGACAGCGCCAAACCGTTCTTTGTGGGTATCTTTTGGGGGAGGCCTATATCTATCTGTGGACGACGTTCGGCTGATATGTTGACTATAATGATGATTCTACATTTTATTGACGTAGGTAGGTACAGTTTTTTTTCTGGGAAATCATCAGGCGGGGCGAGAGTGTCAGACTTTCACTGACTAAAACCCACCCATGTTCCTTCTTGTGCCCTTTGCGTTCCGGGGGCGCGGTATCTCTTTTGAACAACCCGCAGCCCCGGCAGGCATCGACCCTGAGTGGCCCCTCCAATAGGTAGGTAGGTAGTAGGTACTCATTAGGACATACATAAAGGCTGATATATAAGATAAATAATAACCCTTAATTCTTTGAACACGGACAATTTTTCATAGAATTTTGCACACGTTGCTATAAATATAATGTGTTCTTGAACTCGTAATGAAGACTATCAGACATAAATAATATTGACAGGAGACCACAGTGAAGTAACCACAGTATGCGCACGCGTAACCGCTAAACCAGAGCAATAATGTTAGCAGCACACAATAAACTACTAAGTAGGTACCTACGGCAATGAAACCGCGGCATTTATCGTAGTAATTGTGATTTATTCAAGAATTTAATGTCTATATTATGAATGCGAAAGTGAGTTTATTTGTTACTACTTTAAGCCTAAACCACTGAACCGATTATCCAAAAATTTTGCATTTATACGTTGTCAGTTATACAGAAACGGAAATATGGTACCTACATAATTATATACATATCTATAACCATCACCGCCTGTACTCCCCGAATGGTTAGGCAGAGGTATGTTTATTCTCCATGTAATAAGGGGTGAGCCTATTGCTATTACCGGGCAGAAATCCCAACTCCGAGCTGCTATTGAGAATTTTATAGAAAAACCCAATAACACTTTGCTCGACTTGGGAATTGAACTCAAGACCTCTAGCGTAGCAGCCGCGGTTAGGACCACTAGGCTAACGAGGCAGTTGGGCGACATAGGGGGTACCCTATGTCGCCTAACTGCCTCGTACCTTTTATCCAGAAAAAAAAATCTGTTCCCAAATAAAATAATAATAATGTTCTTATGTTAATAGATGGCGCCACATATATTTTACATTATGATTGGATTTTAAATTTTAGTACCTGCGTTTAGCGGACAAAGTCCCGAGCAAAAGTTAGTGTTATAATATATATATATATATGCTAAAGTTTCAATGGATGTTTGTTAGTCAATCACGCCAGAACGGCTAAACGGAATCTAGAATAGCACATTTCTGCTTTTTATTTCGAAAAACATGCACGGTTTTCGTGGGATAATAATGTATATTAACTTTGACGCGGAAGAAGTCATAGGCGGAAGCTAGTATACCATTAGTTAGTTAGTATAAATTATTAGTATTTCAAAAACTAGTTTCTATTATGATGTGGGAAGTATATAGAATTGTAGATATATCAGTAGTTTGTTTTGTTTATAAATAATTTGTAGGTGCTGAAACTACTGTTTGAATTTTAATTAATAATTTAGTTTTTTTATTTTATCTTATTTTAAGGCTGTACCTACATCAGCCTTAAAATAACATAACATAATAATTACAAAATTAGATAAAACTGTACGGCATCAAAATATTCCTCCGCATCGCCGACAATTGGAAAAGTGTCCACAAGATAGACGGCATTGTCACGTTGGATGGCAACACTAAGCCTCTGGCCAAGGAAAAAGCCAGTCCTTGGGTCACGAGAAATGTCAACTGTTAAAATTGCAGCAGAATTTGAATTAAACTAGCTTTCGTTCACGACTTTGTCCGCGTCAAATTTAATGTATTATCCCACGGGGACCGTACATTTTTCAGAGATAAAAAGTCTATGTGCTATTCCAGACTATAATCTATCTATGTGCCAAATTTCATCCAGATCCGTTCAGCCGTTTAAGCGTGAAAGAGTAACAAACATCGATCCATCCATTCTCACAAACTTTCGCATTTATAATATTACTTACTAGCTGTTGCCCGCGACTTCGCTCGCGTTCACTTTTTTATTGGTTTCAATTTTGTTTTCGCATAACCCTCTTTGTTTAAAATTAAAGTAAATAAAAAATTAAAATAAGAATAGCCTACTTCTTATAACATTAGCTATCTGCGAGTCTCGTCAAAATCGGCACGGCCGTTTCGGAGATAAGCCGGAACAAACAGACAGACAGATAAAAAAAAAAATATTATGTTAGTACCGTATATACTTTAGTGAAAAGCTTGTAATTTGAAATTACAAACAGACCCTTAAATTGTATTTATTTGCATAGACTACTTATAAGTAGTTATTATTAGTACGATAGGATTGATCTATATCTATATATATATATTTGAAACTTGCTGCAAAGAATTAATTAACAATCATAAACGCCCAAGCACCCTGCTTCCTCGTTTTGTTTTTTTGCCTTATTCTTAGTATTTTAGCATTCGAGATTTGATAAAAAAGATGAATCTAATTTAAATTTAATGACCGCTTATTGTGCAATTCAAAAATTAGTTTCCTCCTAGAATACCTAGGTCTTAATTGCGATAAAATCTCTGAATCTCTGTCTATAAAATTAGATTACCTGTGATTTCATAACTATTTAATCATTTACACTAGCTAGCGTGACCACAACTTTGCATTTTTAAATTATTAATTTAGGTACAGTCACTAAAATAGATAAGTAACCATGCCGTCACATTTAAAAGACTAGCATCTGCCCGCAAATTCATCCGCGTTAAAGTTGAACTATTATTTCACGGGAACCGTACATTTTTCCGGGATAAAAGTATCCAATGTATTATTCCACACTTCAATCTATCTCAGTGCCAAATTTCATCCAGACCTGTTCAGCCGTTAAAGCGTGAAAGTGTAACAAACATCCATTCTCACAAGCTTTCGAATTTATAATTTTTTTAAGTAGGATTAGTAGGAAGTTTTATTACACGTTGAAGGATAATTTCGCATAAAATTAGATTTAATGGTTAGAAATCAAGCAGTACATTAATTAAAATTAAATTCGCAGGCGTTCATCAGTTTGGCAGGCAATTTCAACTGATCTGACAACCCTGGTCACTTATCTATTTTGTTGACCGTACGTGATATTATTCTTAAGGTCAATTTTGTTCAATTTATACTTTATTTTAATCATGAATATACTTGTTTTATGTGAAGCCCACAGGTTATAACATTATTATGTCGTTAAGTTAGTTATTGCATAAAAATGACCTACGAACCACCTATTTAACCACCGGTTTTTCTATGAAATTCTCAGTAGCAGCCCTGAGTTTGAATTTGTGCTCGGTTAATGGCAATAGGCTCGCCCCCTATTACATGGGACCTAAACATACCGGCGAACTGTGGGTGTACACTGGTGCACCTTTGCCTAACCCATCGGGGAATACAGGCGTGATGGTATGTTATGATGACCTACGACAGTTTTCTTGCTTAAGAGTCTTAGAGACGTTTTATAAATATTAATCAGCAGTAACTGGCTGAATGATTTACTAAATCTATCATCATCATATAAGCCGCTGGACGTCCACTGCTGGATGCAGGCCGCTTCCAACCGGTCTTTTTGGAAATGTATTTGGGGTACTAAATCTATATTTCTATACTAAAATAATGAAGCTTAAGAGTTTCCTTGTTTATCTGTTTTTTGAAACGTGCTAATTTCTGGAACTACCAGTTGGATTGAAAAATTCCTTTTTTTTGTGTATGATAGCCAGATTCATAATTCATTCCTTAGTTCATATGTACCATCACGCAAAGACACACAGGAGCGGAACAGTAAACAAAGACTCGTCTGAGCATATTTGTGTAGGTAAAATTAAGGTTAGAACAGGCTGGTTGAGCGCAGAATACTATGCGCGCGCGCAGTGTTGTGCAACGGAATGGTGCACCAGTTAGAAAGAAAGAAAGTAGAAGAGATACGGTTGAATTGAGTATTGTCATCAGTGTGAGACACCATATAGCAGGGGTAGTCAACTTGATTAGACCCAAGACGTACTATTTCCTTTGCGATCTGCCAATTACATAATCAGTAGGTACCTACTGCTTCATAAACTTAACATTGAATTGTATTTCAGATAATTAACATACAATAATATCTGAGAAAATTAAAACAATATACTTAAGAGTTCTATTTTAATTTATTAAGAAGGAAACAATTAAATTGGATTATTTTAAGTGTATAATTACTTGTATTAGTGTGAGCGTTGCATCTGGGATCGACTTGACTAATAACCACGATCGACTGGTTGGCCACCTCTGCCCTATCGATATCTCTTTATGGTTGACCACAAGAAACCAATAGCACAGTTTTCAACATTCTCAAGAGCATTTTGTAACCCTCGTCATTTCCTTACATAATCTGGCTACAGCTATCCAACTAGCCTGCCCTTTCAATTGAAGACCGACTTTAAAAAATGACCAGGAAATAGCTCAGACGAAACAAATTTTAAAATAAATAGACCGAACATTTTCACGCTACGTTGCGCTGGCGCACACATCACGGAAAATGTGCGTAGCATGAGAAGTTACATTGATTACTGATTTTGCTTACGTACTCTAGCATAAAACATCCTTGCAGTATTCTTTATTACATAAACTTTATTTATCCATCCTTTATTATTAAACAATCCATAGACTACTTCATGTGTCATACGAATGTACTGTAGCTACTTACCTGACGTGCATACTTGTAGATATAAAGGCATATCGATATCACGTTGTTTTTCCTTATTAATACTACTGAACTTCCGACATTGCGTGCATAGGAACTGCTTGATACATCAGGAGTACGCTAGTAGAATCATTAATATACGAGACTTTTGTTGCTGGCCATAAACAAACAAAATGTGAATAGACGGAAGATTTTCGAGGTGTTCCTAGTACGAGCGTGCTAACGTAACAGTGTTCGATTTTGAATTTGAAAAACGACTATCTTTTATTTTATATGACAGCACATTGGTGTTTAAGACCATCAATCATTTGTATCATTGAGAATCGCATTTTGACAGCTCAAAAGGTTAAATGTAGGTCAAATGATTGACCTACTTAATAAGAGCTGTGAAAATGCGATTCTCCCATAGATTTTGTATCGCAGTAGTTAACTATGACGTTACATTTTGACCAACTCAATTGATTACTTATTTATTGATTTCAAAGCCACTATAAATCTAATTTTACTGTTAATTGCAAATTTATCGGATTTTTAGGTTTAAAATAATGTGTTTTTTGATAGTAGTTATTTCTTGGAATTATGTGTCAAATATCCAATTTAGTATTTTAATATTACGCGTGAAACGGGTATTTCCCATTCAAAAATTTATCGAATTTACCTACATCGTGCTTGATCCGCGGGTTCGTGTAGGTAATGCCCTTTAGTGGAACTCACCTACTGTAAAAAAGTTTTATTAATTCATATAAATTTAATTTAAATACACTCGGATTAAGGAATGAAATCTATTTACATAATATTTATTTTAATTAAGGTCAAACAGTCAATTTAATTGACTGTTTCGCTTGCTTTTATAATAATAATAAAGGTCTATTATTACACCATCGCGCATCGCAGGGAAAATGGCGTCTTTATAAAAATAAATGGCATTAGCGATGATCGCAACGATTGCTCAAGGCAGATTGGCGATTACATATTTTTTAAATTTTTAACTGCCTCGTTATCCTAGTGGTCCTAAGCGCGACTGCTACGCTAGAGGTCTTGGGTTCGATTTCTAGGTCGAGCAAAAAGTGTTATTGGGTTTTTCTATGAAATTCTCAGTAGCAGCTCGGAGTTAGGATTTGTGCCCGGTTAATGGCAATAGGCTCGCCCCCTATTATATAGGACCTTAACATACCGGCGAACTGTGGGTGTACATTGGTACACCTTTGCCTAACCCTTCGGGGAATACAGGCGTGATGGCAAGTGTTATATTTTTACTTCAGCTTCACTTTTACAAAAAATTACCCATTGCCAGTGGTACCTACTGGTACTCTAAAATACTGTCGTTAGTAACAATCACATAAATATACCATCACGCCTATATTCCCTAAAGGGTTAGGCAGAGGTGTATCAATGTACACCAACAGTTCAGTTATTAGTAACAATCACTATGCATGAAACACAAATCCTATTATTGAACCGTTTCTTTACTAGACTCCACAAAAACTATTGCTTCGCTCAAAGTTCAAAGTTCCAAATAGGTTCAACAACGACTAATCTCTCGGTTAAAAAAAAAGTAAGTAAAAAGTGAGTCATCTTTGTTTATATACTTAAGACTATGTAAAAAAACTAATCGGTCATATACTTAAAAGTAAGTAGTGTTTATTTACGTAATAAATAATAAAAACGATATTATTGTGTGGGTTGAAAACCATAAAATTAATATTGTTTTATGACGTTATAATGCACGGTGTTTAAGGAGTTATAATAATACCAGAGTATTATTGCCTACTGCAGGGCAAACGCTTCTTCTCATACAGAGAAGGCATAAGAGTTGCCCATCTCGCCCGCGCCACTACGCTTGCAGAAGGTGAATTGGTAATTCCAGACTGGTATTTACATATTGTAAGTCCAAATTTCTTTACGACATTTTCTCTCATCGATGTCCAAGAAAAACTTTCAGAAAGTATATAAAATTAAATTAAAAAATCCACATTGAGTTTGGAAGTTAGTGGTGTGGTTACGTGACTCGGAAAGCACGTAAAGCAGTTGGTCCCGGCTGTCACTCATAGATCTTTGACAGTCGTTACGGGTATACAGAAGCCCGAAAATCTGACAAAGTATAAGTCCAAGGGGTATCGTGTTACCGTATAACTGGCTTGTGGAAATCAGATAGGCAGTTGCTCCATGTATAAACCCCGATAGAAAAATAAAAATCCCTACCGCAGCTAACAAAAGAGCTGAAACTGAACTTTGTAACCGCTGAACCGATTTCCATCAAACATAGCTAAGAACACTCCCGACTAATTCACCTTTCAAACAAAATCAAAATCGGTGCATGCGTTCGGGAGCTACGATGCCAGAGACAGTCACACATACACGCACACACACACACAGACACGTCAAACTTATAACACCCCGTCGGTTTTGCGTCGGGGGTTAAAAACACAGGTATACCCTGGTAAACCCCGACATAGTTGGAAAAAGGCTAGGAAGATGATTATTATCATATTAGTACCTATTTATAAAGATGCCGTCAATTTTATTAGTATGTCAAGATTCTAAAACCTATTCAAAAGAAAACAAAATGTTTTAATATTCACAGTGTCGCTATCTTTGCGGGATTTCTTAGGATCACCGATATGGTGGCGGTGTGATTCAGTTCGCTAACGTCAATCTAGTGATCTAATAAATAAGTATGTAGTGTTTCCGGCCAGGTTTGTGACGAGACTGTGAAAATACTTGCTTATCATTCCATTTATGAATTTGGAGTAAGCAGTCCATTCTTGTAGGGTATGTCATGACTAAGTCATTCGTGGTCACCGTAGACTAAACACCAATTTCATAAAAGCTCATTCGATTATTCTGTTGCTAAAAACAAATTGAATTTTAATGGGCCAATCACAGAAGACAGATCTAAAATTAAAAAAATACCATCACGCCTGTATTCCCCGAAGGGTTAGGCAGAGGTGTAACAATGTACACCCACAGTTAAGACAGATCTAATGTTGTCTTTTAAATTTTCAGGCATTTTACTTACGCAGAACTTAAAGTTAACTGTACGTTTGTTTTGTCGCTTATTTTATTAGTTACAGAAATCGGTTGTAACTGAAGCAAACCTTGACTAAATTAACAGGTAGGTACAATCAATAGTTTAATATTATTGATATCATTTTGCTTAATCGATCCTCGATAGAGATACGTACGAGTATATCGATGTTATTTATCCGTCCCTACATACATAAACTCACGCCTTTTTCCCATGGGAGTAGGCAGAAACCACAGAATGCCACCTGATACGATCTTTACATACTTCTTTCGCCTCGTCTACGTTCATACATCTGGTCATACAAGCACGCCGGTTACGAGTACTGCGCACGTCCCTAATTAATCAAATCTGAATAAATCTATTATTTATATCTGCATATTTTCTTTTCCCGTTCTTTCCATGATGGACCAATCGCATGCAGCGTCGGCGGTCCAATAAACCCAAAAAGGAATCCAAAAATTAACTAGCCATTTGTGCTCACGCCACGTGGCGACTACTACACTAAGGGCGTTTGTGCACTATAAAGAATTTTACCGTCTGGACAGCCAGACGCTTTCGAATTCATTTCTTACAATTGTCAATGAATTCTCAATGAAAGTCTATGTAAATTTGACTGCCGGAAGGTAAAATTCCGTGTAGTGGACAAATGCCCATATGGTGAACATTTCATTAAACATGTTTATGATAGACTGCGGACGCCAATAGTTTGAATTAGTTTATTTTTAATACACCAAGTACCTATTAGCTGTTAATCAGATCACGGATCTGTACGACGCTTCATATTTTTTACTGTTACAATGTCAATCACTATAAAATAAAATAAATGAATAATAATTAATACACATTCACACATTCTGCTATCTATAGTTTTTAAACCCCGACGCAAAAACGACGGGGTGTTATAAGTTTGACGTGTCTGTATGTGTGTGTGTCTGTCTGCGTCATCGTAGGTCCCGAAAGCATGAACCGATTTTGATTTTGTTTTTATGTTTGAAAGTTAATTAGTCGGGAGTGTTCTTAACTTTGTTTTGATGGAAATCGGTTCAGAAGTTTCAAAGTTATCATAGGCTCGCACCCTGTTACATGGGACCTAAAACATACCGGCGAACTGTGGGTGTACATTGGTACATCTCTGCCTAACCCTTCGGGGGATACAAGCGTGATGGTATGTGTATGTGCATAGTAAGACAAAATTATACACAGTATCAAATAAATTCCTATATCCTTAATCGTTAACTAAGCTTCTAAGTGTTGACTACTTCATAGGTACTTCATACTTAGGGTTTATTTCTTATCTTTAGGCCTTATTTAAATAATTACTACCATTATAGCCATTAAAGCGTTGTGAGATCTTTCCTAATTCGTTTCAAGGACGACCACCTTTAATAAGCATTCATTCTGTTTATTAAATTACTGTATATTTAAATAAACATTTGCATTCCTTTGTAGCTATTTGATATCCACAAGTAATTGTTCACCATTGATATTGGTTATTTCTTGGTATTTGGTATCGGTTATTCATTGGTTAATCAACGAGATTTGCCATTTTCATGGAAAATAAAATTTACTATTTGACTTATCAGTCTGAATTAAACTCTCTATCTCATTATGCAAGGGACGTAGAGGTTTTGGGAGTTCAGCTCCCCCACGAAATATTTAAAAAAATAGGTAATTAAGTACATTAATATTACTTCTTTAAGATTGATTCGTTACGTTATATTAAAAGCTTGGGGCGCTCAGATTAGAGTATCATAAGATTACTGACAACAAAGTATCAAGATTCATAGGATACTCTAACCTGAGCGCCCCAAGCTTTTACTTGTAGTTACAAACAAGTGGCTTAAAAAAATATTTGATACTTTTTTCTACATTAAAAGCTTGTTTTTTTAAAGAAAAAATCACATGAAAATTAATATCATTTCATGCACAGTTTCCTTGCTTTATTTTCTTGAACCCCGCCTGATACTTAACCTTGCCTATTCTTTTGTTGAGCCAAAGAATTAGCATTGCCATATAATGTGGCAATGCTGCCAGCCTTTTGGGTACATGTCCCATTGACAGCGATGTGGACGAGTTTGTTTGATGCCCTAAGAAGGTCCCCCTTTTTTATAAATTGTAGGTACATACTTTGTAATTTTATTGTTGTTTATAAGCCATCACGCCTGTATTCCCCGAAGGGTTAGGCAGAGGTGTACCAATGAGAGGTGTACTAAACATACCGGCGAACTGTGAGTGTACAGGTCGCCCCCTAGGGCGAGCCTATTACCATTAACCGGTTACAAATACTAACTAACTACCTATCCTAGCTACTGAGAATTTCATAGAAAAACCCAATAACACTTTGTTTGTTCGACTTGGGAATCGAACCCATGACCTCTAAGCAGTCGCGCTTAGGACCACTAGGCTACCCAGGCAGTTATTGTTTACAAGTTATGTGTTTTTATGAATTACATATGTAAATGGCCCCATATTTATTTAACTAGGTGTGTCTTTTGTACTTATCTATAAGGATGTTTTTTGTTTGTAGGCACGCGACCTACACCTACCTACATAACTACCTACTTACTAAATCACTGAAGCTAAACGAGTTATATTCTAAATACGGGAAAATGCCGAGTTTTAGGAAAAAAATTACATACCTACTTGTCGACCTTCACTCATTGACCTGAAGAAGACATGTTTCAATGTATGCAAATTATAATATTATTCAAGTAGGTAATTCTTGTTAAACTCCACTGTATTTTTGAGAAAAATAACATTGTCTATATTGTCATCCTTGCCCCAGTTTACTTGAAAGTCCAGTTAGTAATAATGTGGGCTTTATGAGTGGGTGCTTATTGTAAACACTATCTTCTATGTTTCTACCAATATAATTGACTAGCTTCTGCTCGCGACTGCGTCCGCGTATTTTTTTTACCTGCATTAGGTTACGTCTTTGGTTACTGCTCCACTCCCGTATGTCGTAGCGTGATGTTATATAGCCTATAGCCTTCCTCGATAAATGGACTGTCCAACACAAAAATATTTTTTCACTTCAAACCTGAGATTAGCGTATTCAACCAAACAAAGTCTTCAGCTTTATTATATTAGTAATGATTTCAAGAGTATTTCTGTTTGTTTAAACGCGCTCATCTCCGGAGCTACCAGTCGGATTGTACAATTTCATTTTGTATATAATAGCCAGACTCATAAGGAATAGTAAAGGCTATGTGACATCACGCTACAACACATGGGAGCGGAGTAGTAACCAAGGACGTAACTTAACAGGGGTGAAAAAAACTAACCGGACGATGTCGCGGGCTGAAGCTAGTTAATATTATAAAGCTGAAGAGATGCTTTGACAGATTTGAACACTACACTGATTCACAACACTGATTTTTTGTTATTTTAGTAACCCATAGTTTCTAAAATAACAAAAAATCGACTTAATTAAGGTACCCTTTAGAAACGTGATAAGTAATTTATTTCTGAATAGTGATTAACACCGAATCGTAACTTAATCGGCAGAATATTAAACAAGCAAATAAATCGATTATGATTGACAAAAAATTGTTTGTTAGGCCACAATTTAGTTTTTGTTAAGTAAAATTAAAAAATATTTTGGAATACCTTTTAAAATTCAATTAACATTTAATTATCCTTTAGTTATAAATGGAATATTTAATTGGAACGAGAAGTTAAAAATATATTTCGGTCGGCATGAGTTCATTTGAACAAATTGGGCTAAGTAAACCAAAGTAAACTGAGAAAATGCATGTACTAACATGCAATTTCTACGCATTTTCTCAGTTATATGTATCCGTGAAAGTGCCACTTATGTGTAAATTTCTACATTATTCGACACAACCGGGGAGAGATCAGGCGCAGGACGTGAGGCTTTCACTATCCAAGACGTCAGTATAAACACAATATTTTATTTTTTGGAAATACGTACTTAATAGTTTCTAAATTTCAATGACACGTTTTAAATTGGACGGCACGGTTGACGTAGTGGCTGAGCGATTGGCTGCTGTGCTGCGTGTCGCGGGTTCGATTCCCGCACGGAACAAATATTTGTATGGTCTACAGATAGTTGTACCGGGTCTGGCTGTTTGTGTATGTGAGTTTATATGTTTGTAAACGCACCAACGACACAGGAGAAATTCCTAGAGTGCGGCGGAAACGTCTTAAAAAAAAAAGTAATAATCTAAATATTAATATTGTTTGTAGATTACAATAACAGGACTTTAGAAGGTGATAATCGTACAGAAAAAGATTTAAGGGAGTCGGGAGTGATCTTCGCTATATTTGATGGTAATCGGTTCAGCGGTTTTAATGTTATCAGCTCTTTTGTTAGCTGCGGTAGGGATTTTTATTCTTCTGTCGGGGGTTACTTAAAATTTTTAATTTTGTATTTTTATGCGATATTTTAAGTGGGTACGTGAGCTTTTAGAGTGAAAAATGAGAATAGAGCTATTCTTTATTTATTCTAAAAAGAACAGTTCACTTAGTGAATAAATACATAGGTAATTAGGGTACATTGTAGTCCAGTAGCTAATAATATGATTTTAAATGTTGTTGGGAAGTATGTGGACCATTCGTACGTTCATTAGCGTTAATTATTAAAAATAATTAATTATAATTACTTTTTTTGCAAGACTGACTATGTCGTGAAGTTAATAATTTTACTTTGTAAAAAATCATTTTATGCTAATATTATAAAGAGGAATGTTTTTTTATTTGTTTGTTTGTATCGAATAGGCTCCGAAACTACTGGAACATTTTGTTATTTAACATCACGCTATGACACACAGGAGCGGAGCATTAACCAAAGATGTAACTTAAACCGGTTAAAATAAGCCACGCGGACGTGGTCGCGGGCAGTTCACTAGTTTGTTTATCACTTTACTAGTGGACTGAAATCCGGGTAGAATCCTATGTTACACACGTATAAATAAACCTTGGTAGATTGCCAACAGGATTCACTTTCCACTGTATTGCTTAAGTTGAGAAACTCAGTCTCATGATACGTTCTTGTCACTTTCATTTTTATGGTTAAGCTTTTGGTGTTTATACTAAGCACAGCAGAATACAGTAGATAATATACAAACTTACAAAGATTTTAAATGACAAGTTCACTAACTAAACCAGGCACAGCAGTGCTTAGTCGGGGATTGTGGAAGGCGTGTATGCACGGCTACATAAAGCTACACATTTCCAGTATAAACTGACCTCTTACTGTATGGAAATTCTATACACTAAGAGGTCAGCATAAAATTGAAATGTCCTAGGAGCCCCGGTGTAAGTGTAGGAAAGGAATACCACGGTGGTTTTTCGTCAGTAAGTGTCAGACCCCTTCCATCCCCCACGGGCGGGGAACATCCATGAGGATTATCCACCCCGGGAAAAAGGTATGAACGTGGACGAGGCGAAAAAAGTATGTAAGGATCACAGCAGGTGGCGTTCTGTGGTTTCTGGCTGCCACCGTGGGATAAAGGCGTGAGTTTATATATGTACATATAAAAAAGAACTATTGTACCTTTTTTTACATACATACGTAAACTCAGTATTCTATTAAAAGCTCCCTCTGTAAATTAAGATGAAGTAAGTTTGGAATGAGCTGAGAAGACAGGCTGGTTGATGATTCTAAACGGATTACTATGAAACAGAAAAAACTACCAAAGTAGAATGGCACGTAGACAAATGCATAACAAGAGACAGTCAATTTAATTTTAGAACGTTTTTTTTTTTTCAAATCACTAGTTAAACTAGTTTTCATGATTGAAGTGTCAGAGAGCATTATAATAATGTCAATCATTTATGCTTTTAACATAAGTAGAGTAGGTACAATCATGGCGAGACACACCTTGCTAATTATGATACGGTAATTTGAATTATTAATGGACACCTAATTAATTATCTTGCCATTACATTCCACAGTTATAAAAACAACCTTGTTAGCACATTCTAAGAATATAAGAGCACTCTAGGTAGTCTAGATTGTTCTACGCAGATCAACTATCTAAGTGTAAGTAGGTAGATACATGCTCTGATTCGATACTGTTTATATCTGTTTTTTAGGGTTGGGACTCTGAAATAGAAACACGAATTTTTTATAATATTCGATCCATTTTACTGGGTTCGTTTCTATTTTTAACCCCCAGCGCAAAAACGACGGTGTTATAACTTTGACGTATCTGTGTGTGTGTGTGTGTGTCTGTCAGTGGCCTCGTAGCTCTCGACCGCATAAACCGATTTTGATTTTGTTTTTTGTGTTTGAAAGGTGAATTAGTAGGAAGTGTTCTAAGTTATGTTTGATGGAAATCGGTTCAGCCGTTTCAAAGATATAGGCCCTTTTGTTAGCTACGGAAGGGTTTTTTTATTCTACTGTTGGGGGTTACTTATTTTTTTGAATTTTTTACAGTTGTTCCGGGTCCGACTATTTGTGTACGGGAGTTTATATGTTTGTAAACGCACACACGATACAGGAGGAATTCCTAGTATGGGGAAATATTTATCACTTTTTGTCCGTCAATCACAAAGGTATTTTTTTAATTTTTTCATAAGCAAATATTGAAATCTAAAATATTATCCACGTAAACTTAAATCTTTAACAAATAATATGTCACAAAATTCTTCAACTGAAAGAGAAAGTATAACTGTTTAAAAAAAGGCATAAACAGCATTTACACAACCGGCAAATCCTGAGCTGGTAGCAGCCCTAATCTAATAACACATTTTACATGCGCTTGCGATCAATGATCGGCTCCAATGATCGGGAGCCGTGACGCGCATGCGTAACACGACGACCTTACGCGCAAGTAACAAGTGTGTCACACAACGGTCGACGGAAATGTAAACAAAGGACTATTTGGACGAGATAGTATTCGACACAAGGGAATGCTATTTTATCTGTACCATGGTTTTAAAACTATTTTAAGTATTTTCTGCCAAAAAAAATATATTTATTGGCTAAAATAAAATGTAACTTAAGTGTTCGCAAGACGATCAAGTCCATTTGACGAGTCTACGTGATTTAAGCGAATATTGATCGTTAACTACATATACTTGACGTCAAGTGTACGCGGTACACGATCAATCTTCGCTTCAATCATGTAGATTTGTCAAGTGGACTGGATCGTTTCGTGGACCCATTAAGTGTAATAATTTGTTTCAAATGAGAGACAGGCGACCAGAATAGATCCCAGATTGATTGATTTTCATAATTCTATGATTGCGGTAATCTTTTACCACTTCAACTGGTTTATTCTGTAAATTTTCTCGGTAAACTATTATATAGTAAAGTAGTTTTAAGGTGAGTTGTCAAACCATAAATTATGGGATGACATCTTACCTCAAGCTCACTTTGAGATTTTTACAGAATAGCACTCTTGGTTGGAAATTAGTGTTGGCTAGATAACCAATGATCTTTCTCATGACTATCATGCTTATGTAAGAAATAATAACACACCGCGTATGCTCAAGTGACATTTACTGTCTTCAAAGGCTGCTCACATAGTTAATAGTGAATCTTGCCATCTCGTAGAAAACTATCGTCTCTCACTTATCAGCAACGGGTGAGAAGTCGCCAACAAGCATAAAAGCAAGAGTCAGACCTGCCGCTAAGTATGTTCCAGCATTTATAGATTGACTAGCTTCCGCCTGCGACTACGCGCACGTCAAAGTCAATATATTATCCCACGGGAACCGTTCATTTTTCCGGATGGATAGAAAGTAGCCTATATGCTCTATCTTTGTGACTAATTTCATCCAGATCCGTTCAGCCGTTTTGGCGTGATTGAATAACAAACATCCATGCAAAATTCTACATTTATACCTAATAGTGGTAAGATGAACAATACTGTAGAAGTCAAGTCTCCTACAGTACCTTAAGGAGCTAAGGAGCACAGTGGCTTATGAAAAACGTGCTAAGTGGGATGGGCTGATTTCACTTTGCGGAAATTCGCAGGTCGCACCTGTGTGGTGGCGGATTGTTGTTCAAAATAAGATGCGTACGCGGTCATAGTATGTCATTGTTTGACTTGTAATTCGGCACTTTCTTTCCTTTTATTTGGGTAATCCGGTTTCGTACGTTATTATTTATGTTTTTGATTCTTAAAGTGGGGTTCTGAGTTGGATTCCCAGGTCGGCTAGTGTTAGTGTTTTGTTTGATTAGGAATTTCTCAGTAGCAGCCTCTTCCAGCTTCGGTAAATAAGTGAAGCTGTTGGTCCTGCGCTTGATGTCTTCCCGATTATATCGGGTTGCCGTGCCATTAGGCTATGAGAGTAAGGGAAGTATGCACCTGTGTTTGTGCACATACTTGTGCGCTAAATATCAACTTGGCTAGTTTCTATTTGGATTGGCGTCGTAACCGAAATTCGGTTGGGAGATTAATGTTTTTTTTTATGTTAAGGCTTGTGTGGCCTTTAAATCTACAGCGTCCAGTCACAGAATAATACGTCTAACAGATTTTTTTACGACTAACGTCAATAAAATTAAGGAAATCATAAATCAAGTTTTCAGTAGCAAACCGCAAGGATGTTATGGTACTTATGCTATGTGCACTTGACCACTGATTACCATGTCGCGTTAGGTACATGTAACTTTTTGTTTTAAAGAGTGTTTATGAAGGAGTCGCGTTACTTTGTCTATGAGCGGTCTAAAACTAGCACAAAGGAAAATAAAGAAATAAAAATCGCCTTAAAATTCTAGGACACAATTGCTCTAAATAAAACTTTATTTTAGCCCTGGCAACTTTATTCAACCTCTTTTAAATAAATAATATCCATAAAGTAAATTTGTTTTTTTTTTTTGTAGCTTTGAAATCAGAAAATATTAGTAAGTCTATTGAGTTGGCAAATAAGTGACATCACAGGTTGCTATTGCCAACTCTTGCTTTGACAGCTCATAAAACGCATGGCAATTGATTGTTGGTATTGACTACCTAATTAGTCCTTTCAAATGGAGCGATTTTCGAAAAAATGTATAAAAAAAATAAAACTCTGAAAAAAAAATTGTAGTAAATACTGGCCTACTATCATGACCAGGAGGTGGTCATCACCGGTTGGTTTGTTTAGTTAGGTAAGTACTACATACAACAGAAACACTAACTCCTTTGTATTATGTTACTAAAATTAGCTTGAACATTGTTAAAACAGCCAGAGCCTCTATAACAGCGTCCAACCTTTTTACTTAAGAGAAAAAATTATATAAAAAAAAATTAGAGAATTCAGGTGTAGAGTGCGCGTGTAGATTATGATTATTGATACAACGTTAATGACATAATGTAGTGTCTATTAAATCAGATGCAGGAAGCAGTTTAACTTCAATCAAAATTCTCACAACTCAAAGACTTCGTTTTTGTTCAAGTTTTTTTAAGACATAAAGTCGTAACTATTTTAAATATATACGAGCAGACACATTTAACTGTAGGTAAGTTATGTAACGATGATCCATTAAAATAATAATAGCTAAATGTTAATAAAATCATACAGGTTTTATTCAATTTTGGCAATCACAACAAACAACTTTGCTGGAATTTTCCTTTCATGTTTATTGTTTTGTATCTCTTAGTTTAGGTACCTGTATATCTAAGCCTTCCTAAATATATGTAATTTTTTGTTAAAATCATATCAAATCAAATTGTTTATTGCATCCATAATGTATACCTACAGGTGGTAAATTATAAAAAAATAAAGAAACAATTATGGACCCTATTGGGCACAGCAAGTTAGTTATGCTAATCTTGATAATAAATAATATGAAACCGATTAAATTATACCGTCCATTGAATAACAAAAAGATTGGGAAAACAAGTGGGTTATATTTAGTTAAATAATGTTAGTTATAAGTAAGCTCAGAACTAATAAATTCCCCAAAAAAATATACCAATTAAAATATGAATTATTACGCGTAAACTCCGTAAAAATTACTGGAGTTTCCAGAATATACATAATTAAAAATTAAATAAAAAACCCATTTTTTATTGTTGGATTGTTTTTTAGGTGCTATTTTTTTAAGGTCAATGAGCTCGGTCAAGCTGTAAATGTCAATAAATTACTGTACTGGTATCTGTGCGACATGTATTACGATGGTGGCGTGTGCCTGTGATTATTGCAATGGCATTTTTCAAAAGTATTTAATTTTATCTATTTCATGACAGCTGCGGGCTGTCAATAAACGTCAGTGTGTCAAGTATAAAGGTATTAATACCTAATCCATTTAGTAATTTATTTTATTTATATTCATTAACACATACATTTGTTTTAACAGGTAAGACTCAAGCTAACAAAAATAGTCATAATTGTATCAGCCGTCTAGTCCCAAGTAACGAGTCTGGGTAGAAGATACATAGTGGATAATATTCCATGTGTCACCCTCTGGAATTCCGCCTAAGAGCAAGAAAATAAGTCCAAACGCATTAAGTATTTCTGGTGTCCGAATGACTGGTGCAAACTTTAATAAGTTTGTACGGGTTGCCGGAACTTTAAAAAGCCCCTCTCTCGGTCCTAACCGTAGCCTCCTGTTAGGAACGAGCAATCCCAAAGACTCCAATATTTGCGGATTATTCAGCATACCACGAAAAACTATAAAAACGTATTTAGCTAGATCGAAAGTTGTGTACCTATCTAAGATGACCACAACAAATAAAAGAGTTTTTTATTATAGGGATCTAACAAATAGTATTTATACAAAAGAACGTACCACAAATCTATACTTATAGTTAGTTATTAGAAGAACTAAAATGATTCATTATGAAATCATTATTGTGGTGTAAGACCATGTAAAAACTAATAATTCTTGTGAATTCATTGCAAATCTTCACTAGAGATTTTTATCTTATTAATTAACTAACTACCGAAACCATATTTCAACAGCAACTGTCAATAATTTTATACACAGAAGACATCATAGACAAACGTCAAAAGTTTCATAGACACGAGTCTAGCCACTGAGTTTTTTATTATTGGCCCGAGATCAGACGGGCAATTCTTGACTTTGTTTGTTCGCCTTCTAATCTAGAAACGCTGACATTGATTGTAGCTAAGATGAAATTTCGACTAGATGTAGGACCCCGCCCACCTATGATACAGAAGATTGTGGAACAACGTTTAAAAAAAGAATAAAGAAAAAGAAGATCTTTTGTATTTTACGGAAAAACTGCCTTCTGAGGTTGTATTGTTGTGATTCTGACCTTTGTGCCCTAAATATGACGTTTTACTTAAAAACTTTTTGTTTTGAATTTGGACATCTTTACAATGTCTGTCACGTAGCACCAGGTTATGTGCCCGCGGATAAGAAATACCGGTTTAACGTTCGTGTTTTTGTTTGAATCTACAAATAGGTACAGTTTAAGGTATTTTAGGCTCTTTTAAATTTAAAGTATTCGATGACGTACGAGATTTAATTTTTTAGTTACTTAATATTCCAATTTTAGTTTTCAATCTAAACGATTGGTTAAATCTGTGAAGGTCGGTCGCATTTTATGTTTTTACCCTGTGGAACTATAGATGTGTAATTATTTATCACTGAGCCGATCACTGACAAGGTTGCAAAAAAAAGAACTAAGTAACTTATTTAAGTAGCGTCTTTATATCCAAGAGTAACATAGACTTGAGTCAGGTATAGTAGTCTGAGTTTAGAGATTATATTAACTAGAACGAACTGATATCTGATATCGAACTGGAATACGCCAGTGATACGTATTAGGAATACCACAAATATTTGTTAAAATATTCTAATACTAGCTTTTTGCGACTTCGTCGTTGTGTATTTTCTTACCAATCCCTAATTTGATGATAAAGTAACAAACTCTGGAACTTTATAATATTAGTATTATATAACGTAACTAATAACTAATATTAGCTAATACCGAAGAACATCGAATATTACCCTTTTTTTTTGGGGGGTGGGAAACCATCAAATAACTTCCCCCGCCCTGGGCGGGGCGGGAGGTAGTGTCAGACTTTTACTGACTAAAACCCACCCATGTTCCTTCTTGTGCCCTTTGCGTTCCGGGGGCGCGGTATCTTTTACGAACAACCCGCAGCCCCGGCAGGCATCGGCCCTCAGTGGCCCCTTCCCTTTGCTGACATCTCTTTGAGGCGCGCGTGGAACACGAACGCGCCGTCGACACGGCCTGTCGCTTTTTTAAATGTAAGGACGGTGAGCTACCCATTGCTCACCGTCCACAGGCCCGTATCATCGGAGGCCAGGAGTCGTCTCGCGGCTCCCGACATCCGCAGCGTCTACCGCGGCGGCTGGGACGTGAGAGCCTTTGTCTCAGCCGTATCGAAGATTACCCTGCCACTGCCTCTACTAAAATGAATTTGAATGCACGAATCTACACAACATTAGTATTAGCTACCTACTCTAAATATAGAATTTGTTTGGCCTTGCAGTCTAACCGCCTTGGTAATAATTTAAATTTTGAACTGCCGTTTTACTTTCCTAAAGTATTTGTACCATTCACTACGCGCAGACAGATTCAAAACGATGTTGCTAACTTATCAATTACTAGCGAACTGCACACGACTACGTCCGCGTGGCTTATTTCACCCGTGTTAAGTTCCGTCTTAGGTTCCTGCTACGCTCCCGTGTGTCGTAGCTTGATATTATATAGCCTATGTTACTCAGGAATAATGCAGCTATCTATTGGTGAAAGAATGGTTGAAATCAGTCCAGCAGTTTCGGAGCCTATTCGGTACAAACAAACAAAAAAAATCCTTTATAATATTAGTATAGATTATCTTAATTGGTGGTGACTTGAAAACTCTGCTTTATTATTATTAAATAAAACCATTGTCCAAAGGTATTGTATAATCATGGTCACGATTTCAACTCAACAATAATTGCATGTATTTGTCAACAATGGATAGGTTCATCTTTCGCAACATAATACTTATCCAATTCGGATTTTGACTGCAATTTAAATAAGTACTTGTAGACGTACGAGTATGAAAAAGCTGGTTGCAAAAAGCGGAATGGCAATGTAGGAAACCAACAAACGTATTTTTGTGTGTGACAGTCCAGCTACACGGCCCACCTATTGATAAAATGTTTTTGTACTATTTTCTACAAACTTAGTAAAGTCTAGTAGATATGCGTCTTCGATCCGGACACATTCCATTGAACGCGTTCGGGCATCTCATGAAGGTTGTTGATACCCCAAACTGGCAGATTTGCCACATGAGGGAGGACGCCTACCACGCTATAGTGGAGTGTACTCGGGTTTTTTTTTTTGTTTTTTTGGTGGGTGGGAAATCATCAAATAACAACTCCCGCCCTGGGCAGGGCGGGAGGGAGTGTCAGACTTTTACTGACTAAAACCCACCCATGTTCCTTCTTGTGCCCTTTGCGTTCCGGGGGCGCGGTATCTCTTGCGAACAACCCGCAGAGTGTACTCGGGTTACGAGTTTTAAAATCAGAAGAAGGAATTAGATTAAGAGATGTTGGTATGTGTAATTTGATTTTATCAAAACCTACATCCAAATTAGCTATTAAGTTATATATTTTGATTGTTAAATTAATTAAGTTAAGATCCTGGTAAGTTTACTTCTATTTATTTTGTTAAAGTACAAGGCTGACATAATCGCTTTGCGATTAAAGCCTTTTTTCAAATAAAGATTTAAAAAAAAAACTTAGTAAAGTCAAGTTTTCGTTAATAAGTAACTAAACTCGATGTAAATACGATAAAAGGCTTAAAGGTATCAAGGCTTGTGATTAGTCAGTTTTCTGACATATAACTTGATTTCAAAATGATACACTGTAACTCAACAAATCGTTTTTTCCATAACGAGTTGGTTACGTAACGTTTAAATACTCAGTTGATTAATATAATTTTATCAATGTTAAAGGTCCCAGAATCTTACTTACTCGTATTAGATCCTCTTGGCATCAGAAAGTGTAATGGCGAAACCCTAGGTCGGTGACATAGATTCATGCACATGATATTGTTTGTAGGCCAGAAAAATATTGTGGAATGCGGAATCTAGAAAGAATGTCAATATCTACGCAATATTCTACATATATTTTCTCTTTACAATTTCGTTTTTTTTTATTCTATTCTATTTTTATTATAATTATAGGTACTTAATGACAACCAATGCAGTCAAAAATGACTTGGAAGTAAGCGTAAAACTTATATTAATAATTGGGTAAATGACACCACTAATCAATTGACGTACTTTTTATGAGCTGTCAAAACGCGATTTTTGTCATCTCAATTCACTAACTATTTATTAATTTCAAAGCAATTAACTACTACTAAAAATCGAAGTTCATAGTTATTTAAAAATTCATCGGGTTTTCAGGGCTAAAATAAACGGTTCTTTATGTGAAGTTGAATCTTTTTTTTTTTTTTTTTTGGTTGGTGGGAAATCATCAAATAACTTCTCCCGCCCTGGGCGGGGCGGGAGGGAGTGTCAGACTTTAACTGACTAAAACCCACCCATGTTCCTTCTTGTGCCCTTTGCGTTCCGGGGGCGCGGTATCTCTTGCGAACAACCCACAGCCCCGGCAGGCATCGGCCCTCAGTGGCCCCTTCCAAGTGCTGACATCTCTTTGAGGCGCGCGTGGAACACGAACGCGCCGTCGACACGGCTGAAGTTGAATCTTGGAATTAATGTTTAATGGTGTCATGTACCCAATTGATACAGCAGTAGTATAATTGTAGGTTTGTATCTTTTTGTGTAAACCTTCTCAGTCTTTTGTCTAATTATGAAAAAAAATTGTTTGCATTATTTATGAACAAACTTACAATAGTTACAGCCCATTATAATATTTCGTATTATTTTAATATTCCAAACGGCTCATTTTTTCCGTTATTATTTTTATTAACAGTTTATTTTACATAACTAACGGATTTTATTATTCTGTAAAACAGTTAGTTGCTATTTATTTTTCATTTAATTATGACATTATATCAAAATAAACTGCCTCGTTGGCCTAGTGGTCCTTAGCGCGACTGCTACGCTAGAGGGTTCGATACCCAGGTCGAGCAAAAAAGTGTTATTGGGTTTTTTTATGAATTTCTCAGTAGCAGCTTGGAGTTAGGATTTGTGCACGGTTAATGGCAATAGGCTTGCCCCTATTACATGGGTCCTAAAAACATACCGGCGAACTGTGGGTGTACACCTCTGTCTAACCCTCTGGGAAATACAGGCGTGATGGCTATAATTTTGCTATTTGCGTCTGTCCCGTTGTTAATAAAGCTCATAATTAAAAACTAGAATGTTCCCCATAGGAACAAAGCCATAATTAAAATCAGCCATGTAGGTAGGTACTTATGACTATTGCGTTTCCAGCAAATTATCATACACAACCATGATCGTAATATCGGAAGTCTATCATTAACTTATCAAGCGGTCTGCAAGTCTACCTAAACGAGGCTGTACCAGAATAGAATCCTTATCCTCTACGGTAAAAAAATAAAATAAAAAAGAGTGTTATAATATTTTGTCCACAGGTTACACACTCACAATCAACATTCACTTCCTAAAAAAAAACTGATTCTTATTTTTAAATTTAAATCTTATCTACATTAGAATATACATATAATATAATACGTTCTTTATTATGGATCGAGAATCATACCTACTTGAGTATCATTCTAGAATACAAAACTTAACACAAATAAAACAAAACAGATCTTAATTGGCATTCAAACTTAATTAGTAGCTACTACTTCTCTAAATTAAGAAGTCCTTGAAATGCAAATCATACGAAGTAATTATCGTACATTTAATATTAGCAACACAAGAGTGAGCAAGATATAGACAGAAAGTAGATAATTCTAGTTGGTATTACCCAGGGCCGGATTATTTATTAAGCATGTAGGTAATGACCTAGGGCCCCATCAGGTAGGAGCCCAGAGCCCGAGCTAAACAAATTGAAAAAGAAATTTGAAGATTTGTATGTAACAAGCCATCAATGAAAAAACCATTCAAAATATTTGACAAACGTACTGTGTTTTATTTTATTTATATTTGTTTAATGTAGTCAAAAGAAGCATACATAATTATGAATTATATTGCGTTGTGGTAGAAAAAAAAATAATTTTGGAAACGGTAAAGGAGCCCCGAGGCGTACGTAGCATAGGGGCCCCAACATGGTTAATCCGGGCCTGCGTATACCTAGTTTAATATCGGTGAAGGGAAGCTAAGTAATAGGGTCTCGGCCGTGTAGTACCGGCCCTTTCGAGATTCATACCGTCTCAAGACAAACAAGTTTTAACTTTAATCCAAGCTCAAACCTCTAAGCTATGTAGTTATAGAATTTGAACTTTATACCAAGTTTAATAAAGTTTTCACTACAAACACTGACTTTAGAACCGAGTCTATTTGTATTAAGAACTTTAAGTTTCTCAGAATAAGGTTCAAAATATAATAACTGACCCGTTTTGTTATAAGACGGATATATTCGGTCGCTATACTAAAAGACTATTCAGAAAATTGCACATTTACCGCTAAGAGGTCGCATTAGAGAGAAGTGCTGCTGCATTGTCAAGGGATTTGAGTGGAATAAATGGCGAATTTTACTTAGTTTTTGACATGAAATGACGTAATGTTGTACGTGCAATATTACGATCTACTAACGCATAAAAAAGGTCAACCGCCTTCATAAACTACAAAATGAAAGGAAGTTAGAGGACTTTGGTTCTCTTTATTATTTTGTAAAAAAAAAACACTTTTTAATACTTAAGTACTTCTTATTGTCCAAATATAACATACTAAACACCTTTTTATGAACTCGGCTAAACTTTGTAAAATGGCTGCAATTTCAGACTCAAAAGTTTGCATACCATGGATTCGTTAGCAATTCTAGAATCATAATTTATGATTCATATAAATATTCAACTCTCTTAAGCTTCACGCACTGCTTGATATTTCGTCCATAGACAAGCAGATTATGTTTTACGCTACATAGATCAACAAGGATATTGTATTAATATACAAATAGTATAAAGCTGAAGAATTTATTGTTTGCTTGTTTATTTAACTCACTAATCTCTAGAACCACCAGTTGTTTTAGAAAAAAACACTTTGTAAATGATAACCAGATTCATAAGGCATAGGAAAGGCTATATAATATCACGCTACGACACACGGGAGCGAAGCAGTAACCAAAGATGTTACTTAACGTACGCGACAACAAAAAAGGCGTACTAAATCGTGGGCAGAAGTTAGCAGGTAATAATAAACAGCGCATTATTAGTAGTAGGACCGTGTGGCAGCAGGTGCATATTTTAATTAATGTTTAACTGAATCTTAATAGTTTTTTATAATAACAACTAATTAATAGTGGAAAATTTATTACAACGCTTGCAGACACAAAGTGAATCCTAATAATCTAAGTACGTGTTATGTTGACATAACTCTATGGCCCTAGTAATAATAATATGAATACCTATTAGGGTTTTTCTATGAGATAAGTCCATAAAGCAGGCATAGTGAAGACATAGGTAGCATATTCAAAAGTCTTAGTTATTAACGAAATGTTGTATTTACTTTTTATTTGTAAACTCATTAATATTAATAGTTTTTTTAGAAGGCTTCGAATATCCCAACATGAATTTATATGTTGTGTCAGCAATAAAATAATTATTATTTGGAATACCTACTATCTAATTTCCAAACAAGTCTTTTGTAAATAAGTTTATGTATTAAACAAGATTTATTAGTTATTTAAATGGAACTTTAAGAGTAAATATTTAATTATTATTAAATAACCGGAGAAAGGGAACTAGAAAAAATACGTCTTAACAATTATACAAAAAAAAAGTTGATACCCGTTTATTATTTCACAGTAATATGTTTAACATATACCATTATTTAAATACTGCATCGAATACATTATTCTAATAAATATTTGTCACATTAGCTATTCCAAACACATTCCAAATTACTTTTGACATTGACAGAATTGACAACATCAGCATTACTTGTCATATTTTAAAAATAGAATAGAACATACTTTGTAGTGCGAATAACAGTAAAAACCAGTTGACAGTTTAGCAAACTTTCACTGCTTTCTGGAAAGTGACAGTGTGCTGCGAGAATATGGCGTTACGTAATGAGTGCCAAAAGTAGTGGCCTTTCCGATTGCTGTAGGACTAATGATATAAGAAGGCATATTTATTGCCTAGAAATAAAATCGGTTCGTTTATTTTGTAAAAATGCGTCTCGGTTAATTCAGGTGAAGTGAATTTGAGGCGAGCTGTCAAAAGCCATGTAATGCTAGTACAGCTTTTTTCTTTACGGGCTGTCTGTGCCTCTGGGAAAGCGGAGGGGTGTGTCGGACTCCTACCGACTAAAATCCTGCGGTGTTCCCCCAAATACCTCTAGCCGGGACACGGGAGTTGCTCAAAGCATTCTTTCGCATTCCGACAGGTACTTATTGATCCGCCACCACCACAAAGAGAGTCCCGTCAGCCGGTTCAGCTGTCATCCACCGGCAATCGGGATGCAAGCTTACTATAAGCTCACTTCACCTAAATGTATGGAGGGAGATTTTGGTAAATTTAGACCGGATGGACTTTCATTGGTTACTTAATATTATTTTAATAGTAGGTACTGCTAGAACCGTTTTGGGATTGAGTTTATAAAATCGTGACGTAGAACATCCGCATACCCTTGAAAGCATCATTATCTGCCAGTCACGGAACTGTTTTAAGAGGACTCTTCGGAGTGTGTGCTCCATATAAAAGTAGTCATCTCATTATTTTAATAAGTAATTTAATTTAAATTCAAATATTATTTTTAAAATTAAAATAATACATTTTTTAAACTTTTCTTAAGTACCTATCTATACGTTTAAATGTGCGGGTTAAAAATTACTGTGCCAACCGCTGGTGCTGGACAGATATATGTAGTCTCCTTAGGAAAATGAATGAGGTGGTTAGTGTTTTGTAATTTCCGTGTAAATAGATAATTATAGATACGGAAAAATCGCATCGGGCCCTTACGATCCCATGTCGATTAAAGTATTTTTTTTACATCTAGTGCGTTCATCGGTTCTAAACGACCCGATGCTCGATGACCAAATGGCTGCACTAGATTTCAGGCTAGTTGAGCTAGTGAGGGTTAAAAAGCCAACAAAAAATAAAGTAAGCGAAAATCCTCCAAGACACATCATTTTGGGTAAGCGGAACATATTTGATATAAATGGTGATACTAGCCCGTCAACTGGTCACACATTACAAGTGCTACAAACTGCAACCACCAATCCCCACCCACCAGATCCATCCACATATATTACACATTTTATCTCTATCGATATTTTTTTGTCATCCACAACACTAAAAATGTATCGACACTTTTACCAACCAGTGCGGATAACGGGTCGTAAAGATCCGACAGACAATCCCTTTATTTGCAAAAAAACCATTCAGTACATCTACCTACGATTTTGGCCGTTTATTGAGTGATTATTTGTTAATGTTTTGCTAAAAAGGTATATCCTATAATCATTATATCTATAAAGATAAGTCCTCCTAAACAGATGGAAGTCGAACGGGTCTTTTTGACCCAGGAACGCACAAGGAACAAATCGTGATTCGGATATAAAAGACCCGATGCCGCACCAACTGAAAGTCGTCAAATTTGGCTAACGCAGTGAGCGTGTTAAAAGCCGTACAACTTTAGTGTCGAAACCGTTACTTACTGCAAATATGGTGACATATGCCATAGAGAACTAAGAAAAGTAGAATAAGTATAGACAGTAAGTAACCTTCCCACGCGCTGCTAAAGTCAATAGAAATGGATTACAAACAAGAATAGTTTTCAACGATGAACTCGATACCGGATACCAATGTCTGCTCCACTTCTTAAGTATTTGAAGTATATTGGTGTTATGTTTTGTGTTATTGAATTAAGAATTCGATATTTTGTTGACAAATCGGATGCAAAGAGTTTAACGACATTTTTATAAAGAAGTAGTTGAGGCTACTGCTCAATTTAGTAAAGTGGGAAACTTCAAACGGCGAAAGTATACTGGCCTTATTAACTGTATTTTCGAGCCATTTGGGTTGGGAACCCTCGGGCCGTACCGCCATTTTTTTGGGGTCGTTACCAGTTGACGGAAATGCGGAGTAATTATTTGATGCCATATAGTTTTAGATTTTTTTTTTATGTTATGTTATTTTATTTGAAGGCTGTATATACTGTACGTAAAGTAGAATATATAGGGATGTTACCAGTGGCGTAGCATGCCTTGGAGTGGCCCTGTATCAAAATTAGTTGGGGGGCCCAAATGAAGGGTAATTTTTTTTAACAAAAATGCTTGCAATAAATTAAAATAAGTATTTTAAATTGTACATGGGTTATTGCGGGCTTTCATCGTGATGTAGGATATTGCCAACTTTTGGACGCACGCTTAACCCGGGAAAAAAGGGATTGCTTTTTAAAAATTTTGTCATTTCTGAAGTGAAAACTCTACAGGCACGTATGATAGTTTTTTTATATGTTTCCCGAGATTAAGTGACATTATGGTTAACATTTTACTAATTTTTGCTTATATATGTTAAGGGCCTCTGTAGCCCAGGGGCCCCGTATCACTGATGCGGCTGATACACCCCTGGATATTACGAAGGTACTGGAGCCGGAGTCGGAGTTTTTAAATCTAATTTATCGCGAGTTGGAGGCTGAGGCGGGGCAGGAGACAACTGTGTTAAGGGCAGACATAATGTAATAATATTTTTATTTTTTATTTTATTTTATTTTATAGAAACATTTATTGTATCTGTAATGTTAAGATGGCCCACTGGATAAGACGCCTGCTTCTCATGCATGAGGTTGCGGGTTCGATACCAGACAAGTACCAATGTGACTTTTCCAATTCATACGTTCTTTCTAAGTTTATCTTGGACATATCTGACATCGGTAAAGGAGTGAGGAAACCTGAACTTATAATGAAAATAAGTCTGAAGTCGCTAATTCGCTTTAAGTAAGCATAGTGATCAATGCTCGTGCCTTTTCTCTAAAAGAAAAGGGATTTCACTTGCAGTGGGGCAGTAATGAGACAGACAGATACAAAGTAGTCAAATATAAAGGGTACTTTAATGCGTTCCAATCCATTCAAAAGTATCGGAGCCGTGTTAAATCAATTGAAAGTTCCGACCTTTTCGAAATCTAATCTCTAGCAGAGATAATTTGATTTTTTACTCACGCCGTCAGTCTAAGCATCATCTACGAGGGCAACATCTCAGGAAATATTACCTACTAAAGATTTCCAGAGAGATATGATGAGTTTAATAAAACTTGAAACTACAGCAGTGCAATTAGCTTAAAATTTGTGACTCACTGACCGATTCCTTAACAATACAGAAGTTGTTGTAAATGAATTAATTGAAATTAATGGTTTAACTTTGACTTGGGTGGGAATAAAAGCGAAATAATCTAATTTTTGACATGAAACATCTAAAGCCGCACATAAACCGATGGCTGGCGAGGCGACGCGTCGCGACGCGGTAGAACTGAGTTGACACAATTTGTAATAATTTTTTGAATTCAATTTTTTTGTATTTAATGAAAATAAATGTTTACTAAATAAGCAGTCATCATTTTCCGGGAAAAAATCATAATATTTTATTTTTATATTGTACCATATTTTGTTTCTGTCGTAATCTGTTATTTTATGCATAATTATTACATGTACAAAATAATTTAGATGTTTCACATCTGCCAGGCGTCCCGTGACAGCTCCTAATTTTTCTTTTCTTTCGTTTTTTAATTTTTCTGAGGCGGTGAGAGTCCTCCCAGTTAATTGGAATGATCTCACAGTCAGTTTATTGCTGTAGGAGCAACAAGACAAATAGAAACATCTTTCAATTGTTTTGTAATTTGGTAGCAAGTTCAACATTGTGAAGAACAATGACCCGTGATTTAGAGAGAAAAAAAATAATAATTGAATTTTTAAATATTCTTATTAGGTATTGTTCCTTGGTCTATTCGTTTATTGTAATGCCTTATTGGTGTGTATTCAGTTTATTCTAATTCATTATGATATAATCGGAGGTCAAGTGTTATGATGGTTTGATTTATTCGTAGTTTGTTATTGTTATTTTAAGTCTATTTTGTAGATGACGTCAAATTGTAAGTTGTAGTATAAAATTTTCGTAATTTTTGTAGTAAGTAGGTAGGTACCTAAAATGACAAAAAATAAGTTTTTTTTTTTACATTTGTTTTCTCAACTAGTAAGATTTATTTTTAAATTTAAAACAACTCTTTGCTCTGCATATAAAACGAAAACCTTCGATATTTTCTTTAGAACACACTCGTTTTGCCTCTTTCGTCCAATATTGCGAATTAACCTTGTAGAAAAATTACAAGATTCATAATCGTAAGTACTTAACTACAAATTCATTTGATTGACCTTTTGCGTTGAATAATGTTAAGGTGAAGCATACACTTAGTCACACTAGATGAGATGCACTACATATTTTAGCAGTTGGGTAACTCTTATTGCTGGATAAGACAGTTTGTTAATAGTAATGAAGTGTGACTAGCAAAATTATTACTTAATTACATTACTTAGAACCTAGTATTGTATGTATCTAACCTGTAGGTGAAAAATAAACAAAAGAACTTACTTTTCAAAGCTTTTCCTTCAGGCGTGCACCGGACAGCATTGATCAGACAATCCACATAGTTCCTAACTAGTCTTTTATTAGTAAAAATCGCGTCAACGTCCAAGTAATCATACCGCTGGTCGTATTTAGGCATAGTTCCCATTTCATTAACCTCTTGTCCTACCACAGTATACACAAAAACACATATAAACAACACTGCACGCATTTTTAATTAATTATGTACTAAGAACTTAAAAAAAAAAACTTATTCACATAATCAGATCTCGGAAAATTGCGCGAATTATTCGTTTGCGGAGGCGTGCGCACGCGCCGGACAAGAGTGTTGTTGTGTTCCGCGCGTGAGCACGGTCGACGTTATAAGGTAACGCGCGACGATCGAGACGCTTTCTTTGATGCACTTCTGAAACAAAAGGGTTCTCTTCAAGGGTGTGCTTTAGAATACCTATATCTACTTATAAAAAAAAAATTTTTTTTCATTTTCTAATTCGGCAGGAAAAGTCGGTGACCTCTATGTGTAAGTATGGGAAAGTTGTCCAGGGGTTAAGGATAATATATATATATATATTATTTAAATATATATATTTGCGTTTAACCCCTGGACGACTTTGCCTATATGCCTCATACTTGCTTGCATGCTTTAACTTTTGAATGACTTGGTCAAGGGTTATGAATGAACGTGGAGATCAGAAGACCAATTCTACGAATTTAAAACGTTCAAAATCGATTCACCGTTTCATCTCAGCGACAAATACTTACCCAATATAAATTAAAAACACAAAATTAAAAATTTTAAGTAACCCCCAACAGAAAAATAAAATCCCTGCCGCAGCTAACAAAAGAGCTGAATCTATGAAACCGCTGAACCGATTTCCATCCAACAGAGCTACGAACACTCCCGACTAATATAGGTACCTTTCAAACAAAAAACTAAATCAAAATCGGTTCATGCGTTCGACACACACACAGACACGTCAAACTTATAACACCCCGTCGTTCTTGTGTCGGGGGTTAAAAATAGGTAGGCAAAGTAGAAACATTTTTGACAGATTAAGACAGATTAGATTGTGATCGGTCCTTAAAGTAAATAGGATTGCTCCCAGATTAATGTTTAAGTTCAAAATAAGGTGAACACTTGACCTTCACAATTCATCATATTAGAATTTCTGAGTATGAATGAACATGTTTATCTATACTTATATTATAAAGAGTATTTGTTTCTACCAAATAAGCTCCGAAACTGCTGGACCGATTTTAACAATTTTTTTACCGAAATATAGACTACATTATTCCTAAGTAATCATCTGCTTAGCCTTCTCCCAACTATGTGTAGGGTCGGCTTCCAGTTTAACCGAATGCAGCAGAATACCAGTGCTTTACATGGAGCGACTGCCTATCTGACCTCCACAACCCAGTTAGTGGGCAACACGATACCTCTTAGTTAGACTGGTTGTCAGACTTCCTGGCTTCTGACTATCCGTAACTACTGTCAAAGATCTACTAATGGCAGCCGGGACCAACGGCTTTACGTGCTTTCCGAGGCACGGGGGTGTCACACCACCAACTTCCAAACTCCGGGCTGCTACTGAGCAAATCCTAATGAAAAAACACTTTTTGCCCGACCTGGGAATCGAAACCAGGGCTCCACACTCGTCAGTCGCGATTGCGACCACGAGACGAACGGGGCAGTTATTCCTAAGTAATGAAGGTTATATAACATCACGCTACGACTCTCGGGAGCGGAGCAGTAACCAAAGACGCAACTTAACTCGGGTGAAATAAGCCACGCAGACGAAGTCGCGGGCCCGTCTCTAGTAAAGTAGAAGTACAAGCAGTTCTTAGAAAGGGACTGAATTAAAAATCATAATTAATAAATTCGTCTTTCCAAAAATGATGCGCCATTTATACGAGTTCACAGAAAATGATGACTCAGCTTCGTATGTCAATTATTTCAAGAACAAATAAAAAGGTCAATTCATAAAGATTTCTTCTTTCTGAGTATTGAAGTTTTACAGAAAATATTGCCGGCGGAAATGACATTTAAAGAAAGAAAAGAGTAAAAAAATCACATCTGTTTGACAATTTATTCCAAATCAGTGTCATTGTACTCTTATAAGAGGCGTTGAGTTTTAAGAAATGTTTATTTTGTACTTAAATACTACCAATGTTACTCATTAAAATGTTCCGTTAATTTCTTATTTCCTTTTGGAAGCTTTCGCGAGACGTATCATTTGTACAATATGGTAAGTGACATGACATGGAGGTATAGTAGCTGCCACGAGTCGTGAACACAAACGTCAAGTTATTTTTTGGGTTTTGGGGGTCCGTTCTAGGTTTTTTTTTTTTCTAGGTCACCGCTATTGTAAGAGGCACAAATTGTTTGCTCGGCCAGCATGTCGTACGGTCGCTAGAGCAGAGTCGCCGGTGTGTCGGACTCTGGAAGCCCTCAATGCCCTCCTGGCAGTCAATCCTGATTGTGATCTGTTTGCCGATGAATGGAGAGAAATAATGCGAGTGTGTTTGAAGTTTTGTGAGAGAAAATATGACAGAATATCCACTGTTATTTATTAAGTGTGTAGTAGATTTTATGATAATATTAGTATTGTTCTAGGTTAATTATTGTAATTGGTGTGTAACCGTTTTAATTAACTATAAATAAATAAATAAATTCTTTATGGGTCGCCGACGCTGTACACGAACGGGCCGACAGACGGACCAATCGCGTGCAGCGTCGGCGCTCCAAAAAACCCAGAAAGGAACCCACAAGCCCACAAAATAACTTAATGTTTGTGCTCACGACTTGTGGCGGCTACTATAATGATGTTGATTCCCAGAAACTGAGTTTAACACCAACATGGTTTAAAGTTTTTATCCAAGGTGTTCGTGGATTTTGAGGTTTTGGCCTTAATTTCTCGATGAAGGGCAGAAACTAACCGGTAACACTAAACGGTATTTGAATTTTTACCTGGAAAATTATTACCACCACGGATACATGTAAGCTATGGCGCTGGTGACGAGAGTAGCTACAAAAATCATATAGTAGGTCATCTGAAACTGCCAGGGTTGCGGAATTTGTTCGAAAGAGTCACCGCGGCCCTTTTATTTTAAAGATAGGAAATCATCAAATAACTTCTCCCGCCCTGGGCGGGGCGCCCACCCATGTTCCTTCTTGTGCCCTTTGCGTTCCGGGGGCGCGGTATCTCTTACGAACAACCCGCAGCCCCGGCAGGCATCGGCCCTCAGTGGCCCCTTCCTTTGCTGACATCTCTTTGAAGCGCGCGTGGAACACGAACGCGCCGTCGACACGTCCTGTCGTTATGCAACGTAAGGACGGTGAGCTACCCATTGCTCACCGTCCAGAGCGTCTACCGCGGCGGCTGGGACGGGAGAACCGCTGTCTCAACCGTCCCGCCGCCACCTTCTCTAGCATTACTGCCTCACAGACAGGACACACCTCACAGACACAGGAGGTGACTGCATCCCATTCCCTCATGCTCCGGACCATGGCTTGCACCAGAGCCGGACGCGAGAGTTCGCCGCCGCCGATGGCCGCCACGAGGACTCGGCGATGCTCCGCCCAAGCGGGGCATACCGCCACGGTGTGCTCCACCGTGTCCTCGGGGCGATCCACACAATGGTGAAACCCGGACGATTCCTCCCGCCCGATGAGGTGCAGGAACCTCCGAAACACCCGTGTCCGGTGAGGACCTGCGTCAGGCGGTAGGTGAGGCCGCCGGGGCGCCTCTCAAGCCACTCCTCAAAGAGGGGACTTACCGCCTCTATTAAGGCGAGCCCAGGCCTACAGGTTGTCTCGCGGATCTGGTTGTCTGTGTATGTAACGTTATATACGACAATCCCTAGTGCTTGGTACTTTATTTTTAAAGAAAAGAAATATAACAATTATTAGTGAGCTCTTTGTGAAGGAGCTCTACCGGGGAAATACTACCACCATGCCTACTATTTCTGCCGAAAAGCAGCGTTACTGTGTTGCGGTTTAAAGGATATGGCTGCCGGTGTAATTACAGGCACATGAGACATTTCAACTTGTCTCCGGGATGGCAACGCATTTGCAAGGCCTCTGGTATTGTCGATGTCTATAGTCAGCGGTGACCACTTAACGTCAGGTGGGCCATCGCCTAGTTTGCCATGCAATAATATAAAAAAAAAATAGAGAACAAAAACCTAATCTTGGTTTACTTTATATTTCACTAGCGACCTGCCCACGACTTCGTCCGCGTAGCTTATTTCACCCGCGTTAAGTTACGTCTTTCGTTACTGCAGGCTCCGCTCCCTTGTGTCGTAGCGTGATGTTATATAGCCTATGTTACTCAGGAATAATGTAGCTATCTATTGGTAAAAGAATGGTTAAAATCAGTCCTGTAGTTTCGGAGCCTATTCGTTACAAACAAACAAACAAATCTTTCCTCTGTATAATATTAGTATAGATAAAAACAACCATTTAAATAGAAATACATGCTTTGTAGCAAGTATACAAGTAGCTAACGACAGCACATCAAAGCAGATTGCTCCGATCCAATCTCGGCTAATCATTTATCGTAGTTGCGTTTGCGCACCGTGTTGAAAACACTTAAACGTGGAAGTCCCATTGTCCGCGGCCACCGGTACGGAACCCGCATGTATTTACATAAATTAGGGTAGTAGGAATGTGTCGACAGAACTTCATATTGCAGTGGTACGGTTTCTATGCCTGCGGTTTCTACTTCATGCTGGTTGGGAATGGGAGCAGCCCCACCGCTTTGGTTGTCGTAAGGCGAAAGAGTTACTTGTTCTGGTTACAGTGTGTCATATTTTCAATTACACATCATAATCCCGCCAGTATTCGCCAAGGGTTAGGATGAGTTGTAATAATGCACACCCACAGTTCGCCGCGCCGGTAGGCCCCATGTAGAAAGGGGCAAGTCATTTGCCATTAACCGGGCACAAATCCTAACTCCGAGCTGCTACTGAGAATTGCATAAATACAAACCTAATAACACTACTCCACCTGATCTATGGAACTCTAACGGAGTTTAAGACACCTAGCAAGTAGTGGTGATGACAGATGGATCAGCAGTGGGAGAAGTCGGGCTGTGAACGATGATGATAAATATTATATTTTAAGAGCGTGTCAATTTGGTCAATAATCCTAACATTTTGTAGAATAAAGTGCTCACTATCGCTAAGTAACACGGATTTTACATATTTTTAAATTTCTATAGATTTAGTTAAAATAGGTACCTACAGGCACTTTTCCGGTTGACGGCGATGCGGAGGAATTTTTTGATGCCAATTAGTTTTAGTTTATTTTTTGTTATTATTAAGGATTTCTAATTTTAAGGCAGTAAATATTACGAATAAAGATTATTTTTCCTGTATATAAAAGGGGAAAAAAAACCTACAGAACCTTTTACAAATCATCTGGTCTATTAACATTTAAATTAAAAATTCTCAGTAGTTATTTTCCTCAATTTAGGTATCCCAAGAGAGAAATATTAAGTTTCCTCAATAAATATCTCGAAGACAATTAATTGTTTGTAACGTGATCATAACAGATAGGTGAAGACGATGATGATAGATGACGTTAGTCTTTGAGATTTCAAGTGCCTATTGCAGTTATTAAAAAAAGAAACAAAACCTATTTCAAAAGAAAGGCTGATGGAGCTACGTTTTTTGTTCGCAAATTTGAAAAAAAATGGAGTGGTAGATTTTTTTTCCGCGATTTCAGAATACGTAGGTCAAGAAGAGAGGGTAGGGTAAGAGTTGTTCATAGGACGAGTACAATGACTTCTCTTCAGGTATCTGGTACACAAAAAGTAACCTTGTACATACCTAGGGTACAATTAATGACTTTTTATCCCTCAAGAAAAATAATAATAGTACTATGAAGATTGTATGCCACTACAAACTGACTAAAAAGTTTTATTTTATTTAAATACTCAACCGGATTCCAAAAAGGATTCGATTTTTAAAATAATATGTCATGGGGTTTTTATATTGGCCAGTTGTTTGCCCAACTCAGAATGTAAGCAGGTTATTTTAAATCTAATATAATTTCCTCAAGAAAAGGGTTTCCTCCCAACTATGCTAATATTATAAAGCTGAAGAGTTTGTTTGTTGTGAAATTTCGGAGCTTCTGGTCCAATTCTGAATTTTTTTCCACTAATATGAAACTACGTTATCCCTATGTGTGTGTTTATTAGGTATTCTTAAGAGAAACTTCGCGGACAAAGGCGCAGGCAAAAGCTAGCCCAAATAAGTATAAAGGTGGGCCCCGCATACAAACACACATAAGCCAGGTACCTCGGTCACAAGTATAGAAAGTGACTATACATATAGTACCTATTCTAGAAGCGAAGCAAATACCTTCTAAATAAAACAATGAGGTAACATTGTTAATAAAATCTTACGTAACGTTACAAATAAACCACATTTTCGATACCACTTACCATTTTTTTATTAGTTTTATTGCACAAATTATTTAATCTTCACGAAACCCGCGCGGGGTTTTCCCAAAAATGTTTTCCTTCTGATCTAAGTAATTTAGTTTTTACGTGGCTACAACTTTTTTTAAATTAATTACCGATTGGTACCTAAATGATACGTAATAGGTAAAAATACAATATCCAGTTTGACTGGAAGTCGAGCAAAATTTATCAACAACGAGGTAAAAAACGTCGGTGTCATACCCCGACGTAAATAAACCAGTTGTATTTATGTTTTGTTGACCCGCCCCGGCGCCGCACTGGAGGCGGGGGCGACGGCATTTGTACTGAACCTCATTTTTCTTCTTTTTTAATTTTAATACAATACTCCATACCAACACGCCTGTATTCCCCAAAGGGTTAGGCAGATGAGTACACCCACAGTTCGCCGGTATGTTTAGGTCCCATGCAAACGGGGGGCGAGCCTTTTGCCATTAACCGGGCACAAATCCTAACTCCGAGCTGCTACTGAGAAATTCATAGACCCCAAGACCTTTAGCATAGCAGTCGCGCTTAGGACCACTAGGCTAACGAGGCAGTTCATACAATACTCAATACTAAATATCTTTATTGCTTTTCCATATGTATACTTAGATGGTAAATTATAATTGAGATCAGTATAGACCCTATAGGGCACAGCAAGATACAGTTAGGAGAGAGGAAGACGTGTTTAAAAACGATCATTATAATATAAATAAGGTACGACTCAAGAATAATCAAAATTTGAAGATCATGAATAAAGTATTATCACTTCACTCATATCAATATTAAATGTTATTTTATCTTATAAGAATATTTATAATTATTTTTATCTCTAAATATGTTTATTTTAAACTAGCTTCTGCCACCGACTTCGTTCGCATGTTTTCACTCGCTTTAAGTTACGTCTTTGGTTACTGCCCCTCTCCCGTGTGTCGTAGCGTGATGTTATATAGCCTATAGCCTTCCTCAATAAATGAATTATCCAACACAAAAAGAATTTTCTAATTCGAACCAGCAGTTCCTGAGATTAGCCTGTTCCTGTAGTTCCTGAGATTCAACCAAACAAACAAACTCTTCAGCTTTATAATATTAGTATAGATATAATTTCGTGTATTATATTAGTTTAAGTTAATGTACACAAAAGCGACATACTAATTTCCGATTCTCCCTGTCATACGAATATTTTGTCCTGTCATTTATGAACACAACTACAAAAATCAGCCGACTCAGTCGAACCGTTTTCAAGTGAATGCGGCAATTGATTTTATACACACCTAGATTTAAATAAACTCCGAAAAAAAACAAAAAGCTTTGGAAGTTGGTGACAATACAAAATTAAAGCCGCCGACATCCAACGCTTTTTTTAAATTTCGGATGGGAAATCATCAAATGACTTCTCCCCTGAGCTCGTTGACTTCCAAAGCTAAAGTTATTTTTCACTTTTTAGTTTTTGAAGGGGGTTGTCTTTTTGGTAAAGAAGTTTTTTTTTAACTGCCCCGTTGGTCTCGTGGTCGCAAGCGCGACTGATGAGCATGGGGTCCTGGGTTCGATTCCCAGGTCGAGCAAAGTGTTATTGGGTTTTTTCATTAGGAATTTCTCGGTAGCAGCTCGGAGTTAGGATCTGTGCCCGGTTAATGGCAATAGGATCGCCCCCTATTACATGGGACCTAAAACATGCCGGCGAACTGTGGGTGTACATTGGTACACCTCTGCCTAACCCTCCGGGGAATACAGGCGTGATGGTATGTAATGTAAGTTTATTTTTAAAATATAATTGACGTTCAAAAGTGCCTTTTAATGGTCTAATTGACCTTCTGCGAGGCAGTAATGCTTGAGAAGGAGGCGGCGGGACGGTTGAGACAGCGGTTCTCCCGTCCCAGCCGCCGCGGTAGACGCTCCGGACGTCGGGAGCCGCGAGACGACTCCCGGCCACCGTAGATACTGGCCTGTGGACGGTGAGCAATGGGTAGCTCACCGTCCTTACGTTGCATAACGACAGGCCGTGTCGACGGCGCGTTCGTGTTCCACGCGCGCCTCAAAGAGATGTCAGCAAAAGGAAGGGGCCACTGAGGGCCGATGCCTGCCGGGGCTGCGGGTTGTTCGCAAGAGATACCGCGCCCCCGGAACGCAAAGGGCACAAGAAGGAACATGGGTGGGTTTTAGTCAGTAAAAGTCTGACACTCCCTCCCGCCCCGCCTAGGGCGGGAGAAGTTATTTGATGATTTCCCACCAACCAAAAAAAAAAAAAAAAAATGGTCTAATTGAAATAAATGATTTGACTTTGACTTTGAATCAATACTTAATCATGATTACCTACATAAGAACAATAATTAATGAAAGATAATCAGACTAATGTTTTAAAATTTAATAACCTCTGTTGACTTAAAATTAAAAAGATCCTAGTTCGAAAAGTTTCACTTGACATTTTCGCAGAGTTGTTTACATTAGCTTGGCAAGCCGACAACGTTTAGCACTTGGTCGTAAATGAAGAATTCCGTTCTTTAGAAAGTCGGCGACCCATAGCAGGAAAGGCTTGTTTATCAAAATATTTATGCCAAACTCGTTTGTGACTTGCGAATCCAGAAATGCATTGATATAGTTGCCGCCACGAGTCGTGAGCACAAATCGTTCCGCGATCGTACGCGATCGGTACGACAGACGGACCAATCGAGTGAAGCGCCAGCACTCCAAAAAACCCAGAAAGGAACCCAAAAACACATAAATTAACTTGACGTTTGTGCTCACGACTCGTGGCGACAGATATATCAATGCATTTCATTTTTCAAAAGTATTTATATTTGTCAGTGACTTATATTCAGGCCGTGTAATTTTATGATACATCATCATCTGCTTAGCCTTTTCCCAACTGTGTTGGGATCGGATTCAGCTGAATATCAGTGTTTTACATGGAGCGACAGCCTATCTGAGCTCCACAACCCAGTTACTAGGCAACACGATACCTCTGGGTTAGACTGGTTGTCAGACTTCCTGGCTTCTGACTCTCCATAAGGACTATCAAAGATCTACGAATGACAGCAGGTACCAACTGAAATTCATACAATAAAATGTAATAGTTTATACTTTCTAGTCAGCTGGAGCAAAAAGGTAAAAGCGAACTGACCGTTAGCAGGCGAAAATAAACTTACGTAATGCCATTAAGTTATTATACTTTTTTATAATTTTTTGTTAAATGGCACTTGCATTACTTTTTTGCTACAAATTCAGCCAGCATTTTCTCAATTTGATTAATGGCAATTTTTTTAATAAGGTCTACCTACTTTTATTTATTGTCTTTTGAATTTTCTTTAATTATTTTTAGCGTCTCTTTTAACAATACTTAGATATAATGGTATTCTGTTCCTCAATAGATTGGTCTCAATTTATTTTAATTGGAACAGTCAACATTAATTATTAGTATTTATGAACATAGATAAATATGTAATAGCAATATATTTCTTACTGCGTGTTGTTTTTTCCAACTTGATACCTATTATGTTAATTTACGGACACAGGCCACTAACACAAGAAAAAATACCGGACAAGTGCGAGTCGGATTCGCCCACCGAAGGTTCCCTACGTAAGATCATTATAATTTACAGAATTTATGAAATAAATAAATAGTAAATTTTTTTTTTTTTAATAAATCGTATCACAGACTTCGTAGACAGAGGGGAACGGTATTTGTTTATATTTTTCATTACAAACAAGAAATTATGCGTCGGAAAAAAATAATAAAATATATTTTGCAATGTGCACTTCAAGCCCTTTTAAATGATACCCCATTTATACTAGTAGCAACAATTTGAAATTTCGACCCCTATAAAAAAATAAAGACCCCCTATAAAAAAATAAAGAAGATATTTTAAGATTTAGTCAAAAATTTATAGTTTTTAGACTTTTTCTTGTACTTTTGGTCTATAATGATGCTACTTGTCAAATTTCATTGTTCTAGGTCAACGAAAACAACCCTATCAGTTTTGATTCTCTTGATAGTGTGGAAATATGCGTTTTTTGCTGAATAAACAGCCGTATTTTTTTTTTATGTAAACTTAGAAGTTTGATTTTTTCACAACTTCATAGGACCGTCGACTTAAGTATACGACTTAAATTTTAACTAGATACCTCCACGCATTCCCAAAATAAAGGGTCTTGACAGACAGACAGTCGGACGGACAACAAAGTGATTTTATAAGGGTTTTTTTCTTTTTGAGGTACAGAACCCTAAAAAGAGAAAATACGATTAAAAATGCAAAATACTTTTTTGAAATTGTGATTCAATTAAAGCTTGGTCAAATGTGATCTTGAGTCGTAAAAATTGAAGAAACCTTTTGGACATACGCCAGTTTATGTAACAGCGCAGAATGAAGTACGAGTACGGTCTGCGACAGAAGTCGATTGTACTTCAAAACCTTGTTATTGAGCACAATTTAAAAACAGAACTGGGTGTACAACCAAGCGAAAAATGAACTCAAAATGCGGAAAATCATGGGTTTTTTCCAATCTCCCTTTAAACTATAATTACAGTTTATGTGCACCTTATGAGAGATTGAGGTCTCTATAAATAACATTTATTATTAAATTTAAAATACTGAATAGATTTTTATTTCTATTTATTCTAATTAGGCAAAATGATCGTTAAATTTACATGTAACATAATAAGAGAATAAGCTGTTTATTACGTGCAAAATGTCAGCTATTTAAAAGTTGCGGAAAAAAAAAACAACAAAATTTAAACAAATTAATGGTATCAAATCATAGTTCTGACCGCAATGAGTCAGTAGATGCTGTCTTATTTTTAGTATTTACAGAGCAAAAAATACAAAGCATATATTCAAATTAGATAATAGGTCACCTACCTAGATAGAGGATATAGAGTTTTGGATACCAAGCAAACCATAGTTTTGATATTAGATACATGTTATAGATCTAGTAGTGGTAGAGCTCTTTGTGAAGGAGCTCGTCCGAGGAAGTACTACCATCATATCTATTTCTGCTGCAAAGCAGCGTAGCTGTGTTCCGGTTTGAAGGATTTGAGTGCCGGGGAAATTACAGGCACATGAGACATTTCAACTTTGTCTCTGGGATGGTAACGCATTTGCAAGGCCTTTGGTATTGCAGATGTCTGTAGGTAGCGGTGACCACTTAACATCAGTTGGCCTGTGGGCTTGTTTACCATCTAATGACATTAAAAGAAGATACCTTGTTCGCTTATAACCATAACCAATATTTTTATTTTATTGAAATCGACGAATTAAAAAGCCATACTGTGTAAAAACCTGTATTATAAGAAATCGAAATTAACGAAGTTTTGTTATTAAGTTTAGAATTTATTAATCAAACTTAGCATACCTAAGTAGACTAGAAACCTAAGATATTCACGAGCGAAATTTCATCTATAGCGGTTACCTATTTCAATTTATTTCGTCATTATTGAATTGATAATTCTTGTAATTACCTTCTTAATACATTTTATCAATTAAACCATTATTTCACTGAAGAGTGCTAACAAAGATTTATTTTACATGCGCACCTAATATTTTTTATACAGCAACTGTAGCTGTCACGTCTAGATATGTTCAAATGTGATTTCGTCTGAATATTAACAAGTCTTATTTTAGACGCCACCTTGGAATGGACTGTTCTCCCAAATAAAAATATACAACACGAGTTTTGAAGGACTTTTGAACACGTTGAGCAATATGAATTATATTCCCCACTTGCAATTTAAATGGACTTTTTTATTGATTTGACATTTTTGCATCGAGCATTCGAATCATAGAGATATAAAAAAATACCTGTCAGAAAGTGGCATGTCCGCCATTTTGAATCATAGTTGTGTGAATGAAATAAGGTTCATGTTCTTCATGGTTCTTGTTCATGATTCGCGTACTATTCAGCAGCCATTTTATGTTATTTGACATTTATAGGCAACAGCTTTTTCGTAGATAGGGTTCGTCAATATTTACATGTCAATAATTCTAGAGGTAAGTAACTCAATGTCAAATAGGACGGAGGTTAATTGCGCCATTTTAATTGCAGCTTCAAAGCTTTTTTTTTCAACGGACCAAATAAAAAGAGGTTATCAGGTCGATGAGTATATTATATATATTTTTTATACGTCATAGATGACCACACATAACTTTTTTAGCAAATTAGATCATATTACAACATTTTCCAGCTAGAGTTCAATTTCAATTGTAATTTTACAATAGCATAGCATTTTGAAATAATAGAAAAGGATTGTCTTTGTTCAAGTGGTCAGGAATTTTAATGAAGCACCAAGAACTAATATAATGAGCAAAAAAGCTTTACAATGCATTTTTGAAGCTAATTTGTTTTTTCCACTTATCATACCTATAACACAATAATGTCTTTTTTATTTTTATGTGAATAAATTCCCAAGTTATAAATATTCTAGTGTTCATGAACTGAGATCCCAAAGTCGCCAGACCTATGTAATTTTAGTATCGACGAAATTTTGAGGAGATATAAAGAAATATGCAGTTAAAAGGATAGTTTCTATAGTTTTTCCTTTAAAAGCGTCTGGCTGAATTTACGGCTCGTGGAAAGTGTCTGGCAATAACGAATAATCGTTTTTTAACAATTCCTTGTAAAAACATTTAAATAATCAGCCGCCACACTTGTTCGTAAGCTACAATTTGTATCTGATACCTGAAAAGGGCTCAGCATTCAAGCTAGCAAGAACGCATCTACATAATCCCCTATTTATTCCTAAAATTTTACCCCTGACGTAGATTTAATGACTCTAGGATCTTGGTCCAGTAATAATGTTTGCAAAATACAATCAAGATTTCCGCAGTAAATTTGCAAAGGCATTCATGAACTTGAAACAGCTAATGTTTACTCAAGCGAGATGGACGGAAGCGGTGATTTGTTAGCTTTAGGCGTCTGTCCTACTGCCATCGAGCAAGCGAATAGCTCTCAAATATTTTCTGGCTCAAGAAACGTAAGGTATAGAGCTCATGTCAATAAAAGCGATGGCTAATAAATATTTTTAGTTGTTCACTGACACAGCACTCTTTCTCTCCAATATCTAGTCGTAGCGACAAAAGCCATAAAAAAACCTCGCTCAGCGATACTTGCATATATCGATGCAGCCTATCCTCTTGCTGCCTAGCCCCGAGGGATGCCCTAAGCCGAGGTTCGTACCCCAAAGCGGGTGCCCTTAGTGTAGCGTAGTCACTTCTGGAGGCCTTAATTATTTTAAGCATCCACAGAAAAGTTCGCTGAAGCAGTAGAAAATCTCCTAGGTTGAAATGCGAGACACCATACTAAAATATAGGCGATACTCGCTTGTGCCTACATACACTTACCAGCGGAGGTGGTCTAGCGAGTATTGCGAGTAATCGCCTATCGTCCGCTTATAGCCCAGCGACAAAACTATCGGAACGACACGCTCGCTTCTCGCTGCGCTGTTTTAAGTAACTACCTAGTTCTTTTCGCTTCACGCTGATCGCCGGCTGTGGGACAGATGCCTTATTTCGACGCTAACGTCACCATTGTCAGTGTTGCCTAGTAATTAATTATGTTGTGTTGCCATAGTAATTAACTGGGTTTATGACGTCAGAACTAGGTAATCTAGTATTACCTATTTCATTTGTTAAACAACGGTAGGTAGGTTTCGTAATTTCTTGAAATAATAAATGACATAAACGTTGAGTACCGTTATAAATAAATTACTACACAATTGAAGAGCCACCATACTTTTTTTTTATTTCCTTTCGAATTACTCAAATTGGATGCAGTTTAAATTAAATGCTTATAAATTATATAGACGCATATAGATAGAGGTTTATCAATAGCTATTTCAGTCATTTGTTATTGAGGTTATTAACCTTAAAGTTATACAAAAACGTTGCATACATTATGAGGTAGGTAGGTACTGTTATACAAGATTATAATCAATCATTATTTCAATTAAACTAGATGTTAAACATGTACTGACAGTTAACATACAAATCGATTAGCTATAGGTAGGTTCCCAAGTAAGGTTTAAACGGCATTTTGAAATTTAACTAATTTTTCATTGCGCCGAGGTTTTTACAGGCTAATGAATTAATGCTATCTCGCTTTCCTTTGTTTTTTGCACATAAACGGTACATTACGTACTATTTTAGAATCCCAGCGATGTCACTTTCGTCAATTTTAACTTTCATTGTCTTCGTAACCAGACGGTTCCCAGGTATGGTTCAGAACAAAAAAAAATATCGCATTATTTGGAAAATGAGGACGCACTATCAGTTTCTTTTAAAACTAGCTACAGAATTCGCTACGAGTCGTGAGCACAAAATTTACCCTCAGAAGTTCATTTTTAAGTCTCTTTGGCGGAATGAAAGACGCAGCGAGGGTCGACGCCGCACGCGATTTGTCCCTCCCTGTCCGGCAGCCGTATCTTCAGAGCTTATTCGCCACAAACAAACAAATCTTTCCTTTTAAATGTTAGTATAGACATTTTTGGTAAATAAGAAATTTTAATCTTTCTGCATTAATATCCTATTCTTCGACAAGAATGACATCTTGTCAATACAAAGCATGTAGGCACAAGAGATTAAGGCCAACAACTATGTTTGTAAAGATTACAAGAAAGCTACGAGCTCGAAAGCCTCCCTTTCTATTTTTTGTTAAATATGCTCATTTTAAGGTCCTTGTTTTTGCTAACAAGTATAATTTGTCATCAATATTTTTTAAGCACCTGCCTACCGTTTGCCCTGACATTGTCCGTATAAACTTCGGAATATTTCACGGGAACGAAGGTACTACCGGTATAGTGCCTGCCAGGGTTGTGAAATATATTCCAGAGTCACCGCGGCCCTGAAACGCAAAAGGCATTAGGGGGAAAACGGATGGATCTTAGTTATTAAGAGTCTGACACTCCTCTACGATAAGCCCGGAACGGAAGAAGCTAATTGTTGATTTCGAAACCTTAAAAAAAAATTATACCTACTACCGGTACAATATCGTCTACCCGTAGACATTATTTTATCAAAATTTGTTTAGCCGTTGGCACGTGTCTATAAAACATTCAAACAACAACTTTTACATTGTTATAATTATAATTAAGGTCTTACTTAATCTAAGAAACCGAGATTGATTTCACTCTCATATAAAGCTAAGATTTTCCAATAAAAACTTTCTCAACTTTTATCTAGGATTAGTCTCATGAGTGTGTAGCGACATCTATAGCACCACATGCAAAGTACAACTGACCAGGGGTGCATTTAGATATGGGCTTTAAGGGTTGCAGCCCAGGGCCCCAAGAATATTAAGGGCCCCCAGCCCTTATTGATGTTAATGGACCATATTGTGAATTAGAAAAAAAAACCTATGCTGTAAACGTTATCAAATAAGTTATATGTCAAAATGCCAATGTATGTTTAATTATTTTTTTCTTATAATTCGCCCCACACTAGGAATTTCTCCTGGGTCGTGGGTGCGTTTACAAACATATAAACTCACATACACAAACAGCCAGACCCGAAACAACTATCTGTAGGCCATACAAATATTTGTTCCGTGCGGTAATCGAACCCGCGACACGCAGCGCAGCAGCCAATCGCTCAGCCACTGCGCCAACCGTGCCGTCAAATTAGGTATTCCTCATACTTCAAAAGTACAAGCCCAGTCTAATGAATTAATCAAATCTATTAGTTTTAAAGGGTTATCTTAACAGTTTGCGTTGAAATGGTGAGTTTCTACCATTTTGGTAGAAATAACTGGTAGGTAAGTGTAATTACTCCTTAGAGTCAGCTCAAACAAAATTGCAATACGCGAAAGCAGTTTTTATTTATTAAAATAAAATCCGAAAGCCGGCAAATTAATTAATATCAAACAGAGAAGAAAACTATCCCTCAATGATCTAACTTTCAAACCACAAAGTCATTGATCTGCCCTACTGACCTTCCTAACGTAACTAATAGGTGATGATTCAGCGAAAAATTCGCCGAACGCATCCGAGTTATGACGTAAGCATGGCACCATAATATCGGAGGCCCTAGCTGCTAAGGCCTGGCATAAGCGCGCCGCGCGCCGTAACAGTATTGAATTTAACTCGATTTTCGAATTGAAAATACGACTATCCTATTTATTTTTTTCAGAATGGCGTCTCGCGGATGAACCTAGAAGGTTGCTTTTTGGAGTTTCCGGTGGAGCCTTAAAAATAAAGGCCTTCAGGCAGGGCATAAAACTTATAAACTAAGCGACTACACGTTTAGGGCACCCCCTGTGGGGTTTGGGCTTCGGCTTAAGGCGTCGCATTTTGACGTAATTATATACGACAAGCACATTTACTTCGTAGTAATTGTTAAGGTTATTATCATAGGATTACCCCATAATAATAACCCCTTTAAACTAAACAACCATTTTGTGCGAAACGTGTATCTTGAATTTAAAAATTGATTGAATTCGCACTTAATAAATAAATAAATTCTTTATTTATTCAGACAGTATGAGATCCACTGTGTTAATAAATTTCTTTATACATTATAATTTTTTCGTAAAATATATATACATTCTACATCATCACATCTTTCATTCATTTTTTCTTTATTTATTACAACATTTACCACCCGCTTGTGCTAGGCTCTCTGATCCGCAAGCTTTGCCTGGTTCGGGTATCGTTGTGACGTAATTATCCGCAAACTAAGCGATTATCTAACTTATATCCGTGTAAATAGTGTTCGTTTTGATGTGAAAATAAATGGTTTTTCATACAAACGGTGTGAGCCTGTATGCTTGTGTTTATTTATTATTCCACTTGACCCTAGCGCGGTTTAGTTACTGTAATTACCTCGTTGGTCTCGTAGTCGTAAGCGTGTTGAATGTGGGGTCCTGGGTCCGGACGAGATGCTAATGGACATTAGAAATTTGTCAGTAGCACCCATGCCTCGGATAGATCGTGAACCCATTGGTTCTTCTTTTGATCTCTCCCTGGTCTTGTCGGAGTGTTGTCTAACTGACTATAAATGTGAGGAAAGAGTGAAGGCACACAGGTGCACTATAGGCGCATATACGCTTGAGAACTATAATATCCTCTGTGTAATTGGTTAGTCGCCATTGATGTTGGCTGCCGTGACTGAAAATCGATCAGGAAAATCTATACTATCTATACTAATATAATAAACCTGAGGAGTTTATTTAGTTTAACGCGCTAATCTCAGGAAGTACTGGTTTGAATTGAAAGAAATATTTTGTGAAATTATCAAGAAAGGCTTTATAGCATCACTCCACGACACACGGGAGAGGAGCAGTAATCAAAGACGTAACTTAACGCAAATGAAAAAAAACACGCAAACGAAGTCGCTGGCAAAAGCTAGTATTTTATAACAATACTAGCTGTTGCCTGCGACTTCGTCCGCATTTCCGTCGTTTCTCATAAAAAAAGTAGCCTACGTCCTTCCTCACGGTTCAGTGGTTTTGATGTAACAGACAGATTAACTTTCATATTTTAGTCGGGAAATATAATATGTCAATCTACAATACTTGAAAAATATCGCAATACGGAACCGCACAATATTATTGTTAATAGCTGTGCCCGCGACTCCGTCAGCGTGTAGTAAGAGTAGACAAATATAATCAGAAAGCTTCGAACTGCTAAGCTATCGGGAGTTACACGTGATATTGTGAGTCAACCATAAAAGATAGACATATGCTGTCGTGGGATATTTTTTATATAATTTTAAGAAGAACATTTCCGTCATACATGATTTCTGTGTAGCTTTAACCATTAAGGTTGCACACGCGACGGAAGCTTAAAAAATGGAGTAACTTCTCCCGTTTTCACAACATTTTCCTTCACTGCTCTGCTCCTATTGATTGCAGCGTCATGAAAAGTATACTATAACCAACTCAGGAGTATGAAAAATAATTGTACCAAGTTTCGTTAAAATCCGTCGAGTAGTTTTTGTTTCTATAACGGTTATACAGAGAGACAGACAGACAAAAATTTTACTGATTGCATTTTTGGCATCAGCATCGATCCCTAATCACCCCCTGATGGTTATTTTAGAAATATATTTCATGTACAGAATTGACCTCTCTACAGATTTATTATAAGTATAGATATAGATTAAGTAATCGCGGCAAAGAAAAATAAAATAAATATAGCGACGCATTGTATTCATACTAAATGATAGCGGCTATCTCTCTTATCAAGATTCTTGAGTCGCCTTTTACAACTCTCACTAATGACAGGTGGCTGCATATATAATAAATTCGAAAGTCAACTCTCAGGTTTCAAAATAATGTCACAAATATAGTTGCCATAGATATCTGCTAATTACCCCCGATTCTATAAATGCAACACGCATTAAATTAATAAAATTAAGTCCACTGAATCAAAAAGGCGCCGGTGTAACTTCACAAAAATGTATCTGCCTAGCTTTTTCGTAACTATGTTGGGGTCGGCTTCCAGTCTAACCGGATGCACCTGTACAGTATACTACTGTCTACTTACTCCATTTAAAATATTGGTGTTTTACATGGAGCGACTGCCAATCTGACCTCCACAACCCAGTTACTTTTTTTTTTCTCGTGGTGAAATCCTCATAGACTGTGGCTGGCTGGACTCATGGAGTTAGGATTTGTGAGCACAAATCCTAACTCCAAGCTGCTACTGAGGATTAAGGTTAATGGCAATCAGCTTGCCCCTATTACATGGGACCTAAACATACCGGAGAACTGTTTGTTTAAAAACATCGATGGTAATACATAACGTACCAACACGCCTGTATTCCCCGAAGGGTTAGGCAGAGGTGTACCAATGTACACCCACAGTTCGCCGGTATGTTTAGGTCCCATGTAATAGGGGGCGAGCCTATTGCCATTAACCGGGCACAAATCCTAACTCCGAGCTGCTACTGAGAATTTCTTAGAAAAACCCAATAACACTGTGCTCGACCTGGGAATCGAACCCAAGACCTCTAGCGTAGCAGTCGCGCTCAGGACCACTAGGCTACCGAGGCAGTTTGTCGATGGTTCCCCATCGATGGTAATATAAAACAACAAACAGAACTGAAGCCATATTTAACTCTGTGTTTTTAAAGGCGATTATCTTTTTTGTGAACAAGTTTTTTTAATGCTTTTTCGTCATTTGAGACGTTCCCATTACGTCTGTAAATTTTCCCCAAATAAATTTAATGTTACAACCTTATTTACTATTTTCGTATTCCATAACTAGCTTCCGTCCGCGACTTACCTCGCGTGCTTTTTTTTCACCCGCGTTTATTTGCGTCTTTGGTTAATGCTTCGCTCCTATGTGTTGTAGTTTGGTGTTGAACCCTTAACTATTTCTTATGAATCTGGCTATCATATGACAAAATAAGTTACCTAATCAGACAGTCGGTTTCAGAGATTAGCGCGTTTAAGGCCCTGTCGTAAGCAAATGTTTAGGTAATTCACAAAAACGCATCGCGGCAACAAATAAGGTTCAAATTAGAGATACGATTGATGTTAGTTGAATCGGATAACCAAAAAACTAACAGTAATTTTGAAGTTTTCTTTATATTGTGAAAAAATACACGGTCCGTGGAATAATTTATAGGTATGTCTTTAGTTCATGAAATTCCTTATCATGTCATTACATAAAATTATAAAGTTAAGTAAGTAATTCAAAGATCTATGCGACGAAAAAAAAAAAATAAGACGAAAGAAAACTAATATTAATAGGTAATTCTTTTCTTTGAACCCTTGACAATTCACTACATTTTTCAGGCTTGTATGTACCATTGCGCCAGACTATGAGACAAAAAATGTGTGTTTTACGGTGTCCTGTGTTCGGGTAGCCCATTAAACACGCACGCACAAACAAAAGATTGTATAATAACGTATTCTATAATATATGATTGCTTATGTAAAATAAGTAGGCAGTGACGTCATTCTATCCATGATTAAGTATCTAGTGCCTATTATATGAAATTAAATGCCTAATTATCTACGTAGAAGTTTATTCGATAGATTATCGACCAGTTTTCCTTCGATAGATTATCGAAGGAAAACTGGTCGATAGATTATCGAAGGAAAACTGGTCCTTGGCAGGGAACACGACTCATGCGTAATAAACGTAATAAGCTGGCAACACTTCCACTTTCTACGTTTTATAATATACGGAAATTATATTATTTGTGCAACTTTTCAATTTAAGGCGCTACCCCGACGAAACGTGCAATTTTCGTTGTTATTCAGAGGTCTCATTAATTAAGAGAAATTACCGACATCTAAAAGTACATTATTAATGTTCGATATCTTATCTTCACATTGCATTATTTGTTTTTACATACTATCACGCCTGTATTCCCCAGAGGGTTAGGCAGAGGTGTACCAATGTACACCCACAGTTCGCCGGTATGTTTTAGGCCCCATGTAATAGGGGGCGAGCCTATTGCCATTAACCGGGCACAAATCCTAACTCCGAGCTGCCACTGAGTATTTCATAAAAAAACCCAAAAACACTTTGCTCTACCTGGGAATCGAACCCAAGACCTCTAGCATAGCAGTCGCGCTTAGGACCACTAGGCCAATGAGGCAGTGACTACTATAATTTGATTATTTACCTGCCTACTTACTTAAACATACCGGCGAACTGTGGGTGTACATTGTTTCACCTCTGCCTAACCCTTCGGGGAATATAGGCGTGATGGTATGATGATGACTTACAAGTGTAGATGTTAGTGCCTTTATCCTATATACAAAATTTCATGGAATTTAGGTACCAGTCGGGGGCGCGGATCATGTCCTAAGCGAATACCGGGCTCCTAAGGCATATTGGCATCACGGCAAAGAAACGTATTTTTTGGCGACAAATAAAAATCTAACTTACAGATATGGATATAAAGTTAAAATTTCAATCTTAACGGTTGTAAGCCTACCCCAGTATAGTTTTTATGCTTACGACCATTAACATTGAAATGTCTACTTTATTTCCATACAGTTAAGGTATATTTTATTTGTTGCCAAAACATATACCTTGCCAATGGCCCGCAATGGTCGCTGGGCCTAATTTTAACTCAACAAGAGGAACCGTGGTTTGGTAGTCGGTAAAAGTCTGATATAACCTGTCGTTCTTTCCAAATGGAGGGACAATAACAATACAAGACAATTTCTCAAGAAAAAAAAAGTTATTGAGGTTCAAGTTTAGAATACGACAAAATTTGTTTTTTTTGGAGCGCACGGCATCGCGCTCTCGATGATATCCTTTTAATATCAATCGCGAACGAAACTCTTTAAGAAAATCTTTATTACTATTAAATTAGCTTATTTATTCGGTTATTGGCCCCACTAAGTCCAGTTACTTGACCGAACTAATTGTCTTGTTACGTGAATTTTAGCTTCAAAATAACATGTCTTGTTCCAAACGTAACATCGCGCTATCAGTTTTTATTGCCTGCTTCACGTCTGTAACCAAATCGCTTTTTAAAGTTGCAGCAAAAATTAAAAATAAACTGTACTTACGACCAATAAAATTAATGCATTATGTATAATTTTTACTCACTATAAAAACCGGTTAAAGACACACATTGATTTACTTGACAAAGGCAAACATCGCTTAATTAATTTAAATTTCCTGTTTTTTTTTATCTATTTTACGAGTAACATATTCGGAACACAAAAAATCAATAGCTTATTCGATTTTTAAATTATGCAGGAAAATTCGCGCGCGTCTTTTACCGACTTTTTCAAGTAACTGCGTATAATCTGTGGTTGTTAGATAATATCGCATGCGAGCGAACCGTTAATGGTATTCTCTAAGTACATAGTTACTTTATTTTGTACTTTTGTTAGGTATCGATGTGACTATAGGAAGTTTGCTACAATTAGTTTCCTGGTTGGACGCTAATATTTTAATTATAACTAAGAAGTTTTAATAACTGGGTATGACTTGTATGGCTGTTTAAAAAAAAAAGTACATATAAAAACTAGTTATTCAATTAGTACCTAGTAGTAAAGAATGATAAGTATCTTAGTATGCAATTAGGTTTCGTGTTGCATAAACAGGCAAGAAGACTTCCTTGTTCACAAATTAAAATAAAATTAGAATATTGCCATCTCTTACTAACAGACAGCATAGGAAAAGGACGGTAATAAAAAAATGCAAATATAGACCAGGCCTTGAATTTGACAGCTCTTTTTAGAGAGAAAGGGATAAAAACAGCAAACAATAATTTTAGGTAATACACGAACAGAATCAGCTACAACATTTTTAATTAAAAAATACTAATAATAAAATTTTGATGGATGGTATTATTTTTCAAGAATAATTTTGCCTAACTTCCGTTTAATATGGAGTTAATATTACGTGAAGATTCAGCATAAATGATATAGGTATAACCTAAATTCGTCATCATCTGCTTAGCTTTTTCCCAACTATGTTGGGGTCCGCTTCCAGTCCAACCAAATGCAGCTGAATACCAGTATTTTACATGGAGCGACTGCCTATCTGACCTCCAAAACCCAGTTACTGGGCAACACGATACCTCTTAATTACACTGGTTGTCAGACTTCCTGGCTTCTGACTATCCGTAACGACTATCAAAGATATACCAATGACAGCCGGGACCAACGGCTTTACGTGCTTTCCGAGGCACAGGGTGTCACACCACCACCTTCCGAACTCCGGGCTGCTACTGAGCAAATCCTAATCCCCCACGCTTATCAGTTGCGGTTGCTACCACGAGACCAACAGGGCAGGTACCGATAACCTAGATTAATTTATTTAAAAAAAATGTTCAAGGAGTTTCTTGCTTGTTCTTCTCCATTGAAACTTACTGTTTGGACTACCAACTTTGACTTCAACTTTAAGACTTACTTCTTGACGATTCTAAAGTGTGTACCTAAATGTTTTTTTTTAATAAATAATTTAATTTAACTTGATATTTTACTCTGTATGCAAGTTTATTCTCAAAGGTACAGCCTTGCTAAAATGACATAGGGTTAACGGCTTTGGAATATCAATCGATTAGGAAGCTGGTCTCAACATGGTAGGAGCACTAACATTTCTCCGGACATAACGGTCAAAGGTACTCCAAGGCATAAATAATGCGAACTCTCGCGTCCGGCCCTGGTGCAAGCCATGGTCCGGAGCGAGAGGGAATGGGATGCAGTCGCCTCCTTCTGCGAGGCAGTAATGCTTGAGAAGGAGGCGGCGGGACGGTTGAGACAGCGGTTCTCCCGTCCCAGCCGCCGCGGTAGACGCTCCGGACGTCGGGAGCCGCGAGACGACTCCCGGCCACCGTAGATACTGGCCTGTGGACGGTGAGCAATGGGTAGCTCACCGTCCTTACGTTGCATAACGACAGGCCGTGTCGACGGCGCGTTCGTGTTCCACGCGCGCCTCAAAGAGATGTCAGCAAAAGGAAGGGGCCACTGAGGGCCGATGCCTGCCGGGGCTGCGGGTTGTTCGCAAGAGATACCGCGCCCCCGGAACGCAAAGGGCACAAGAAGGAACATGGGTGGGTTTTAGTCAGTAAAAGTCTGACACTCCCTCCCGCCCCGCCCAGGGCGGGAGAAGTTATTTGATGATTTACCACCAACCAAAAAAAAAAAAAAAAAAAAAAAGGCATAAATAATGACAATTTATGACAAGACAAAAGAGTAGCAGTAGAGCTCTCTTTGTGAAGGAGCTCATCCGGAAAAGCACTATCACCATACCTATTTCTGTAGCAAAGCAGCGTTGCTGTGTTCCGGTTTGAAAAGTATAGGTGCCGGTGTAAATACAGGCACATGAATCATTTCAACTTGTTTCTGGAATGGCAACGCATTTTCAGGGTCTCTGGTATTACAGATGTCTTTTGGCAGCGGTTGCCACTTAACATCAGGTGGGCCGTCGGCTTGTTTGCCATTCAATGATATAAACAAGTACGAGTCGGGCTCGGGCACGACCATAATCTCCGTACCATAATCTATAAAAAAAAAATGGAAAAAAAATGACGTTTGTTGTATGGAGGTAGGTATATAGGTATATTTAAGGGGGTCACCTTATTAATCTATTTTATTCTGTTTTTTAGTATTTGTTGTTATAGCGGGAACAGAAATACTTCATCTGTGACAATTTCAACTGTCTAACTATCACGGTTCATGAGATACAGCCTGGTGACAGATGGACGGACGGACAGCGGAGTCTTAGTAATAGGGTCCCGTTTTACCCTTTGGGTACGGAACTCTAAAAAAAGACACTGCTCAAAACGGCCACACTTATTAGATGCTATACATCAACGCATGCGTACACGCCGTATCAGGGTCAAGTTAATTGCCTTTGTAGGAATAAAAACTATATTCTGAACACCTGCATTTTATCATCGCTAACACATTATACTTACAGATAAACCCATGGTAGGTAGGGACAAGCTATTAAAGGCCATACAACTGAATCATCATGGCGGTACCTAGGTACATTTTCTTCTAGTCTTGCTGTGGTTCCTGCGTTCTGTCACGTAAGCACGGCATTAAATTCCTTTTCTAAATTAATATTCATGAGTAAATGTGAGACAAGAAGAAGTGGATTAATTAAAATTTAGGTACTTATGTGTAAATTTTAATTAACTCTGTGTGCTGCGGTCTGCAGCTTTGCAACTTACTATTTAGCTATATGTATCTAAATTGAATATCTAGCATTGTCGAACAATTTAGTACGACCGCACGGCACCGCGAATAACTTGGGCTATCTTCGACGCTGCACATACCCGTCGGGCACACTTAGGGTCAGTTCACACAGAGGCGCGACGCGATGCTGCGCACACATTTTGATAGAGCGACTAAAAATATAACTTACTATTTAATAGTGAAAATTCAGAATACGTTACACCATGCAACGCTGAATTCTCACAATAAAATGTGTATCTTTTCGCGTGGTAAATAAAGTTATATTTTGAGCAATGTCGCGTCGCATCTCGATGTGAGCCTTAAATTTATATACAGTAGCACACCCGGGTTATTTAAGTTACCCTGGAATATTCCAAGAATATAGGTACGACGCCAGCGCAAGATCCTTCTTTTTCTTCTCTCTTTCTTCCAAGTTGTTGTATCCTACCATGCCCAAAACAAACATGATTAGATACATAAACATCATAAACCTGCGACATATAAATATACGCCACCACATGGTAATGACGTCAAACTACATAACAACAGCACATCTAAAGCCCTAACACGTTTATTTTAATTTATCTAACGTCTTGAACATAAAATATTGCTACGTAGCTAAATAAATCGTAGTTAGAACATCTTATAATGATAAGCATCTTCCCGTTAGACTATGATAGATAACTACGAGTTTGCAAATATTTCGTAAGCAACATAAAAGGCATCACTAAAAAGGAGCTTCAATCCTAAAAATCCGTAAAACAATTTTTACTTCAGCTGCGAAATTATCGTCTTGATGATGAAAATAACCACGAAGAGGCTGTCAGAGGCTGAGTTCTCTCGCTCACTATCCTCCGCCACTCCCTTCGCACCTCACCTGTCCGATTCGGGGTCCCCAAGTCCTATAATATCTGCCTAGCCTTTTCCCAACTACGTTTGTTTTTTGTATGGGAAATCATCAAATGACTTCCCCGGTCCTGGGCGGGGCGGGAGGGAGTGTCAGACTTTTACTGACTAAAACCCATAAAACCAATCCATGTTCCTTCTTGTGCCCTTTGCGTTCCGAGGGCGCAGCATCTCTTTCGAACAACCCACGGCCCCGACAGGCATCGGCCCTGAGTGGCCCCTCCGATTTGCTGACATCTCTTTGAGGCGCAAGTGGAACACGAACGCGCCGTTGACACGGCCTTTCGTTTTGCAGCGTACGGACGGTGAGCTACCCATTGCTCACCGTCCACACGCCGGCGTTCCTAACTATGTTGGGGTCGGCTTCCAGTCTAACCAGATGCAGCTGAATACCAATATTTTAAATGGAGCGACCGCCTAGCTGACCTCCACAACTTAGTTACCGGGCAACAAGGTGCCTCTTGGTAATACTGAGTCCCCAAGTTCGATATGAGAATGAAATTTATCCATATTGGTAAGTAAAAAGAATAAAAATACAAATCTTACAATTATTCTGATGAGTGTATTTTGTAATAACGTTTTAAAACTTTTTAAACGTTGTACTTTAGGTACCTCGGTACAAACTGGGTTTAATTTATGTGAAGTTAATATATTTTACTTGGTATTTAATTTTAGGGTCGAAAACATATTTAGGTGAGCATTTAAATTGTACCAAAAGTACGTAGAGCAGTCCCTTTCATTTTATTTTTTTTTCTAATTTTACGTTTTTTTTTGGGTTCCATGCTCAAAGGGTAAAACGAGACCTTAAGACTCCGTATCTCATAACCTGTAATAGTTGGACAGTTAAAATTTTCACAGATGATGTATTTCTGTTGCCAGTATAACAACAAATACTAAAAAACAGAATAAAATAAATATTTAAGGGGGCTCTCATACAGCAAACGGGATTTTTTGCTCGTTTTTATAAATAATGGTACGGAACCCTTCGTGCGTGAGTCCGACTCGCACTTGTCCGGGTTTTTTTTTGCTTATAGCCTTTGCAGACCCACGTGGTACACTCGCTGTTACTGCATTTACCCAATAATGAGTCTTCACAACCGTAAAACAAACAACCCAAAATTATATCAGAGTCGGATAGTTAACAGTCTGAGTAGGAAATACAGAACATTACACAATCTACCTACTAAATGATTATGTAACCTTAACATTCCAGTTCTATGTAATTATTTAGCATTCGTCTTATCAAACAATGAAGGTCGCTGAAAACAAAACCATATGCAATGCAATTACGATTAAATTGCAAAATATCACATTACGTAACACAATAAAAACTATTCAATTATGTTCGTTCAAAAATAGCAATCATCACGATTTGGTACACTCCAAAAAAGCGGTTCATGCTTGACAGTTTTTACAGTTGTCATGGATACTAATGGTTCACGAAACAATGGTTCCCATTTATTCGCTTCTTACCGGAAACTGCGACGTCATAAGAAATAGAGAAATAAGATGAAAATTATGCCGGCTGCAGCTGTCCTTTTGAATCGTTTGTCAAATTATGATAAGGAGTTTAGAAGTTATGAGGAGAAAACAGATGAACATAGATAGGTACATACTCACATACATTCATACCGGTCAAAATCATAACCTCCTTTTTGCTGTACCGCAGTCGGGTAAAAAAGAAATATTAAGACAACAGATAGAGGCATAAGTAGCTAAGAAGGTATGCGTACTTTATTTACTAATTAGTTTCAATTGACACATTGTCAGGTACAAAAAGTACCTTCTTCACTCACGTTCAAAAAAGATGGCTGGTTTTTATATTCCCTATGTCGTCGACACTACGCACGCGTTAACACTAGTGTCTTGTGTTTGACACAAGCAACAGACAATCAGCAGTAAATATGTTTTACTAAAATGGGACTGAGTGGGGGGGGGGCATGTCTATCGGATGCAGGCAAACCACTAGATTTTCCACCCCGTCAACAAAAAATAAATAAAAGGGCTGTTTAGCATCCTCCAATCCCTTTTTACGAGACGATGCAGATTATGATATTTGTATCCTACAAAAGACATCAATGCGTGCACCTTTTTCTATTTAACGAGAATACACGTCATTTTAAGCAAATAATAGGTACTAACAAACTACATAAGGCTGCCTGTCCACGGAAGTGAAGCGAGGCTGCGGAGCGGAGAAACGGAGAAATATTAACCAATAAGACGGCCCACTCACCCAGTTATGCAATCCTATTGGTTAATATTTCTTCGTTTCTCCGCTCTACAGCCTGTGGACAGGCAGCCTTAGGCTGTTACAATTTGTGCTATTGGCAGCACTTGAGCAGTGCCAGTGTCGTCGTTCGTTGTCAACTGTATGAATAAAAGCAAATGTCCGTGTGTAGTTTACCATTCGGACTGCTCCAGCAGCGATTGATACAAAAGTACCTGTAGCGATATAATAAAATTACTTAGATATCTCTTCAAGCGAGAATTAGGTCTTAGTTCTCGGCAATAAAGAGACTAAAATACGCTTCATGAAATGTACCTACATCATGTATTACTAAAGCAAACGTTTTAGAATTTTCCAGATCTTGCCATTTTTTGTTGTGACTAAGAAATAACCTTAGTTTATCAGACTTATTTGCCCAACCGTGAATTTACCACTTTTTGCACTCATTAAACTATTATTAACCACAATTAGTGTTACAAACGTAAATATTAATAATAGACTAATTACTAAGTGTTATTGGGTTTTTCTATGAAATCGTCAGTAGCAGCTCGGAGTTAGGATTTGTGCCCGGTTAATGGCAATAGGCTTGCCACCTATTACATGAGACCTAAAAATATCGGCGAACAGTAGGTGTACATTGGTACACCTCTGCCTAACCCTTCGGGGAATACAGGCGTGATGGTTTGTATCTGTAATTACTACCTTTTTACCTGCAACATAACATTATTAATTACAGTGGAAATGTTTACTATCTAGAAACTAAAATTTGTCGAAAGTGGAAATTATATTTTTTCCTACTCCTCCGCTAATCTTTTCTGATTAATTTCGTTGCGGGATCCAAGACAGTTATATCGTTTCTCCGGGACTCGTCGAGCTTCATTACCTCGGCGCTCTTCAGGCGGTCTCCACTGTTGATTCTAGCTTACAGAAGTTGCAGTGGTTGGAAATAGTGTGGCGGGCTTATCCCATTCAAAAAAATATCTAGAAACTAAGTCTAGCCCGCGATTTCGTCCGCGTAAATGTACCTTTGGTGGTCTGGTAGAGAATGCCTAAGGCATTAAGTCCGCCATTGTAATATTTATTGCAAACAGTTTAAAGAAATAAATAATGTCGGCTATCGTGGACGCATACAAAGTCACGGAATAAAAAGTAGCCTATGTCCTTTCTTGGGGTTCAAACTTACCCCGTACCAAATTTCATCAAAATCGGTTCAGTCGTGAAAGCGTGACAGACCGACAGAGTTACTTCGCATTTATACTCTTGCGCATCAGCGTTAGATCTGCGACAATAATACTAAGTAATAAATACTCGTTGACATGTATTATTATGCACGTATGGTAATAATAGCCAGAGTTATTTTAAAAGTAATTACAGGATATATTATGGAAACGATGCGCATCTGTATCTTGATAAACATATGAGTACCTAGTAGGTACGGTTAGCAACAAAAGTCGATTAACAAAGTTTCTTTTACATATCATTTAAATAAACACGAAATAACACACGACACGGTTAGCGCAGTGGCCGAGCGATCGACTGCTGCGCTGCGTGCCGCGAGTTCGATTCCCGCACGGAAGAAATATTTGTATGACCTACAGATAGTTGTTCCGGGTCTGGCTGTTTGTGTATGTGAGCTTATATGTTTGTGAACGTACCCACGATACAGGAGAAATTCCTAGTGTGGGGCAACGTTAGTATAAAAAGAAAGAAAGAAGAAAGAACTCAATTTTGGGCAATACTTAGGAGTTCATTTTATCCTAATTTTAGATCCATTTCGTATTTCCTTTGATATTGTGCTCAATAATAAGGATTTAAACATTTGAAATGTTAATCTACTTTTGTTGCCGACTGTACATAATAGAATCTAATCAGTGACTTAATGGCAAAGAATGCTCGTAGAGTTTCTTGCTCGTTCTTCTCCATAGAAACCTACGTTTTGAAACGAGCTACTAGCTACAACTTTCCGACTGACCCGACACCTTAACAATTCAAAAGTGCCGGTAAATTGTTTAGCTGAAGTAAATGCTTTCACTTCGCTTTTCCTTATGACCTGCTAAGTTACTTAGAAGCTCTTCATCAATACCTTTCTTACTTAATTACTTTGCTGTGAGCGTAATATTAGTCTCTACGTACCTATCCGTACCATTGTCAATAAAGTAAGTCAATGGGCGAAACTTCACAGACGTGAAGTCTCGAGTAGCTTCTACGGCGAACAAGCCTACGGCCCACCTGATGTTAAGTGGTCACCTCTGTCTATAGACATCTGCAATACCAGAAGCCTTGCGAATGCGTTGCCATACCCCGAAACCGTAATTTCGCCGGCACTCATACACATCAAACAGGAACACAGAAATAGATATCGTACCTAGTTGTACTTCCCCTGACGAGCTCCTTCACAAAGAGCTCTAGTACTACTAATAGCTGGCTAGCTTCCGATCGAGAGAGCTTGACAAGAAACATCAGGAACTTTTTAGGATGGAGAGAATAGCAGAGGAAACAGGCGAATAGAGAAGATAAATCTACATACATACCGTCACGCCTGTATTCCCCCAAGAGGTTAGGCAGAGGTGTACCAATGTACACCCACATTTCGCCGGTATGTTTAGGTCCCATGTTATAGGGGGTGAGCTTTTTGCTATTAACTGGGCACAAATCTTTACTCCGAGCTGCTACTGAGAATTTCATAAAAAAACCCAAAAACACTTTTTGCTCGACCTGGGAATCGAACCCAAGACCTCTAGTGTAGCAGTCGCGCTTAGGACCACTAGGCTAGTTTATAAAAAGAAGATATATCTCTAGAGCATTAATGGGATACCCTATTGATTGTCTCCCATAAGAGTCTGGCATCTATAGGCTGGTATATGACATGGTTTTTTTTTTTGTATTTTTCTTTCTTTCTTTTCTTTTTTATTTTTGGTCTTATTTTACATTTTGAATTATTTTATTTTATTTTTGAAGTTTTAATTGCACTATTATGGATCATGTTGTCTGAAATAAATTAATTTTATTTATTTATTTACAGATATTAACATTATCATCACAGAGAAAAACCCGCAAAAGAAACCAAGTGTTTTATAAAATGGGTAGCCATTTAATATTAGTAAAAAAAACTATGTATACTTATATAAATATCAAAGACTAGTTAATAAATGCGCATTATATTAAATTCGCACCGCAGTATTGAGGCGAACAAAACAAAATAAAAATTATTCAAATCGGTCAAGCTACGACCGATTTGAATAATTTTTATTTTGTTTTATTTCGACTTTTAAATCTTACAAGGTACAATTTTTTATCGTCTTTAAATTCAATGGGGGTAACATTAATACGTAGCGATTCTGTTATTTGAAATACTGTAAACCATAAACAAGTACAAACACCAGTATTTATTCTTGACCAGCTGTCGTAATTTTATTTGATTATTTATGTCTATTACGACAAAATCGTGAAATTTGACAAGGCAACAAAACTGCCCCATGTAATTCAGTTCTGCTTCAGGGACTTTTACTGAAATGACGTCATCAGGTCATTTTTAAAAGCAATCTGTTTAAAATAATACAAGACCGATTGTTTTTGAAAATGTAAAACACTTTTCAATTCCGACATCAGAACTAGAAAATTACTTTGCCGATCACCGATTATTGATTATTTTATTAACAAAACTTGACTCGTTTACTTTTGTTGAACAAGATTTTACCGACTTTTATTTAAACACACACATGTTGACTTTTGTGGCTGACTAACTATATTCTAAATACAATTTTGTCGACTCCCCTAGAGCATCCTAGATGCTGTGTACCACTCATCTCGCAAACGTTACGCATAACAATAATGCAATGAGTTTTATTTTTTTCAGCATTTACTATCCTACTTTTTCACCGTCAAGGGCTTTACTTTGAGTTTCTGGGCGAGAGCTTCGCTAGCCTTGATCTGATTTTCGACGTACGTCACCTCACCGTCGGCCGTAGTTTTAATGTAGGTTTTTAACTCATAGTCTCCTGGGCAAACTACACATTTACCTGGAACCACCTGGAAAATCAAATTGAAGTGTGATATTGTACGTGACTGTACCTAATGCTCGAAAGTAAACGCAGAGGTGTATGGTATCCCAAACTCCGTCAGTTGTTTTTTTTTAACGTAAAACCCACGTTCTTTGGCCAATTTTAGGGCACAATTGCAGTCTCCGTAAGCAACTGAGAAATTCTCAATGGAAAATTGTAATGACAGTTATTCTGAGCTTGGAACCGAATCACATGCTCAGCAGCCACGTTTACGTCTGAGGGAGCACCACTGCAGTGAAATTTAGATGTCTATGATATACTGGATAAACGAAGGAAACTTCGATGATTGAAAGTTACACACCGGATCCAATTGTCGCCAGTGCCTCATGCAATCGGTGAGTCGTTCTCTGAAGCCAGGAGCAAAGAAGCAGGGGTTCACAGCGGCGAAAGAATGGCCAAGATTAGCCGGCTCGGGTGGTTTGCTTGGATCTCGAATCCAAGGCCGAATGTGATGGCCGTAGTTAGCATCTGTGTGTTATGTAAGAATGCTGGGTATTCAAAGTACGTTAGCTCTTAATGCTGGTAAGGCCAAAGCACACGCACGCTACTTTTAGCATTGGCGATCTGCGACTTCACGACACAGGAAGTCCCCATAACGCGATGCAGCATCGATACAGTTGCAAAATAGCTGACCGTCGATGCTAAAAGTAGCGTGTGTGCTTTGGTGTTAAGACAGACTAGAGATTATTTTTAGTAGGCTACCCGGACGAAACGAATCGCCAAGCCGCCATTATGTTGCCACTGACAGTGACAGGTAAACACATTTTGTTGTTTTATTGTGCGCAAGAGCGAGCGAAGTGAGCTTGGGACGGCACCGCTACTCGGACAGTTTAGGTTAGAAGGGGATGGCAAGGTCCAGTGAGCCATCCCCTTTCGTGGTTATTTTTTTTAAACCACCCAGAAAGACTGGAGAGTGACCCTACCCTCTTTCCGCCTTTCCCGTCCCCCTTTCGACCCTATTAAAGTAACTTGATACAAAACCCTACTAGGGTTCCGTCGAGCATTTCCGGTGGGGGAAAATGGTGCGGGGCTACTCCAACTCTTGGTTTAGAAAATGTATTATAAAATAAACTCTAGGATAGACGTAGTTTTACCAAAATAATAAAAATATTAAATGAAAAATGTATAGAGGATTAAATATCATTCGAAACGTAAATTGCATTTGCCAAATAAATGTTTACAAAAAGCGAGTGTTTACAAAATAAAACATTCGCGGAATAAGCTGTTTATGAAATAAATAGTATATGAAACGTTGGTTGTAAACTAAACATTTGTCTATGGTGGTGGTTTTGGATTTTGAAACATTTAGTGAACCAACACCAATATACATTTCAACATAAAATAATTATTAATAGTAATGGGCAAAACTAAAAAGTAAAAAATAACTTTAGCAAAAAAAGCTTTAGAAGTCGGCGGCTTTGGTTATTATATATATGTATATTTCTTCAAACAAACATAGTTTCCAATTTTATATTATTTGTAAATATATATGAGGTTCTTTTGGTAGTCATTTACAAATTTTAGTTGGAAAAACTTGCCTTCAAAAAATAAAAAGTGAAAAATAACTTTAGAAGAATCTTTAAGTCTATCAAGACTAGCTATTTAGCTTTAGAAGTCAGTGGCAATACAAAACAAAAACCAGCACCAAAGCCGCCGATTTCAAAGATTTTTTTGTACATTATGCTTTACTACGTCTGATGGTCAGTTAAACATTAAAAAAAAAACATAATATTTACTAGACTAGGGCTAACCTGCTAGAAGCCCTGACAACACGTCCACCATAGCTGCTAACCCATACCCTTTGTATCCTCCAGTTTCTTCACGGCCACCTAGGGGCATCATGCATAAGGTTTTGGCAGCCTGGAAAAGATACTGTGTGATTAATGCTGTCATTAATAGATCTTTGACACTCGTTACGGGTAGCCAGAAGCCCAAAAGTCTGAAAACCAGTCTTACTATGGGATACCGTAACCCAGTAACTGGGTTATGGAGGTTAGACAGGCAGTAGCACCATGTAAAACTCTGGTATTCAGCTGCATCCACTTAGATAACAAACATACAAACACACCATCACGCCTGTATTCCCCAAATGGTTAGGTAACAGTGTACACCCACTGTTCGCCGGTATGTTTTAAGTCCCATGTAAAAGGGGGCGAGCCTATTTCCCTAAACCGGGCACAAACCCAAACTCCGAGCTGCTACTGAGAATTAAAAAAAAAAACCAATAACACTTTGCTCGACCTGGGAATCAAACCCAAGACCTCTAGCGTAGCAGGCGTAGCAGCTACGCCCTCAATTAGCCTAGTGAGGCTACCAGGCAATCGCGGTAGACCGGATCGACTGCAAATGAAATCAAGATTGTTGATCACCAGCTGCATGTGTAGTAGTATATGGTGAATTAATTCACGCCTTCACAATGCCAGGTGGATAATTAGTGATTACACGAATCATTACAAACGAATTATTAACTGCCTCGGTGGCCTAGTGGTGCTAAACGCGACTGCTACGATAAAGGTCTTGGGTTCGTTTCTCAGGTCGAGCAAAAATGTTATTGGGTTTTTCTATGAAATTCTCAGTAACAGCTCGGAGTTAGGATTTGTGCCCGATTAATGGCAATAGGCTCGCCCCCTATCACATGGGACCTAAACATACCGGCGAACTGTAGGTGTACATTGTTACACCTCTGCCTAACCCTTTGGGGAATACAGGCGAAATGGTATGTGGAATCATTGCACAGCTCACAACATATTGCTAGGTTTATTATTATCAACAACTCTGTTCAATCGTTATCAAAACTCACCACTTCAGCATCTAATGTTTCTTTTCCGTCGGGCCCTTGCGCCCAGCCCGGCAACAATGGCTCTCCTTTTCGACGTTTTATCTCAATCTGGAAGTGAATATAAAATTATGAAATGCCAACGAATATATATATAATATTTAGGAAACTGCCCGCAACTTCGTCCGCGTGGCGTAATTCGCTCGCGTTACGTTACGCCATTGGGCCGGCTCACCTATTTTAAACCTTATTTCAAGTAGTTTAGCCGTCATAATCCTGTGACCTAAGTAGCTTGCTGGAAGCGGTGGCAAGCATCTGCATGCCACTCTTTGATTGTACAGAAATAAAGCAATATAATTTCTAAATTCATTGAAATAAGGATAAAAGAACGTGATCAGAAATAAAATCCTTCGCCATGCCGTGCTATGCCGCGATGTCAGTCAGCCCTATGGTTACTGCTCGGCTCCTGTGGGTCGTAGCGTGATATCATATCAAAGGTGATGTTATCTTCAAAGGTGGTTCGATATAATGTGTAATTTATTTATTTTTTGTGCCAATCTCATCATCAAATGACTTCTCCCATGAGCTCGTTGACTTCCAAAGCTAAAGTTATTTTTTACTTTTTGAAGGACGTTGTTTTTTTTGCAAACAAGTTTTTAGTTACTTTAGTAATTCCTATTTTGTGTACTTACGTGAATCTTTGTGAATAGTGAAATAAATAAAGATTATAAATTTACAGTCCATTTACCTTGCCTAATGAAACCGCTGTGGTAGCCATGTCGAGCAAGAAGAGTTCGCCGCAGATACCGTGTGCTGTTACTGAAAGGGGATTGGTGCCCAAAGCAGACTGGAAATAAACCAAATAAAAGCATCATTACAATAGTGGCCACGAGTCGCGAGCACAAATGTCAAGTTAATTAACGGGATTTCGTCTGGGTATTTTAGGTGCGGGAATCGAACCCACGACACGCTGCTACTTTATGCTACTTGAGAGCTAAGTTAGTCATTACAGACTGCTATATATTCCTTGTTCTGGCCCATGCCTGGGAGCCTTCTGGTTACCGACATATTGTAGGCCAAAGTAATTCCAACATATCGTTTATTAGCTTCTGCCAGTGACTTCGTTCGCGTAGTTTTTTCACCTACATTAGGTTACGTCTTTGGTCACTGCTCCGCACCTATTAGTCGTAGCGTGATGTTATATAGCCTATAGCCTTCCTCGATAAATGAACTATCCAACACAAAAATATTTTTTCAATTCAAACCAGAAGTTCCTGAGATTAGCGCGTTCAACCAAACAAACAAACTCTTCAGCTTTATAATATTAGAAAATGTATGAGAAAAGCTTTTGGCAATTTCTGTAATTTCTAGTACTCATATTTTAAATGGTTCTATAGTCTTTTGATCCCTACATGAAATAGGATCGATTGGTGTTAAAATATTTTTAACGTATTTTAGCATTCTGTTCGCTGACTGTATTTTTTTTCCAAAACTATGAACGCAGTTCAGAATATTTAAAAAAGTCATGGATGCTCTCCTAGGCAGGTTTACCTGTAACTATGACGGTTTAGGTACCTGCCCTTAGTGACCCGTCTCAAAAATCCACCCTATATACTGAACACTCAGTAACAAGAAAAAAATCTCCATGGCCGTACTTCGCTACGACTGACCTTTCTACTCCGTGTAGGTGCCATCAAGGGTGAAGAGTTGCTGAAACATAAGCCTATCATGCCATAATCCGCTGCTTTTCTAGACCAGAAAGCGGTCATGCCGTTGTGATTTGCACCTACAAAATATTTAACATACGTCAGACAATCGGTAACCGACTTTTTGAAGGAGAGAATGGATCATATTTCATAGAATTCTAATATATCCAAAGCACACGTCCTACAAAAAGTCGGTAACATGAAATTATGGATCTATTGAACGGTCTTACAAAAAAGAGGACGTGGGCGGAGGCACTAAAACAATTGCACAAAACAATACCTAATTTAATTTTAGTAGCTGACATAATTTCAATAAAAATGTACTTATTAAAAACAAAACTGACTAAATATATAGGTGCATTAAACACCGATGCCTAGTGGCAGTGACAGTGGCAAAAAATCTTTTTTTGGGATAATCCCGCCACTCTTGTCTCAACCACTGCAGCTCCTGAAAGCCAGAATCAACAGTGGTGACCGTCATAAAAGCGCCGACGCAATGAAGTTTGACAAGTAACGGAGAAAGAATTTAACTGTCATGGATCTCGCAACGAACTAATCAGAGAGTTAAATATTATGTTACCTTTAACTGCAACCCATCCCACTCCTGTTTGACAAGCCTTACAGATGGCTATGTCCATGGCATAGTGGCTGGAAGTGGCCCCCAGCGTTTTGTTAGCATCGACCCATGCTGCAGCCGCTGATTCTTTTAGCAGCGTCGGCATGTTGTTAGGTAAGCATGTGCCTGACTCGATGTCTGTCAGGTAGATTTCTGGAAATTGACATGACTTTTATGATTGCGAATGTAATAATAAATAATACTGCCTTGATAAGGTGTGTCCAGACTTAGCGAATGGGCCGCTCGCGAGCAGCTTGCATTTCATGTTCGTACGCAGCTCCTGCGCCATACTCGAGCGGAGCAGGAGGTGTGCGCATGCCGCATTTAAAAAAAACGGAACCTGCTACCAACGTCTTGTTTTTCCTTTTAGTTTTTGTCAGTTTTAAAATAGCCGATTCTGCAGCAACTCTGCTAACCGCAGTCGTACGATCTGACATCTTCGGAAGATGCTATGTGCTCTCAAGCGCATCCGAAGTCACGCTAAAGCGTGTTCCTCGCGTGCAACTCGCAAGCGGTGCATTCGCCAAGTCTGGACCAATTGGTTACAAGATAATTATAATACGTGCTGTAGGGACAATGTCACGAAACCTTTAACAGCTCCCCCCCCCCCCCCCGCCCCGCAGCGTAAAAAAAACAGCCGTTTGACTTTTTTTAATGAACATTTATACTAGTTGCTTGTCAAGCAATATTAAGGCGCCGTGCAGGCGGACGTGGTGCCGTTGGCGAGTAGCGATGTTTATTCGTTCGACAAATTGAGAAAGTACTACAAAGTCGCTGGATGTGAATATGAACGGCGCAAGACTGGTTTGTTTGGAAAACCTTGGGGAAGGCCTATGTCCAGCAGTGGACGTCTTTGGTTTCTATTTATTTATAGTTAATTAAAACGTTGCAGCACCAATTACAATGCACAAAAAAACAAGTATCTAATGTTACAATTGTGGATACCCTAGCATAATGCCTCTTACAGAACATGAGACATGCATAATTTCATTAAATTTATCCGCAAATACTTCACACTCAGGGTTGGCATTCTAGGAGGGCAATAAGCATCCTTAGAGAACAACACACAGGGGTTTTAGCTCTGGCGATTAATTTTGGTTGAAGGTTGCGCGAATAGATTTTGCCGACGGCTTTGAGTATATTCTATGTATTTGCTGGATACGAATAGTCGACAGAAGGGCCATTCATTGGACGGCAAACAAGCCAACGGCCACCGGGGCTGCGGGTTGTTCGTAACAGATACCGCACCCCCGCAACGCAAACGGCACAAGAAGGAACATGGGTGGGTTTTAGTCAGTAAAAGACTGACACTCCCTTCCACCCCGCCCAATGCAGGGGAAGCCATTTTATAATTTCCCATCCTGAAAAAAAAAACCAACGGCCAACCTGATGTTTTTTTTTTTTTTTTTGGTGGGTGGGCAATCATCAAATAACTTCTCCTGCCCTGGGCGGGGCGGGAGGGAGTGTCAGACTTTTACTGACTAAAACCCACCCATGTTCCTTCTTGTGCCCTTTGCGTTCCGGGGGCGCGGTATCTCTTGCGAACAACCCGCAGCCCCGGCAGGCATCGGCCCTCAGTGGCCCCTTCCTTTTGCTGACATCTCTTTGAGGCGCGCGTGGAACACGAACGCGCCGTCGACACGGCCTGTCGTTATGCAACGTAAGGACGGTGAGCTACCCATTGCTCACCGTCCACAGGCCAGTATCTACGGTGGCCGGGAGTCGTCTTGCGGCTCCCAACGTCCGGAGCGTCTACCGCCGCGGCTGGGACGGGAGAACCGCTGTCTCAACCGTCCCGCCGCCTCCTTCTCAAGCATTACTGCCTCGCAGAAGGAGGCGACTGCATCCCATTCCCTCTCGCTCCGGACCATGGCTTGCACCAGGGCCGGACGCGAGAGTTCGCCGCCGCGCCAACCTGATGTTAAGCCCTAGCAAGTGCGTTGCCATCCCAGATACAAAGTTAAAATGATTGATTGATTGAATCATTGATATAATTTCACCTATTTCCGCCGCAAAGCAGCGTTACAGTGTTCCGGTTTGAATGGCATGGGTGCCGGTGTAATGACCGACACATGACGCATTTCAACTTTGTCTCTGGCAATATGATGAAGATTCATGAGGACCATCTCCACCCTCACCCTATCCCTTCTCACCTAATCTGTTAAGTCCATGACTCATGACTCCATGCATGTCAGCCGCCATTAGCAGCTCGGCTTGCTGGGTGGCCGGCTTGGCGCCAGCACCAACTGCTATTAAGCACTCCTTCATGAAACGCAGAGCATCACTCGTAGCCACTTTCCCCATTATTACCGAAACTGAAAACTGTTGAATGGTTGCATTAATAATATTCTCCATACCGTTTTTGGCCAGTGTGCAAACATATGTAGGTATACTCCCTCTTCTCCAGCTCTCATAGTCCGATAGGACGGTTGATAAGACCTGGGAGATACCAGGCGCAGGAGCAGAGGCTTTACATGCTTTCTGAGGGAGAAGGATGTCACATCATCAACTTCCAATTGCCAGGCCGATTTCGGCGAGAACTGCCTCTCCACTAGTTTATCGTAGCGACAAAAGCGAAAGAAGACAAACGCAGCAGCCATTCGTAGATCTTTGACAGTTGTTACGTATAGTCAGAAGCCAGGAAGTCTGGCAACCAGTCTACCCAAGAGGCATCGTGTTGCCCAGTAACTGGGTTGTGGAGGTCAGATAGGCAGTCGATCCATGTAAAACACTGGTATTCAGCTGCATCCGGTTGAACTGGAAGCCGACCCCAACATAGTTGGGAAAAGGCTAAGCAGATGATGATGACCCTGTTATTTTGACACACCATATTTAAATAAAATAAGAAATATTCACTTTCTACTCTGGAATTGTAGATATTGTTACCTACTTTACACTTACTTAACTTATATATCTTTCTTTTCGCACATTTATTATTCTATTTTATAAAAATATATTGATTTTTTTATAGATTTTCTAAGATATTTTTATTTGGGTTTTTTCACTTGTTTACAACATTTGACAGACAGGCAAAGGCATAGATTAGAAGAGTAATTGCCATACAAAACAGATGCCTCGTAATTATATGCCACCTCTTCACTGACCAGAAAGATTTTTATAGCTGTTTGTTATAAATTTTCTCTGTTGGTCTCTCAATGGTCTAATATATCAATAGGAGCTCAGAGTGATCTAAAGCAAGCAGTAAGCACTAAAAGTTAGACTAGGTATATGTATAGCTAAAAAGACACTATAACATAACATACCATCACGCCTGTATTCCCCGAAGGGTTAGGCAGAGGTTTAACAATGTACACCCACAGTTCGCCGGTATGTTTTGGTCCCATGTAATAGGGGGCGAGCCTATTGCCATTAACCGGGCACAAATCCTAACTCCGAGCTACTACTGAGAAATTCATAGAAAAACCCAACAACACTGTTTGCTCGGCCTGGGAATCGAACCCAGGACCTCCAGCGTAGCAGTCGCGCTTAGGACTACTAGGCTACCGAGGCAGCTAAATAGAACATCAAAAATATATTCAAAAGTTTTAGATACTTAGGATCACTCTTTGTGGATTGCTCCGTTGGTCTCGTGGTCGCAAGCACGACGTCCTTGGTTCATTTCCCGAGTCAAGCAAAGTGGAAAAACCCAATGGGGCTTTACCATTAAGCATTTCTCTATAACAGCCCGGAGTGTGGAAGTAAGTGGAGTAAGGTTGCCTGTCCACAGAAGCTGATCGAGGCTGCGGAGCGGAGAAACGGAGAAATATTAACCAATAGGATTGCATAACTGGGGCGGAGCGAAGATGTTATTTCAATTGGTTAATATTTCTCCGATTCTTCGTTCCTGTGCTAATATCCCGTGCCCGGCGCTAATACTCCCGTGTCTCGAAAACCACGTAAAGCCGTTCATTCATAGCTGTCATTAACAATGTTTGACATTCGTTAAAGGTAGTCAGAAGGCCGAGACTCTGATAACTAGTCTTACCAAAGGGTATCGTTTTACCCTGTTACGTTTAAATAATGGATCCTTCGGGCTTTGGCTTGTTGTGTCGACGGCGCGTTGGTGTACTACGCGCCCCAAAGAGATGTCAGCAATTGGAGGTGCTATTCAGGGCCGATGCCTGCCGGGGCTGCGGGTTGTTCGAAAGGAATACCGCGCCCCCGGAACGCAAAGTGCACAAAAAGGAACATGGGTGGGTTTTGGTCAGTAAAAGTCTGACACTCCCTCCCGCCCCGCCCGGGCGGGGGAAGTTATTTGATGATTTCTCTTGCGGAACAAATAAAAGGGCTTCAGCCTGTCCTCATATGTGTGTGGATAATTGTTGTAGGACTGAGCTTAGCCTGAAGCCAATCAAGCTGGACGATAGAATTGCTAATTTAAAAATACGAAGGTTAAATGAGGTACGCAGTATTAAAATGTACTAGTTACTTAAATACTGTAACTGTACTGTACTGTAGTTCTAACCAAGAGGTAACTGGGTTGTGGAGGTCAGATAGGCAGTCGCTCCATGTAAAACACTGGAATTCACCTGCATCCGGTTAGAATGGAAGCCGACCCCAACTATGTTGGGAAAAGGCTAAGCAGATGATGATGAGTTACTTAATACTGTAATCTTTTGATTATCTCACTGCAGGGCAAAGGCCTCCTTCTCCTACAAAAAAAAGCACGAGTATTTATCACCACGCGTGCTCAAGGCGGAATAGCGATTTCTGACTTTTATAAATCGTAGCTGTTGTCCGTGACTTCGGCCGCGTGGCTTATTTCACTCGCGTTAAGTTACGTCTTTGGTTTCTGCTCCGCTCACGTGAGTCGTAGCGTGATGTTATGCCTATGACACTTATAAATAACGTGGCTTTCTATGGATAAAAGATTTTTCAAAATCAGTAAAGTAGATCTAGAGATTACCTCCTACAACCTCAGAAACTCACAAATTTCACCTCTTTATAATATCAGTATAGATAAGTCAAGTTTTAATCATGATTTTAACTTTTACCGTCGTCATTGTTGTCCAAACGAAACTTAGAAAATATGAATTTAAAAAGTCACGTTGGTACTTGCCCAGTATCGAAACCGCACCCTTACCGCGACCTTAACCACTAAGCCAACACGACATTCCAAATACTGTACACTATTTAAACATTAAACATACCATCACGTCTGTTTTCCCCGAAAGGTCAGGCAGAGGTGTACCAATGTACACCCACACTTTGCCGGTATGTTTAGGTCCCATGTAATAGAGGGCGAGCCTATTGCCATTAACCGGGCACAAATCCTAACTCCGAGCTGCTACTGAGAATTTCATAGAAAAACCCAATAACACTTTTTGCTCGACTTGGGAATCGAACCCAAGACCTCTAGCATAGCAGTCGCGCTTAGGACCACTAGGCTAACGAGGCAGTCAAACATATTATTAACCACATAATATTATTATTGTTATTTGCTACACAAAAAACATTAAAATAATAATAATGTGTGGTTTCTGCCTACCCCCATAGGACAAAAGCGTAAGTTTAAACATAACATACCATCACGCCTGTATTCCCCGAAGGGTTAGGCAGAGGTGTAACAATGTGCACCCACAGTTCGCCTGTATGTTTAGGTCCAATGTAATAGGGGGCGAGCCTATTGCCATTAACCGGGCACAAATCCTAACTCTGAGCTGCTACTAAGAATTTCATAGAAAATCCCAATAACATTTTTTGCTCGATCTGGGAATCGGACCCAAGACCTCTAGCGTAGCAGTCGCTCTTAGGACCACTAGACCACCGAGGCAGTTCGTAAGTTTATGTATGAATAATAATGATCATATTTACTAATTAAAAATTAGGCAATACATTTGTGACACAGACGGCGAGCCACAAACTAACCATAGTTTGAGCCTAACGAGGAATATCAAAAAGGACATACAAACATACATAAACTCACGCCTTTATCCCATGGGGGTTGGCAAAAACCACAGAACGCCACCAGCTACGATCCTTACATACTTCTTTCGCCTCGTCCACGTTCATACATCTGTTCATACAAGCACGTCGGTTACGAGTACTGCGCACCCGACCTTACTGAAGAACCTCACCAATCAGAGAGGAGATCTCAAAAATATCATGGAAATTGAAAACTTAAAAGAAAATAAATAATACAATAGGCAACATTTTATAGTAAAAAGAAATTTGCTATAAAAACAACAAAAATACAATAAATAGTATTAAATTATCTAAGCGAGTTAGTGACAGTAAGAGAACATCATTTTGTTACCTATCATCTATCTAACTCGAGAAGGACTGGATTGGATTATATTTTTGTTGTGTTCGGGATTTAAAAGTACAAAGCCGGGACGGTCCCCTAGTTACTAATAACCGGAACCCATACATAACAAACACAATCAAATACCAACTAATATAGGACAAATTGGAAGTCAAATATTTAACAATCTGATAATTTTATGTCCAAGGGCTTTACTTTTAGTTTCTTGGCGAGAGCGGCGCTGGCCTTGAGCTGGTCTGGGACATATGACACTGTTCCTTTAATGTCAGTTTCACGAGCATTTTTCTTTTCCAGGTCCCCTGGAGCTAACACTGGTTGTAATTCATCCATCTGAAAAATTAAAATGGAGTTTGGCTTAGCACTAAATGACTGTCAAGACTTAAGACCTAGGTGCATGGTATTGTACATCGCACTAGTTGTGTGTCTCACATAATACCCCTTCCCATTTCTGCCCAGTGATTTGACATTGGCTCCCTAACCAGTAGCCAATCCCTGTACCTATGCTACTGAGAAATTCGTTAATGGAAAAAGCATGTTTCTCCATTTAGGAATTTCTTCAATTAACACTTGTCTACATGTATAATAATATTTTAAAGCTGAAGTGTTCTTTTGGTTGAACGCGCTAATCTCCCGAACACTACTGGTAGGCACTACTGGTTTAAATTGAAAAAATCTATTTGTGTTGGATACTTCATTTATCGAGGATGATCACACGGTAGAAGAGCAGTAACCAAAGACGTTACTTAACGCGGGTGAAAATAACCACGCGAACGAAGTCGCCGGCAGAAGCCAGTTGATACTATATATTTTTGGGTAAAGAGGGAGGCTACTCATTTAGAGCGCGGCACCGCACCGCAATTAATGCAAGCTATAGGATGTCACACGGGCAGTGCGGCACCGCAACGTCAATGACTCAGTATGTAGGGTCACTTCGGTACACAATACTGAGGTGGCAGCACGGTGAACTCTGGCGTCGCCCGCAGCGCATCACCCCGCATAGTAATTTGTATGTAGGATGACGTTGCGGCACCGTCAACGTATCGTGTGGCCTTACCTTATTTCTTCCACCCTGACGTAAGACCCGAGTAGGGCGTTAAATACTTCTATTTCACGGTTTCAGTTACTTTTTATGACAATTATTTATTTTATTGCTTTTAAGAAAACTTACAGCATTCGAGTTGTAAGTAAGTAATACGTAAAAAAACGCCAATTACAAGTTGTACGGTGTGTTGTATACATATTATTAGTATCATACTCACTGCTTGACGAAAATACTTATTTTATTCATTACTCTAGTTAGATCGACATGAGCTACCATTCTATAATAAGGGTGTAAAAAATCACTTAACGTAGTCGATAGTGGTTTTTTTTTTTGTTTTGTACTGGGAGTCTTTCGATCAAAATTTCAACTACTTTTAAGATTATTTTTTGGAAATAAGTTTCAAATCTTAAAAGTAAATTTTAAACACCCGTACGACTCCCGTACTATTGCGTGCACTTGTAATCACAATGTTTTGCGAACGTTTCATTGAGTGCGACCATAAGTTTTGGCTTTTCACACTCCGCACATATCTAAAGCAAGTAACAATAACTAAATCGAGGGGGCCTTTTTTTTAGGGATGAGATATCATTAAATGACTTCCCCCGCCCTTGTGTCAGATTTTTACTGACCAAAACCCATCCATGCAGCCCCGGCAGGCATCGGCCCTGAGTGGCCCCTTCTAAGATTGCATACATCTCTTTGAGGCGCGCGTGGAACACGAACGTGCCGTCGACACGGCCTGTGGTTATGCAACGTAGACGCGGGCCTGTGGACGGTGAGCTACTTATTGCTCACCGTCCACAGGCCCGCGTCTACGGTTGCCGGGAGTCGTCTCGCGGCTCCCGATGCCCGGAGCGTCTACCGCGGCGGCTGCGACGGGACACTCTCTGCCTCAACAGTCCCACCGCCTCCTTCCCTCCTAGACCCTCAATTATTGCAAAGCGATACGGCAACTACAACTAGATTCAAATAATTACATAATACTGAAATAGTACTGTAATACAGGCAATGCAATAATTAAAGTAGTAACACACCGGTTCCAAGTTCCGCCAGTGCAGCAGGCAATCTGAGATGCGGTCTTTGAAACAAGGACCGAAGCACTCAGGGTTTATGGCAAAAAAGCAGTGTCCTAGATTGGCCGGTTTGGGTGTTCCAGCATCCCGCCACCCTCGTATGGTATGGCCGTAATTGGAACCTGTGCGGGATTTCAGAATGCTGAGTTTTAAAATAAATGTACAGGAACTTAATAGGTGACTGTTAATTTTGCCTCTCCTAAGGTCAACATTGCCTGGAGTACATTGATCTAGAGCGTCTTAATAAGAGGAATTGCCACTCGCGACTAATTATAAAAGCAGGTATTGGACAACATGCATTACACTGCCCCCATATATGAGATACTGCGTGCAAAAGAGACAACTGTAGGTAAGGACGATTTAAGCCAACAAAGATAGTCAAATTCGATGTATCGTTTTCCTTATTTTTTTCCCCCAAATGTTAACTGATTGCTATTTTACTTAGCAGTCGGCAAGGAAACACTGTGCCTGACTTTCCCGTCAAAGTTTACTAGACGTTTATTTTACGTCTTCGCTTCAAATCGGTATTTTTGGAAACCTATGGGGGGAGACCCTTTTTCTTGCTGCGAACGTCCTGTGGCTAATATGATAAGTTGCCATAAATTTATGAAAACATCAAATTATTTCTACCGCACTGGGCGGGGCGAAAGAGAGTGTCAGACTCATACTGACTAAAACCCATCCATGTTTCTCTTAATGCCCTTTGCGTTCCAGGGCCGTGGTGACTGTTTCGAACAAATTCCGCAACCCAGGCAGAAATTTATTTAATTCTAACCTGATAACATTCCTGTGAACATTTCTACCATAGCTGCTAGTGCGAACCCTTTGTATCCTGACGTCGCTTCAGAACCACCCAGGGGCATCAGGCAGGCAGTTTTCGCAGCCTGCAAAAAGAGTTTGATTGAACATCAATCATCATCTGCTTAGCCTTTACCCAACTTTGTTGGAGTCGGCTTCCATTCTAAGCGGATTCAGCCGGATACCAGTGATTTACTTGGAGAGACTGCCTATCTGACCTCCACAACCCAGCTACTGGGCAATTACCACCCCGAATAATATTAATTTAATGTTATAAAACCCACCAGTTCCGCATCTAGTGTTTCGCGACCATCGGGTCCTTGCGCCCAGCCGGGCAGCAATTGTTGTTTCCGCCGACGCTTCATTTCAATCTAGAAGTAGATTTGAGCGAATTTTACCAAATATTTTATTTTATTTTATTGCTTTTAAGAAAACTTACAGCTAATACATTTGAATAATAGGAAGTAATACGTAAAAGATCGGACATTACAAGTTTCCACTTATATAAACTTTTGATTAACATTAACTAAACGGTAAAAACAGCGTGAGAGATAAACAGAAACAACTGAAGAGAATAAACAAAACATAAGACACATTATACATCATAGTTAGTTACACTTCAAAGAAAGAGTTACTTAACAATTTTCTTAATTTCTGGACACTATTTGTGAATAAATGAAAGCTCAACATCCCAGCACGCACTATTGAACATTCGACATGCTCTTAAAATATATGTATTTTGCCTATAGACAGTTTTCACCATATTTTATACTATGTGCGTAAATGTAGTTTTTTTTATCGTGAGAACTTTTACAAAACATATAAACTCACATACGGAAACAGCCAGACCTGGAACAACTATCTATTGGCCACACAAATATTTTTTCCGTAAGGGAATCGAACCCGCGACACACGACGCAGCAGCCAACCGCTCAGCTTCTACGCCAACCGTGTCGTCCTACGGTTAGGACCATAGGACGACCTTAAGAACTTATCCCTACAAATAAATTTTGAATTACTGACAGTATTTCTATACACATCTATAAGATTTTTTTGCGAAAGATGCAGCTATCCGAAATTAAACCTGCCAGTGCCCATTGCGTCATGTGTGGAATAAAAATAGATTTCTATAGAAACATTTTCTGGTTGTTGGATAAAATATACTACCATCACGCCTGTATTCCCCGAAGGGTTAGGCAGAGGTGTAACAATGTACACCCGCAGTTCGCCGGTTTGTTTAGGTCCCATGTAATAGGGGGCGAGCCTATTGCCATTAACCGGACACAAATCCTAACTCCGAGCTGTTACTGAGAATTTCATTGAAAAATCCAATAACACTTTTTGCTCGACCTGGGAATCAAACCCAAAACCTCTAGCGTAGCAGTCGCTCTTAGGACCACTAGGCCACCGAGGCAGTTAAAATATACTAGGTTTTCTTTTACCACAGAAAGTGGCAAACAAGATACCGGCCCGCCTGATGATAAGCGGTTACCGCTGCCACTGGACACTTGCAACTCCAGAGGCATCACTCTATACTAGGTATGTAAGATTCATTTACCTTGCCAAAGGAGACCGTAGTGGTAGCCATGTCGAGGTAGAACATGTCACCGTTGTTACCAGGCGCCACGAGTGCCAACGGGTTAGTCCCTAATGCTGACTGGAAAAAAAACGCATGAGTACTTCAGCTATCGATCTTTAAACATAATGAATTTAACTCTCATTGCATAATTTGTAGCACTCTGTGCCTATTGAAGTACTTAATTCCCGTTTATTCCCGAAATAAAGGGTCTTGACGGCAGACAGACGGACAATAAAGTGATTTTATAAGGGTTCCGTTTTTTTCTTTTGAGGTACGGAACCCTAAAAATACCTAATAGATAATGTAAAAAGGTAAAAAGCACACGTGTGTAAAACTCAGCATTGTAACCCAAGAAGTAGAGAAATAGAGCCACTTCATGAGCAAGTGTGTCGATAAGTAAATTACCGCACTCGCAACAATCATACTAAGGCTGCCTGTCCACTGAAGCGGAGCGAGATGGCGGGGCGGAGAAACGGGGAAATATTAACCAATAGGATTGCATAAAATCTTCGCTCCGCCACCCTAAGACAACCAACTGACCCAGTTATACAATCTTATTGGTAAATATTTCTTCGTTTCTCCGATCCGCAGCCTCGCTCCGCTTATCTGAACAAGCAGCCTTATTAGGCCCTTTTCACACATTTTAGCGGTCGGCCTACCCGCTAGACTGTGTCCTAGTATCTTTCGCTAGGCACGTGCATTTCGACCATTCTATCCTTATAAACTCATATCTATTCGCAGCTTGACGCCACCGTTGCCGCATTGGCTGAGCGCTGAGCCGCAGCGCTGTGTGTCGCGAGTTCAATTCTTGCACGGAACAAATACTTGTATAACCTAGTTCCGGGTCTAACTGTTTGTGTGTATGAGTTTTTAGATCCACGATACAGGAGAAATTCCTAGCGCAAGGCAAATTGAAAAAAAATGTGAGCCGTCACGGGACGCCTGGCAGATGTGAAACATTGAAATTATTTTGCCGAAGTAATATGCATAAAAGAACAGATTACTACAGGAATTACTTATAGACTGTATATATATACCATTATATAGAGGCATGCTTCGCCACGCCAGCAATCGGCTTTAAGTGCGGCTTTAAATGTTTAACATAAAAAAAAAACAAAGCTAGCCGGGAGTCGAAAAAAGTGCGTTTTACACACAAATCGGCTGAATACTATTACGACTAACCTGCTTAGATCTTGTAGGTGCCATTAACGGTGAGGAGTTGGTACAAGCCATGCCTATCATCCCCACGTCTGCTGCCTTTCTAGCCCAGTAACCCAACATGCCGTTGTGATTTGAACCTACAAAATATATGAACTGTTTGATGTAAGTGCTTACGAAGAAACAAGGTATTATAGAGGCTTTAAGAGAGGCTTTAAGGCGTTCGTTTCGTTTCGTCCATCTTTGAGAGGTTGTTAAAGAACGAATAACGTCAAACGTTATTATTTACTTAAATTCGCATTCGTGGTAATAAAGATAAGAAAAATATCGACGGCTTGGTGCCCTAGCGCCTCTGAGTCTGCCTCCTTGATCAGAGAAAACGATGGCAAAAAGGAAACACTGAATGGCTACCCACTATACCTTTAACTACAACCCATCCCACTCCTGATCTAGCAGCCTTACAGATGGCTAAGTCCATGCAGAAGTGGCTGGCGGTGGAGCCCAGCACATTGTTGGCCTCAACCCACGCTGTAGCCGCAGACTGCATTAGTACCACCGGTGTGTTGTTAGGACAGCATGTACCGTTTAAGATGTCATTTACGTACATTTCTAGAAATTGAAAATGACTCAGAACATTAATAACAAAAACTAAAAGGTGAAAAATAACTTTAGCTTTGGAAGTCAACGAGCTCAGGGGAGAAGTCATTTGAAGTCGGCGGCGTCGGTTCTGTTTGTTGTTTTGTATTGCCATCGACTTCCGAAGCTTTTTTTTCACTTTTTAGTTTTTGAAGGTTGTTGTCTTTTTTGTAAAAAAGGTTTTATTTTTCGCTTTTTAGTATCAATTTCCTGACATCCAAATCCATAACGGAGCAGTAATACTACGTAAATTTACAAGGCAGCACTTAAAAGTCAGGAGAAAGCAGAATACGCTAATTCGTTCACTTGGATGACATTTTTTTTTTTTTTTGGTGGGTGGGAAATCATCAAATAACTTCTCCCGCTCGGGTGGGGCGGGAGGCAGTGTCAGACTTTTACTGACTAAAACCCACCCATGTTCCTTCTTGTGCCCTTTGCGTTCCGGGGGCGCGGTATCTCTTACGAACAACCAGCAGCCCCGGCAGGCATCGGCCCTCAGTGGCCCCTTCCCTTTGCTGACATCTCATCATCATCACTTGGATGACATAAGAGTCATAAAAGATATCGCGTAACACATACAAAAAAGAAAGAATTAATAACCTCCTTCTTTTTCAAATCGGTTAAAAATAGCACATTACAATGTTAACAAATTGTGACAGTAACAAAGATCCATCAGGAATTCAGAACCATCTCCATTTTAACCCGTATTGCGTACTGACCTAACCTATTAAGTCCATGGCTAGGGTGTCCAAGTCTGTCGGCTTCGATCAGCAGGTCGGCATGTTGAAAGGCAGGCTTGCTGGAAGCGCCGGCTGCCTTCAAGCAGTCTACCATGAATCGGCGAGCCTCCCCTATAGCCACTTCTGCGCCACCAATTAAATGCTGAAACAGTGACGACATAAAATGTCACTTTGTACAGAAAATCATTAACGACATATAATGAATATTATGTCCGTGCCATTATTTACGTAATAGGTCTACCATAATCTTATGGCAAAAAGGGAAATCAATGTAATATGCAATACTGGACCATACATACCATCACGCCTGTATTCCCCGAAGGGTTAGGCAGAGGTGTACCTGTACACCCACAGTTCGCCAATATGTTTAGGTCCCATGTAATAGGGGGCGAGCCTATTGCCATTAACCGGGAACAAATCCTAACTCCAAGCTGCTACTGAGAATTTCATAGAAAAACCCAATAACACTTTTTGCTCGACCTGGGAATCGAACCCAAGACCTCTAGCGTAGCAGTGCAATACTGAAATAAACGATATATTTACCTTACACATAAAAATAACATTTATCGCTTGAAAACGCTTCTTTTAACGCTTTTTTTATCGGCTTTTTCGTCATTTTGACAAAAACATCAAATTTTTAGGAAGAAATCACAAGATCTCAACAGCAGTTGGTAGATGATAATTACTATTACCACATAAAAGGCGATTTTTCTTTTTTAAATACACTCTGATTCGTAACATATTGTACTAGGGATATTGCGAATGCAGGTTTTATCACATCCGCGGGTGCAGTTGCAAATTTGTGAAGCTCACATCTGCGGATGCGGATCTGAAAAACTTTTATAAGATACTGCATATGTGCAGAAATAAACTAATAAGATATAATATTATGAATATTTTATTTTATTTAATACTAGCTTTTGTCCGCGACTTCGTTCGGGTGGTTTTTGCACCCAAGTTAAGTTACGCCTTTGGTTACTGTTCCGCTCCCGTGGGTCGTAGCGTAATGTTACATAGCCTATGTTATTCAGGAATAATGTAGCTATCTATAGGTGAAAAACCGGACAAGTGCGACTCGGACTCGCCCACCGAGGTTTCCGTACATAGGAAAAATTATAGAATTAAATATTTTATTAAAATAAATACATTAAATAAATAAATAAATAGTATATTTATTTATCTACTAAAATTTATTTAAATATTTAGGTATTAGGTAATTATAATTATTTAAAACTTTTCAATAACATTATTGCGAATGCCATCTTCAACAGAATATATTTACTATAGCAGTTTTTAAATTCGACATGAAATCTCAATATTATATAAGGTCAAAAGTTTATAATCCGAGATATTCACATACATGTAATCCAGGCCTTATTTTTATTCTTGATTACATGGATAAGCGAAGGTGAAAACCAAATTGGAAACTTGGTGGATTTTGAATGACTAAGTGGGACATATACGTATTTAAATTAGATTAAAAATATTATTATAAAACTTACACAGGGCATCCTCTGTTTGTCTACTGATTTCTCAGTCCAATCAATTACGCTTAATTTTTCATTTGTCTTCTCGTAGCCCTTCTCGCCCTACAATAGGTGTATTTGAGTTGTAGTTCACTTTTGACTAATGTGTGCACGTGTTCACTTAAAGGGGATTTGTGTACAAAATGGTGGATGGTAGTTATCAAGTTGCAACAAATAATTAGTGTGGAAAAACGCGAAAAATTCATAGTTACTTTTAGCTGTCTCACAGTTTTCCACTCGGGTTCCTAATATTATTATACTGAGTAGCATTAAGACAAGACATGAATACTTCCAGATGACCACAGACATGTGAAGTGCCATTTCATATCAACCCTGACAGTGGTAATATGCTTTGATTAGAAGAACCCCAGTCAATATCAGGCAAATTACAATCACTAAACAAATAAAAATATTCTATATCAGTGTCACTTAGTAAGTTAGTACGACGACTCCCGGCTACTGTAGACGCGGGCCTGTTGACGGTGAGCAATGGGTAGCTCAACGTTCGTGTTCCACGCGTACCTCAAAGAGATGTCAGCAGTTTTAGAAGAGGCCACTCAGGGACGTTGCCTGCTGGGGCTGCGGAATGCTCGTAAGACATACCGCGCCCCCGGAACGCAAAGGGCATAAGAAGGAAAATGGATGGGTTTTAGTCAGTAAAAATCATTTTATGCTGAATTTGGAATGTTAATGTAAATTAAGACAATATATTTTTAGTTATGCTTATGGATAGGGAACCGGACACGATTGCACCAATATACTTTGACGGTTGTCAATAAACTCATTGTCAGAGTTTTTCTGATGTCAATCAGGTTTCCGTAAAAACTGTAATATCCTAACAATTCGATAAAATAATCTTATAGGAAACAAAGTTTAGTGCGAATTCGCCTACAAGTTTGATAGTATATAAAAACTAAATCATTAAGCATGGTAAAAATTAGTATTTGTAAAAGTCTCACGCCAGCGATACGCCTGATAATTCTTCAATAGCAAAATGATGAGTAAGGGAGTCAATTTTATAATCCGTTCAATGATAAGCATTATGAGAAAGAAACACAGCAAATTACAACAATAAGCAGAAGTCGTTAAGTAATAATTAACCGACTTCAAAAAGAAGAAGGTATGGTAAGGTATCAATTCGTCTGTATGTTTTTTTTGTATGTGTGTCACGCCTTAACTTATATATATTTATTATATAAATTAATTAAAATCAATTATAAATCAATTTTGATGATTTCTTTTTGTTTGATAGATCATACTTCAAAGGTGGTTCGATATAAATTTAGTCGAAATTTGATCAGCAGTTTGGTAAAAAAAAAATTACAAATAAAAGTATGTCATCCAAGTGAACGAATTAGCGTATTTTGCTTTCTTGTGACTTTTAAGTGGCGTCTTGTTAATTTACGTAATATAACTGTTCCTTCATGGATTTGGATGACAGGAAATTGATACTAAAAAGCGAAAAATAAAAACTTTTTTACAAAAAACACAACCTCCTTCAAAAACTAAAAAGTTAGTTAACTATATGATACAGGATACTATTCGGCCATTTTTGCTATTGTAGATATTCAAGGCAAGATATTATATTGAAGGTATAAAATCCTTTTAAAAGATGCTTAACTAAGCCAAAAGGTACATGCACTGACCAACATTTTTTTTTTTTTTTAGGGGCTGGGAAATCATCAAATAACTTCTCCCGCCCTTGGCGGGGCGGCAGGAAGTGTCAGACTTTTACTGACTAAAACCCACCCATGTTCCTTCTTGTGCCCTTTGCGTTCCGGGGGCGCGGTATCTCTTACGAACGACCCGCAGCCCCGGCAGGCATCGGCCCTCAGTGGCCCCTTCCCTTTGCTGACATCTCTTAGAGGCGCGCGTGGAACACGAACGCGCCCTCGACACGGCACTGACCAACATTGGGATATGTTTTTTGTTCTAGATCATGCCTGAGAAAGCATGTACCTACATGATAAAAGAAAAGTGTTTTAGAGTAAAAAATAGTAGTGTCTTCGCAATAATTTTTTCTCAGTATTACTACGCACACTGCCCATCAAATTCAGTTTTTAATGGGCTATATGCGCAGTTATCGCCTATATTATGTGATGCCCACCAGTAAATCGCTCGCAGATCGGGCCATTCTCATAAGCTAGAAATAAGAAATTGGTTGATGTATAGTAAAAAGGTGGTACCTACCTTGAATGGGCTCTAGATAATTAAGTTTTGAATAATAAGTTTATTCAACGCCCTGGAAAGACCTACCCTGACCTCATTGGTTAGGTTCTTCAGAAAGGTCGGGTGCGCAGTACTCGTAGCCGGCGTGGTTGTATGATCAGATGTATAAACGTGAACGAGGCGAAAGGAGTATGTAAGGATCGTAGCAGGTAGCGTTTTGTGGTTTCTGCCAACCCCAGTGGGAAAAGGCGTAAGTTTATGTATGTAAGTATGTAATAAGTTTATAAACCATATCGATAAACCTTCTTCTTCCATTCGAATCGTTTTCAGGTAAATCCTTTTTATTTATAGTTCTTGGTCCTAGTACGTGATATATGCTATCGATAAACCTACCATCCACCATCTATACCTACTTCTCTACAAAGATTATCAAACCCAGGAACAACAATAATTCTGTAAGCCTGCACATACCGAAGAAAATGCAGAAACACCTTATTTTGTGTCGCTATAAAATCATCTATTATATTCACGTATTATTTATTTAATTTTACATATGATTTTGCCTTTTTTTTGGGTTTCTTGTAATGTTTCACTCGATACAAAACAAATTTTAGTACATTTATGCCATTTCTATATGACAATTGACAGCCCATAAATCTATCAGCCAGCCATAAACATTTATTTGTCAAAACACCAGAACTCTGAACTGTTTATAGTTTAGGCTATAGAGCCTATATTACTTCAAGAAAAGTTTGTAAAGGTTTAACATGGATCCTCTTGGCCAAGTCGTTTACAGATTCGATTTGTTTTTGTGGGTAGTTGAGAGTTCCTCTCGCCAAGGTCGCTTTACCAATCTTATGCTCCTTGTCTCCAGGAGCGAGAACTGGCAGCGATGGATCGACCTGAAAGCAGTGGAACTCGTTTGAACTTCAATTGATTTTATAACTAGATGTAGCAACAGCTTTCTGGCTATCTATCAGAGCTGCACAGAATGGTCAGTGAGGAAAAAAACCACCAATAGAAAGGGCTCATTTTGATCATTAGCTATTCCATTGGTGATTTTTTTCTCTTCTTCCTGGGTTCTGTTAACTAGAGTTAACTCTTGTAGAAAGTTAGCGATCTTCGCCTCATATTTACGTCTACGCTGTGGCTGTACTCCTCATTAGATATACTTACAGGTTCTAAATTCCTCCAGGTGTTAAGACAATCAGCTGCTCTCGTTTCAAAGCCAGGTGCGAAGAAGTTAGGATTTATAGCTACGAAGCACTGCCCCAAATTAGGTTGACCCTGGATACTGGGCATAGACCAACCGCGGATGTTGTGAGTCATGTTCGACCCTGAAACGTGCGAGAAGATTACTTTTTACATGTATAAATATGTAGACCAAAGACCTATAAGGCTCTTTCAATTGATGTGTTCGGTGTCAGACTGCTTCAGCACTGGTGCAGTATATTAAGTGTCCGTAATTGAATACAAGACTTAATATGATAGAAGAGTGTGTGTAGGTAAATACTCTTACCCGATAACCCACTGCAGAACATTTCCACCATGGCGGCGAGAGCATATCCTTTGTAACCACTGGTCCTCTCTTCCCCTCCCAAAGGCATCAGATTACCAGCCTTGAATGCCTGGAGAGATAAAACGGTTTTGTTATTCTATGTCTATCGTTTTTCGCGTATGTTCAAGATGTTTGCCAGTCATTACAAGGTAAATACGAATTTAGATAAAGACCACCGAGAAACGTATAAGAATTAGCAAAGAGTTTTTAAAGAGAGCAAAGAGTACCTAATATCATATTATAGTAACATACCTCCTTGGCATCAGTGGTAGGCTTTGCGTCAAATCCTAAAGCCCAACCTACAGGTATTGGCTCTTCTGTATGGATTTTTACTTCAATCTAGAAATAAACAAGAATATTAGGTACATTTTATTATTTACATACGGTAGGAAAGAAGGTCTAGAGCATCATAACAGGATCCAATGTTTGAACCCCCGACTCAAAAAGAGGGGTGTTATAGGTTTGACGTGTCTGTGTATTTATGTGTCTGTCTGTGGCACCGTAGCTCTTAAACGGGTTAACCGATTTGAGTGCGGTTTTTATATGTTTTATCAAAATCGTTTAAGGTGTTTCAATGTTATCAGCTGTTTTGTTGCCAGCGGGAGGGATCTTTATTCTTCTGTCGGGGGTTATTTAATTATTTTTCTTCTTTCTTGTTTTTGTGAATCTATTAAACGCCCTTTGTTAATATGTATGTTCCGTTGTATTACCTGAAAAATAAATGGCTTCATTATTACCTACCGCAAAACTATGTACTGCATACCTACTTGTTATATGAATAAAATAAATAACTTCGCAGTTATTTCCTTAACTCTGAAATCTTGTTTAGTAGGTAATTACCTTTCCCATAGCGACACTGGTAGAGGCCATATCGACCACCAGTTTATCACCACCACTCGCAGGAGCAGCCATTGCTATAGGATTTGTGCCCAGCGCCCTCTGAAACAAACGGAACCAAAGATTACCAAAATATAACTTGGGAGTCACAAAAAGCAACTACTTTTTAAGTCAAGGCATCGGAAATATTACAAGTAGAAGGTAATCAATCTACTCACTTGTTTAGATCTGGTGGGGACCATTTTAGGGGTTGTGTTGGTGAAGGCCATGCCGATGAGCCCTTCGCTCTCCGCCTTCTGGGCCCAGTAACCCGCCATGCCAAAATGATTGCTCCCTGCACAACATAAATCATCGATTAATATGGAGTCTGTATTTGGTGAAGTGCCGAGGTGTCTTAGGTACCTACTATAGACACTTAAATATGTAAACTTTGGTACATCATTTAGTATGGTTGTGTGTACACCTTATTTTGTTTAATATGTGGGGAACAAATTCAGACTCTAAGCTGCTACTGATAAATTGGGTAGTTGACACCACCAATCAATTGACATACATTTTATGTACTGTCAAAACGCGACTTTTCGATATGTTTTATATGGCAATATCAGACTGTGACGTCACTAATCTGCCTACTCAATTGACTAACTATTTATTGAGTGCGAAGCAATCAAAAATCTTATTTTACAATAAATTGTAAATTAATCGGATTTCATGGCTAAAATAAAGTGTTTTAATAAAACAAAGACATACATACAATTTAAATAAAATCCTCGTTAACTGTCTCGTTAGCCTAGTAGTCCTAAGCGCGACTGTTACGCTAGAGGTTTTAGGTTCGATTCCCAGGTCGAGCAAAGTGTTATTGGGTTTTTCTATAAAATTCTCAGTAGCAGCTCGGATTTAGAATTTGTGCCCGGTTAATGGCAATATTTTCGCCCCCTATTACATGGGACCTAAACATACCGGCGAACTATGGGTGTACATTGTTACACCTATACCTAACCCTTCGGGGAATACAGGCATGATGGTATGTGTGTTTTAAAAAAATAAGTAAACGTCCTTGATTTTCAGCTAGCATTTAAAGTAAATCACTTCTAAGTAGCACTGTGGTTATTATTTATAAAATACCATCATCACCCTAAAGGCCTCACTTAGCCGATATCCGACTTTTTGTAGGACCGATTATTATCGGACCGTTCATTAGATCCATAGTTTCGTGGGACTGACGTTTAGTAGGACGTGTGCGTTGGTATATTAGAATTCATATGTCCATTCTCTCTGACAAAAAAATCAGTCAACGATTGTCTGAATTGCGGGCAGTCTAAGTTGTAAGTGTAATCGCTGACAATGTCTAGCTATACATTAAAGAAAATCTTACGTTTAGCGGACACCCATCCCACACCACACTCTTTGGCTTTCTCGATGGCTAGTTTCATACAGAAGTTGGCAACGGTTGTTCCGAGAGCGTTGTGGCCATCCACCCAGGCGGTGGCGCCTGACTCCTTGAGGATTTCGGGCTTAGCTGCCGGCACGCATGCCCCAGACTCGATATCTTTTACGTAAAGATCTGCAAAGTAAAGGAATATACTATACCCGAAGGTGCAAGCTGATAGTAATATATAGCACATGATGATGTACGTGTGGTACAATCTTTTTTTAAAGTTCATTTAATCTGTTAAAAAAAAAGGTATGTTTTAGGATCGAAGCACCTCCAAGCATATTTTGTCGGGAAGGTATGAAGTGAAGTAAGAAGTGATTAGGGTAATTTTTAAACGTTCCCAGCTATACCTAAAGACCTACAAGGTAACTACCTGCTAAAGCTAATTGGCTAATATTGTTACAAAATAAAAAAGTTGAAATGAATAATTTGGACTGTGTTGTTTACTATTAATAACTCATACCTACTATCTGAAAGACATGGATAAAATCTACCAAGCACCTCAGGCCCACACACCGTGCATACAGTATTCGCCAAGAGTCGTGAGCACAAAATTCACCTGCACAGAAGTTCATTTTCAGGTCACTTTGGCGTAAAGAAAGACGCAAGGGGCGCCGACGCCCACGCGATTGATCCGTTCCTGTCCGTCTGTCGATGCGTCGTCCATTGGACACTCATAAAATGTCGTTCGGCTACTGTACACTTTTGTGCAGTTTTAGTGACTTTGCGTTTTGGATTTTAAAATAGTTTATTTCGTATTTATTTTTTGTTTTTGTTTCATATAGTTTTATGGATTTTTTACGGAAGACATCACCTTTACATTCAGATTAACAAAACGTTAAAAAATAAATTATCACTTCTAACTAAATTTTATTATTCCATAGAGATATGTTTCAGACACGAAGGCCTACAAAATTACTGAATCAAAGTAAAATTACAAGTACCACTAATATATTAATTATACTTTGTGTAAGTACCTAACAATAATTTTAGTTAAATCGGTACGGAATTAATTTGGCCGAATATGTACATGCGCGAGGTTACCCCCACCACTAGCCATCTGTGCTCGCGACTCGTGGCGACAATTATACCAATATTATCAGGAAAAAAGAAATGATAACTACGATGAAAAACTCAAAATTGACAAACTCAGTGTTATCCAAAATGTTTAATTGATCTTAGCAGTTAGGCCTTCTGTTATTTTTTGACAGAATAAAAGAAAGGTAGAGGCCATTGTTAAGCAGTAAAAGAAAAAGAAAGGCAATTAATAATATAATACAACTGCCTCAGTAGCCTAGTGGTCTTAAGCGCTACGCTAGAGGTCTTGGGTTCGATTCCTAGGTCGAGCAAAAAGTGTTATTGGGTTTTTCTATGAAATTCTTAGTAGCAGCTCGGAGTTTGGATTTGTGCCCGGTTAATGGCAATAGGCTCGCCCCCTATTACATGGGACCTAAACATACCGGCGAACAGTGGGTGTAAATTGTTACACCTCTGCCTAACCCTTCGGGGAATACAGGCGTGATGGTATGATGATGGTAATATAATACAACCATAAAAGGCTTTCACTAACGATTTTTTTTCGCGTTCGTCAGACGCCCAATAAGTGTTGAAAAGGCTAACGGCTAACGTGGCCTGCTAATCAAAATCATGATTATGTATATGTGATCAAAACTCCCGCACTCACCAAGTCGGTTCAGCCCATGGCTGTAATGTCCCACGATGTCCGCATGCATCAGCAGGTCTGCTTGGGCTATTGCCTCGGACTCTGGAGCCCCTACAGCCTTGAAGCTGTCCTCCATAAACCGCCGCACCTCCTCTATCTTCACCGTTGGCATTTCTGTTCAAAGTAAATCGAAAAATTCACTTGATATGTTACTTCAAATACTAAAACGTGACAGAAATTCACAGAAGACTGAGCAACTTTAAAGTGTGGAAAAACATTTTCATAACTTAGGTAACATGCATTTCGTTGCACCCATTAACTAGATCACACGCAGGTGTGTTTGCACTGAATGTCTCTCAGTCATAGCGTTGGTTAGATGTCGCGTAGAGGAGTGTCGTCTGCGTATTGCCCAGGTGGAGGCCACTCCAGCGCCTGGCTGCGGGTTGTTCGTAAAAAGTACGTTCGTAAGAAGGAACATGGATGGGTTTTAGTCAGTAAAAGTCTGACACTCAGGGCGGAGGAGGTCAGTTGATGATATTCCATCCCTAAAAAAAATTAAAACAAACCCCAGCGCTTATCTAAAAATCTCATCAATTTCTGTTACAATTACAAGTAAATGTCGGTAAAGATACAGATAGTAATAAAGCTCCCACACCCACAGTTCGCCGGTATGTTTAGGTCCCATGTAATAGGGGGCGAGCCTATTGCCATTAACCGGGCACAAATCCTAACTCCGAGCAGCTACTGAGAATTTCATAGAAAAACCCAATAACACTTTTTGCTCGACCTGGGAATCGAACCCAAGACCTCTAGCGTAGCAGTCGCGCTTAGGACCAATAGGCCAACGAGGCAGTGGGTGTACATTGTTACACCTCTGCCTAACCCTTCGGGGAACATAGGCGTAATGGTACGTTATGTGTTAGTAACAAAGCTTTAGGCCGTGCACTAAACAACGGAATATGCAATAAAAAAATAAGTACCTTTTTATTTTTACAGCAATAATAGATACGAGCGTTACATAAATACCACTAACGATTCACTGCCACACTTTATAAGAACATGTTTTTATTAGAGCAATTTTATGTTTATTTAAATAGTTATTTGCTTAATAATATAAGGAAGAGACGCTTCCTAACGAGTCAGTACACATTCAGCTAAGAACAAAGACCCAGTCCATTTATTAATTACCGTAGTATGTAGCACATAGCTAGTCAAGCGGACGGCCGTAGGGCTCGTAAGCTTTTCGAGTGGCGATCATGCACCGAAACTCATAGTGTGGGAGCCCCCCCACACACGATGTGGACCGACGACCTGGTAAAGGTCGCGGGTGATCGCTAGATGGTAATTAGGGGAAGCCTACGTCCAACAGACGACGACATTCGGCTGACATGATGATAATGATGATGTGCAAGGACGTACTTGCCGTGATGACCCAGTGGATAAGGGCGAATCGTGCCGAACCGATAACGGGCCAGTAACAATGTGACTTGACTAACGTTTTCCTATTCATATGTACTGTCTAAGCGTATCTGGGACATTACTAACATTATGACGACCTGATTAAAACTGCAGGAAGACGCTGGATGCAGGTCGCTCCCAACCGGTCCTTTTGGAAATCTATGGGGAAGCTTATGTCCAGCAGTGGACGTCCAACGGCTGATATGATGATGAGGAAACATGGATTCATTATAAATATAAGCCTAAAATCGCCAATGCGCCTTGAGCAAGCGTAGTGACCAATGCTCATGCCTTTTCTGTATAAGAAGAGACCCTTACCTTGCAGCGGGACAATATAGCCTGATATTGTTAATACTGTTTTAAAAAAAATAAAAAGCCTCTTGGAGTAAAGTCTGACTGATTGTTCGCTTTTTCCGCTCCGCCAGTGTAACTACGAGTACATAATCTTACAACTATTACAAATGCGAAAGTTTGGATTGATGGATGTTTGTAACTCAATCACGCCAGAACGGCTGAACGGATCTGGATGAAATTTGGCACAGAGATAGATTATAAGTCTGGAAGAGCAAAAAGGCTTTTTTAAATCACAAAAATAAAAAATACAGCAGCAGTCAGCAGCGTCAGTAGCAGTTCGGAGTTAGGTTTTGTGCCCGGTTAATGGCAATAGGCTCGCCCCCTATGACATGGGACCTAAACATACCGGTGATTTGTGGGTGTACAATGGTACACCTCTGCCTATCCCATCGGGAAATACAAACGTGATGGTATGTATGTATGTGAAAATATACAGTTTCTCGTGGGATAATATATCAACTTGGACGCGGACAAAGTCACGGTCAGCAGCTAGTAATCTTGCATGTTACATCACTATCATATTTTGTGGCGGTTGTAAATGTTATCATATTATAGTTATTATAACCTCACCTCAAGTAGAACATGTTTGGTTAACATTATATAAGCAAAGCTGCCGTAAAATTTACAACCTGATTCAGCTCTTTCAACTTAGAAACAGCTGAATCTGGTTGTAAATTTTACGGCAGCTATGATTATACAGCGTGTAACGGAAAGGATATAAACATATCAAAAGCACGGATTTTATAGGTATTAACAAACCACATAGTAACATTTTTTTAATATCTATACTCACAAAATTAAAAATTAAGAAACACATAAGTAAAAAATCAAATGTTTCCAATTGAATTCTACACATCACTACACTAAATCAGCTGATCGGTGTCAATAAACTACACACAAAGAAACAACTCCGTAAAAAATTTGTTTCTCCTGACGTTTGTTATGATTTAAACTTACTAAACTGCCGAAATAAAAAATATTACTTAGGCATTTTTAAAGTTATTGGTTTTGAGCTGAAATTTTGTATAGAGATTCAGTACCGGATACACTCTTCACCCCGTTTGTATGAATGTACCCTTTCTGTAACACGCTGTATATGTTATCAACTCGCTACCTTTTAAAATTTTCCTTGCCTAACTTTAGCTTTTTTTTGTTATCAACTAGCGACCTTTTAAAATTTTCCTTGCCTAACTTTAGCTTTTTTTTGTTATCAACTAGCGACCTTTTAAAATTTTCCTTGCCTAACTTTAGCTTTTTTTTGTTATCAACTAGCGACCTTTTAAAATTTTCCTTGCCTAACTTTAGCTTTTTTTTGTTATCAACTAGCGACCTTTTAAAATTTTCCTTGCCTAACTTTAGCTTTTTTTTGTTATCAACTAGCGACCTTTTAAAATTTTCCTTGCCTAACTTTAGCTTTTTTTTGTTATCAACTAGCGACCTTTTAAAATTTTCCTTGCCTAACTTTAGCTTTTTTTTGTTATCAACTCGCTACCTTTTAAAATTTACCTTGCCTAACTTTAGCTTTTTTTTGTTATCAACTAGCGACCTTTTAAAATTTTCCTTGCCTAACTACTTAGACAACTGGTTCAAGCAACATTGTCTGGTCATGTCTGAATCTCCCTGTCGGGGGAGCGGTGAATGCTCATGCAAATCCCGCAACCCCGGCCATGGGCAGAAGTGAAACACCGCGGTGGTTTTAGCCGGTACGAGTCCGGCGAAATGCCCCTTCGTCACCCCCATGACGGAGGAAGTCCATGAGGATTTCCACAACAAAAAAAAATGTCTGAATCTCAGCAGACTAGTATTTTCAGAACTGCACTCTGTAGCAACTCTTGTAAGTAAACACTATTTAAAACATCAGAAAAGCGCCGGGATTATGAAGCTAAACGATCTATTCCTATCTAATCCTTCCGGAGTATGCTTAGTATAAGAACTGACTGCCCCGTTGGCCTAGTGGTCCTAAGCGAGACTGCTACGCTAGAGATCTTCGGTTTAATTCCCAGGTCAGGCAGAAAATGTTATTAGGTTTTTCTATTACGAATTTGTCAGTAGCAGTCCGGAGTTTAGATATTGGTGGTGTGACACCCCCGTGTCTCGAAACTTTTCAAGCCGTCGGTCCTGCGCTTGATTTCTCCCCGGTTGTGTCGTATTTCCGTCCCATCGGACTATGAGAGATAGGGAAGAGGGCACGGTCTGTGTTTTTTATTTTTTTTGAGGGCGGGTAATCATCAAATAACTTCTGCCGCCCTGGGCGGGGCGGGAGGGAGTGTCAGATTTTTACTGACTAAAACCCACCCATGTTCCTTCTTGTGCCCTTTGCGTTCCGGGGGCGCGGTATCTCTTACGAACAACCCGCAGCCCCGCGGTCTGTGTTTGCGCACACACATGTGCACTATAATGTCTCCGGCGTACCTGACTAGTCTCTATTGACATAAGTAAGAAATCAGTCTGGAAAATACATTTCTACAGTACCTATGAGAAATACTTTTCTTTTCTGAGTATACGAAGTAGCTCATACTTTACATGCAGACGAAGAAACAGAATACAGCTAAAGCCACGGAATTCCTGGTCTTCATATTTCTCTCAAATCGAAGAGTGACACAAGGTTGTCCCTTAACCCTTTTTTTGAAATTCCGTGCATTCCATCACGCCTGTCTACCCCGAAAGGATGGGCAGAGGTATAAAAATGTACACCCACAATTCGCCGGTATGTTTAGGTCCCACGTAATAGGAAGTGAGCCTATTGCTAGTAATCGGGCACAAATCCTAACTCCGAGCTGCTACTAAGAATTTCATAAAAAAGCTTAATAACACTGCTCGACCTGGGAATCGAACCCAAAATCAGACACCGTGCAATACAATTTAAAATGCATCTGATGGAACATTCGCATTGATTATTGCGTGTGCGTATGTAGATGTCCAAATAGATGCGGAAGCACCGTCATTACGAATGCAGATACCAATATTCACAACATGTCTGCATTTTTTTTTAATGTATTTATGTAAGAAAAAGTACAAAGGCGGACTTAATGCTTAATAAGATAGGCAGTCGCTCCACGTAAAACACTGGTATTCAGCTGCTTCTGGTTATACTGGAAGCCGACGCCAACATAGTTGGGAAAAGGCTAAGCAGATGATGATGCATTACACATACATTTCCTCTAAAAGTGTTTTCATCTATAATTTAACTAAGTCAAAGTACCGGTTGAACAAATTTGCGTTTAAAGATAAGATAAGGATATGTTTGTTTTGTAAAACGTGAGTAAAAAGGGGGTTTCAAATTTTAGAGTATTTACATGTTGGGCTATTTAGGGATGGCGTACAAAAAAAATAAAAAGTTCACAGTGTAAATAATCTGAAATGTGGCTAATAAATTAATTATTATTTATTTCTTAAGTATTAAGAATTAGAATAAATAGATACTCAGAATAAGAGTACTCGACAAAATACTATATGTGTATATGTAGTTGGTAAATTGAAATTAAATCAATATTTGTCTTATCGGTAGAAAACTACGAAGTATTATAATTTAAAGTTACCTCAGAGAGAAGAATAAAAGTCCCTGCCGCAGCTAACAAAAGAGCTGATAACTTTGAAACCGCTGAACTGATTTCCATCAAACATAGCTAAGTACACTCCCGACTAATTCACCTTTCAAATGAAAAAAACTAAATCAAAATCGGTTCATGCGTTCAGGAGCTGCGATGCCACAGACACACACAAATCAAACATATTTATATAGTTTAGTGTTAGAATATAGCTTTGCGGTGGGGGTTAACAAAATAATTTAAGTTGTTTCTGAAATAGGTTAATTTATAATTGTTTAATGTGTAGCGGAATGTTATTTGTATAATTGACGCTATGCAGAACATACATACGCACAAACTGCTTTCGAACTTATGGTAATACGTTCCCTGTCCACGAAGTCGCAAAATTGGTCCTCGTATACCTATGAAATAGGGCTGCCATTATCTAAATTTCCGATGCAGAACAAAATCTTCCAATAACCCAGACATTTTAGTGGAATTGAGATTTTGCCCAAACGCCCCTAAGAAAAATATTCTTACAATAAAAATAAAAACATCGCTTACAATTTATTTATTTTTTTATTAAATTTATTGCTTATTTTTCAATTAATCGGGATTACCCTGACACAAAAACGTGTATGTATTTTATTTTAGACCTGTGGATATGAATGTCATCCATAATAATTAAAAGAAAAAACAGTGGACTTGACGTTGGTGATAATGACGTCAAACGAAACGCAAACTAATGTTACATTTTTATTTGGTTACAAAATAATTATATTTAGGCATTAATTACTAATTATACAAATAATAGGTAATATTAAAAAAATTACGTAATAAATGTACTTAAAAATAAAAAAATATCTTATGCACAACTCACAATTTAATTAGTTCATTGAGTCTATCAATTTTTTATAACATGATCCATAGAACCACGCTTCAACTTGGTAGGTTTTAGAAAGTTAACGAGCATCTCATTCATTCACTGGCTGACAAAACACGATATATCGAAAACTATTGTTATTGTTTATTTTTTATGACTTTTTTTTTGTTCCGTAAATCATCAAATGACTTCCCCAGCCCTGGACGGAGCGGGAGGGAGTGTCAGACTTTTACTGACTAAAAGCCACCCATGTTCCTTCTTGTACGCTTTGCGTTTCGGGGCCGCGGTATCTCTTTCGAACAATCAGCAGCCGCGCAGGCATCGGCCCTGAGTAGCCCCTTCAACTGCTAAGGACTCTTTGAGGGCTCGTGGAACACGAACGCGCCGTCGACACTGCATGTTTTATGATATTGGATGGCAAAAAAGCCAACGGGCAGCCTGATGTTAAGGCCCTGAGCACACCACGTCTATTAAACGCGCCGTCGACTCGCGTTTGTAGCGATACAGGCGCGATACGCACGCGAGTCAGACAAAAACAAACTGCAATGTGGAAAGAAAAACGCGCTGTCGACGCGCGTTCCCAAAACCTGCGTCGACGGCGCGTTTAAAAAACGTGGAGTGCACCAGTCCTACGTGGTCACCGCTACCTATAGACATCTGCAATATCAGAGGCCTTACAATTGACCTATGAAGCTGAAAGCTGAAGGGAGTTTAGAAGACATCAGTTAAAAATGAGTTTTATGTCAGAGCGTTTTTGACTTCCACTTAATTGATTTTTTTAAATAAATGCAGTTCAAAGGCCATATGATATACAGGTCTATATGATATACACCAGCAATCAACAGATTCGAGATATGTGTAGACAGACAGACTGATCGTGCCTAATTGTTGACAAAAACACTAGGTTAAGCCACAATTGTTTGTATAGGCTTAACGCCGATCCTCTTGGCCAAGTCGTTCATAGCTTCGATTTGTCTTTGAGGGTAGTTGACAGATCCTTTTGCCAAGGTCGCTACACCAATCTTGTTCTCTTTGTCTCCGGGAGCCAGGACTGGCAGCGATGGATCGACCTGGAAAAGGACAAGAACTCGTTTGAACTTTGATTTATGCTAAAACAAAATAGTGAAGAAAACTCCACAAGTAAAAAAGGCCCATTTTGAATATTAACTATTCTATTGGTGATTTTTTGGCCGGTTCCTGGGCCATAACCACAATCTTTTAAAATAGTGCCATTATAATGTTACTTTGTACTTTCAGCTGTTGGATTTTCAACTCTCGGCGCTAAACCAAGCGTTGAAACTCCAACAGCGCGCAAGGCAAAGTAATATTAAAATAATTGTGTTTTAAGAGACAGCGGTTGACAGAGTTGACTCTAGTAGAAAGTTAGCTTCAAATCTAAACATAAACAGCTGCTCTTTGTGCATATTAAGAAGGATCTACATTTCGTTGATGCTTTCATAATATGGACACGTGCTTGGTAAAGTCAGCGCAAACAACTTTCGCCCAGCGCCCGAGCGCGGAGCGGGGCAATTCCCATGTTTAAAACAACTCTTTATGTAGGAGCTCGTCCAGGGATGTACTATCAGCATACCTATTTGTGTTTGTGAAACATTGCCGAGTCCTAGTTTGATGGGTATAATTACAAGGGTGTAATTAAGACATTTCAACTTTGTTTCTGGTGTTACACCGCATCTGCAAGGTCTATGGTATCGCAGATATCTATAGATAATGGTCACCACGTAACATCAGACAGGCCGTGGGTTTGTCTGCCATCCAATAACATAAAACAAAGTATGATTTGCTTTCACTGATGACAGTCCCTTTAACTTTCTACGGGACTTATGATATTGAACTGTTGCTACACATTATACTTACAGGTTCTAAATTCCTCCAGGTGTTAAGACATGCAGCTGCTCTATCTTCAAAGCCAGGTGCGAAGAAGCTCGGGTCTATGGCTGCAAAGCACTGCCCCAGATTAGGCGGACCCTGAATACTGGACAGCTCCCAACCGCGGATGTTGTGAGTCATGTTTGACCCTGAAACGTTCGAGAATATTACTTTCTACATGGATACCTACTTAAATCAGTTTTTGCGTCAGGTTTTTAACAAAGCTGACTAGGTGGCTATGCTACCAGAACTGCTTCCCTATACTTTAAAAAATGCGGTCACCGTAGGTAGGTGTCCGTAATTTAATACAAGAATTAATATGTATAAACTGAGTGTGTCGGTAAATACTCTCACCTGATAACCCACTGCAGAACATTTCCACCATGGTGGCGAGAGCATATCCTTTATAACCACTGGTCTTCTCTTCTCCTCCCAAAGGCATCAGATTACCAGCCTTGAATGCCTGGAGAGATAAAGCGGTTGGTTATTCTATCTCACACCAGTAAAGTGAAGTGAAAGAAAACTCAGATTAGCGTGAGCGCTATTTGAATGCTATACCGCTATACCGAATACTTGAAAATTGCAACCGGAGAATAGAATGTTCATAAATATCATCAACATCATCCGGTCAGCCGCATGACGTCCACTGCCGTACACACCGTTTGGAAGCGTCCTGCATCTAGCGTCTTCCTGCGGTCTTAAACGGGTCGTCCGTCCACCTTGCGGGTGGATGACCTACGCTGTGTTTGCCGGTGCAGTGCGGTCATATATCTTTGCGCTTAAATGTATAATATTGGTTGTGATAAATATTAACAATAAATAAGTAAACAATCCGACGAACTGCTTCAACAATCAAGATGCCTACTGCGCCGCCGACCCCCTCTGACTTATTGAAATAACGGTCTAAATTGTATGCTGTTAAAATACAGTAGGCGTTAGGCAACTTACCTCCTTGGCATCAGTGGTAGGCTTTGCGTCAGGTCCCAGGGCCCAACCTAGAGGCAGTGGCTCTTCTTTATGTATTTGCACTTCAATCTAGAAATAAACGGAAATATTACATTTTAATATTAACATACGGGGCCGGGGGGGGGATCATGTCAACATTGTTTGGTTATTACCTTTCCCATAGCGACACTGGTAGAGGCCATATCGACCACCAGTTTATCACCACCACTCGCAGGAGCAGCCATTCCTATAGGATTAGTGCCCAGCGCCCTCTGAAACAAACGGAACAACAGATTACAATTATGTTAGTAGACTTGTAAGGGGGGGGAGGGAACATCTTTTTAAAATTAAGTAGACAAATCATTGCAAGTAGAAGACAATCCATCTACTCACTTGTTTAGACCGCGTGGGGACCATGATAGGTGATGTGTTGGTGAAGGCCATGCCGATGAGCCCTTCCTTCTCCGCTAGTAGAGCCCAGTAACCCGCCATGCCAAAGTGATTGCTCCCTGCACAACAAAAACCGACAATTAATACCGCACTTGTATTTGTTGAAGGAACGAGATGTACTTCGATTCTTATTCTTTGGTATGTACACCTAATTTCTTTCAATATGTGGGGCACAAATTTGGAATCTAAGCTGCTACTCACAAATCTTGAAATTAATTAGCAACTTCAAACATTTCACAAACAGCATAACCCAGGGTTAGAACACACAGAAAGAAATACGTAAAAAATTTACTATTGAACTAAATAGTAGACACTTAGCCAAGCAAAGACATTTACCTAAATATACAATTTTAAAAAGAATCATATTTTAAAATACATCCATGAGTTTTGGCTAGCATTTCAGTAAATTATTTCGATGTAGTACTGTATTCACTATTTAAAATAAAATTATCAATCTTCATACTAACTTGTGAGTGTAATCGCGAACTAATGTCCGCTTTTGCTATACTTTTACGACAAACTCACCTTTAGCGGACACCCATCCAACGCCATACTCTTTGGCTTTCTCGATGGCTATTTTCATGCAGAAGTTGGCAACAGTAGTACCGAGAGCGTTGTGGCCATCCACCAAGGCGGTTGCGCCTGATGACTTGAGAATCTCGGGCTTAGCTGCCGGCACGCAGGCTCCGGACTGGCAATCATTTATGTAAAACTCTGCGAAGCAAAGAAATATACTGTACCCGCGGTAGATAGGACATGATAGTACCGGAATACCCCACAAGCTATGTGTCATGTTTCATCGAGAAGGTTTGTAAAGTAAAAAGTAATAATTCAAAACAAAATAATTTAAAAGTTTTTTTTGGTTTCGTCAGATGCCCAATAAGAGCTAAATGTTGGAAGGTAAAACTTGGTCTTCTAATCAAAATCATGTGTCAATAATCAGTAATCAAAACTCCCGCACTCACCAAGTCGGTTCAGCCCATGGCTGTAATGTCCCACGATGTCCGCATGCATCAGCAGGTCAGCATGGGCTTTCGCCTCAGACTCTGGAGCCCCTACAGCTTTCAAGCTGTCCTCCATAAACCGCCGCACCTCCTCTATCTTTATCGCTGGCATTTCTGTTTATAAAATAAGTAAATCAAAAAGCCTTAAGCAAAAGCCCGGTTTTTGTTGAATCTTTGATATTTTACTCAAAAGACTAAAGCTAAGACCGACTTCCACCTAGCCTGAGGGAGAGGGTCCTACACTATGATTGCAGATTCACCATGTTGACACCTGTTGGTCGCTATATGGACAACGACATTAATATAAAAATAATCTGTTAGATCACGAACTATGTAATGCTCCTCAAAATCTAAAATGATGACCCTTCTGAAGAGATGTGTTCACGTTAGAAGCTAGTTCTGATGTGAAGGTGAACAAAAGGAGGGACGGACTTAAGTGTTTTAAAGAAAGTCCTAGATAATCTAGGAGGGATGTGTGTTTGCGGCTGGTAGAAAGTGACAGTTATACAGGGTCGTTACATTAATGACGTTATTCAAAACATATCTATAATGAACCAATGAAAAAGGTTTCCACAGAAAACGTGTATAAAAAAATGCTTCGGCCCATGCGTTTTTGTATCATGGAAAATAACAGCTTCAGTAGACCTACGACAAAAAATATAAATAATAATAAAAGTGTTTTTTTTATGGTTCGGTCATGTTGAGAGGATGAGTGAGAGGCGACTTACAAAAGGGATTTATATGGCAGATGTAAGTGGCAACGCCGAGAGAGGACGCCCTAGAATAACCTACCCTGACTTTATTGGCGGCGTGCTTGTATGACCGGCTTATGAACGTGGACGAGGCGAAAGAAGTATGTAAGGATCATAGCAGGTGGCGTTCTGTGACTTCTGCCTACCCCCATGGGAAAAAGGCGCGAGTTTTTGTATGTATGTATGTGTTTCTAACTGTTAAATTAACAGTTCACAAGTGAGGTGTTAATAAATTGTTTGATTTGTGCACTTAAAGGAATGGAGAAAGAATCCGCATGAAAAATATTAACGATAATTACAATAACATTAAATATTCATATCTATTGCAATATCATGTCTGAAGAAAACAAAACTTACTCAAACTCATTTTTATAGCACTCTGTATACACTATGATACTGTGATCAAATTTCAGTCCACCGCGGAACAGTAACTAGATATGCCTACTAAGATACTGAAATATAACCAGGAAAACCAACCTTTTATATAATGTGTTTAAGAAAATACGGAAAACGAATAAGATTTCTGCAGTCAACCGGCAAAATGGCCGGCAGAAAAAACTATATACACCACTGATTAGAAAATAATTGCTTTTCTTTTAACATTAAGCGTTTGACCTTGTAGGATTTTTTTGGGGAAATTAAGGAAATCATTGAGTCATGGATGGAGGATAATAGTTGAAAGTGTGCTGTGAAGGACCCCGACTGGTGGAGAAGAATAATTACGACACCATAAGCAACTGTAAAATATAGAAAAACTTTCTCATAATTTTAACATGCACTATGCACAGACACACCATCACGCCTGTATTCTCCGAAGGGTTAGGCAGAAGTATACCAAAGTACATCCACAGTTCGCCGGTATGTTTTAAAACCCATGTAGTAGGGGGCGAGCCTATTGCCATTAACCGGGCACAAATTCTAACTACGAGCTGCTATTGAGAATATTTTACATATAAAAACCCAATAACACTGCTCGACCTGGGAATCAAACCCAAAACCTCTAGCATAGCAGTCACAGCAGGATCACTTGGCTGACGCACTTCGTTACACCCAATATTAGACTGTACATCAAAAAACAGAGTCCATACAAATATTTAAAAATGCGAAAGTAATTTGGTACGCGGTAAGTTTAAACCCCGATATAGGACATAGCTACTTTTTATTCCGCGAATTCGCCTACGTTCGCTGTAACCGATATTTATGCAAACGAAGTCGTGGGCAAAGCTAGTATGGTATATAAAAACTGAATAGATACCTACTTTATTAATTATACAGCAACAGTAGAGAATGAGACGAGCGTAACACAAATACACCAACGATTCACTGCCACTCTTTATCAGAACATGGTTTACATTAGAGCAACACTCTGATTACCTATTTAAATAGTTATTTACTTAATATTATTAATAAGAAATGTATTCATTATGTTAATACACATTGAGCCAGAAGAAAGACCCAGCCGATTTATTAATTATTAGCTTCTGCCCGCGCCTTCATCCCTGTGTATATTTTCAGCCGCATTGTGTTACGTCTTTTGTTATTGCTCCGCTCCTGAGTGTCGTAGCGTGATGTTATACAGGGTTATTTGTAAAACAATGACAACCTCTCAGGACTAAGTTACTAACATCATAATCAACAACTTTTGTTCTATGACATTTAAAAATTATTCATATTTTTTTTCATCAGATTTTCATACTAAAATAAAAACATTTAAATTGAACGCTCTAAATGTTACGAAGTCTATGCGAAGCAAATGAAAGCGATAGTAAAATAACGAGGGGAGCGGGGTTAGGGCGGCGGGGGTGTTTGTACTTGACCTATTTACAATTTTACGGAAATCCTTCAGTCGATCATTCACTTCAATGCGCTTGCGTTGCTTGATTCCGTAAAAAAATATAGAACAAAAGTTGTTGTTTATGATGATAGTAATACAGTCCTGCAAGGTGGTCTATGTTTTACAAATAACCCTGTATAGCCTATGTTCCTTTTTCATAATTTAGCTTTCTTTTGATGATAAAACGGTTAAAATCGGTTCAGTAGCTTCAGAGCTTATTCGATACAACAAACAAACGAAAAATCTTTCCTCTTTATAATATTAGTACCTATGCACAGAACCAAATATTGTTGTATGTAAGAACGTACTTGTGGTGATGACCCAGTGTTTGAGGTTAAATTGCTTAGTTTTTAATGTAACTTTTTCAATTCATAACTGTTAAAGTCTAGCTTGACGATCATGGACTTTTAATAAATATAAGTCTGGAATCGCGACCCGCTTTGAGCCAGCGCGGTGATCAATGCTTCTCTGTATGAGAAGAGGCCTTTACCCTGAAGCGGGACAATAATAGACTAGTATTAAAATAACTGTTTTAAGAAATTGTAAAGATACTCTTGGAGTATCTTACTTGTACTTACTTACTTAAATTACTGGTTTTTTACAAAACGTTGTCTCACATTAGGAATTTCTCCTGTATCGTGGGTGCGTTTACAATTATATAAACTCACATACACAAACAGCCGTTGATTGTTCCCATTTTCCCTGTCCGCCAGTGTAACTACGCAATAATTATCTGTATCTTGTATTACATCACAACCATATCTTGTGGCAGTCGTAAATGTTATCACATGGTAGATACAAAGATGCTACGTAAATATATCTATGTTTAGGTAGAAACAGCTGAAAAAGATCATGGCATAATTATGTTTTATCAGTCACCTCTTATAATTTTCCTTGCCGAGTACCTCCTTATCGAAGTCTTTAGACATTTTTTTTATTTATTTATTCATTCATTCATTCGAATGAGAATGTTGAGGTGGATGTGTGGTGTGACTAGAATGGATAAGGTAAGGAATGAGTATATTAGAGGAAGTTTGAAAGTAGCGCCAGTGACAGAAAAGTTGAAAGGGAACCGTTTGTCTTGGTATGGGCATGTGAAGAGGAAGGATGAGACGCATGTGACCAAAAGAGTTTTGAATATGAATGTGGATGGATGGAGGGGAAGAGGGAGGCCGAAGAAAAGATGGCTGATTTGCGTGAAGAGTGATATGAAAGAGAAGGGAGTCAGCGATAGCATGACGGTTGACTGGACAGCATGGAAGAAGAAAACGTGTTGCGCCGACCCCAAGTAACATGGCATAAGGGCAGGAAGATGATGATGATGATTCATTCATTCAACAAATATACATTTTTGTGTCGTGTGTGTGGTTTTAAAAATAAATGTAACACAAAATTAATACATCGTAAAGCCAGAGAAATACTGCACTCCACATTAGTCATAAAACAGCCTCGGTGGCCTAGTGGTCCTGCTACGCTAAAGGTCTTAGGTTCGATTCCCAGGTCGAGCAAAAAGTGTTATTAGGTTTTTCTATGAAATTCTCAGTAGCAGCTCGGAGTTAGGATTTGTGCCCGGTTAATGACAATAGGCTCGCCCCCTATTACATGGGGCCTATACATACCGGCGAACTGTGGGTGTACATTGTTACACCTCTGCCTAACCCTTTGGGGAATACAGGCGGGATGGATGGTATTAGTCATAAAAAAAAATTAAAAATATTCCAAAAAAAAATTATAAAACTAAAAGTAGATAATGTGAACATAAATTAAAAGAAATGTATGTCAATTAAATTCATTAAGATGTAATGTTGTAATTTTAGAATGTTGAATATAATATTCAAAGTTAATGAAATAAAATATAACCACAACTATGTTATTTTATTGTAGTAGTAAGAAGTAATAAACAGACAAAAGCCAATTACCAGTTTCCACTTATATAAAAACACAACTAGCTTTATGCACAACTATGTTAAGCAAGGTCGTCTGGTCATGTCTGAAGCTCACCAGTGTAGTGTTGTCCATACTTCACTTTGCAGCTACTCTACGGCTATACGGATGGCGAACGGTTCCGGTACCCAATGGACGCCTGCAACACCAGAGGCATCACACGCGCATTGACGACCCTTAAGAAACCTATTCACTCCCATCTTGAGGAACCCCATACTGTAGTCCCTTGGCAAAACCGCAGCAAGGAGCTCATTGCAAAACCGCAGCAAGGAGCTCATTGCACAACCGCAGCAAGGAGCTCATTGCACAACCGCAGCAAGGAGCTCATTGCACAACCGCAGCAAGGAGCTCATTGCACAACCGAAACGTTCACAGTTCGCTCACATAAAATGCTTTGAGAGGATCCTTAGCATTAGAAATACTTTTTTATTGTGAGTACTGGATAGCTAATACTTTCACATACAGACGGAGAATCTGAATACAGCTACACTACACAAATCTACGGAATTCCGGGTTTTCTTATTTCTCTGAAGTCGAAGAGTGACCCAAGGTTGCCTCTCCACCGTTTTTGAAAATTCCATGCACTAAATTTGGACAGATATACTGCACGATGCACTACGATATAATAAGAAACTAGATAACCTGGTGCCTTTTGCACACACAATTTCAATATCAATGGAACAGATGACCTTAAGAGACCTTGAGGATTTCAAGGTGAACGGCGACGCTATTTATACGCATAATTTAAACGTGCTGGGCGAGCTCATCTGCTGAGACCAGTGTAACGATGGTCTTGTAAGTTCGTATCCAACAAGTTCCTCTCTTTATGTGCAATTTGCTTCATCACTATTGCTCTAAAAACGGTGAAGAAAATGAATAAAACAGAAACTTTGAGCACATGTGTCCGCACTGAGCAAGTATGGACTCACTCGCATTTAGAGAGCCTGGGTCCCAACAGTTGGATACTTTTACAATTCTAGGCTTACGCCTATATGCGAGTCCGCTTTTAGGAAATAATGAACCAACCAGCTCAGAGTGATTAAAGGGTAACGTCATTAAGATGATCAGTTTGATATCAGCAACTAACTTATGCCTTCGACATCGGCCGCGTGGATTATCTGCGTGGTCTTACAAACTTTTGAATAATAATTATTATTATTTTATTTGTGTAACATAGGCAGTGAATACAATTCTTAAATTAAATTTCATAGGTCGCTATGCTATACCAAGAGGTAGTACAAATGTAAGTACAAATGTCTATGGTTGCATGTGAAAACATTTACGTAAAGAAGAAGTAAACTCAAATTATATGGTAGATATGTCAAAATTAATAAAATGATAAAAAATAAATAAAATCTAAAAAATATAAATGTCACAGTACGGAGTAATATCTACAGTCAATTCATAAATAATCATAAATTCAATTATTTATGGTTACAATATTCAATTAATAATTGTTCTTCCAAATAAATAAAATAAAAAATAAGTCTATATTAATTTTTATAAAAATAACATTTTTCTATTAATAACAGTTTAATTTTTTTTTTTTCACATTCAAATTTTTAATGCTATATAGTGATGTGGTATAAATGCGCGGTGCCGTGACCAAAATGCTCTTTCTCACTAGGGCAGTCTTACAACACTGATTTCTTAAAGAGTTTGCATATTGAGTACGAATCGCAACATCTCGTAACGTTGACACTTTTTCGAACAACCTCATGTTTGTTTTGACGAAAACACTAATTTCAAAAATACATGACAAAGGTAAGGTAAGTAGGTATTTCCAGTGATAAGTAGCAGTGTAATGACAAGATGTAGTCGGAATATTAGTCGCCTCGAGTCGTGAGCACAAATGTCAAGTTAATTTTTGGGATTTTGGTTTCCTTTCGGGGTTTTTTGGGGCGCGGAAGCTGCGCGCGATCGGTCCAACTGATGCATTAATCGCGTGCAACGTCGGCGGCCAATTCTATTATTATTAATAATAATAGAGTCAAATTATCCAAAAAAAAATGTTACATAACATAACATACCATCACGCCAGTATTTCCCGAGGGGTTAAGCAGAGGAGTAACGGTATGTTTTTAAGACCCAAGTAATAGGGGGCGAGCCTATTACCATTAACCGGACACAAATCTTAACTCCGAGCTGCTGCTGAAAATTTCATAGAAAAACCCAATTACACTTTGCTCGACCTGGGAATCGAACCCAAGACCCTTAGCGTACCAGTCGCGCTTAGGACCACTAGGCCAACGAGATTTAGCGGCTAAGATTTTTAATTGCTTTGAATTGGTAATTGACGTCACTAATTGCTTTTCCGTACAAAATCTACGGTGGAATTGTGTTTTGTCAGCTTATTATAAGTACGTCAGCTGATTGATGGTATTTTTTACCCAGTTCTAGTAACTTTTAGGAACGACCGCATTCTAATCTTCAAAGAGATTTATGCTACTTATAATTTAATGCCTTTGCTAATCTTAGTCTCAATCTGTCAAAAATATTTTACTAACTGTATTGACATGACTTTGACAGTGATTAAAATTTAAAGGCTTCCGATTGGCCCGATCGTGTTGAATTATCGCCCCATGGAATTTAAGAGAGTAAGCCCTGTGTTTACGCACACCTTTGTGCACTTAATCTCCTGTGTCGATAGTTAGTCTTCGCTGAGATCTGCCACCCAGACTCCCCCTTTAGGAATATTCAAAACATTAGCCGAAATAAATTGGAGATAAACAATTTGGTAATAACCAAATCGAAGCAGATTGTATATTTTTCGATAAGTAATGGTTTATTAAGAAGGCGGGAATTATTATTTATCTTGGTTAGACTGGTTGTCTTTTGACTATCCGTAACGACTATAAAAGATCTACGAATGACAGCCGAGACCAACGAACGGAAAAAAAATAAAAATCTTTTTGTGTATGATATCCAGATTAATGCGGAATAGTATAGGCTACATAAGATCACGCTACGACTCGCGGGAGCGGAGCAGTAACCAAAAACGTAACTAAACGCGGGTGGAAAAAGCACGAGTACGAAGTCACGTTCAGAGTTTAGTGTATATATGTAAAATACATATACTAGGCTACAACAGGTACAAGCAGAAAATTATTCAATAAAACGTAGGCACTATTTCCAAGAATATTCCGGCCTGTGCATGCACACTGGAACGTAGGCCAGTTTCGTTATAAGTGCTTCAAATTCGTTTGTAAACATTTATTATCTGCCGCGGTTGCCAGCCAAACCGACCAACCAAATTCAGTAAGCCGGCCCGCGTCGCCGCGAGCTCACGTGTTTTCTGACGACAGAACTGTTCAATTATACATTGTCAACTATCTAGCAACAAAACTGGTTTATTACGCAGACTGACACTTTATTTACGTAAGTAAGTATCATAGTATGCATATAAAACACTTTCAAATGTCAAATCGTGCTTAAGGGCATGTGTTTTTAGTAAATATTAGCTATACTTAAAATTATTTTTATGTATGTATGTATTGTCACTGTTTTTGTGTTCTGTCTTCGTTGATACTGTTCGCGTATCAACATAATTAGTCGATATGAGTTTGTTTTTATCTTTGCTAATATTACAAAGAGAAAATATTGTTTTGTTTGTTTGTAACGAATAGGCTCCGAAATTACTGGACCGATTTTAATTTTTTCACCAACAGATAGCTACTTTATTCCTAAGTAACAAGGGCTATATAACATCACGCTATGACAGACGGGAGCGGAGCAGTAACGAAAGACATAACGTAAAGGAAATAAGCCACGCGGATAAACTCGCTCCCAGTTCGCTATTACAAATTAGCAGATAGTGCAATTTTGTATTGATTTTTCTGTTGACTCTATTTATATGACTGTTACCTTGAGTTTGTTTTGATGGTTCCATAACGTTTCTTGGTACTTTTCAACTATCATGCACGTAAGTACAGTTATTATTGCTAAACGTTTGTGTATTGTACCAGTGTATTTTTTTTTTTTTTTTTTGGTGGGTGGGAAATCATCAAATAACTTCTCCCGCCCTGGGCGGGGCGGGAGGGAGTGTCAGACTTTTACTGACTAAAACCCACCCATGTTCCTTCTTGTGCCCTTTGCGTTCCGGGGGCGCGGTATCTCTTGCGAACAACCCGCAGCCCCGGCAGGCATCGGCCCTCAGTGGCCCCTTCCTTTTGCTGACATCTCTTTGAGGCGCGCGTGGAACACGAACGCGCCGTCGACACGGCCTGTCGTTATGCAACGTAAGGACGGTGAGCTACCCATTGCTCACCGTCCACAGGCCAGTATCTACGGTGGCCGGGAGTCGTCTCGCGGCTCCCGACGTCCGGAGCGTCTACCGCGGCGGCTGGGACGGGAGAACCGCTGTCTCAACCGTCCCGCCGCCTCCTTCTCAAGCATTACTGCCTCGCAGAAGGAGGCGACTGCATCCCATTCCCTGTACCAGTGTATACTATTGCCTCTATGACGACCCACAGACCATTAATTGACCCTTATTCTGTCGAAACGAGCCAATCCACAATCTGTCAATAATTAAATTATTTATGTCAGACGAATGTGTACCATACATTCGAAACATATGCTGAAATAATTTAAAATTTATCAGCGTTAAATAAACAAAATCATTACAATGACTTCAAAACATTTTGACGTGGCTTGGTGACCCGACCCGACCCGACTTTAATTGGTAAAACTAAAACGACTTCAAGTCGAATACTATCGCGTTGCGTAAGTTGTAAAAATATATTACCTACTAGGTAGCTCTTGCCCACGACTTCCTCCGCTTCATATTTGAAATATTATCCCAAAGGGGACCGTACTGCCGGGGCTGCGAGTTGTGTGTAAGAGATACCGCGCCCCCAGAACGCAAAGGGCACAAGAAGGAACATGAGTTTGAGTCAGTAAAAGTCTGACACTCCCTCCCGCCCCGCCCAGGGCGAGGGAAGTCATTTAATGAGTTCCTATCAATAAAAAAAGGGAACCGTGCGTCCACACTACAATCTATCTTATTGCTAAATTTTATCCAGATCCGTTCAGCCGTTTAAGCGTGAAAGAGTAACAAACATCCATCCATCCATCCTCATAAACTATCGCACTTATAACATTACCTTTTTATTATTATTAACATTGTATTGCCTCAATCACTATGTAATATTATATAAACAAGTAGGTATGTAAGTTAAGTAGATAAGTACATTTTCCTGCAAGTTGTTATTTGCCTCGTTAGCCTAGTGGTCCTAAGCGTGACTGCTACGCTAGTAGTCATGGGTTCGATTACTAGGCCGAGCAAAAAGTGTTATTGAGTTTTTCTAGGAAATTTTCGGTAGTAGCTCGGAATTAGGATTTGTGTTATTGCTATTACATGGGACCTAAACATACCGGCAAACTGTGGGTGTACATTGGTGTACCTCTGTCTTACCCTTCGGGGAATACAAGCGTGATGGTATGTTATGTTATGTTGTTATTTGCAACAGTTTTTTTAACTGGATATCATTGGGTACCCAGTTTTCCTTTTGGAGTTTGCTTGCCATTATTTTCAAGCAATGTCCTCATACGTCAATTTCGTCCCATTTTTGTAAATTCTATTCTGTCGTATCATGCTTTTAGGTATATTTTTAAGAGCAAGATGACTCCCAAGGGGCCTACCACGGACCACCATCTCCTAAAACAGTATTATTTTAATACCTTCTGCCCGCGACTTTGTCCGCGTCAAAGATATATTATCCCACGGGAACCGTATTAGATAATATATAGATAATATTATTTTATTATTACTTTGTCCTGCGCACTGTTGGATTATCAACGCTCTATTCCGCGCGGAGTGTTAAAAATCCAACAACTCAAATAACGAGGTAATATTAAAATAGTAGAGTTTCAAGATATGCCCATCTGTAAACGTAATACTATTTCCATCCCGATTGCAGTTCCAGTAATCATGGGCAGAGTAGTAACCGCTGAAGCTCAGCGTTTCATGGTGGACTGTCTAAGAGCGGTCGGCACTGCTAGCAAGGCAGCTCAGCAACAAGCCGAGCTACTGATCCAGGCCGACAGGTTCGGACACCCTAGTCATGGACTTAATAGATTAGGTGAGTAGACAATAAAGGTAATCAGATAGTAGGGAGCAGGAGAACTAAGGTAAGCAACATAGACAGGAATTGGAATTAGGCGGGGCACATTGACAGGGCCCGCTAGAGCCAGTGCCTGCCAGGGTTGCGGAGTTTGTTCGAAAGAGTTACCGCGATCCTGGAACGCAAAGGGCATTAGGAGGAACACGAATGGGTTTTAGCCAGTAAGAGACTGACACTCCCTTCCGCTCCGCCCAAGACGGAAGAATCATTTAATGATTTTCCATCCTTAAAAACATAAATAAAGGCGAGGCACATTGCTCGCAGAACAAAAGGTCAATGGGGTACAAAAGATCTAGAGTACCGCATAGATACATGAACACATATTGTGAAAATATAGTAGAAACCAGTGGTTGCAGCATTGCTTACCACCCTTAGGTCCTGTCTCCGGTGGCGAGGAGATGTCTAGTAAAGAATCAATAGCATACTGTATTGCATTGATGCTAAACGGTGAAATGTGAAAATAACGCAAGACGATTGGCTGTACGAGATATGTCCTCTCCTCTCGGCTTTGGTGGAAATCGTGACTAATTTTGGGGGTAACCTTTCCTTAATTCCATTTCAATTATTTCCAGAAATGTACGTGAACGATATCAATAGCGGTGCATGTGAGCCCAACAACGAGCCGAAGGTACTGAAAGAGACTGAAGCCACTGCTTGGGTCGACGCTAACAACGTGCTGGGGGCCACTGCCAGCCACTTTGGCATGGATTTAGCCATCAAGAAGGCTAAGAAAACCGGCGTAGGATGGGTCTCAGTTAGAGGTAAGACACCCCTCCTAGACAGAGGTGAAATAGTAATAAAAACAATTTAGGTAGTCATGAGGACTGCCAACAGAAGTAAAACTAAAACTGTAGATCTACAATTTATAACTGAATAATAGTATGAATAATTAAAATATCATCAGTCTGGCGCGACAAGTCTTATAAGCATGTCGGTGACGCGGTTGCATTACGTCGATGAAACAAACGCATAAGTTTTGACCCCCAATAATCTATCAAAATAGTAAAAAAAGTTTACACGTCAAAAAAACTGTCATTACCTATTTTTAGTTGAATAAATACGGTAAGAAAATAGTAAGAGACACATTACTTTCTTGACTATTTTAACTATTGTTTATATTAAAATGTTTATATGAAATGTTGTTTATATGAAACAATATGTAATTACTATATCAACAGCTTTTATCACAATAACTGTTCTAGGTTCCAATCATTTTGGCATGGCTGGTTTCTGGGCTCAAAAGGCTGCCGACCAAGGCCTGATAGGCATGGCTTTTACCAACACCTCACCTCTACTTGCACCAACCAGGAGCAAAGCGGTCAGTCCTCCTAGACTACTCATGACTACATGAGGTCTTGGTCTTAAATACAATTCCTAGACGAATCGACATGACTTAGTAGTTGTGAAGGGTTTATACAACTTGATGCAGCCCGAAGTTTGGAAGTTGGTGGTGTGACACCCCGTGCTTCGGAAAGCACGCAAAGCCGTTGTTCCCGGCTGTCATTCGTAGATCTTTAATAGTCGTTACGGATAGCCAGACGCCAGGAAGCCTGACAACCAGACAGACTTAATTTTGAACATCAAATAGTTAGTAATCTTGGCCTTTAGATGTTTAGGAATATTCTTTAGTTTACCATGAATTCACAACATTAGTCACTGCAACGCATGTACTGTTGCCAGCAATATTTCCGACAACACAAAAACATGTTGCAAAACTTGTTTGCAGTTTTGCAGTTCGTGCGGCTTTAATTTTCCGTGTACAACTGTTGAGATTACCTACTCATTATATTATAATTATTCTGTGTTTTCAGGCGGCGCTGGGCACTAATCCCGTGGCATGCGTTGCTCAAGCTTCGCAGGGTGAATCCTTTTACCTCGACATGGCTACTACTACGGTCTCTGTTGGAAAGGTTTGAAATATGAACAAATTGGTTCTACAACTAAGTCACTACCTCGGTAGCCTAGTGGTCTTAAGCGAAACTGCTACGCTAGAGGTCTTGGGTTCGATTCCCAAGGTCGTGCAAAAAGTGTTATTGGGTTTTTCTATGGAATTCTGACTAGCAGCTCGGAGTTAGGATTTGTGGCCGCAAGAGGCTCGCCCCCTATTACATGGGACTTAAACATACCGGCGAACTGTGGGTGTATATTGATACACCTCTGCCTAACCCTTCGGGGACTACAGGCGTGATAGTATGTATGGTTCTACACGATACATTTTCACTGACTGTGTACATAGTTTGTTCCTGTTTGGCATATCTTACCATTATACCATGAACAGCCTTACATTCATGTTTGTTAGGATAACTCTCACCTGAATACTTTGTTCTGCATTAAGGTTCATTTTCGGGACCACGTCGTGAAGAAAATTCGGCAAAAAATAACACTGATTAATGGCTTTATGTTCTAGTCGTGCTATTGGCCCATATTTCGGTAATGATACCATTAGCCCATAATTTATTTAAAGATGATGACAAATGTTGCAACACAAATGGCTTACCAGGCCTTTTTCTTTTAATTCTGTTTTGTTGTTCTGCCAACATCTAAAAAATATGTATAATTATTTTCCAGATAGAAATGCAGCGTCGAAAAGGAGAAGCACTGCCGGACGGCTGGGCGCAAGGACCTGACGGAAATGAAACCAGAGATGCTGAACTGGTATAATATTATGTTCATCATTATTTATCGTAACTACCTACATCATACATTTATATTTGTTCACTATTGAGTAGACCTTCGTCTGGAGCTTCGCACTGGTGAGCCCTGCGCGTGCGCACTGGCCTTATCTACAATGTTTATGGTATAGCTGTCAGCCCCGTCCCCCCCCCATGGTCCCTAGTCTCAACAAATGGAATTGTTTGGATTCAAACATTGTGATATTAAAATTATAAACTCACACGTTTTTCCATGGGGATAGAAAGCAGAAACTACCTAGGATTGTTATTAAATACTTTTTCAACTTTGAAGGTATGATTTTTCGCCTACCTACGAAGCGTGTAAAACTCAATAACCCATTACGGAATCGGCTAGCACCAGTAAATTCTTGTACTTATACACCCTTTTTCATGTTTTCAGGCGTTCAAAACCAGTTGTCTAATGCCCCTGGGTGGCGGCGAGCTTACGTCTGGATACAAAGGCTTCGGACTAGCAGCTATGGTGGAGCTGTTCTGTGGAATATTATCAGGTTAGAACTATTGTACATTATTCTCGATGTTCGAAAGTCTTGCCCATATTAATCTTTACTGTTCTTTCTTGTTTAAAAAAATGTATGCAACATTACAAAAATAGATTATTTATAAGTTATCAAGAAATTGTACAATATGTAGAATAAAATAAGACATGCGCGCTGGACTTACAAGATACCTACTATTTACAATACGAAAAAGCATAATAAATAATAAGTAATCATCATCATATCAGCCCCACGACGTCCACTGCTGGGCATAGGCCGCCCCCAAAGATAGCCGCAATGACCGGTCCTGCGCTGCCCGCATCCAACAAAAATAAGTCATACGTAAAACTAACAAATCCATACTAATATTAAACCATCACCATCACGCCTGTATTCCCCAGAGGGTTAGGCAGAGGTGTACCAATGTACACCCACAGTTCACCGGTATGTTTTTAGGTCTCATGTAATAGGGGGCGAGCCTATTGCCATTAACCGGGCACAAATCCTAACTCCGAGCTGCTACTGAGAAATTCATAGAAAAACCCAATAACACTTTTTGCTCGACCTGGGAATCGAACCCATGACCTCTAGCGTAGAAGTCGCGCTCAGGACCTTTAGGCCAACGAGGCAGTTACATACTAATATTATAAATGCGAAAGCTACTTTGTTTGAATCTAAACCGATTTTCATTTTCATCTATACAAATATATAAAATTGAAGGGTCTGTTTGTAATTTTAAATTACAAGCTTTCACTAAATGCATATGAAAGTATGTACGGTACTAACATAAAAAAAAAAACAATTTTTAAAATTTTTGTCTGTCTATCTGTCTGTTTGTTTCGGCTTATCTCCAAAACGGCTTAATCGATTTTCACGAGACTTTCAAGCGCAGATAGCTGATGTTATAAGAAATAACTTAGGCTATTTTTAAGAAAGGAAATAATGAAGTCGCGGGCAACAGCTAGTATTATGTAAAGGAAACTACAACATATTATAATTGTTAATTATATATTATGTAAAGTTGCAAGATCGGTCTGCGTTCTTGATTACCGTCATTCACTACCTTGACAGACATATTCTTAGTTTTTTTACAAACATATTTATCATTCTAACTCATATTTCTGTAATTACGCTCAGGTGCCAACTACGGCCACCATGTACGTTCATGGTCACACAGTGGAGCTGGTGGGCCAGCGAACTTAGGCCACTGTTTTGTTGCGGTCAACCCCGACTGCTTTGCTCCTGGCTTCGGAGATCGCCTTTCTGATTGCATAACGCATTGGCGGCAGATGGAACCAGTAAGTAACATAATAATACTAGCCTATTATTGCCCCACTGCAAGGCAGAGACCTCTTCTTATACAAAGAAGACACGAGCATTAAACACCACGCTCGCTCGATGTAGATTGGCGATTTCAGACTTATATTAATTAAGTCCAGGTTTCTTCATGATTTTTTCCTTCATCGATGGCAATGTTGGCAAGGATAAACTTGATAGTTCATATGAATTGAAAAGTCACACTGGTACTTTCTCGGCATCGAATGCGCAACCTCATGCAAAAGAGGCGGGTACCATAACCACTGGGACATCACGATGTTTTATCATAGTTGCACGAATTTACAACGTTCTTTAATTAATTTAAAAAGCAATTTGTTCTTCTCTTTGATATTGGATTTCCAACTTAGCAAGTATTATTTAGTTATTAGATACTAGCAACCTGCCCGCGACTTCGTACGCGTGTGTTATTTCATCCGCGATAGGTTATGTCTTTCGTTACTGCTCCGCTCCCGTGTGTCGTAGCGTGATGTTATATAGCTTATGTTACTCAGGAATAATGTAACTATGTATTGGTGAAACAATGGTTAAAATCGGTCCAGTAGTTTCGGAGCCTATTCGTTAGAAACAAACAAACAAAAATCTTTCTTCTTTAAAATATTAGCGTACATTTAATATCTAGAACCTGCTAGATAATAAAATAACGTACGTACGTCATTGACAACGTAGCCAAGTAAAAAATCCAATGCTAAAGAAAGTAACAAATTGTTTCGACTACGAATATCGTCCTTACAGCTACGCAGAAGGGCTCTTGCGACGTTAAATTGATTGCTTGACCGTATGGCTCCGTAACTCGCGGACGAAAATGTAGTTCGGCCCTCATCAACACCAAATATTCCATTGTAATCTGTCTTTTCAGACGGATCCCGAGCTGCCTGTATTGGCTCCAGGAGATAAAGAGAAAATGGCCGCCACTGAAACTGACGCTAGAGGATACGTGACGTACGTCAAACAGCAGATCGAGTCCTCCGCCGCACTCGCCGAGAGACTCAAAATAAAACCCATGGAAGTAGAAATGGATAAATGCCAGTAATCAAGAAAAGGGTTTTATAAGGTCAACATGTGTGTGTGTGTGTCTTTGTGACATCGTAGCTCTCAAACGGCTAAACCGCTGTTGCTTTTTTTTCTGTAAAAATTGTTAATTAGGTATACGTATTGCATTCGTTAGATTATCAAAATGGTTGTTATCTATTGACTGTTAGATAGTGAGTTTAGAACTTATGGGACCAGGAGCACATAGCTGTGATAACTAACCTAGAGTTTTTAGTTATTTTTGCCCTAGGGTAGGTTAACATCTAAGATCTAAGGTGTAGTAGCCGCCACGAGTCGTGAGCACAAATGTCAAGTTAATTTATGGGTTTTTGGGAGCCTTTCTGGAATTTTTGGATCACCGACGCTGCACGCGATTGGTCCGGAGCGATCGCGTACAGCGTCGGCGCCACAAAAAAGTCTAGAAACGAGCCTAAAAGTAAACTTAACGTTTAGCTCGTGGCGACTATTATAAAATGATATTATGTACCTACAAGTTGAGCAGACAGACTTTTAATTAACGACTGATCTTTCAGATATAATGAAAGTTTTCATGAATATAAACTTTTATTAAATGAGGAGCTTATAAATAAACAGCTGTTTCATACAGTATATAGTAGCAGTAGACTAGTAGTGGAGATCTTTGTGAATTTTCTCGTCCGTGGAAGCTCTACCGGTTTGGAGTGTATGGGTGTCGGTGTAATTACAGACACATGACACATTTCAACTTCGTCTTTGGGATGGCAACACATCTGCAAGACCTTTAGTCGCCCTGGGCGGGGCGGGAGGGAGTGTCAGACTTTTACTGACTAAAACCCACCCATGTTCCTTCTTGTGCCCTTTGCGTTCCGGAGGCGCGGTATCTCTTACGAACAACCCGCAGCCCCGGCAGGCATCCCTTTGCTTGCGTGGCCCCTTCCCTTTGCCGACATCTCTTTGAGGCGCGCGTGGAACACGAACGCGCCGTCGACACGGCCTGTCGTTTTGTTAAACGTAAGGACGGTGAGCTACCCATTGCTCACCGTCCACAGGCCCGTATCTACGGTGGCCGGGAGTCGTCTTGCGGGAGGTCACCACTTAAGATCAGATTTGCCATCCAAAGACATTATTAGTTAGAAATATTGTTGATTTCCTTTTCATATTTCACATACGTGTCGTCTGAAAGTTGATCATACTGATATGTACTTCCACATCCTGAAAGGTCAGTAGTGAATAAGCCATGTTGTATAATAATGAAGATTAGTGCCTCGGTAGCCTAGTGGTCCTAAGCACGACTGCTGCGCTAGAGGTCTTGGGTTTGATTCCCAGGTCGAGCAAAAACTGTTATTGAGTTTTTCTATGAAATTCTCAGTAGCAGCTCGGAGATAGGATTTGTGCCCAGTTAATGGCAATAGGCTCGCCCCTATTACATGGGACCTAAGCATACCGGCGAACTGTGGGTGTACATTGTTACATCATTGCCTAACCCTTCGGGGAATACAGGCGTGATGGTATGTTATGTGAAGATTAATATGTAACTATAGTCTGATCACTTATTTTAGTCCCTTGCCTGCGGAGTAACATGGGGTCATGGAGAAATATCTTCGGATAAAAAATTTATAGTCAGTGCAAGCAAGTCTTATAGAAAATAAGAAACTGGATCCAAATTCTGCCGAATAGCAACAAGATAATATTATAAACAAAACCGCAGGCGACGACTCAAATAAGCAGTCAGACTATAGTAGGTACCTATCAAGTTCTAAAAAAATGAAAGGGGGCTTTCACACGTAATAATGAAATGACGTTATTGTTAATAAAAATACATACCTAAATGAATTTATGCTCGTTTATTTTTTATACCGAAACGATGACCTTCATGGTTTCGGTAAAAAATCATCAAATGACTTCTTGAATGAGCGGAAGGGAGTGTCAGACTCCTACTGACTAAAACCCAACCTCCTAATGCGATCCAGGGCCGCGGTGACTCTTTCGAAAAAAATCAGCAACTCTAACAAATTGAAGACGGCCCCTGGACACAATCCTGTTTTGTGCGCGATGAATAAGGCACGGGAGAAACGCGAATACGCGAGCTCTCTGCCCGACGGCCCGGCGCGGCGGGTTCAGTTTGGCCAGCAAATAGAAATAAATAAATAAATTTACATGAATGCTGTTAAAATCCAGCTGCTGTGATGGAAGGCTTTTATGTCCTATATTAAACTGTGCTTAAAAGTTACGGGCACCTTCATGGTCGTTTGTTGTCCGTGGTAGTACTATAGACTTCTCTGTATAACCTTACGTATACAATCTCCTTTTTACTTTGCACCTTGACTGACAAAGATTTTAAAAAATCTGTTAAATTTTTCAAACGAAGCAATTATTTTTTTTTTTTATTTATATGTAAGAAACATAGTTTTTCAAAAAGTTTGACTAGGTAATTTTGTAATAATTCGTTTAATTACTTAAACAGTTTACGTAGTGGTCGAGCAAACTCTATTTTCCTGTTTACGTACCTGTTTGTAGTTTAGTACCAATAAGTGTAGAAAGCGGCCCCTAACTCGTACTCATTATAAAAACAATGAAAACAACTGAACAAATTGGATCTCCGTCTGCGTTGACCGTAAGTGCACGAGTGATAAATGTCACGTGATTTATAATATTCTAATTGACTTTTGACTATCTTCTGTCATAATTTGTTCTGTCATATAAACATAATTTGAGTATTGCAACCAAAATTTAAAATTTATAATTATTATTGTATCCGTTTTATAAAAAATACTTAAAGTGACAATCGTAATATCAACACAACTTCAACAAATAGTTGATTATAACCCGTTTTTTAGCCGACAGCGAGACGTACAGAACACCTAGTCTGGTAGGTACTTCAAAACAGCTACAGCAGTTCAGCTTGTACCTTATGTAATATTCGACCACAATGTTATCAGCTCTTTTGTTAGCTACGGTAGGGATTTTTATTCTTCTGTCGGTGGGTAACTTAAAATTTTTAATTTTGTGTTCTATAAACTAAAACGCTTCCGACAGAGGCGCTGGCAAAATAGTTTGAAAAATACCTACATTTTTAAAATTTCTATTTGATCGGTTCAAAGTCTCTCTACCAGCCGTCGTCCAGCAGTAGTTTTGATACATTCCACTAACACGTGAAGACGTCCTCCACGGCACCGCACTCCACAATTTCCAGTCACTTGAGATGTCTACACATTTGTAGATGGATATGAGCTGTCATATTATAATTAAATTCCTACGAAGACCATTGTAGGCAAACCAGTGAAGAGGGAACACGAGAGGGTTTTCTTTGAATCGCTCTATCACATTACTTATTCTAACGATCTTTGATAAAATCGACTTTGTTTGTACCACCTTCGACCTAGACAAAAGTCAAGAGCGAACCAGAGTCAAGAGTCAGACCAACTCGAAAATAAAAAGTACATACTTTTTCCAATTGTTAAGGCATTTAGTCATATATTAAGTAAAAAAATCAAAATTGCTTGGAATGACATTGATGTCTATCCCATTTGAAATACCTTTCCTTGTCAAGCGATCGGCTTCCTCATTCCCTGGTGAGCCAATATGCGAGAGAACCCACACCCACACCCGCAAAACCATGTTAACATTAATAGAAATAAAGTGAATCTTTTTAATTAGGTATTATAATGTAAGCCATCGAAACACCTCTGTAGCCAGAGGCATATCCACCTAACCAATGATGACCTACCGTGTGCTGTAGCCCTGAGCTGTTTCCCTACTTTATATTGTTTCTTGAGGTGGAACTTTGACATGCTCAACCACATTTGTTGCAGACAACAAGACGTAGATTTCCTATTTTAAAAACATGCCTAAAGTACGTTCTACGGAGATTATGAGGTTTGCGACAGACTGTTTGATGGCAGTCGGAGCCAGTCGTGGGCCAGCAGAGCAGCAAGCAGACCTGATCTTGGCGGCAGACAAGTGCGGCCATCGCAGTCATGGACTAAACAGGTTAAGTAAGTATGCAACATCCATTTCCAACGTATTAGATAATTAGATAAGGTATTAGATTCACTCAAGAGATATGCAACTACAAAGTCACTTAGACTTTGTATAAGTTAATATAGCTTAGTTGTAGATTACGATTTAATTCGCTTTTAACCCTAAATTGTCATAGCCAAATGCAATGAGACCAAAAATACTTCCCAAAATAATGAAGTTTATGGTGGATACATTGTCGTAAGACTATTTCATTGTGAGTGACAAAAGAGTGTGTGCATAAAGAAAATTATTTTAGTGTTTTTAAATATTCGGAAGCCCAGATATTATAATCCTCACTCAAATTATAACAAAAATCGCAGCGTTTATTGAGGCCGATAAAAATTTCGATATTTTACGAGACTATCCGAACATAGGAGATCGTAAAACACAATTTTATTTGTCTCATAGTTCTGCGAATTAGTACATATTACAAGGCTAAAAATTGTGTATTGTCAAGGGTTTAAAAAAAAGACTTACCTATAAATATTTCATAAAAGTATAACAGTATAATGGTAAAAATATCGCAAAGGAGAGCATTAACATTTTTTTTCGTCTCATAGATCTCAAAATCTTGAGCGCAAACTATATTATTTTATGTAATGATGTTATCGGGAATTTTATGAACTAATCACAACTATAAATTATTCCACTGAGCCGTATATTTTTTCACAATCTAAAGAAAATTTCATAATTACTATTATTTTGGTGGTTATTCGATGCAACTAACATCACACGTATTGCTATTTTGAACCTTATTTGTTGCCGTGATACGTTATTGTCGTTCGTTCATCTGTGGCTCCTCAGTCGGCGTTTTTCAACAGGAGCGGTGACGTCGCTAAATTCAAATGCGCTTTAAGCTTTTCACGTAATTATAATTGTGAGTACAGCAATCATTGCGCCAATAGTCGTGACGTAATAGTCAATACGTATTGGCATAATAGCCATGACCAAAAGCAAAGGTAGCTCTCGTTGCGCTTTTAGATCAAGGGCTTGATTCAGAAAGCAGTACTCACGGCGAATATTGTTAGGTAGCTTGAATCCTGTTCCCGATGTCGGTGGGCTACTATATTTTTTTTATTTGTTATAAAATATGAAATAAATAGTATATTTCTTTACCTACTTAAATTTACTTAGATATGTTACGTTTCACAGACTTCGGGGACGGTATTTTTTATTTATATATATAAACTAGCTGTTGCCCGCAACTTCGTCCGCGTTTCCGTCGTTTCTCGTAAAAAAAAGTAGCCTATGTCCTACCTCACGGTTCAGTGGTTTTGATGTAACAGACAGATTAACTTTCATATTTTAGTAGGGAAATATAATATGTCAATAAAATATAATCTACAATACTGTTGAAAAATATCGCAATACGGAACCGCACAATATTATTGTTGATAGCTGTGCCCGCGACTCCGTCAGCTTGTAGTAAAAGTAGACAAATATAATCAGAAAGCTTCGAACTGCTAAGCTATCGGGAGTTACACGTGATATTGTGAGTCAACCATAAAAGATAGACATATGCTGTCGTGGGACATTTTTTATATAATTTTAAGGAGAACATTTCTGTCATATATGATTTCTATGTAGATTTAACCATTAAGGTTGCACACGCGACGGAAGCTTAAAAAATGGAGTAACTTCTCCCGTTTTCCCAACATTTCCCTTCACTGCTCTGCTCCTATTGATTGTGGCGTGATGAAAAGTATACTATAACCACCTCAGGAGTATGAAAAATAATTGTACCAAGTTTCGTTAACATCCGTCGAGTAGTTTTTGTTTCTATAGCGGTTATACAGACAGACAGACAAAAATTTTACTGATTGCATTTTTGGCATCATTATCGATCCCTAATCACCCCCTGATAGTTATTTTGGAAATATATTTCACGTACAGCGTCTTGACAGACAGAGAGACGGACAGCAACAAAGTAATCTTATAAGGGTTCCGTTTTTTCCTTTTAAGGTAAGGAACCCTAGAAACTATTAACAAATCTACCAATTTCTGAAATACAAATAACTTTGCACCCTGTTGTCACATTTTTTAAGTTTCTTTTCTATCGTCGAATATTTTTGTTACGGATATAAATCCGCCTTCTTTGTTATGACTTTTTTTTATGTCAAGAGCGCTACGCCCAAGATATTCAAATCGGGAGATGCAACTCTGAGAATAAACCGAAAATTTTAAAGGAGAGCCCAGCGACGGCATGGGTTGATGGGTGTAATGCATTCGGAGCCACAGTTGGCTGCTTCTGCACGGATTTAGCAATACAAAAGGCCAGCGAAAGTGGAATAGGATGGGTGGCAGCTAAAGGTATCTATTACATCAGGCACAGAACTCTAATCAGCCCAACTCAACTTTATGGTATAGGTTCATTCCTCATTAAAAAAATCTTGTAAGTTGATGAACGGTCTTCATCAACTTGAGGAGTAACTTATAACTATATAAGTTACTCCTCAAGTTGATGAAGACCGTTGTGACACCTAACAGGTACTTGTTACTCTGTAGCTACTAAGCTACAGAGTAACAAGTACCTATTAGGTGTGAGCGGGCGCACAGTAGCGTGGTACGTGGTACGAAAATATGAAAACAATCAAATATGTAGTTTGTTTCATTTAAAGGAAAGCATTTTAAGAAAACCTGCCAAAAATTAGTCTTGTCTACTGCACTTTACAAAACAATTCCTATATACAACATAGTCTAAAATCATGTATTTTCCAGGGTCAAATCACTACGGCATATGTGGTTACTGGGTAAGCAAAATAGTAGACTGTGGGATGATAGGCATGACATTCGCCAACGGTCAACCTCTTGTGGCACCCACCCGGGCTAAAAAGGTCAGTTTTACCACTGATTATTAAATATGTGTTACTCCACACTACAATCAGGCTCAGTACCCAGTTTCATCCAGATCCGTTCAGCCGTTTAAGCGAGTAGGAGAAGAAGAATATAAGTAAGTAAGATTATTAGTTTTAAAGTTTAAAGTGCGTTTTTTTTCCTTTTGATGTGTACTTAGCTTATCTTATTTTCAGAGCGTCATATTTAATAAGACGCTCTGAAAATATCTGAATCTTACAGAGAGTCGATATAATCTTTTAACATGTCGTCAATAACTGTCGCAGTGCGTACGTGCGGTGCAATCATTGATATTTGATATATAATTTCAATAGGTGCAATTTATGGTAGTCGAAGCGTAAGTAGAAGTCGCCGTAATGCATAATAACGATAGGTCCCTCTTTGAGAAATGGCTAACGAGGCGCCACAGCATCCTCACCTGTCGCAGGTGCTCTCCGGACACCTGTTTCGGATTCGGCGGGAGGAGACATCCGGTGCTACCACTGTAATTCACCCCTAGCGGGCACGGGCCCGCTGGGGCAAATGCCTGCCAGTGTTGCGGTACTTGTTCGAAAGAGCTCCGCCAAAGTAGCAACCCCACGGACCTGATCTCTCGGAAGAAGTCTTGTTCCTCATCTCTGAGTGGACACAGACTAGGAACAGAGTGGCCACCTGTCTCTTTCACTCATTGGCCGATTTGAGTGTAGATTTCCAAAAAAACGTGCTCAGGTGAAGGAAGTGTTTCAGTAAGGTGCTGGTAGGGATCTTGACCGTACTTCCGGGATTGTTCTGATAGCCGTGAAATATCTCTCCCCTCCTCAAGCACCTCAGAATATGTTGCCCGCTTATCGCTATGTCACTAAGAGCACATATAAAACGCGTGAGCATTTTCTCATTAGGTACTCTCTGGGCTACATTACGCCCTCAAACTTACTTCACTAATATTATAATAACCTCTTTGCAGGCTGCATTAGGCACTAATCCACTAGCAATAGGTGCTCCAGGCACAGATGAATCTGGAATGTTCTACTTAGACATCGCTACTTCCGCCGTGGCTCTAGGAAAGGTATAATAACCATCAAAAGGTACGGTATCACATCTATGTAGGGCAAGGCAGAGACGAGTTTTAGACGAATTTGATGGAGAGTGCCCACAAATAAAATGCTATATTCATCTATTCTCTTCATGTTTCGTGTGACAGTCTCCTTTAAAATTTAATTTGCTATATAAACATCCAGATTTGCTGCGAAAATAGAAACTACAACTATGTACCAGTTTTATGTTCCCTATTTTGTTTATGAAAAATAAATTACTTAACCCATATAATCCCAGTGTTCCATTTTTGAAAAACACTAATTTAAAAATGCGTTCAAAAATTATAATAAAAAAAAAAAAGTAACCGTTTCAAAAATGGAACACTGGGATGATATGGGTTAAGCAAGTTAATACCCATTTCAAGTAACAATTTATCACCAAAATATTCAGATAGAAATGGCCGAACGAAATAAAAAGAAGTTATTACCTGGCTGGGCGCAAGGACTAGATGGAAAAGAAACACTAGATCCGGCAGTGGTAGGTACCAACACTTGTTTTAAAGTACCTACAAGCACTTAAGATCCTACGCTAGACAATGAAAATAAGTAATTGGTACTGTAAAGATTTCAAAAGTTCCTTTTTTAGGATTCCGCACGCAGAAGGAGTCAAACGGAACCCTGTTACTAATACTCCGACGTCTGTCTGTTCGCCCGTCCGTCTTTTCCAGGGCTGTTTCTATTGAACCGTCATAAGTAGACACTTGAAATTTTCACAGATTGTGTAATAGCACGACCGCTGTAACAACAGAAAAATGGTTGCTACATCCTTCTTGATTCGGGTCGGGCCCTTTGGCAACGCTACATATACGTTGGTTATGTTTATAGATATTACGTACCTGAGCACACCTTAAAGTACAGTCAAAGTAACAAGTTCTGGTGATCCGAATTTATTTAATATTCATTTTATTTTCTACATTTTAAAACCACCATATTAATGACTAAATATTGCATATAATACAATTTAAATAACCTATTTAAAGGACAATATTTTTTGTGGTGTATTGTTGAATTATATACCTGTTTATAATTAATGTTTTGTGTACTTACCAAATTATTGAACTGCATTTGTTGATTTTGTTGTGTTCAGATCTAATTCTGTAATGTATTCGACTTTATATTTTATTTACTTGATTTTTTTGGTATACCTAGTCACAATTAGACATATTTGGAATGAATAAACAAAGTTTACGTATTGTGCTAACGCATGTTGTTGATTTTGGTTTGGTTAGTTTATTTATTTAAAAATATTTTTATATATTAGGTAAATATACACTACAAAAATCTTCGCTCGATCTTCTCGCTTGTTTATTTAATTTTAAACAAATATGTATTTACTTTCCTTAAAAATTAGACTTAACACACTGACTGTACTTGGTGCATGCGATACGCCGCTACAGGTAGTAAGTATATGTAGCGTTACCAAACGGGAGCGTTACCAAACGAGCGCGACCCTTCTATTTGTTTTCCAGGCATTGAAAGCGAAGTGCCTGATGCCCCTAGGTGGTGGTGAACAATCTGGTGGACACAAAGGATATGGGCTTGGTGCAGTTGTCGATATGTTTTCTGGAATGATTTCAGGTTAGCACAATCAATTTGCACTTTATATTAAGTGAATGTATTTCTATCTATACTATCTCTACATAGTATGAAACAATATCTGTTGCCGCCGTCTGTACGCTTAGATCTATTATTGCGCAACGGATTGTTATGCGGTTTTCCTCAATAGACAGAGTGATTCAGTAAGGTTTATATGTATAGGTAATACCAGCATATTATATATATACAAAAAAGTGTTATTGGGTTTTTCTATGGAATTCTCAGTAGCAGCTCGGTGTTAGGATTTGTACCCGGTTAATGGCAATAGGCTCGCCCCCTATTATATGGGATTTAACCATGCCGGCGAACTGTGGGTGTACATTGGTACACCTCTGCCTAACCCTCCGGGGAATACAGGCGTGAACGTATGTATAGTAGAGAAAAGCGGAGAATTTCAAAGGTTTGTAATATGATGTTGTAAAAGACTTATTTTTGCGTGTTTACATTGCAAACGCTCACGGCTGGCTAAACCATATGAGATAGATCAAAATAATATACGACAGATTTGTATATGCCTATTTCCTAAATACAATAACCATTTTTATCTTTTACATATAACAAAAAAATTAAAGTTACTTACAAAGCTATTTTAAACAATACAGTATTATTCACTATCAAGCAGACTTCTTAGTGCTATGCTCCGAACTGGTTGACATACACTGGGGGTCTGGGGAACAGTCTACTCATGTGTGGATGGGCAACGCTGCTGTTGACACCTTTTATGAATAAACTAGCTTCTACCAGCGACTTAGTTCGCGTGGTTTTTTTCACCCGATTTATGGTATTGGATAGAATACCGGATTATAAAGATTGCCGGTAACATTGCTGGATTGAATAATTCCGGTACTGTAGTGATCCCACCGTCTTGGGGTTCTACAATAATACGGACAGTTGTGCGAGTACCTTTTTAAAAAGCGACTCTCATCAAATACTTTCACGTCAGCGTGTTCATGCTAGGCCTACAGTAATAGATATTATAAGTATCATCAGTTTTCAAATTCCTTGCAGGTTCTTTTTACGGTTACAACGTTCCCGAGTGGACGCCGACTACCAAAGATGCAGCGAATCTCGGCCAAAGCTTTGTTGCAATCAACCATGAATGCTTTGCCGAAGGTTTTAATTGCCGCGTTGCTGACAGTATACTGTACTGGCGGAAAATGGAACCAGTGTGTATCTTATTTAATCTTTTACTGTAAATTTTACGTATTTCTATAAAATCATATTACTATTATCTATTAGCTTCTACGCGCACCTTCGTCTGCGTGGATTTGCGATTAAACAAAAGTTCGAAATTATTCCACAGGAACCGTACATTTTACGGGGATAAAAAGCCTACGTGCTAATTAGACTATTATCTATCTCTGTGCTTTTCATACAGATCCGTTCAGCCGTCCTGGCGCGATTAAGTTACAAACACCCATCTATCGAAACTTAACAAGATTATTTTTAAACTTCATAGGCAGACCCAAGCAGGCCAGTGCTTTCTCCAGGAGATATGGAGAAGGCGGCCTTAGCCGAGGAGAAGTGCTCAGGCATACTTGAGTACACTGAACCGTTACTCAAATCCTACGACGATTTTGCCAAAGAAATAAAAGTCACGCCAATTAAAAGAGAATCTTAGTTACTACCTGGCAGAATGAGATGGTTAATATAATAATATAGAGTGTAAAAGACACTTCACAAAGCCGTCTTTTACGAGTTTTATTCATGTACTCGTAATGTAGCTCAAAAATAACTGCTAGCAAATGATTCTAATTTTACGGAACTTTATTATGGTTCCCAGGCATGGGCCAGTTCAAAATAAATATTGTTATAATTAGGAAAACATAAAAGTGTAGCTTTGTTAAGTGTCTTCTTGTACCATTTATTTTGATATCTTTTGTAATGTCTGTATATGTAAATAACTTCCCTGACCAGGAAAAAAAAATTCTGTGACCCATACCTAATTGAAGTTCTTGTAATGTAATAAAAACCACTTGTCTATTTATTTATTTATTTTTGTTGACTGTCCTGTGTCCCTTTGGATGCTTAAGTTGCCTGGTTTCCGAAAAAACAAACAAAAAAATACATTGAAAAATATCAAGTATAATTACCCCAGTATTGCTACAAATTTTGATTTCCCCTTTTGCCATGATTCTGGTACACTTTATCGTTTGACATATTTGTAAATGGGTAAAATAGTAAAAACATTGAAATTAATTTTAAAAACTATTTTATAATTGTATATACCAAAATAACATTTTCCGATTGCTTGATACCTAAACTATCCAGTTCATTTAGGGTTATTGGTTAAGTCGACCTAGATCGCTTTAGAGGTTATTGGGCTTATCATTCCTGACTGATTTGCCTAAGACACACCGTACCAGAAACTTAACCGTTTCAAGATATTGGACTTTAAAGTTTTTTTTTAAGTATTTGCCGATTTTTGGTCTATTGGTTTTTTTTTTGTTTTGTACCTCTAATTTATTTGTGTTTGCGATATTTATGTAGTAGATAGGTTGCTTAATTATTCTCCACACTAAAATTGCAGCTAAGTGAACCAACTAGGTAGTAGTAAACGATTGATAAATTAAATTCGTAAAAAATATTTCATCTTATATTCATTTCTTTTTCTTTCTATTCTTTCATATCATCTTTTCATAATATTTAAAAAAATGTCTATGACAGTTATGCTGCAGATGTGCTTAAAAACATCTACGTTTCATAAGCTATGTAACAAAGTATAACAAGCTTGGATATTAACTGAATTCTTAGAAAAAACATTTATGAAAGGGTCCCACGTAGTAGTAGAAAATAGTAAGGTTAGGGTTAGGTGAGGTTTGGTCTAGGTACGCAGTAGGTAGCTGGGTAAGCGCTGCAATTTTAGTATTGACAATAATAAAGCAACCTATCTACTACACAAAAATCGCTAACACAAATAAATTAGAGGAAAAAACCTAAGAAAAATTAACAAATAGATAAAAAATCGGCAAAATCTAAAAAAAGACAGACACACTGTACCCCAAACTTGACCGTTTCAAGATATCTCTTGAAACTTAGTTAAGTTCCATAACGACAGGGCGTTTCGACGGTGCGTTCGTGTTCCACGCGCGCCTCAAAGAGATGTCAGCAATTATTGGAGGACTCTCACTCAGGGCCAATGCCTGCCGGGTCCACGGGTTGTTCGAAAGAGATACCGCGCCCCCGGCACTCAAAGGGTACAAAAAGGAACATAGGTGGGTTTTAGTCAGTAAAAGTCTGACACTCCCTCCCACCCCGCTATTTGGTGATTTCCCATCCGGAACAAAAAAAAATCTGCCATTTTGAGTATCAGATAGGGTTTACATTTGCATCATGTGACGCGTAGTTCACTCACGTAACACGTACTAATCAAAGACCAATTTATGCATCAAAGCAGCAGGTATTTTTTCTTTGTTAGTACCCCTCCACAGAAACAAGCCAATGATTTGGTGTCACTACTAGAGAAAATAATATCTAGCTCTAATAGCTAAACCATCGAAAAATCCGTTTAGCCAATTTAGATCTGATAATCACCATCACGTCAGCCACCTCGGGTTGACTGGTAGAGAATGCCTAATGGATTAGGTCCGCTTTTGTACTCTTTTTTTTCATAAAGTTTAAATAAATAAAATAAATAGTGGCCAGATAGATACCTATAGGCAATTCCATGAAGGCAAAAAGATGATTTTTACAGTAGGTACTTATGTCCTTCAGTAATTATAACAAGGATCATCATTTTGTTTTCGTTAAATAATATTAACAAAAATCACTCTTTTGACTTTCGTTTTTGCTTTTTGTCTATTTAAAAAAAAAAAAACAAATGAATAGCAACAAGTTTTTTATACATATTTTGAGAATACGTCCGTCAGTCGGACCGACCGCGTGCAGTATATGACTATACTATGGCGTGCAGTGTCGGCGCCCCGAAAAGAACCCAAAAACCGAAAAATTAACATGACATTTGTGTTCACGACTCGTGGCGACTACAATACCTAAGAAAGTCTTCGGAAAAAGCCGGTTATGCCATCCTCCTCTAATAAAACTTCGAGCAAAAATCCTGTATAGCTTAGTTTTTTCGGTAATTTCGGATTTAATATAAACATAATTATATATTTATAAAATAGCTAAGTATTTAAAATATCTTCTTAAATGTATATTTGATGGAAATCGTTTTGTCGTCGTAGTAGAGTCTGGCACTAGATTTTTTACATGGCAATAATCTGAAAATGTCAAATGAATGCAGTGTTGCCAATGCTACGGCCAAAACCTACTGTAAAATCCACAGGCTCCTTGGAAAAATTCTAGATGACAGTTGCGCTGGCAATCCAATCGCTGGCCTGGCAGCGGAGTTGACGAACCGGTGGACAAATTCGTTTGAACCACAGACATACAACAGCTTTATTTGTCTGTGGTTTGAACCTTAGAGTTTGAACTGTTGCATACCTGTCAATTTTACAATGCAAATTATGTACTGTCAAACGGGGTGAATAGGAACGCAGGGGTGAATTGGGACGACATTTTAAAAGGGATTTTTACTTTGAAATAATATAGTTTGTTACCAAAGAGATCTCTTCTGTTTTAACTAAATTACAATTTAAGATTTTAATGTATTTGTTGGTAACAAACTATATCATTTCAAAGTAAAAATCCCTTTTAAAATTTCGTCCCGATTCACCCCTGCGTCCCTATTCACCCCGTTTGACTGTACCTACTTACCTAGAAAATTAAAAATGATTTTGCTAGAACCATGTAATCAAATTAACAATGTATTATAGTTAAACAAGAAAGTTTAAACGGGGCTTCCTCTCTCCTAGCCGTATGTTGCTGGGCCCTACAAGGTCCATAATGATCTCAACTATAATTTACCACCTAAGTATACATATGGAAAAGATATTGAGTTTTGAAGATTTTGAACAACGAGTCTTCACTCATGTGAAAAATTCTTGAAGACGACGACAAAAACTATTATTAGTAATAGTTTATTAGTAATAATTTTTGTTGAGAATATGTCACATGAATCAGTTTTAAGTAAAACAATAAAAATCAGGAAATAAGTAAAATTAAGACCACTGAACGGGCCAAGAGAGCATAACTAGTGCTCTATTGTATTTGTGTGATGTATACATGAATTACTAGACTTATCAATCACCCAGTGACATCTGACGGCTTTGCGCGGGCTTGTATTATCTGTCTTCGTGTCTCGTTTTCGCTACCGCACTCCACAAGTATAATATGCAAAAAATATAATTGTTTGCGCGGTTTGCGCTCGCGTGCACGTGGAGTAGCTGGTGCTTGTGCAATAATAATATTATTATTTTTTATCGTTTTACAAATTGTTTATTATGAAAAGTGGCAACAGTGTTGTTGTTTTTTAAGGACGAGCCGTCTAGGTATTCCCGGGAATTTCAAAATGACTTTGTTTTTACAATTCATAGCGTTCTTTTGCATTGTAGATTGATCAACATTTAATACGCGGGAATTACGATTGTATATTTATTAAAATATCATAATTTAAATCATAAATATTGATCTCGTGATTATATTTGCTGCAAATAGTCTTCTTTCCACAAAATAGTCTTTTTCTTAAAATATATGACTAAGACTTGTATAAATATATTTATTCATGTTTTAAATTATAATAATTAATTAAATATATCATCAAGATTCACGCAGATTGAGTTTAAATTAACATTTATCGTAATACACAGCTGGAATTTGCAAGACCGTATGGTAATTTCAAATTTCGCGGGCTTTATTGAAGGAACCACTATAAAATATAAAATTGCTACTTTCACTTTTCAACAATTTCTTCTACAGATTGTTGGATCCTCGTCCGAACTGTCAAATTATGACAAAAACCATTGTATTGGTCAAACTCAAAACCTATTTTTGTTGTTTTGGAGCATGAACAGCCGTGACTTTTATTTTGATTTGTAATGAAATCATTTTATATGTAAGTGAGTAAAACAGCAAACCGAAAAACAAAACATGTGAAAATTGGTGCAAAATTAAATAACTGCATTTTTTTTTAAATCGAGTGTTTAGTTCGTCTTCTGTTTTGTTAATCACTTGTGTAGGTGTGGAGATATCTCTTTAGAGAGTTTGTTGGTGGAGATTTGTGTCTGTGATTGTTATACTAACATATTACCAAGAAACGAGTTGTTGGATTTTATAAAAGTAATGGTAAGTTTATGAAAATACATTTTATTTATATAATAAGACTTCCCGTTGTGTGGCATGCTGTAATAAAATGTGAAATAAAATGAGTTTGAATAACTATAGGCAGTTTCAGAATATATTCCTTTTTAATCAAGGTCAGGCTTATTATTTATAAGCCTAATAATAAATACTTGAAAGTAGCCCCAACACTGAATAAAACCTCTTTTGTTGGATTGTTATTTATATATTTTTTTAAATTATTTGTTATATTCCTAGGTTTATAATGCCATTTCTAAGTAAAGACTGCCTCTTTCAGTTAAGATTTTGATAGAGATAAGAAGGCTGGTTTAACAAAAATTGCAAGACTGTAATATATGGGTTTCTTTTAAAGCTTATTCATTAAATAAAATATAAATAAAATGTTGTAGAGATTCTTGCTACTGACATTAATTAAACTTACAAGTTCTCTTATACCTAAAATACAAAATACAGATTTGAGTTATCTTAATGAATCAACAAAATTAATTTGATCTTTTGAAATATCTTCAGTTAATTACATGTGATTGAAACTGTCAATTTGATAAACTGAATATTGCAGTCCTTGATACAACATATACCTACCAGGGTAATGTCAGAAATAGAGAAGAATTTGTTTGAAATTATCGGCCTGATTAGTTATCTGGAATATCAGTAGAGGTGGGTTATCAATAAAGAGCAGGTGTTATACTTTTAATAAGTACATTGGTACTGTACTACAATACAAATAATCCGGAAGTATGGTATAATAAGTATGGACTCATTTAGATAAGTATCTTATCACAACATATGTTTTTTCCTTAAGATTTTTGACCCTGATCTCTATGTTAACAATTAGTTTACTACCTAGATCTGTGGTTCCCAAGTTGACTGGACTGCAACTCAAATCTACCAAAAACTTAAAAATTCAAAACTCACCTCTTTGCTTTTACTCAAAACAAAATTGATAACAGTTTCCTGTGCAAGTAGCCTTTAATAAACAATCAGTTGTTTTTAAAAGTTACTTGTTTATGCTAAATATTTTGTTAGACTTAAGGTACTAACTTAAGGTTAACTATTATTAAGAAAAAAACACAATTCTAAGTTTAGGTTTTTAGTTGTACTTGTTATAATACATTTCATTTCTAAGATTAAAAAGAAATAAACATTACATCACTTTAAAAGGTAGTTACTAATAACCAACTAAGTACAAAGTTACTAATAAAACTAATTATGTAACATTTAAAATAATATTTTAAAGAAACATCAATCACAAACCTTAAAACTAGTTTTGAGAACGATAGAAGGTAAGTAAATAATAATAATACCAGCCTATTATTGCCCCACTGTTGGCCAAAGGCCTCTTCTCACACAGAAGCATGCATATCGATCACCACTTCCTTAAGGTGGATTTCAGATTTATATTGATTGAAAGTCCAGGTTTTCTGACCAATGTTATAAGTGAAAAGATATGAATGTATTATACATTATAGTTATTATAAATAGGACTTAAACTTCCGCATTCAGTATGTGACTTCCATGTAATATTTATCATAGCTATAAAGTGTTATTGAGACTGAATGTTACCTAGATCAATATACATCTGACAACAAACAAATTGACACAAACTTAAAGACTCAGTAGTGTCAAGAATGTAATTCCAAGTTGTTAAAAATGTGTCCTACAAACAGGTCTGTGTTCGTAAAAACAGTAGTTAAAAAGATATATACGGCTGGTGTAAGCAGGCCTAAGTTCATTATCTTAGATGATGAAGTTTTTAATGAAACATTTGCATTGTTATATCAGTTATGGAAATAAGCTTGAAATTGTTTTTACAAATATTAATATAAAATATTACGTAAAGGTTATTATGCAAGAATTGTTATAATATTAATTGTTATGTAGGTAGTTCTTATGTTCACATCTAATATTACATCAACAAAGATTATGAACGAGGTAACACTGTCATCATGTTGATAAAAGTAAATATTTACATTTCTCATATTCTAAAGAACTTAAATATTTCTGCCTGTATGTTAGGTACCTCAAAACAGCCGAAACCCTGAACCGATCGTATTGAAAACACAAAGATAGCTTTCTATCTAGATAAGGATACCAAGCAATTTTTTTATCCGCAAATTTCGTTCGCATCCGCGATAACTGCAGAATTCAAATCGTGGACAAAAGCTAATTAGTTAAACATCCTAAACCGAGGAAAAACGATAAAAAAATACTTTGATAGTGACCTTGATAGCTGGTAATTGCTTCAGGTAGCGTTACGCCGGCGCCGATAGGAACCAAATTGCCTGGTTTATAGGTACTAACTAGAAATCGAAACATAACTAGATACCAAGATAAATTAAATTTCTTTCAAGTTTCCTAGTTCAATAATTGTTTAGTTACCTACCTAATATTATTTGATTAATTATAAAATTAAACAGAGCAGTAAGCACTTTATCAAACAAAGTAACTTTTCAGGCATCAATTGTAAAAAAAAATAAACGAAATTACAACAATAACATTAAATTATTTTTACAGTTTTAACGGGTTTCCGTGGTCCTTCCAGGATGTCTGATAATATCTTCTGTGTATCAGGCTAGTCGAGCAACACATGGTGGGTGATACGCGCGAAGCGACCCGCTTCCTGCTTCACACGCAATTCTATTTGTTGAAGTTATACGACGCCAAATTCGATACTACAGTTTGAAATACACATGGATATATTACTCATAAAACTGCAGTCAGTAGGTACCGAGATACAGCAAAAATAGCTGTCATAAGGAAACTCTATTGTGTTGTTTAAGACCAGTTCATGTTTATTTTAACGGTAAAAAAAGTAACAGTATTTTGGATGTGATCTTATGGTCATCGAGACAACCGTGTACTTTACGTAACGGTACTTCATTGGAAATGGAACCGAAATAATCAAGTAGGTAAGCAATAACTGGGTCATTTTCGTGCCAATTCGCTTAGCATTTATTAATTAAGCCGAACGTAACTTTGCCCTTTACAAAAATATACGGTGAGACACGTGCGCGTGTCTGTCATAACAGTTGAGTAACTAAATCATTAAAAGTGTTCCTTTACAGCAATCTAGATGTAAAGCTGTTATAAAAAAAATATCAGCCTATTATTTATTGTCCCACTATCAGTCAAACACCTTTTCTATAGGTATATAAAGCCCGAGGATTTATCACCACCCTTGCTCAAAGCAGATTGACGATTGATTTCAGACTTAATATTTTGGTTCAGGTTTCCTAACGATGTTTTCCTTCATCGATGTCAGTAATATCCAAGATAAAGTTAGAAAGAACATAATATAATATGAATTGAAAAGTCACATTGGCACTTGCCCAGAGTCGAACCTGCAACCTTTTAAAGCCGGTATAATAATCATAAAATACAAATCTCTAATGTAGGTATACTTACGAGTGGTGAATGAGTCAGGTTAGTGCCCGCGAAATTTAATAACGCGTTTTGATTCGTTATTGGCTTATCGTGTCAACTTGACGCGACTCAACGCAATGGACAATTAGAATTATTGGACACTGACAACCAAATACGATCGGAGCTTTCTTAACTCCACTTGCTTGGTACTTGACAAGTCATTGGATACATTTAACTATTCTGATAGGCATCTGTTGTGCCGATAAACGATTGATTAATTGAGTCATTGGTAGTTCCTACCAGATACATTACACACGCACTTGACCATTTAAGTGGCTGTGCTGTGGACCTTTGCCTACACAGACGTATAAGCACGTAAAAGTTACGTTTTGTAAGTAATTTTCCATAAAATAGAAACTGTTCAGGGTAGCTTGTCAAGGGAAATAAAGGCACACGTGAAGACAGGAAACCCAGTGGTAACCATAATGCTGCTGAACCGGTAATCTCAGCCAGATTTTCTGACTATTCCTGAACAAAGAACCAATTCTTACGGTGGAAATTAAAATTATGTTTTTCCATCCGCCTTTTTGCATTTTTTATTTACCTACTTAGACATAATACCAGTTATTTTATTACCTGCGTTTTTAAAACCTATAACGGATCAATCGATTCCGTATAATAGCAAAAATGTATCTACTGACTACTGAGTCATTATTTTACGTCAACGGTACTGAAAGGTTCTTTTAGTTGCTTGATAACCTACACCCTAATAGGTGTGACTCAAGGTTGATAAATGTGTCTCCCCCTGGTATTCCTTCGATCGATAAATTCGTTAGTACGAACTTTATAGGTAGCTAGATATTCACGGCTATTATCAAGTTGAATTGAATTACTAATGTTAACTGCTTCGTTAGCCTAGTGGTCCTAAGCGCGACTGCTACGCTAGAGGTCTTGGGTTCGATTCCCAGGTCGAGCAAAAGTGTTATTGGGATTTTCTATGAAATTCTCAGTAGCAAGTCGGGAGTTAGGATTTGTGCCCGGTTAATGGCAATAGGCTCGCCCCCTATTACATGGGACCTAAACATACCGGCGAACTGTGGGTGTACATTGGTACACCTCTGCCTAACCCTTCGGGGAACATAGGCGTGATGGTATGTTATCATTAAGCCCAATAATGTACTATAATATATATTTTTTTTGCCCCACTGCTGGGCAAAGGCCTCCCCCAAGTTCTTCCACTTTTGCTTTTCTTGCGCCACCTCGAACCAGCCCGGTCGGTACGAGTCAAGGTCATCTCGCCACCCCTTCCTGGGTCGGCCTCGGCGACGCCAACCATCCTCAGGTACCCATTGCGTGGAGACTTTTACCCAGCGGCCGCTGTGCATGCGGCAGACGTGATCTACCCGATCCCACTTAAGCCTGGCAGCCTTTTTGCCGATGTCTATAATCCCAGTTTTGGAGCGCAGCGTGGTGTTCCGTATTCTGTCTGAACTTTTTACTGAATGATGCGCTCCATTGCTCTTAAGCATACTCCGAGACGGGACTTTTGTGACTCGGTGAGGGACCAAGTCTGAGCACCATACGTTAGGACGGGCAGGATATGTCGATGGGCTTTCGCTTCAGGGAAATCGGCAAGTCACCCTTCATTAGCGTCTTCATGGACCAGTAGCTTTTCCAGGCGTTATCGTCATGCGTCAAATCAAAACACAGAGATATTAAGTATATAATGTAATTTGCAATATGACCTAAGTATTGTACAGATTACGGATTAGCATAGGTATTTATTGTACGTAGTCTTACCCTGTGTAACAGTGAATAAAAAATGGAAGTATTTTTTTTTTATGTTTAATCTTGTTGGCAGCACAATTAATTCTTTACCTATCGCGTCCATTGCGTTGTGTGTAGTCTGAACTCGAATTCAGTGTTGATCAATTTCATTCGTCGACTAACATTCACTGCCATTCATGTAACACGGTTAACCGAATTGTAGCGACGCCCATTTTCGAAAACTTGACATGACTGTTGTGTCAAGCACCATAGAAGTTTATTATTAAGCCAAATATAGAAAAAAAAAATTTGCTTTTTTCACTTGTTAAGATAAAATTAACTTCAAAGAGGAGATCGGATCAGAGTAGTTTATTAATGGCTAACTAAACTACGTGTTTTCCTTGAAATGGACGGTAGGTGACTTTTTCGATCCAGTTGTTCAAACCATTTGTACTATATTGAAAAATAAACCTTAAATTATAGAACCTACACAAAATCATACGCTACTTCGTAGGCCCACGTAGTCACCTGATAGTAATAAGACGACAGTTTATCCATTTTAGATAAAAAAATTACTATAAAAATCGTTTATTTTTAATTAGTAAATTGAGTTCTTAAGCGATCGCGACGCGAGCTGAGTATTTTTCCACGACATGATAAAAAATTAAGATTTTGATAAACGGCCCAACGGCGGCGTCGTAAGATTTCAGAGATCATTCATTATCAGTTTGCCCTCGTACTTGGAAGCGGACAGACGTGTACGCACCGTGCTGTGATTTTTAGTTTGTGTGTGACTTTACGTGCTCCTATTGGCTATTTCTCTGATTTGCGATTCCTTGTCGCTCTTGAAGTGTTTTTATGGGTGGTCTACGCCCAATGGGCGGTGCTTGAGTGGGACGGAAGATCTCAGTAAGCCCCTACCTCAAGTGTTGAACTCAAAATCTTCATTTAAAAATACACAAAAAGCTTTGCAGTTGGCGAGGCGCGAACCCGCGACTTCTCGTTGCGCGGAGTTTTGAACTGGCGCCTGCGCGCACCGGACCAACTCAACAGTTACACTTCGAAGCAAATTGGACGTACTCTGTGAGCTGCCCAGCCGATTGTCCTCTACTGTTATTATTATTTTTGTTTTACTGCCTTCATTGTTGCGGATTTGCCGATTTCGAATCAATTAGCTAGCCATGCCTCGCATGATTCGATCACCTTCACAGGTCTCCCCAAATGCCAACGTTCTACATGAAACGCGTTCAGAGCCTGACCTTTCGTCTTCCCCTTCCGTTTCGGTCCCGGAAAGTAACATCTGTGACCCCGCAAATATTACCATAAGGCAGAGTAATAAAAGATTTCGTGTCGACGATAGCTGCATGGCCTCGCAATTGGATGCTTTCGAAGAATTAAAGAGTATGCTGCAGTCATGGAAGGTCGACCAAGATAGGGTATTGAGTAAGTTAGTCTCTGAGGTGTCCGAATTGCGACAACAGAATCTATCCATCCAAAAATCGAACGCAGAGATAGAAAAATCCATTAAATTTTTCAACGCGGAGTTTGAGGACATGAAGTCTCGCTTAAACACCATAGAAGCGGAACACAGGGACAATATGAAACGCTTTCGTGAACTGGACAACAATACTTCCCAACATACGGTAGCTATCCTTGAAGCCAAAATTGATGCCATGGAACAACAGGCGCGTCAGTTAAACATTGAGATTTGCAATTTGCCTGAAAAACGCAATGAAAACCTTGTTACTATTATGGAGTCAATAGGTAAAGCCATCAATTCACCTGTGCCACAAAATGAAATCGTTTCCATCCATCGTGTTCCACATGCTCAGCAACGGGATAGCACACCGAAGAATATTATTGTCAAACTCGGATCGCGAATCGTTAGGGACAATTTACTAAGCGCATACCGGAATGCGAAGTGCATCAAGTCGGACCAAATAGGAATTTCAGGCGCTACTGCTCTTTCCATCTACTTAAACGAACACCTGACTCTAAAAAACAAGGCTTTATTTCGGGATGCCAAAATACTTGCCAAGAAGAACGGATTTAAGTATGTTTGGGTCAGAAACGCGACGATACTTGTGCGAGAACGGGATGGAGATAGGTCGTTCGCGATTCGATCCACTGAAGATCTCAAAAGGATCACTGCTAGCGAGAAGTCCGGTACCGCATCCAACGAGATCGCCGGTACGAAGAACACGGTGTAACGAATTAAAATGCGCTGGGACTTTGTTTTTTAAAATTAAGTCTTCTTCTTGCCCTTTGCTTCTGTGTGTGGTACATGTTCTAATCTATGTTTTCTCAGAGATAAGTAGGTGTAGTTATTCTTTTCCAACTTATTATATTTTTTTGTTTTCTTGCTGCGTGCTGCTTATTATATTTTTCATGTCGCTTTTCCTCGAATTTCTTAATTGCGTGTCATTGCAAATTTATATTTTTTTTGTGCCTAATTCTATTCACAAACCTTTCTCTAGTTCTAAATCACTGTGCTTTAGACTTAGTAATACCTGTTTATTTCAATACCATTATTATCGTGAAATCATAAGTATAAATGGCTACTAATAACATTATAATTTATTATCAGAACTGTAGAGGAGTCCGCACGAAGTTGCACACATTATACATGAATATATTAGCATGTTCATATGACGTCATCATACTGACGGAAACCTGGCTGATTCCCAGCATCCAGGATAACGAATTCATAGACGATCGCTACGTGGTCTTCAGACAGGATCGTGATCGTTCTATTACGAATAAGGGAGATGGAGGTGGAGTCTTAATAGCTGTTCTTAGGGAACTACGCCCCAATAAGTTACCGCTACAATTCGTCTCTACAGAAGTTGAACAAGTTATCGTCCAGCTGCCTGCTTCCCAAAATAATAAACGACACATCATCAGTGCCACGTACATACCACCACGTACGAGCGAATGTTCATATACACATTACCTAGACATGCTACAAGGCTTAGCTAACGATCCCACTACCGACTCCTACTTTATTATTGGTGATTTTAACCTACCTGACGTTGACTGGTTGGACCAAGGGAAACACGCAATCACACAAGCTACGAACTCAATCGGACAACTATTGTTGAATTTTATAAATATAATTAATGGCTCTCAGTTCAATGTTACAAAAAATAAATTAGGTCGAATACTAGATTTATTTATCTCAAATGCCGATTGTGAGGCTATACCATGTAATGCTCTACTTGACGAGGATACTCATCATCCGGTATTTTCTGTTTTGACTTGTCTGAAATCTCATTACACTCCATTAAAATACTGCGCGGTCCGTAGACACAACTTTTATAAAGCTAATTACGAGAATATTAATTGTGAACTGGGTAATATCGACTGGGAATTGATGCTTTCTCATCTTAACTCTGATCAAGCTATTAATATTTTCTATGAGACATTGTACGGTATAATCAAGTCACATGTTCCATTGACAAGAGTAAGAAAGTCTGGTTTCCCTGCATGGTTTACACCCTCTCTTATAAGAATCTTTAAGACGAAAGAACGTGCTTGGATAAAATGGAAGCAGTACAAAAACCAGTCGGACTATTTGAGATTCTCTAGTTATCGTAAACTTTTCCATAAAGAGTCATTGCAATGCTTTCGGAACTACATAAATTCGGTTGAAGACAGCATCCCTAAGAATATTAAGCATTTCTGGTCCTATGTCTCGTCTAAAAAAGGAAAAGCCAATTACCCGGCTATTATGTATCTTGGTAATGTTTTTAAAGACGATCCCCTAGACATAAGTAATTTATTTTCATCCTTCTTCTCTTCTATCTATGAAACTTCTACTTTTGATCCTGTCAAATGGCAACCATCTAATAACTACGCAAACAACTCGTCTTGCATATCTGATATTTATTTATCAAAAGAAGTTGTACATACGACACTAAAGTCTTTAGACTCTTCTAAGGGGGCTGGACCTGACGGCTTACCACCCAGCTTCTTCATAAGGACCTGTGAAAGTTTGTGTACCGCCTTACACATAATTTTTAATAAATGTTTGCATGAGGGCTTTTTCCCCGCAATTTGGAAGCGTGCATACATAACTCCTGTTTATAAGTCCGGTGACAAGAACAATATACAAAATTATCGCCCCATCTCAATTCTTTCTACCTTGTCTAAGGTTTTTGAGAGTCTTGTACACGGTGCCATATATCCCCATATTCATCAGCTTATTTTATCCGAGCAGCACGGTTTTGTCAAACGCCGTTCGACCACGACTAATTTATTAGCATTTACAAGCTATTTATTTGAACATATGGACCAAAAAACTCAAGTGGATGCTGTGTACACGGACTTTCAGAAGGCTTTTGACAAGGTAGATCATACATTGCTCCTGGAAAAAATTGCATATAATGGGATACGTGGTAATTTGCTTAGATGGTTTGTCTCATACATTTATAACCGGACACAAAAAATTGTAATAAATGGTTACGAGTCAGACCCCATTGTGGTCACGTCTGGAGTCCCACAGGGTTCTATTTTAGGCCCTCTCCTTTTTGTTTTATTTATCAATGATATTAGTAATTGTTTTTTGAATTCTAAGTTTTTGATGTATGCAGATGATATTAAAATCTATAGAACTTGCAAAAATATTCAAGATTGCAAACTCTTGCAAGACGATCTCGACAGGCTTCAAGCATATTGTACAAATAACAAGCTCTTTTTAAGCCTCCCTAAATGCCATACCATCTCTTTCACCAAGAATAAGAATAAAATTGTATTCAATTATTTTATTAATAACACACGCTTAGATGATGTCACTTCGGTTCGTGACCTGGGCGTCACGCTAGATTCATGTTTACACTTTGACATACACGTCAACAATGTCGTAAACAAAGCATTTCGGATGTATGGTTTCGTCATGAGATCATCGAGTGACTTTGTGCGGCCCTCTACGTTCTTATTACTATACAAAACCTTGATACGGTCCCAATTGGAGTACGCTGTTCAGGTTTGGAACCCTTTCTATGATAAATACTGCCATCAAATAGAAATGGTACAAAAAAAGTTCCTGCGATCCATGAATTACAAATGTCGTTTATCGAAAGCTCGTTACGTGCAGTTACTGGATCGTCACGGTATTTTGAGTCTGAAATCCAGGCGAATTCTTTTGGGCGTAATGACACTGCATGGCTTATGTAACAATAGTTTCGACTGTCCTCACTTAGTAAATAAAATACGTTACATAGTGCCTAGAACTGTTATCCGACGAGGGGCGCGCGTTCCTCGACTGTTCCACACAGATATGTGCAAAACCAACGCCGGGGAGCGTGCGCCTCTTCGTCGCCTAGTAGAGGCATACAACATTTATTTCATGGAGTTGGACATATTTACCCTCTCAAACCATCTTTTTAAGAAAAAGGCCATAGATATACTCTCTAAAATGGAATAGTGTAATGGTAATGTAAATGTAGGTTAGTTTAAATTTAATAATACTACACACAGAATTGTGCTTGTATACGTTTTGTTTCCTTGTAACTTCTACTTTTTTTTTTTTTTGTTAATATGTGGACAATGTAGTGGGTTACATGTTTGTAATTTAATCTTAAGGACTTATTGTACAGCTTTTAACATGTAACTGTTTTTTGTCCCTTACAAATAAAATAAAAAATAAAAATAAAATTATTTAGGTACCTACTATATAGACACTTCTAACGGTTAGTCCCGACACTATTTAGAACTGGTTGGGGTACACCTTCAAAAATTTCGAAGGTTCCATATTTATATTGATATGTTATGGCCGGAATGTTAAACTTACAAAAGTTAAAAAAAAAATTGAAATTTTTGAATTCACACAATATCCAGAAATAAATGCTTCAGGCATTGACTACTTACAAAAGAATGAATATTTCGTTCTGGATCCTAAAACCTTTCAAAAACCAAGTTTGAGCGAGTTATAAAGAATTAAAAATTGCACAAAGAGAAAAAAACATTGTACGCGCATCTGTTAACTGGATCGAAACAATTTGATGACGGACATAAAATTATAAATGATCTCATCCTAAATCCGCGATCGCACCAACTCGTACCAACCTATTTGAAAACCGATAATATCGTTTACTATACAACGCGTTTTATCGGCGCAGTAGCAACGTACCATCTGAACGCTGATGTCCCGAGTCCTTCTGATAATTATCAGCAATTAAATGCGCGTACGGTTGTTAATTGGCGGCTATCATTTAAATTATGATTAAGCCCCCGTTGCCGTCACACGAGTGACACTACAGATACAGTGCCGCGTTTATCTAAGAATAGCCTGACGTCACTTGAGCACGCTCGACACTTTGTGACCGTTAGCAGTTCTTGTCACTACATCTTTAGTTAAAAAATCATCGTTATCGTAAATTGGCCACTAGGCCTGGGAGTCGTGTAATAATTGCTAAAATAAACGTAAAATAGTAGAAGGGATGACTAACTTTTTGTTAAATAAGGTTCGTAGTTATTTCTGTAGTTATGACAAAATATTAAAATATATATATATTTTTGAGCCATAGACACAAATAGTTATTAATTAAATATTAAAATTGGTTGGCTATCAATTTTCAATTAAAGCCTTCTTAAGTATTCATGTCTAGGGCTGAGAAATAATTTTTAAACATAATTATAGCCTATCATTATGTACGAATTATATGCTATAGCAATAAAAGCGATATCTTGCACAATTAGATTAGTAGTGTAAAAGTTTTTTTTTTGAGACCCCTATTTTTGATATCATATCAGTATTTTCGAGAGTCAGGTCTTTAATTCAGACAAGCATGGTCTATTTTTTATTGCAGTCGATTTTTATAACTATGTAGTTAGAAACCAATTCAAAACAAAGCAGCTTATCTTGTAATCTTACTCGCAAGGTATAGTCCGTGAGTGAGCTGTAGTAGGTATATACAAATATTTAGATTACATCAGTTGTGAAAGTCTTTAACACTCATACAGGCAAACTTTTAACGAAATTGCAATAAGTAACAATTGGTTGGCAAATGTAAATGCCGAATGTGGAATCCTCAAAAAACCTGCTGAAGTATTTGATATTACAGGGTACAAACACGGATAACCTTTTCTCGATAAAAAATGTTTACAGCGCCATCTGTACGCGACTAAGAAGAATACTACCTCTAACAGAAGGGTGGGTTTGAGCGGGGTATCGTTGACAACCCGCCATCGTCCCAAAGCTTTGAACAACGTTAGGCTATTTCGTTGAGTATTAGCTTGTGGATGACGTCGCTGGATGGCGCTACCTATTCATCTTACCAACTTTCAGCTTCAATACAACACATGTTGTTTGAAAGTTGTCTGTAAAGATAGTGTACTTATATCATATAAAAATGTTTTAAATAAAGAAACGAATTGTAATATGCTCCTCTGATTTTAGCAAAGAACTTACCGAGACAAAACTTTTGAAGCATAAGTCAACTTTTTCATTTCGAGTCAAATGATAATCTTATATTTTTTAGGCCCAGTAGATGGCCTCGTTTAAAAGTCAACAAAAGTTGCTGTATTGAAAGCTTTGGTAGGTGCTCACGATATCTCCGTCCCTGATGTAGACGGATTGAAAAAAATGATAACATCCCCCTTGAAATGAATTATTGGTAATATGGTTTTTCTAAGTTTACTTGGTTCTTCAGTTGTTTCAAAGCATTATTAAGAGACCTATTAGGTTTCAGTCGAAGGTTATGAAATAAACTGTTGTTAATCATAATTTTTATTTCGTTTAGGTACCAGTATAATAAAAAATAAAGGTTAGCTGATAAAGGAAAAATAACCATTATTAAACCTAATTTTCGAAAAGATTTATTAAACGATACATTACTGTTCCTGTACTGAAACTTCTGTTTGAAAATGCCTCAAAGTCTATATGAACAATACTTTTATACCTCTTTTAGTTAGCGGAAAAAGTGGACCGCGGGACAATTTGTTCTCAACGTCACATTTGCAAGAGACCATTATTGTTTTTAAAATAAAAAGGTTGTTTATTTCAAACTAGTTAAATGACTATTCAATTAATGTTATTTCAATTCAAATAAATGTATACTCCTACACTAAGTAACATTTTTGGAAGGTGCGATTTTCTTGCCGTTGAGAGTATGTTGTTCGATTCCTAGCAACCACTCATCCACCCTCCCGCTTATCGGTCATTGGTCAAAAATGAACAGCCTACTGCCACTTTAGCTTGCTAACTTTAAAACTTAAAGGACCTTTCTGCTTCTAACTTCGAAATATTAAACTTTGATAAAATGTGCTCACTTTCGAATGAATCAGCGCAAACTTCGCTTTCGGAGCGACCAAAATGTGCTTACCGAAGTACTTACCTACTTATTATTGTAGGTACCTATTTTTTATAGCGTTAACTATGTTCCATTTTCTAATTTAACTTTAACAGTGTTGCCTTGTTGTTGCGGCGTTTAATGAGAATTGCGGACAGTTGCCATCTAGCGCGCCTAAACTAAAAGTAGTGCCACGATGCGACCGCAAATTATAAAACTTGTTTTGAGCGCAGTTTCGACAATCCTCTGCGGTTCAGTGTCAATTGGAAAGTGACCATTGTCTGCTACGCGACTGCATTGAATTTTAATTACAGAGGCGCCAATTGCATGGAATGAGTTCAAGTTCAATACGTATCGGATTGAAAGTCAAGATGTAGGGTATCTTTTATTACTCGCTTGAACAATTTTTTCACGCCTAGCTTAATAATGATTGCGATTAGTGCTCAAGTGCGTTGGCGCAATGAAAATTACATATTTTAATTTAAAGCAGGTATTAAAACGCGCGCTTAAGCGTCTCTAGCGTTTGACATGATGCTAAACAGAATCCTGCATCAAAATTCGCAATTTCAAGTTTGCTTAGTAAACAGTTTTAGAGAACATTTCATGGTAGGTAGGTACTAGGTACACAGGTACTAATAATAATCATTTTCCTTTACCCGGCCGTAGCTTATATTAAACTTGTTTTGCTCCCTGACCTTATCCACGTGAATGTCCTCGCGTAAACAGGCAGTCACAGAATAAAAAGTACCATATCCTTATCCAGATCTTTGCCAAATTTCATAACAATCGGTTTAGTGGTTTTGCCAGATGAAGAGACATACATACAAAATTACTTTCGCATTATAATATAAGAGTGGATACGTAATTCAATTAACCACGTTAAGATTATTCTAAAGTTAGGCCAAGGCGATTAAATAATTTCTATTTTCTATTTTTAAATGAGACATGGTAGGTAAGGACCTAACCTGTTTTATTTAAAAATGTGCATAGCCGTTTACCTACAATAAATTCAGAATCGCTAAAATAGCGAATAACTGGGTACGCTCAAAAATATCCGAAATGAAATTCCAGGGCAATCGTATTTGACGGGACTTTTACTAGCATCTAGCTTATATTACAGGCCTGCGGACGGCGAGGGTTGAGTGGCTCACCGTCCGATCAGAACCAGGCCTTAGTCGGCGACACGTTGTGTTAACTCGTGTTCCACACGCGCCTCAAAGAGATGTCAGCATAACAGACGGGGCCCGCTAGGGCCAATGTCAGGGTTGCGGATTTTGTTCGAAAGAGTTACCGCGACTCTGGAACGCAAAGAGCGTTAGGAGGAACACGTATGGGGTTTAGTCAGTAAAAGTCTGACACTCCCTTCCGCTCCGCTCAGAGCGGAAGAAATCATTTGAAGATTTCCCGTCATTAAAAAAATAAAAAATGTAGCTTATATTAAAAAGAGTATCGTAGGCTACTTTTATTTAGAAAAATAATTAGGATTCCGCGAAAAAACAAAACCCCGTTATAAGCGAAATTCACACGATCGAAGTCGCGGCATAATCTAGTGTTATTAACGATATTAGGTAAGGTAGTGGCAGTATGGTAGAAATGCTTAAACAAAGCTATACTTAAGACAATTTCTTTCACATAAAATGAGCACTGTCGCAGCTAAGCAAGATTCATACTTGGTGACTTTATGTTGCACTACCTGAGAGCAGTATATAAGTAAATCTTAATTATGAACATTAAATTACCCACATAAGTCTATGTCAGCTATTTAAAATGTTAGAGCAAGTTCCAAGAACCTAATTTTCCAGACTCGTAAACGAGTTAGTGTTGTTTTTTGTTTACTGCAGAAAAGAGAGATACAACTTCATGCTTTATTAAATATTTTGAACTATGATACGAGTGCCTATGAAAAGATTATGTTGGCACCAGTGCATGCCAGAATTTAGTACCTAACGTATACCTACCTAGAACATAAAAAAGTAATTTTAAAATGAGTCTTGTGGTTTATAGTGAAAACCTCTAAAATTACAGAGGTTTTCCCGAACGTAGTTATTGATGTATTCGTAATATGAAAGTCATAAGCAGATTAATTTCTCGCCTTTATTACTGCTCGTAATATCCGGTTACTCTCGATAGCAAATACGACTCTTCAAATATAATAAAATATGTCATCTGCTCAGCGTGACGTAGGCAACGTTAGTAGCAATAACTCAAAGTGTATTTGAGAAATCATAACCACACTAATTTGTAAATGCGTAGTATTTTTGGGTGACATTTGCGTGCGTTCCCGTTCTTCCCACCGCCGTCGTCACCCTGGTGGGACGAATCGGAATGCTTTTTTTTCTGCCGATCGTCCCACCCACAAATAGCATCGCCGTGCCGGTGCATCCCGCCCGCCCGAGCTATGTAGTATTTAGTACAGATAAAAGTTATAGTATAGTATATGTAAAGTATAAGATGTTCTTAATTTAGTTTTTATTTATGATAAGACAACCAGTCTCAAATTATTTGATTCATTACGTTCCTCCCACCATCAAAAATAATTGGCGATCGGGAATGAAAAAAACGCATTCTTATTAGTACCACCAGGGGGACGACGGCGGTGGAACGACGGACATTTGATATAAAGATATCTTGCACCTTGAAGACGGATATAGGCATAGGCATTTAAAAAAAAACTTAAAGGGGGTGAAATTGAAATGGGATGGTGGAGTAGGACATTAAGTAGGTACCTCCTACCTATTGGAAAATCAGAAAACCTTGGTGATATAAAAGATACATTGCCAAGTAGTTTCAAAATCTTAGCAGAGCAGAGGTAACATACACTCAAGAACAATAATGTTATTGATGAAAAGTTTTTTCCTGTTGTTTCCACCAATCTGATACCTATGTTATGTTGAACACAAAGAGACGAGTTCATGGATAGCTAACGTAGGTAAGTACTTACTTTAATATCAAAAGATTAACGACAAACAACATTTTAAAATAGGCTTTACAAAGACAATACAAATTATATATCATTGATTATTATTCATTTGATTTGGTAGGTAATTACTCATTTAAGGCGCAACCGCGAGAGTAGCCAGCGAAATTAAAATTTTCTTAAGTTGGTAACGCAGCATCGGGTTGTCTGGTATCTAATAAATAAAAATGATGTGACATTAGCAGAGGTGATCACTTATTATCAAGTGGGTCCGTCGGCTTGTTCGGCATCCAACGATGTTTAAAAAAAAACATAGGCAACTCACCCAATCTTCGATATAACTCTACAAGTTATTTAATAAATATTTTAGCCGCAAACGTATTATTTTCATTAAATAGGCATATTTACGGATAATGCTAACTTGGAGAGGTTATTTGATTCGTAACTGTCGTGACTATTTTTTTATTACAACACAATCTGATACTGAGCTGCAACTTGCGTAAAAGAAAATTTGAATTTTGCGGGCAAATTTATCGCATTCCCCTTTACACTCGCAACTACCCTTGTGCCTTCTTCACAGCTACCACTAGGAGTTGGAGACGGCAAAGCGCATTGGGGACTGCCATTGGTAACCAATAACCATTCATAACGTTACCGCTTCTCGTTTGTTGCCAAACTGCCTCGTTAGAGTGGTCCTAAGCACGACTGCTATGCTAGAGGTCTTGGGTTCGATTCCCAGGTCGAGCAAAGTGTTATTGAGTGTTTCTATTAAATTCTCAGTAGCAGCTCGGAGTCAGGATCTGTGCCCGGTTAATGGCAATAAGCTCGCCCCCTATTACATCATACATGGCACTTAAAAACATACTGGCAAACTGCGGGGCGTACATTGGTGGTATTCACCTCTAATAATACAGGCGTGATGGTAAGTTATGCTTAAAGAAAATAAAAACAATACGTCGATTTTAATTGTAGTCAGGTCAAGTCCTACTTGTTTCTATAAATATACGTGACATTGCGGGAGATAAACGAGATGTCTTCTCGCCCTCACACGGTAGTCTGGTTCGCGCTATATATCATTGAAACAAGGTGACCCTTCCAGCTCACGGCGTCGGTTAATAAGAGCGCACTGTCTTTTATTATCTGCACAAAATTAACGATTTGTTTTTCCAAGATGTCAGTTTGAAATTCGTAATACAATAGAGATTAGTAAACTTTTTAAATATGCTTGTCGATTCGCCATAATACGGTTCAGAGATTCTTTCAAATCAGATGTTTTTTTTTTATAGGACAAGCCCGCCACTCTATTCCCAACCAGTGCAATTCCTATCTGTCAGAATAAACAGTGGAGACCGCCATACAAGGGCCGAGGCAATGAAGCTCAACGAGTCCCGGGGTTACGATCCAACTGTTTTGGATCCTGCAACGAAATAAAGATCAGAGTTCAGGGGAGGTGGTATCACAGGACAGGGAAGGGGTATCAGAGGTTTCAATTATATGACAAGCCTATGGACGCGATTTCGTCAATGTGCAAGTCAATAACCTAAGGGGGGTCTTTGAATTCCACATTGATACGGCCCTGTTGCAAAATCCGTTATTACCTGACGTTTGCTAGCTATAAACGACCTATCTGTCAAAGTTCAGATTTCGTGTTTAGTCACTGACTGAATGAATAAATGACATGTAACTTTTAGAAGTAAAGACCTATTAGTAGAACGTACATAGTGTAAATTGAATCGTCATGTAGGTTCTACTAACGTGATTGCTAAATGAAGGGAAATTGCGACGTGCATTTATTAGGCTAGCGTCGTGTTGGCAGGAATCAGGCGCCGGGAACTGCGAACGACGTCTAAAACTTTTAATGGCTAATTAACTGGATAACTAACCAGCTATCAGCAAAGCTACGCACCAAGTGTGACATCCCATTTCCTATTTTTAATGATATTTTACTACGAAGCTTGGAAACTTGAAGCTTGAATTTAAATTTTCTGGGTGAATATTTCTTAACAAAATTGTGTATTTACCCGTAATACCTAACTAGGTAAATGTATAATAGTACAAGTTTAACATTCCTTTACTTAATTACTATTTTCTGGCTCTTACCTGGTCCTTTAATTGTACTCATAGGCACATACATGACTTAAAATGTTAAAAGAATGTGATTTTCAATTTTGGGTAAGAACTTACATTTTTTTTGTAATGATAAGTAAATACCTGTAAATACCTTCAAGTAGTTAGCTCCTTTCCTCATTAAATTTGAATAACTCTTAAAATTATAAGGCAATCCTAAACATAAAGAACAATGAAATCTTTACAAACATCAGTCATTTAAATCCTACAATGAAAGTAGACAAAGTTTAAAAAGCCCAAATGAAGCGTGCTCAAACTGCTGGAATATTTGCTTAATTTACAATTTACTTCGGTTCGGTTCGTCGGCGAGTGCCGCACTTGAATTGAATATATTCCTTTTTTTCGAAACTCCTGGCAATGGCTCTTCAACGTTATGCCGCTTGATTTGCGAATGGGCTGTGAAGAGCCCACGGCCGGATGCCCTGTGGGCCACGTACGCTATACCCTATTTATCTAGACAGCCTTTCATATTTTATTTGCGATGGGCATTAGGTGGATTACATGGGACCTAAAACATATCAGCGGACTGTGGGTGTACACCCACAATCCATTAGATTTGTTTATGATATCATAAATTATATTGAATACTCGCAATGGGAGGGCAAGATCTTGTGCTTGCATTTTCAATATTCATAAGAAAACCTCTGTAAATGGAATACGTACCCACTTCAGTTCTTCACTCACAAGAGGCAAGTCTCAAGTCATAAGTTCACAACCTCGTCCAATGAATTGCTTATCCGATTAAACTTGTAAGTTTAGTTGCATCTTTCATCGTATTGAACTCGAACGCGCGGCGGCGGGACTGCGCGACTGATACCTATCTACTTTTTTAGAGTTCCACACTGAAATGGAACAAATAGACACAATGGAATAAAACCCTTATGGAGCGACTACGTCTGCAAGTCAACAAGTAGTTAGTAAAAGCAAGTAGTTACGTCTGTTATTTCAGCAAGTAGGTATTAAAGGTTTCGACTTGTTAGAAAAAGTGTTAAATTACCTACATTGCATGTGAAAATTACATTGCAATAGGAGCCGAAATAGGTCGTTGAAGTTTTAAAGTGACGTAGGTCAAATTATATGCAGCATGAAAAGGCATTGGCACAATCATTATCAATTTCTTTTTTTAATTCTGTCACACAAGTTTCCGAAGCGAAATATCTGAAATATAGTTTCTGGAGGTTTTTGAAAATATTACATCAAAATAAAACAATATCTCTTACTAGTATAGTTTTTCAGAAATTAACAAAAACTTTACAAACTTAGTGTGCGGTCCGAAAGTATTAAAAAACATTTCCCTTAAACAATTACGGAACCCTCGAACGCGAGAGACTCACCGGTGTTTCTTTTTTGTAAGATCAGATGCTTTTAGAAACAAGATGGCGTTGCCTCAGAAAGTTTGTAATATGATGTAGATATTCGAAGCATTCGAGACGTGGTATGAGCTAAAGTAACCTTTAAAACAGTACCTAACTTAGGCCATTTCTTCAATTCAATTGTTTGCAAATTGCAACACTATTTTAGGCTGTATGTTGATCAAAACTCATAATGCGGTAATTATGATTATTTAATTAACATCATTTATAACATCTACATATGAGTAACCTACATTTCAGACTTGGAGGAAATGAACATATTTTAATGAAATAGTCTTTAACATGATCAGAATACCGAACGACGTCCACTACTGGACAATGGACATAGGCCTCCCCAAGAGATAGCCACAATGACCGGTTCAGCGCTGCCGGCATCCTGCGGTTTCCCGTCGCCATTACCAGGTCGTCGGTCCACCTCGTGAGGCTCTTCCCACAATAAATAAATAAATAGTCTTATTTCTATCAAATATAATTTCAAGATTTACATTGTATAGATGCATTTAAACATTGTGCGTTTTTAGCGTAGCTTAACTAATTTGCAATAATTAAAATTATATTTTCAACAACATAAGCTAGGTAGGCACTAAATACCCTTCTTCATTGACTAGTATAAGCTAGAATGAGGATATTCCCTATTAGTGCACATTTATGAGTAAACAAACCAATAAAACTCGTTGGTTGCTGTAGATAATTGTAGTTGTCCACCTACATAACTCCAGTTCCTGCCTGACCGAAGTTGGGCGTTGGCACTTCCTAATATGTAGCATACTCAACAAACATAGTAATGAGGCATGCCATTCAAAGCACCAAAATGATCTCATAAGTAGTATGAAACAAGCAAGAATAGATACTGTGTACCCTAACTATTAGAAGGTGTAAAAATTGTGCTCTAGATTTCGTACGTTGGATAGTTGTGTCTTTGATTCGGCTAATCTCCAAAACGGCTGGACCGGTTTTGACGGGACTTTCACTGGCAGATAGCTGAGTTATAAGAAGAAACATATATATTTCTTTTTTAAGAATTGGGGTGCCCCGCAAAAAATAAAATCTGTCGATAACCGACATTCACGCCAACGATGTCACGGGCACAAGGTAACTTATAAGTTAACTGAACTGCACTTCAGATTATTATTATGCGTGGGTACACAAGATATTACGTGCTAACGACTCGCCAAAAAATGAAAGTTATCTCAAAGGCATTTTTTATGATCTATATCGCAACAATCACAAAAACATACGATTTTAACATTAAATTGTTCCCAGAATTGTTATTTGTGTCGTAATTAACATCTTGCGTCGTTTTGTCATGCTCTAGAACAGTGTTTACAGTGGCAAATAATGCTACTGCCGGGAACTTGTCAGATGATTGTTAGCAAGGTAATGATCAAAACGCAATACAGTTGGAAAACTAGTGGTTTTTACTTGGAATACTTACTCAGTAGAACGTGCGTCTAGTTTTTATATAATGAACTTTTATTTAATTGTTTTTATCCGACTACGGCGAGGCTCAAAAGGAAGTTATGTTTTTGGTTGTATGTATGTCCGTCTCCACATTCCTGGCGAGCGGGTTTTATCAAATGAGAGGTATCGTCAAATTCATATTAACGTCTCTAGATTAAAAAAAAAACAAAACCGAAGTCGCTTTACTTATGACTTTTTTATTTAATGCGGCTCCCAAAAACGAGTTTGCCAAAAGTGAGATATCAATTTGTTTATTTTTGGCTAGCGTATTAAATATGTAATAGATACGTTGTTCGGGTAAATTCTACTAAAGTAACTTAATATTCGTAATGTATCCTGAGCAAACTAACTTTGCATCGTAGCTCATGATTTACGTAATTATTATTTTAATGAGGCAGAGGTCATTATGCGGATACTCTCAGATGGATGAGCGTAACAAGGATCTAGCGGTCTAGGATTTATTTATTGGTAGGAGGTTGTCTGAATCAAGATAGTGGTTTTGGAGACTGACCACTCATTTATCATAATAGCAGCCCCGAGTTTAGCTCCAGATGAAGTCGATGGCACTTAGGTTTAACATACTAGCTTAGTGGGTGTGCCTATCAGCGGCGAAGAGTCGTAAGAGCAAAAACGAAAAAAAAATTGTTAAATTCTTTGTGTACAGTAATTAAAATTATAGACACTGCTGATTGTGTCATTTTTCAATAGCGGTAAAATAGCCGCTGTCCCGTCCTTCTGTAGGGAAATCTGTAGGAATCATGTTGTATGGAGTCCTCGCCACTTCCTGCCTCATCTTGTAAGGAATACTAATGGGATCCTTTTGTTATGATGTCAATAGTTTACATTCCCATTAATACAGGTAGTTGGTACTTGTAACATTTAACCTTATTGAATGACTTCCGTACTCTCTGTATCTCATTGAATAAAATAATTCCCAGACAAATGTTGTTAACACAACTAACTGGCATTATTTAATTATTCTGGCTTTGTTATTGTGTAGGTACTTACATTAACGAAAAGCCCTGAACTGGCCAGTTAAACTTCCGAAACATGCTCAAATAAACGGAGTAAAATTGAATGCAGTTTACTGACAAAAAATACCGTCCCTTGTATGGCATAAAAAGTGGTAGGTACTTACTTTTGTTCAAGTCGCATCTGCCTGTAAATAAGGTTGCTTTTAAAACACAATGCCATGCCCGAGGGCAAGCCCGGGGCATACTACGGCCATTACCCGCACGAAGATCCAGCTAGTTTGCTTTTCAGATTGGCGCACAACGTTGTACCAACAAACTTTCTATTTTTTATCGATGAATCTTAACATTTTCACTATTTCTTTTATAGTTTCTGATGATATAAAAAAACCGTATTAGGCACTGACCTTCTTGCGCCAGTGACTGTCATGTAACGGAATAATAGTCTTTAGAACAATGAGCTAACAATCTCTCTATTGTGTGCTGTTTTCTAGTAAATACTCAAGAATTAATAGGACATAAAAGAACGGTCAACCTTTTTAACAATTTTTCATGTCTCATTATTTCTGTAAACGCAGTCTTAAATAGAAAGTGCTCTATGACAAAAAAATATTACAAGACCACTCAAGACTTAATCACGTATCGATCCGATTGAAGATAATCATTAGATGTCAATCATGGATGTATCCATGGAGTATCGTTAACATGTACATGCATGTGGTATGTACTGTGTACATTGTATGCTCATACATCTGGCTGAAAAAGTTAAAATTTATCCAAATACTGAGCCGAATTCCTTATGGGGATCGAATTTAAAAATTAGAGGTATTTTTTATATTAGCCGTTTGTTTGCCCTGGCTCAGAATGTGAGATTAGTGCTTTAATATTTTTTTTTTGAAATTCACGTAATTCAGGCATTGTATGCACTAGTCTCGATTCAGACGCTTATTGCCAATTTGCTATACCGATGCACCGGAGATACCGGACAACGAACATCGGATCGAAAATTGAGAAAGCTTTTAAATATTGTGTAAACAAAATAAAAACTTTATTACAACAGTTATTTAAACTTTATTGTTTATTGTTAGGGTTCCGTACCTCAAAAGTAAAAAACGAAACGCTTATAAGTTCATTTGATGTCCGTCCGACTGTCTGTCTGTCAAGAGCCTTTATTTCGGGAATGCGTGGCGGTTTCAAGTTGAAATTTCAACATGGTTCATGGTTTGATTTTTTTCACAACATCATGGGACCGTAGGCCTATGCCTAATTATACTAACGCTAGTTAAAAGTTATTTAATAACAAGATGGATTATTGTTAAATTTAATTAATTAATTACGTTATTTTTGCAAAGCTTATATTCATCATCATTAACAAAGATTATTATATTTTTTAAAGAAAACATGACGTCAAATTTTTGTAGATGTTGATATTTGGATAGCTTAGGAGCAGATGATCGGTGTGATGTAACCATTGGATCTATTGTTTTCTAACGCTGAGATAATGGTACGCGTGTTTATTATAGTTTGTGCGATAATGGAAAAAGAAATGAAAACGAATACGTATTGCTCTTTTTCTTCTTAAGTTTTCGTCAACTAATCAGCAGTTATATATTTCACATGTTTTGATATGGTTGTCGGTTACCGCTTCTTAAATCAGAAACGAAATATAAATGTAGTAGTTAATAGTTGTTTAATCGTACGTGAAATTGGTCTTTATAGTGACAAGACCAGCTGGTTGATTAAAGAAAATCTCCCTCAGTGAAGAAAGGTAACTTGTGCACTTCTTCTCCCTGGACTAAGAGAGGAATGCTACTGTGAGTAGAAGCAGTGACGGCGTTAGGCGACCACAGGCGGCCACGCGCGTGAGCACGCCTCCCAGGAATGTTTTTTCAGTTATTAAAAGTTTTATTGTTCGTATTTATTTCCGTACAAGTGAGTACTATTCGCGACCACAAGCTAACTACTTGAGTGATTAGCTAACACAAATAGCACTTACTAACTAATCGCCTCCTTAAATTCAAAAGTGCTTGAAAATGGTTTAATTAAAATAAGCACACTTCAGACTTGATATAAAATTTCGCTTTCTCGGTATTATTAGACGCTTGTAATCAGGTTTTATTTTTTTGTTCTTTGGCTTACCATATTATTTTATATCAGGTCAGTATTGTAATAATTAATTAATGATTTTCTCATTATAAACAATAATTAACCTTAGCAACCTTGCAAAATATTGACATGCTGTCTGAGTGAATTCGGTATATTATTTTAGGGTCCCTCAAAATAATAGTACAAATCAACCCTCTCAGTTGACCTTTTCTGAGAAATCTCGGTACACCAACTTGTTATCCAGTTTATACCAGCTAGAACCGGATATTTGCCTTTAAGGCTTTGATGGCAAACGAATTCTTGAAGCAACTTCGCCAAGCTTCCGCTAGGTGAATGTTTCAGCTGCGCCTTGTTGAATAGCGTTTTTTTATCTGAAGCAAAAGGAAAGATTTGTAGCTTATATTAAAAAAAAAATGAAATGTAAAATTTTTTATGAAAATACTAATAATAAAACTGCCTCGGTAGCCTAGTGGTCTTAAACGCGACTGCTACGCTAGAGGTCTTGGGTTCGATTCCCAGGTCGAGCAAAGTGTTATTGGATTTTTCTATGAAATTCTCAGTAGCAGCTCGGAGTTAGGATTTGTGCCCGGTTAATGGCAATAGGCTCGCCCCTTATTACATGGGACCTAAATATACCGGCGAACTGTGGGTGTACATTTGTTACACCTCTGCCTAACCCTTCGGGGAATACAGGCGTGATGGTATATATATAAAATACTTATAGCCATTTTTTTCATAAAAAATTGGGATCTGTAAAGAAAATCCACACAAAGCTAGTTAAAAATAATTCTGCTTTTTGATGTCATTCTGACTGCTTGGTTTGATTACATAGCATTTTTTAATACAAGTTTAACTATCCTAGTATGACTGCCTCGGTAGCCTAGTGGTCCTAAGCGCGACTGCTACGCTAGAGGTCTTGGGTTCAATTCCCAGGTCGAGCAAAAAGTGTTATTGGGTTTTTCTATGAAATTCTCAGTAGCAGCTCGGAGTTAGGATTTGTGCCCGGTTAATGGCAATAGGCTCGCCCCCTATTACATGGGACCTAAACATACCGGCGAACTGTGGGTGTACATTGTTACACCTCTGCCTAACCCTTCGGGGAAAACAGGCGTGACGGTATGTGTTACGTAAGTTTAACTATTTATGAGATTGACGTACTTGATTTGAGATTTTGCTTCATTATTAACTAAAACTACATAACACTATTTGCGAAAGCACATTTTATTCAAAACAGTGGTAAGGCCATGGCAATTGTTTCTTTTCGTCATTTATCAAGATTCTGTGTTCTAAAAATACCTGTTAATGACTTGTGACAAAAATAGCTTCGAAAAATGTGTGCTATATTGCTTCGCATTCAACTGTTATTCGCCTGCCCAAGTCTTTTGTGTACTTTGTCAAGAATATAAATTATTGCTATTTTTTATAAAGAAATACTCTTAATAGAATGCAATAGAACGACCTATCTCCGAGACTAAAAGCTTGACAAAATACTCGATGACGTTTCACTTTACGTGATCATTTTGTTGGTACTTTCATTTAAATGTCATAAGTTCACTAGGTATCATCATAAGGGGAAAACTAAACGCACCCATATATTACCGCGAGACGACTCCCGGCCACCGTAGATACGGGCCTGTGGACGGTGAGCAATGGGTAGCTCGCCGTCCTTATGTTTCATAACGACAGGCCGTGTCGACGGCGCCTTCGTGTTCCACGCGCGCCTCAACGAGATGTCAGCAAATGGAAGGGGCCACTGAGGGCCGATGCCTGCCGGGGCTGCGGGTTATTCGTAAGAGATACCGCGCCCCCGGAACGCAAAGGGCACAAAAAGGAACATGGGTGGGTTTTAGTCAGTAAAAGTCTGACACTCCCTCCCGCCCCGCCCAGGGCGGGAGAAGTTATTTGATGATTTCCCACCTCCCAAAAAAAAAAACCCCCTATATTACGTTTGTACATAGTTAAATATTTCCAGCAATAACCTTTTCATCTTCTATACGATCTAAACTTGAGATCTTAGTCTTCTTCGTGATCGTAAATTGAGTACAGAGATGCAATTTACAAAGAATACTCTTACGCCCACTTGCGCCAAATACTTAACCCGTAGTTAGTTTCTAACACGAGGTTTTATTACAAATATATCATACAAATGGGTCCGTGTTAAAAACCAACTTAGAGTTAATATGATGGTAACACTGGCCGGCGCAAGCGGGCTATGCTGTATCGTTTTTATTACTTTTCCTTTTAAAATTCTTTAGATAGTATCATGAAACTGTTATTTTAAGTGTGAGATTCCAATCTATTTTTACAGTAATGTTTTCTTTTAATTTCAGATATGTCCTTGAGATGAACATCGAAAGGCAATTTCTGTTACAAAAATTAAGATAGTAAGTACTTCTTATCTTATCGTTGATCTATGGTTCCTATGTTCCTTTTAAGTTCCTAATTTTCATTAGCTATTGCTTCGCTCCTTTTACTATAAATCATGCAAAATATACACAACAGATATATTTTATAGTCTACAATTTTATTTTTGCTCTGTCCACTCTATCAGTTTCTGCTGTATCGTAGGTGTGTACAAATATATAAACTCACATACACAAACAGCCAGACCCCGAACAACTGTCTATAGGCTATTTGTTTCGTGTTACGGGAATCGATCCCACGACAGGCAGCGCAGTAGCGAACCGTGTCTTCAAATCCTAATGATGTATCAGATGTACCTAGTTCATGTATTTTCACAACCCTCGCAGCTGCAAATAAATGAACACCACTCTTAACTCCTAGCAGTAGTAAGTTTGAAGTCCACTCCAAGCTCTACCGAACGTAAAACCCAAATCTGCGCTACTTTTTAGGCACCTACATTTCCATATTGTTTTTATATTTAAACGAGAAAGTTTTGATCCCTTTTCCTATAACAAATCTAGTACTTACTACTTACATCAGACATTCGAATATCGAAAAATTTAAATCTATGAATATTTAAGATATTTTTATTTTAAGATATTTTACTAAAAACACAAAAAAATTAAAAAAAATTAAATAACCCCCGACAGAAGAATACGAATTCCTACCGCTGCTAACAAAGGAGCTGAACTTTGAAACCATTGAAGCGATTTCCATCAAACATAGTTACGAACAGTCCCGACTAATTCACCTTTCAAACAAAAAAAAACTAAATCAAAATCGGTTCATGCGTTTGTGAGCTACGATGCCACACACACACACACAGACACGTCAAACTTAAAACTATAAATTTAGGGATTAAAAATAAATGTTAAATGTTGTCTGTCTATCAGAAATTGAGAACGTCGCTTCAGGTAATATAAAGGTCTGTTTTTCTAGTTAAATGTTCGTTCAGTCAGATGCGGGGCGGTGGCGGTCAGTTGTTACTTTGACATAATTGAACTGATCTGTCGCAATATTTCGATAGGTAGATAATACAAATATGCCAAACTGACATCTATTCGCATGTTGCTGTCTGAACAAGCGACCGTCGGCTATTATCCAACAAACAATACTAATTATGCTCGCTAATTGGCATGTTACATATTAAAAAATACAACAATGATTAAAGTTAGTCCTCTAAAAAAAATATTAAAAACTTTGCATAAAAACAGGGATAGTAACCACGAGGCTCCAAAATGGAGACCGAAAGCCGAAAATATTCCTAAAATCGATCACTAGGCGCTGAATATTCATAAAAGTCGTTTGCAACCCATCGTCATCCTTCACTGTGGCTAATTAGACCTAGCAGACAGTACTCGCCGCTCGGCATGCTCAAAATGCTAACTATTCTTTACGTCTGAGATACTCAAGCTTCTCTCTTCGCAGGAGATGGATTCTTTTGTTTTACAATGTTTGTATAGACAGTAGGTAACAACATTTTTAATAATAAAAATGCCTTTGAGCAAGCTATGTTAATTGCAAATAGTGAATTAACTTGGTTATACCTCGTCAGTTGATTTTTACTTTTGGAAACTGTAATGGGTTTCGAAGCACAGTACTTAACTACTAATGAAATGCTGTTTAATTAAGGTACTTTTACAAAATTCTAGGTATATTATAAATGTATAAGGATTTTCCTGCGTTTCAGGCACTAAAGTTTGACCGCTGGAATAAAATCTGGTAGTCTAAATGTTGAGTACCGCTGCTTTACAATTCGTACTTTTTTTTCTCATGGTATCAATTTGATCAACATATTGTTTACAGTAGATACCTTGTCAGCCACTATGTTCAGAAGTAGAAACGTATTGTTACCAAAAATAAAAAATATACTGGCAAACATGCAGAACGCTTTACCCTCTTTAAGGTCCTCCGCAATCCGGTAAAACAGAAAGAAATAATGGCAGTACATAATATAGAGGCTATGAAAACGTAAATAACTAAAAAAAATACTGAGAAATAATGGCGATGTAAAAAACTGAAGTAACGGTATCCTGAATGACACACAAACCACTTTAAATAACGTCAGATTCGACCACACATATAAGATAAGATATTCAAGGGTTACCCACATAAGGTAACCCTTGAATGTTTCGCAAGATTTGGCGATTCTTGAGCACTTTGCGCCAATTCGAGTGGAATGCAGTGTAGCCATCCAATCGATACTCTGATATAATCGAGTATCTCTTAAATATGTATTGAGCCAGGTGTTGGCAAAGATACGACATTTCAACAAATCTGCACTGTTTTTGCGACGAGAAATTTGTATATTTTTCAATATTTACTAGAAAAAAGAAGCACACATTTGCCAATAGGCTAATCTTTATTTTAGTTAAGGTACATCGTCTTCACATTTATATAATTATTAAATAGCTTTGCCTTCTCTTTTCTCTCCATATTTGTTCCATGCGGCATCGAACCCACGACACGCAGCGCAGCAACCAATCGCTCAGTCATTGCGCCAAACGAGTCATCGTGTATCGAGTTCCCACTGACTATTAAATCTAGTTAATATAATACTCGATTAACAACAGCTGCAACTAGCAGCATTATTATTATTTAGTCTATTTTAATATCACTTAGATATTATTAACCAAATAACAACCACATTCACAAGCTGTGCTGATAAATGCATGTAACTCGATAATGCCCGATATGTGGACAGAAGCCGCATGTTGTTACAGTAATTTAATAATTATTATTATACTAAAATATGTATTACTATTAAATTATGACGGTTATGATGATAATACTATTCCGGACGAATATTTCAGTTATGAAGTTCAGTAACCGCAATTGAAAACGTAAGGGCGCGACCACAGTAGAATGATGTGTCGTCGCGCCGCGGCGTCTCCGTCGACTACGCGTTCATAGGTAGATGTATTAAATTAGGAGTGGTATGGCTGGATTCTTTTGATACATGACGTACCATCATGCCTGTATTCCCTGAAGGATTAGGCAGAGGTGTACCAATGTACAGCCACACTTCCCCGGCTTGTTTAGGTCCCATGTAAGTGGCGAGCCTATTGCCATTAACCGGGCACAAATCCTAACTCCGAGCTGCTACTGAGAGTTGCATAGAAAAACCCAATAACACTGCTCGACCTGGGAAACGAACCTAAGACCTGTATCGTAGCAGTCGCGCTTAGGACCACTAGGCTAACGAGGCAGTTGAATTACTTGATTAATTTACATAAAAGACAAGATAAATTAAACGCTTACTAAAAAAATTCAAAAGTCGTTCGGAACAAATTCCTAAATACGTATTTTTTTTAAATTAGAACATAACTTTAGTTGATAATTGTGATATTAGTTTTTTTTGTTTACCATTAATGTCATAGTTTCCAAAGTATTTTGTAGCCTGTACCTACTTAGTGTTTGGCTGGTTCTAGTTTTATATCATCAAAATGTTTTATTGGTATTTTGTTTTATGTGATCCATATCTAGAAGGAAACAGACACTTTATTATGTTATGTAGCAACGTTTCTCATTTTGCATTGTCAATGTTCAAGACGCGACGTCGTTGATAGCCACGACCCGTCCGTCGTCTGTCGGTCAATGTCGACGTGTGGCCGAACCATTACGTTTGCTAGATAACTTATGTATGATATTTTAATACATGTGTCATCATTAATGTGAGCATGTGGTACAACTATTAGTAATTTATAACAATTATTAAGTTTTGAACGTGTATGATATTTATCTAAATGGGTTTTGGGTCGCTTCTTTACATGAAAACAGAGCCTAACATTTTGTTGACAACTGATCCACATGTTGAAATAACGCAAGCCTAGTTCAGGGCCATCTCCACAGACATAATATGCTAACTAGTTAAATATAATCAATTTAAATCACAATAAAGCGAATACTTTACTTCAAAATGCTTTGTTTTGTTAACTTCCGTACCTTTTTCCTTGTCAGTGTTTAAAAGCATATCAGCTTATCGTGACCGAATGTCCCATGCCTTCCAAAACCATGTTGTGTGTATCGAGCCGGTTGTCTCGTTTCGCCATGATACCGTGCCGAGCGGATCAGCCCATAGCCGGTGTCCGGTATTGTGTAGCCCCTAACAGGGTTGCAAACTCTGGTACATTGGCTCCATTCGGATTAGTACCCATGTACTGCCAAATAGGAACGCGCTGTTAGTTTTCTCTTCTTTTGATGTGAACTCATTGGTTTTAGTAGAAAAAGTCGTTATTTGACGAATAGAAACGTAGTGTATATATGTTTATATACGCTTCTATTATTTATTTAAACAAGAGCCCTATACTCATGTTAATGGTTTACTTATAAATCTAAATCCTGCCAACGTTCAGTAAATATACAAAAAAGCTGAAAAGTTTAATTTTTAAATCTTATTATCCTGATAAGCACAGACTATCCCATATTTTATAAGCAGCGGAACAAAGAAAGTAGTCAAGTTATCAGCCCCTACAGTAAACAATAAAAGCTATGGAGAGCTCAGAGAGGTAAATTTCAAATTTTTTTAAATGTTCTCATTCTAATCACTGTCTTAATTATTTCATGTTAGAAATGCTTCTGATTTACGTATATTTTTGATTAGTTTTTTTTATTAATTGTTGATAAGATAAGATTGCTAGTAGATTTTGAATATATTTGATGAGAATGAGATTTGGCCTGGAAAAAAAAAGTAGACTTGAAAACTCTTCGTAATATAAACGCAGCTCTCTTTCTAAAGAGGGCATTGAAGAAAAGCTTGGCAAGGTATGAGTGAGTGTTCTTCGCGTCGTGGATATTTATATATAATAATGAATAGTGTTGGTAGCACGTGATTCCGATACTCTATTGATACCTTTCCGGTAAAAACTTTAGTTTTAAAAGTGAAGACTCTCTATAACTTGTCTCATACGCCAAGAGTCGGATGCTTCCCATTGTGAACGCGTGCTTGAGGCTGGAGTGGATCGAGAGGGATCGTGGCCTGCCCCTCACTGGCATCGGCCTACCTTCATGTAGGTCATAATAATGTAGATTGAGGGAAACCAGGAAAAACTGTAAAATAGTATATCGATGCTTTTGTAACAAATTGATATTGACTTCAAAACACGATATCTCGAAAACTACTTGACCTATCGAAAATTTGGGATGTACCTTGGTAGTAGACGTCAGCTTAACGGATTTTGCGACAGGACCAAAATAAAGCGGATATTTGATTTCCTCATGGACGAAATCGCGGGAAAGAACTAGCTAAGAATATGTCATTCTTTATGGATTTTATTTGGTCTAAACTTACCCAAATAAGTACCTACCTACACCATTTTTCTGTCACAATTAAATACAAATGTTTTTTCTTGAAAGGGATAAATAATCAACAACTAATTATTTTCAACTGTAAGCAATTTTAGACTTAAAGATACAATTTGTAACAGCAGTTTTCACCCATTTGTAACCGACTACAGCTGATTTGTATTCATGGGTCATTCCTAAAGTGGTCTATTCTACAGGATTGCAACGTACATAGCACACTTTCTAGACTTTAATATTAGTATAAAGGCCTCTTTTCTCCATATTGACTGCCCCGTTGGTCTCGTGGTCGGCGTGGCATCCTGGGTTCGATTCTCAGGTCGGGGAAAATGAGCCATTAGGATTCTCTTAGTAGCCCAGACTCCCGAAGATTAGAATCTGATAGTGTGACAAGACCGTCTCTCGAAAAGATCTTAATATTTATTTTCCATTGGTCCTGAGCATGATTTCTCCCCGGTTGCGTCGGATTGCCAACCCATCGGCCTATCAGAGCAAGAGAAGAGTGCACCTGTGTTTGCGCGCATACTTGTATACTATTATATCCCCTGCGTATTTGGCTAGTCGCCATTGAGATTTTCCGTCGTGACCACAGATATGGTCTATCTATATCTGAGGTTGTGACCGAAATTATACGGGTTTTTTTTTTACTATTATTACATACACATACCATCACGCCTGTATTCCCCGAAGGGTTAGGCAGAGGTGTACCAATGTACACCCACAGGTTTAGGTCCCATGTTATAGGAGGCGAGACTATTGCCATTAACCTGGCACAAATCCTAACTCCGAGCTGCTACTGAGAATTTCATAGAAAAACCCAATAACACTTTGCTCTAACCTAAGACCTCTAAAAGCCGGGACCAACGGCTTTACGTGCTTTCCGAGGCACGGGCGTGTCACACCACCAACTTCCAAACTCCGGGCTGCTACTGAGTAAATCCTAATGGAAAAACCCAATAACACTTTTTGCCCGACCTGGAAATCGAACCCGGCACCCCACGCTCAACAGTCGCAATGGGGCAGTTTTACTATTATTCTTGTTATTTATCGATGCATAATAAGGTGTTAGCTATTGCATGAAACGATAAAGTGGTAACAGTAGGATCCACTGATGGAGCCTCATGTCAGTAACCACATGACTGCCAAGAAATTACTTTATACACAAGTTACATAAAGGTAGACACTCTTTGAAATTAAAAAACATTACTTATTCAAATTTGATGATAACGTTGTTATCGAAACTCTAAGTAGGTACTACTTGTTAGTGTTTTTGAAGGTCTTCTCAAAGGATATGAACGAATATAACGAATATTTTCAATCCCGTATTTTCATAGCAGGTAGCGTTCTGTGGTTTCTGCTTACCCCCATGGGGACAAGGCGTGAGTTTATGTATTAATGTATGTATTTTCTGTTCCGTAAATATCCCATTGATAGATATTTATAAGAAAGCATTGAAGGTTGAAATAGCGGTTTTAAAATATTCATTTTACAAATTACCTGTGTTAAAAAAAAAACAATATTTCAAAGTGTTTAACTAGGTACACGTACGTGAAAAGTTACGACATATCGATACTGTTATTTTAATTGGAATATAAAAGTTTTGATATAATAAAAGGAATGATAATTTTTAACGGGTTGCTTAGCCAATCAACTAGCATGGGCTGAGTCACGAGGTCTTCGTAAAAAAAATCACTTTAGAATAAAACCTATTTTACATAGTATCATGCAAATAGTACCTTTGTTTTAATTCATCCAAGATAATTATTAGGGTTCCGTACCGTTCAAACGGAGCTCTACTGCTCTCGTTATCCTTTCGTTCGTTTGTCCTTCTGTCACAGGGCTATATATTTGAAGCGTAATAGGTAGAAGATTACTTGAGTGTGTGGCCGTTATAAAAACAAACTAAAAAAATAATTTGGCGTTTTTTTCTCGAACTTAATATGTATTATGCGATGGTACAGAACCCATCATTTGCGAATCGAACTAGCACTTGGCCGGTTTTATTAATACTTTAGGAGAAAATCGCATTTTTTTTTATGTGTGTAAGTAAGTACAGGTTATATGAAGCGCCAAGTCGTGACTACGTGTATAGGTTTCTTGGCAACAAAATCATTGTTTGTTTCCATCAGTTGCTCATTAAACTGAACTACTGTTAGAATTTAGACCTTTGCATGGTTTCCTCATTTTCACATAGCTTAACTAATTATTGTAAACTTGGCGATACTCTGTAAATGAGATGACCACGGATCTTACACTTTCACTCATATTTAGTGTATAGATTTTTTTTTAATTCGATGTGGGTACTTATGCTCTTGACTCTACTTAGGTCAGAGGTAACAAAGTCAAAGTCGACAATGGAGTGAGCGTACCCAAAAGAAGCCTGTTCACTCTAACTTATGCAGGTAGGGACTTTCACTCCTATGCAGTGCGCTTTATAAAAGACGTTTGGAAACGCTTAGTGTGAACTGGAATATAGATGTTTAAAAGTTCCATTGAAAAAGGGTTTGTAAATTTTGTGAAATATGTACGCATTCAACCAGCTACAAGCACGTATCTTAAATTTTTTACACTTGAAAGAATTTTGTTAAACATACAAATCTTACTACTATTATAACACGATAGTTTGGATGAATGGATGTTTGCTATTCAATCACGCCAGAACGGCTGAACGTATTTGGATGAAATTTGACACAGAAATAGATTACAGTAAATACACATAGGCAATTTTTTAACCCGTCTTTTGCGTTTTCGTGGGAACAATTTAGGACTTTTGCTTAATTCTGAAGTCTATACAGACAAAGTCGCCAGCAGAAGCTAGTTAAATATAAATAATTAAAAAAAGTGAGTGCATTGAGTGGCGAGAGTGGTGAACAAACACCAACCACATCGCAGCTCATGGGGGAGCGCATTAGTAATTAAACGCAGTTCACTCAATATTGTGCTAGCATCGAAGCATACTCCTCTAAACAATCATAAACAAATCCTAGCGCAGCTTCATTATGTGGCCGTGCTTGCAATCCCAGAAGGAGTGGCCAGTTACTTATATTTCCATTTATAGTACGAAAATCGTGTTTTGCATACATTTGTGCATATACTGTTTAATTCGATGTGTGGCCTTTTTTTAAGGATGGCAAATTATCAAATGACTTTCTGTTTCATGATTTTATGCAAGCATCTAACATTGAAAAGTTGCGCAAAATTATCATTTAAGCGTAAGCATTTGGCGCTGCCACTCTGCTGCAGCGCCGAGCGCCGGAGAGGGTTTTTTGTTTTTTTTTTTCCGGATAGAAAATCATCAAACAACTTCCCCCGCACTGAACGGACCGGTAGCAAGTGTCAGACTCTTACTGACTAAAACCCGTCCGTGTTCCTCGATACCCTTCGCGTTACAGGGCCGCGGTGACTCTTTCGAACAAATTCCGCAACCCTAGCAATTAATGTGTAAACCCGTAACATCGGTTTCATACGTAATTTCAATGTGGTTTGATGGATTTATTATTTCTATGGATGATTCTAATTCGTCTAAAACCAGAACGCTAGAGAACAGTCGTATTTGTTATTAAAAATAACTAGGCCCTCCGTGCGGTCGAGTTATGCGCTCTGATTATTTACACTATTTAACCTCAGTTAACAATGTCACTGTAACGATGTTGAGGGTTATTGAGAAGGATATTGTTAGAAGTGTGAAATCAAACTGTTTGATAAAATACAAACATTCACACTCGTACCACACGTACATCTTTTACTGACAGTACCTAGAAAAAATAAAATCGAATCAAATGAAACCGCGACTGCTACGCTAGAGGTCTTGGGTTCGATTCCCAGGTCGAGCAAAGAGTGTTAAAATATTGGGTTTTTCTATGAAGTTCCCAGTAGCAGCTCGTAGTTAGGATTTGTGCCCGGTTAATGGCAATAGGCTCGCCCTCTATTACATGGCACCCAAACATACCGGCGAACTGTGGGTGTACATTGGTATACCTCTGCCTAACCCTTTGGGGAATACATGCGTGATGATATGTAGTTGATAAGTAAAAATACCTAAGTATTTATTTGTCAATTATTTATTTAATATAGGTACATAGCGTTTTTTATAAATAACATACGAAACTTTATAATTAGTGAAGAAAAACTAAATATAAGCCACGTGAAATAAAATAGAAATATAATAAATTAAACTGAATGAAGGTATTTAAACAACACAACTTTGACTTATTTATTTATAATCTCTAACTACTTACTTATGTTTATGGTTGGTTGCCTTACTACAACTACAAAATTCGTGTTCTTATTTTTATTGTATTTTTTCGTTCTGTAGGTTCTTATAAAATAATTTTAATTTAGGTACATCAAGTACATATAAATGTAAAAGCATGACAAGTGAATAAATTTAAAGCAACACCTGTATTTTTAACCCCTGACGCAAAATCGACGGGGAAGTTTGACGTATCTGTGTGTGTGTGTGTCTGTGGCATCGTAGCTCCCTAACGCATGAACCTATTTTTTGTTTGATAGGTGAATTAGTCGGGAGTGTTCTTATCTATGTTTGATGAAAATCGGTTCAGCGGTTTCAAAGTTATCAGCTCTTTTGTTGGCTGCGGTAGGGACTTTCATTCTTCTGTCGAGGGTTACTTAAAATTTTTAATTTTCTGTTTTATTACGGTTATATTATATTATGATCCTTATAAATAAAACCCTAATAATGCACTATATGCGTCTATTGGTCTGTTTAAGGACTCTAAGTATATATCTCTAGTCCAGTGAATTAAGTACATAATATACGTACTAACATAGCATAAACAACAATACAATAAAATCATGGTAAGATAATGTAACGAAAATTCGTATTATCATTACTCACATATTTCTTGACATAAGAATTCACAAAATTCATGAAAATATCACGTGAATAAACGTCATAAGAACACACGCTGCTATCTTCAAATTCACTTGTTTCTTTTAGCAAAGTCTCGATAGGTATGTATTTTGGGATATTCTCAGCAATTCTCGGAATGAGATGCAAATTGTGACAAATGTGCGTGCGATTCGCACGGCAAGTCAACTGTCACCTTAGAGCCATAGATAAATAGCGCCAGATTAAAAAATTGAGTATTCGTATTCAATAAAGTAAAGTAAAGTAAATATTCATTTATTTTCCACACTAATCAAAACACAGTACAGACATTATTAAATAAATGGAGTGGACTGGAGCCTAAGCTAGGGCAGCCCTGTATTTCAGGACTCCAGGTCTTTCTCCCGCAGCGAGTAAGTTCGTATAATTTATAAATGAATGACAACTAGAGGTGTAACGAGTATTATATTGTGTGTTGGGGTGAGTGCGTGCGTGTGTGTGTGTGTTGTGAGTGTGGTAGGGTGTGTGCGTGCGTGTGTGTTGTGTGTGTGATGAGTCAGAGTAGTATGATTGCGCGCATATTCATCGCATTCAAGGTATTCGCGTAGTAGTATTATTGATATTTTCTATTAAATTACATAGGACCTAAACGCCGGTACGTTTAGGTCCTATGTAATTTAATAGAACTGTGGGTGTACAATGTTCATTGGTGCACCTCTGCCTAACCGTTCGAGGAATACAGGCGTGATAGAATGATGGTATAGTTAAAAAATATATTTGTTACGTCAGTACTATGGTTTTAATTTTTAATCGCACAAACTACATTTATTTATACAAGTGGTACTCTGTATGTAGTCTTGCGAATATAAAATTATAATTACATAATAAGGACCAAATGTCTATCTAAGTTACTAAGTATACTGAGACATTTTTTGGTAGTGAAATACGTTATAAAAAAAAAAAGGTTTGAAATATTGATAAAGTGATCGAAAAGCCTGAAAGATTTTCAAATAACAAAAATAAAACAAATTAAAATATCCACGCTTAGTTATTCGTTAGACAGACCCTAAACTGAAAGAAAGATCTAGATTTAAGTACCTCCTCGACAAGACAATAATTTATTATTTACTATTTAATTAGTATACATAATTATGTATTATGCTTATCCTACTCATAAGACCCCGTCTGAACTAGACACATACATACCTACTGGTACAATAAGGCTTAAAAGACCATGTTCCTTCACTTAATAGACACGAGTCTTTACGGCCATCTTAATATTAATGTTATAAATATAGAACAGTTGTAAAAAAAAAATAGTTTGCTGACTCATGCGGAACGATCTTTAACTACAGCCTGTGTTTATTTATTTAAATAACACGTCATATGAATAAAAATATTGTTATGTTTTTTATATTTTTCTTGTCGATTGAAATATGTATTTTATTGAGTATAAAGTTGTAATGTTTTTAACGAAACGTGGTAATCACATGCGTATGATGAAATAATAGCTATTCACAATCTAAACGAATCGTTTATTGTTAAATCACTTTTATCTTCGGTTGTAAAATTTTATTTAGATTAATAGTTTATATAGCGTCAGTTAAAAAGGAATACGAATATCGTAATCATCGTTTACAATATTAAACATAACTTGCCAAAAAATACGCAAACAATCAGAGTTTACACGCAGTGAAAACAACAAATTATATATTTTTGGCAAAGACATAGTCATTGTATCAAGAATTCAAGATAGTTATTACTAAAGAAGATTAGTGGAAAGCACGTGCTAGTCTGATCAGATACACTGCAGTCCTACACTATTGTTGAATAGCCCCCACTGTCTGACAAAGAGGGATAAGGCTAACGCTGAAAAATGGCTTTTCAGTCCTGCGTGACAACGCGATGCGATGCTGAAATATAAAAGACGAAAATAATGTTGCCTATCCCATGGAAAATTGATCAATTGATCTTTTTTTCTAAGGAGTTTTTTACCCATTCTTCTCCAAACGATACTTCCTTTTTGTAAATTACGTTCAAAACTATCTTTGCGCACTTTTTGACTTTGAGTTTGATATCTCAATTAGTATTTGAGATCAATTTTATTTCGTATTTCGCTATGATCAGTTAGTTTAGAAAAAAATTGTCAGTTTCATTGTTAGAGTCTCTTGTTAAAAAGTTGGTTATTATAGAGTAAATTGTATAACAGGCCTTGGGCCGATTTGTGGGACATTTAATAAATTATGATTAATTTTATTCTTATAAATCCCTTGAAGTAACTTCGTCGCTTCGGATTGGTCGTTCACACTGGACAATGAGTCGAGAGCCGACTGAGCTGTGAAAGCATTCTTTGAGCTAAGAAGGTCAGATCTCTTTTATTGTACTAAAATAAAACTAAAATCCAATGCCTTTTTGCAACATATTACACGGAAAAACAATTTCTAATAAATTATGAATAATGGCAGTTCCTCTAACGGAAATATTCTTTTATGTAAACGGAGCCAAAGATGTAGATTCGTAATTGTGTTTGTGATATTTTCAAAAAATTTGGTATCATAGATACCTTGTCTTGAAAATAACATGCCTTTAAGTCTCGCATAATAATAATGAATTGTTCCGAACATTAAAAGCTTCAATAATAACAAACACAGCTCGATCAAATTGAACATAATCAAATATTACGATAACAATCGAAAACTAATTTTCAATTCAAAATTAATTAGGTTAATTGCTATGACGCGGTTGGATACCAACGGACGCTTCTGGATTAAACATTTTAATCTTTAATCAATAAGTACAATATAAATAGCGATGGTGCGATATAAAAAAAATCCTTAACGAAAGATTATTGAGACATTCGTTGAAGGTAAAGTCTACGAATAAATGTCATCGGCCACACAGCATCAAGATGCTTTTTATGGGAATGACTGAAGTTGTCTCTTACCTAGACGTTAACAAACATCATCAATGGCGTTTAATAAAAGACTTCACCCTGAGTAAGTCCTTTTAAAAATTATATATTTGGTGGGATTATTATAACAAACTAGAGGGCTAAACCGCGCACGGTCTACAAGATCCTCAACTACTTGGTGCTTCTTAAAGGCCATATAAGTTGGTGCTCTCGGTGCTTCTTCAAGGCATTATAACTTGGTGTCTCGTAAGAGGACTGCTGCCTCGTACGAGGGCAGCCCGCTGTCACAGCGTCCCCGATCCTGGCACTGAACACACGGCTCAGTCACCACCTCCTGAAAAGATAACATTACCTATTAAGTAAAATATTTATTGAATTTACAATCGATGTGGTTTCCGACTAAGTATTACTAGGACAGGTGGGTTGGTGCGATTGTTTGGAAAGTTGTACCACGACAGTAAAGTTACTTATGGCTACGTACAACCTTTCCCTACTAATCGAAAGTTGAACAGGAATATTTAATTATGCAAAAAGCCTTGGAAATGCCATCCCTTTAATATGTTCTTCTCTAGGCAAGTTATAAGAGCCATAGAACTGTGAACCAGTTGTAAAAATAAACAAGTAACGATGTCCTCGCTCTCAAAGGTTGTATAAAACAACCATGTTGAACACAATTTATGATGTTATGCAATATTATTCATATCGTGTCAATGACCATTATTTCCATATGCATCCACTTTGTGCCAACAATGTAGAATGAGCACAAGTCTACCACACTATTATATCATCAGCTAAAACGGTACACTGAGTTTCAATGAAGTCTAATTAATGGTGCCAAGACATCGACTTCTGAACTCGACCGAGTGAATATAGGTCGCAGTAACTCAATCCCTTCGTTAGACCGTTAATAAAAAGACCGAACAAAAATATTTTGACTGCAAGAACTAAAAGTTTTATAGTTTGTAAGTGAACCGGTAAGATATCGTGTTCGAAGATCTGACATCAAAATGTCAGAAAATTAAAATGGTAGGTAGGTTCTGGCTTTTTCGTAGCACAAATCCGTTTTAGAACGACGTGTGACCTCCCCTATAACCACTTAAAGTCAGACGTCAGAGTTCTAACACCCCTTCAGTAATGTGAACCCTGATTCGGAACGATTTGTAGTTAAATAAAAAAAGCAATACTAAAAATAAAACATCGATCGGAAACCCACGCAAAGTTGCCATTTTCAGCTCTATTCTACTTTCATCTATTTCAAGTTTGATGGAATGCTATTACCGGCTTTGGCGCGCTTTCTACCATTTTACATGGATTGATCGAATGCATTCGATTTGTTCGATTTTGAGTTACACGTGGATGTGGCTTATAAACTATAGATAACATAACAGAATTGTCATTCGAGATTACTGTCAGCATAGAGAAGCAATATGATCTAAACACTAAAGGCAATAGAGTTTAAAATTGCTTAATTGTGTACGAAATATAAAATTACGGACGGCAATGATCTTGCACACTATGTGAAATTTGATATGGTTCATTATCCACACTGATAAAGATACGAAACTCTGTCACTTCATCACTGCAATAGTACTTAACCGTTCGTAATGAAATTTGAACAAAAAGGTAGCTTGAGATCTGGCAAAGGACAAAGGCTACTTTTCTTCATCTGCGTCCGAAACAACTGACTCTCACGCGGACAAAGTCGGGGGCACAAACTAGTCAATCAATAAATAAAAACTGCCCGAACATATATAATTATTACTGTTCTGTTTATGCCATGCCAGTTGATGGTCCGATGTATATCCTTAGACGTTTGGTATTTAAGGATTTAACGAAATGCTCACCTCTAAGGATTGACAGTCCTTGAGACTTGGGGGCCCTTCGACTACAGTCTCGTAGGCTGGTGGTGGTCCCGGCAACTCAACTTGTTCCTGTACAAAAAAAAAATGTTCTAAGTAATACTGGGTACACAATACATACAGGGCCCATCGAAGGCGCAACTTTAACGACAATTCTACCAATAAAGAATATTCAAAACCTAATCGCAATTTCATCTCAGCGACAATCAAAGTTAAATAAAATGTAGGTAAATTATAGGCATTTTTGACAATTTGAGACTGATTAGATTGCCATCGTTTCTAAAAGTTACTAGAACTGCCTGTTACCATGCATTCGGTTGCAAATAATTCTACACCTACCAGGGTTGCAAATTTTATTGTACTACATAACAAAACACAATGAAAATTAAAACAAACAATGATCTAGAATACAAATACGTTATCAGTTCTTACCAACGAGGTTTTTTTTAAAATATATTTATTATAAAAGAGGATAGACAGAGATAACGTGAGCCCCAAGTTAGAGGCTGTAGCAGCTCCGAACTGGCTAGTAAAGAATAGCTTTTTATCTTTACGACTCTTGGTAGTATCTAACTAACTTTTCACTAATTAGTAAATATTTAATTTATCTCTGAAGTATTTATATAAATACATTATAAGTACATGCATTTGTATGTGTGTGTGTTGGATAAGCAATCAAATAAATTATTAAGAATAAAGTATTAAACATTGTTGACCTAATTTCTAAATAAATTATCCTTTATACCTTCGTGGAAGCGACCCGAAATAAACTCATTCATTATATATTGATGCCGACAAAGGCTATCAATTAACGTTGGAAATAGCCTAGTTTATTTTAAGTTACGTAAATAACTAAAAACAAGGTGATATCTTTGATGCGTACTGCATTTTGTTGTTTATTTTTAATAGGATATTAATAATAATACGGGCTTGTTATTGCAGGGTAAAGGCTTCTTCTCTTACATAGAAGCTACTAGCATTGTTTACCACCCTTGCTCAGACTTATATTAAAGTCCAGTTTTTTATCACTATATTTCCCTTCACCAATGTTAGTGATGTCTAAAATAACCTTGGAAAGTACATATGAATTAAAAAGTTCACATTGTGCTTTCCTTAACCATTGGGTCATCACTAAAGACTAAGAGTTAAGTGTTACAATAACCCCGTTCACAAAAAAGTTAAAATGTAAATAAGTTGTGAGCATGTTGCCTTAACTTAACGAAAACAACATAGGAAAACCGTTTCAATTTTAGTTCAAAGAATCAATTATGAAATCAAAATACAATGTTTGAAGACCTAAAACAGTAATAATTGTACCTACTCATTAAACCACCACGCCTGCATTCCTCGAAGGTTAAGGCAGAGGTGTACCAATGTACACTCACAGTTCGCCGGTATGTTTTAGGTTCCATGACTAATTGAACTTAATTGAATTGCGGGCAACCCAACAAGAGTCAAGTTACAGATTGAAATGGTTTGTTTTGGTGGCAACACCATGGTGATACCATAGCAAATGACAGATACCTAATGATACCGATACCCTAGTTTCCAAACTAAACTTAAATTTTACATCTGGTACTGACAGACACGTACAGGTATGTTGGAAAATAATATCGGATTAGTTTTGTTTTAAACATCGCTATGTTTTTAATCAATATGTTCAAACATGCCAATTCAAACTTCCATACAAATACAATATTGGAATATTATAAAAGTTTTAGATCAACTAAAATTAATAACTTTTATTCATATCCGTCCCTTTTTTCGTTTAAGAGGAAAAGATAAAAATAACCTTATATAAGTTTAGCTCGTGCCCACCTACCTCCCATTTATGTTCTCAAAATAACTGGAAGTTTCGAGCCGTTTAACACTGTTAGGTTTACTTTTAGCCCTATATTCCCAAATAGTGCGTGTTTAGCTGAATGAATCAGAAATTATAAATTGTTAAACAATACACACAGTATCTAGTAACTATAAGATTGATTTTACAAAATTACAAACCTTGTCACTTTGAAAAAAAATTTTAAAATGGACCAAAGTGTACAAACTAAGTTTACATGGTATTTTTTTCTTTTTCAGATGCTCAATCAAATGTGAAGACTGTCACCGGGCCTCATTGACGTTGTATGGTATAAATGTAAATGGTAAGTGTATTTTAATAAATAACACATTGAAATACATATATTATGTTTGTTTACAAAGTGAAATTGTAAATAATACTTGTAAAAAAGATACAGGTGGAATGACACCTTAATAATTTACCAAGTTAGAATGTACAAATTTTTGTAAACACTAATTTTTTTTAAGTATGGTGTTTCTTGCCCGTTCTTCTCCATACGAAAGTAGGTACCTTTTGGAATAGACAACTAGTTTCAGTATTTTTTATTCTTGTAAATGACTTATAGTTCACTTTAATGGTCTAATTGTAATAAATGATTTGAATGTGACAGTAGCTATAAAATGAGGCATTATGAAAAAACCCTCTAAGTATGCTGTACAATAATATAATAAAATAAAAACTCAATATTGTTCATACCAATGGTTAAGATATAATAAATATCCTTCTACCGCGACTTTTATATTCATATCGATGATGAGACTAAAAATTTTAACTCACAACTACTGAAAAATCAACGCGTCATCCCTCTACTTTGAGTAAACAAAAGATATGACACGTAACAATTCAGTCTTGGCAAGTGCTAGACATGTCATTGATTCCTACTCGAGTTCCTAAGAAAAAACTAATGATAACATGATCATTAGTTAGAGACATATCTAGACGTTGCAATGACGTCACCTCGCAGCACTCAGTGAGGTATTACTGAAAGTTCATGCTAAATTTAGCGGTTCACAGTTCACACCCCAAGCGGGCGTACGAGTACGCGTACTTCAAGATCGACGACCTTTTTCGTCCACGTTTCACTATAAAAGTTCGCGTATGTAGGATTCACACACGAACGAAAACGGTTGTCGAGTCAATGCGTACGCGTACTCGCTGGTACGTCTAACACCCACTATAATTTCACAGTAGAGTAGCCATATTGTTCACAAATAGACTTCAACGCTTTTAATTATGTATTTCCAATAAAGGGAACGGAATGATCGACGATGACGCGCCGTTTAATACAATTGGAATCTGATATAGTGAAGTTATTTGTGTACACATTAATGTTCGGTGAATCGTGAAATATTCCTAATTTTGTGGTCCGACGTTTTCGAGTAATGGAGTCTGCCTGTGACAGTCATTGATGATATGATTAATTTTGTTAATGTGTTTTATGTGTAGCTAGTCATCCGTGCGGCGATGGCGAAGCTATAAATAATTTGATACTTTAGCTATTTTTAGCTTGTGTGTACCCGGACGTTCCTCTTGAACTTATAACCGCAATTCCTATTTAAAAACGTCATGATATCAATATTTCCTAACGTGAATATCGATTTGTATAGCTAATTCTGCCAACTGGAGCTGAACTCGAGTCGCATGGCACGTCGTAATCGAATGCAGTTCGGTATTCGTTGGAACTAGCTCAAGACTCTCAACAGCATGTAAGCTGTAGGTTCTAATTATTCCCACTACGTTAGTCTGTAGGATTGGAAAACGAGCTGTATTTGCAGTTAATTGGGCACATCTCGATTGCTGCCGTAAACTTGCTTTGCAACTTGCATTCGAATAAAATCAATAGCCGTTTCGATCCTGGGTTGATTGCTTATGATTTTCTAAACATGATGCTATAATTATAAGAGGCTTAGAGAAAGTGGCCAGCCAAGTCCTCAGAGATAAAGCAGAAGATCGTTGAATAACAGGATTGTTTTGAAAGTATTTTTCCTATCGAAATTAAAGAACATGATAAAAATTATATCTAGCGACTAGAAAATCGCTCATTTAGCTAGTCGAGCATGTAAAACCGCGCTCAGTTCGGCTCGCCGCGCCAGCCCGAAACCAATTATCGCAAATGCGAATTTTATTTCTAGCCAGTCGACGGCAGCCATTAAATCCGGTGAGAACGAATCTTTAGTCCCGTGGGGTCGCTCTTCGACGCTCTAAATTGTGATTGGGCAGAACAAAATAAGACATATCGATGTGATGTGATTTCTAGAGATTGGGAGTATGTAATATAATTATTATAATGTCAACAAGCAAAGGGCTACAGCGTTTACCACGCTATCTTGACTCGAGCAATTTTAAATTAGTTTTAAAGTTTTTGGCTACAGAACGATAAAATAATTCAAGTACCATTTACTTCTAACGCTGTCCAAGATAGGACAAAGTGGACTTGAATCACGAGTGGTACTCTATAAATGATTAATGTTAAGGATTCTCGGACACTCATTGGTGTTGGCTGGAACGGAGATCATGCATAAGTGGACTGGTACTATACCTACTCAGTAATTTATCTATACCAATATTATAAAGCTTAAGAGTTTGTTTGGTTGAACGCGCTAATCTCAGGAACTACTGGATGTCAGGAACTGAATAAATATTTTTGTGTTTAATAGTTCATTTATCGAGGAAGGCTATAGGCTATATAACCTCACGCTACGACATATGGGAGTGGAGAAGTAACCAAAGACGTAACCTAATGCGGGTGAAAAAACAACGCGGACGCAGTCGCGAGCAGAAGCTAGTAAAGAATAAAGGTACACGGTCAATGAATACACAGTTCTTTTACCTACTTTACTAAAAGGAAGTCTACACGGTGACTTCACTTATTTTCTATTAAAAACTTGTGCGAAAACAAATTTACAAGTGCATGCCGCACAGCTTTTTGCCGGAAAAGTTCGGATAACTTTGTAACTTTTTCTCGAGTAGCGGAAAATGGTTGTTTTTATTATTTTATTAAAGCCGACTGCGCTGTATACGTTATGTCATTTTATGTTATTGTGTAATCATACATTGAAAAAACATGTACACACATGTAGATAATTATCTGATAATAATCTGATGATGTAGATTCTATCTTACTTCCTCGAAGCTATGTAGGTAATTGAAGGTACACATACATACGATAAACAACGTTGTCAGTGTTACAGTATTTATTGAAAATTCTGACTTCACTGCAACTTGTTTAAGTGCACACGGTTAAACAAATGACAGTTTAATTGCCATTCTCACTAATTCTCCGGATAGCTGGGAAGTTCAATCTACTGGATTGAAACGTACTTTCATTTACTATTTCATATATTGAGGTAATTATATTGTCTCATTACATTTTTTTTAACCGCCGGCGCAAAAACGACGGGGTTCTATAAGTTTGACGTGTCTGTGTGTCTGTGGCATCGTAGCTCCTGAACGCATGAACCGATTTTAATTTAGTTTTGTTTTGTTTGAAAGGTATATTAGTCGGGAGTATTTTTAGCTATGTTTGATGGAAATCGGTTCAGCGGTTTCAAAGTTATCAGTTTTTTTGTTGACTGCGGTAGGGGTTTCTATTCTTCTGTCGGGGGTTACTTAACATTTTTGATTTTATGTTTTTTTTATGCTAAAACTGTTTTGCTAGCCCCCATGGCGAACTGTCAAGTTTTTCTAATTTATTTATTTACATACATACATAAACTCAAGCTTTTTTCCCGTGGGGGTAGGCAGAAACCACAGAATGCCACCTGCTACGATCCTTACATACTCCTTTCGCCTCGTCTATTCTATTTATTTATCGGCTTATCTACAATTGTCAAACTGTTCATCCTAGTAATAGAAGCAATATGATGCAAGCATAGTGTACAATATGATGCGATAGACACAGCATGATGTAATTTTAAACAGGGTTTATCTCATAGGTAGGTACAAACTAATCACAAAGATTGGATACGGCGAAACCAGTCAGAGTCACTACAGCACAATAGAGTACAAGTTATAATTACACGGTTACAGCTTCGTCATTCGGAATGGCTGTTCTAGCACATAAAATATGAGTTCCCAATATTCTGATGGCAAATATTGGTACCTGAATTTCAAATAACAAACAATTTTTTACTATCGATACCCACTAATATTATAAAGCTGAAGAGTTGGTTTGTTTTGCTTGAACGCGCTACTCTCAGAAACTACTGGTTCGAATTGAAATTATATTTTTATGTTCAATAGTAAATTTATCGAGGAAGGCTATAGGGTATATAATATCACGCTACGGCCAATAGGTGCGCAGCAGCAATCAAAAACGTAATTTAATGCGGGTAAAAAAAAACACGCGAATGAAGTCGCTGGCAGAAGCTAGTTATTTAATAAAGGTGTATTTACCAGTCTTACAAAGAGCTATCGTGTTGCCCAGTAACTGGGATGTGAAGGTCAGATAGGCAGTCGCTCTATTTTAAACACTGGTATTCAGCTGCATCTGGTTAGACTTGAAGCCGACCCCAACATAGTTGGGAAAAGGCTAAGCAGATGATAATGAAAGTTGTATTTACAAGTTTCTCAAATTCAACAAGTTTAATCTTTCGCAGAAGTGCTCTACTTAGTAACAATGTAGACTGTTTGAGCAAAGTGTAGTATAAACAAGTAATCGACTTTACAAGTAAATAGATAACAAAAAAATGCCTTTTATCATCATACGAATGTACACAGTCGTGTTAACCACGTATTACCACAGCAACGGGATGTTCGGTTATCACATTTCTTTGAACAGACATGTGAACTTGATTAGTACAATTGTACTTGGAAACGAAATAATTATACAAGGTGTTAGTTGAAACAAGTGGCGTATTTTCAGGTAGTGTGGTGCTTATGAAAATAAACCACTTTCACTATGAAATCAAACTCAATATTGCGAAAATGCATGATTTAGATTTATTAATTTTGCTTTTGACATAGAATAATTATGTAAAATTTTCACGCCGATATTAATGGCAGAATAAGAGATTCATTTATCTTATCGTTAAGATCCCTCTACCTTATTTACGCAAATAAATTATTTTGATTTGATTTGATAAAAAAAGTCAGCTGCTTCTTACATGTTGTCGAGTTATGCGAACATAAATGTACGGAGCAGTATTTTCATGAGTACTGCACTCTGTATAATACAATAAACCGAAATCCGTGTAAATAGCACGTAATACAAGTTAAAATAGAACGGCTTGATGATAAGTACAATATTTTTATTAGTTATTTCCCGTTTTTCCTTTTTTTCGAAGAGTAATCGTTGTTGTGGCCACTGTAATATCAATATTACCAATCTTCTACCTATAAAGGTCTCTCCAGAAAGACCAATAAGCAGTAACCCTTTCTTTTAGGTAGGTATCCCAGATCACAATGAAACATATTCAATGTTCACAACGAAAACACACGAATAATCTACGAAATGGTAACAAGGTATAGGTACCTCCTGCCATAATCATTACAATAATATACGCATTACGCATTGTAACCAGACGCTGCGCTGAATATCAAATCCATATCGCTGCGTAACAAAAGATCAGATAATGTCACCTGTCTTATGGAAGGTCGCTCTAAAACTTATTCAAGATATTCGATCGAACAGTTCACACTATGACGGGTACGCTGAACAAGTGCTGAAAAAATAGGCAGAAAATGACTCTTGAACTTATTCAAAAAAAACATGTTTTTTTTTGTGGTAAGTAGTCGTAATCGGTGGTGCTTGTATGTACATGGACGGGGCGAAAGGAAATTTAAGTATATTAGCAGGTAGCGTTCTGTGGTTTCTGCCTACCCCTGTGGGAAAAAGTCGTGAATTTAAGTATGTATGTAATGCAAAGTTATTTAAAATGTGGGCTGACTAATAACCACAAAAAAACTGGAATTAATAAAATAAACATCATCATCATTATTAATCAGTCGAATGACGTCCAGTTCTGGACTTACGCCTTTACTAGATATTCAAAATCTTGCTATAGTTTAAACTTTCAAAATACAAATAATTACAAATAAAAATAACAGTGCACCACATGAACAATGCAGTGAAACTTATTCCAGGTAATACCAAGTTGCAATCCGATGGGTTAGCCGACGTAAATACTTAAACAGATTAACAGTGCCAGAATTGTGAGCGTTCTGTGAGTTATAAGGCTTTGTGGTGCAACTCGAACTCTCAGGGATAACATGCCAGTTCAAGCTTAGACCGAGATATATAAACGTTACTAAGGGATGGTCTCCACCAAAGCGGAGAGGCGAGGACATGTATTGTACACAACCAATATGACGCTGGATGTTGGCCACCGCCAACCGGTGCTTTTGGAAATCCATGGGGGAGATCTAATTCCAGCAGTGGACGTCCTACGGCTGATATTGATGATAATAAATAGGACACTGTGTTGTGTTGAAGCTAAGCAATGAGATATGAAAATAATGCAAGCTAATTCGTTGTACGAGTCATGTCTTCTGCTCTCCGCTTTGATGGAGACGGGGCTTAAGCAAGTGCTTTGGCTATGCAATATTCCTGTCACTAACGCGCTATTGTGAAACTACGTTTGCGAGAGAGAGACGGGAATGAAGCTTAGCCAAAATACGAGTAACCGGTAACGTACCTATATTCATCTCGATCTAAGAGTTTACAATACCTGAACTTACTGAACGGGGGCGAATGAATAGGTGTTCAGGAGTTTAAGATGATGATATGACTATTACTAATATTATTACTAGCGAACTGCCCGTGAATTCGTCCACGTGGCTTATTTCTCCCGCGTTAAGTTACGTCTGTCATTACTGCTCCGCTCCCGTGTGTCGTTGCGTGATGTTATATAGCCTATGTTACTCAGGAATAATGTAACTATCTATTGAAGATAACAATGGCTTAGATCGGTCCAATAGTTTCGGAGCCTATTCATTACAAACAAACAAACAAAAAATCTTTCCTCTTCATAATATTAGTAGTATATTAGTATAGATTAGTTTGTTTAAATTTGAATGCGCTAATCTCCGAAAGGACTTATCCAATTTTCAAAATTCTTTCACTAATTGGAGGCTATGTTATCCCTCAAGACCATAGGGTATATTTTATTACGAAAAGGAAATCCGTACGAAAAGCTAGTTTTATTAAAAAAGTGAATTAGTTTCAAACATAAAATATTTTATAATCGTATAAAGAAAACCAGGGTGTAAAATATGCCGTTAAAAAATCTAACAGAAGGGTAGGGTGTATTAAACTTTTAAGTTCTTTAAAAATGATGTTTAGTCCTGAAATTCAGGCAGTTACAGTGTTATGTACTTTGTTTTAATTTTGGTAATTTGTAGTTATTTTTACCTGTGTTTATCTGTAATTTGTATGCCAAATGGTGATACTAAATTATATATAATTATATGTATTTTTAACCCCCGACGCAAGAACGATGGGGTGTTATAAGTTTGTCGTGTCTGTGTTTATGTGTGTGTGTGTGTCTGTCTGTGGCATCGTAGCTCCCGAACGCGTGGACCGATTTTGATTTTGTTATTTGTGTTTGATGTTCAATTAGTCGGGAGTGTTCTTAGCTATGTTTGATGGAAATCGGTTCAGCGGTTTTAAAGTTATCAGCTCTTTTGTTAGCTGCGGTAGGGACTTCTTTTTGTCTGTAGGGTGTTACTTAATTTTTTTAATTTTGTGTTTTATATCCACGGTTTGTCTATATCCGCATTTGCGTGGTAAACTATTTAATTTCGAATCCTAACATTTTGTTCTCACGTTTAAGTGTTCCAAGCTTTTTCCGAAACACTGGTAATAGGAAAATTGTTAAGTTGCATTCCCGAACGGCTAGCGTCCAGCACGACAGCTGACGTCCCGAGAGAGACGTCAGAGGGAGGGGGAAGAAGGGGGTTATTTACATAATTGCACTCATGGGCATTCCGGGGTGGCAAGTCACCGAGAACAGAACTAGAACCACTATATCGGACTACAACTGAAGACGTTTAAAAATTCAGTCGTTATGCAAAATTTTACTGACATCATTTTTTGTGCTGCTCTGTGTATAAAAGATTTATGAATATACTCCAGAGGAAAGTCTTTATATTCGAGCAAATTACATTTTGATGAGTTTTACAATTGAATTAACGATCATAACGTTAAATACCTATCATTAAGTACCTATCATTAAGTACCTATCATTTGATTTATTTAACGTTGACATCGAATAGATATTTTCAATGCTACGAATGCATGTTCCTGAACTGTCTGGGCAACACGGTACAAGGCGTAGGCATTGGGCTACGGCTACGCCTACGCTGCTACGAGATTGCTACGGGCTACGAATATCCACAAATATTGGAAAGTACAGGAAGACTCATGAACTCTCAATAAACATGCAAATGTTTGAACATCTCAGATTTCAGGGTAATATATTAGCAATAATATAGATCCTTCGTATATGAAAGGGTGTTATCACACAAGCCACGTACCAAAATATATATCATCCGCCTGATTTAGCCCTTCTGAAAATATGAAGTTATTGCGTTGAAAAAACCTAATGTGGTATATATTTACGTTTTCCAGTGTTAGTTTAAATAATATAATATGTAATGCACTTAAAAATATGAGATAAATATACTTGTATCATGTCCTAGTAAAAATAGTATCAATGTCGGAAAACAAAACAAGAGGGAAAGGATGTTAAGGGGTCTTTTGACCTTGCCCGACGTCTGTTTACAGTAAAGGTCAAGGTCCGTAACCGTTGTAAAAGTGGATAACATAATAATAGCTATATGGTCCTATAGAAACTTCAATACTGAGTTATATAACAGTGGCGTAGAGTCCATTTTCGTATTATGGAAGGCAAAGCAAAAATTGCTTAACTATACCAATACTTGTGCTCTGCGCACAGTAAGCATCTTCGCTCCTCCAATAATCGTCTTCTACGATGTCCTTCTCACCGCTCTGGTTTTCTTAAATCTTCTTTTCTTGTCCAGGCGGTTTTCCTTTGGAATGCGCTTCCTCAGAATATCAGGATGGCTACCAGTCGTTTCATATTCAAAGTAAAAGCTCGTGAACACTTGCTTATGAAGTTGGCAGACTCGTCTCACAATTAGTTTCTTATATTTCTCCACCTATGTATTTTTTTGCTTTCTCTACTCTGTATATTTTGTTTGTATGTATGTATACATGTATTTATTATATTTTATTCCTGGAAACTTTCTGTTTCTTGCACCTACTATGTTTTGTCTCTGCATCACCCTAAGGTTGACTGGTAGAAAATGCCAAAGGCATTAAGTCCGCCTTTGTACAATGTATTATTTACATTATGTGCAAAAAGTTTTAATAAATAAATAAATAAGTACCACGTATAAACTTTTCTGAATTTAACCGTAGAACCAATAAGAACAAAATCAAACCCACTTTTAGAATATTATTATTTGATGGTGTATTAAAAATACCTGAAGTGTGACCATAATATTCGGCAATAGTAGAAAGTGCTGTCTCGTTAGCCTAGTGGTCCTAAGCGCGACTGCTACGATACAGGTCTTTGGTTCGATTCTCAGGTCGAGCAAAGTGTTTTTGGGTTTTTCGATGACATTCTTAGTAGCGGCTCGGAGTTAGTATTTGTTCCCGGTTAATTAGCAATAGGCTCGCCCCTTATTACATGGAACCGTAACATACCGGCGAACTGTGGGTGTACATTGGTACACCTCTGCCTAACCCTTCGGGGAATACAGGCGTCATTGTATGTATGTGTATGTGGTAGATAGTAGGCACGACTGTGCCGTGACAGGCATTAATAGCGGTAGTGCATTTACTTTTTCGGACTTCCGAAGGTAAACTGTATGTAATCGAGTTGCATAAAGTCCTTACCACTTATCTATACTAACAATATAAAGGGGAAAGATTTTTTTGTTTGTTTGTACCGAAAAGCTCCGAAACTACTGGATCTATATTGACCAATTTTTCACCAATCGATAGCAAATTTATCAGGATGTAACTTAGGCTATATAACATCACGCTACAACACACGGGAGCGGAGCAGTAACAAAAGACGTAACCTAACGCGGGTGAAAATATTAACGCGGACGACGTCTCGTGCAGATCATACAATTATTTGTATGACTTGCTAGTATTACCTAATAATAAGCAATACACAAGTCTATTTTTTCCTACTCCTCCGCTAATCTTTTCTGATTAATTTCGTTGCGGGATCCAAGACAGTTTTATCGTTTCTCCGGGACTCGTCGAGCTTCATTGCCTCGGCGCTCTTCTGGCGGTCTCCACTGTTGATTCTGGCTTACAGAAGTTGCAGTGGTTGGGAATAGTGTGGCGGGCTTGTCCCATTAAAAAAAAAAAAAAAAAAACACAAGTCTAGTATTAAAATACTAGGTAGGTTGGTACATAGGTACTCAATTCACGAAATTATAATGTCTTCATGGCCACTGAACACGAATAACTACACTGTACATGGTAATTTAATTTAGTGAATTGGACTTATGCGTTGTTTCGTAGCCCTTGAAAAGACGTTACCTACATTAAAATTTAAATTTGTAATCATCTAAGTACTTGAGTACTTATATCAAATCTACACGGGAAGATATATATCTATTTTGCCGCCAGTCTTTTGGGCACTTTTCCGGTTGACGGTGATGCGGAGGAGTTTATTTGATGCCATTTAGTTTTAGTTTCTTTTTGTTTTTATTAAGGATTTCTAATTATAAGGCTGTAAATATTATTATGTAAATAAAAATAATCTACACGGGATTTTTTTTACATATCATTGGATGGCAAACTACACGACGACCCACCTGATGTTAAGTGGTCACCGCTGCCTATAGATATCTGTAATACCAGAGGTCTTGCAAATGCGTTGCCATCCCAGAGACAAAGTTAAAATGTCACATGTGCCCTTCAAATTAATTCAAAGTAATTACACCGGTACTGATTCCCCTTATACCGGAACACTGTAACGCTGCTTTGCGGCAGAAATAGGTGCGGTGGTAGTACTTCCCCGGACGAGCTCCTTCACAGAGAGCTCCACTACTACATTACTACTACTCATAATAAAAACAGTTTAAGTTACTGATGAACACAAATTACTTTCCGTTTATCATTTAGATTTATAGAAAGGATAGCATTACAAATACAAAATGTCTCTTATCCTAGAATCCTCGTTTCAATCGTATGTAAATTGACGAAGCGAATTATTGTAACAATGTACTTCAGTTACGAGCTTTCTTCGCGATTGTCACAATCCATTGTACTGTTTCCAGACAAGTTGACACAGTTTTAATTAATTAACAGCTTTTATAAACTTCTTGATTTTCAATTAATCTGTTCTATTTTTGGGAAGCTGATTACTTCAAGAAGTCAAATAGATTATTTTGATTGTAGAACTGCATGTATCGTAAAGTATTCTCAGTAAGCGAGATTACAATAAAATATATCCCTCATTGCTATTCTTGTACTGCCTTCGCTGCTCCAATAACTATCGTGTAAGATTTCCCCATTTAAACAATAACTCGCGCCGGCATGCCAGTCCCGCGGGGTGTGATCGTCTGCGCAGAATCGCTGATAAAAATCGCATTAGCCTTAATTGAGCCGGCTGCGATTAGTCGGACGCTCGTGTGTAGTTTGGACAGTTCACGCACTTTATGACCACTCTTTATTGTATAGCAAACACAATAAACGTACGAACATGAAAATAATCTACTTTTATGCCGAGAAAGATCAACAGATGAGAAATTAAATGACACTCGTAAAGTGGGCTCGATATAAAAATGCCAATTTGGTTTGCGAAATGGCCCTAAATTAAATTACTCTATTTATTTTCCCTTTTTATGTACATTATCATTAATCATGTTCACGCTTCACTGTGCAGCAAGCCCGAAAGCCTTTTAGGTGGACATTCTATTTAACTTATGTTCGAATAATTTCAGAATGACCTACATCCATCGTGCCAAACAGGCCAATATTGTCATTAATGAAAAAAAAAACCTAATTCCGGCTGTCAGTGTTCTGTGTTCAGCATCTATCTGTCAGAGACTCGATGGTAGTGGACATTAATTTATATCTATGGACGGGCATTAACTAAAAGAAACTGTACCTTGCCTTGCATTAACAAGCAAGTATATTTTTCACACCATATATTTGTCATCTAGAAGTTAACAGCATCTCCATAAGTATAGCTCCATTGTAGTAAAAAAATGATATCGTTATGGTAGTGGCCTTAGGTAGTTGTCACGTCACGTTGAGTGAGTGCCACGTGACATGCGAATAGCTGTGAAGTTACCTATTGTTCTTAGTATTTGGATAGAAAAACTTGAGTCTGAGTTTACCAAAATATTCAGAATGAAATACCTAATGGATCTAATTTTGCCCTAATCACTTTCAGCATTTGCACTAATTTATTTGCAATACGCAACATACTCTAAGTAATCACCGAACAACTGCAAACGCGCCTCATCGTACTATAAATCGTCAACTGGAATATATTGGTATTGTCGCTTACGAATTACGACTCGTTTTCGAAGATACGTCTTCATTGCTCGTTAACTACTGTTCCATGTTGAATTGTACTTAACTTGATTCTAGTATTGATTAGTACCAATAAACTTTAGTCGCTTTTTGTTTACAGAAATCCGTTATCTGGGTGGTAATTCCACTAACTTTTAAGGGCGATAGCAATCTAATTTGTCTCAATGTGTCAAAAATCCCTCTAATTATTCTAAATTTTTGTCATTGAATTTTTTGTTAGTAAGATGAGTTTGTAACTAGATTTTGAGCATTTTTAATAAGTTGATTTGGCCTTGTGATAGTACTAGGGAGATATACTTTACAGTACATCTATTAAATTCCCCCCTTTTAGTGTTAAACTTTTTTATTTATTCTTACGAGTGATTGGACATTTTGAAGTATTCTTGAAATAGGACCAAACGTTGCAAATGAAATGGTTTATTCTGCAACTAATTCTGTATATCGCTATTATATTTGTTGTCGTAACTCCAGAAATAAAATAAACAGCACTATACGGTGGAAAGGATATTATTAAGCCTTTCACCTTTGATTCGGGTCATGATTCTGTACCCCATATCCTTATAATTTTTCCGTTAACAGCTGATCCATATTATAAAAGAAGGTATATTTTTATTAATGGTCTTAAAAATGATAATAATTAAAAATTAACTCTTCCATACATTTTGACCGGGGTCTGATGTTGCAATCTTTTTTATACATTATGTTTCTTTTTTACCTTTTATTTATATGCTTGTTTTAATACATTCACATTTTTTCTAATATTTTGGCGAAGTCAAAATGTATGGAGGAGCTGTTTTTTTCATTGACCGACAGAATATGTTACCGATACACAGTCTAGATTAATTACCTAAATCCATGGTAAAAGTCTTTGTTACAATGTCCCTTCCACAGCGTATACCTTCTTTTGTGTAACCTTAGCGTGACTTACAATACTCTTTGGTAAATTATAGTTTTGCCTCCTAATCAATACAAAGAACGCCCTTTTAGGAGCGGCCACTGACGTGGGGCGGTGTGGCAAGCTTCCGTACTACATGTCCATGAAGTTAATAATAAATGAGCCCTCAGACAAACTTGTAGAATATTTCGTCTTTATTGACACTTCTATGTATAAATGAGAAAGGAGTTTCTTTCTTGATGCCTTCCACAAAAGGCTAAAATTAAACCGTAAGGTGGTTTCACACCGGCGAGGTAAGGAGTTGATTGAATAAATACTCTATTCATGAATCTCTATAGGTCAGTTGTACAAATAAATATTACAATTGATTGAGAGGTACTGAAACGTCTGAAACCACCTTTATGATGACTAATTTCTGGTAACTAGGTCATACAAGATTCATCTTCTAAACAAGGCAACGTCGTTAGTCATTGTAAACTGAGCATAGTTGTGCCAAAATAAGCCAACCCACAATCTCTCATTAATTAAATTAATTACGACAAACTAATGTATTATGCTACTTGTGCATTATATTACTATCCAGCAATAACAGTTCAATGTTCCGAAGTTATGCTTACAATAGATTTAAACTAATCAGCGTTAAAATCTTAAATCATTAGATACAACTTCATAAAGTGAAAATAATTTTGATGTGGGTTAACACATTTTAGCTAGAATAACCCCAAGAGAGCAACAAACTACACGTACATTAGAAACGCATGAGTGGAAGCTAAGAAAAACAAAAAACTCGCGCGAAATAAATCGCGATGTATTTCAATATAAAATGTCATTATCGACATGCAATGTTTTCGATAAAATTTGTAGGTACTTTCACAAAACATTGAAACGGACTGCAATTATTTCGTTAATACATTGTGGGTTGCGGTCACGTCACCCATAATTTGACGTTTTAGAAACTGTTTTCTACATGTGTGTGAAGCGATACTCATAATAAATTAACAGTGCGTTAATGACCAGCTAGCTAGGGTTCATAAAACGGGTGTCAACTAATTAAAACGACTATAAAATCGCTTTATTGCATGTTTATTGTCCTCGTACATGCATATTAAAAGGCAGAGTTAATTATCCTATTAACGATTATGGACGCGATAAGAAACTACGGGTTTGCAAAGAATTTTTATACACACACACAACATACAACACGCCTGTATTCCCCGAAGGGTTAGGCTGAGATGTACTAATGTACACTCACAGTTCGCCGGTGCGTTTTGGTAATATGTAATAGAGGACGAGCTTATTGCCATTAACCGGACACAAATCCTAACTCCGAGCTGCTACCGAGAATTTCATAGAAAAACCCAGTAACACTTTTTGCTCGACCTGGGAATTGAACCCAAGACCTCTAGCGTAGCAGTCGCGCTTAGGACCACTAGGTTAACGAGGCAGTTAAAGAATTTTTATACAACAGCAAATGCTATTGACTTCTTGAAATCAAATAAAACGTTTCTAACAAATCAAGATGCTTAAATCGATAAAAGGCGTTTATTGGAGTGCCTATTGACAGTGCGGCGGGGAACGGAATCGGAACCGGAACAACAATCCCGTGCCGGAACCGCCGCCGGCTGCCGGCTAAACGCATTACGTGCCGCACCGCTTCTTGCTATTCACTGTTCAGTTGCCTAAGTCCCCTTATTCACGACACGTCCCTTGTATCTTGTTTTACCTACTTCCCGGACAGTGGAGTGATATGACAATTTCGATTATTTATTTTCGTTGCGTGTCTGCGTTATGGATTTGCTCTATTGTAGATATAGTAGCCGCCACGAGTCGTGAGCACAAACGTCAAGTTAATTTTTGGGTTTCTTTCTGGGTGCTTTAGGGCGCCTACGCTGCACGCAATTGATTTGACTGACGGCCTAATCGCGTGCAGCGTCGGCGCCCCAAAAAACCCAAATTTTTACTTAACGTTTGTGCTCACGACTCGTGGCGGCTACTATAATCTATATTTACCAGTGATAATTCGTCAGATTTTGTTTTTTTTTTTGTCAGATTTCATTGGGTGGCAAAAAAGCCGGCAGCTCGCCTGATGTTAAGCATGTCAACAGACATCTGCAATGCCAGAAGTCTTGCAAATGCGTTGCCATCTCAGAGGCAAAATTAAAATGTTTCATTTGCCTGTTGCCTTTCATTACACCGCTGCTTTGCGGCAGAAATAGGTACCTAAGGTGGTAGTACTTCCTTGGACTATTAAAATAAACTCGTGAGTTCGATTCTTAACTAGGACCCACTCAAAACAAAAACATTAAACCTATCTCATTAAATTACTGTAAGAACAGTAGTCTGTTAAAGTGCGAACCACAATGCTAATCTTCAAAACAAATTCGTTATCAGGGCAACCGTACACAACAAAATGTAGGTTATCTTGCGGAGTTAACTACATAATGAGTTGGTGACATAATATTATGATAATATGCTCATTGTGATACCCGCGTAACTCTTAACTGTTCTTATTTGTCACTAGCAAACCACTTCGGTTTGCCACGGTTGCAAAGGACATTGCTCTGCGCCCATACATAGTTGGCCCTGGAGCCAACAGCATCGAAAAATTATGTATTGTATTCTCTATCATTAGTAAACTCCTAAATGATCTTATTTTTATAGCGGACTAGCTGCAGAACTGATATATAAAAAAAAAGTATCGGATTTTAAGGTTATATCGGACCACAACAATGAGCAATTAACTACCTCGTTAGCCTAGTGGTCCTAAGCGCGACTGCTTTTTTTTTTTTTGGTGGGTGGGAAATCATCAAATAACTTCTCCCGCCCTGGGCGGGGCGGGAGGGAGTGTCAGACTTTTACTGACTAAAACCCACCCATGTTCCTTCTTGTGCCCTTTGCGTTCCGGGGGCGCGGTATCTCTTACGAACAACCCGCAGCCCCGGCAGGCATCGGCCCTCAGTGGCCCCTTCCCTTTGCTGACATCTCTTTGAGGTGCGCGTGGAACACGAACGCGCCGTCGACACGGCCTGTCGTTGCGCTAGAGGTCTTGGTGTCGGAGTTTGGATTTGTGCCCGGTTAATGGCAATAGGCTCGCCCCCTATTACATGGGATTTAAACAAACCGGTGAACTGTGGGTATACATTGGTACACCTCTGCCTAACCTTTCGGGGAATACAGGCGTGATGGTATGTTATGTTATGTAACAATGAGTATTAGGTATGATTTTTTGGTCGTATATTTGTCATTAGAAAGCCCTGAAAAATGTTCATGATGAAATAATAAGTTTTGTTCAGTTTATCATTATTCTAACGAACTATTTCAAATTGAGTATGACCGCATTTACAATTTATATTTATTAGGTTTTTTAAAATACACTTTTGGAAAAAAATATCGACACGACATGACATTAGGTGAAGATGGCGGCTGGCGGATGTTATTAGTCGTGTAAAATTCTATAAAATGTACATTTTGGCATACAGCTAGTCCGTGTTACATAAGTATTTACAATTTATATAATCAAAAACACAATTAATTATCTTGTATTCCGATACTGTTTTTTGCACAGGACCATTTTGGACATTATCGTTTCCGACTTTACGATGGATTTTCTAAAAAATGTCTTTCATATAAACCTTGTCCGAGAAATTGTGAACACTTAAAATTCGTAGTGTTTGGTGTACAATAAAGAATGTACACACGACAACATATCAAACTATACAATTCCAGTTTATGCTGATCTCTCATTGTATAGGATTTCAATACAATGAGAGGTCAGCTTATACTGGAATTCATAGCTTGATATGTAGCCATGTGTACAATTCTATTCTAAACGAATGCAGTTGACTTACTATTGGTGTTTAGTTTTGCCGAAATGATCCAATTTACGACAAAATGTCTCTTATTATTCTAGGTAATTGTTATTATTTTGGATATTTAACAGTAAGTTTTGTTCTATTAATAGGTTTAGGAGTATTTTGTATTCCCTGTTACTCACTGTTATCGTTATTGTTATCTGTTATTAACTCATTTGGCATATTAAATGAAATTGGTGTAAGTTATTATTTTACGGCCGACTTAGTTCGCGTGGTTTTTTTCACCCGCATTAAGTTACGTCTTTGGTTACTGCTCCTCTCCCGTGTGTCGTACCGTGATGTTATAAAGCCTAAAGCCTTCCTTGATAAATAAACTATCCAACACAAAAAGATTTTTTCAATTCAAACTAGTATTTCCTGAGATTAGCGCGTTCAACCAAACAAACAAACTCTTCAGCTTTATAATATTAGTCATGATATTACGAATTAACTCAAAGTGTACAGTCGTTATCTTTTACACTTAGATGTTTTATCAAAACTGAAAAAAAAAAAAACATTCCCATTCGATAGTGCCTTGTGTGACGTGCTCATTCTCATAACCTGGCCTGAAATGCCATAAGTTGCATGGCTCAGTGGTTAGGAAAGCTTTCAGATGTGATACGTATTACTCTTACAGATGTAACAGTACTTTGTACTAGTGAACTTTGAATAGTAATTAAACTACGAGTAGGTTTATGATACTTCGAATGCGCGGAACCTGTTCATTGCTTATGTAATTCACGTTTTTTTCGTGGTATTTACTAACATTAATTGTTGTTATGCAATATCATTCAACAGTTGCAATATCATCGAACTACGAGTGGTTTTATGATACATCAAATGCGCTGTTCCTGTTGATTGTTTGTGTAGTTTATTTATTTCGTCGTATTTACAAACATTAATTGTTGTTATGCAAACATTTTTTTCTGAACACTTACCATCGCGCCAGTATTCCCCGAAGGGTTAAGCAGAGGTGTATAAATGCACATCCACATTCCGCCGGTATGTTTAGGGCCCATGTAATAGCTTATTGCCATTAACCGAGCACAACTCCTAACTCCGAGATGCTACTGTGAATTTCATAGAAAAACCCAATACCACTTTTTGCTCGACCTAGGAATCGAACCCAAGACCTCTAGCGTAGCATTCGCGTTTAGGACCACTAGGCCAACGAGGCAGTTTTTTTTATGAAGTTACGCAATAAAGCAATGCAATTTATCGTTCAGCCACAAATACGTGAAGCTTAAAAAATCTTAATTAATCAAATAAAAATAATTGATTTGCGTAAATATGGTACAGAATCCCTCTGTACCATATTTACGATAAATATAAAGTATATGGATCTCTTATTCTGTCATTAATTTCGTCGTGCAAATTTTACATTACTATTTAATAGATAAAAACGAGAGACTTGTTTGTCTATTTACTGCGATTACAAAATAAACGTAGTATTTATAGGGACAACGTAACGAAACAGGACAACATAACCTACGTTACATTAATACTGTAACTTATCCATTTTATTTCCCACTTTAAATAATGTTCAAATTCCAATAAATATGCAATGAAATTGGAGCGTTAACTTGGCAATATACACGTGTCGGCAATATTCTCATCTGTCACAGTTTCTTGAAGGCAACATTACTTCAGCGGGGAGCCATATTCCTTGCAACCACACGGCAAAATAGTCTTTAAAGCGACTTTGCTCCCCATACAAAATACAGTCTAGTCATATTTTGAGCAATAATTAAATGACTGCCTCGTTAGCCTAGTGGTCCTAAGTTATTGGATTTTTCTCTGAAATTCTCAGTAGCAGCTCGGAGTTAGGATTTGTGCCCGGTTAACGGCAATAGGCTCGCCCCCTATTACATGGAACCTAAAAATACCGGCGAACTGTGGGTGTACATTGGTACACCACTGCCTAACCCTTCGGGGAAAACAGCCGTGATAGTTTTTTTTTTAATTAATTAAACTCGATGTGTAGATAGATAGGATAAGGGGACAAACACTGAGTGGAACGGACTTCATAACGTAAACTTCTACCATGGTTTCCGTTCATGATTCCAGCCTTCAGCGGCTACATTTTTTTCGGTTATTAAAAATAAAACTCCAACCATATGCAGACGAATACCAGTGTTTTACATGGAGCAACTGCTTATCTGACCTCCACAACCCAGTTACTGGGCAACACGATCTTGGTTAGACTGGATGTTAGACTTCCTGGCTCTTGATTATCCGTATCGAGTGTCAAAGATCAAAAAAAAAAGGTGATCCATACAATTGTGCAACACCTACATGTTTAAAATGTATGTATGGAACAGCTAAATTTTTTTTTCCTTTAAATTATTTCAATATTTTTCCATCAGTCGTTCATAACGGTTCAATTCTTCTAACAATTATCGTCTGCTACATAGATTTTTGCTTCCAAACTTTGACTATCCAATTGTAGGTATAGGTTGAGTTGTCAGAATGCTTTGTTGTGTTGATCTCGCAAATATTCACGGCCTTCGACTGCGAATGTATTGGCTTCAAGGTGCACCTCAATCTATGCCGATCACAAAGGAATTGCGGCAGGGAGCTGCAATAATAGGGGAAGCCATCTATGCGGGATGTTGGAAGTTTGAATGATATTAAATTGTATATTTCATGTGAATTTAAATAACGTATGTTTTGTTTACTGTTGGATAAAGAAGAAAGCCTAATATGTTTCTGGAATGTTGATAGGTAATATTAGATGTTTTTCAACTAAACTGTGATCAAAAATAATAAGTACTGGTTTTTTAAATAATTCAGTTCCTACGGTTCTCTGAATTTGCTATTATAAAATAAACTGCAAAATAGCGAATAACGTTTGCTTCGATATAGAACACAACTCCGCGGAACCTTTTAAAATATTGAAGTTGTACAATTACATTTGCCTTCATCATTTAGTAATAACTAGCGAACTACCCGCGACTTCGCCGGCGTGGCTTATTTCACCCGCAGTAAGTTACGTCTTTCGTTACTACTCGGCTCCCGTAGACCGTAGTGTGATGTTATATAGCCTATGTTACTCAGGAATAGTGTAGCTTAGATTGGTGCAAAAATGGTTAAAATCAGTCCAGTAGTTTTGGAGCCTTTTCGGTACATACAAACAAACAAAAAAATCTTTCCTCTTTATGATATTAGTATAGATAAAAAGTTCACTTCGTTCCTCTATATATTGGCTTCACAAACTCATGAAATAAATAAGTGAAACATTGTAAGGTTGTCTAATTAACACGAAGCACGTAAAGGTGTCCAAACTTCATTTTGAAGGAGTTTGAAAGAAATTTTAGTTTGTTGTCTTAAAACAGTTTTCTTTAAGACCGCAAACTGTAAATAAACTTCTAATTTACAAAGCGGGAAGCTATTGTTTTATAGTCTAGAAATAAATCGCGGCGGCAATTTTAATAACTTTTAAGAACGATTGCATTCCAATCTCAGTGTCAATCTGCTAAAAAAGCCTCAATTATATACAATTAAAAACTGTCAAAATCTAGTCGCAATCTCATCTCAGCAATAATCCAAAAGAAAGTTTCACAGTGAATTAAATGTCAGCCTGAATAATTCCACCACTATCACTGACCTGATGCAGCCTGACGTCTCCGCTCACAGTGTATATTCCATGGCAGTCCGTAACGTCCTCAGGTTTGTCAGAGGCTGGTGAACGTCGCCAGCAGGCCGCGCAAACCGCCACCAGAACGCCGCATAGCGTTACACTGCAGAAAAAAATATCTATACAGATTTGTTTTCACTGTACTTGATAATAAGCACCCCAAGCGCGACCTAAACGCGTCCTAAGCGTGACTGCTACGCTAGAGCTCTTAGGTTCGGTTCCCAGGTCGAGCAAAGTGTTATTAGGTTTTTCTTTGATTCTCAGTAGCAGCTCTGAGTTAGGATTTGTGCCCGGTTAAAGGTAGTACGCTCGCCCCCTATTACATAGGATATAAACATACCGGTGAACTGTAGGTGTTCATTGGCATACCTCTGCCTAACCCTTCGGGGAATACAGGCGTGATGGTGTGTACTTGATAATAATTTTCATTAGTCAGATTCGTTTTATTTGAAGAATAAATGTTTATTTATTTACTAAGTTTTCTTACGACTTCGTCTGCGTGAATTTTTTTACAGGTCCCAAATTCTTTGATAGTAAAATAGAGCCTTTAGTACTCAGGAATAGCGTAGCTTTCTATTAGTGAAATAATTTTCAGAATCGGACTAGTAGCTCCGAAGATAAGCTCGTTCAAAAAGCTCTTTAGACCAGGAATTGGTAAATGACGGTTTGATATATTGTGTATAGAAAAGCTATCAAACCGACACATTTATTTCTCGATTGTAAAATCTACAGAAAACAAAATCGAAAATCAAAATCGTTGACTCGATTGTTGTAAAACATTTCATACACTTCCCGGAATGTCTTCTTGGAAAAGTGTTTAGAATATTCCGGATGGCGTTCCATCTAAAGTATCGCATCAATAGACGCGATACAAAAGCCCGGTAAGAATAAAATATGTCTTGGCTTCCAGCTAAACTTATCGTGACTTGAACTCGGAATTTCTTCCGCGAACTTAAAGGTATTGTCTCAAGTTGGTCACAGATTAAATATTTTGTAAGATATCATGCCCCCTCTACCCCCTCTCCTGGTTTATGATCTACGTCTTTGCTCATTACTTTTGAGCGCGATAAGCAGTGATAACTCAATGCATGGTGACTCTTAATACGTGCTTTAAATTCGACAACACCTGTACAGATTACTTTGCTAAAGGAAGTTGTAACTTTTATTGGAATATTTTCTGGAACATTAACATTAACTGCCTCGTTAGCCTAGTGGTCCTAAGCGCGACTGCTACGCTAGAGGTCTTGGGTTCGATTCCCAGGTCGAACAAAAAGTGTTATTGGGTTTTTCTATAAAATTCTCAGTAGGAGCTAACTCCGAGCTGCTACTGAGAATTTCATATTTGTGCCCGGTTAATGGCAATAGGCTCGCCCCCTATTACATGGGACATAGGACTTAAACGTACCGGCGAACTGTGGGTGTACATCGGTACACCTCTGCCTAACCCTTCGGGGAATACAGGCGTGATGATATGTGTGTTTCTGCAACATTTTCTTCAGTTTTGGTTATTCGGGTTTGCCACTTTGCTTTGAAGAGATTAAAATTGAAATAAATCCACAATGTCAAGAGGCAACTGTAACGTTTTTTACAAAGTTGTATTTTTAATTAACAAATAACAATACTATATTTAAAACGACTTCAGTGCGTTCCAAATTAGCTAAACAATTTAAATCAACTTCAGAACTACGAGTAATAAGCCGGGATTTACCTCAAGTACAAAATAAATGACTGTCACATAATTACAAACGTGAAATTAAATTTTTCACAGTATCTCCGCTGGTAGATTAATTCCGACATCGGCGTAGATTACAGGGGGAGATAAATCTGGCTCGATCAGCTAGCGATAGCTTAATTAACACCACTATCTAACTAAACTATATATATGTTTAGAGTGTGTGGTATCTGTGGGGGCCGGATACTATGTGATATCGTTACCAGTACCAGATAATTTTATTTTTTATAATTTGTCGCTCTATTTTTTTAAATCTAAATATGTAGATACTAGCTTCTGCCCGCGACATCGTCCGCGTCAAATTTCATATAAGTAAAAGTATCCCATGTGTTATTTCACACTAGAATCTGTCTCAGTGCCAAATTTCATCCAGATCCGTTCAGCTGTATAAACGTGAAATAGTCACAAACTTCCATCTATCCATCCACCCATACTCACAAACTTTCGCATTTATAATAATATATATATAATATATAATTATAGTAGGAATTAGGATTAGTTTTATCCATCCTGAGGTCGACATTACTCGGTATTAATTGAACTTCAACGCAAAGTGTTTTAAAATAAAATTAATGTAAAAATAATAAAGACAGAGCCGTGTGATGTGCGTTGTTAAGGAGTTTTGCTAAGTTAACTCCAACTTATTTAACTTTTTCATATCGTCGTATCGTATTTCTATAATAATTAATGATTGCGCTTTGCACAACGCAGCCTAGACCTACATAGCACTTACAATAGCCTATGCATATAATTGTATAAGCAGTTATTCAGCCTTGAAAAAATACAACCGTTACGTAGATTTTTGTTATAATATTTCACGGGTTAACAATTACTTAATTGTATAAAAAAAACAGTTTTACAAGGAAATTCTACTTACTGTAGTTAGCGAATTAGTGAAGACATATTTATCCACTTTAATCGTTACTCAAGGTTATAGGTAATAATCAAACTATTAATTGGTGTATAGATAAGACGCTCGATATTTAATTAATGTACTTAACTACATTTACAACAGAAATAAACACAACACTAGATGAAACAACATTTAGGTACAAACCTCATTTAAACATTAAACTGAACATTTTATGGACAGTTCAAAATTTAATAAATTTTCGCTCTAGTAATAAAGGGGCCTTTATTATTAAAGCCATTTAATTAAATATTGATTTAAAAAAATGGTGAAAGAGTACATCGAACTGACAAACCAGCACGATGAACGAAAAAGTTTACTGTACCTGAATAAACTCCTTTCACATTCAGGCCAGACGTCAATAACCAAACTACCTCAAAATTGTTTTAAAACCACCAACCAAAAGCATGTTATTATCTATTTGTGCTTCAGTATAATATTCTAAATTACCTTTGTATTAAGTACGTAAAATAGTTTTATGAACTCGTAAGTTATAATTAACCTAAACTGGAAAGAATGTAGGTAACTACAAAGTATTCAATTTTGAAAGCCTTCAACTTCCTTGCGGCCCGAAATAACTTTTAGCTTGGCCCACTTTGCTACGACCTTGTTCTATGTATCTTTATAGCTATGGGATCATATCTGGTTAAATCAGAAAAAAAAATGGAATTAATAAGCGCGTTTTTTTATTTCACAACGTTGTTTTTTTTTTCCTGACTGTGATTTGTTCGCGGACGAATGGAAGACAATTTTGTCAGTATGTTTGGAGTACTGTGAAATGATCGTGTGAATGTCGGTAAATATGTAATATAAATACTTTGTCTTTAGCTAATGTAATTGGCCAATGACCGTTTTATGTCAAAGTAAAATAAACTGCCCCGTTGGTCTCGTGGTCGCAAGCGCGACTGATGAGCATGGGGTCCTGAGTTCGATTCCCAAGTCGAGCTAAAAGTATTATTGGGTTTTTCCATTTGGAATTTCTCAGTAGCAGCTCGGAGTTAGGATTTGTGCCCGGTTAATGGCAATAGGCTCGCCCCCTATTACATGGGACCAAAACATACCGGCAAACTGTGGGTGTAAATTGGTACACCTATGCCTAACCCCTCGGGGAATACAGGCGTGATGGTGTGTTGTTGTAAAATAAATTTACTTGTATTTTAATAAAAAGATAAAGAGATGATTCATCAGAGAATAAGTAAATCTTATCTGTAATAATCTCTACTAATATAATAAATATGACGGGTTTGTTTGTTTCTTTAAAGTCAAGTGCAATGCTCATGCCTTCTTTGCATGAGGAAAGGTCTTCATACTGTAGTGTGACAATAATATAGGCTGGTATTATTATATTTATTTTTCATTTATATAATTAAAATAATATTTTGTGTGCAGTTCTATTTTTTTATGATTCTTGCGAAGCTCTTGTAATGCCTCTTGTAATCCCTAGATATATCTCTTAGATAAAATAACTTATTCAGTAGCACAACATTTTGTTTCATTGCAATTATTATACAAATTAATTATAAGAATTATCCCCTTAACGTCTCTAATAAATTCCTGCGTTTCGCTTGCCAAGCCGGGGAACTGCGAAAGGATCCTTTTAGCACACACCGTACGTAGATCCTTATCTCCTTTATGGCCGTTTACGCAAAAATAAAAACGAATCTACATGTTGTATTTTTCGACGTTTAGCTTATGCGTATCCGGGGAATACATGTCAAATATACGGACCCCGCGATATGTTCTTGAACGTATATTTTAATACTTATCCCTTCTCGTAGATTTACAACGAAAGATGTAGTTGTTTACATAACCTATTTATGGCACATTTTTATAAATCTTAAAATAACTTTAAGAGCTTTCATGTTTTTTTTAATGTCTATTCTCTGAAACTGGGTCGGAATCGGGTTAAATGATACAATTATCTCTATTAATGCTTCCATTTTTCTGTTCCGTGTTAAGAGCCTTAACGAACCGATTATTTTCGTAAATTAAGAAACCAATTAAAATCCGATTATCGGTTCTCGTTCTAAATTCTCCCATAATAAAGAGCGGCATGAAATTAAATTACAAGGTTATGGTTACCAATAAATGGTAAGAAATAATTATCGTTTACTTTAATGAATATACGGGGTGTAACAAGCCACGTCACACATAGTAGTTACGCATAGGTACTTACTCCCCTTAAACTTGTAACACTAAGCAAAAAATATTAGAGTACCTATTATTGTAATGTGAATAATCACTGTTTGTAACCCCCGACGCAAAAACGACGGGCTGTTAAAAGTTTGACGTGTCTGTGTGTGTTTGTGTCTGTCTGTACGTGGTATCGTAGCTCCCGAACGCATGAACCGATTTTGATTTCGTTTTTGTTTAAAAGGTGTAATAGTCGGGAGTGGCGTTCTGTGATTTCTGCCCATGGGGGAAAAGGCGTGAGTGTTTGTATGTATGTATCATATTTCGTAAAAATAAATTGGAACTTTAACCTTCAATATCTTCGTAGCTAGAAAGTGGTCTGGTATAGAATAAAAGTGATCGCAGTGGTGGGAAGAACAAGTAATTTGTGGTTCTATTAAGTGTCTTTTAAACACGTTATTGTGGTAATAAGGTTTCGTATCGTCAGATATCAAATCAAGTCGCTATATATTGGCTAAAGTGTCCGATGTGTTACGCGTCAAATTAGAAGGTAGGTACGGTTGGATGTCGAACTTTAACGAAGTTCGAGAGGTAATCCCTTCGGCGACACATCGTAAATGATACTTGGGAATGTTGCTACTCGTATATACTGTAAATTACATTATGTAAAGTTACTCTTCTCTAAAAGATGACGCGTCGAATTTACATGAATTATTTCTTACAAGATCTTGGGTAAACGAGATATGAACGCTTAATAAGGTATTAGAATATATTAAAGTGCTTTAAACTGAGTTATTTGAAGGACAATGAGCATTGTGTTACTTTTTTAAACCTAACAATGTTTCATACAAAGAAATAGATAGTACTTTCCACAATAAATAATCAAGTAAGTGCTTCATGCCCCTGATATGGATCATAAAAAGTCCACCTAATCCAAAAAAAGAACTCTCTTATATTAAAAGTATACTTAACTCTTAAAGGTCGCAGGGCCCACCTGGTAGGTAACATCCAAATGACACAGAAGTGTCCCCACTTACCCTTTCGCTAGAGCCTTTCTTTAATCCCGAATTACAATTTAGAAAGTTCGCGTAATTTGTAAGAATGATTTTATTTAATTCCAGCAAATAACAACTAACAAAGATTAGTTGACGTATTCATGAAAACCATTCGGTGAGTAGAATCATAACCTAGTGCATCCAGTAAACTTTTTCAGGTGACCACCCGTTATCGGAGATTGAAATATGGTGGTGAAGTCTCGTTATCACCATAAACTAGTTACGACGTACTTTTAACGCTAGCTTTACTACTCATATACACGTTATAGTTTAAATTACGGTTCAATCACGATGAGTGTAGGAGCTCGCTTTTATGAGATTAGAATTTATAACAGAATGTTATTCCGACCTCTTCTCATATAGGGTTTGATATTCGAGTTGTTTATTGACTTGCTTCTACTTGACATTGGGTATTCTCCGCGATTATATATTAAGGTATTAACCAAGTCGCGTAAACTCCATTAGCCACTAAAATTACCTTAACAGATAACATTCCAATGTGGTACGGTGAACCTACCTGACGAAGAATATATTGATATTGTATGAGGAGGCCTCCGTGTGCAGTACGTCGGGTTGCGTGTGATTGTGATAGTGTCTCGCGTGTGAGACGGCCGCCACCGCGGCTAGTCGCTGTGAGCTGCCCATCGCCCAGCCGAGCGGGCTGCGCTGAGCGCTAGCAGCCCCCGCGCCCGCCACCAGCCACAAGCGGCGCCAGTGAGCCACCACCGCACCACGCGGCGCCGCCTGCGCGACTGCCGCCACAAATTTTGTGCGTTTTTTTTTCGACTTTCCTTAAATTCTTATTTCTCTTTTCCTGGCTTTATTAGGCGGCTTTCTCCATTATTTACTTTTCAGCCAGTGTTCGTTAAATTCACGAGTAGTTTATCAACTGGGCATATTTTTGAGGAACAAGTGGCACATCTGTAACAAAACGTGAACTTTTGAATTTGTTTCTTTTTTATTTGTTTCCGCTGAAACTTTATGAAAACTGGTAAGTAAGTCATTGAACTGCTTAACTATTTTTTTTTTCCTATAAAGAGAATGTTAAAACGAGTAATGAATTTCAGCGTGATACGTTTAATAAAAAAACATTAACTCCCGACTAAACTATTTCGTTCAACATACATTTCAGAAAACGTGTTCGTTTTTTAAATATTGTAATACAATATAAAATTCAACTGCAACCCGTATCCAAGTTCATAATATAATTGCATAAACAATAGGCCGGTTTTATTTAAACCATCGTCTGATGAATAATTTATTTCGGAGCTTTTTCCGTCAGACGAATCCTTAAATGTTTACAAACTACCAACCTTTGGCGTAGCGACAGCGTAGCGTAGCACGTGGCCGTAGCTACCGCTACGCAAAAAATATTATTATTTTTTTGTATAAATACCTAGGATAACACCTCTTGAAATTATGAAAAAAAAATATATTCCATTCTAGGACTAGAAACATTATACGTTTGTTTTTCCATAATTTTAATGGTAAATACTCATTTCATGATTGATTTGATGTTTAATTAGTGTACTAAATATTGTCGATCGATGCAACTTTTACAATAAAAAAAAAAATAGGTTTGATATTAAATAGAACCAAAAAAAAATAACAATTTATTCCAATGTTGATTTTCAAACAATTTTAATTCTCTGAACACCGAACTATACCCAAACACTACAAGACGTAAAACTGAAACTTTAAAAATCATTTATATTTATCTAAAGTTTATTTATTTAAACAAATAGCGTGTCAACACGTACCTTACAAAACTCTCTAAACTTCCGCTCACCATGAACGTTATCAAAACTATTATTTATCAATTTCACTGCAGTTTAGTTCACAATAATTGAGTTAAAACACAACATACATCGATCGCGAGATAAGTTTGTCCTGGTCGACACGACACGACGCAAGCCCCCGACGTCAGCCCGTCGAGTGAAGGGAGGCTCTACTGCCCGCCCCAGCCCCAACATTGGCCACACACGACAACCCAACTCACCCAGCCAAGCCCAGCATGGCCCTAAACTTCCCCCAACTGTTATTATCGGTTTTCCAACTACATAGGTGTGCGTTCTGTTTGCTGTGAAAATAGCTATTTTGGTGTCGTACTACGTTAATTTTGTGTGACGCTTGTTATACGTACTTTTACGGTTTTTTGGCAACATTTAAGTACGGTTATTAACCTTTCTTTTTTACTTTTAAATATATGGTTTAACAAAGACAAGGATTTTACACTCTGAAAAAAATTTAAGTCATTAGTTGTCAACGGATTTGAAGACAAATATTCCTTATCACTGTTCAATGTTCATCCTAACCCACGCGAATGGTTTAAATGCGAATATAACTCCGCTTGTCAACTCGTCATGCCAAAGCCATGAACCGATCGTAATGCTTGAATTGTTGACTTCGTTTGTTCGTGATAACTAGGGAGATCAAATAATTGGATGCAAATTAGAAAGTTTTGAAGAAAACAATCCCGGGTTCTCGGGATCGCATAACAAATCAAGTACATTTTTACTTTTACGTAACTGTTTTTTACCATTTATATAAATAACCACGGTTTTTGACCTATTTTCATAATAGAAACTTAGAAGCTAGGTACATCTTTATGGTACTAAATTATGAAAGGCATGTAAGATAAATAAAATAATGTATCTAACCCTAGTAATAAGATAGAATGATTTATTTTATTGGGTCTAAAAAGACACTTAAATAAGTCGAAAATTACTTACGTGTCTTAAATTTTTTTTTACTGTACCTAGGGACCTTCTGGTTACAAAGATATCGAAGGATATATATATCCAACTTTTTTGTATTTTTTTACACCCCGTACGATTATATCAGAATCACGGGAATTTCTCGGTACAAAAGTTCAAGTTTTTTCATACTAGGCCAACGCCGGAAGTTTAGGTACATGCGATCCCGGGCGATCACCGACATTCACGCGAACGCAGACGCCTAGTCTTAGATAAAGGTAACAAAATTACTGTTCACAAAAATTTAGGTCCGTACGTCTTTTTTAATTAATATTGCTTTACACCCGTGACCGCCACACGTCGATAACGATAACACATGCCTGATTTTCTAAACTGAACATATGCCTACCTACATACTTTAATTGAACGTGAAGAATCATGTTAAAACAAAAACAATCCAAATGCCAATTAGGGCCAACTTTGGATCCAACATTAATGACATTAACGGGCCAATATTGGGTCTTTCCCGTCACTCCCTCGACCGTGTTCGTCCCATCACGCCGCCGCCAACAGGTACGTAGTAACTTTGTACTTTTCATTTATTGTTGTTTGTCGCGCGAATTTACACCTTATGCTAAAGGCATTCTAGAAGGCCACTCTTTGACATTTCATTTACGTTTTTCTTTTGTTTGCTTTTGCGCGGGAAGCGAAATGTCACGAACGTTAAATAATTATGATCGATCTGCATCGGGATGTTATTTGAATTTGGAGTACTAGTTCGACAGAGTTTATTACACTGATACACGAACTTGGTTTTTTTTTTTTGGTATATTATAGCGCCGTATAGTCGAGAAGTCGGTCAAAACAGCTTTAATATAAACCTTTATTCAGTCAGTTAACCGAGTTGATTAAATATTGAATCGTGCGATACTAACTACTTATTTAACCGGTTAACTTCATACAAATAACTGTACAGTTAGCAGCACTGGCATGTCAACCGCGTTCATTGTTTTGTGGATCAAAGGTTATCCGAGTTTATAAAATGTGTTTGTTTTTCATGATTCTTTTTTCTTTTACTTTCGATGAAACATAATTATAGTATATCCATCACACGGGGTGGAAAGGATATCGTAACGAAAACTTTTCCTATGGTTTTAATATCTAAACACTAGTTTACATCTATTTCAGACCTTTGTGTTAAACATTCTGAAAACTCTGGAATGTTCTGTCCTTCTTTTTCACGTAAAACATTCCTAGGTAACCTAAAATATTATTTATTCACATATTGGGGATTGACGGATGTGCTTGAAATTTTTCACGTAACTCATTTTGCGGACGGCAACATCTCGCGTGTACTAGGGGAGCACGAGTCCCAGGAGATGTAACGAAACCTTGGATCCACGCTAGCGAAATCTTATACAAGTCCTACGTACTATATTATGTACCTATGGCCTACATAATATCTCCAAATTTTGCTTTAAAATATGTTAAAAGAAAATATTCTTTAAAATCATGTATCGCCGTTCGTTCTGAACATACATACATACCTACATGTCCGTGGAATTTCTTCTCCATATTATAGGCCTACCAACGTTTTGGAACGAGCAACTACCTTCAACTTTCTGACTAAATGACCGACTTCTTGACAATTTAAAAGTGTCTGTAAAAGGTCGAGTTAAAATAAATCCTTTAATATTTTTTAGTCGTGCTCTTGGCCTTGTACATGATAGATGAGGACAAGCGAGCGTAGCCAGAAGATGCTGGTCATTCTTGCTTTGAAATTATTCCAGTCCTCACATCCAATTTAGAGACTTCATGCTGTCACAGTGTCCGGCCCTGCCGTCCTTAGGCATAATCGAGTAGTAGACACCGAACCACCAATTAATTAACAAACTTTTTATTAGTTGTCAAAACGAGATTCTGTCATAGATTTTGTATGGCAATACCAAATTGTGACGTCACTTTTGTGAAGTTGTCAACTGAATTAATTGATTATTTATATTAAAATCTAATTTTGCAGTCAATTGAAATTTTTCGGGTTTTCGAAGCTTAAATAATGTAATTATTTTGAGAAGTTCTGTCATGGACATATTGGTTAATGGAACTACCCAATTATACATATCTGAGGTCGATTTCGCAGCAGATTCAGCGCACTCAAAATGAATTTTCATTCAACTCCATACCAAATACTGCACAGCGCTTCGGTTATTTTTATATCGCTGAAGTTACGTTCATCACTATCATATAGACTTTATTCCAAATGCCAAATGTAGTTTCAAAAAAGTGTTAATCAAAGAGATTTAAATAAACTACAAACTGTCTTTGGTATCCTATCATCGTTTGGGTAACGCACGGAATATAATAACAATATTACCAAGGCAGTTACCCTATTCCTCTGTCTACAAAAACAATAACGTTATTCTCTATAACTCTATTCTAATGGACCGTCCTAAATATACCGTGGCAACATACCGCATCTATTCAGACATCATGTGGTCTCTCTACAGCTGGTCAGCCTTATGTAAATTGAAACGTGAAATCGCCACACATTCATTAAAATACAAAAGATAAACTACCGGACAAATGTACTGAATACACTGGTTGGTCCAGCCATATCCAACTTTGTTTATACTCATATTATGAGATAAATTAAAATAAAAATGTCAAAGTCATATCATTTATTTCAATTTGACCATTTTTAACCCCCGACGCAAAAACGACGGGGAGTTATAGGATTTACGTGTCTGTGTGTGTGTCTGTCTGTCGCATCATAGATCACGAACGCATGAACCGATTTTGATTTTGTTTCTTTGTGTTTGAAAGGTTAATTAGTCGGGAATGTTCTTAGCTTTGTTTGATGGAAATCGGTTCAGCGGTTTTAAAATTATCAGCCCTTTTGTTAGCTTCGGTAGTGATTATTTTCTTCTGTTTTCATTAAATTACATTTTTTAATTTTGAACATACATTAAAAATTAAATAATGTTCTGTCTATCAACTACGGTACATATTGGTAGTATTACATATTCGTATAGGCAAGAAACTCCATACTTACTCTGTTACAATAATTTGTATAAGTACATGAGTCTATGCACATCGTTATGTGAATGTCAAGACGATTTACCAAAAATAAATTCACTTAAAGTACTACAATACAATGTACCTACACCTGTGATCGAGGAGAAAATTTTTCAGTTTTTCTTTTTTAAGTAGAAATGTAGTGACCGCCACGAGTCGTGAACACAAATGTCAAGTTCATTTTTGTGTTTTAGGGTTCCTTTCTTGGTTTTTTGGGTCGCCAACGTTACGCGACTAGTCCGTCAGTCGGACCGATCCCATGCAGCGTCGGCGCCCCGAAAAACCCAAAAATGAACTATACTTTTGTGCTCACGTCTCGTGGCAGCTACTATATCTGATGTTAAACATTAAACAGTACATGAATTATACAGAGTTGATGTTCTGTTTTAAAATCTCGTTTGCACACAATTTTCTGCAGCAACTTTGCATTACTAATGCATTGTAATAAATGCAAACTGAAATAAGAATAATGCAATCACTGAACCGTCACTACACAAAACACATTATATCGATTTTATACCGATCGCGAACGAATCGATTTGGCATACCAAGTTTACTTAACTCAACAAAGGGAAAGAAAACCAGTGAGGGATATAAATGATGAAATATACTGAAACATTGAACTTGATTCCTTTATGGAAGTTCTTATGACGCTTCTGAACAATGAGGGCCTATTTCTCAACACTGTCTCTTTGTAGCATAGAAGACAAAATTCCAACTATTCTTGTCGATATGACGTCATCAGTCGTGTGCTAGGCCCATCCCCTCATTGCACTCAATAAGCAGTAAAGAAGGCTCGTGATATCCAAGCGGAGTTCTTACTCTCCTTTAGAAACCTTAAACCAGTTAAAGTATATTGTGTCTCCATCAGCTAATCATCTATTAAGTATAGATATTAATTCTACATCCATGTTTATGAAAGCTGAAGAGTTTATTTTTTGAATAAACACGCGAGTCTTCGGAACTGCAGGTCCGATTCTAAAAACCTTTTCAGTAGTAAAAAGCGGCAATATCTCTGAGTAGATATTTTATTATAAATAATAGGGATCTGTAACAAAATTGACTTTGACGAAGTCGTGGGCAAAATCTAGTAATTAATGAAGAACTTATAATTGACTACAGTTTTTATAATTAGAGAAGTAGGAACAGTCTAAGAGCAAGCACTTACTGTATACAGCTGTTGAATCACTAGTATAAAACTTACTTAAGTAATAATAAAATGCAAAAAAGGAAGCTTATAGGGCATCAAAAACCTCATCCGCATCGCTGTCAATGGGACAAGTGCCCAAAAGGCTGGCAGCGTTGCCACGTTGAATGGCAATGCTGATTCTTTGGCCCAAGAAAAGGCCAGCCCTTTGGTCACGTGAAGAGACGACCAGTCGCTTGGCTATTTCACGAAAAACAAGATGAGCGCTCGGACCCCATGGCCCTAGTGTTTCAACCCCAAACGGCTCAAACATATAGCTTCCAATAAGGTTATTATATTTGCGCCGTTTGAGGTTTTCAGCACCAGTAGCAGCCGCCCCAGCACAACACGTCGTGCTAGGAAGATGGGATGGCGCAAGGGTGTCGACGCATGTTGCATCCCACACCAAAGGCCTACCCAACTTCCAAGGCATTATAGTCATCCCATCTGGTCTCTTCCCATCGTCGCGTGCCAAGCCAATTGGCTCCAAAACAGCTGGCACTCCGGCGGAGACAAGAGCACGACGGATGATGTCATTAATGCTGGCGTGCCGTGCTATGCGGCCAGCGCTTTTACTGCATGACAGACCATGGTGTCCGAGGCAGTCTACAGCTTCACCGCACTGACAGCGGTGCGGAGCCCCACAAGGAGCGCCCAAGCGCAGGCATGTAGCGAGCCGGAATGTAGAGTCACTCAGCATAGTGCCTATGTTGGGCGACGGAAGTGCCTGAAGCCAAAGACCCGACTCCCACTCACCCACAGCCAGCAGGCGGGCACGCTCAGCAGAATTGATGGACGTATTAATTAAATTATTCCGTACCAACCTGCAGAGCGGCTCGTCCCATAGTCTTTGGGAAGATGGGTTCACGGGTCGATCTGTATCCGGGCAAGTTACTTTCCAGGCGTTCACCGCTTCGGTCAAACACGGCACCTCAAAGTTAATCATTGATGTTGATAGAATCTTCGAAATTAACTTATCGGTGCTGTGGACAGAAGACAAGAACGCCGGTAAACTGCAACTAGAAATTTTACGGATGCCGAGACCACCAAAACGAATGGGAAGTGTGGCTTGTTGCCATGCTCGGTCATCCAGGGCCACATTGAGAAGTGATGTTAATGTTTCTCTAATAATTTGGTCAATTTTGTCCAAAAGGTGTGGGTGTTTCCAAAGAGGTGAAGACCGGCACTTACTTGCACTTACTTCTAGGTGATAAAAAAAAAAAATTCGAATTATTTTGAATAGTTACATTTTCATCGAAATTTTTAATCGAATTCCTGCTCACCTACGTAAAAATTCGTGTTATGAAAAATCGCAATGCGCCCTCGCTCTTTTAAATGTCACACCATGCATGGCGTAGCTGAGTCCCTTTTAGCTTGATTGCGTTGGTTTAAAGTAGACCTTCTGTAATCTATTTATTTAGTGTCGTAGGGTAGGAGCTAGGGCGCACCCTTATAATGTTTTATGTTACGACACAGCCAACACAAAGGCTTGGCAGTGAAGTGACTACATAAATCTCGTATTACCCTCAATCGACGCCGAGATAATGTAATGACAGGTTTAATAACGATAGGTAGTACCAGGACTTTGGGTGCCATTTTGTTTAGAACACTTTTTAACTATTTTGGACCTATCTTAATATACGTACCTACTCTCCGCAAATCACACCATTATTTTAACGGCGCGGACGTCAGAAACTATTTGGAATCCCTGCATCAGTATTTTAGTTCCAAAATTTGAACAAGCAAACTGGTAGTTCGTCACACAGGTAATTATTAAAATATCAAAAATATTGGCGCAAAGGACATACACGAGAGTATCCATTAACTTGTGCGAATGAATTAGTGCAAGTATTAGGACCATTTGTTGGTACAACAGCGTCAGGCTGACTTGTAAACATGTACAAGTGTATTGTAACGTGCGCGGCTACCATTATGTGTTGTGTAGTCCAGCTTCTTGTATTTTGAGCTTTAACGGGTACTCGACAGAGACAATAACCTAATTAACTTGCCTTACTTATTGTTCGCGTAACGATTCATCAGATGCCAGATATAATGTTTACAGCATTTATGTAAACAACATTTAAGCAAAAATAACCGTAATGACGCTATCCAAACATAAATCTTTTATTGACCTTTTCGAACATTGACACAATTCTGACTCGATACTTAGGCTAATATTGACTTATATCCATACTAATATTATAAAGAAGTAAAGTTTATTTACCACCATACCATCACGCCTGTATTCCCCGAAGGGTTAGGCAGAGACGTAGCAATATATACCCACGGCCTGCCGGTATGTTTTAGGTCCCATGTAATAGGGGGCGAGCCTATTGCCATTAACCGGGCACAAATCCTAACTCCGAGCAACTACTGAGACTTTCATAGAAAAACCCAATAACACTTTGCTCGACCTGGGAATCGAACACAAGACCTCTAGCGTAGCAGTCGCGCTTAGAACCACTAGGCTACCGAGGCAGTTAAAGTTTATTTGTTTTTAAGTTTTTGGTAAGATGTTTGGTGATCGGACTAGGAAGTCCGATCACCAAACATCTTTAACACTTTGAAGGGCACTAAACGAGACACAATAGAAGTTTTATTGTTATAACGCCTATGAGCATTTAGTGTCCTTCAAAGTGTTAACTAATAGGAAGCTATCCTATTGCTATTGTAACTTTATGGTGTACTACCGCGGATGAAACCGCGGTCAGAAGCTAGTATGCATGTAATACAAATGTACGAAATACCGGTTCGGTGAAAAATAGTACAATAGTCTATTATAAGTACTTTATACATGTATGTATATGGTTCAAATAATGCATGTCAACGACACAGGGCGACGACACCCGTGCGTCACGCAAGCCAATTTGCTTAGGTTCATGCAGGGTTGCCAGGCATAGATAATATCTATGCCTTGTTGTATCCATGTTGTCATTATCATACCATCACGCCTGTATTCCATGAAGGGTTAGGCAGAGGTGTACCAATGTACACCCACAGTTCGCCGGTATGTTTAGGTCCCATGTAATAGGGGGCGAGTCTATTGCCATTAACCGGGCACAAATCCTAACTCCGAGCTGCTACTGAGATTTCTGTAGAAAAACCCAACAGCACTTTTTGCTCGACCTGGGAATCGAACCCAAGACCTCTAGCGTAGCAGTCGCGCTTAGGACCACTAGGCCAACGAGGCAGTTACTTTCCGTCATGAAAATCCATGAAGGAACAGTAATACTACGTATATTAACAAGACACCACTTAAAAGTCACAAGAAAGCAGAATACGCTAATTCGTTTACTTGGATGACGTATTTTTTTCAGTTATGTTATTTGTTCTACCAAAATACTTAACCAATTTCGATAAATTATACCATATATATATATGGGACCACCTCTGAATTATGAATTATCAAACAAAAAAGAATAATCAAAATCGATTCATAATTGGCGGAGTTATCGCGTAACACACATACAAAAAAAACATACAATCTAATTGAGAACCTCCACCTTTTTGAATTCGGTTAATAATCATGCAACAATACCGGTTGTCATGTTACAGCCCTATAGTAGCGGATTCATTACACATTCACGAGTTTATCACAGATCTAACACGACTTGTCGTTCACAATACTGAACGAACGCCTAATTACCTTAAATGGATAATAATTAGGTATACTACTACATTCGCACTCACGATTAAATTCGCGAGTAATTGAAAACGTAATTTGAAACTTGTAAATTAATTATTAACAGCAATCAATGTGGTATATGGAAACAGAAATATCCACATAAGCAGCCCTACTTCACCCAATGTGTATAGGCCTCTCTTTGAATGTGATAATCTCCGCGCTCCATTTCTTTTTAGTTTTTTATTGAGAGCAGAAAATGCCTAACGCAAACTACGGCGTCCAGGGAGATGACGTGGGTATGTGGGGCTGGCACCCGCTAAAAACACCGCCTGTACACCTACATCCGCATTGGTGGATAATCCGCGAGAACTGCTACGCATGACATTCGTGACCCATCCAGAGTGGCCTCCTTCAGCGCTGTCCGGGTGCATCTCCACAACTCTAAATATCTTGCAGCGTGGAAGATAGAATCCCCGATCTATCGTCCGCTGACCCCTCTTATGGCAACACCGACTCTGGATTTGGCCGCATGTGCCGTCCTGCCCTCCTGCGACGAATCGGATCAGCGAGAGAGTCTGCCTTCCTGACCCGCTCCGCCGGGATCTCCACGCTTTAGTGCCAGCCTCATACAGATTCTACCCGCAATGATAATGTCGTCTGCCCATATCACCGCAGGACAGCCGACACTGCTTCCTGTCTTTGGCCGAAACTCTTTCACAGTAATGTAATAGGACTTCTACCAGTACTTTCAGTGTTAAAAGTAGTAATTAGTTGCGATAACCAACTCTATATTTCAGACAACAGAGTTGTTTAAAATTCGGGCACTACATTTATTGATTAATCTTTGTGTTCATAACGTTTAGTATGTTTAGGCAATCTGACGAGAAATAATGATGTAAGCATCAAAAGCTTCTTTATCTCTCAGATAGAGAGATTTTGTTAAACTTCAAAGCTTTCTATATGGCCTGAAATAACTCAGAATTGCCGGAAGGCCGGTAATAGGGCCCTTAACGAGACGACACGATAAAAAGGGGTGGAAGTAGAAGTACATAAACACTGGCATATTCAAAACTTTCTTTAACATGAGCCTACAACTGAGCTATGTCTATGGGAGAAATTAGTAAGTCAGCAGAAGATGGCAGCAGGTCCCATTTGTTGAAGACACAAGTATTATTCTTTATTAAAAATCTTTTATATAGATTTTTTTTTAGAATTGGCACAAAGGTAATATTCAGGACTAGCTTATGTTTGCGACTTAGTTCGCGTAAATGGGGTTACACTTTTTTGCGCAGAACCCTAATTGTATTTCTAAAATAATATTTATTACTTAAGCTATCTATTACTTAAGCTACCTAGGCAATGGAGATCCCGTCACGATCGGCCCCGCTGGAGATTAGCTTGAACAAACAGACCGATGGAAAAAAATTATAAAATTGTTTTTTTTCGCGTAAGTTCTGTGTTAACATTCATATCGGTACTATTATTATAACTGTAATTGTAACGTTACAAACAGACTTTCAAATTTTATTTATTTGTATTTTTTTTTTTTAGATTTTCGATGACTCGTAAATCTGTTGTTAGATAACAAAAACATCAGAAAGTAATGTGTTTAGATCTGCAATCCTCTGTTGCCATTTGCGTATAAGCATGGGCACGTAGTTTCCAATGTATATTAGTTTTTGCACGTGTCTCCATTAAGCTCGTTACTTGTGTGTTTTACGTGTAATCTCCTAGAGTAGACGAGCCACAACTTAGCTTTTTTACCGACACAGAACCAAACGGTCTGGTCTAAAGCGCTGTATTGTGTAGTGTTTCATGCTAACTCTCACTCACATACAATATATACATACACGTAAACATATTTTGGATTCGGGTTAAAATCAATTTAGTGACAATAAATTAAAGTATAGTGTGATACGGTTTTTATTTTTATTTTTGAAATATCATTGCATGGCAGACAAGCCCACGACGGCCTACCTGACGTTAAGTGGTAACCGCTGCATATAGACATCTGTAATACCAGAGACCTCGCAAATGCATTGCCATTCCAGAGCAGGCATACCATTCGAACCGGAACACAGCAACACTACTTTGCGGCAGTAATTGGTATGGTGGTAGTACTTCCCCGGACCAGCTCCTTCACAAAGAGCTCTACTACTACTACTAAAACCTCCAGTTCGTCATCATAGATCCTTAATCACAGTAAACTTGGGTCTTACCACCACGCTGCGGGCGCCATACTTTTATTGGTAATTGCTTTTGTTTATTAACGGGACCTTGTGCAAAGACACTTGACCAAGTCGATAGTTACATGATAACATACCATCACGCCTGTATTCCCCATATCATGACGGTGAACAAGGGTTCACCGTCACCGTAGCTCGCCGTCCGTACGTTGAATAACGACATTCCGTGACGACGGCGCGTTCGTGTTCCACGGCCTTAAAGAGATGTCAGTAGGCCAGTCAGGGCCAATGCCTGCCGGGACTGTGGGTTGTTCGAAAGAGATATCGCGCCCCCGGAACGCAAAGGGCACGAGAAGGAACATGGATAGGTTTTCGTCAGTAAAAGTCTGACACCCCCTCCCGCCCTGTCCAGGGCGGCAGAAGTAATTGGTGATAACCCATCCGAAAAAAATGCCAAGTTACTCGATGTCGGTGCAACACGTATTCTTCTATACCGTCCTTCCCTGCTCGTCATTATAATCTGTTTTTTCTGGACCATACCTGATAACCGTGTAATTGCGGATCATATATTTTTTTTAAATCTCTTTTAAAAAAAGGAATTTTGAATGTTCTAACTAAACTTAAAATATTCGCACAACCCGTGCACTGTTCGGTGCACCCGTAAGCAGAATATTTTGCTTGTGTAGCATTGAGCGCTACTATAAACAGTGATATTTCGCACCAAAAATAAAGGCCATTTCTCTTAAAAAAAATATACTCAATGTTGCTTAGTTTGATGGGCTGTATGCTTAGTTAACAGCTATGTAATGTATCTTTTTACACCCCGTTTATTTACAAAATTAAAAAGTTAAATATAACTAAAAGGAATAGCGAATGTGTGTGTGACGTAGCGGGAGTAATACATTTCTTGACACTTGATCGATTTCATTGAATTATAAAATAGCTGTGAATGAAGCTCGTTGGGCCACGTTCTTCTGACGTCGCTAACTCGCGACTGGTGACACGCTGTACACGCGATTGGCGGCTACAACTGTCTTGTTCCCATGCATGTTAATAATTACCACGATTGCGATCAGCTTAAGGCAATTACAAGTTTATATTTAACCAACTTTATTAAATATGCTCTTTAATAATAAAAATAAATTACCACCAGTAGCTTGGACCCTTTTCCCGATACCGGTGGACTACAATTTTAAATGTTTTTATTTTTTATATTAATATTTAGCAATGTAACTTATATGTATATAAAAATAAATACATATATTTATATTTCTTCCACACGTTGTTGTATGAAATGGGAGACAGGACCCCATAATAAGTTAAGACCTGTAGGGGCCTCCAGGTCTCCCCATCTCGGATATATTGATTGGTCCAAAGTTTGATCTGTATAAAGCAAAGCACTGAAAATACTGACATTAGTGTACAGAAAAGAAGTAGAAGGAGGCTCCTAAGAAGGTGTACTCCTAGAACACAGGGACACTACAGGCCAAGATATAAGGCACTAACTTAGAAGGCATATGATTTCATATGAGTTTCTCTACCAGTGTGTACCTAGGGCCTGAACAACAGCTGCACACAACTTAGATTACGCTTAGTGTCATCGACAGCAAATTCTCTCAAAACACATTAAATGAAGTTAGTTTTACTTCATTATAGTTTGAGTATATTGTCAAACTTGTATTCCCTATCTGTCAGGCTTAAAGCAACCGTTTGAATATATTGAGTGGCAACGCAGGTGGTGGTTCCCTAGAGAGGTACCAGGCTGGGCTCCCTGCGTCATGGCTACACACTTATAAATAAAATAGTCGCAATAACAAGAATACGTAGTGTCTATGGTTTCATAGAGTGGCGAAGATTTTTTTAGTGACGAACGGATATAATATAGCTTTTAAAAAATGGCAGTTAGTAGCGTCTACTATTGTCCAAACACAATGCAGGCATTTTGAATCCACCATCAATTAAAAAACGAATGTAAATATAATTTTGACGGCACGGTTGGCGCAGAGGCTGTGCAATTGGCTGCTGCGCAGCGTGTCGCGGGTTCGATTCCCTCACGGAACAAATATTTGTATAATCCACAGATAGTTGTCCCTGGTCTGGCTGTTTGTGTATGTGAGTTTATAATTTGTAAACGCACCCACGGACACAGGAGAAATTCCTAGAGGGGCGCAACGTTTTTAAGAAAATTGTTATCCTTAAAATTTGGTATTACACACCAATAATTTCAAAACAAAATTTCTCTAAAGAAACACGTTATTTTAGCCCCGTAAGCCGATTAATTTTCAATTAACTGCTCAATAAGATTTATAGTTGTTTTGAAAATAATAAAAAGTTATTCAATTGAGTTGGCAGAACGTGACCTCACTGTTTACAACTGCCATACAAATTCTATGGAGGGAACCGCGTTTTGACAGGTCATAAAAAATACGTCAATTGATTGGTTACACAATACACTGGCATACATTTTATCGTCTTACGTCACTTCCACATCGTCGTGAAACTTACCTTCCTGCTACCGTTGCATACTTAATGTACATACGCCTGGCGAGTTTCTCACGAAAACCTATGAATACCCCATTATAATAGGGAATGAAAAGGGGTTGATGTATTCATGGAAAGTTTAACTTAAAAACGAGTCTTCAAGCCCCCAGTTCCCAAAAAATAACAAGTAACATTCACTTTTAAAGGAACTTTTAATATTTAAAAGGCGAATGCTTGTCTTGCCGGGTTTTTAAATCAAAAATCCCCGCACATCATTTTTCAACTAACCAATTATGATTGAATAAAAGAATTTCCAATTTTAATAACGAAAATAACAAAGTTCATGAACAAACTTAATAAAGTCCGTTCTGTATATAATTTGGTACAGATTATTTCCCTATTACAGGAAATTGAATTAAGTGCGGCAAACGTATGTCGGACGCTGCACACGGTGATGCTTATTACGATTGGATAAGGTTGAAGTTTAGTTACACTGCTGGTACTTGTAAGTTAGCAGAGCGGACCCGTTGCGGCCCGGGGTCAGTGAATTCGGATATCAAATATGCAACTTCGTAGACTCTCCCAAACCACTTATACCAATTGCAAATGTTGAATATGTTGCAATGCTCCCAAAAGTTGTAATACATGGTTGGAGCAATATGCTCTGAAGACAAGTAAATATAATATGCAATCATCATGCGACAGTGATCTGTATAAAAAGTTTAATCGAATGGAATGATAGCAGTGTGTAGTAAACTCTGCGAGCTACGAGCTGTCTCTGTTAGTCTCCTTGTAATCATACATTGATTGCTTACTTATCTTTCTCAATTTTCGTTATTCATATCGAACCGACAACGTTAACCAACTGACAGAAAACGGATTTTAAGAAATTCATCCCCTAAAGGTGTTGAATAAGGGATGAAAGCTGGTATGGAAGTGCGTGGGTGATCCCATGCGACATATTTACAGCTAACCTGATTTAAAACCCTGAGTTCCTATGTACTTTAACCTAATCAGAATTACTATTAGATCGAGATGCAAGAAGCGCCCCTACATCATTGTGGCAAGGCTGAAATTTGGAGAATAATTTAATATGTTTTATAAAAAGTTTAGAACCACGGTAAGTAATAATAGCAATCATTTTGATTTTTTACAATGATTATTCTGTAAAGCAGAATAATGAATGATTCGTAGCAGGTGGCGTTCTGTGGTTTCTGCCTACCCCCATGGAAAAAAGGCGTGTGTTTATGTATTCTCTAAAGCATATGAATACCAGCTTTCACACGTAGCTCCGTTAGTAGACGGCTTTGGTTCTGTTTGTTGTTTTGTATTGCTACTGACTTCCATATCTAAAGTTATTTTTCACTTTTTGATTGATTGTTAAAAAAATGGTTCAAATCGGTCCAGTAGTTTCGGAGCCTATTCGGTACAAACAAACGAAAGAACTTTTCAAATTGCTGTAACCTCAAAATTTCAGCTATGAGAAAATGTACCTAAATGTCGCGGTTCTAGAAGCCTGTATTCTTTGCACTAAAACAGTTAACTAGACCTCTTAAAAAACTCTTTAGAACTTTCTCACGTCGCATTGCTCATGTAGCAGTCACTAGCGCGAAAACGTATTAACATGGGTTGTTGAACCACGCAGAGTGAAATTAACCACGGCAGAGTGTTGCATAATTATGTAAAGTTCCGTGATACTACGCTAAACGTTGCACATTAGGTTCTAACTTACGACTGTGTGGAATAATGGGTACAAGTGGGCCTGATACGAGCCCGAGACATAAAAATACCGTCATTATCATACCATCACGCCTGTATTCCCCGAAGGGTTAGGCACAGGTGTACCAATGTACACCCACAGTTCGCCGGTATGTTTACGTCCCATGTAATAGGGGGCAAGCCTATTGCCATTAACCTGGCACAAATCCTAACTCCGAGCTGCTACTGAGAATTACATAGAAAAACCCAATAACAGTTTGCTCGACCCGGGTATTGATACCAAGACCTCTAGCGTAGCAGTCGCGCTTAGGACCACTAGACTAGCGAACATAAAAATATACGATACGGTACACGATTTCGAATTAAAATAAACTATCCTTTTTTCGGGTTCCGTACCCGTTACCCGTTGGCCGTTTGTCTGTCTGTCAAGACCCTTGATCTCGAGAACGCGGTGAGGTATGGAGATGAAATTAAAATCATATTATAATACTCAGGTATACAGTGCCTTGAAGCTGTAAAAAAATCAAACTTCTGAGGTGACGTAAATAAAAGATACGACCGCTAATGCCAAAAAAAGGATATTTCGACAATCTCAAGATACCTTCGGTTGACCTAGAACTTTGAAATTTGCCAAGTAATATTGTCTTATACTACAAGTACAGGGAAACATCTTCAAAATCTGTAATTAAAACTTAAAAAATATAAATACATTTATATGGGTGAAAAACAAGCCGACGGCCCGCCAGATGTAAATTGGTCACCGATGCTTATAGACATCTGCAATACCAGAGGCCTTGCAAATGCGTTGCCATACCAGAGACAAAGTTGAAATGTGTCATGTGCCTGTAATTACACCGGCACCCATACCCGTCAAACCTGAACACAACATTGAGATAGATTGTAGTGTGGAATAACACATAGGCTACTTTTTATCCCAGAAATATGCACGGTTCCTTGGGGATCATATATCAGATTTGACGGGGACGAAGTCCCGGACAGAAACTAGTAGTATTATAAAGCTGAAGAGTTGGTTTGTTTGAACGCGCTAATCTCCGGAGTAACTGGGTCGACCCTGAAAATTATTCTGGTATTAGGAAGCTGCGTTATCCCTGAGTGCTATAAGGCTATATTATATTTAAAAAAATATAGGGACACTGCGCGTATTGCACTTTTGCAATTACGGCAAAATACTTAATTTTTCACAAATTGTTTTTAACTTCAATTAAGAAAAAAGACACATCATACATACATACATAAACTCACGCCTTTTTCCCATGGGGGTAGGCAGAAACCACAGAACGCCACCTGCTACGATCCTTACATACTTCTTTCGCCTCGTTCACGTTCATACATCTGTTCATACAAGCACGCCGGTTACACACACAAACAAAACACATCAATCCAATAAATATGAATCAGCAATTTCCAGTAGTATACAATAAAATGACATGCGTGCAACATGGTATATATATCTATCGAATCGGCATATCAATCTCCGCAACATCGAGGAAGCCATCTATATGGAGCGGATGTGCAACCAACTAATGTGCTCTTGAATAAAAACTCGCCGTGGCCCGTTTTTCCGCTGGCCTCCACTCGCAAACTATTCAATTCGAAACTACTACCTATATATAAACTGATTTTAATTTAGTTTAGACTAGCGTATGCCCGGGACTTCGTGTGAATGACCGTTATCACGGGGTTTCACTTTTTTTTTACGCGTAACCCTTTTTTTTTTAATTAAACTAGCATAACTGCCAATAGAAGTTCCGTCAAAATTGGTCCAACCGTTTCGGAGATAGTAAATAATAATAAAATGTAATATATTAAAATTGCCTAATATTGTCCAACTGCAGGACAAAGGCTTCTTCTCGTATAGAAGGCGCGTGAAGTGATCGCCACGCTTGCTCAAGGCAGATTTCAAACTTTTCGGATTTTCTCACTATGTTTTCCTTCACCAATGTCAGTGGTGTCTAAGATAAACTTAGAAAGTACATATGAATACAAAAATACAATTTAATCTATTCTACGTAGAACCTTATGAGTAAATACAGCACCAAGAAGCAAGGCCCTGTGTATGTCTCTAGAGTGAAGTGACCTAAAAGCTGAACGTCTAACGCCTTTTAACTCGACTCGCTTTCGAAATAGACACCTCGCTGTCTCGTAAAACGAATGCCGATGCCCGGAGAGGATTGTTTTAACTGCATCAACTAGGTTCACGACTGCTATTGTTATTCTTTCTTATAAGTTTTATTCAAGACATAAACTTTAAACATTTTTAGTAGTAATAGAACTCTTTGTGAGCTCGTCCGGGGAAGTACTACCACCATATCTATTTCTGCCGCAAAGCAGCGTTGCTGTGTTCCGGTTTGAAGGGTATGGGTGCCGGTGTAATTACAGGCACATGAGACATTTCAACTTTTTTCTCTGGGATGGCAACGCATTTGAAAGGCCTCTGGTATTGCAGATGTTTAGGCAGAGGCGATCACCTATCATGAAGTGGGTCGAAGGATTTTATGCTATCCAACGATGTTTAAAAATTTTTCTAAGCATGGTATTTTTGCAAGTTATACGTAGATCGCATTCCCGTGTAATCCGACATGATCCTTTTTACAAGATATTTATTTTAAAAGAGTAAGTGTGGATGTTTCTTGCCAATGTATTCCCCATAGGGGGGGAAAAGGGGAAACTCGATTCAATTCTTTTTTCTTGTTATGTCGTTCAATATTAGTCACATTATTTCGCGTTGATTTTCGTTCCAAGGGTTAACTTTTTATAAATTTGATTTATTAATATTTTTTTGCTTTTGCGGGTCAAATAGCTAGATTATGGATATTTTGATTCTGATTTTAAATCCTCTAAAATATGATTTAACATCTTTGGTCCCTTTTAATCGCTCTTCATGTACTTTATGGAACATGCCATGATAATGTGTGGTTCTTATAAACAATTTCTATTCTAATAATCCGTTTTACAGAATTCCATTACATAGAACAATGTTCTAGAAAGCTTATCAGTTGCACACAAATAAAAACTGAAGGGATCCGGTTAATCCCTTTCCGTTTTCAGCAACGGTTTAAAAAGGTTTAGTAATCTAAGATCGGAACAAAAATGAAATACCAGTAATATTACAGCGAAACGGCTCGGGAGGTAACAGAGATCCAGTTGAAAACCAGCGTCAGACACAAGTGGTCTGGCATTTTTGCTGGACTGGGGCCCACAATATTGTTTTTTTTTTGTATTAGCATTTGTTATTAAGGTATTTTTTTTTGTGGACCACATTTACGTGTCCAATAAACATTTATATGTTTAGTTTTTATCAAATAAAAACAATTGTATTGACAGAAGATACGGTCTAGATCGCAAGGTACCTGGTTGTGCCTGGTCTGACGGGTTCGTTTAGATTACAGTTACGTTGAATGACCTCATCATGTGTGTTACCGAAAATGACTTTTAGGATAACAGTATTATAGTTAGCTAACTGTGAGGGTGACGGGTGATATCACTTTAAGCTATGCGCTTTGTGTGTGCTCTTGATTCTATATTTATTATTACAGCTTAAAGCCAACGTAAAACGACATGTTGGTAGCCACAGTTTAGCTGCAGGTGTACTGCCACTGCTAAGGATTTAAGCAATATACAGAAACTGACGTATTAAAAGTTAAAAAATTGTTAATAACTAATCTCTGAGAAACTACGTTTAGTCTTACGCACAGCCTCTTTTATATTATTATAGCCTATACATATATTTGTCCACTATCTTACGTGATCTTAAGAGACGGTGAACGGATAAAATGGGAAACAAAATTGAGCAACACCTCCATAACATTCGATTTTCGCAACATCGACTGTTGCTCGCAACAATGGTGCACTTAATTTGTTTCCGAAACTTCATCATGTCGCTTGCAACACAAAAATGTGGCACTGAAACAATGCTTTGGACATTTTGATTTTCAATTATATCTCATTCGAAAACTAGAAGACCGTTATATTTATGAATATTTTTTTGACATGATGTACATGTTTGTTTCAGGTGTGTAGCTAGGCATCGCGATGAAATGGTGGGGCGAGGGAGTGGGACGCAGCGCGTCGCCGCACTTGTCGCGCGTGGCCCGCATGCGGCGCGCGTTGCTGCTGCTAGCGGCGGCGGCGTGCACGGCCGCGGCGCTGCTGTACTGGCGCCAGCAGAGCGACGACGGCGCGCACCGCCCGCTGCACGCGCTCTACGCGTATGTATACTCTCTCCCTACCTCTCATCATCACCCTACTAACAATCCACTGCTGCTCATGGGCCTCTCCAATCAGCCTCAGCCTGTACCTTGCGAATATCGTTTTTTTCTCTAGTATGTATAAGGCGTCAACTTCTCATACTTTAACTTACGTGTAGGTATAAAGTCCCAGGTGGAAAGCTTAGTCGTTTGTCCCAATTAAATTTTGGAGGGTTTAATTAAAGCAAAAAGAGAATCTGTAGGTAAATAATTCAACAACTCGAAACAAGACAACTGATTTTAGTTATTATTCCTTATTTATAGAAGTGTCGAGCCACAATGGACCTGGGTTTGCCGCAACTTGCGCTGCGAGCGGTTGCTTGCCTCGGAGACGGTGACGCTGCAGTCGCTGGCGACGTGCAACATGCTGTGCGACTCCACGCAGCTGTGGCCGCAGCCCACGGGGCCCGTCAGCCTCGCCACGGCCGTGCAGCCCGTGCGCGCTGAAGCCTTCACACTGCAAGTACTATTGTCACCCTCACACGACGTCTCCGACCACCTCGCTGAGGCCTTCGAGCTCATGAAGGAAGACCTGCGGGTGCTGGAGCGTACCATCGAGACCGAACATCGCACTGAGGAATACGGCCTCCCTCGCAATGTGATCGTCCGCGTCGCCATCAACGGCAGCGGCGACCCGCGTATGCGCCTCGACACCGACGAGAGTTACAAGCTGACGCTGCGGCCCACCAGGAAGAATTTAGTAGCCGACATCACCGCACATTCCTTCTGTGGCGCCCGGCATGGGTTTGAAACTCTTTCACAGATAGTATGGTTGGACCCCTACGCCGGCACCTTGCTTATACTAGAGGCAGCCACCGTAGTCGACGCACCACGTTTCCCCTACCGCGGCCTTCTTCTCGATACCGCGCGCAACTTTTTCCCTAGGGAAGAAATTTTACGAACTATAGACGCAATGGCCTCCTGCAAGTTAAACACTTTCCACTGGCACGTGAGCGACTCGCAATCGTTCCCGCTGCGGCTAGACAGCGCCCCACAGCTGGCGCAGCATGGCGCGTACGGACCCAGTGCCGTGTACGAGCCCGACGACGTCCGGGCCATCGTGCGGCACGCCAAGCTACGCGGCGTGCGCGTGCTGCTGGAGGTAGACGCGCCCGCGCACGTGGGCCGCGCGTGGAGCTGGGGACCCAAGGAGGGCCTCGGCCACCTCGCGCACTGCGTGGAACTGGAGCCTTGGTCCGCCTACTGCGGCGAGCCGCCTTGCGGTCAGCTCAACCCGCGCAACCCGCACGTATACGAACTCCTGCGGCGTATCTACACCGAGATCCTCCACCTGACGGAGGTGGACGACCTGTTCCACCTGGGCGGTGATGAAGTGTCGGAAAGCTGCTGGGCGAAGCACTTTAACGACACGGACCCAATGGAACTGTGGCTAGAGTTCACGCGACGAGCAATGCACGCGCTCGAGGGCGCCAACGGCGGGCGCATGCCCGACCTGGTGCTGCTGTGGTCGTCACGCCTGACGCGCGCGCCCTACCTGGAGCGACTCAACGCGCCCAACCTGGGCGTGCAGGTGTGGGGCTCGTCGCGCTGGCCCGAGTCGCGCGCCGTGCTCGACGCCGGCTTCCGGTCCGTGCTGTCGCACGTGGACGCGTGGTACCTGGACTGCGGGTTCGGGTCGTGGCGCGACAGCTCGGACGGGCACTGCGGGCCGTACCGCTCGTGGCAGCAGGTGTACGAGCACCGGCCGTGGACGGAGGAGACGCCGGCGGGCGGCACGGGCGCGGCGGCGTGGCGCGTGGAGGGGGGCGCGGCGTGCCAGTGGACGGAGCAGCTGGCGGCGGGTGAGCTGGACGCGCGCGTGTGGCCGCGGTCGGCGGCGCTTGCGGAGCGGCTGTGGTCGGACCGTGCGGAGGGCGCGGCGGCGGACGTGTACCTGCGCCTGGACACCATGCGCGAGCGGCTGGTGGCGCGCGGGGTGCGCGCGGCGCCGCTGTGGCCGCGCTGGTGCTCGCACAACCCGCACGCGTGCCTCTAGCCGCTGTAGTGCCGCGGGGTACCTCTGTTGTACATAGTAGCGAGTGGTCGTTAGTGTACACGAGTAGCTAGTAATTGTACAGCGCTTTTTGTTATCGTATTGATTAGCTAGCTCGCACGCCGAGCGCGGATACGTATCGATACGATTGTTGTGTTCACCGCGACGATGTCACCGCGTCACAAGTATTCGATCACCAATGTTCGTACTTTATATAAGTAGTTACATAATAAAACGTGTTACATAGCTAGGCTGATGATGTATGTGATAAGAGACTGTAACTTATTAAAATGTATTAACTAAGACAAACTAGTACCGAGTGTTCGCGAGGTGAAGTGGATGGTGATATAGAATCACATATTTAAATTATATCGCATTTTATAAAGTGTTGAGCTTTCTCTTTTAATAATATTGAATCTATAAAAGTTGCTTTGTTTCTGTAATCGAATATTGTTTTAATAAAAAAGTATGTGTCTAAGGTCGAAGTTAGTAACTGGAATTATGTACTGATAAGTTTAACATTACTGTTTGTTCTTATGGGTTTGTAGGCGAGTTGTGTGTCGGGGCTCGATGCTTCATTTGTAACAAGTGTCAAATGTAACAAACCAGCAAAAGGGTAATCGTGTAAATGCCTTGCTTAAAAAATATAATTTTCTCATGCAGTTAAATATTGTTTTCTGCTGACTTGAAGTTTCTGCATTGACTCCTTTTGTTTTGATAAGTAATTTCGCATGAATGCACTATCTTTTGTTAGTATGGTAAAGCTTAAGGTAACACAATACAACGTGTTACATACATTTTGATTCTTGACCTTTTTAAATGTGCGTTACACGTGCGAGAAAGTTCGCGTACTTTATTGCTCGACGCAACGAAGTACGCGACCTTTCATAGTAAACCATGGGCAAAAAGATTTCGAGCTTTAAGTGCGTATACTCACTCTGTCAAAAAGCCTCTAATTTACCAAAATTTTTGACAGGTTTTTGACATTGATTGTCGCTGAGATGAGAATGGGACTAGATTTTCAACGGATTTTAATTTCTGGAACTGGTCTTCAGGGTGGCAAATATGCGTTTTTTCGACACACGTTCGATTGCGAGCGCGTTTGAAATTTGTATGAGAAATTAAGTTTCTCCTAGTGACCACCAGGTGGCGCTATAACTTTTTCCTATATATAAAATTCTAACGCGCTAGCAATCGAACATAAGTGAAAAAACTCACACTTGGCACCCTGATCTCGCACAAGTTACAACACGGTGTGATATAAACATCTCGCTATAGTGAGGAGCTGGCATTACTTTACAAAAATATCTTAACCCTTTTTACCGGAGGACAGAAACACAGACTAATATGAGTTATCTGTCATGGCGATTGTTAAACGATATTGTGGCTGCTTTGCTGACATTAAAAGTGTTTTAATATTAATTAAGTATTGTACAGTAACTAAAATATTCTATGTATTACATCTCCGGTTTGCAAAGCTTTCAGCAATTGTTGATGTGGCACCAATTAACGTGAACGCACAGTATGTTAAAATTTAATTAAATGCTGAATTGTTTGATCATTATAATATGTTAATGCATTGAAATATTGAACTTTGGATGTCTGTGTTATTTGTGTCCGTTTACATTACTTGAGAATATCTGTTTTAGTACGTAGGCAGTGTTAACCTGATGTTGAAATTCGGAAATCCACGACGAAAATAGAACGTTACGTGAAATCGTTTTGAAAATGATTTTTGCAATACAAAGTCTTTACTTTTCGTTTTGTCAAAGGAACTCGCGGACCTAATACTAAAATATAGTACTTAATAATTCCTTTATTTACCCCAATTTTCAGACTCAATAACTAAAAAGGTATTGTACTCAAAATAAGCCAGCTGGCTAGCCTTGAATCGGTCGTACTTAGGCGCATACTAAACCAAAGCGAAGAGGAGAGGTCTCTAAACAACCAATAGGACACTGTGTTGTGTGGAAACTAAGCGGTGTGATGTGAAAATAACGCAACCCGATTGGTTGTTAGGAGACATTTCTTCTCTCCGCTTTGGTAGAAACCGGGCCTAACAGGTACAATACGGCAGACCTATCTTGGCGGTCCTGAAGTTAACTGATTAGCTGCGCAGTAGATAATTTTGTTCCTAAAAGATCCATTGCGCAGCCAAACAGCTAGCTTCAGGACCGCCAACATACGTCTGCCGTACTGTAAACTTAACTAAAGTTAGTTTTACCAGTGTACCTATTTACAGTTTATTACAGATACACCAAAATACAGATTTGTGCGTGTTTCGTGATTTCACCCCTCGTATATTTTTGTCGTGATGTTTCCATTAAATAAGAGCACAGAGCACTTACCAGTCGCAGTTCAGACATAGTAAGCAAACAACAATATTTTTACATTATGAAATTTATTCATTATTTTTTTAAATTGTTTTTTAATGTCCTATCAACATAATTTTAATTTGCTATTGAGTTTTTTTTTGTAAATAAATCGATTATTTTGTATATTACGATCATATTTATAGTTTTATTTATTGTGTAGTTTAAGTTTAGTTGAGATGTTTATATTAAAGTGTGAATCTGTGTTCCGACTGGCTCGTTTACATTGTGCGTGACTGAGACCCCATGTGAGGGGGGCATCGATCATTATACCAGCATTACAGCACGGCTCCGACATAGCTAATAATTGGACATTCAAGTTAGAGCTTGAAATAATTTTAAAAGATAATAAAGGTGACGGCTTGCTGGCGGCGCGACTTACGAAGGGATGTCGGCCGGGCCAGTGCTGTTGTAATGAGCGGTGACTATTAGGCTGCCGGTCCACAGAAGCGGAGCGAGGCTGCGGAGCGGGGAAACAGAAAAATATTAACCAATAGGATTGCATTAAATCTCTGCGCCGCTCCAATGGACAAGGCTGGCCCCTAAGCCAGAGGCGCGTGTGACGCGTGGGTCGTTATCGAACAGAAAGTTAGCTTCCCGCGTAACACCTTTAGTAGAGACCTGCGGCAGGCGATTGCGGGAAACTGACTTCCTGTTGGACATTATTCCATGACAAACGTGCAGCGGCCTTACGTTAGTACTGGATGTTATTTCAAAATAAGTAAGTTTGAGGTTTTCCTCATATTGGAAAATGTGTTTTAATACGAAATAGATGATAAGTTTAACGCATTGTGTTAATGAGCTAGACTTCATTCCCCCGATAAATGTGATGAGTAAACTGGCACAATTTTGTACATTTTGTATGTAATGTTTGGTGCTATAGTGATTTTCGTGGTGTACTTCTATGAATTAAAGAAAATATGAAATTTATTATCGTTTTCTTTGACTTTGCTTTTATTTAAGTGAAACTGTCTACGTTAGATTAGAGTAACACATATGTGTAGCAAAATCATCATGCCATCACGCCTGTATTCCCCGAAGGGTTAGGCAGAGGTGTATCAATGTACACCCACAGTTCGCCGGTATGTTTTGGTCCCATGTAATAGGGGGCGAGCCTATTGCCATTAACCGGGCACAAATCCTAACACCGAGCTGCTACTGAGAATTTCATAGAAAAACCCAATAACACTTTTAATCGAACCCAATACCTCTAGCGGGGCAGTCACGCTTTGGACCACTAGGCTACCGAGGCTGTTCATGTAGCAAAATCATTTTTCTATAAAACCTCAAAGGATAATAATGTTGCCTAGCTAACGTCTACTTTTCACTGAACACGGTGCTAAAGGCTACAAGCGAGCGTGATACAGATGTCACCATTATCACTAATTAATGCGCAATTGAAAACTCAATCAGCGCGCGCGCAGTAACCTATTCGATACACTGAAATGTCGCTATGGAACTCTTGGCCCTTACTATATATACCACATGCATTTGAATTAGATTATTTAAGAAACGAATGCTGAATCCTGGCTACAATTTTAGTATTTTTTAAACTTGTGCCACATGAGGCCGTGTCCTCGCCGCACTACCATTTTTTCTCATATTGTTATTAAAACAAGAAGTTATTAAAGCAATAAATTAATTAATTTATTAACAACTTTGTTCACAGATCAAATTTCGTAAAACTACTTCTTTCTAAAAATGTTACTCAGCCTTCTGCTTCGTGGAGTTCCCTGGAACGAGAAAAAAGATACCAATGAATGACCACACGAGGTCTAAATTATAATATCATTAATCTACAATAATATCATAAAGCTGAAGGGATTGTTTAGTTGAACGCGCTAATCTCAGGAACTACTACGAATTCGAAATTAAAAAAAAATAAATGAAAAATCTTTTTGTGTTGGATTGTCAATTTATAGAGGAAGGCTATATACTATATAACATCACGCTACTACCAATAGGTGCGGAGCAGTAACCAAAGATGTAACCTAATGCTGGTATAAAAATTACACGGTCGAAGTCGCGAGCAGAAGCTAGTATATTAACATACTGATGGCTTGCAGACAGGTAAACGCAAAATATATTACTGAACCAATTGTTCTACCAAGACAAACTCATACCGCTTCGGGAAAACAACCATTTAAATTTCATTTTTAGTGACATAAGTTTACAAGTATTTGACTCACTTCGGCGGTATCGTTTTTGTTGGATCGGAACAGTGCCCGGATCCGGGACGGAGTGCTAGTCTTGCGGTTCGGCTGCGGCTCGGCCTCCACGCGCAGCGACTCGCGCAGCTCAGAGTCCTGCGACACAAACACGCGTCAAATACAATCGACAAACACCCTACTGTACATTCAAGAAACATTTAATCAAGGGGGCGTTCCACAAACTTTTAGGAACATTATATTAATCGAGGTCTGAATCTGATCTCAAAAACGTCTTTTAAAATCTTAATGACTACAATCAAAAATGTAGGTAGATGCATTTTTTGACCTTGATTGTCGCTGAGATGAGACACGCTAAGTAGAATTTATCTTCAAAATATGATATAACTGCATACAAGTTGTGTTTATAATTGGCATGGCGGTAGAATGGCACATCAAATTTTATAAAAAGTTCGGCTTTTTCGAGTCTCTGTAAGCCATCTGCGTATGATCTTTATGTAAAACTGGAGCACATCCGAGTTTATAACACTGCACAGCCACTATGCAGTAATCTAAACTAATATTATAAAGCTGAAGAATTTGTATGTTTGTTTGAACGCCCCAATCGCAGGAACAGTTCTACAGGTCCGAATTTGAAAATTATTTTTTGTAATAGGAAGCTACGTTATCGTTGAGTGCTGTATATTTAATTATTAAAGTTCTGCAATAAAATTCTCGCAGACGAAGTCACGGGCAAAGGTTACCTATGGGCAGGCATAATATTGTTTTATTGTGAAACTCACGGTGGCGGATAGTCGCCCGGCTTGCTTGCTGGGCGTGGGCGGGCCGGGCTTCTTGTACGCGGTGATGCCGACCTCCTTACGCTGGGACTTGGCCCCGCCAGGCCCCGCCGCTCCCACACTCTGCAACAATTCCAACTACTATTTAATACAGGATCAAGAATATTAAAGGACTAAATTTTCCAAGGGTATAGGTATATATATAGTATATAAATCAGAGTACGATTGAAATACTGATCGATATCAGTATTTCAATCGTACTCTGATTTATATATTATCTGCAGTGCTGCACAATATCTACTTTCGAATTGGTCGCATGTGGAAGAAGATACGCTTAGGAAACGTGCTAATTTCAGAGTGAATCCTACAACTTCACTGGCATAGGAGCGTGCTCCGGTAAAAGCCATTTTAATGAAAACCAACCTTAATATCTTCTTCATCGACAGCTTGTGTGAACTGCGTCTCAGCGGGGTAGGAACTCTTTAGGTGCGGCGGACACAGCGAGTTGCGCCAGCGCAGCTCGGACAGTCGTAGTCCGGGCGGGCCGGACTCCCGGGGCCCCGGGGCACCCGACGTGCGGCGGCCGGGAATCCCGGACTCGCGGCGAGGCGTGCCTGATAACTCCTTCAGCCAGCGGTTGTCGAACACTTCGCCTTCCTCATCAGACATGTGCATAGCGCGGCCCTCTGACGACATACAACCAACATAAGCAAGGTGTAATTCTCAGAGTTAAATGTCATATATACATAAGATAGTTAATTCTCAAAAGATTTGTTGGATCCTTTGCATTTTCAACATCAACATCATCAGCGCAGAGAGTTAAAAATCCAATGTTACAGACCTCCGACTCACTCGGAAGTATGCATTTCGGTACATGTCTTACCTCGTCTAGTGCCGTTGTTGTTCATGGGCAGAGATCGTAGAGACTGCGAGTCGGACGGACGAGCCGGCTCTTCTTGGAACGGTACGAGACCGGACTGCAAACGAAATATAACGTTTATTTACTAGACGTCCGACAATACTTACAGTTAGCTTCCTTAGGAACTGTGTGGCTGAATAATAGGGTGAGTAACCTGGTACATACCGATTTGACTGGTAACGGCCGTAGCTATAAAATCAAACGCTACCGAATGTCGTGTCTGTACACGGCTAATTTCGACTATAATGTTACGGTATGTAATGCTTTATTAATAAAGAGAAAAGTTTGTGTGTATTCGTGACATACTGAAAAATAATATGCCCGGTGTGTGACGTATGTTAACGTATAATGTCTGTAAACGAGCGCGCTACGTACGGAGTGCACGTGCTGCAGCGACATGAGGCTGCCGGAGCGCTGCTTGCGGCGCAGCCACTCGGCCTCGTCCTTCTTCATGAGGAACTTCTCGCCGACGTTCCACAGCTCGGATGTGAGGCCGCGGATGTGCTCCTCGTAGGCGCGCGACGACTCCGCCAGCTTGTCGCGCGCGCGGGCCAGCTCGCGCTCCAGCGACAACATCTCAGTGCGCTGCTTCTCTTTGAACACCGCGATCTGCTCAGTGTACAGTTGTTTCTGAAAACGTTAACAGGAGTGAGCACGTGTCTGACCTCTGGCCGATAGGTATCCATATGAACGCGTGCAACAGGCCATGCATACATAGATATATACAAACATATTACCTTTTGAATCAGCAAACTACTAAAACAATGTTTAACTGAACGCTAGCAAAAATTCTAGAAATAAAACAAAAGCATTCATAATAAGAATTTATTGAAAACAACACACAAGTTAATAAATAAATTGACTTCACAAGCCACACTCAGTGATCCATATGAAGGTAGCACCACCACACCAGCTGGTATAGCAATATCAACAACAGTACGGGGATGATACTGACCATTTTGCTCTTCATTCGGTCGAGTTTGTCCTCGTACTCGGCGCGCACCTCGGCGAGCGCGTCGCGCGGGTCTCGCGGGTCACGCGGGTCACGCGGGTCGTCGGCCGCGCGCGCAGCCTCCTCCAGCAGGCGCGCGAAGCTCTGCTCGAGCTCGCCCAGCTGCACGTCCAGGCCGGCGTCGGGCGCGGGCGGGTCGCGGCAGTCGCGCGCGAGGGCGCGTCGCGCGGCGCGCTCGTGCCAGCGCTCCAGCGCCAGCGCCGCCTCGGCCAGGTCCTGCAGCGCGGCCGCGTGCGCGCGCTCCAGGCGGGCGACGCGCGGCGCGCGCAGGCGCGGCTCCAGGCGCAGGATCTCGCGCCGCGCCGTGCGCTGCAGCGACGTCACCGAGCTCAGCCTCTGCACGTAAGCCTCCCTCAAGGAACTCAACGTTCTAAAGTTAACCGACTGCTCGTCCAGGAACTTCTTTAAATCCATAATTTCCGACTCGTGGATCTTGTTCACTTCCATTAGTCTGTCTCGCTCTTTTTGTAGAGCCGATTGTTTCTCTGAGCACTTCCTCAGATGTCTGTCTGTGGTCTCCAAGAAGTTTTCCAAGTCTTCCATGGTGACGGTACCGGCGCTCAGGCTACGTTTTACTTCGGAGTCGTAGTTGTTAGAGTTGCCGAAGTTGGTGAGTTCCTTGAGAACGGTGTTGGTTTTTATTTCGGCGATCCGCTTGAGTATGATCGCCTGGTACTTGGCAGACACTTTGATGATCTGCGTGGCTCTGTTCTCGGTGACACTCATTTTGCTCACTTGTCTCTTGAGATCAGCGATCTCTTCGTTCTTTTGGTGTACAATTTTCTTCAGCTGAGTGGACAGTTGGTGACAGTTCTCTTTGCTGAGCTCGAGCTCTTTCGAGACATCGAGGAGTTTTGTTTCGGACTCAGCCATCAAGGTCTTGAGATACGTAACGTCGCTTTGCAGCGTCGTGATCGTGCGATTCTTGTCGAGGATGATCTTTTCTAAATCTGAGATGGTCTTAAGGCTCTCCGTGGAGGAGTGTGAGATTTCTGAGGATGTGTTATCTACCTGTTGCTGAAGGTCGCGGAGCTCCTTCTCCGCGTGACCAGACTGCTTGTGGCTCGACACCCTTTCTTGGCTTTTCGCTGCTGCAACTACAAAAGATACACGTTATTTACTCAAACACAAGAATTGCACAAAAAAAATTGGATTGTATGTATGTAAAGCGTGATTTTAATATATTTTGTTGTACTGTTTGTTATATACATAGATATTATTGAATTATATACGTACATGTCTCTATCTGTCCAACAGCTTTGATAAGCTCTTCGTTTTCCTTCCTCAAAATGTTCAATGCTTCTCTCTCATTGTTAATTTCCTCTAAACTCTGTTTAAGTTCGTTGATAGTCGTCTTCTTTTCAAGCATTTCCTTCTCGAACTTTTCCTTAGCTGCCTTTGCCTCATGTAGCTCCATGGTTAGAGAAGCTATGACAGTATCTTTCTCTTTACTTATTTTTGATACGATCGCGTCTTTAGCCCTCGATTCGTCTTCACATAACTCCAGCCTACACTTGCAGGCATTAAGTTCCTTCTGTAAAGATATTATTTCTTTTTGTCTCACTTCGAGTTCTATTACCGCCTTGTCGTGAAATTCTTGAAGGATGCCGCATTTGTTCACAAGATTTAGTTTGTCAATGTTGATTTCTTCACACAGTTTCTTGTTCTGTTGTTGAGCCTCCTCGAGGAGTCGTTTCAGGTTCGATATCACTGTAAATCATAATGATGGAATTAGCACCTTCTGCAGTATGTCGTGTTGTCACGTGTAGCCAAATTTGAACATCACACAATGTTAAACTTACCACTTGTGTTATCTTCAACGATTTTTGCGAAATTTAGATTTTCAATATTTAATTTGGCAATTTCGTCACTGTATCTGGTAACATTGGATTCCATTAAGGAAATGTTTGATTCATTTCCATTATTCACCCTTATCAAAGCATTTTTCTCTTCTTCTAACGCACTCTTGTCTTGTTCTAGCAAATGTATTCGTTCGTGAAGTAACTTGGCTTTTTCTTTTAATTCTTTCATAGTTTCCGACTTTTCCTCGATTCTACATTCCAAGTCTTTGTTCGCTTCTTTAAATTCTTGTAATGTCACTTTTAAATCCTCATTCTCCAATCGTAGTTGTTTTTCAACGGCAGACAGTTCTTTATTGCGTTTTTCCATTGAAACCAAATCTGAAACCACGAAAACATATATAAGAAAAAGGAGAAGGAAGAAGAAAAAGAAGTAATGGGTGCCGGTGTAATTACAGGCACATGAGACATTTCAGCTTTGTCGCTGGGATGGCAACGGATTTGCGAGGCCTCTGGTATTGCAGATGTCAACCGGCAGCGGTGACCACTTAACATCGGGTAGGCCGTAGGCTTGTTTTCCATCGAAAGATATTTAAAAAGAAGAAAAAATGCACCAATTCAATAATAATTTAGACAAAAACGTCCTTACCCTCTCGTTTCTCGAACGAAATAATAATGCGAATAATTGTGAAGTGCGATATAATTGATTGATAATAATTCAGTCAATTGACCTATCAAAAGGCGCGCAAGGGTGGCAATATGTCATTATTTTTTTATTCGAGAAACCGGGGTGCGAACTTGTATTACAATAATTTGTATGTACAACACTATCTACTTACCATTTTTATATTTTTGAATGGTAGTAGACATATTTTTTTTCTCCTCTTGCAATTTCTTAGATTCACCCATTTTAGTGTGCAACTCAGATTTCAGTTTCTTTATGTCTGCCGCTATATTCATTTTCTTTGGTCTGATCCCTTTATCGTGTATTTCTTTAAATACCGATTCCAATGAAGATTCTTTCTCTTGTATAATTGCTTCTAATTTCTTTTTTTCATTTTCGAACACTAGGTTTTGGGTCTTTATTTCTTTTGTAAGCCGTTCTTTTTCAACTGTAAACTCTGCAATGTTTTTAAACAACGACTCTAAAGAAGTTTCTTTTTCCTGAAGCTTTGCTTCAAAATCTTTCCTTTCATTCTCAAGCTCGACAGAGAGAGATTTATTTTTTTCTTGCAATATCTCATTGGCCCGCACATGTTCTGATATAATGTTGTTTAGAGATAGTTTCTGGTCTTCCATAATAGACTCGGTCACAGTTACCATGTTCTTAAGTATTTGTCTTTCTGATTCAAAATCTTTTAGCAACTTTTGTTGATTTTGAATTTCATTTTTTACTGCCTCTTCTAACACCTTGATCGCTGTAAATTAATATTTCATACAAAATGTTTCGTATGCACACCAACACATACACATTGATAATCATTGACAAATGACTTAAAAATAACATTAATAATATCTTTGTAGTTTTTCGTCTATTCTCCTACAATGTTGCTCTATTTTGAAAATAAACGGACCTAGAATGGAACCCTGAGGAACTCCGGTCTAGGAAACTACAAGTACTACAATAAAATGAAACATTTTGTGAACTGCCATCTAAATACTAATCTAATTGTATCTATGTATAAGTGTGTAATAACTAAATACGCTTCATAATTAGTGTTCGTCTAAATATTGTTGCATACGCAATCAAAAGCTTTAGAGAAATTGAAATTAAAAATATTTGATCTAAACTAAATAATTGTAAATGTGGAGTAATGTACATGTATTATGATAGATAAGGCACAATGATCACCTTGGCTACTTTCTTCAATGTTTTGCATCAAACGTTCTTTCTCCTTTCTCGTCGCCTCCAAATCCGCCGTCTTATCTTTTAAGTAATTAGACAGCTTAGTTATCATAACATTCAAGTTATCTATCTGACATTCGTACGTACTCTTCAGCTTGTCCGTTAAATTCTCGTTGTCAATTAATTTTTCCTTTAAAGAATGTACTTTGAGTTCTAAATTGAGTTTGACATCGTTCAATTTATTAGTAAGAGATTCATTATCTTCTTGTATCACATTGATTTCTCTCACTTTGTTCTCTAAGTTCGCGTTATAAGACTCAGCTCGTTTCGACAATTCTACAAATAAATATAATTCTAATATTATGAAGAAGATAAGCGCAACAACTTTTAGCGAAATAGGAAGCAGCTGACCGGATAATTGTCACGGCAAGAGTAAGACGGAAGAGATAGATGCTAAAAAGAAGAGTAATAGATAGTTCGAAGAATTTTAGAATCCAGTTGGAAGATCCACGTTATCGAAGTTGCGTGAGATGGTTAGTTAAACGAGCACATATAAATGTTTGAGAACATTGCAGCTCTCATGAATTTCCCCTGCAAGTACAAGCGCTGCAAAGTTCATAGAGAATTACTACACATTATAATAGCAGACAGGACTGCCTAAACATTGGTTTATCAACCGCGCGCAGTATTACACATGCTAGACAATTTGTAACAAATTTTTGGGTCAAGAACCCAGGGGTTAAACTTGCACTTAGCAAAAACAGAAGAGTAGTGGGCCAAAGCTTTGTTTAGTAATTAGAGAGAGAGAGAGACAAGATCAACAGTCAGAGGTTACCACGAGGACCAACACTGAAAAGTGTTCGTAACAGCGTATTGTGGCTGAATATTTGGGTTAGACTTCAATTCATTACTCACCAATCTTACTTTCATTAACTGCTTGTTGAAGCTGCTTGATCTCATTTTGTAGCTCAAACAACTGCGTCTCTTTCTGCTGCATAACAGTTTTCAACTCTACCAGTGATCTATTACTCTGTTCAAGCTCGTTCTCCAACTTATGCTTCGTCTCCATTTCAGTGATTAATGTATTAGCAATGTTTATTAATATCTCGCATTTGTCACTAGCTTGACTCTCTGCATTGTCGGATTGCAATATTTTTTGTAATAATTCGTTGGCAATTCCGTTATTTTTGAGTCCTTGCACAAGGTTTTCTAGTGCTACGCTTAAAGTTGTCATTATTTGGCTGTTCAATTCTTCTTTGTCTGAAATTAAAAAATAAATAAATAATCAACGATAGTTTTTGGGCGCTATAGTCTTTTCAATTAAGCTGAAAGTATATTTTATGTAGTATAATATAACTTACTTTTTATATCGGATTGTAAACTATTCATATTGTTAGTAACTTTTCCAAGCTCTTCCTGTAGATTAATAGCTTTAGAAGCATAAGTTTCATTAACCTCACACAATTTCGTGATCATTTGATCTTTCTCTGTCTCCTTTTCATCATGAGCCGATTTTTCAACACCTAAGGTTTTCAAAAGTTCTTCTTTTTCAACAAGTAACAGTTCTTTATCAGTTATAAGAGCTTCTTGAACAGTTTTTTGGTCAAGCAGATCATTTTCTAGAGTTTCAATTTGAATGTTTAAATATGCAATTTCAATCTCGTTTTCTTTAAGAAGTACATCATTAGACGTTTTCTGAGCTGTCAAGTTTTGAAGCAGCTGTGTTTTTTCTCCTTCTAAAATTTCGTTGATATTTCGCTCTTCTATGCGCTGTTGGTCTAATAAAGAATGTTTTTTTACAAGCTGGTCTATTTCTTTACTCATTTCTACTGTTATCTTCTGCTCTGCAAGTTGTTTCTCCAATAAAAGATTCTCCTTTTCCTTCTCCGCTAGTTCTTTTGCGGATTTCTCTTCGACAAGCTGTTGCGTAAGACACTCTTTATCTTCAAGTAGAGATTCAGTCATTGTCACTTGTTGCAATAGCTTTCTCTGAATTGTAGACAATTCGGATACAAGTGTATTTCTTTCTTCTTCAAAAAGCTTTTTCACCGATCTTTCTTCAGCAAGGCGCTGCGTGAGTTCAATCTTTTCATTTAGTAGCTCGTTTTTATCTGAAACGAGAACTTTAACGTTTTCACAGTTTTGTGCATTTTCTGTTTGAATACGGTCTCTCGCAGCCTTTTCTTCTTTAAGCTGGATTTGTAAATCCTCTTTTTCTTTCAAACTAGCGGCACTTTTTATTTGTTCCTGAGCAATCGTTTCTACAAGTTTATCTACTTCGTCTTGGTGCTTTGTCTTGGCATCTTTCACATCTTGAGACGTCACTTGAAGTTTCTTAATCAAGTCATCTTTTTCATTTTCTAATTCAGAAACACGTCTCTGTAACAACAGAGTTTGCAGCGTTATTTTTTTTATTTGGTCTTCTTTCGCTTCAATATTTTCTTTAGACTCTACCTTGAGTATCTCCCAAGTTAATGTTATGTTTTCGTAATCTCTCCGTAAGGATTCTAATTGAGCAGTGTACACTTTAAGTTGCCTTTCTAATCTGTCAATGATACAGTCCTTTTCTTTCAGTATCACTTCATGGCTACTATTATCCTCTTCAATGGCAAAGTGTAACTGTTCGTTTTCCTTCTGCAATGCTTCTATTGCTTGTTTCTTACAATCGTATTCCCTTTTGATTTCTTTTTCCAATTCGTATTTTTTTGATTGCAACTGGTTTACCTTTTTTAGTAAATCTTTGGTTTCAACCGTTTTCTGGTGAGCCAAATCTCTGATTAATTGATCTTCCTTGCTCAGTCTCTCTCCTAAAGTTCGGATTTCTAAAAGAAAATTATTATTTAGTTCGATAAAAATATCAGGTTCCGCACAATATATAGTTATTAAACACAATACTAACCTTTACATTTTCCTTCAACAGTTTTCATAGCCAGTTCAAGTTCAATTTTTAATGTTACTATTTCTTTATTTTTGGCGGATAGTTCGTCATTCAGTTGAGATGTAATATTTTCCAGTTGCGTGCACTGATTCTGATATTCTTTTTCAATTTTGTTCTTAAATGAAACTTCTTCATTCAACTTCTGTATCAACATCTCTTTCTCCTTGTGTACTAAGCTCATACCTTCTTTATCAATCTCTATAGCCTTTTTGAGGTTTTCGACTTCGCTATTTAGAGTCTGAATTTGATGCTCTTTATTTTTAATAGTTTTCTTAGAGCTACAGCTTAGTTCTTTAATGGTCTTTTCAGTTTCGTTTAGTTTACCAAGCAGTTTAGATATTTCCGTGTCAAAAGTTTTCTCAAGTGCTGAATATTTCTGTTTTTCTTTAGTCATGTTCTGATCTAAACTTCGAATTGCTAGAACCAAATGAATTACATGAGAACTAACTGGACTAAGCGAAACCATCACATAAAATAAAAGAAGAAGTAATCTATACAAAAATTATAAAGCTGAAGAGTTTGTTTGTTTGGTTGAACGCGCTGATCTTAAGAACTACTGGTTTGTATTGAAAAGATATTTTTGTGTTGGATAGTGCATTTATCGAGGAAGGCTTTAGGCTATATAACCTCACGCTACGACCAAGGTGTGACGCAGTAACCAAAGACGTTACCTCATGCGGGTGAAAAATCTACACGAACGAAGTCGCGGGCAGAAGCTAGTAAGTTAATATACAAACAATACATACCTTTTTTGTTCTCGTCAATAGTTTTTGTCTTTTTTTCACATTCTGCCTGCAACTGTGATATTAGTTTCGCTTTTTCGATAAGATCATGGTCTAGGTTAGTCTTTTCCGTGTGCATTAGATCGATCTTGCTCTGCAAGGCTTGTTTCCTAGCAGTCATGTTGGCTATCATATGTTTGTTGTTATCAATAATTGCTATCTTATCAGAAAGCTCAACCTCCAAAGACTTTTTGGTATGTTCCAGTGTATTGTTGAGTAACTCTATATTTTTATTTTTGAGAGCAATCTCATTAGACAATTTTGCCCCATCAAGAGTTAGACTGCCATTATCTGCTTGCAACTTCTCAATTGTATCTTTGGACTCCTTCAAGCACAATTCCAACGAGTCTATAGCCCTCTCCTTGCCTGTCAACTCTATTTTTATTTTGGACAACTCGACATTCAGTTTACACAACTCCTCCGACATGTATAGTTTGTTCGTCTGTAGTTTCTGTAGTTCTTCTTGAAATCCGATTTTATGGTGTATTTCATCCTGTAAATGTGTCTGTAATGTATTAATAATTGCATTCTTTTCATCCAAATCAACTTTAAGTTTTTCTGACTCTGCACTATGAACATTGCTTAAATTCTCCATATCTTTAAGTAATTCTTCAAACCTAGAAGTTTGGTTGTTTATTTCAGCCTCCAACTCTACTTTGCATTGTTCTAAATCCCTGCAATGATCTTGCAAGCTATCTACTAAATGCTTGAAATGATTAATTTCTTTTACTACTGATGCAATATTTTGTTCCAAAGTTTGTTGCATTGCCGCCATTTCTTCATTTTTATCTTGTAAGTTATTCTCAACTTCGCGTTTCTGTTCAAGTAGTTGACGCAAGTGTATCTGATGCTGGTTTGAGATCTCCTTCTCGTTTCTCAAATCCATTTGAAGAGTTTCAATCATCTCGCCCTTTTCAAAAATGTTATTTTGTAGTTCAACCAGTTCATTATTTCTATTTAATACCTTTTCATTAAGCTTCATCATATGGTTTTCATACCCATCTCTCATGTTCAGCCTCGCCTGCTTCTCTGTTACTAATTCAGCTTTAGTCACTGTTATTATGTTTTCCAACTTGCTAGTCTCGTTGGTGAGACTTTGCAGAAGAGAGAACTTCTCGTCCTGTAGTGTTTTAATTTCTTGCATCTTTGTAGCAATTATTATCCGTGTGTTGTCATTGTTATCTTTAATCTTTTGTTCCAGTTCATTAATTTCATTGTTCAATTTACTAATTTCATCATTGTAATAAGATTTTAAATTATTTTTCTCTTCAATTTCCTCATTGATGCGGTGTTTGAGATTTAAAATTTCATTTTCTCTCTCTGACAGCTGTATTTCAAAGTTATGTTTATCGTTTTCAGATTTCTGATTCTGTTTATTGAAGTCTTCCTACAATCAAATGATGATAGTAAGTAATTAATGCAACAACAGCACATCACAATCAAATGCTCAGTCAGAGCACAGCCATTAAGTGACATAGTGTTTTAGACAAACTGACACACATACATTATGTACGAACGGCAGAAACTCTACACACTCTACAACACTTTTTTTTTCTGCTATTGTCACATCGACAGTCAAGTACAATACGTACAAAGATGTGAGCATATGCAACCAAATTAAGGTTTAGGGATAACATTAAGCTACTGTTACATAAGTGATTGGTAACTTACCTGTAATCTTTGTAATTGCTGTTTGAGAGCATCAACTTTAGCTCTTTCTTCAGACAGTTGAACCTCCACAACATTAGCGCAGGCCTCGCTACAAACAGCTGCAACACAGAATAAACCAATAACCAAGTCCTAAAAAATTGAGTTGTAAAAATAAAAATCATCATAATGAAACATACACAAATTTTGTTGCAAAGACTGTATGCTAGCGTCAGGGTCATCACATTCCAGCTGGCTGGAGTCTAGTCCATTGCGTCGGTTGTGCTGTCGAAGCTCGGCCACCAGTTCCTTGAGCGACTGCAGGTGTCGGCGCTCCATGTCCAGTTCTTCCGTCAACTGTATGGCGCGGGCACTCTCTTCTTGGCTGAGCGACAACCATTTGTCGCGGTCCTGTTTCAGCTCATCCACCTACACGAATATAGCATAGGTACAGGATGACTATCAGGTGAAATACACACGCACATATATGCACAGATGTTGAATTTAGACTGTAACAGGAGAATACGGGAATGTTGCATTATAGCACATGTCATGGTTTTCTTTAGGCTCCTATCACACTGGCGTTTTTCGAGGCAAAGCGAGCACGCGACGGGCGCGCTACGTTATCGCCGCCTGAGTGTGGGGGAGCGGGCTGCCAAATGCGACTGTACAAAATGGCTTCGGCGGCGCTATTCGCGGCGAAACCGCTGCGCTCTCGCCTCGCTTTGAATTAGCTTGAAAATCGCTAGTGTGATAACGCCCTTAGTCTCCCTATTATCCCAAGGGAAAATGGAGTAAGTTACTTTTTAAAGGTGAATTAAAAATAAATATTTATTAAAGGAAGGTTATCAAACCTCAAAGCTGCCACCTATGCAGCTTCATACCTTAGTTTTGTAAGTGTCTCTCTCATAGACGGCGTCATCGAGTATCTCTTGCGTGCGAACTAGGCGTTCTTCCATCTCCTGCAGCTGTCGCAGCATCTTGTCTGAGGATGCTGCCTCGGCATCCGCCCCACGCGAGTCCTGCTCCTGGCCGCAACACATCGATATCTTCGCCTTGAGATTTACTATTTCCAGTTTGTATTGTTCTTTGTCCTTTGCTGTAAATATACCATTATTGTAAAGACTTAGGAAAATTCAATTTATTTGGGAACTAGCGACCTGCCCTTGACTTCGTCCGCGTGACTTATTTCACCCGCGTTAAGTGACGTCTTTGGTTACTGCTCCGTTCCCATGCGTCATAGCGTGATGTTATATAAATATTACTCAGGAATAATATAGCTATCTATTGGTGAAAGAATTTTTCAAATCGGTCTAATAGTTTCGGAGCCTATTCAATGCAAACAAACCAACAATCAAATCTTTCCTATTTATAATATTAGTATAGAAGACAAGTTAGTGGACACAAGCAGTACGATGCATTGTGGTGTAGCGCCTAAGCAATGCAAGGTGTGTAAGAAGTAAATCTGTATTGGTCTTGTAGCATTGACATGAGTTATCACTCCATAGTTTACTAAGCCAACCAATCAAATCATCGATTTTAAATTTATAAAAAATAATACAGGTGCATTTTGCATATGTCGCATTTCAGTAGGACACTGAATTCTCAATGATATTTACGAAAATTACATTACATTTGTCTTCCACATATAACAGTAGTAAAAAAGATGAATTCATTATCTTTAAGTAGCTTTGGCAGTAATGAAATGTCTATTCAATGTATCATCAAGCATTGAGGACAAACTACAAGCGCGACATGAATTTAAATATTATCATTATCAAATTTAGATTTGGTTGACCAATCAAGTAATCTTATTCAACCATAGAGTACATAGTTACAATGCTATGTGACGAAATATATTAAAATTCATGTCTAATAAAGGATGGCCGGAACATTGACGTTCAAAAATAAAATTTAGATCCCTCGTATCGTGGGGTATCCGAATCACCCCCATGTATGCTTCGCGACTTTTCAGTTTTCGAGTTATACATTTTTTTCTGATTTTTTGAGAATGATCGACGTGACCAATCTAAAAAAAGTACAAGACTGTCGATCATTTTCAAAAAATTCATATATTGGAAACTATGAAAAATCGCGGAATATACATGGCGGTGATTCGGATACCCCACGATACGAGGGACCAAAATCTTATTTTTGGACGTCAATATTCCGGCCGCCCTGTAAACTTACAAAAAAATAAACATGAGATTTTCCTACCTACCTATAAAAATAAACTTTCATAAACAAATCACTAGAAGTATTACATAGTACTTCAGTCACCAAATCAATAACATCTTAGTTACTTGTTTGGTCTCCACTCAACACAAAGGTTCTTTGTTACGTTGATGTCATTTCAAAATTCTTAGAAGCATGTATGTTGAAATTCCCTAACCATGCTTTGTATAAACTGACTAGCTTCCGACCGTGGACATCACGTGCATTAAGTTACTTCTATGGACATAGTGAGGATCAAATTAGTCTTCCAAAATAGACTTAAATAGATGTCAGTTTAAATGGCCCAGAGATATGCTATGAGTTGCATACACACATATAAAACTAACATGCAACGGTCTTGTGGTGGCAAGCACGACTGTTGCGTGTGGGGTCCTGGGTTCGATTCCCAAGTTGGGTAGCGTTACTGGGTTTTTCCATTAGGAATTTCTCAGTAACAGCCCTATGTTTGGAAATTGGTGGTGCAACACTTCCGTGCCTCAGAAAGCATGTAAAGCCATTGGTCCTTAGCCTGATCTCTCTCCGATTCCAATCCCAATCTGAACCCATGACATAAAATGCAGCAGCAAATCTCTCAGCCACTGAGTCAACTTATCAGTAGAGTAAAAGGATGGATGTTTTACTCAATTTATCTAACTCTTTTGTTGACTACACTAGTTATAAAAAAGGACATACACAATTTATCCATCCTCAAGTTGGTTCTAGCCAGTTCTTCCTGCAGATAGTTACGGTCAAACCGCTCAGCATCCAAAGCGGCCTGCAGTCTCCGTACTTCTCCATGCAGTGAGCGTAGTGCTGGGGGTGTCTCCGCCACTATTGTATGACCAGAAGCCATGTCTAAACCACACGCTTCTGTAAAAAAAAAAAAAAATTATTACATCAAAAAGTTTAAAGTAAACAGAACATTTCCAAATGGTATCATTATACTCAAAACTTATTAGCAAACTTCCTTAATTCCCCCTTTGGTAGGACATGTGGCCCCTCCCCATAAGAGCAGCTGCTACTTTCAAACACTGCTGTTTCAACATTAACATAAAAAGTTGCAAACACATTTTCCCTTTGTGTGATGTAATAATAATACAAATATACGACCTAACAGTACTTAGCTACTTGACCTCTAGGAAGATTGGTTCTTTAATAAAATTACCTGTGATAGCTGCCCGAACATCCCTGCATGTGATAGGCGAGCACTCCAGTAGGCTCTTAGTGAACTTCAGTATGGTCTCCTGGTCATCACCACTCAGATTGCTGCACATCGCACTCTTTATGTCTACATCTTTAGAATTCACGCACACAAAGAAAAGTAGCAGTGATGCCACAAGGTATATCTCGTCCTCATTGGACGCCTCAACTGAATCATTTTCAAATTTAAATTGTGGATACTTCTCCAAAACGAACTCTTCGACTGTATGCGCTTCTAGCTTCGACGACTTGGATTCGTCTAAGTTCAAGTTCTCATGTAAATGAGATATTATGTTTAGAAGCGATTCTATGTTAACGGACCGTTCATGTTGGTTGCTTTCATTGAAATAACAGTTTATCTATAATTTAGAAGAAAACCATCAGTCAGTTTATTTAGAAAAAACGAACACAACAATATTGATCAACGACTTTTGAAAAACAAAGTCTCCAAGTCTACTCACCCAGTTTCTAATAATGTGTTTCCATTTTTGTAACATCGTATGATGTAAATATGTGGTGCGTAACCGTAACTATTATATTTTCGCCACTTCTTTGTTTTTTTGAAGCCTAGTTTTATAAATCACATGTGAATGTAACAAAACAAACAATTTCGTAACTGTCGTTTCATTCAAAGAAAATTATGTTGTTATTTAATCACCGTTGCAGTTTGAACAAGTTTGAATTTCCGAGTTTTTTTTTCATTCTCCGTTGGTTTCGAAAATGTCAATGTCAGTTTTTTTTTTACATTTTATTGGCTTATTACTATACAATTACTATTACGTAAAAAGATGCAAAAGGAATCCTATAAAAATATATGTTGTTTAATTGTTATTATTGTTGAAAAAAAAATGTTATTAGAAAATATAAAGTAGAAATTTATTTTTCTGAACGTTGGTTCCTTGAACGATGTGATATCTTTTTTTTTCATGAGCAGTCATGCTTTGTCAACTGTTACCATAGAGGTTTACGAATGAATGAAGATGCCTTTAAAAAAAAGATGCCTTTTTTTTATGTGAGAGATTTCACAATGTTGGTGTAAAAGAAGGTGTTACAAAAGGCTTGTGGGGAACCACTTTCTTAATGTTATTGTTTATGTGTGGTCGACATTATTTTATTAGCTGACAACACTGTGGTTGTCTAAATATTTTGTCTATTTTCCAGCTATTTCGAAATTTAGAACAAGAAGAGAGACCAAGAGTCGTTACACTTGTTGATTACTGCAAACTGTAAAGTAAAGTAAAACAAAAGTTTATTATCCATTGTTACGAAAGTTCCTTATAATTAGGATAGCATACAGTAAAAAAACGGTAACAATTAGCGGTACGCATTTCTAGTAACAACAGCGGTCCCCAAACTAGGCGGGGCCTATATCTTGGGGACCAAAACTTACACTTAAACTTGTACATAGCAGACATTGGAATATTATTAACATAGAGTTAAATATTTTATGTACTTATGTTTCCTGTCGTATCTACATATCACATATTTATACAAACTGGACCAGAGTTTTCTTTGAATAAACTTGGCGCAATCCAGCGCCTCCGGCTTAAAGCTATGGTACAATGATGGCTCAGTAAATGTATGAAGAAAATACATATGAACGTAATAAGCCGGGCATGCCTGCACTTTTGAGTAAAAGGCTCAAAATAACATCTGTCGAAATCTTTTAAACTGCGTAATACGCGGTAGCTATTTTGTATCTCAGGGCCAGGGTGACAGCTATTTCTCATAATTTGGACCCGTTCGTAGATACATGTCATTGCCTATTGCATTTCTCCAGTGCTGACGTTTGTCAAAATGTCAACTTGTCAGTGTCCCTTGTTTGTCAGATATCAATGTCATAACAAAATATTATTAATCTTATTTGTATTGACCAATTAATTTAATTAAAGAGTCTGTATAATATTTTGTTAATATAACCTACGGTTTCTGTTTTGTTCCAATAATGCCTGGCAAGCGTGCTGCTGGGCTCGTTATCTTTAAGAAAATAAATCAAACAGTCCAGTTTTTGATGTTACAAACTTCCTACGGAGAACATCACTGGACTCCACCAAAGGGTAAGTTGTGTAACCAACTATATTCTTTTAACTCTTGTAGTCTCAACACGTCTCAAACAAATAGCGTACTTTTTTTCGTTAGGTACCTACTCCATAAACTACTTATAGTACCCGCCACGAGCCGTGAGCACTAACGTCAAGTTAATTGTTGGGTTCCTTTCTGGGTTTTTTGGGGCGCCGACGCTGTACACGACCGGTCCGACTGAGGGACCAATCGCGTACAGCATCGGTGCCCCAAAAACCCAGTGAGGAAACCAAAAACCCAAAAATGAACTTGACGTTTGTGCTCACAACTCGTGGCTGCTACTATACCTTTTTTTTTTCTTTTGGGGGGTGGGAAATCATCAAATAACTTCTCCCGCCCTGAGCGGGACAGGTGGGAGTGTCAGACTTTTACTGACTAAAACCCACCCATGTTCCTTCTTGTGCCCTTTGTGTTCCGGGGGCGCGGTATCTCTTATGAACAGTGGCCCCTCCCTTTGGCTGACATCTCTTTGAGGCGCGCGTGCAACACGAACGCGCTGTCGACACGGCCTGTCGTTATACAACGTAAGGACGGTGAGCTACCCATTGCTCACCGTCCACAGGCCCGTATCTACGGTGGCCGGGAGTCGTCTCGCGTGCTACTATGCCTGCCTAATACTTTTGGTAACTATGTTATTTTTACCCAGGTCATGTTGATCCTGGTGAGTCAGACTGGGTTACTGCTCTAAGAGAGACAAAGGAAGAGGCTGGATTATCTGAAGATGATTTAGTTGTAAGTAAACCAGGATGAATTTTGAGTGTCCTAATTACTTTCTACAACACATATTATGTTTTTAGATTTACAAAGATGTTTCAAAAGTATTGAACTACAAAGTAAATGGTAAACCAAAAGTGGTTGTGTACTGGCTGGCACAATTAAGGAATCCAGAGACTAAGGTTCGGTTATCGGATGAGCATCAAGATCTAAAGTGGCTCCCGCTTAAAGAAGCCCAGGAAATATCAGGATATGATGATATGAAACAACTGTTGTCCGAGTTCAATGAAAAAGCTAGTTCAGTTTTGTCTTGTTGAAATACTACTGTGTAAATATGCCTTAACCATATCTTAATATATAAGTATTTTTAAATTGTAAAAAAAATAAAATGAAAATTTTTGTTTTTTTTTTATTTGTAACAAATGCAAATTATTCTTTTATTATAACATCATCCCTGTCTTTTTTTTGAAGGGTCAAGCAGATGTATAGAATACCAACATTATTTTGCCAGTAATGGGGTGTTGGCACCATTAACCAGTAATTCAAAGACACAACTTATCTAAAGAAACAATTTATTTTAGCCTGGAAAACCTAATTCATTATTTAATTTACATCTGTAAAAATATTTTTATAGTTGCTCTGATATAAAAAAAGAATGATATTCAATTAAATTTGCGAATAAATGACGTCACAGTTTACTATATATCAAACAACATATAAAATTATCAAAATTTTTGACGGATTCTCGTTTTGCCACATTGTGGCCCTTTTTTTGCTATTTGACCCGCCATAATTTAAAACGGAATAAAATGTGTTGTTATGTACTTTAAAAACAAAAGAATCTACGACTATTTCCTGCATGGCTATTTTAAACTAACCGCCAGGGGTGCCGCGCTGGTGCAAGTTTGTCAAGCCGGAAAACAAAATTTCAGCGTTTAGGTATGTCTCTCTTTACAAGCCCTGCCTACCCTTTAGCCCTATGTATAGGCTACTGAGCGGGTGGCTTGATGATTATATCAAACGAAACGTTATACCTAAATAGTGCCCGACCGAAAGCCAAAATCGAATCTTCGGCCTGCCTCAGTTTCGGTCGAAACAGAATCTTCGCTTTCCCTTTAGTTAGGATCTGTCTCGGCTCCCTGACTGATGAGGCAGTCTTAATACGAAAGGGCAACTAATTTTAAGCTTATTTAATTACTTTCGGTAAATAGGTACATATAATTGTTGTGTTTAGTTATATTAATAGATGAGGGAGAATAAGTACCTGATTCACACAGTACTCAGTGAAGTACCTATCATTCACATCCATTAATAAGAGTAACCTTGAGTTTGTTTTTATTAGGTACAAACCTATCTACGTATACCTATGTGTAACAGATGCGCCACCACGGCTCCATTTAGGTCATGTGGTTATCTGATTGTATTGTTTTATTATATGAATTACAGCCTAATGTACCATTATGTTATCGCAGTCTAAATTATCAAGTAATAAATAAAAGTAGATTGGTAGTTAGTAAATATTTAATCTTAGTAAATATTATTATGACGCATGATGACAGTGCATTGATACGTTTTGATATTTTTTCATTGTAGTATATACTTATTTAAAAAAATATGTAACTTTACAATTTATTTCTAATGTTGCTACGTAAGAAATTAAGACCCATTTCAACCGCATTCATGGCCGTGCCGGGGGCGGTCATAACTCCGTAACCACCATGCCCATAACAATGTACGACCTTTACACCATCAATCAGCTCCGGCTCAACCCGAACCGGGATTCTGTGAGGACGTAGACCAACCATGTGTGCGACGACCTCCGCATTTTTCAAGTTCGGAAGAAATTCACAACAACGCTCCATTATAGATGCAGCGTCATACTTGCAATAATCCAAATTGTAACTGTCATATCCTCTACAACCTCCCAATGTAACCACCCCATTAATTCCCGGGATAATATACGTATCATAATCCCCGTAAAATGCTGATTTTACCCATGGTGCCTTAACTTTTATCACTTGCCCTCTCAGTGGAACCATATCATAGTCATTACATAAATATCTTGCGCCTAATCCGGCACAATTAAAAACGAGATCATAATTTGATAAGGACGCAAAACTTTCCACTTTTTTTTTTACCAATTTTCCGCCGTTTTCAACTATTATTTTTCCCATCCACGGTAAATAGCGCTCACATTCAACTTTCAATGTTGAAAAGTAGGATCCAAATTTTGTACCTTTAGGACCGAGACTTAACTCCTCTTCAGTGACGGATCTGTAGATTGGCACTAAATTTTCAATAAGATGATTTCTAGTGACATGGTAGTTATCCTTTGAAAATATGTAAGACCCTAAGCTCATAACACCAATGTTTTCAGCGTCAGGAGTGTTAAGTATATCTTGCCAGAACTGCCAAGACTCATTTATCCATTTCTTTGTGATTTCCTTGTTTGATCCTTTAAAACTGGTACCCGGCCTAAAAATGCCAGCAGCAATATGGCTAGTGGTGTCTTCTGTATATTTTTCAGCGAGAACTGTTATTTTTGCGTTTTTAAGTTGATCTTGGAATAGTTTAGCCACTGTTATGCCCACCACTCCTGCTCCAATTATGGCTATATTTGGCTGGTCACGCATTTTGAATGTTGTTAGTTTCTCTATAATATAAAAATTTCCAACTATATAACGAGCCTGAAAACGAAAACTGTAGGTACCTACCTACTTTATAAATTGTTTGTATATGTACGTACCAAATAAATATTTAACACTAATTACTAATTAGTTCACAATTTAATGACTAATTGTTAATACTAAATATAACTCTTCATTGAATACTCTGCGTAAAATTAACAAAATTATGTATGGGTGCCGAAGTGCCGAATGTAAATGAGAACTGGGTTTATTTACGTGCCTTATTTCGCTTCACACACATACACACACACAAGTCATGTATGCTCTCAAAAGGTTGACCTTATCATGAACAGGTTATTTAAATAAAGTTATTTAACTACGGCGGTCGCCGCTGTGAAAATCCGCATCAATGGACCTTTCTTCAAACCACAATCACTGGATTTGTGACTAATAACTTATTAGAAGTTAGACTAGCGAAGACCCTTGTACAGAGTTGATTTTCTGATCAGTAACGTAACTAATATGTCGACGATGTAGATATTGTTGGACGGATGCCAGTCATCACCACTTTACCAGTGCATTAATATTATTGTTATAGATTAATTTATGCCACTGCGTAACGGCGCCACCCACTGGGTGCCGCTTACCAAGCAACACGTGACCCGGACCTCTTCGTTATCATAATTCTGTGATACCTACAACAAGGCGAAAATTGTATTCGTTATGAATATTTGTATTTTGAATCAAATAAATACGTATAAGTAATTCTAAGTATTAATGCCTTAGAGGTCGTTTTCTAGGTACCCGACCTAAAAAGCTCCAATCCGTTCAGAATACTCATGTAGTAAAAGAATCCAAACATTATTCTTCTGGCACTCAGTGTTGAAACGAAAGCGAGAGTATTGATTTGAGATTTGTAGTCTCTGGCCAATTTAAAAAATGACTAAAATTTTATCCTCATAGCAGCAATTTTTGATACTGGCAACATCAAAAAATATATACGTCAAAATGACAGTGATGACACTTTTCGACATACCTTGATACCTATCACATTCAATTTTGTTTACTTAAATTTTCGTACGGATATTTTCTTCGATTGCGTTACAGTATTTATTTATTAACGGTACAGGCATATTGATACAATTAATATGAACAAACACAATGAGGACGGCATATCTGCAGTACCCGAAAGCGTAGGCTCTAGCAAAGAAATGAATACTGTGAAGAATAAAGGATCAAGTCGCGGAAAGAAACGAAAACGGTATATTTTTTATCCTTTAACAAAAACGGTGTGTGTTTAAATGCCTTGAAATGCGAATATAATTTACATTCTACTCAAAAATTATTAGTTTAGATTGAAACATGATTTTTTATGCAGGTTAAGAAAAACTTAGTTTAGTTTCTAATCCTGTAAAACTGATTATCAAGTTTAAATTTTACTATTCATTGAAATTAATTAGATAGTGTACTAGTGTATACAGTGTTTGTTGTTTTTTATAGTGTACTATAAAAAACTATAGTTATAACTATCGTTTTTTTTTAAACTGATCATTGTCTAAATATTTTTATATGTATACTTTTCAGTCTAAAGAGTGCAAGTAGCAGCGATTCTGAAGATGTACTTGCTGAAAATTCTGTGGAGGTGGATAGAAGTCTCCATGCGTCTGCTATTAAAAATAATTTAGATGAAACTAGTGTAAGGAAAATTATAAAGGTATGCAATGAAATATTCTTGTATTGCACACATATTCTTTACTAATAAAGACTTGAAATGTAGAAACTAGTAACCAGTAAGTGAGTTAGAATTGCAGCCCGCCTAAGTACCATCTTTCTTCGGAATTTCTCCTGTATCCTGGGTGCGTTTACAAATATATTAACTCACATACACAAACAGCCAGACCCGAAATAACTATCTGGAGGCCATACAAATATTTGTTGCGTGCGGGAATCGAACCCGCGACACGCAGCGCAGCAGCCAATCACTCAGCGACTGTGCTAACCGTACCGTCAAAATTAAAAATCTGGTTAAAATGTTTGACTGTTGTATTAACTATTTGTGTGTGCCGTTTTTCTCCTATGGAGAAGATAAACCTCGATTGATAATAATAAATTTATGTTGTTATGTGGTTCTATTATAGAAAGTAGTGACAAATGACCGTGTGTTGAGGCTGGTCAAGATGCGTGAAGAAGAAGACTCTGGACCTGAGGACAGCAGTGTACGCCCAAAACTTACGAGGGCTAAAGTCAAGTATGTTAATCTTATCACAGTCTGCATTGAGACTTAATATTATTTGAAATGGTATAGAAGCCGTCGCAAGCCATGAGAACATCCAGTTTATTTATGGGTTCGCTTCTGCGTTTTTTTGGGCGCCGACGCTGCACTCGATCGATTCAACTGACGGACCAATCGCATGCAGCGTTGGCAACCCAAAAAATCCAGAAAGGAACCCAGTAACCCAAAAATAAAATTGAAGTCTGTGCTCATGACTTATGGTGGCTACTATACTGAAAAAGCGAAAGATCACATATTCACTCACTAAGGAAACGCAAAATCTCGAAAACTACTTGTCATTTGGCAGGTATAGGTTTCAGGGTTGCAGATTTTGTTTGAAAGAGTTGCTGTGGCTCTGCAACACATAGAGCACTATGAGGAACACTGATAGGTTTTAGTTTGGTGTACTTAAACATGGACAAGGTTATGGGCAAAAGTTAGATACATCATCTGTATTATTTTAGAAGAAAGGTCATATAGTAAAACTGTATTTTTCAGGGAGTTAATGAAAGAGTCTCCAAAAACTCATTCAGTTACAGCTTGGAACTTTGAGAACATGGAACTAACTCCCATCAAGCACATTCCGGTCAAGACTAGGCCTGAAGTGAAGGCTCTCATTGCCCAGGAGTTGCCTGAAGATGAAGATGATGAAGAGTATGAGCCTACTAATGACGATGTTCCCGTTAGTGTTGGTTTTAAATGTAAACTATTTGAAAATAAAAGCTCTCTTTTTAATTTACTATTTGAAAAAGGAAGCTTTCTCTTTCAACTACTATTCAAAATAGGAACCATTTTTATTTACAACTACTATTTGAAATAAGAAGCTTACTCTTTTCTTTATGATCCTAGTACCAATTTTATCTTTACAAACAACATACATACATACATAAACTCACGCCTTTTTCCCATGGGGGTAGGCAGAAACCACAGAACGCCACCTGCTACGATCCTTACATACTTCTTTCGCCTCGTCCACGTTCATACATCTGTTCATACAAGCACGCCGGTTACGAGTACTGCGCACACGTCCTTTCTGAAGAACCCCACCAATAAGGTCAGGGTAGGTCTTTCTAGGGCGTCCTCTCCCGGCGTTGCCACTCACATCTGCCATATAAATCCCTTTCGTTAGTCGCCTCTCACTCATCCTCTCAACATGACCGAACCATCTAAGCATACTCTTTTCTATTTTTGTTACTACATCCTCTTTTAATCCGCAACGTTCTCGTATCGTTTCATTCCTCACTCTATCGTTAATATTATTAATTATCTGTATTTTTATTCAGAGTGATGATGACCAAGGCTTAGAGTCATGCAGCGATTTGGACTCGCAGCCTAGGACCCCAGCTACTCCACGAAGCCAACACTCCACCAGCCCGAAGGTCATTAAAGATGGACCCTTCAAAGTGCCTCAGGTAAGACCAGTCCAGTCTTACTGTAATTGTGTTACAGATAGTGTGCAAATAAGGCATATTTTCTTATATGCAGGCAGATGCTGTGAAATTCTAAATTACTAATTTCAATTCACTAAAACTCAACAAACACAGTTGAAAATTGTGAGCAAGATATAATACCTCGCAGCATTTGTTACCTTGCATGCAATTACTCGATTTATAATTTTATTTCTTTTGTATTTTAATTTAAATATCAATTGAAAAATAAATACTACGACTGCAAGCAAATTGCACTATTCTTCTCCATATAAAACTGCCTTGTTAGCCTAGTGGTCTTAAACGCGACTGCTACGCTAGAGGTCTTGTGTTGAATTCCCAGGTCGAGCAAAAAGTGTTATTGGGATTTTCTATGACATTCTCAATAGTAGCTCAGAGTTAGGATTTATGCCCGGTTAATGGCAATGGGGGTGATGAGACCTTAACATACCGGCGAACTGCGGGTGTACATTAGTACTCCTCTGCCTAACCCTTCAGGGAACAACAGGGGGGGAACAGGCGTGATGTTATGTTAAAAAACTGCCTTTTGGAAGGGGCAACCAAATGCAAATCTTTTTTCACTTTTTTCACAAAACACGTCAAAAGTGTCTTTTAAAATTGAAATAAGCTATTTGACTTTGAGTTCTCAACAACAATATACAAACTCAATAAAACTTTGCCCCCCCCCCCCCCCTCGTCTTTTCTGTAGGAATTTCTCTCAATGAATTTAGGTATTAAGCCATCTCTCTTTCTTTGTCTAACAGGACATATCAACACCTACACGGAGGAAACTGGACCTAGAAGAAGAAGCCACAATCGCCCTCCGCACTCGATCTAAGCTCAGCCTGTCTGCCACATCAATAGAACACATAGAGAGTACCTTCAACCCTCCCGACGATATTCCAATGCCATACGTCGATGATTTGTGGAACCAGTTCTTGAATGAGTGCCTAAACCCAGCATCTACTTCGAAAAACGAAGATGATGATGAGACTGATCCAGAGTATAACGTAGCGGCTGACCCAGATGCGCGTGAGTTGATTTTATAAATACTATGGTTTTATACAATTGCACAAAATAGATAGCTACGGAATTCTGGCTCTTTATGGCGAAAACAGTTGTAAAAAGACACTATGAAGCCGAAACTAACATGTTTTTCCCAACCATATCTCCTGACTTCATTAAAAGTAAATTTTTTTTTAACTTCTCTTACAGAGGCTTGTTTTAAAAAAAATATAAATTAACTTTGCATGCACTCGTATGCTCAATATTTTACGCGCTATTGTAAACATTAATTTTTCGTAAAAAAACAAAGTCGATTCCTAGCAAAAATGTTTGCTATTATCTACTACAGAAATCCCTGTTCAAAAACCTACTCACTAGATCATAACTCTATTTAATTTGCAGACGATGAAGACGAAGAATCGTTAGGCAATAGTATCATAAAGATATCTAAAAAGGAGCTCAATGATCTGGTGACGGAGCTGTTCAATATAATTCCTGAATCGACAACTGAGGATGATTTTATGACTGACAGCCTAGCCAACAGTGTGCTCACCGAGCATAGCCAGGGAGAGGTCTGTATCATCAGCTATCCACCATAATATCTGAACACCAATCTCTTTAAAGTTAGAGTGAACAGATTAAGACTAAGCCGAAGGTAGAGTGAGCTTACCCTGAAGAAGCGGTAAGCTCACTCTATCGTCGACTTTGTCTTTGATACCTCGATTAGACCTGGACTAGAGTCAAGAGCAAACCCGTCACAAATAACTAATAAAAAAAAAATTCGACACACTATAAAGAATTGAAATGTGAGCTTTATTTCGTGTCTTGTACAGTAACATTTTCTTATTTGCAGTAAATCGGACGTACCGCATTTTAGTTTTATATCAACGTTTTGCCTGCTAGCAACGAGAAACTTGTCAACCGCGTATCTTTGAAAAATATACCCTAAAGGACACTAAATAAATCTCATATTTCTCCGATCTTTGAGGCGACTCCTAAAAGTGCGCGATGTCTTAAAAAATACTCTTATTTTTAAACAGTACTAGTTATTTATCGTATTATTTTCTCCATTATTATCTCCAACTACCAATTTATTAAATCCTAGCGAACGCCAGTGACTCCATCCACATGGCTTTTTACACCCGCGTTAAGTTCCGTCTATGGTTACTGCTCCGCTCTCGTGTGTCGTAGCGTGTTATATAGCCTATGTTACTCAGGAATAATGTAGCTATCTATTGGTAAAAAAAATTAAAATCGGTCCAGTAGTTTAGAAGCTTATTCGGTACAAACAAAAAAATCTTTCCTGTTTATAATATTTTATTAAATATAAATATCGAATCAGGTGTCCAATCACTGGGAAGGCAAACAAGAGCCAATTTCAGACGATGAAAATGGAAACAAACAGAAGTTTTCTGACAGAATCACATTCGAGAAGAAAAATTACTCGGAGGGGGTCTCTATAGGTAAAAGTGAAACAGAAGACAGAGAGGTGGGAATACGAAAATGTACAGTAAAAGGCGGCAAGAACGATGCCATTGCAGAAATGTCGAAGCCACAAGGAAGAACAATAGGAACTAGGTGACTAGACAGTTTTAAATTGATCTCATTGGCATATGCCAACTACAATGTTGGGTCTACTAGAAATCCTCATCACAAAACTAATTCTATCTTTTGGTTAGTTCAAGTTATGTCTATACAAAACACCAGTTTTCTATTGCATCCGTTTACACGCGAAATGCTGAACAGATGCGTACGCGTCACTTTAATAAACTGGTGTTTATGACTGCCTCGATAGGCTAGTGGTCCTAAGTGCGACGGCTACGCTAGAGGTCTTGGGTTCGATTCCCAGGTCGAGCAAAAAGTGTTATTGGGTTTTTCTCGGATTTAGGGTATGTGCCCGGTTAATGGCAATAGGCTCGCCCCCTATTACATGGGACCTAATCATACCGGCGACCTGTGGGTGTACAATGGTACACCTCGGCCAAACCCTTCGGGGAATACAGGAGTAATAGTATGTATGTTTTTGGACGAAAGCTGTATTGAGCCGAATAAATGTAGTTAATCCGGTAACCATGTGTTTGTTAGTAGGAAACCATCCACTGTGGTGAAGGTGTCAGTGCAGGAGAAGGAAGGCGCGTGCCCGGTGGGGAACGCGCCGCCATTGCTGCACGAACACTTAACGAAGCCCACCCAGCGCACGGAGTATGTTCAAATACAGGTCAACCAGTCTGGCAACGTAAGTTTACATAACTACTCAAATATCCTAGAATTGGGTACATGGCACCATTAAACAATAATTCCAAGACAACGATTGATGAATTGAGATGTCAAAAAGTGACGTCATAGTTTAGTATTGTCATACAAAATCTATAGGGGAGTCGCGTTTTGACAGCTCATAAGAAGTACGTCAATTGATCAGTGGTGTCATCTACCCAATATGATATATCTTTATTTGCTTGGCAAGTAGTTATACATAATATCGGTGTTCACAGAATTTTTCATTTCAAAGTTAGTAGCAGCCCGGAGTGGTTTGACACCACCAGTGGTTTGTCTCGGAAAACACGTAACGCCAATGGTCCCGGCAGTCATTCGTAGATCTTTGATAGTCGTTACGGATAGTCAAAAGCTGGGAAATCTGACAACTAGTCTTACCAAAAGGCATCGTGTTACCCAGTAACTAGGTTGTGGAGGTGAGATAGGCAGTCGCTCTATCTAAAACACTGGTATTCACTTGCATGCGGTTAAACTGAAAGTCGATCCCAACATAGTTGAGAAAAGTCTCGGCAAATTGATTGAAGTTAAGACACACATATTGTTACTAAAATGTTCAAGACAACTCACGCCTTTTTCCCATGGGGGTAGGCAGTAACAACAGAATGCCATCCGCTGCGATCCTTACATACTTCTTTCGTCTTTTTATTCATCTGGTTATACAAGCACGCCGGATATAATTTTTTAAATAATATTTACATACATAACATACCATCACGCCTATATTCCCCGAAGGGTTAGGCAGAGGTGTAACAATGTACACCCACAGTTCACCGGTATGTTTAGGTCTCATGTAATAGGGGGCGAGCCTATTGCCATTAACCGGGCGCAAATCCAAACTCCGAGCTGCTACTAAGAATTTCATAGATAAACCCAATAACACTTTTTGCTCGACCTGGGAATCGAACCCAAGACCTCTAGCGTAGCAGTCGCGCTTAGGACCATTAGGCCAACGAGGCAGTAAATAATATTTAATCGTGAAATTTGTGTTATGTTCTACAGATGTTACCTGTACAAGTCCTACTACTGCAGCAGCAACTAAGGCAGCACGTACAGCTGGCGGCGTCCTCGTACCTCCAGCTGTACGTGCACCCCATACACTGGAGCTACGCGGGCAAGTACAAGGAGTATTTAGTAAGTAGTCGAAATAATTTTAGATTGTCAAGGACCCGGTTAATTAGAAACATTAATCCAGTTACCTGTTTCAAAACTTATTTCACTATAAAAAGGAAAGTTGTTCATAATAATAATGTGAGTACAGCAATAATTGTGCCGAAAGTCGTGACGGCCAATGGCGTAATAGCCAACAGTCTCGACCAACAACTAAGGAGGCTCTCATTGGGCGGTTGGATCAAGGGCTTGATTCTAGGCATTGTTAGGAGATTCGTTTCTCAGGAGCCCTGACCACCGTAACTTGGACCCTGTTCCCGATACCGGTGGGCTACTATTTTAAATGTTTTTATTTTTATGTCAATATTTGGGAATGAATTTAATATTTATGAAAAAATAAATAAATGTGAATAATGAAAGAAAACAAAAATAAATTATGATAAAGAAACCGACCAAGTGCAAGTCGGACTCGCGCTCCAAGGGTTTCGCACCATTATTACAAGTTCCGTACCATTATTCAGTATCATTATTCCGTACCGTATTACAAGCGACTACTGTTACCGTTATCAATATCGAGCGAAAACGAGCAAAAAATCACGTTTGTTGTATGGGAGCCCCCTTAAATATTTATTTTATCCTGTTTATTCAGTATTTGTTCATATAGCGGCAACAGAAATAAATCATCTGTGAAAATTTCAAGTGTCTAATTATCACCGTTCATGAGATACAGCCTGGTGACAGATGGACGGACGGACGGACAGACAGCGGAGTCTGCCCTATAATCTAAGACAATAATAGTGAATGTTCGTATTCTTACAGGAAGCGTTTTCCAAGATGGTGGAGTCAAACGCTAAGTCAGTGGCGAACGTGTGCAACCTGAAGCCAGCCGTGGAACTGATCACCACGTGGGAGAAGACCGTGTCGGACAACACGCCCGAGAACCGAGAGATGATCGAGTAAGTCAAACACAAATCTTTTATTTCAATTAGACCATTAAAAGGCACAATTGAATGTCAAAATTAATAATATTGAATCTAGTTACACATTTCAAAGGGTCGTTTCGTATGGAAAAGAAACTCCTGACATACTCTTTTAAAAAAATGTAATACATTAACTTGTAGTTACAATTCCATAAAAAAATATACTAATGTCAAATTGATCTATCATAAATCAAAGTCACTCAAAGTAATGCAATCTACAATACGTACTGAGTGCTACAAATAGAAATGAAAGCTATATTTATTGTAATATATAATACCAATATACATTTCAAAGACAAGGAATCAGTGTGTGAGTCATACTCAAATGTAAAATTAATGTCGAAGAGAAAAATAATTAACCAAAATAAATTACTTTTATAATTAAATTAGCAACTAACTCAAAAGAAATTAACTGCCTCGGTAGCCTAGCGGTCCTAAGCGCGACTGCTACGCTAGAGGTCTTGGGTTCGATTCCCAGGTCGAGCAAAAAGTGTTATTGGGTTTTTCTATGAAATTCTCAGTAGTAGCTCGGAGTTAGGATTTGTGCCCGGTTAATGGCAATAAGCTCGCCCCTTATTACATGGGACCTAAATATACCGGCGAACTGTGGGTGTACATTGTTACACCTCTGCCTAACCCTTCGGGGAATACAGTCGTGATGGTATATTTTTTTAAATTAGCAACCTGTTGATTTTGTTATGGATCACCGTAAACTTAAGTAACTTAAATAGTAGTAGAGCATTATGAAGGAACTCGTCCGGGGTAAGTACTACCACCATACAAGATTCTGCCGCAAAGCAGCGTAGCTGTGTTCCAGTTTGAAGAGTATGGGTTTTTTTTTTAGGGATGGGAAATCATCAAATGGCTTCCCCTGCCCTGGGCGGGGCGAGAGCGAGTGTCAGACTTTTACTGACTAAAACCCATCCATGTTCTTTCTTGTCCCCTTTGCGTTCCGGGGGCGCGGTATCTCTTAAGAACAACCCGCAGCCCCCGCAGGCATCGGCCCTGAGTGGCCCCTTCTAAGATTGCTGACATCTCTCTGAGGCGCGCGTGGAACACGAACGCGCCGTCGACACGGCCTGTTGTTATGCAACGTACGGACGGTGAGCTACCCATTGCTCACCGTTCACAGGACCGCGAAAAGAAGAGTATGGGTACCAGTGTAATTACAGGCACATGAGGCATTTCGACTTTGTCTCTGCGAACGCATTCGCAAGGCCACTGGCATTGCAGAAGTCTATAGGCAGCGGTGAAATTTTGCTTTAGCCGTTTTCACTTATTAATTCACTAGCTATACCCCGCAGTGTCACCAGCGTTCTTTTAAGTCATTAGGTATTGCTCCGCTCCCGTGTGTCGTAGGGTGATGTTATATAGTAATCCGGATAATTATGGGTATCATATACAAATATATCGAATTTTCCAATCTGAGTAGTAGTTCCAGACATTACTGTCTTGAAACGAACAAAAATAAACGACTTCGTTCGCGTGGATTATTTCATAAAAGGTGAAGGCTCGCGGGCGGCGCCCTGGCAGCTAATGGTTGGATTTTGAGGTAATTCCAGCCAGGTTGTTGCCGTGTCCGGACCGGTGCTGTTACTTTGACCGATGACCAATATTTGTTCCTATATGATTCTCTATAAGATACAAATAATATTGCTTTTTTTTGGCAGATTCGTCCAGAGCGAATCGGATCGATGGTAAGTTGTAACACTAAGTTATTAAAAACTTTCTTTTTTCGTAACTTTTAACTGTCTTCCCTACTTATTTCTGGAGTGAGTATTTCCCCATCCTTATTTCTTGATATTCTTCTTTCTGGTTAAATATTGTTACCACTTTAAGTATTATTTAGTTATGTGGTCTAACTCGTCTGTGTTGGGTGTAGGGTAAATAGAAACGACCAATTACGACTGCAGTTTATTTGCGACTAAAAACCTTTATGTATCACGAGCGCAGCCGTGTGTCATACATAATATTACGCTGAGTAAGGTTTTACATTGCCTCCTTGTAAGGAGACAATGTAAAATCCTCATCCTTGTCAAATTCAAGTCTTTTATTTTTAATTTAATTACAAAATGTAAAAAAGAAAATGCAATGTCTTTGAAATTGCTAGCTTGCGTCGCGGCTACCACAAGAACCTCTACGTGGGCGAGTTTCACGAGACATACAAGAAGGTGGTGGCAAATAGTCCGGTGTTTCTGTACCCGTACTTACTGCCGTCCATGCCGTACCGCGGCGACCACCCGCGCCGGTTTTGCTACCTGCATTCTGAAGATGAGTGAGTCATATTTTACATACTTACTTTTGTACTGGTTGACAAACAAACCGACGGCCTATCTTATTGTAAGTAGCCATTGATACCTATACGCATTTACGATAACTCATGCATCGCAAATACAGATTAAACACGCATCATCTGCGTGTAGTACACACGGCTACGGCGGATTCCCAGGTCGGGCAAAAAGTTTTATTGGGTTTTTCCATTACGAATTTCTCCACTAACTGCTCGGAGTTTGGAAGTTGGTAGTGTGACACCCCCGTGCCTCGGAAAGCACGTAAAGCCGTTGGTCCTGCGCGTGATCTCTCCCCGGTTGTCGGAGTGCCGTCCCATCGGACTATGAGAGTTAGGGAAGTTTCAAATCCGATATATACAACACAGGTGTGTGTTGCGCACACTCTTGTGCACTATAATATCTCCTGCGTACTTGGCTAGTCTGCATTAAGATTAGCTGCCGTGGCCGGAATCGGTCTGGAGAATACTTCTAATATATAAAATTCTCGTGTCGCAGTGTTTGTTACCAAACTTCTCCGAAACGGCTGGACCGATTTTTATGAAATTTTGTGTGCATATCGGGTAGGTCTGAGAATCAGCCAACATCTACTTTTCACGGCGCTAAAAAAATATATATGGCAATACAACGTTTGCTGGGTCAGCTTGTATACAAATATAATCCTAATAAATACTTCCAACAGACTCATAGCTCTCGGCTTGGAGCAGTTCTGGAAGTTTGTAGTCGACAACCCGGAGCTGTACAACCCCCCGATGCGGCGCGGGAACTGGGGCCTCAGCGTGACGCTGCAGCTGCTGGGCAAGCACATGCTGCCGTGGCTACCCTACAAGCAGCTGCACAGCCACGTGCAGAACGTCAGGAAGCTTGGTGACAAGGATAATCCTATTAATGTATGCACCTTTTTAGGGTTCCGTACCCAAAGGATAAAACGGGACCCTATTACTAATACTCCACTGTCTGTCTGTCACCATGCTGTATCTCCTGAACCGTGATAGTTAGACAGTTGAAATTTTCACAGATGATGTATTTCTGGTTCTGGGCTCCCATACAACAGATAGATGATTTTTTTGTCGTTTTTATAGAGGCCGACTCGCACTTGGCCGGTTTTTTTTTTAGAGAATTACGTAATAGGGGCGATGAACTAGTACTGCGTATAAAAAAAATTGGCAGTTTATTTAAATTCGTATTGAAATGAAAATAAAATGGGTACTGGTTTGAAAATTTACCTATGTAATCACTTTCAGCAATACATGAGGACACGCTCCGTGCCTCCAGTGAAACACAAGTTGTTGCCGTTCAACCCGAAGTTGTCGTTGTACGAGCAGCCCGAACATGAGGTGCCTCGGATATGGGTGCGGTACCTCGCCAAAACTAGCAAGCGATTCAGGGTAAGCAGACATATTCTTAAACTAATATTTTAACTGCCTTGTTAGCCTAGTGGTCCTACGCGCCACTGCTACGCTAGAGGTCTTGGGTTCGGTTCCAATAGGCAATAGGCTCGTCCCCTATTACATGGAACCTAAACATTGCCTAGCTTCAAGCTATTGTATGTTAACAGTACCTTTAAACGTTGTGAAGACAAAAACAGTAATACAATTATTTTTACATTTACTTCCAGAATTACTTAAATAAACGAACAGACAAGACAGGTGTGCCGGCGCACGGCGTGGACGTGGACTTGGGACAAGCTGTGCTCGAGCCCATCAAGGCGGCGCTACCTATCGATTTCACCAAACCAATAGTTGCAGGGCCACAACTCGCCGACAAATTCGACATAGAAATAACGAACAACACACAAAAACAACTAACCAACTCCTACAAGTTGGTAGAAACTAGCACAGGAGCCTACTTACTACCCGTTACTGTGACGGTTACCTCAAACGCTGGCCCTATTACAACTCCAACAGAAATAAACTCGACTTTTATTAGTAATCCACCAGAGACATCGAAGAAAAATTACCAAAATAATTCAGAACACTGCAGTTGTTGTATTCAACTAAAAAAGATATGCAAAAGCCAAAGACAGTCGATTATAACAGATTACTTTGGTAATAATAAGGAAAAGATTTGTCACTGCAAAGATAATAGGTACCCGAAGGTATCAAATAGGTTAAAGTTATTAGTAAATAATCATAAGTATAAGTATGTTAGCGCGCTGCAAGAGTTGCAGATGAAGATTCAACATTTACAACAAGCCAAGCAAAATAATTGTAGACTAATTGATACAAGTGATACTAGTAATGTTAGTGAATTAGATGATATAGGTGAGTAGTATTCAATTAATTCTCAATTCAATTCAATTCTTAGGTTCGATTCCCAGGTCGAGCAAAAAGTGTTATTGGGTTTTTCTATGAAATTCTCAGTAGCAGCTCGGAGTTAGGATTTCTGCGCGTTTAATGGCAATAGGTTCGCCCCCTATTACATGGGACCTGAAACATACCGGCGAACTGTGGGTGTACATTCTTACACCTCTGCCTAACCCTTCGGGGAATACAGGCGTGATGGTATGATGGTATGGAGTATTCAATTAATATTATTTCATTGAAGCCTAAATGGTCGCCCACTGTTTCCGAAGTATTTGGGCAGGGGGGCACCCTCTTTTTTCTCTTTATACATTTTATTTTTTATTTTTCTATGTCGTACTTGCAGTTTACAAACATAAACTCATATACACAAACAGCTAGGCCCGGAACAAGTATCTGTAGGCCATACGAATATTTGTTCTGTGCGGAAATCGAACCCTAAACACGTAGCGCAGCAGCCAATCATTCACCCTGACGATTGATGAAATATTTTTTTTTCTTTTTCAGTATATGTAACAAATTTTCACCTGAAACTCCTCTCGAAGACGGTTGTAGTCAATTACGGGCATGCAAAGAGGAGGATATACAACCTCTTTTCTAAGTTCAATCCCTACGAGCACGATCCATTGCAACTAGCGGCACAGATAAAAAAAGCATGCGGCACCATCCTGGAGCATCTTTACAAGGAGTTCCTAGTGTTCCTCACACCAGAGCAGGCGGACCAGATCGACGCCTTCAGAGATTATTTTATAAGGAGCTGTATGGCAGATTTAGTTAAAAAAGTTGAAGTGAGTATAGTGCAGAAACGATGTCATTATAAATTTTTTCTTCGGATAGCACGCCAATTGCCCCCCCGATGTTAAGTGGCCACCTCTGCCTATAGACATCTGCAATACGATGATGAAATGAATATGATTTTATAATTTGCACCTGGCATGTTATCTCTTCACCACCTTTGGTTGACTGGTAGAGAATGCCCAAGGCATGAAGTCCGCCTTTGTAGCTTTTTATTGCATGAAGTTTTAATCAGTCAATTAATTAATACCAGAGGCCTTGCAAATGCGTTGCCATCTTAGAGACAAAGTTAAAAACGTCTCGTGTGCCTCTTCAAAATAATAGTATAGATTATAGATTCATCATACTTGTCACATTTTTCAGGAGCAAGTGAGAGATATAGATAAAAGAATCACAATTTTAAAGGAGCTAAACAAGGTGTTTTCAAAAAATGTGGCGACCGCCTGTGAGATTTGCACAGACATACTGTGCACACTGGACGGGTACCCCGCACTTGCACAATATGTACACTCCTTGTTCCCGCACAGGAAGGAGAAATCGTAAGTTCACAGCTTGTTTAAAATTAGTTTGTGTAATATTTAGTCATTACACATACTATAAATGTAGATGGCGTTAGTCCCGACTGTCATTCGTAGATCATTGACAGTCGTTAGGGATAGTCAGAAGCCAGGAAGTTTGATAACCAGTCTAACCAAGAGGTATTGTGTTGTTCAGTAACTGGGTTCAGGACGTCAGATAAAACAGTCGCTCCATGTAAAACACTGGTATTTAGCTGCATTTGGTTTGAATGAAAGCTGACCCCAACGTAGTTGGGAAAACGCTAGCCAGATAGATAGACACATACCATATGTATAGATTGGGCCGATGCCTGCCGGGGCTGCGGGTTGTTCGCAAGAGATACCGCGCCCCCGGAACGCAAAGGGCAAAAGAGGAACATGGGTGGGTTTTAGTTAGTAAAAGTCTGACACTCCCTCCTGCCCCGCCCAGGGCGGGAGACGTTATTTGATGATTTCCAACCCACCAAAAAAAAAAAAAAATGTATAGATGCATTCACACCTGAAGGGACGCATGCGGATGCTATGGGCTACGGGCCCACAGTATCTGCCGATTATTGTCCCACTTCAGGGAAGAAGCGTCTTACAAAGAAAGCATGAGAATTGATCACCGAACTTGTTCAATACTATTTGGCGATTTCAGACTTACTTAAGGCCAGGTTTCCTCCCAATGTTTTTCTTCACCGAAGTACATATGATTTTAAAATGTCACATTGATAATCGCCAATTCATGAGACCTATGCATGGCATGGAACATGTTAATTGCTAGACCATCACATTTATAATGGCAAATACAAGGCGTTAGTTTAAACAAGGGACATACTTTAAGGCTGTGCTTATGAAAATAAACAAGTTTCACTACGAAATTAAATTTAAAATTGCGAAAAACAAAATCAGCTGTTCCTTACGTGTTGTTGAGTTATGCGAACATAAATGTATGGAGCAGCTGATTGGTCTTCTCGACTCTACGGGTCGTATTATAGTAAAAGTTGTTCATTTTCATAAGTACTGCACGCCCTTAAAGCAAGTCCCTCGTTTACCCTAACACCCTGTATATTTTTCTTATGTTTCAGCCCTGAACAAAAAGACCCATCCCCACCACCGACTCAGGAACCGTCACAGTCGACAGAGAAACCCACAGAAGAGATTGCGTGTAAGGAAAATACTGTAATAGAGAGGACTGCCATACACTATGAAGCTGACATGTCTATGAGGTACCTACAATTCAAGATTCGTAAACGTATGCGTTTTTTTTTAACATCTTCGGAGGACTTACAAATGCATTGCCATCCCAGCGACAAAATTGAAATGTCTTATGTGCCTGTAATTATATTTTAAACACAAATTTCAAATCTATTTATTGTGCGTTGTATATCGATATGTATGATCGCTTCTGACGCGGTAAAAATAATCTAAGATATATAAATAGATTGATGAAGTAATATTTTCTTTTTTATAATTGCAGTGAGGATGAAGATAACCTTGGAAGTAAGAACCATTCTAATTTGGAGAATAATCAGGAGGTTTGCCGACCAATTAAATTAGTGCGTATTTTATTTTTATAATTAATAACTACTTGTTTAAAAACGTAACAAGATAACAACACTGAGAGTGACAATATCATATCATTATCAGATATAAATCATTAGATATATCATTATCAGAAGATTGATTAGTTTACATAACCATAAAATATACGAGATTTTTAACAACATTCTATTCCGAATTTCAGGAAAACTCGATGGAATATGTAACACCGACGACTGAAAGTCTATCACTACTCGTAACCGTAAGCAAAACTGAAGTTCAAGACTTCAGCGATTGTTCCGACTCATCCATGCAAATAATGTTCGATGACGAAATAGTCAAGACAGAGAACCCTGACTGGAAAAGAGATGAAGATAAACTTATACTCGAAATTTTGAAGGAGTATCTTACACCGGAAGAACGTCGGGACAAAACTATTCTGGAAATCCTTGAGGAGAAGAATATTATTGGCATGATCTCGAATAGTTTAGCAGATAAATCGATAGACGAAATAGAAACACGTATTTTGTATTTATTACAAATTTTATGAGTAATAATGACGTATTACCTAACATTTCAGCGTTTTATTTCATTTTCCTGTTAGCAAGCGCCAGTCCTAGAGAATGTCATAACTTTCCCCAAAATCATCCAAAGTAGCAACAGTTTATATGTATTTACAGTACTCGCCACGAGTCGTGAGCACAAACTTTACCCGCGCAGAAGTTCATTTTTAGGTCTCTTTGGCGGAATAAGATACGCAGGGGGCGTCGACGCCACACGCGATTTGTCCGTCTGTCGATGCTCGTCGTCCATTGGACACTCGTCATGCCGTTCGGCTACTGTACACTGTTGTGCAGTTTTAGTGACTTACGTTTTGAATTTTAAAATGGTTTATTTTATTTTTTTATTACGTACTTTTTTGTTTTTATTTTCATATAGTTTTATGGATTTTTTACAGAAGGCATATCACCTTTACCTTAAGATTAACAAAACATTAAAAAATAAAAACAAATTATCATTTCTAACCACATTTGATTATTCCATTGTTATTCATATGTTTCAGTGGCGATGGCATATAACATTACTGCATCAAAGTAACATTAATTATACTTTGGGTAAGTACCTAACAATAGTTTTCGTAGTCGGTAGCGGTACTGAATTAATTTGGCCGAAAGTGTACATGCGCGAGGTTATCCTCACCACTATCCATCTGTGCTCATGACTCGTGGCAATCATTATACAAGTTCATTTTTAGGATTTATGGGTCGCCTAACGCCGACGCGACGCTGCATACCATTGGTCCGACGGAAGTCCCTTTGAGCCTGTTGACTACAGATTATATTGAACCTGTGTAACCCTGATAACCCAATTACATGGGCCTTCGATCCTGTATCCTACTGCTACTATGTATAATCCAACTCAAGAAGTGTGAACGTGTTATTCAGCTAGGTACATGTTGGAAAATTACAAAAGTATTTTTTACTCCAGATTATTAAACAACACGCACAACAAAACATACCATCACGCCTGTATTCCCCGAAAGGTTAGGTAGAGGTGTACCTATGTACACCCACAGTTCGCCGGTATGTTTAGGTCCCATGTAATAGGGGGCGAGCCTATTGCCATTAAACGGGCACAAATCCTAACTCCGAGCTGCCACTGAGAATTTCATGGAAAAACTCAATACCACTTAGATTATTAAACGGTTTTCTTTTTTCTGAAACGAATGATTTCTAAACTAATCAAGAGATGTCAAATTGTCTGGTTGCGTTCCATGTATTTCATGTATGTTGCGTTCCATATAAACGTAAGCATGTTTAATTCTTGCTGCTTCTTTTACACCCGTTACAAACTAGTCTATGATAGAATAAAATTCCAAAAGCCTATGCTAAAATTACATGAGGTTTTGGTTTAGAATAATCCTAGAGGCGGGTCAATTATTTTGCCAAGTGAAATTGTTACCAAAAATCGTAAGTGAAAAATCGTTAAAAATGGCTCGTAATAGTAACGAGAATGATGAGGACAATATTGACCCCGCGTCCGTGACGTCGAATGTGAAAAACACTCTTAAACAAGTATGTATTAGTCTTTAATTAGCCTTATCTAGTATCGTTCTGTTCTATTTAATTGATCTCGAGACACCATTTGAATACCTGTATCTTTATTATAAAAATGTTGTTATTTAACCGCAGATCGTAATTAATTTGTTTATAGGACGTTGTTGTTTATATACGACAACTATAAACCTTCAATCACTAATAATAAAACATAGTAGGCAGTAAGGGTAGGGTAGGTATACAGACTTATATTTTAATATTTTCAGGAAGTTATCAAAGAGCTTCTGAACGGTTCATTCCAAGACAATAAAACAAAATTGGGCAACGATGCATTGTCACTGGTGGTGGAAGTGGCCAAATGTTTGGTGACAGAGACCTGCTTGCGCGCCTCCAGCCACGCTCTGCGCGAGAGTTGCGACAGAGTCGATATCGAGCATATTGAGAAGTGCCTGCCACAGCTGGTAATTATACCTCTCTACACTAGTCAGTACCTATACATAACCAGTTACATGTTTGTCTCATGGTCACAAGTTGGGGTGACTGTGGAGCGTGAAGCCCTGGTTTGATTTCCAGGTTGGGTAAAATGTTATGGTAACTTGGTAATGTGCCACCTCTATGCATCTGATCTCTTCCTGTTTGTGTTAGATTGCTTTACCACCAGTCCACAAAAGTAAGAGCAAAGAGAATGTATTTGTGTTAAAGTCCAGTAAGTTTGGCTGCTCAAATACAGTCGGGAGAATATTATAAGAAGAGTTTCATGAATAAAATGCCAATTATAATCTGCTTGAACAATTATTGGAGAATGTTATATTTAAATCAAAACATAATTATACATACATAAATAAAGTCACGTCTTTTTCCTATAGGAGCAGGCAGAAACCACAGAGCACCACCTGCTACGATCCTTACATACTTCTGTCACCTCATCTTGAATCTTGAAATATTCAGATCTTTTTTTCGAGTCAATAATTTAAGATAATGCTTTTTTTATTATTTTTACATATTTTTAAATAATTACATGTGTTTCTTACTGTATAAGTACAACTGACAAAATACGATTGATTTTACCAATTCAATTATTTTTTTACAGATGCTGGACTTTCCATGAATATTTGGAGCCCCATTATTATTTATGAAGATCATGTACTCTGAAGCTCTTTACAAGTTTTCATTTGGTACCCTCGCTTGCTATGCTATAAGCAGCTTTGCCCATTCTTACCTCCCTAAGTATTAGCTTCATGCATTTCATATAAAGAATATATTTTTTCATATTTCTTCAAAATTGTTCACTAGATGTATAAATTGTAATGTATTAGAAACTAAGTTATCTAATGCTGTTGTTCAAATAATTTGGTTGTTATAAATTGATGAAAGCAATAAAAGTATTTTAACCTAAAGAATGTGTTCAGTTTGTTTTTCTATGCCAAATCAATATATGTACTTTAGTTATTCCCATTCTTTGGTTACCGCTCTGCTCCCGTGTGTTGTGCCGTGATGAGTTATACCTTACACTATTCGTCATAAATCTGGCTATTATAAACAGAAATAATTATTCTGATCCGACAGGCAAGTTCGAGCGTGTTTAAACAAACAAACTGTTTAGCTTAATTATATTAGTATCGATTTTTGAGTTTAGGCTAGGCGCAAATGGGTCACCGACCACAGCTACCTGTGTCTGTCGCGCGCTACCGCCACATTTCTAAAAGTGTCAGAAGCGAGCGACAGCCACCGGTGTCTGGAAGCCGCCACATTGACTATATTGCAAGAACTGCTGTTGGCGTTACAAGATGGATTAATAAGGCAAAATACCAATATGCGGCAAAGCATCACCCCTGCAGAAAGACTCGCAATCACATTAAAGTAAGTAAAATACGTTTAATATTTTAGCATTTATTATGATGAACAGCTTTAACATATTGTAATTCTTAATTATCTGTGACAATTTGACCTTTCAATAAATTTTTAAATCATCATGAATTTATAATTTTCTATGATTACGATACGTAGTACGTCAGATGGTTAACTGCGCGGGGGTGGAGCAATGCGACAGTGGCGGATATCAGCGTTTTGTGTGGCACGTGACCATTAGTGGCGAGTCGCGGACACTACTGTAGCGAGTGGCCGCCACCGGATACACGTGTGCGGCGCGTCTATACAAAATATATTAAAAAGTGTGTTAAGTCGCCGTCACTGGCCACCGGTGGCTGTGGTCGGTGGCCCATTTGCGCCTAGCCTTATTCTCACAGGATTGGTTAGCGTCAGTACTTCGGAGCTCTATGTTCGTAACACGTAGGAAGTCCCTTCGGACCTCTGGGTCCTAAGAAATCCGGAAGTATGTAAACGTTCTCCTGGATTACTGGAAGCTGAAAGACATGTTCACTCAATACAAATACCATTAATGAATATTTAAGTCACAAGTATTTCCAGATAGAAACTCTGATTTTGGAATGGCAGAACTAGATGTTTTAAAAATAATACAAGGGGATTTTTTTGTCAATTTTATTATACAAATTATTTCTGAGAGTCTGTCTATCAGTAACATTCAGATAACTGTACATTTTTCAACATCACAACACTTCAAAGCATCTTCATTGTAAAAAAGACAGTCAGTCCTTTCAAGTACCCCAATCGCACAGACCTTTTAAATTAATATTTCGGCGATACATACATATTAATTGATATTTAACACAACAATCTATAATATACACAAGTTGTATCAAACAGTTAGACCAACAAGACTCTTATAACTACATACCTATTTATTAGTATTCTTATGCTCTGATACTTTAGCTCAATCCCATAAAATCTTGTGGTCAACCTGTTACATACACAAGTACCTACAGTACTTGTATTTTGAGGCTAAGGAGGCATATCCAAGTACAGCAATACATCAGCTGGATAACAAAGTATTGCCATTTACCACACTTGGAATTGATTGCCCTAAACCAAAAGTAAGCTATTTATTGTCTACTTTTAGATATCATACAGCCCAGTTATTGAACCAGAGACAATTAGTTTAGTAACAAAAATATTTTTATAGGCGGATATGAACACCACAATGCCAGGTTTTATATTTATTTCTTTATACATAGATTTATATTATCAAAATGGTTTAATGGTTCTCTAGGTTCCAAAACTGCTTACTACACTCTTTAAATACATAACAATAACCAATTCCTCTTCAGTTTTTGAGATCAAAGAAAAATCAACTAAAATAAATATTTAATTTAGGACAGCAGAAAAGAATAATCAAAATAGATAATTTTATAACTATTTAGGCTCTTTTCTCCAAATGCATGGATTTAATTATCACATACCAAAGGGTTTAGCCTAGAAAACTTAACCCAATTTGCAGTACTAGTGGAAGTATGGAGTAGAAAGTTCAAAATGCCCTACGAAATTGTGAAAATCTAACTAACAACATTTTTGCGAGGATAAGTAAGGAAATAATGTTTATTTAACACTTTCAGATTTGTTTAAGTAATAATCATTGGACCAAGGGATTACAAAAACATCACAAGTTATATTTTAATCTATTTCTAATACTTGTAATAATTATGTTTCGTCAATTGACTTCGTCTAAGTGCCTGTGCATTCCACGTTTTTTAAACGCGCCGTTGACGCGCATTTGAAGCGATACGCACGCGAGTCTGACAAAAACAAACTGAAATGTGGAAAGAGAAATGCGCTGTCGACGCGCGTTTAATAAACGTAGTGTGCACAGGCCCTAAATGGGGCTAAGTCAAGAATTTTGCATCAACAAGAATAGAGGATGGATTTTTGAGACGGGGCTCTCAGGGCAGGCACCTTAACCGGAATTTAAATTACAGGAAAACGTCGTGACAGCAACCATAACTTTTTGAGATATTCTGAACTGCATTCACAGATTTTGAAAAGTCAGTCAGCGAAAAAACGCTGAAATATGAAAAACATTTTTTTATACCAATTGATCCTATTTCATATAGGGATCAAAAGACGCTATGAGACCATTTAAGGTATATGTACTAGAAATTACAGAAATCGCCAAAAACTTGCAATACCATTGAGACCAGTTTCGAAAATCCACCTGTATTTATGACAACAAGAGAATAACTATTGACTGTGTACTATTTGATTAGGTATCTATAATCCGTATTTTAAAATCTAATAATAATAGTGAACAGTAAACACGCTTGTGTTTCACTCTTGATGTGTATCTTATAAATGATAAGGCGATAGAACTGTCTAACAATTCTAACATGCTTTCCTTTTTCATTATACCTAATAAAGAAGCACTTTAGTCCATAACTTTTCACGACAACACTCTAAAAACCTCCTATACTCCTAAATCCACTTGTATGCAAGAGTGGTTTTTGGAGTATTGCCGTGGAATATTCATTATGAAATTTCATCTGTACACGTACGGTTGTTTCTTTTCATACAGTTGACGCGTCGAGAGAGTAGTGACACCTACGGTACCCCTTAACTACCGTCTACCAGTACCTTTCAATTACTAATTACCGTCAACTTTATGGAAACAGGCAACAGTCGGTGTGCAGTACTACGCCCGTACAGCTCCGAGGACGCAGCAGCCCGGCATCAAACTCTTTCAGAACCCCCAACTCATCCGGTTTACCATCGCACCATTAGACTTAACAAACTCTACAGTTCTTAGCGTAAAGTAGTACAATATTATTTTGAAAAATTGGCAGTTTTGCGTTCTTACACCTAATAAAAACGTTTGTGAACCAGCTGCTATAATGTCTGCATTGAGCAGGCTCAGCTGACACAAAGTTCTCGTACGTATTACCTTTTAGTCCGAGGACACATTGGTAAAGTGCGAATGCGTAGTCAGTACATACACGTCAAGTTGCTGTAGAATAAAATTGCAATCATTAGGCCTCGTCCATAGTGAAAGCGCGGTGGGACTTTATAATTATTGTATTTTTTTTCATCACTGAAATAAATAAGGCTACAGTGAGTGGCAAGTTACCGTAGCAAAAACGTGTATGCTATGGTTCAGTATTTAATTAACTATTAACTAATATTATAAAGAGGAAAGATTTTTTGTATGTTTGTAACGAACAGGCTCCGAAACAACTGGACCGATTTTAATTATTTTTCCACCAATAGATAGCTACATTATTCTTGAGTAACATAGGCTATAACATCACGCTACGACACGCGGGAGCGAAGCAGTACCCAAAGACGTAACACGGATGAAATAAGCCACGCGGACGAATTTGCGGGCAGTTCGCTAGTTGTTTAATAAACGAAGATTTGCTGATATTGAATATGTCAAATACACGACACGTCGCGCACGATTGAACACAATTAGACAAAGGAGCAGTGATTTTAAGCCGCGGTTGTATCCTGCCAAATTCTTCGAACATACTTATATAGTTATGTCATCGTGTGAATATTTATAGTAACCAGAAAAGATGAGTATCAAACCAGAAGATAACAACAGGTTTGTAATTCCCGACTGCCTGGACGCACCAGCATTTCAATTTGGACGAGGCCTTAGGCTCAATTCACACCGCCGCAGAATGGAAATGAACGGGGTGGTAAGTGTGAGTTATTTCGACTCACGTACGCGAGCGCGTCCGAATTCTGTATGAGAAATTAGGTTTCTCCTAGTGACCACCAGGTGGCAGTATAACTTTTTCGCATACATAATTGTAACGCGCTGGCAATCGAACGTGAATTAATAAACTCACAATTAGCACTCAGAAGCCTTCTAGTGCTCGTATTTGTAGGAAGATGAGCGATCAGTTGTTCTGCATTTCAATGTACATAAACAATGTACATAATGCAATGTGCACACAATTCTATTCTAACGGATTCCACGGCGGGGTGATTAAGCTTATAGTGTGTTCGATGGAGCCCTACTCTTTTCGTCATCACATTGTCTATGAGACCTTAAAGACTTTCTTTAATTAGCTTGTCCATAATTTGTTAAACTATAGGTACATTCAATAAGCTTTTAAATTCATACAGTACATTCTAATGGCGATATAATTATTACTATTTGTGATTACATACTCCCTGTGTTTACATTCAAATTGTTATGTGTAGGATTCACTAAAAAACATAAAAAAATTGTCGTTCCTGCAGTATAACTGCATTAACTCTTAGTACGACTTACATAAAATATTCACTCGCCCTTAGGAATATATCAAGGCTGTTCAGATGGGGCAAGGAGAAGAGCACCAGGCAGAGCCGCATCAGGTAAGCACTTATTCGAGTACAGAACTTTAGGATTGACCGGCGACCTTAATCTAAATTGGCAGTTCGCTGAATCTAACACATGTCTGTAGTTGGACCAACGTTGTGTCTAGAACAGGTCCATGTCATCGTTGCACATCACCTCGAGGAAGTCATCGTCTTCGTAATCGTGGAGGCGTCGCGGCGGGTCGGTGCGGGCGGCGTCTCTCGCGTCCCGCAGGTCGGTCCGGTCGGGCAGGGGCGAGCGCGGGCGCGCGGGCGACGCGGGCGCGTCCGTGTGCGCGTCCGTGTCGCTCGAGCAGTCGCGCGCGTCGGTCGCGGGAGACGGGGGCGGGTTGGAGCCGTGCTCCGACTGAGCCGTCGCCTCCCCGCGTGATAGCAACGACGGTAATTCCGAATCTGAATGGCATATTTTTTATATTACTTTTTTTTTGCATGGACAATATTTAGACAGAGAGAGAGACAATATTAATTATTTATCAGGCGGCTTAACTATTCCACACGAAATATTGGAGCACTAGTAGTAAATATCGCAACACGTAACCGCCATTTCACTTCCGCAGTCAATAAATACGGCGCAAAACAGCACATCGAGTACAAAAAAGAAAAATCTTCTTAGACTATCGCACATATCAAATTCCGAAAAGACTTTTACATAGACTTTTAGCAGTCTAACAGTGTTCCCTGCGTAAAAGTCTTTTTTGAATTTGGTGTGTCATGTAGACTCCTAAAGCCGATAAATTATTACGTAAACGAATCTTGACAAACCTGTGAGACTCTGCTTGAGCTGTTCCATGACTGTCTGGCGACTCTTGGCTCGCGCTCGCTTGACCTTCCGCTGCGTCTCCTTCCGGTCTTCCGTAAAGATCTTGTTGACCATCTCCTGAGACACGTCTCCGTCGCGCTTTAACAAGAAGAAGTATATACCTCCCGGGGTGCGACGACGCGTACAATTCTAGAAATAGACAATTTTCTTCTAAATTAAAAACACCATGAAAAAGAAATTTTAAATAGATAAACTGAATACTACTGCTCGATCTGGCGACGGTATTAAGGAGTCCACGTTTATCAGTCGTGACCGACAGACAGTAGGCATAAAAATCATGTTTTCGATCATGGCTATGTGATAAACTGTAAACTTTATTACTCTACATTTCTCTTATATTGGATTACATTTCACAAATTATTGTCTTTTACTAGTACATAAATACAAGAGAATGTAAAAAATACGCCTAAGAACTATGGTTCTGTCAACGTCAGAAAGCATGGAAGTAGTTTTTGGGGACTTGCATAGTTTTCTATGCATATTTGAAGACAAAATGAGCACCCTATTTAAGCATATTACACCTACAAGGGGGTTTGAAGTATGATATAGTTAAGGTTTATATGTATTTGTGCAGAAAGCTAAAAAACCGTAAAATTTGAGCACCAGTATTCATGAATACCCAAGCTTCTTCTGACAGATCTACTTACCATAACAAGCATGCCACCTTCTGCTTCTAGCCTTTGCGTTTCTTTGTATATTTCTATAGCTTTGTTAACACCAACAACTTGAACAATCTGACCTGAAATATATTCAATTAATGATGATCTAGTTTTGAACACAAGCCTCTCGCACGTTCCTGCGCGAATCGCGCGCGTTGTGGCGAATCACCCGCGATTAATATGTGGATCCGATTTGCATATTCTTCTCGTCTAGGCATTGAGTTCGCGGCTCGTTCCCGAAAATTGACGATTTTTTGTTCCGTGGCAAAGGGTTCGCGAACTATACTGTGAAGGTGAACCTGGCGCGAACCTCTGCGAATGTGGAACTCTTGGCTGTTTTGCCATGATTCGCACCGCAATCCGCGATTCGCGTGCGACTGTAGAGAGGCCTTTACGTCATGTATTATTTTTAAGATTCACTTTTTCTCTAAAAGAAGAACATTTTAAAAACCGACACAGTTACGAAGAAACTTTGTCATGAAGAATGTTCCCTGCTGGCCAAATACCTGCCCACAACTCAAAAAAAATTAATACATAATGCGGTAGGCTGAATTTCAGGAAACATGTAACACCTGGGAAATTCCTTAGTCCTAAATCAGGCTACCATCATTTTTTTTTAAATATACAGCTTTTCGGAAATTTAAAAATTATGACCAGCATGTCAGCTTCAAATCTGCTTTAAACCTTTTTCTTAGGCCTAACATTTACCGAACAAATAAAAATAAATGTGGCCCGTAATGTATATTACAAGCATAGACTACATAATATATTAACAAAAATAAATCAATAAGTCCTTACCCAGTAATTCCTTTTTATCTTCAGAAAGACTATCCGCAATATTATCTGCTACATCTTCTATAGTGTCCTCAGCACTCACTGACAGGTCTGGGAGAATCCGAGGCTTCAATTTGTCATTGTCATTATGACTATTGACCCTTTTTCCCAACCTTAACTTCACATTTGACCGATCAACATGCCTCCGTTTGTTAGACAAACGTTCACTATCATCATAATCATCTTGAGAAGTAAAAACTTTTTTATTGGATACATAGTCTTCATCTAATCTATACTTAATAGTATAATCATAAGATTCAACGCCATATCTGCTTTTCTTTGATACATCGCAACTGACCATATCCTCTGTCAGCAAGTCTTCCTGTAATAAAAGTATATAAATAAAACTAATATTTTTGCACCAATTGCCATAACTAAATAAAAAACAAGGCCTAGTGGTCCTAAGCACGACTTCTATGCTAAAGGTCTTGGGTTCGATTCCCAGGTCGAGCAAAAAGTGTTATTGGGTTTTTCTATGAATTTCTCAGTAGCAGCTCAGAGTTAGGATTTGTGCCCGGTTAATGGCAATAGGCTCGCCCCCTATTACATGGGGCCTAAAAACATACCGGCGAACTGGGGGTGTACATTAGTACACCTCTGCCTAATCCTCTGGGGAATACAGGCGTGATGGTATGTTAAAAACCATTAGTATTTAATTTTACTCGGCAAAGCCAAAAGGAGTATTATGATTTCAGCATATTATGTATGTATCATGTAGTCTGTGTGCTCACAGCTCTTACATTATTTATTAGTCCTGTATCAACAAATGAGATATTTTTGGAAGCTTAACGCTGTTTTGCTAGTTATATAAATTCAAATAAAATTCTAAATGTCACTTACAGAAGTCATGATGCATATAAATAAATAAAAAGATGAAAGTTCTTAATGAGCACATATCAAAAATGTATCTAATAGAAGATAACTTGAAGCAGTTGAAAATTAAATACAGTTTTGTCATAGTTTGGTTTTTTTTCTAGATTTGTTTCTGCTAAAGGTTTAGTTATTAGGCAAAAATATTGTTATCCTAAAAAAAATAATAAAGAATAATTGGTTTAAGATTAAAATGAGGATATGCCTTCTAACAAAAATACCTGTAAAGCTTTGCACCAGATATTGTACTTGTCCTTCTTGCCAGGTTGTGACAGAGGGCGACGCGGCCGGAGCTTCGTGCGCTTGGCGCGGCGCCGTGGCTCGTCGTCAGACTCCGAGCCAGATGACTCCTGCGCTGACCCGTCATCGCTCTGCTCATCCTGTATCTGCATATGTACTAACGAAGGAGGGTTAAACGCTTCCGGCCGCGCCAGAGGTATATAAGTACCCTCTTCTACATCTGAATCTTCCAACTGCAACGCAATAAAATATCTGGTTAATGAGTGCGCCATAAAACGTCACAAGTTATTTTCTACTAATAATAAGGGTAACTGATCCATGATATTAGAGTTAAAAACATTCTACTAGAAGATTTTTTGTTAATAAAGGCTAGGCATTATAAGAAAACTGCAATGTAATTCAAATTAAAATGTTTCAAGCAAAAGTTCATTCTAACCTCCCCGTCTTCTCGTTCAAGGGAAACTTCAACATCTAATTCGCCTTCTGTCGTGGACATCATACTCAAGACTTAAGTATTAAATATATAAAATATAAGATCATTAAAGGATTTTAACGAAATATAACTATTCCACCATAGAACAATGTCCACTATATTAGATGCTGTCATTTTTTAAATAATAGACAATGTTGGACGTTGGGCAAGGTAGAGTTTCTGTGCCAGCTGTCAACATGTCAACAACCTACATGTTTACGAAGCGCGATGGTAAACGTTAGCGTTGTCTTCTTCTTCTTTTCGTGTCGATTGACTCATTTCAAATTTGTTTTGTCGTGAAAATACATCTTGATATTGCTAAATTCAAAGTTATGATCCAACTACTTCTCTTTTACTTCTATATACCTTTGTTACTATACGATGTTTCGACCTAATGTAGACCAAAACTTACTAAAAAATCAAAGCTACCTTTTATTCCGCATTAATAGCGGGATCTTTTGAAAAATGTGAAGTCACGTGACTCCACTGCACGAATGTCATTGTATGGAAGTAGTATGTATTGTAGCTATTGTATTATTGCCACACAATTTAAACGATACAGATAAAGGTTCTTAACCCGCCTATTTGATTATTTGTTGAATAGGTTCAAGAATAGGTTCTTGATTAGCAGATCATGAATTTCAAAGATATAATTATCCTGCTATCCGACCTACTCTACCAATTCTACTAATATTAAAAATGCGAAAGTTTGTGAGGGTGGATGGATGGATGGATGTTTGTTACTTTTTCAAGCTTAAGCGGATGAACGGTTCTGGATGAAATTTGACACTGAGATAGATTGTAGTGTGGAATACCATATAGCATACTTTTTATCCCGGAAAAATGTATGATTCCCATGGGATAATATATCAATTTTCACACACGGGCTGAAGCTAGTGTAGGTATAAAACTGACAATTTTCTGTGAGCTAAAAGGCGTAACTTGTGCATTAACTGCAAAAGTAACTTTTTTGCGTTTGTTGATTTAAAGTAACATTAAAACTATTTTAACTTTATTTTAGCTCAGAAAATTTACTCACTGACACCTACTGGCAACACTAGACACGAAATGATTGTCTCTACTTGCAAAAAACATACCTAGATATTTTACCTAGATGTTGATTTTTTTTATTTTGTTGTACATAAGTACCTAAAACATTTTCATAGTCACTCAAACAGGATTCACTAGATACCCCCTTATCTAGTGAATCCTGTTTGAGTGACTAAAGTAAAATTTTATTTATACTGCAAATCAAAGTCATAGTAAAGGGATTTGTTTTAATTAGACCATTTACAGGCACTTTTGATTTGTCAAGAAGTTACATTTGTAAGTTGAAGCTAATTGCTCGTTCCAAAGCGTAGGTCTTTATGGAGAAGAACGAGCAAGAAACTCCGTGGACACTCTTTTCTTCCAATGTCGTTTTTTACAAAATCTTGGTTACAATATTCTTGTTGGTTCTATATGTGAAAACAATGAAGATGAATATAAAACAATGTAAAAAAAAAGTACTACTAAAGATGTAAGCCGATTCTTTCTCAGTTAAGAGATGACCAATCCCAACTGACAGCGCCCGTTCACGAACATGACGCGTGCATCAGCACTGTTTAGCTCAACCATCTTGAAGGGAGCCGAACCATCCAACACGCGCGCCAATATCAGCGAGACATTTATGTGAGCATGACAAAGCTCTCAACCACCATGCTTATAGTGGCCAAAACATAATAGGTAACTTAACAAGTAAATGGCTCCATGGTACTCACATTTACCAAATTGAAATAAATTATGTTAAATTATACAAAACTAAGGTTTTCAGTGAACCTATTCGACAGATAAACTGTAGTATGTAGGAAAAAAAACAATAATAATAACGGTACATGTTATTAAGGTCTCGCCCACTATTATATGGGACCTAAACATACCGGCTAACTGTGGGTGTACATTGGTACGCCTCTGCCTAACCCTTCGGGGAGTACAGGCGTGATGGTATGGTATAAACAACCACTTTTGTTCTATAATTTTTTACAGAATCAAGCAACGCAAGCGCATCGAAGCGAATGACCGACTGAAGGATTTCTGTAAAATTGTCAATAGGTCAAGTACAAACACCCCCGCCGCCCTAACCCCGCTCCCCTCGCTATTTTACTGTCGCTTTCGTTTGCTTCGCATAGACTTCGTAACATTTAGAGCGTTCAATTTAAATATTATTATTTTTGTATGAAAATCTGATGAACTAAAATATGAAAAATTTTTAAATGTCATAGAACAAAAGTTGTTGATTATGATGTTAGTAACATAGTCCTGAGAGGTTGTCATTGTTTTACAAATAACCCTGTATATTAATTTGTGAGCCCGAGTGGCTGTGGGGCAGGACTAGCATTAAGCCAAGCATTTTTATCATTTATATAATCTTCTAATTTATAATATAATGGACTACATAGTTTCACGCATGTTTTAAATTTCTCTCATTTATTTCGAGAATAAGTATCGAGTGGTATTTTAATATAGCATTTTACACTGTACCCCATAAAAGAAGTCGTGTATTTTTGAGAATCTAAAACTTGGTTGATCTAATTTGATCCTATTTCTAGTGAGTTTCTGCGATTCCCTTTACAAGTTTACAGGTTTAAAACTATATGTGTGTAGCTCTAGCAAACATTAAGATTAAGTACTTTATTAAGGTATTAATTATTTTTATGGAAAAAGAAACATAAAAACTCTATAAGATTATATTTAATCGTAGTTAATATTACCTACTTATTAATTAGAAAATATAACAGTACCATTAGACAGAGTCAATACGCGAATAGGAGGTCGCATACTGGGGAGTTGTGCCGCCAGGCGACTCTAGGATAGGTTTGCGAAGCCCGAAGGATTCGTGACGTCCGTTTGGGTACCCCTGCACCAAAGTGGAGATAGAACCTGTCAAAGGATGACAGGTTCTCTCCACTTTCTTAAAAGCTTCTTGGTGTGTATCTTATTTATTTCTACAACTACATCACCCTCGTGACAGTGACGTCTTCATTGCTTTCGTTCTGTATGTCAATGTTGTCTTCATAAACTCAATATCATCACCATTTCTTTCCTAGTTAATATTGTATTTTTTTTTCTACTGCTACTATATACTATATTAAAGTTTTTATGTTAATTTCAGTCATATTTAAAGATATTCGTATTAATTGGAAGGGGGTTTTAATGGAATTCCAATTTCCGAAGAATACAATGCAATAAGCTATCACGAATTATCAAAATGTACGATGTCCAAAAGTCCATAAGTCCCGTAACCAGAAATAGATATTCATTTTGTAAAAATTGACCAAATTTTGTAAGATTGTGCACTTGCCTATGTTGTTTTAATAATTTAACATGTTCACAGTATTCTGTGGCCCTAAATATTTAGCAATATTTATTGTTTAAGGTGGTAACAGCTTGTAGAACGTTGTATGTTCGTCGACTTTTATCGCTTACGTGTATAAAGAAGTATAGCCCACAGAGAATGCTGAATATATATTCTATAACGTGCACTTACTCCCATTTTTAATTATAAAAACATAATATGTAATGATAATTTATTACCTACATAATTTTGATATAAATAAATATTTAATGTGATTACAGGGCAGCTATAGAGGCAGTTAGTAGATTGGTTTTACCAAGCCTAAAAGGGGATTCGCTGATTGACATCAGGAGGGCTCGGCTACCTCCCAATAAGGATGGCAAATCGTCTTTGACGAATACGGCCTATGATCCCATGCGTAATAGGACACCTGGAACGAAAATTAAGTATGTATTGTGTGTAGGTATGTTGTTAGATCCGCATAAGACTGCATTGTAATTTGTTATGTCACTGTGAATAACAGCAACTTTGCGAGGTGTCCGGCGTCCGGTGTTCGGAGTCCAGCGTCCGGCGTCGGACGTTAGCAATGCATACTTGCTTTATTATAATTATATTTATTACCCAAATACGCGACAGTAAAGACAGAAAATTGTTCTTAACGCGTATCTTGTTATGTATTTTTCTTTGTTTTGTGTGTTCTTTATTTATTTAAGCTCTGAAGAAAATACAGAACCGTTATAGAATCAAGACAAGTTTCAAGTTGTTGTCTGTCTGTTCGTATGTGTAGACCCTTTTCTCTGGAACGGGTGAAGGTATCTACCAACTAGAAAATTTGTAGGGTACTTACCGTTGACCTAGAAACATACAGAAAATTAAACATTGTTAATTTGCGGTTGTTTTCACGTGTACCTTACCCTGGCAGGAAAGTGGCGCCTAGAGTGATATGAGTGCACCGTATAATTAAAATAATGATACCGGATCCGGTAAATGTATTGCAATTCCTACTCATACGTTTTCTTATTTAGGCGCTGCGATATTTTTTCGGGATTTCAAAAAAAATGCGCTTAGTTGAAAATTATAAATATTTTCTCCAATCTAATGCTGTCACAAATACGCACAAGTAAGAGCTACTCATGAATTTACCTGCTGGAAGAACGTTACTCCAGCTGCAGGAATCGTATTTTCCGTTTTTTTCCAAAACGACAAAGCGCAGACTTTTTTATTACAGCAGATTAGGCATTTATACGTTCCACTCATATCACTCTAGGAGCCACTGTCCTGCTGGGGTGACGTACACTGTTTGCACATGAACAGTGGATGTAAATAAACACATCACATAGCCGTTACTTACGCATACTGCTCATCGAACTAAGTATTGAGTAAAAATTTGTGCTAGAAAACGACTTTTTTTTTGGTATAACAAACAAATCACTGTAATTATATGGTAGCTTACGGGTGCATGCAACAGTACAGGGGCGTAGGGGTTTTAGTCATTATTATATATTTTTTCATTCAAAAACGTAGGGACTTAATTACCAATTTACCAGGGTATGGTCATCTACTTAGCCTTTTCCCAACTATGTTGGGGTCGGCTTCCAGTCTAACCGGATGCAGCTGAGTACCAATGTTTTACACGGGCCTATTCGACCTCCACAACCCAGTTACTAGGCAACACGATACCTTTTGGTTAGACTGGTTGTCCGACTTCCTGGCTTCTGACTATCCGTAACGACTGTCAAAGATCTACGAATGACAGCCGGGACCAACGGCTTTACGTGCTTCCCGAGGCACGGGGGGTGTCATACCACCAACTTCCAAACTCCGGGCTGCTACTGAGCAAAGCCTAATGGAAAAACCCAATAACACTTTTTGCCCGACCTGGGAATCGAACCCGGGACCCCCAGTAGCAGCAGGGCAGTTCAAAAAAAATATAAAGTACATGTAACTACGGCGGTTAAGTTGTTTTTGCAATTGTTTTCTTGTGCAGGGTCTGGATGGCTTACTTCAATCTTTTGCGATCGGTATTCGGCCCCGGCATGATGGCGATGCCCCTTATAATAAGTCAGTTGGGTATAGTTGCCGGACCAATCCTTACAATGGCTGTGGGATTCCTAATTGTTTATACACACAACATGCTGGTAGGTAGACACAAACCATAGAGCATTTTTTTTTCTACAGTACAGGCATGATTGAGGCATTACCAAACTGTGTACCAGGCTGTGTCGGGACACATGGACGTGGGTTTAACTTTTAAGTGAAACGTCTATGTCAGCGAGTCGGGTACCTATATGAATTTCGAAAATTAAAATATCTACAGTTAAAATGACAATGTTCAAAATATCGAAAATTAAAATATCGAACGATCATAAAACCGAAAATTAAAATAACATAAGTTTATATTGTCGAATAGTTAGACAACTTACGTTCAATATATCTAAAATCTAATTATCAACTAACGTATCATGGAAAGGCTTAAATATCGAAGTACAGAATATCAAATGTCTTAAATATCGATATTTAAATTGTGCTTTAGCCCGCGAAGGTGCGAAAGTACGAGGCCGCCCGCGAGCTGAGGAGGAGATGGCTTTATTGCCCGCTGCTGCGGCTTAGACTGGCCGGCCGAAGCTGCGGTGGTAAGCTCACGCAGGACCGCCAGAGTCCCGCAGCGCCGCGACCGGAGCCTTGACAGAAACCATGCCTGCTGCATGGTCACTTGCATAATGCATGCCGCATGCTTGCACGTTGCATGTTGACTTATGCGTTGGCAGATTGTGTTAATTTCAAATCTACCGACATTTATGACTAATTGATAAATCAATAATACAATTTCCAGTCTTACACACGCAAATACACATTTCACACACATACCACAACATAACATTTTTTCCTACATCAAAATTTGTTAGTTATTTTAACTAATAGGTATTCTCAACGTAAAATGCCAAGTCCGCCTTTGTACAGTGTATTATTTACATTATGTGCAAAAAGTTTTAATAAATAAATATAATGAACGTTAATATATTATGTGATAAATGTAATGATACACTAAAATGTATTAAATGTTGACATTTTGAAATTTTTTATCGTTAGATATCTTCATCACTCCGCATTTCAATGTTAAACATTTTAAGCTTCTTAGATAACAATTTTTGATAAATACGACACAATCGATATTTAAATTTTCAATATCGTCAACGTTGGCATTTTACCCGTAGGTATTTTAATGTTTGTTTAAATAGGTACCTACCCCAGCAAGTCGCTTTTAGTTTGAAATAAAAACGAGATTTACTTTGTAATAAATATTTTAATTCAATACGGATACTTAATATGTATATAAGTACATAATACGAGGGTAGATAAGAAAGTTCGTAAATAAAAACAAAGGTAGGCACTGACAAAAATAATTTTATTTTTGTACGTATTTACCTGCAAGCTCAATACACTTGTTCCACGTTTACTTCCGATAAATACTTTATCCTACCAAAAAAATGTTCAAGACCCTCAAAATAATCGCATAAAGCGGCTTTAACCTCTCCATTTGTCAAAAATCTCATCCCGCCTAGATGTTTTTTAAAGTTGGGGAATAAAATAAAATAAAGCAAATGAATTAAGATTATTAGCTTCAAATTTCAGGTTCCTAATTGGGCCAGTAGTCTAGACTGTGTGATATTATGTAACTAGTCAGACAGGCAGTCATTATATTATCAATTCTTTTGAATTTAATGTTGTTATGAATGGAGTTTTTCGCAAACGAAAATATTTGGTTCGCAATATTTTCTACATCCAGCCGTTTTCCAAAGATCACAGACGTAGGTTCGAGGCGAGAATAATATTTTTACTTGTGTTTTTCAGTTAGATTGTCTATATGAGGTTGCCCGCCAATTGAGAATACCGTATATATCATATCGATATGGATTCCGTATAGCTCTTCTTCATGGTCCCAGGGTGTTTCATGGTTTAGCAGAACAGGGCCCGTAAGTACTTATTGACTAATCCGCAAAAATAGTAATATAAGATGTTATTTAGTTTTTGCGTACAATACGTACGGTATGAGTAGATTAGCTATCTTTATGAAATTATACTCCATTTTAGTGTAGCCTGCGTAGCATTAGACAAAAGGCAGCCAAATAATAATAGTTACTATGTTATATTTTATGGTATTGTTGAAATAACAACAACATACCATCACGCCTGTATTCCCCGAAGGGTTAGGCAGAGGTGTACCAATGTACACCCACAGTACGCCGGTATGTTTTAGGTCCCATGTAATAGGGGGCGCCTAATAGCCTATTGCCATTAACCGGGCACAAATCCTAACTCCGAGCTGCTACTGAGAATTTCATAGAAAAACTCAATAACACTTTGCTCGACCTGGGAATCGAACCCAAGACCTCTAGCGTAGCAGTCTCGCTTAGGACCACTAGGACATCGAGGCAACTGCATTTTTAACCGAAATTTAAAAAGGAGGACGTTATCAATTCGGATGTTTATATTTTTTTATGTATGTGGGGCATAACTCCGTCGAATGTGAAAGAATTTGCAAAAATCTTTTTATGTTTGAAAGGGGTTTATTCCGAAATGGTCCCATTTAAATTTCTTATAGATCTGATGATGGGTTCCGGAGTCAGACAACGGAACTCGGTTGTTTGATGGGGCATACTTCCGAGGTGGACCTTATATATTTTTATAGAAATTGGATAAGAAATTTGGTAAAAAAATTAAAATGCCTAAAAAAAAGAATTGTCATCCAAGTAAACGAATTTGCGTATTCTGTTTTCTTGTGACTTTAAGGTGGTGTCTTGTTAATTTACATAGAATTACTGTTCTTTCATGGATTTGGATGACAGGAAGTTGACACTAAAAAGCGAAAAACTTTTTACAAAAAAGAGAACCGCGGTTCTCTTTATTGTAAAAAGTTTTTTTGTGATATATTTATTTTGTATTTATCGTGGAATAGCGAAACTTATTATATGCTAACACTAAAATAACGATAGCGTGCGTGTTTAATATTATAATGAATGGAGTAAGTATGGTTCGTTCGTTAATTGTAATAAGTATAACATTGTGTCTATATTGGCAACATTATTTTCAGAGCAATTATAGCCACCTTTATGTTGTTCAGTCAGCTTGGAATGTGCACAGTGTGCGTTATATTTTCAACAGACGGATTTAGAGATGTCAGTAAACCATTTTATCATCCTTTTCTTACTATTTGTTAGTTAGGTTACTTAAGTCACTGTTTAATTCCGTAGGCATCCCGAATTAGGCTGCCTATCCACAGAAGAGGAGCGACGACGCTGCGTAGCGGAAAAACGGAGAAATATTAACCAATAGAATTGTATAAAATCTTTTCCTCCCTCCCAGTTATGCAATCCTATTGGTTAATATTTCTCCGTTTATCCGCTCCGCAGCCTCGCTCCGCTTCTGTGGGCAGACAGCCTTAGGGTGTTACCACACCAATCGATCGATCGTCGATCGATGCCATCGACAAATGGTAGAATGGATTAGTCGATCGATTGTGTAGTAGAAACTATCGATTGACGTCGACTAATCCATTCTGCCATCGATCGATCGATTGGTGTGGCTCTTAGTTAACTTCCTAGGATAGCAGCCTAAGGGAGCTGTCATTCTACGATACTAGGGATTGACAGCTCGCCTCAAGCTCACTTTGTCTAAATTCAGCGAGGCAGCTTCTTACAAAATATTTCATTTAATATTTTTTTTAATTTCTGAATTATTCGGGTCCAGCTGTCGTGTCGATGTTAATTTGACAAACCGCTGAAATCATGATTTTGCGCTGGAGTGCCAGGTGCAAGAATAGTCACGACTTAAAAAAAAAAAACGGAATCCACCGCATGTTTTAACATGAAATGTAAAGAAATTATGCCTTATTACTCTGATCCTCTATTCGTTGTATAATAATTTTGTACCTATCTAACTTTTTACTTCATAAGATTATAAAAAGATCGCTTTTTTGATAAATTTTCTACTCAGTCTACCTGTCTCTGCTTTTTGAAGGGCTCTTGAAAGCAAAGCTGTGTCGCTTTCTTGCAAAAAATAAAACCTACATTCAGTTCCGTGCTTTAAACTGCTGTTGGATTCTTTTTACTTTTCGGACCTAGTTTTTTTTGAGAAATTCGGTAATTACCTATTAACTAATTCGTACTCACTTATCAGTTCCTCCAAATTATTTAATACTTAGAGATCATGCATTTAATCCAAGATGGCGAACTTATTTTATGAAAAATTGTTATCTATATCTAATCTTTCTTTTTTTCTTCTTTCTAGTTTTTCGACATTCAGAACCGTGACGTTGCCCTCCTAAGTTTATTAGTACCTTATTTAGTAATGCAATTCTTCATGGCAAATTTAAAGATTGTCAGCTATGTTGCAATGATTGGTGATTACTTTTTGTTTCTTTTTTTTCAGTTTATTTACATAGGTAAATATTACTCACTTTAGACAGTACCTGCCTAAGTAATTTCTAAATTAATTTTAATTATGAAACTTGTATACTTGACACTTCTTGCGCTTCGGAGCAGATCAGCGCAGGTCGTCGACGCCCGCGCCAATCAGCGCATATTTGTCAGCACAATTCTTCACGAAGAGTATGGCCGACGTATCTTGCCGATCCTGAAGTATGGCCGATTAGCTGCGCAGTAGACAATTTTGTTTGTAAAAAGATCCATTGCGCAGCCGAACAGCTGCCGTACTGTAACGCTAAGCAACGACTACACCTAATGAGGGAAATGATTGATTGCAGGTAATGTTTTAAATTTGGTGGGAATGCTTTTAATGTTAGAGCACATCCTATTCGATCATGTTGGGGAAGTGACTACCAATTTGACTTTAATGAGTTTTCTCTTTGGTTTTGGGTCACTATTGTTTGTCCTGAGCGCGGTCGGTGTGGTAAGATTCTGCATCTGCGGGCTTTTATATTCTTTTTTTTACAAATCATTAGAATTTGGCTATGTAGTTTAATTTTGACATATAAAGGTATAGTTATCTTAAACATTACGTACGTGTAGGTTTAACATTAGATGATTAATTACATTCTTTTATGTGGCACATTTAGTTCCATCTGGACATAAAAGTATTCATAATAATGCAGTTTTTGTTTATAAACCTGGATAAATTTTTACGTTTCAACATTTCAGGTCTTGTCCCTCGATAAAAGTTTAGAGGATCCGAGAAGAATGAAGGGTGTATATGGTGTTCTGAATGTTGGTATACTCTTCCCAACTGTTATAGCCGTGATATTTGGTACCCTGGGATACATGGCTTTTGGAACTATGGAAGAAAATGTACTTAGATCATTGCCATTCGATGAAATGTAAGTACGATTAACAGTAGGTTAGGTAAGCATGGCATATCGAGTTTCAGGAAAAAGACTGTTACATAGATATGATTAGTTACATAAAGTCTGTCAGACAGATATGATCACTTATATGACTGTCAGATAGATAGGATGACTTACATAAAGACTGTGAGACAGATATGATGACTTACATAAAGACTGTCAGACAGACATGATGACTTACATAAAGACTGTCAGACAAATATGATCACTTATATGACTGTCAGATAGATAGGATGACTTACATAAAGACTGTCAGACAGACATGATGACTTACATAAATACTGTCAGACAGATATGATCACTTATATGACTGTCAGATAGATAGGATGACTTACATAAAGACTGTCAGACAGACATGATGACTTACATAAAGACTGTCAGACAGACATGATGACTTACATAAAGACTGTCAGCCCGATGTGATGACTTACATGACTGTCAGATAGATGTGATGACTTACATAAAGACTGTCGGACAGACATGATGACTTACATAAAGACTGTCAGACAGACATGATGACTTACGTAAAGACTCTCAGACAGATTATGATAACTTACATAAAGACTGTCAGACAGATATGATGACTTACATAATGATGGGTGAATTTTAATTACCAATTATTGTAGGATTGTAATTTTTTCATGATAGAAAATATTACACTAGAATATTTTTTTTACGAGGCCACTAACTATTAAAGTGGGCTCGTTGTGGGGAAAAAAATAATATACTAAAATTATACAGGATGTTAGGTTAGGTGCACGAGGGACTTACTTTAAGGGAGTGCAGTATTCAAGAAAATAAATAACTTTTACTACAGTACGACCGTAAAATCGAAAAAAAAGAAAAACAGCTGCTCCATACATTTATGTTCGCATAACTCGAACTGCCTCGTTAGCCTAGTGGTCCTAAGCGCGACTACAACGCTTAAGGTCTTGGCTTCGATTCCCAGGTCGAGCAAAAAGTGTTATTGTTTTTCTATGAAATTCTCAGTAGCAGTTCGGAGCTAGGATTTGTGCCCGGTTAATGACAATAGGCTCGCCCCTATTACATGGGACCTAAAAACATACCGGCGAACTGTAGGTGTACATTGGTGCACCTCTGCCTAACCCTTCGGGGAATACAGGCGTGGTATGTTATGTTAAGTGAATAAAAATGTTTTGGGGCTGCTCATGTTAGCCTTGTAGTCCGAATATTAATAAGGTGCAACGCTACAACAGGCCTTAAGTTAAGTGATTATTAAAACATTTGATATTGTAGGACCTTTTGACTGCCCTACATTAAATAAGACAGTACAGACGATGCCTATAGCTTTTCTTTTATAGCACTGCGTTGGCTGCAATTGGGATATATTCAGTGTCGGTGGGATCTGGTTACCCGCTTCAATGTCACCCAGCGATAACGATAATTGTTGAAGTCATAAAGTACCGTTACGACTACGATAATCCTCTAAGTCCCGAAACGCTGGACATCATTCGAAATATCTCGAGGCCTTTGTTCGTCCTTACATCTTGTTAGTATATCAAACTTTCTCTACTTATCTATTCTAGTATAATAGTCATGCGACATTGATGATATAAATCCTAGTAGCTGTATGAAACAATGCCAAAAGTTGCGGAATTTGTTCGTAAGAGTTACCGCGGCCCTAGAATACAAGGGACATTAGGCGGAACACGGATGGGTTGTAGTCAGTAAGAGTATGACACTCTCTTCCGCTCCACCCAGAGCGGAAGAAGTTATTGGATGATTTCCCATCCTTAGCTTTATGGAATAAAGTGACATTTGATCACATACTCTAAAATCGGCGCGGCTGCTACGCTAGAGATCTTGGGTCCGATTTCCAGGAACCTCTAGCGTGGCAAAAGTGTTATTGGGATTCTCTATGAGATTCTTAGTAGCAACTCGAAGCTAGGATTCGTTAATGATTGATTTGTCGGTTTAAGGCAATAGGCTCGTCGCCTATTACAGGCAGAGGTGTTTACCCTTTAGGGAATACAGGTGTGATGGTATGTTGTCTAAAATCGGACGACGTACTACTACGCAAGCCCATACTTGTGTAGTGTCAAGTAGTAGTGTGTGATTGTAAGACAGTCGTAACGTATGTATCTGTTACAATTTTTTTTTTTGGGGTGAGAAATCATCAAATAACTTCTGAGGGAGTATCAAACTTTTACTGACTAAAACCCACCCATGTTCCTTCTTGTGCCCTTTGCGTTCCGGGGGCGCGGTATCTCTTACGATAAACCCGCAGCCCCGGCAATCTGTTACAGTTAAGACCCGTTTTTACTTATAACGCGTTTTCTCTAGTTAAAACATTTTTTTACGAACTGCCTTTGCGTATTAACATTAGTTAATATGAAAACACATTAATTAGTTACATATTCATTTACTACATTTCAGTTTTCATTTCCCACTACATACCGTTCCAAGGACCGTTCGTGGCATTTGTGGGAAATCTATGCACCAGCATGTTGTCACTGGTTTTCCCAGCTTTAATGGATATTTGTCTGAGGTATCCTTCTAACTTCGGCAAGAAAAAATGCTATCTGTACGTAGACCTCTTCATCGTAATCCTTGGACTACTGAGTTTGCTGTTTGGTGTATATTTGTGTAGTTACCTTATTTATGTACGTATTCTGTCTAAGAGTGCTGCGAACTATTCTGGATTTGTTTGAAGTTTTTTTTTTAATATTCTGAATATTGTGATCCGATTTCGAAATAAAACGTTGTATTCATTATGTTATATGTTTTAATGAAACAGTACCTACTTACTTACATTGTTACTTACTTACACTTACTACTTACGTACAGCAAATATTTAAATCGTTTTTATGAACCAAAGTAGGTCTGATTTTGCAAATGTTCTTCTCGCGCTTCCATAACTACGTCAAATATTTTCCTTTCGACTCTTATTTGGATAAATTCTGGTAAAGCACTCGTCATCTCACACATGCTGGCGAAGAAACTTTCCAGAGCTGGCTTTGCTGAAACGGAGACATCAACTACCCGCCTATTGTCATCGAACGCTTGGTTTTTGCCCGTAGTATTAGTGTTACTATCACTGTCTTCTCTGCTAAATTCAGAAACAAATATGTTCTCCGTCTTACGTGCCTCTTTTGGAGTCGTACTGCCGCTTCTATCATTTAACTCAATTTCAGTATCATCTTTAAAATAATCTGAGTCCGCAGTAGAATTTCTACTTTCATTTAGCCGTTTTATGTAAGGCAGTATGAATTCCATGTGTTCTTGGTGTTTCCATTTCTTTGTTCCCAAGAGTTTTCGTTGTCGAGATAACGATTGTCGGTGCATGTCCCGTAGTTTTTTCCAAAAGTATTTTGCTTCTTTTACTAAAATATGAATAGGTTAAAGTATTTGTACTTGTGAAATTGGTACTTATAGTAGGTATGTGATACGGTAGAAAATCCAAAAAAAATTAAGTTGGTAAAAGGAAAAAAACCGGCCAAGTGCGAGTCGGACTCGCGCACCAAGAGTTCCGTACTATTATCTATAAAAACGACTCAAAAATCACGTTTGTTGTATGGGAGTCCCTCTTTAAATATATTTTGGTTTTATTTAATTTAATTATTCATTTTAAAAGTAAATATATAACTATATATTCTATGAATATTTCAAACGTTTACCTGTTGCTGGATCAATATCGAGCATAAACAAACAAAAAAAAACCCGTTTGTTCTATGGGAGCCCCCTTAAATATTTATTTTATTCTGTTTTTTAGTATTGGTTGTTATACCGGCAACAGAAATACACCATCTGCGACAATTTCAACTATCTAACTATCACGGTTCATGTGATACAGCCTGGTGACAGACGGACAGACTGACGGATAGAATGATGGATGGACGGAGAGCAAAGTCTTAGTAATTGGGTCCCGTTTTACCCTTTGGGTACGGAACTCTAAAAACCAGGCAACAGCAAGCCGTGCAGGCAATCAGCAGGGTACCGAACCTAACTACTTTGATAAGCTATAGAACGGCCGCAGCGCTGGTCTATTGTATTACAATTTGCTAAATAAACCTGCGCGCGCTGCGATATTAATCTAGTACGCACGCAGAGTACACCTTTACTTGTGCTCAGAATACGATACGACACAGTAAGGGTTAAAGCAAACAGAGCAATATAGTCATGCAGTGTTCATTCTTTAATTTATAATGAACTGAAACAGATCACAAACAGAGTTGGAAATTGCTCTATTTGTATGTATTTTTTAGTTTATTGGTTTCAGTACTTTTGTTTGTCTACTAGGTAAATTTTAATAATAAAGGAATTGTAGCCCGAGTCGAAGTCAAGGTGTAATGGAGCAGACAGTGTAATACGTACTTAATAAAATGCTCACGGGTTTCATACGATGTACGTCAACACATTTGTAAGAAAAATAAAATAAAATTTTATGAACTATATATTTGTATTTTGGACTAAGATTTATGAAAATTGGAGCACGGATTTCTTAATTCATGCTATGAACCCTGAGGGATGCTTGCCCGCACGCATGATGCCCCCAATATTTTTTGTATACAATAGAAATTACATTTTTTTATCAAATAATAATAATTTGAAGATGTATGATGTTGTTTTTTTTTTGTTATATTTTATATGCATCGTTGACACGTTAGTTCATTTCTTTGCAAAATATTTAGACATAAAAACAACGAAACCTCTTGGACCAGATTAAAAAAAACCTGCCGCACTAATACTGTAAAACAATGTAAACAGCACGCGTGTGTAATACGCTACATTATGACTCTAAAACTGGTGTAATAAGGGCCATTTTACGAGCGTTTGTAGAAAAATACCTAGTTTTTTCAAGTACAGACCGGTGGCTGAGTTTTCAAATCAAAAGTTTTAGCTGCACTTCATATTGAGTTTTCAATTCAAAGGTTTTAGCTGCACTTGACGCATAAAATAATTAAATTACTCAATTTACTATTGACTATTACAGTTGAATAATAGGCAACAACATTTTATACAAATATTTGAAATCAAGAAATGTATACTATTATTATAAAGAGGTAAAGTTTGTGAGGTTGTAAGGGGTAATCTTTGGATCCATTGAACCGATTTTTAAAATTCTTTTACCCATACATAGCCACGTTATTTCTGAGTGTCATAGGCTATATAACATCATTCTACGTCACACGAGAGCGGAGTAGTAACCAAAGACGTTACTTAATGTTGCAATTGTTTTTGTTTTGTATAATTATACCTTCTGCCCACGACTTCATCCACGTGGATATTTTTACACGTGTTAATAACCATATTACCGCGCTGGTCTGAAACCACCTTTAGACTCGCGCAATCGCTGTTCCTATGTTATCTGTGCCAGCATGCACTATGGCTAGAGCGTATTTGCGATAATGGCGGCGTGTCATTGCTACAGCAGTTGGCTGATTAAGTGATATGCCCTCGGAAGCTTTATGGACATGGCATTGCTACCGATGCCGATAGACATGACATTGTTGTTTAAACTATGCATAAATACAGGCATTTACGTAGGTAGTGTGTATGGCAAGTACGTAAATACTGATCTAATATATATTTTGGCGTTTCTGGTACACTATCGGACTTGATTTGGCCCCTTTTTCGTTCGTTTATATCAGAAAAATTAGTCTCATACCTATTATTAGTAATATAACAACTAAAAAAAAATATATAGAAAAAATATCAGAAATGTTTAATAATTATTATTATTAATTAGGTTTATGGTTACGATCTGTTTAAATTTACATTTATTTCTAAAACAATATTGAAAGCATTTAATTTGTACGTGATTTTTGAGAAACTGCGTTAACTATAAAAAAAAAATATTTGAACTGGCAACCCCAATACTTAAGATTTGTTTGAGACTTGTTTATCTATGGTATATGACATCTAGTTGGAAAGCAAATGACAATGACAATCTTTTACATTATTTTCAATAAGGAAAACAACCACTACGAAAATATTTAAGTAGTCACAAACGATTTCAATGTTTTTCAATTTCATAATTTTTCAACATTAATTTAAGATGACAAAAACTCCTATAAATAAGTAGGTATCTTCTTACTTACCTACATAAATAATAAAAGAATCCTACCGGTATCCGGTAACTATTTGTTAAAACTTACCAGTCTTAACTCCATTCTCTGATACTTTACTCTCTTCTATAACTTTTCTCCAAGCTTCGTCTTTTATTTGACTTATCTTATAATCTTCTATGTCTGATTTCCATAAACATGGGTGGTTTTTAACACATTCAATAAATATACGCTCCATGTTTTTGTAAACAATCACATTTTACAAAATGGTCGATGACAGTCGATAGGATAGGATTAACATTAACCAAGTTCTAGCTTAAAATATCTCACTGACGTTTACACACGTACTATACTAGTAGCAGTAGTAGTACGTGTGTAAACGTCAGTGAGAATGTCAGTTTCGAGATACATAAAATGGGCGAGTCGAATCGAAACCTCTATCGACAAGCGAGTAAACGAGAGAAGAGAAAACCTATCATCCGAATAATTCTTACGCCAAACCTACAAAAATTACGTATTTTATGTTTCGTCAGAATTTCTCCTGAAAAAGAGTCTTCTTAAAATAGCCGAGCAACAACATGCACCATAATGATATTTTGATCCGATAGATGCCACTATTAGATAGGTAATATTGACTAAAACTGTTTAACAAAAAACACAACCTCCTTTAAAACCTCAATAGTGAAAAATAACTTTAGCTTTGGAAGTCAACGTGCTCAATGGAGAAGTCATTTCATGATTTCCCATACGGAAAAAAAAAACATAAAGCTTTGGAAGTCGGCGGCTTTGATTCTGTTTGTTGCTTTGTATTGCCACCGACTTCAAAAGCTTTTGTTTTTTTTTTCCGGACCAGTTTAAGAAAATATTGACATACACCTAAGAATGCAATAATATTAATGATAATGTAAAACAAACACTTACGAAGAGAGATAAGGATAATTAATGGTAAAGGAAACAAATGTTTAAATGTAGTAATTTAGGTCTTGCAGGATTACTAGGCTTGCCAAGCTTACTAGGACGCTGATCTTAAGTACCTATAATGAACCTACTTAGATTTTAAAGAAAAAAGTTTCTATTTCTTACATCATCATTATTCTATATGCATCTCCGTGTTCTATCCAGAGATATTTTATAATATCCAATCTCATGTACAATCTCTATTTTATAATGACAAATGTAGAGTCAAAACAAATCAAAATAAATAGGAGGGAAGTAGTTTTTATAAATGTTTTTGGAACTGTACTCGTAGCTGTTTCAAGGATTATTTTTTATAGAAAAATATAAATTAAGAAGTAATGTGGCTGGTTATCAAAATTTTACCGGACAATTTACTACTCTTACTGTGTCTATTATTAAACGTTTGCCGAACAACTTTTACTACGTAAGCAGGTTCTTTCTGTGATAAATTGTTAAACGGAGGTACCTACCTACCTTTCCATCATGATCGACTTTCTGCCCAAACCCAAATTCATTTGTGGTTGGCGCATCATGTCTTCTTTGTTCTTGCATCAATCAGGCATCATCTCCGCAGCCATGTCCTTTCTAGTCATTTCATCTTTCACATAAACCATCTGTTGTTTCCCTACTCATAAAGCTATTTTCCCACTCAAAATCTTCTTATCACAACTCTGCATCAGATACCCTATATTATAATGACAATTGATTTCCACTTAACTTCTTCGTCACCGGCAGACGGCGCGTTACAATACAACTTCCAAACTTAGCCCCAGTATTACTCATTTCTAATTCTATCTTTTCGCGATACATCACACGTCTCCCTACACTTTCTCATCTCAGCTACATGCAGATTCCTTTCATTCATCCTATTTAGGAAACATTTTCATCCATAGATCCATATATCAAACAACAGGTCTCACCAAGGTAGATTTTTTCCATAACTTTAAGGGGAATTCGTTAGTCGTAGATTGTTCTTGTGATCTGCCGTCATTTCATCTATCCACGTGGTAGGAGGTGGGTGAACATAACTTTAAATATTATTTACATGACAATTAAAATGGCTAGAAGTGATTTGTTTGTTTCAGAAACTCGTTGCCGCTCTGGAACTGGGAGTGTATAAATGAAAAATGTTTGCCATTGCGAGCAACACATGTATCAAAGATGCAATCTCTAGAAACCTGCAATATGCTTTGCGCATCGATGCAGATTTGGCCACAACCAACCGGAACAGTTAGTCTGTCTACCACTGCAGTGCCAGTGCGCGCAGATTTGTTTCAGCTACAAATGATCCAAGCTCCATCCAGAATAGTTCATGAACTTCTTCAAGATGCCTTTTTATTGCTCCGCGATGACTTGCAGAGAATAGAACTTGGAGCGCGGGGGTTTGAAGAGTGGCGTAGTGTGTCTTTGCGTATTGTCGTCAACGGCAGCGGAGATCCACGCATGACTGTTGATACTGATGAGAGCTACAGTCTGTCCTTGCGACCAACAGACGGAACCACCATTTCACTAATGGCTGATATTGCTGCACAGTCATTCTGTGGTGCTAGACATGCTATAGAAACGCTTTTGCAACTAGTATGGTTGGACCCGTACCTGGGATCTCTTTTGATATTGGAAGCAGCAAGGGTAGACGATGCACCGAGGTTTCGATATCGAGGGTTGCTTGTAGATACAGCACGCAATTATTTTCCTATTACAGAACTGATGGTGAATATAGATGCCATGGCAGCTTCTAAATTAAATACATTTCATTGGCACATTAGCGACTCGCAAGCATTTCCGCTGCATACAAACAGTATTCCGGAATTAGCTAATTATGGCGCGCACACCCCCGGAGATGTTTATACTCCTGAAGACGTGCGAGCAGTCGTGCGGAGGGCAAGATTACGAGGGATCCGAGTGCTGATGGAAATAGATGCGCCAGCGCACATCGGCCGCGCGTGGAGCTGGGGATCTACTGCAGGACAGGGTGAATTAGCATTTTGCCTTGATGTCGAAAATTGGACTCAATATTGCAATGAACCACCATGTGGACAGCTAAATCCCAAAAATACACGTGTGTACGACTTGTTCGAACGCCTTTTTATTGACATCCTGCGACTAACCGGAGTCGAAGACATTGTTCATCTTGGAGGTAACGAAATTTCCTTGCGTTGTTGGGAAGATCATTTCAAAAACACTCAAAATGACACAATGGACCTCTGGCTCTATTTTACGCGCAATTTAATATCACGCCTACGACATCGGAGCGTAAAATTACCTAAACTCATAATTTTTTGGATGTCTCACCTCGGTGAACGGTTTAAAGCTGATTTAAGAGATTACGTTCATCTCATAGGCATTCAAGTTCGAAACGCTGCATGGGCTCAAACATATGTCAGCGGTATTCGAACAATTATGTCTCATGAGGATGCGTGGGACTTGAACACGGGTTTTGGAGAGTGGTATGAAGAAAACGCTGGTGCGCCGTATAATTCATGGCAGCGAGTGTATGAACATCGTCCATGGCTCAAGCATGGCTCAGGTGTCGTAGAAGGCGGTGAGGCTACTGTTTGGTCGCCATTGGTAAGCGAAGGGGGCTTGATAGCGCGCGCGTGGCCGCGGGCGGCGGCTCTTGCAGAGCGCCTGTGGACTGACCGGCCCGAAGGAGCCACCCGTCCCGTGCACGCTCGTCTCGACGTCCATCGCACTCGGCTTGTCGCACGTGGAATCCAGGCTTCTCCGTTATGGTCTATGTGGTGCACACAAAATACGCTTTCATGCGGCTAAAATCTATAGCCATGCCAATTCTATAACATGAATTTATCTACCACCCGATGAAAATGTCCAGATGAGACATTTAGGGTTAGATTTATAATACCAAAAAGAATTCTTCAATAACTTTATTTACCTACCTCTTCATTTATAATACTTATAACAAACTTCGGGATGAGGCTACGTGACTAATGTAGGTAGGCACATAACAAATGCTAAGATACACAATTACATGTACCTACGTAGGCATTAATATGTGAGTTTTTCTTTATTCACATCGATTAATCACGTTAATCAAGTTCGGGAACATTTAACTATTAAATATTTTACGTATGCAGTTATCAATAAATTGGTTTTGTGATGCTTATTTAATAAGCAGTTTACTTACATATTTTGTTGAAAGACCTTTCTTGTATTTTCGATAATGAATATAAATTTATATTTATTATTAAAGTTTTATATATCGAAAATGGTTTAATAGTGTTTTTTATTCGTTTTCTCTATAACTAGAAATAGAAAATAAATAAGCCATAGCATAAGTAATTAAATAGTAATGTACGTCAAGACACCGGTGCAGGTGTGTTATTAGTGAAATTGCATAGACTATAGAGCGACGAAAATGGATGAACCATTATCGATAACCTAAAAAGGCGTAGTACATCTGATAGAACTAGGAAACGGAAACATAATAATGACAAACAAGACATATTTCCGTTTCCATGAAGCTAACGTGTGTTCTGAAACTCCGAAAAAATCATCATCCATTGTATTAATACTTTATTGGTAAATTATTATTGTCTCTATGTATCAGAAACAGGAAGTCATTTCTAGGAATTAAACAAGTATACATTTATTATAGAAAATTCACACGTGGCTGACAATATTTATTCAATAACTGTTACTGTCTTATTAAAAATATTTTTTACCAAAGTTTTACTAAGTATTTGAACAGCGTTAGAATCTGATTTTTAGCTAGTTAACTTGTTACATGTGTAGTGGTATAAGTGAATTATTTGACATATTTTATAATATTGCTGATTATGAGCACGTTGCAGGGTTATAGGAGATACTACCACACGTCACCGATGAATATACTTACTGCTCAGAAACACGGCTGTTTTCTGCAAAATGTTGTAAGGAGGCAGTTCCAAGTTACAGCTCGTCAATGGAAGGGAGACTACAGTCCTGGCACCAAGTGGTTATCAGTGACTAATTCGCCAGGAGATTACCAGCTCTTTGGTATCGAAATTAATTGTGGGTCGACGTACAGTTACGCTGGACAGACACTCAGTGATAACGTTTTCCAATAAGTCTTGCTTCAGATTTCATTTAAATTCAAGGAGAGTTCGTATTTAGCGAGTTTCGGGTTGCCAAAGTTAACCCTACAATCTTCAAGAAGTTTATTCTTACTAGGACGTAATCATCGTAATGTGGGCTAATATTTGCCTTAGTGGAAGAAAGGATTCAATTTTAATACAAGGCAATTTAATTGAGAGATCTTACCGTGACGAGACTGTACAACCTATTGTCACCCCTTACCGACAGCAGCTCGCTCAAGATATCGTATTCATGCCATATAATGTGCGGGTACATACAGCACGGGCGGTGATGAATGTGTTTAGCTATAGCGAGCAAAATATCCCACTATTAGAGTGGCCTGCTCAGTCCACTGACCTCATTCACATTAAATATGTGTGTGAGATTTGCTCATCAGAAGAATTTTTAGTGATCGTCTCCAAAGTTTGATCGCAGAAGAGCTTTTAACAGAACTTTCTAGGGTATAGAGCTTTATTCCACAGGATAAAGTCAAACTCAATAGTCAGTTGCTTGGTAGTTAGAAGTTGCATTTTCTTTTATTCTTCAAAGACTTGTTTTTCTCTTTCGGTACCATTTTAGTTTTTCATTCAATGTTTTGAATGATGATGAGATGTTTATTAAATTAAAGATCTGAATAAGTATTTTATTATGCTTCTTTTGAAAAATAACATCTAAAACGAGAAATTGTTACGGTTAAAATAAATACTAAAATACATTTGTTCCCTAGACTTTGTTGAGAAATCTATTATGAAAGATTGAAAGAAAATAGTTTTAATCATTACCCTACTAGCGTATTACTAGCAGTATTTTGTATTTTTTAAACATAACGTCACTTTTTATTGTTTTATTTATTTATTTAAGATCTTAAACAAAAGATACACAAATCCTGACATACAAGATTTTATTCTATTCTATTATGTACTTATTTCTTGAATTTTGTGACGATCAGAATATTTAGTGGTTGTGAGGGAATACCTACTACTAAACCACGTATGATGTGGTTAAAATCTCTCTTTTAACATGCGATACGTTTAACAAATAACAGGAGATAAGGAAGTAGGAAGATAATGATGACGCTTAGGAATATGTTAAGTTTAACAGAACTTAACGTGAGCTTACTTTTACTGCATGCAACCTCGGTAGTGCAATTCATCGATATTAGAATATACAGCACAGAAAACTAGGAAACGGAACTTGTGGTTTATTTGTTAATGCTTTCACTGGTGTGTAGCCAGCTTTACAATTAGTCATACATTTTTGTTGTGGTGCATCTGCTCTAACTGAACATATTTTTATATTATTTTAATAATAAATATGTGTTTATTTGTTAGGTATGATTAGACTTGGTAATTAACTAAAGTAGATCATTTATTTCAAGAATAAAACGTAGAAATTACGTAAAGGCTTGTACACATGTCAGTGTATATAAATTTAGTCTATGGTCAACGTGGCGGCCGAGAGCCGTGCAGTAGTAAGCGTCAAGTTATGGCGTTTTGTGAAATACACATAAATAATTTAAATTGAAATTAAATGTCAGTGTAACTTTATAACTTAGAATTAATATGAGTAGATATTACGATTACGGTAACGCGATATCATGGTAAGTAAGATTTGATTTATAGTGGTGACAACCATATTGTTTGAGATTTTGTGTACGTTTTTCTTTTAGGACTTTTAATGTCGATAATGATCTATATATCAAAACAACTTTAAACTTAATTAAAACAATAGATGGCAAATATTTTTGGCTTTATAAGACTGTTCTGGTTATTACCGGCATTTTTTAATTTAGCTATTTCCAACCTACGGTTTTAACGTGGTTTTCGCCGTAAAAAATACCTATTTGAACTTGCTAAATCGAATGACTATGTCGTTCGCCTTGATATTGTTTATTCGGAAGGATTATCATTTATCATTGCCCTTACGAATAAGATAAAATCTTTCAAATGTTAATCTCACTAGTGAATGTAATTCGTAGACTATTATCGATTTTGGGCTCAACAGACTAATTTGTTACTGTTGTCCTGAAACCCGGGTACTCATATTGACTAGTTTCAAAATATAACTTTATTTTTGCAACTGTTGTAAATCCAGACTGTTTGTTTGTGTTTTGGTGTAATGATATACACAACAGCCTTTCATCCACAAACATCCAAAATAATTTGAATAATCCTTCAAATAAAACTGTCTTTGTTTCTGAAGAACCAACTATAAAGATAATCAAAATATTTATAAAACATACAGATTTTTTTTTTCAACAAAATAAAAGAAACAAAATGAATGACCGCTATTCAAATGTAGACAACGGTGGTCTGGAAAAATACCTTTTTATTAGTAAAATGTTCATACAGGTCCTGTTTACTTTATTTGTATTGAGACAGCTATAATGATGCATTTTCATATCATAAATAAGTATGGTGGAGTGATCCTGTTTCCTCTGTTTTCTATATTATTAATTAATATTTATTGTCAATATTCTGGAAAATTTCATAAACAGGACACCCCTTATTTCTCTTACCAACCAGTTTGTCTCTTTTACACCTGTGGGTTTCTCATGTTAACAAACTGTTAATGCACTTTTCTCTCCTTAGCGATGCTCGTTCACAGCTGCAGTGGAATAATTTCTCAAATTATTAAAAACTAATGGATCACCAACAATTGTTTGAAAGCAATTACTTAGTTTAAGTACTTTTATGGTTTATGTAGTTGTTAAATTAAAGCTGTAAGACATGTTTTAACCATTGAGGACTAAAATGGATAATTATTCAATTGCAGATGTTCAGTAGTTCTTGCCCCTTTCCCTGTCTGTTTCCAGTCTGTTATGTAAGAGAAATAAGGTAAAGTCCGGGAGGTGCCATGTCATTTACAACAAGAAGAAATTTTCCAGAAATCTCTTAAATTTTATACAGATAATTGATGTTAGTTTGTCCATTTTTGGACTCGTGAATTTCAGTTGACATGAGATGGTCGTTCGTCAACAATGGTTAAAACACGATCTTCAGCAAGAGTAGGAAGCGCGGCCCCCAGTGCGCCCGCCGAAAATGGAACTTCTTCCGAACTTAGATCGCGGCTCAGAACCACTGAGAACGGTCACCGCTCGCAAAGGCCCTACAATCAAATTAGGCAAGTTTCAGTTCTTGTCGCGTTTGCCTCAAGCATAGCTGCTAGCATGAAAACCCACTTCTGTCCAACAGACTCCATTGTCGTTTCCTGTTTTGCTACTGCAGTCATTACTTGTGGAGAGCCAGGGACAGCTGCAGCATGACTTGGGGCTTTGGGTGATGGTTCTTGTTTTGAACAGATAATTGTTAGCTATTCAAGTTGATGTTCGCGACCAATGTGCAGTCATTTGTTGCATGATATTCAAACCCTAAATCAATGTCCACATCTTATTGTTTGATTACTGTGTGTGTATAGTAAAATGGGTAAGAAGTGCAAGTGTTTTTGATATTGTAGGAACAATCCGGCGCTGCCTTCAGGCGGCGTTGGCCCGGGCAGCGGGTCGCAAGGGAAGGACCCCTTGGCGCCCGCGCTGCCCGGCTCGCGCTCCCTCTACTCTCAGCACCCTGCGGTCAGCGGGTACAACACACAAGACACGCGCGGGCAAAACATGCCTGTATCGGTAATTCAATAGATTGAAGACTTGCAATTATGTTATTGAACACATATATAAATGATAAAGTAACTGAAATTATATCAACATCACGCCTGTTTTTCTCAAAGCGTTAAGCAGAGGGGTACATAGTAGCATAGTACATATCACATTTCACAAAATAAACTTTAGTTGTATTAAATTATTTTGTTGATGGGTCAACATTCAACCCTACTTGCGTTCAACTCGAGTTCATGTGTAGTCCTTATGCGTAGTCGGAGATTCATGGATGTGTTTTAGGATTTCCAAAAAAGAATACACAGCTACATTACATTTGGTACAGTTTGCATGTGTGCACTCCTATTATTAAAGGAGCACTATGCACATATTACTAGATGAATACAAAATAAACGAACGTCTTGTCATGAAAACAACCGTGTGATCTGAACCAGAACGATGAGGCCCTACATCTTGTCTCATGGACTCTTCGTAAGCCTGTCCGCGTTAGGTCAAGACGATAATTATCATCCCCGACATTAAAATCAAATTGATTAGCTAGCAAATAACACTATATTTTCTTTGCTTTTTAAGACCAATAATTAGCATCACAACTCGTTATCTGATCGCCATAACTTCTGAGTTCACCCGTCAACTTATGCGTTACGGCTTCGCATTCGCACTAAACCTAGGTTGATGTGAGATTTGTTGATGTCACCAACTGCCAAGACACAACATCAGGTTGAGATACTTCCAGGCACGTCAGAACCCGATATACCCGAGCAGCATGTACCACGGCTACGGCGGTGGCGGCGGCGGTACCCTCGCACCGATGCCTTCGCCCTCGCCCACTACGACCCTAACACCCTTCCCGGTACACCCAGACGTTAAGTTTAGGAAGTAAGTATTCTGTTCTTTTTATATAGATTCACTTTTCGAAATCGATGTATTCTTTAGACCGATTCCGGCCACGGCGGAATCTTATTGCAGACTAGCCAAGTACGCAGGAGATATTATAGTGCACTAGTGTGTGCACAAACACAGGTGCACTCCCTTTTCCCTAACTCTCATAGCCCGATGGGACGGCACTCCGACACAACCGGGGAGACATCAGGCGCAGGATCAACGGCTTTACGTGCTACTACGGTAGCACAGGTTGTGCAAGATAAATCAACCAGTTAGCGAAGTGGTTAGCAAGCATTCTTTTAATGTATTATGGTATAGTACTTTTTTTTTTGCGGCGTCATTGCATTCACTTATTTACGAATTCTGTATGATTCTACATGCAAATATTGTGTTTTTTTTTTACCCCCGACGCAAAAACGACGGGGTGTTATAAGTTTGACGTGTCTGTGTGTATCTGTGGCATCGTAGCTCCCGAACGCAAGAACCGATTTTAATTTAGTTTTTTTTTTTGGGTTTGAAAAGTGAAAAGTCGAGAGTGTTCTTAGCTATGTTTGATGAAAATCGGTTCAGCGGTTTCAAAGATTTCAACTCTTTTGTTCGGTGCGGCAGTAATTTTTATTCTTCTGTCGGAGGTTACTTAAAATGTTTAATTTTGTGTTTTTTAAAAGCATGTATGGAGTTTCTTGCACATTCTTCTCCATACGAAACTACCTTTTGAAAAGAGCAACTAGCTAAAAATTTTAATTTTGCTTGTTTATGACTTTCAAATGTTCCTTTTAATGGACTTAATCGAAATAAATAATTAGCTTTGACTGGGCTAACTGCCCAGAGACGAGCGTGCCAATCGTATCACTTCCTATGGAGGAATTTTAGAGCACCATCGTCCTCCAACCGTCTGACACTTCACTTGCCTTATTTACATGCAAATATTCACGTTTCTTGAGTGCAAAAAAAAATACATACATCCCATGTATTTTTTGGTCAACTTCAAAAAGAACGAGGTTCCCTATTCAACTGTATGTTTTTATATGTTTGTTACTCGATAATTCCGCTAATTATGGAGTGATTTCATAAATTCTTTTTTTTATTCAAACTCTGTAAAGATCTGCAGACTTTCGGAGATAAACAATACAACTCAATAACGAGCAGTACACATATTGTGATTTGGTTATTGTACTGAAGATCAAGAGATTGCTGGATAGTTATCTATCCGTGGTCAACTAATGAGGGAGGGGCTGCCCTGGAAGGTGCATAACGGTGGGCGCGCTAAGTTCATTTTGAATTAAGTTTTTTGTTAAAACCTAAATCATTTTACTACTGCCTGCCTAAAGTTGGGTATGACAAAATATGACCTATCATCAGGATCCACAGGCGGACTTCATCCCCTGCTGGGCATCAACCTCCTAGTATTGTATCAGTCTCCGCGTTCCTGAGTCAGTTATCAAGATTCCATTTGCAGTGATGTATAGCCGTGCTATAAAGTAATTTCCTTCCAGACTACCTTTCTACGACGTGCTGGCGGAACTGATGAAGCCTTCCACTATGATGCCAATGCAGGCAGGCCGCATGCAGGAGGGCACCTATGTATTCCACCTTACACCACAACAAGCCACCGAAATCGCATCTGGGAAGGATCTCGTTGGAACCAGCAACAAACTTGATTATGTCATACAAGTGTGTAATATATTCTTTTCCCTTGAATTTCGTAGACAGCATAATGGCACATACCAACCAATCCAGACCAGCCATCACTTTATAAGTGAAGAAATGTCTAAACTTTTAGATAGTCTACCTTATTAACTAATGTGAACATCTAACACCTTCACTGTATAAATTGTAATTTTATAAATTTTGTTCTCAGGCACAACTCCGGTTTTGTCTACTAGAAACTTCATGTGAACAAGAGGACCACTTCCCGCCTAGTGTTAATGTCAAAGTTAACAACAAAATGTGTCCACTGCCTGTGAGTGTTTATAATTTTCTGTATAAATAAAAATTAATGTTTATTCCTTATGCATTCCTAAACTATTGATCTGGTTGTAATGAAACTGGTGAATGGTTATACGTACGCCCACGGAAGGTCTTGGCACTGGATTTTTAGGGCTAAAATAAAGGAAGTTATGATGTCACATAACTAATCAAGCAGTTTTTACTGCGGCCTCTTACGAAAATTGACCCTTCGCCTCTAGTAAACACCATTATTTTCCACACAGAACCCAATACCCACGAACAAGCCAACACCAGAACCGAAGCGGCCACCGCGACCAGTGAACATATCGTCCTTGGTAAAGCTGTCGCCCACAGTCGCTAACACGATACAAGTGACGTGGGCGGCGGACTTTACACGTGCTTACGTGTTGAGCGTGTTCATGGTTCGCAAGCTGACGTCTGCCGAACTGCTGCAGCGGCTGAAGAATAAGGGCACTAAGAATCCTGACTACACTAGGTCGCTTAGTAAGTTATTCATACAGATTTTTACGCGACTACAGATGATTTTATGTTATAATTTTAGCAGTCTATGTATGTATGTTCATCTGCACATATCTCCTACCTACACTATTCGTCGTATATTAACAAATGAGGTATTGTTACTGCGTAGCTTTACAACAACAGTTTTGTTTGTAATATTATTGTTTGGTAGGTTTTGATTTATAGAATTCTAACTCATGAATGTACCGACTTCAGGACTGGTTTATAGCTTTTGAAGGACGTTAGTTGAGTTCTAGTTTTTTGACTTTATTATTTTTTTATTAGAATTGTGATTGAAATCCTCCACACAAACTTAACAGACTTCATTCATGTACAATGTTGACAATATTTAGTACAACAATTGTCAGGATGTAAAGTTTTTTACTTGGTGAAATAATTAGGTATGTTAGAATATTACGGCATTAAGTCCGCCTTTGTACAGTGTATTATTTACATTATGTGCCAAAAGTTTTAATAAATAAATAAATATTTCATCATCATGTCTTCGTTGAAGTCAACAAACTCTGTACTTATTTTACCGGCTTTACCAAGGCTGATAGTGATAAGCGTCTTCTTGCAATAAGCATGGTAAAAACACCCCTTTTGTGAAATCTATTTTATAAACTTCTTATAATAAGGAAACTACCTCGGTAGCCTAGTGGTCCTAAGCGCAACTGCTACGCTAGAGGTCTTGGGTTCGATTCCCAGGTCGAGCAAAAAGTGTTATTAGGTTTTTCTATGGAACTCTCAGTAGCAGCTAGGAGTTAGGATTTGTACCCGGTCAATGGCAATAGGCTCGCCCCCCTTTTACATGGGACCTAAAACATACCGGCAAACTGTGGGTGTACATTGCTACACCTCTGCCTAACCCTTCGGGGAATACAGGCGTGACGGTTTGTTATGTTATAATAAGGATCAATAAACCCAACCCATCTTTATTTTGTCATCTTCATTTATTGCAAATCAATTATTAGTGATGTGGCTTCTTAAATTATCATACGTCCTTGTAAAGTTTTGACTAGTATATAAGTTCAAAAATACTACCATTACCCAACAGTTAAAGAAAAGCTGTCAGAGGACTACGACAGCGAGATAGCGACGACATCGCTCCGTGTGTCACTAATGTGTCCTTTGGGCAAGATGCGCATGGCGTGTCCGTGCCGCCCCGCCAACTGTCCGCATCTGCAGTGCTTCGACGCGTCGCTATTCCTGCAGATGAATGAGCGGAAGCCCACCTGGCTGTGTCCCGTGTGCGACCGCCCCGCGCCCTATGACTCCCTGGTAGTTGATGGGTAAGTGATTCCTACTTCATAACGGTTGTCATAGAGACGGACAAAACGAAACGATTTACTGCATTAATGCTATAAGAAACATTAACACCAAAAATAAAACTTATTGCAATTAGTTCAAGACAATAGAGAGATATTACTTTATTAGTATTACGTTATTAACTGCCTCGGTAGCCTAGTGGTCCTAAGCGCGACTGCTACGCTAGAGGTCTTGGGTTCGATTCCCAGGTCGAGCAAAAAGTGTTATTGGGTTTTTCTATGAAATTCTCAGTAGCAGCTCGGAGTTAGGATTTGTGCCCGGTTAATGGCAATAGGCTCGCCCCCTATTACATGGGACCTAAATATACCGGCGAACTGTGGGTGTACATTGTTACACCTCTGCCTAACCCTTCGGGGAATACAGGCGTGATGGTGATGGTATTTTTTTACTTTATTAGTATTATTAGGAAACAGCCTCGGTAGCCTAGTGGTCCTAAGCGCGACTGCTACGCTAGAGGTCTTGGGTTCGATTCCCAGGTCGAGCAAAAAGTGTTATTGGGTTTTTCTATGAAATTCTCAGTAGCAGCTCGGAGTTAGGATTTATTTGTGCCCGGTTAATGGCAATAGGCTCGCCCCTTATTACATGGGACCTAAATATACCGACGAACTGTGGGTGTACATTGTTACACCTCTGCCCAACCCTTCGGGGAATACAAGCGTGATGGTATATATATTTATAGTATTATTATCTAAACATTTATTACTTAAATAGCAAAAATTAATGCAGTACCTGCGTCTGGGCTCGAAATTATTAAATTTATTATGCTATTGTCATTCAGGTATTTCCAGGAGGTTCTGACTTCCTCCCGCCTGTCGAGCGACTGCAACGAGATCCAGCTGCACGCGGACGGGAACTGGTCTGCGCACGCGCCGCCCGCGCGCGCTCCGCAGCAGGTGCAGCCCGCCGCCGAGCCCGTCACGCTTATCTCCGATGATCTCGGTTAGAATAGTCTTATGTATAAACGAAGTTTTTCCAAACTGATAATCACTTTTGGAAAAAGGTCTTAAAAGAAACTTGGTAGACCATTAGATTGAGTTTATGGAGTTTTATGCCAATCTTCCAGTACCACCGGATTTTATCTACCCAGCTAAACTTCCATCCGTCTGGGGAATGTGGTACGGTATCTAATTTGGAACATCACAGCTATTGAACCCGACTCATCAAAATCTCGCCAAACTATTCCACCCACATAACGACTACTTTCCAGAAATCCAGTAATAGTAGTAATATGTACTCTATACCTCTTCTATGGTTTAAGAGAATATTAAGGCTTACTAGTAATGTAATACAGTAAAAACAAGTTAAATAGCTTATATTTCGATGTCATACAGAAGTGATCCCAGTGGACAGCGGCTCAGGAGACACGGGCGGCGCGGGCGGTGCAAAGCGCGCCGCGGTGGGCGAGGCGCGGGCCCCGCGGGCTGCCGGCCTCATGGTAGACCTGACGTCCGACTCCGACGACGACGCGCCGCTCAAGCGCAAGGTGGCACAGCCCAAAGCCACGCCGCCCATATCAGAGTCCGGCATCAAGAGCGATGATAACTACTCGTCCAGCGGTGAGCCTTATTGTATACTTGACGTCCTCATCATAGAAAGTTTTGGTTTCATTCTAGTAACGTGTGGGCCGCTATGAGCCAGAGTATAATTTACTTCCTCCATAATTTCTGCTGCCATATTGAAAACCTTTTCCTTTCCTTTTGAAGTCTGTTAAAAAGATGAGCCAGTCAATGACTTTCTGAGAGCACTCTACTAACATTAATATTACATCAGTCGTGTCTTTTAATAAAGCATGGAAGCTTATTTATTAATACGATGACATGATATTAATTTCGCTAGCTGCAGAGGCTGTGACGTCAAGCGGCTACCGCTCGCCGGGAGGGGCGGGCGGGGGGTGCGGCGTGATCTCGCTGGACAGCCCGTCCCCGCCCGCGCCGGTGTCGCCGCCGCCAGACGCGGAGCGCCCGCACCTGTCCATCACGCCTGTCGCGCCGCCCGCCACCACGACGCACCATATCGGTACACACATCTCTTACATACATATAGTGCAACACAGGTCATAATGGACGTGGCGAATACGAGTACTAGCCTGAAATGTGCTTAAGTTGACACCAATTTGATATTACAAACAGCGCCCGCAGCCGCACGTTTATTATGATCCGTGTCACACAGTAGATACTCAGACCTCATCAAAGGAAAGTGCTGAGCAAGACGGAGGTATAATATTCACCGACCCAAATGGCTGATGAAGCTGCCATCCAATAGCAGCTCCAAATAGAGGTAAAGGATCACACAAACCTTGCAACTGTCAGCGTCATAAATGTAAATACACTATGCCCGTCGCTGCCCGCCACCTTTCAGATCTGCTGAGCAAGATGCCGCACTTATCCATCTTGCTGGTACCGCCACCTACGCCCTCGCCACAACGTTTAGGTAAACTAAATCATCACTTTATCTAACCTGGTGTTGACGCTTGGCTTATACATCCGCTCTTACTGACCTTGCTATGTTCTGCCCATTGCTGCCTCCTGCCCGGCTAATGCAGTTCACGACGTCATGACGGAGGCATCGCACCTCTCTATCACACCGGTTACCACCACTGCGTCGGCACAGCATATTGGTAAATATGATCATTTTAGTCATAAATCAGCCTGTAGGTAAAATAGGCCTATCAGTGATGGCACAATAACTGATCATATTTCAATCTCAAAATACCTATTATTTTGAGAATGAAATATGATACAAACATGCCCATAATAAGGGAGTTGTTGAGGCACGTACTCTGTAGTGGGGCAGTCCCAGCTGATCTACTATGTTTAGTTAAAGGTGCACATATTCAGCTAGAATTTCTTTGATAAATGTATGCAAAGCCATCGAACTTCGGCTACCATATTCGAAACTAATAAAACGCTGTGCAAGTTCAGTCTCGTCCATCGACCGTAATCTGGATGCACCTTTGTAGTCTTAAACAAATTCTATTAATTAATTCATTTCACTACCCTTGCCATCGCATTTAAAATTTATTTAAACCTAACCCGTGACGTGCTGGTGCAGGTTCGAGCACGGGCCCCGAGCGCGACGACGGCGAGGCTACACCCGCGCACTGGGCGCCCTACGCCGACTCCGACAGGTATGATGACTATACGAAGTAAGTATTTATTTCGATCAGAACACTATCTAGCTTAATCTTTTGTTTATAAGATAGATTTGTGTTAGACCGATATTTAATTACGCTTATGAAGAAGTACATTAACAGTTCATTCTAGGCTTAAAGGCTCCCCCCACGCTATAGCTATCGATACTCACAGACCCCAGAAAGGAGTTCCTGCGCGTAACTAATGGCTCCTGGAGTTTACCTGAGGATAACGTATGATACACTCTGATTAGCACAATTAAATCACGAAAACTTCATATTGTAGCAGAGTCGCTACAGTGGTGACATAAAAAATAAAATCTACCCAGTTTTCATTTATTTTTGTGCCCCTTCCTAAACAAAATATCTTAATTCAGATACTGACTGGAGGAGAAGAATGGCTGCACTTCTTATACCAGCGGCCATTCTTCAGAGGAAGACCCGGAAGCGTCTTACCCCGAGGTGCCACTGCTGCCGCCGCAATAGAGCGACGCGCACCCGGAGTCGTACGCTCGGCAAGCTCGCACACTAAACACCGGGGAAGGCGGAAGTTGGCACGTCGTCGCCGCCTCGATTCCATACTAAAGCAGATCTTGTAATGGACCACAAGCAGGCTGCTACACACACTGTTCACAAAGTCCGACGCTCGAGTGTTAACGCGGGAGTCACATTCCACTTGACTTTCTGCTCAAACCCCACGCCGCGTACCCTTCGTGTTCCACATGAACATTGTACTACATTTACTATTGTGGCTAACGTGCATTTTGACTACCAAATATATGTAAATCTGATATAAATCCTTGAGTATTGCAGAATAAGCTAGCGAGATCAAATATTTTAGTCTGTAAGGGCCTTGATTTGACTATATTCATTGTAGTGTAGACCTGAGTCATGATAAATATCAAAATTTACATTTCCATAGAGCACAGTGTATTATAGAATCATTTTTGCAAACTATAGTTTTAAAGTATATGTATTACGTGATCTGTGTATGTGTCTCAATAAAACATACAAGTATGATGGTGTGAATGAGATCAGTTTGTAATATAGTCATAAAACACAAATAGACGGCCTTAGGTTTCAAAATTTTGAATGCGCAAGAATTTCATATATTTATTTGTTTTTAGTAGATGTCGTGTAACGACTGCCCATTTTCTGGGTTGAAATAGGCTTTGCATACTCTTAGTTCATTTGAAATACAATTATCTTGTGCAAGTTTTTGTTTTGGTAATTCACACATAATAGATGTAATATAGATCTATATACTATATAGATGTAACAGGGGGCTATTTATTATACTTAGGGATTGTCAAGCAAGATGTTGTATGTATAAACATTTTGTTAGTAAACAGAAAGCATGTTTTACTGACCACAAATTAGGCGTTTCATTAAACAAACATAAGTATATGATTTAAAATCAAAATCATCTCATAAGACAAGTGTACCTGCGATACCTATGTGTTGTGGATATAACGACTGACGAAGTAGACAGTTGCGATTCAATAACGAATTAGTGATTCCATGTCAGTCTTGTTACAGTTCCACTTGTATATAGCGCCATTAATTTAGCCTAAATGTTGATACGAGTTGGTGTCACTTAGAAGGATGTGAGATTAGTGTCAACTATTATATTTATTTAGTTTGCAGTAGCCTAAACCAGTTCATATGAATTTGTCATCAAAACTGGATAAAAATGAATGCCAAATTCGATCCTACACCTCTCTAGCTGCTCACGACAGTTAAAATGTAAATAGTACTTACGTTAAATTAATTTTTTAACTTAATAATCCTATTAGTATGTTATGAATGTTGTTTGGGTCGCCCAAGCATGTATTCACTTTTAAACTATTTGGAAATTTCTTCATTGACTTTACTTTTTGAGAATACGAAATAATTTTTTTGCTATAACTTCAGCAACTGTACTAGAGTTCTCTTGTTCGGGTGAAATGCTTGTAACTCATTATCCGTAACTTAATTAATTACTCATGGTAATCTCTGATTGTTTGCCATGGCAACAATGATGTATGTATCTTTATAATATATAAACTATTATGCTGTTAAAAGTGTCGTTAGTGTGTAGATTCAATAAATCTTCAATCTTATGAGTAATGTACCTATTCATACTAATTATTTATATTTGAGTCTTTAAATCACGGTAATGAGACATTGCTACTACCGAATAATATTATTGTTCTAACTTTACTGAAGAAAGTTCTAATCTATTTATAACTAAGGTGTAGTTTATTTGTGAACTTGTATTACATTTAGGTTATTGTCGACATTGTTCACTGCATTACGATACACATTTAAGTATGTTAGAATAAGACATTGTCATTAAATAATAAATGTAAATATTGTCCTACTGCATTTCAATAGTTCATTATTCACACCTGCTCTTTTCCACCATTTAAAGCACAAGATACCAACGTTCATATAGCTGCGACGACCGACCTGTGACGGAATGATTATAATATCAAACCTTTTAATTAAAGCTTCAATAATAAAATTTAATCCAAATGCAGGAAGTTATAAAACAATAGATAAAAAAGTAGTATGAAACTATTCGAGCAAACTACATTACTGCGGGCGGCAGTTAAGTGAGGTACAGTAACAGAACTAAACGGCAACGACCTCAGCCGCAATGTTTAATTGTCGGATAATTATTGTAATGAATGGGCGGCTGTGCTGATGCCGCCTCAAACGCTACAACAATCATTATCTATTTACTCGGTGGATCAATCCAAGATAGCAGTAGTCTGTGGCGACGCCGATCGTACTCTGTTCTGTATGTAAGCGCCCTTCTCACATTTTTATGCCGCCCGCCTCATAAAACCACGAACTCCCTCTCGCGCTCGCACGCGCCCGCTCTTTGTGTCCCGCTCACACGCACCTCACTCACAGGGGGGACACGTAGCTTTGCTCGCTCGAAAACCCAGTTCCGCGGTCGTCCGCCGACTCTTAGTGGCGGCGCTGACGTGCGTCTGCGTTACGCTCTTACGACAATTTTGTGTTTCTACTGTGAAATCACCAGTGTTATTTGTTTATATTTTATAACATAGCCCATAGACTGAACTACATCGCTTACTGGATCTGCCGTTAGCAGTGAAGTGTACTGTACGTGTTCATGTGAGAGCCGAGGCGAATACTATTGTGAAACGGGTCGGCCGTGTTCGTTTATGTGCTGAATGGTGATTAAAAGTAATTTACTTTGCTTTTACGGTGTTGAGGGTCGGTGCGTATCGATCGTATATTGAAAGACAAAGCGGAGGATTGTTATTGTGGCGTGGAGGAGGTCGATGCAGCGATAGGTGAGTGATGATAAGTGTTTTCATTTCATTGTGGCAATGGTTCGGACTGGCCATGTAAGTTTACGTAGACGGCCGGCGCGAGGATGCGCGGTGGCCAACACCGAGCCACAGACTAGCTATAACCAGTAAAGTAACGACCGGATTATAAATATGAGTAAAAAACCCTTGAGCAGGTAACTTTCTTAATAAATATAACAGTGTGTTATTGATAATAAAAACTGTCAATTATTAAGGTGCTTATTAGCTGCGTTAGTATATTCGAGCCGATATTATGATTCCCCTTTGATAAAGAGCACGTGCACTACAGCTTCGTGAAAGCTCGAAGCAAGTTATTGTTAAATATAAAGAATAATATTCTAAAGAAACTTGTGCTTCTAGGTTGGTTTGTTTTGTCCAATATGACCTCTGTTGATAATAACAGTTTAATAATTATACTTATTATAGGTAGAAGCTACGCTCAACCGAACGTTCAGTGGCAACTGGCAACACTGGAACTGGGAAAAGCGTCCCTAACACAATGGTTTAGAGGTGCTGTCAAATTTAACCACCATCATAGTGGTGCAGTTGACTGTTCGTAAATACATTCATAGATTCATATTTTTATTTCATTGTGCATAGCTTGGTGTACTTATCTACCATACATAGAATGCCTATAGTTTTGTTTAGTTATTTTCTAAGTAGGTACAGTCGAACGCATTTTACAAACGTTTCTTTCTTGTACAGTCAACAGTCCTTGGAAACTATTCGACATTGACAACGCGTATTTCGTAGCGATAAAGGCGGTTTCGTAGTTCAAGTGTGATTTGCGAGGCTGTACAACTGCCTTATTACATATTCTAACTGATCCATTAGGTAATCCTAAGAGGTCAGTCGATATAAAACATTGCTAAGCCAAGCTTTTATAAATTCATTAACCGTTAGTTTTTTATTTACAAGTTCACACACGCACTAATAATTTCCAATGGTTAAAAACCTAGGTAGGTACTTACCTGCTATATTCTTAGACACACCACCTAATGGAAACCTTTGTCAAATACGTAGGTATAGTAGCCGCCACGAGTCGTGAGCACAAACGTCAAGCGATCGGTTCGGCGTCGGACCGATCACGTGCAGCGCCGGCGCCCTCAAAAACCCAGAAAGGAACTCAGCAACCCAAAAAATAACTTGACCTTTGTTCTCACGACTCGTGGCGGCTACTTTAACTGTTACTGCTGTAATAATCTACACAATGATAACACAGGCTTTCGTTATCAATGGCGTCGAAGCAACCAGCTGCAACTGATACGTTGGCGTGTACGTAGCTCGCCGATGTGAGCACAACCTAATAGCTTCACATTCTGAGTGAGTAATGCCCTTCCCTAATGGGATAATGGCAGGCCGCTGCTCGCGGCGTTCGAAATATTTATAAAGCGGCCGAATCGTGCCGTGTCAACAACCATCCGGCTGTTTGCTTTCCCATTTAGAGGTACTGGCCGGCGAGGGTGACGCTTAGGTGAAGTTCGACAATCACGACAAGGCCATGCATGCGGGCCCATTTAAATTCTATCTTAGTCATTGATTTACGTAAACAAAACAACATCTCATGTAAGATTACAGTTAGTTGGAGAGCAAAGAGGTAGAAATCAAAAAAAAATCTATTCAGTATTTGCAACAAAACTTACTTTTTTCCTAAACAACTATAAGGCAACAAGGCACCTCACAAAATCTCTATAAAACATTGAAGCGACGATTCACAAAGGGACATTGAAGTGCCTCGAGGGCCCTAAACTACGTTGTCGAGCTCAATGGCACTTAAGAATGATAAGTAAACACCCACCACCTACCTTCTTGAAAGATGTAACAAAACAGATTTATGTAAACAAAGACATTTTACGTGTTTTCACCCCACTCGATGGGGTTAAGAATTACGAGGGTGTGCCGGCTGACGGCAGACTGACCGGACACAAGCATGGTATACGCGACTCGCATACGTAAAACGACAGTTTTCTCATTTCCTTTTACATTAAACAGGCTTCACTGCGGCACTTCGACATCAATAACTCGATATCAGAAGTTAATTTACAACTTTACAAAATTAAGATAAGTACAAAAATGTAAATTAAATAAATGAATGACACCAATTAAAACAATCCAATAAATAGTTACCTACTTACAGACTTTTATTCAAGCGTAATTTTCGTGTTAAACTGCTGATAAACCTGGCTCAACATTTCAATATCGTTTACGATCAAACAAAACTACAAACTAATGACAAATTGCTTCTCAAAAGCGTGTTTTACGAAGTCGCGCGCGTGCTTGCTAATGCTAATAGAAAACCGGATTTATTATGACTATAATACCACTATCTGTGCTTGCCGACTCTTGTAAGGGCAATAACATAGCGTAAAGCGTTGAGTAACAAAACACACCCTAACAATTTCTATTTGTAACTTGAAAATAGAATAGGAACTTAATATATTTTTTTGTTACCTACGTTGATATGTTTCTTACTACTCGGGAATACGACACTAATAAACCATAGTTTTCCATCCAAAATTGTGATTATAGTTTAGTTGAATGAGTATTAGCCTATTACGAATCTAATCTGTGATAATGTATTCCTAAATAAGTAGGTAATAGGTACCTACTTAGTATCTACCTACAGAAGAAATGGCAGTCAATACTTGGTAACGAAAACATACTTCTACTTGTGTGTTAGTACCTTATAATAATAAAAATGCGAGCAATATAACCCAATCGATTATTCACACACCAAATGTAAAGTTATCATAATAGGTGTAAGTGTACAGTCTTATTTCCACGGTTGTACTTGTAACAAATGATTTAGAACAATGAGTTAGTCAAGACGAAGCAAGTGGTAAGTTGAGCAAATGTTTTAAACATTGTCCCTCGTTAGTGGTGTTCGTGGCATGCTCTTAGCGTCCAATTTGTAAGTTTTTTGGACGCTTGCAGCGCCCCGGGAGCCGCTGCGGGCGGTCCGCGAAACACTGCTCGCTTTGTGCACGAACTACGTTGTTCCCTTTCATGGCATCGGTTATTGTACACCGTACTTATTGCTTTGCTCTTTGTGGCACGAATGTTGTACAGGAATAGAATTGCGATAGCCCCGCAAGCTATTCCAACTTGCCTCTATTATTGTTCGCTTGTTTAACACTCATATCTACCAAAATTATAGCCAACTGCGCAATCTTTATTTCTTTGGCTTTAAGAATATTATCATCGGCGTTTATCAGTTCTAACGGTCTTCGAAGAGATTCGATAATGATATCGGCTGGCTGTGTAGATATTAATTTAATGAATTGTTAACTAAACCGTTATCTATTCTGTAGTCAATCGTGGCAGGGCGCGGGCTGCTCGATCAGCCAGCAGCACTCTATTAAAATCACACTTGATTAGATCTCAGCGCGGTTTAATTGAACACTCCAGTCGTGGTATGCACGCCTGGTACACGCTGCACAACACAAACTGCGGCCGCCGAACGAGAACGCTCCGACTCCGGCGGCGAGACGACGTCTTATTTCTTTTTTGTACTTTCATCTCTCGTCCGATTCGTTTTCGTATTTTTTCCTTTGTCCCTTTTGTTGGATTTTTCATATCCTTCTGTTTTCCGGGTGGATTAATTTTAATTTTAATTCAAAGACTTCTTCCAATACTTCGCGCTTTTATTTGCTGTATGTTAGAAAGTTATCTATCTTGCCTTATCATCAAATTCTTAGCTATGTTCAAAAGTGGTTGGGTATCATTTTTTCGTGGTGGTGGAACGTACGTACGATCTTACACGATAGATAGAATATTTATCGCTGGGGTCGCGGGATCACGGCGCGCCGCCGCCGCCCACTGGCAATTTGCCGTCCGCCTGCGGCGCGCCGCACAGCACAGCGAGCTGTAAGACATGTTCTCAAACTAAACGCTATGCTAATGTAATGGGGCTCCATTTGATCACAGCCCACGGCTAATTTCAAATTTTCAATGAGACGTCTGTGGCAGCAACTTTATTAGGTGATTAGTTTTATTATTAGCGATATAATCAGAGGAAGGGTGAACTAAACAACGGTAACTATTACTTATTGTTGCGGCTTTTTAATCGTTCCTCTTTATTGTGTTGTTTGAGAAGTTAATCAAGTAATATGATAAAGGTTTCAATATTTTTATCGTGTCACATTAGTAGGTACATAGGTGAACAAATATACCTATTCGTGGATTGTGATTATTTTGGTGAGACCCACACACGTTGCCTTTGCGGGTGAACCTACCTGCGGAAACTATAATGGATCTTCCCGGAAACACCGCTCCTACTAGTCATACATGCCATCAAAGTCATTGTGTGTGACGTAGTTTTGTATGACGATTATAGCAGTTATTTCAACAAGCAACGTTGAACTTCCGATTCGCCCATTGCATATCAATTTAAGTAGGTAAGCTACCTTTGGCATTTCAGAAGAATCAAAAGGCCTTTTAAATATGAGATAGATAATAATCGACATCCTCTTAGCGTTTATTAATCAGGATTGCGCGCCATTTTGTATGACAACCGATCAACCGACAATCTTGTTTATGTTCTACCATTTATTTATTTATGCAACGTCTCAACTGGCATGTTTAACACTCAATTCACGTCTATTTCTCAACCAGGTTATGTCTTTTCGCTCGGTAAAACCGGTATAATGTAAGTCGCAGTGAGACTCGCATGTGTGGAGTAGGTAGCCGGATCGTAAATCACTGAACGCGGCGGTAATGCGTAGATAAGAGCTCTCTCATTTGTTTTCCCATTTCCCCAGAGAAATTTCTTAGCGACGACATTACAGCGAGCGCGGCGTATGACGTAACGAGCAATTAGGTCCTTACCCCCGGCTTCACGCGAATTCCTAGTATCATTACATTTTCATAAAGTTCCGCAAGTATGGCGCTTTATTCTTTTTTACAAAACCTATCAAGTACTGTACCTACCTAAGTAGAAATTTGTCATCTCTGTCGACAGTTTACTTTCGCGGAAACGCGACGCTACGATTTATAATGAATGATCCAAGATCCCAAAGTAGTGTTGCCAGACTTACGTCATTTTTATCACGGCTGAAATATTTCGTAATTACGTTCAAGTCCGATTGCTGGTTATTATACCCTGCACGTTATTAGGGACCAATGGTTTAACATAGCACCTGACCAGAGCTGTGGTGCACGCCATCTCGCTTGATTAAGGCCAATTTTATTATAGTCTTCACGCGATTTTACTGTCGCGATTTACGGATAACCCCGCCATTTTGAGAGAGACGCCTCTTTCATTAGCATGCCATGAATTGCCATGCCATTTCCATGTTCGAAAGCTTAATGACCACGGGCGTGGCGTGGATGAATTTAATCGTCGAGTCGCATTATGAGTACCGACTTCGGTAAATTACAAATGTACAATTACGGAAAAAACATTGCGCCTCTTTCATCTCAGAAGTTGTTTAAAACCTGTGTAATTATACAGCTATGGTAATTATATTAAATGAGCTGTAAACTCATTTGGGAGATAAATAAACGTCTAATTGAATACCAGGGTCGCAGACTAGGTACATTATAGTTAAGTAACATAGTGTACCTACCTAGTATGTAAGTACTAATAATACAAACAAGGGCTTGTCCAGAGATTGCCGCGATAACACGCTTGCTTATCGTGAATACAAATTGATTGTCATTTCAGTTCGATTTAACTCTCGACGGGCAGTTTTACGCTTGGTAAATAAACTCTTAATGCGATGAAAACTTTTACTACTTTTAAAAATAAGTAAGTAGGTACCTATCGAAATTGTTATTTAATATGATGGTAATTGGGTCTAAAACAGATACTTAAAGAAAGTATTTAATTTACAAAATGTTAATAATAACAGTATAAGTGTTTAGTACCTAAGTGTAACTATTGCCAGTTAAATAAATTATGCTGGGTTCTATTTAATGTTTTATGAGCTAGATACCTACTTTAAAACCATTTTTGATGTAGGTTTAGACCTGTCAAACAACAAAAACCCACATTATGAATGTATACTTAGCTAGGTACTTTTTATAAATAGTTGTTATTATAACGTATCTACATTACATTATTAGTTAATTCAATATCATGCAAAACATTTATATTATACAGCCTTAAAATTAGATTAAAAAAAACCTTAATAAAAACAAAAAAGATACTCAATCTAAATGGCATCAAAAAATTCTTTCGCGGCTGTCAACCGGAAAAGCGCCCAAAATACAGAAATAAATATTTTTTAGACTGTAAGTAAATATTTAATCTATATTATAATAAATAAATAAAAAATAAGTGCATATACTGAAATCTTAACTTCACACTTTAAATCCCTTTATTAATGTAAATTCTCAAACCTGAGTCATTTTTGACCTGTTTCAATTACATAATATTGCCAGATACTTTTCGTGGGCCATAACTTTAGTTAAGCGCATAATTATTAAACAAAGTATGACTAGGTGTTTACCTACATTCAGTAAATATTTCTAAATTATTGGTAGGCATCAAACCTACCTACCGATAAGTTTCCGATCGACTTGTAATAAAATCGAATCAAAATCAATCAAGCACAGCGATCGGCGGTACCAAGGCAGCATAGGCGCGCAGAGCGAGACGACACGAAGGTCGGCGTTGAAACCAGTTTAGCTGGACGCGGCCGCAAGGTGCCGCGGGCCAGGTTAAGTGCACTGTATTAGCATCATCGCCCGCCCTTTCATGTCTGCTTATCTCCTGGTCTAGGCGATCTAAATGGGCCTATTGAATTGTATCGTGAGTACGGCGGATAGTTTATTTATAAAATAATGTCCTTAAACTTATTTTATTTTTTAAATTGGTAAAAAAACAAAAGCTAATTTGTTTTTACTTGATGCCTATGATAAATTTATAGTTAAAATTTACATGCGTAAACCACAAACCATAAAACAAATCTGCGTTTTATTCCATTCAGTAGAGTGCTTTTAATTATTATTGTATACTTGGAAAATTGTTTCTAATTTATGAGACCATTAGAATAATAATATTAAATTATTTAATAGGTACCTACTAGTTTCATATCGTTTAACAAGATAATGACTTTCCTCTTAATAATGTGAACCGTATTATTATGTGTAAACGGTATACTAATAAACTTGAACTTCTACTACACGACCAACTACAATATACATTACAATTCTAGTTGTGCTTTGTATAACCGCAGTAAACTTTCCTCGTATAGGTACGTGTGTTTTAAACGATAACTACGTGTCGTTCGAAATTGGAACAGCTGTGAGGGTGGGAATGTTGATGTCAGATGGCAACCCGTTCGTCACCCACATTACTGACCCATAACTCCCTTAACCGATGTAATAACAACACGCAAAGAGCTATTTAAAGTTCAATTACAAACATTTAAAGCATCTTGGTTTGGATAACAAAATTAGTAGGTAAGTAAGTACCTATATTCTATTGTGTGAAACAAAACTTTGTCGTAATATTCTTTCAGATTCGTAGTTATCGTAAATTGTTCGCCTGAAAGCGACACGGTTCATGTTACGTAAGCAATAAAAGTCTAAACGCTTAAATTCTTTTGCACCTTGTAGAGTATAACGCTTTATTTTACAGAATACTGCTTTATTATGTTTACAAAGTAAGCGTATACTTGTCTCTGGTACTTATTTATTTGTACTTACATAACAAAGGCGTATTACGTTCTCGTATAACTTGCATACTTACGTATATTGTATCACTTAAACATATAGACGTTGGTTAGTTACCCACTTGTACTTATTAAGAGTTGCTCAGACATTAAAATTGAATACTTTACGCACCCATTACCATTTTTACGACGACGCCATAGAAGTCGGTAATAAAGTTGGTATGTTGCTCTAACTACTAATGTCCTCTTATGCATATATCAAAAAGATAAGACATACATAACACACGCCAATATACCTAGCATAATTGAATAAAAAATCAGATCCATTAAAATGCGGAGAGTGGCTGAAAATAATATACCTAGGTGATCTTCTTTGTTTAATTTACCGGTACAACGGACGAAATCTGGAGGCGCGAGGGTAGCTACGGTTTCCATAACAACACGCGCCTGGTGGTTGTACCCCCCCCCCCCTTGCCTGCCTGTCCCCTTGCTCCCCCCCCCTCCCGCGCAGTATCGATCCCAGCGCCCCGCGTTGCCCCGCTCCACTCCAAATCAAATTACAGGAGCACGAGCAGGCGAGCGGTGAGCGGAGCGGAGCGAGCGAGAGCCGTCCGCGCGCCGCACGCTTGCCTCCACTGAATCAACTTTGTATTGCCGTAATAGTATTTTAATTCTATTGGCGCGCTTTTGACTGCGGCCCCCTATAATAGCTTGTTTGCAAATTGGTACCTACACGTTACGACGACGTTGGCGGGCGATTTAGCACGATTTGATCGAACGATAGGTTTATTCTGGAATTTGAACACCCCTTGTGGCCTTTTAATTAATTACATTAGGCTTTAGGTTTCACGGATACTGGTGGTAAGTCTGTTATAAATACTGTACATATGAATACCTAAGTACCAGGTACTTAGTAGCAGTAATAGTCTTGTATCTCAAATAATAAGTAGGTAGGTAAGGTACCTTATTACGAAACGGGATAATCCAATCACCGTCATTTCGGCTGATAAAATCTTTGCAAATCAGTAATCACGTTTGAACTATCTATCTGTCGCGCGTGATCGTGTTCGTGACTGACAAAAGGTGTCAATTGCCAATAATTGCCTAATCTTTTTTCTTGGAAGAGCGCTACAGGAAAATGTACTTAATGGAGTAATGTTTGAAGTAAGTAATAAGTATAAATCAGGAAAAAAGATCAACAACCTTCTGAATATAAACAAAATTCTATTTCAATCGAATTGCTGCAATACGCTCGACGTCGATTGGTTCCGCTTTACACAACAATCGGACATTGATTCTACAAGTTCTCGCTCGTATTGCCAGCAAATTAGAGCTGTTATTCACTTTACCGTCCGCGTTCGTAATGAATAACTGGCTATTTAAATAGTACAGTGATTGATTCGCGACGTGGAATGTGTGACAGAACTAAAACAAATACATTGAGAGATTTTATAGCGATCAGCAATAAAATCGATTATCGTATCGAATAGCTAGCGACCGAGGGGACCGCAGTCGTTTGGGGACATTTTAATGAGGGAATGCCGTGATGCCAACTCGAGTAAACCGAACGGGACATTTGTCTCTCCCCGAATAATGGAAAAGCGCTGAAAGGATATTTATCAAAACCGACGGAGCTCTTCAGCGGTTTTATTTTATTTGCGGTATTTCTCAAATCGTTAAAATTGACAGTAAATGTGGCGGATTGCGGGAGTTGCACGCACTTTTATTAATATAATATGTGAATAGGAGCGGAACGTTCACTATTTTATGATAAAATACGACATCATACATTGGCTCATTTAGAATAGTGAATAGCCATCACGATGGGTAGTTTCTGTGACACAGTAAATTTGTCGTTAAATGATGTCGGCGTGTTGCGTGATTGTGATGAGCGTGTTCTTGGATCGTCGCCAGTTATGTTACAGACACTTCCACCAACATTCTAAAGAAAACGTTTTTACGCGGCACGAGGTGATTCACTTCTGCTTCAGTTCATTTATTACCTTGTACCGTTGTCAAACAAACCACCATTTATTTACTTGTGTTGTTAAATAAAATAGAGATTCGTTCGCCTACCGCAAACCTTCGAATAACGTTTTAAATTTTCATGCAGTAGGTAGGTACACTAAATCAGAATTGTAAATGACGTTGGATTTCCGCCAATGTTACTTTGTTTCCAACTATCCAAGTATTCATAACTGCCTTAATCGAAATATGGTTTCGGTATCTTAGCTAGACTTACGAGGCGAGGCGGCATATCATACTGAAAGTAGTTAAATTAACAATGGTATGAGTAATTATGTAAATAGAATCAGTGTTGCTTGGAAAGTGAAACTCTAATTTAGAAAGTTCTACAAGTTAATAATTGGGTCATAAATCGTAATTGTGATGGAATTATACGGTCGTGGGAGCACGTGTCGTCGGGAATTCGTGATCAGTGAAACGATAGTGAGTGACCTCAGAGGGTCGCGGGGTGAGCCGGCTGCCGGCAGCCAGGCCGACCGTGTACACGATACCAAGTACACGTACGTATTAACATAGCTAGAGGGCGCTAATAAACACCTACGACGCTACGCACGTACAAAGCCACTTCGTGCGGACACAAATTGCTTTTGTTCGGCGGGAACGTGCTGTGATGGAACCAGCTAGAATTATAGCCCTCTTATATTGTGGTTCGCTGCTGATGGACTTACAATGAACAACTTCTCTCCGTTAATTACTTGTAACTTTTACCTTTTCTAGTGGCGTCAAGTGTTTGTTACGAAGCTGCGAAGATGGCGCGTTCTAAAGTTTCTTTGAGAGACAGTATTATATGTATGTAGGGGCGTACTGCGAGTGTCTACGACTCTTGAATTAATCTAGGTACTTACTTAACATTTCATTACAGATCATTTAAATTCAAATGACTACTTACTTTATTACATACGTATGAATGTATAATATTTAGAAATAAGTAACTAGTAGCGTAGGTAACCTAAGAATTAAACTTTAATAGGGGCAAGTTAAAATTTTTTATACAAAGAATGCTTTAAATTAAAACTGAAAGTTATTTTGTTTCTTATGCTATGCATACCTACGTTGCATATCCCCCCACATGCACGTAGGTATTAGCAGTTCCTTGGTTTTGACACAGACACACAGTATAAATATTACCAACTCTAAATCGCCTGTAATCCCAGAAGGGTCAAGTCGTAAGAATAAAGGTATCATCAACGTACCTATTACCCACTGTTCGCCAATGCCGGTATTAGGCCGGGAGTACGGTAGCGGGACCCATCCCTTGCGATGAGGTGCGAACCTATTGCTATTTACCCAAATCCAATCCCCTACCATAGCGGAGGATTGTAACAAAAAATTCAATAGAGATGCCAGCCTTAGTAACCTGATGGTTCATAGTTTGGACCCCTAGTCGCACAGCTGTGTTTACTTGATGAATAGACCAATAAGGAAGGTGATCAATAACACAATAAATGCAACGCACGAAATGGTTTCGCCGTTTCGCGGTAATAATATTAATATCGGAAACTAAGGCAACAGAAATAAGAAGAACAGATACTTTGTGTTACGCTAATAACGCTAGGTTGTGTACTTATCCCCCATGAGCTGTATCTGTAAAACATGCAATCTCAGATCGTTTTATCCTTTATAAAGCTGCGTATCTAATCTTATTGAAATAGAGAAAAAAAACAAGGTTACTGTATATCAAAGATGCGAGCTCGTTTCTTATTTTATTTTATCTGTGTCGAGATAGACAATATTTATGTGTGTTATCTTCATGCCGCTGTCGCATCTATTAGTTTGGTACTTACAAGGCGGGCATAAAACTGAAGAGAACGATTTGGCTTCAAATTGTCGTTTAGTGGCTCACTTGACGCGCGTGGGTGCACTGTACACAGACAACGTACATATTGCTGTCAAACGATCGCTTTCTTTCTCAATATTTAGACTGGAAATGTACCTAATGGAAACTTGAGTCTTTTTTAAAATATCAAGACGTACACATTTGTAAACGACTCAAAGGAAATAAAACGTTAATGTATTGTAATTTGCAATGTTTGTACTAATTGTGGTGTTCTTTTTGTAGGTATTCTCTTTTGTTTTCTTAGCTCAACCGGCAAACCCACCTAACTGTTTCTTATGAAGTGCGAAATTATACTTCTAACATTTTCCCACGCATCGGACAACCCGCTATGAAAGTAACCATGGTATGAAATAGGCGCTATAAAAACCAAAGAGCCACTCACATAAATAAAGTGAGATTAAGTTGAGGAGAATTCGTGATTATTCAAGTTCGGTTGCCGAGCGGAGACCACCGACCGTCTCGGATAAAGGGCTTCTAACTCGCCTCGTATTTCATTTCACTCAAAATGGATTCAGCCTCAGAGGCAAAAAATATTTATATTATATCAAAAGAAAGATCAAAAGTGTTCGCGAATATGAGAGCGAACGACCGCGAACAACTCGAAGGAGTGAGTAGGGAGGGGGAACAGGGACCGGTGAGGGATTTTTATCGAGTCCCCGCATTGATGTTATGAGTTGACTTATACGATATAGCGCCGCGTCGGAAATATTGTAATCTAACATGAATACAGAATTCAGATATAGGTAATACGTTTTACGATGGCTCCGGACGAAATAGCGTGGGAGCTTTTACGTCTCCGCTGTCATATTTGTTGTAAATTGTTTATTTTTTTAAACAAATTAACATGAGCGGACGTCGTTGACATTATTACTGACATTATAATTTAATTGACATGATTAAGGCAAACACCTGGGTGTTTCTATTCACAAACACTTTAATGCCAGCATTAAAAGTGTTTGTGACTAGATTAAAGAACTGCATCTACACAGAGAACGTTTTAAATAAGTTTTTTATGTATGGTATGTAGATGTACAGTTACACACAAACAATAAGTGATGCCCTTTCTCAAAGGAGTACCTAAGAGCTGAATGGAAATAATAATACTTGCATAAAGTACCTATTCTTTGTAATTTATTTATATCGCGTAAAAAAGAAAACACATTTCTACCTAATAGATCTACGTTATTATGAGAACGTTAGTGGTATTTTCATAAAATAATTGAGCCGGATTTTTTCGAGGCGGGCGTGAATGATTATGAACGTGAGTAACAGTCGTGTAGGTTGGTACATACGTAAAACGTACGTAGTCATTTAAAATAATCAAAAGAGGGGAATGTTTATGTGTGTACGAAACATCGTTATTTTTTACGCGGTAATTAATGAAATAACGAGCGACTTACATGCAATGTGCACACGCGTACTCACGAACACTTTATTTTTACCAGCCAGTATTACCATAGTGCAGGTGACATTTTGTATCCTGTGAATTTTAGTGAATTCAACCCAGTGAGATTGTCTCATCGGGTCTCGATCGTTTAAACTATGGATTTCTTTAATAAAAGGCTGTAGTACCATTTTTATAACACATTTCTCAAAACAACCGTTACCAATGTAATCAAAATCCCAAAGGAAACATTTAAATTCCGATTCCGTCACCGAATGTATGAAGTAATCATTTTACCAATATGAAATAACTGTACAAATTCCAGTGAGCAAACGTTAAATTGAAATATAATATCGTTGTTGTATAACAAAGAGAACAAACATTGTGAAAGCGATTATATTGATTAAGTTCTACATGAGGAGCTCAAAGGCCATACGTTAAAGCCAGCAAAGCTTTTACTTAGTTTTAGTATTTGTTTTGCGCCGAGACCGGGGATAGCATTGTACCACTCGGGGCTCCGTCTTCAAATTCTAGGCCAAATATGTGTTTGTTATTTGCCTTGTCTTGTACACTAACATTCAGTGCTGGATCTAAGATTATGATAAAAGAATTGAAGACTAACACTGAGAACTGGCATTCTGTTTTGAAGAGCATTATAAATATATTTAATATAATCTAAATAGGGTGCCTAAGCTTAATTTTTGCAAAAAGGTCACACACCCATTATCACGTAGTCTAACTTACAGATGAATTGTAATTCCTATGATAGTGTCACCGCTACTTTTGGTTATTGTTAACTATTTTGTTAAAAGTTACGTCACCTTGGCAGACTAAATGGTTTTTTTTTCTTTCTAGTTTCTTTCTACTCATTTTAAAGATTTGTGTATACAAAAAAAAGTTTAACAAAATCTTTTGTAAAGGAATTTTAATTGGTTACCGACCATAATAGGCAAAATGCACAATGTTACAAAGTAAGACACAAACATAATCCTAATCAGAGTTGTTGCTTTTGTTCATTGAATCGATTATCCCACGCGCTCGGATTATTTCTTGTAGCCTACTTATCTCCGTTCCGATCTTATCGAATATGAATATCGATTCATCGATGCTAATGGCTTATAAAATGTTTAAGTAAAGAGATTAAAAAACAAGTAGATAAATATTAGCTAAGTGATATTATAAACATGTCAGAATGATGCACTGCCGTTGTTATAATAATGAAGACAAAGACTTTAAACTCAAAGAAGTTTCAATATTTTTCGTTACACAAAGAACAAAGAATGGAGAAGAAATAGCGAGTGATTCCCGCAGCTCGGCGCGGGCGGTGCAATGTTTGTACAAGTTATTAACTAAGGCCCGTAGTGTTATCTCCCGTGTAAATTTATGCAACAATCTCATCGAGGCGGCCGCGGGTTCGGGGTGCCAGCGATAACATGAAATTGACACCGCGCCATCAATCACTTTGGAGTGAGTGGGTTGGCCGAGTGTACGGGTGTCGCGTTGCAGTTGTGGTTATCGGGAACAAATTGCTGTCGCTCCACTTATTGAATATACAACTCGTACGTAAACACGAATGAATAAAAAGCAAAATAGATTTCAGCAATCGCACAATAGAATGATAATAAAGTCGACGTCGACGGAATGCTTGCGGGTCGGCAAACATGTTACCCGGTCAACGGCGTAACAATAACGCGTAAAGTATTATAAATCGTAAAATAAAATCGAATCGCACAATTCGAGCTCAGCCCGTAACCAATCAGAGTGGAGGTACTCGAATAGAAGTTGATAATAACGATCGCGCTATTACTGTGTGAACAGGTTTACAAGGGAAGTAAAGGATGTGACAATCCCGCGTTTAAAAGTAAGCCCATATCGATTATAGTTTCCGGTATCTCTTACGTTCCATTGTGTGTATTGTTGTCGGCCGGGGCTGTGAAAGCTCGGCTTCATCCGTCGGCTATAAGGTTGGTTCTCGGAAAGCCAGCTGGCGTGTCGTTCCCAACGCTCCCTGTCTCGCCGGGTTGAGATTACAATGTCAATAGACGTTTCGGCTATTGAATCGCTCGCTTGGTTGGGAACTTGCGTCTTTTTAAACAACATTCTTTAGATAACGAGTACTTAGCTAGCAATTCTCTCCAGACAATGCCAATATCTGCGAATTTTCGTGCATCATTCCTTTACTAGAAATAATATTTCTCAGAAGAATATTCGAACGGCATTCAATCCCACTGACTGTTAGTGTTCTATACTATACAATGTATAGTAGGTAATTTAGGTATGTATATGAGAACAGGTATACGATATACCTAGAGCACAGGATCTATTATTAATAATCTATAAAGGCAACTACGATTTCGATACCATAAAACGAAAGATTAATTTGCGATTGAATATTTTTTTCTTTACAATCTCTATCCATCTTATTTCATACCAGTTCAAAGTTCCGTAGTTAAGAATCTCAAAGTATTCCAGTTTGTGAGAGCGACTTTTGAATAATGCTTCAGTTTTTCTTATTCAGTAAGTCTTCCTATAACTCAAACAACAAAGAGCCGGCTGGAGAGATCCTAACAAAAGAATATGAGAAATATCTGCGCCTCTACAATCCGAACCGCATCACTACTTCGGTTATATTGAAATATATTTCTTGCTTCTCGAATACCCGGTTAAAATCTGTATTTTATCAAAGGCAAAGGCATGAATGTAAAATGTTGATATCCAAATAATACTGTTTCTAAACGTTTATGGGGTGGGCTTTATAAAAAGTTTTGTCTAATCTACTATTTTGCCGTATGCTTAGTTTGAAGATAGACGAAGCCCATTCATAATTTAAGTCCCAGATGCTCTGATTAAATTTCTTCCGCTCCAAAGGTCTCTTTGTTGTCAGTAACTTCTATTGCGACACAAAAGCACTCGTCTACGGCAGGATAATTTATTTTAAAGAGCCCTCTGTCTTACAGAGACTTTTTCGACTTATTACGCTGAATTGTACTTTAAAGATTGCTTTTGTCGTAAAATATCCTTCGTCGTATTTTACTTTTTGTATGTCTGAAATTGTTGTAGAATTTTGTTATATTTAACGGGACATGCTTCAAAACTAATTTGTTTTAGTAACCTGTAAGATTTTAAATGTGTATCTGAATGTTTGTAAACCGATAATTACATTCTTCTAATGTTCCATTCTTTACAGCTGTAGAGTGGCCTTAGGCAGTGACTGGCATTTAATTCGATACAACCACAAATTAATTTCGAGGAAAGCCGTAACGACAGCGGGGCCATCTAAATTTTGATTATTTAGAGGCAATTCATTCAAATAAATTATTCGTTACAACGAGCACTGTAACTCGCCATAAAACGCTTTGTAATTATCCGTTTGTTTAAAGAATGTATTACACAAATAAACTTTACGATTCCAACGTTTAAACATAACTTTTTATTATCTCACATGTTTTCTTCAACGCACACACGGAAAAAATGTTTTATCACCACCTACCGCGCGCCCGTGAACGAGCACGCGGTCTCATTACATGGTGTTCAATAATTTGTCCATTAAGGCCGTCAGTGGTCGACGTGATCCATCATTATAATACAGTAGGTATGTATAAATCAGAGCGGCATAATAGCGCCGGCATTTTGTTATCCCTTCATGCATAAATGTTTTTGTAATATTTTGGAAGCGGTGTTCCAACGTCGCCCCTTCTCCCCTCGCCTCTGATGCCACGTTGCATTGCACAGTTTCATATTTCTCTTTCTAACTTTAGTTTTGTGAATACGGTGCGCTGTGCGAGTGACGCCCGGTTCATCACATTCTTTTTAAGGAAACTTTACGAGCGCGTTCCTCGCACTTCAATTCCAATGCCTTTTATTCGATAGCTCGGTACGTGGCTCAATGGCTGTGAAAATATAACCAGCCATAAAGACAGCGATTAAAATTGGAAAATGTTGTCATCTTTATGGGCGTAAATATATGTTAGTATTTGCGTGTGATTTTACACTTTACTCTTCCACTTAGTGAAGTGTGAAATGATTGTTGCCGCGCGCTGAACATCACGATTTGAATTCCGCAGTGGAGCGCGCGGTCGCTCCGCTTGCTGCCCAAGTGCCCAAGTCAGTATTCGTGTAGCGTGCGGTTACGACGCCCGTCTGTTTGTCGCCCGGTACAGTGATACCGTCGCGCACTGCTTGTACACTGCTGTGTATCGAGTGGCTACAAAATTCATGTTTTGGTGTTTGTGGTGTGCTGATAGCTTCCTTTGTCTCTCCGTAGGTGTGTCGGGCACGGAACGCCGCCAGTTTCGAGGATCGCTACCGGGATGCCAGCGTGTCTAGTGATAGTGTGAGATCGTGCCGGTACTAGCGTAGTGTAGTGTAACTATAGTGCATCACAGTGGTGAATGGATTGTGTCTCTTTTGGATTGCCATCGAGAGTCATCGATAGACCAACTTGGGAACGGTGAGAGATTCCATTATGACATTATTATTTGTTCAGATAACAGACGTGATAACACGTAATTAATGTATTTTTAAGTACCTAAGTTTAATTACCTAGTTTATTTGTGTAAGAGTTAATGTATTATAATGAAATTACCTTTATTTGCATTATGTATCAACTCTTGCATAGCTGTGTAGATAAATAGCTATGTAGATTGTAAGTTGTAACAAATTATTCATTAACCTTTGATGTGCTTGGTAAATAAATAACTTTGTTCATATTAGGTATCACCTACAGTGACAGGTCATTGTAGGTGATACCTAATATGAACAAAGTAGGCAGGCATATATGTAGATGCCTACTTCTAAACCAAGAAGATTGGCATTAGTCTTGAGTTCTTGACATAGCAACATTGGTCATTGATCATTTTGTATCTGCAGCGGAGTACTTACCTATAATATGTTTGTTTTCCTTAACGCTAATAGCTACTAAATACCTACCAACGTAAATGGTTAGAAGATATTAATCATTTATCAATACATCCTACTTGTTATCTGCAATACACTGTGATATTTAGTTACCGGGATATAATCAGTGTCATTGATAAGTCCTGAGTGCTAGCCATGTGCTAGGTGTAATCTATTTCCGTGGCGGTTAAGCTTGGGGACTGTTTAAGAAAGTGCCCATTTCACAGTAGGGGCGCACCTTATTACACGCCCCAAATGAGTTTTGAGCAAATTAAAGTCTGTCAAAATAGCTTTAAACCCGAATAGGAAGCGTACTTAGTGCAAAGCTACCTTTTACCCTAATTTAATGACATTTGGTAGTACCTAACTTACTATACTAAAAAATAGATTTATTACTATAGTAGGTACAATGTATTTATTAGCAACTACTAAAAAAGCTGTAATGCCATAAACGTTTTTAATTTCCTTTTTACTTAATTAAGTACATTGTAGCTAAAATTAGTACTCCAGAATAGGTATAAAAAGGTACTGCCGTACACTGAGTCACTGTTACATAAAGCCACTAGATTTCGCCACAAGTTGTGAACGATATTTTTCACTTACATTTCCTATGTATCGATCGCCATGGCCACCGATCCCATCTACTATTGGCTCAATGTGTGGTGGCTCTACCAAATCCTCATTAAAAATCTTTGCCAGACCTAGCCAGCATTTAAAAAGTTGAACCGCATATCAGTAACTGTTATAAATTTTGAACCACGAAATGCGCCTTTATTACTACGAAATAACGGCGCTGTCAAAGCCAATATGGTTACCATTACGTGCGGGTGAACAGTCAACCACACGCTGATGTAATAAGCAGATATCATAGTTATTATTATTTGATTCATGTATTATTCATTAATTTTACTTTTAAAATAATATGCACGTCTATGTAGGAAAAATCCAGGTCAATCAGCCTGCAATCATCAAATATCTCATAAAAATTACCTATTTGTGTCAACATAGACTAAATAAAGCCACACAATGGCTAAATAACGCCAATTAACGCGCATTTTTGGCGTAAGTACCTACTTAACAAATTATAAAGTTTACTTTGTTTTTCATTTGAATGGAGAAAATATTTATATGACACAAAGTGAACTAACACGATATCTAGCTAGACAATAAGCAAACATTTAAAACAACTTTACTATTAGGTAAAATGTCCCTAGATTTATTGTAATCATTTTGAGTGGGCTGTCCAAATATTGTTCCAAAAGATGTTTTACGCATAATTTCCATTGTGTATCGATCCAACATTAAAATTAAAACATAGGAGTATAAAAACACATGTCAGACAATACAAACATTTGACATTGTCTCCAGTAGGTGTTTTAAACCCGGGAGCTAATAAAACTTGTACATAAAAAGCTTACTTATAAAAAGCTTTCGTCGCCGGAACGTCAACAACGGACCCTTTTGTTTATTTTAAGACATCAAGGAGGGTCGGCGGAACCCATTATGGTTTAGTGTATGCCGCGACGTGAAAGGGCAGTATTACTTATTGAAAAGGAAAAATACTGCGACTATAGACACCTATAATGAAGACTTGGTGGAATGACAACTTTTTTAATCTGTGGCTTACGATTTGTTCTGATTAGGATTTCTTTTATAGCGGCCGCGAGCGCGGGCGGCGGCATTGCGAATACTGTTGTAAAAGTTGTTTGAAGATATTATATTAATTAATTTGTTGTTGATATTCATCGATTTATTGATAGTATTAATTGGATTAGCATTTTTATGACGCCTTTACTTGTACGGGAAGTCTAATTTGCTTAACTTTTAAGTTTTTAATGAAATCATGTTGAAATAAGTTTTTTATTTGATATTTTTTTAAACATACTATCACGCCGGTATTCCCCAGAGGTTTAGGCAGAGGTGTACTAATGTACACCCACAGTTCACCGGTATGTTAAGGTCCCATGTAATACGGGGCGAACCTATTGCCATTAACCGGGCACAAGTCCCGACTCCGGGCTGCTACTGAGAATTTCATAGAAAAACCCAATAACACTTTTTGCTCGATCTGGGAATCGAACCCAAGACCTCAAGAGATATTTTTTTATTGCTTTACGTATGATTACGATGAGAGATGTTAATTAAAATTTTAACTAGGATCCGACTAAGACACGGCAGAAGTTTCTTACCTACTGAAAAAGATACCTTGCCATTTTAGTACAAAGTTAAGTAAATATTCATTTAATGCTACCTACTTATTTAAATATTATAGGTACTTTACTAAACACTCGTTTCTGAAACATAAATAAGATTATAAAACCTTATTCAGTTTCATAAGTACGGTACGGAAAACCAGTAAATGTTCGTTGAACACGCATTACGCCAATTTTTTTCATAACTGTGTACCTACCTACTAAGGTACCTAAGTATTTATGTTTTCTAGCTGAACGTGCGTTCGAAACAACGAAGGAAAACAATGTTATATTCTTGAAGTAAAACTTATGTCATTGTACACTTACGTACCCACACTTTTAAACACCGTTGACATTACAATTTCTTAAATCACCTGAATTTACAAAAACGATACGAAAATTTCGGTAAATTAAAAAAAATGTTGACATAAGTCCCAGGAATACACATATCTTCTCGTTACTTGCACAAAAGTATGCAAGTAGCTTAATTGCACGTCATTGTGGCTTTCACCAATCAGAAGTTGTTACGGCACAATGATAATGATACTGATAACGAACTACTTGCAATATTTGTGCAAATTATTGTCAATGGACATACCTACTGTGTCTATTCCAGGCTTTATGTGAGTGAGCATTTTCCGTGCTGCGTTCACGTTCGTTGTGTGCCACTTAAACTTGCTTGCGAAAATAAAAAAGAAGCTAGTTCGCATAAAAGAATAATAATAAAATAAATTAGCATTAAAGTAAGCATGACAAAGTATTTACCTTTTAACTAATCTACATAGACAGATTGTTGGTTACCGCAAGCGAATTCATCAAAATTCGTTTTGTGAACGGAAATATTCCGTTCCAACAATAGTGGCGTAAGCAATACAACCGTGTATCATTGTGAATGCAATGATGACTGGAAATACCTCTCAATTATATTAGGCAAGTACCTACTTCATATTCACGAACTCAGTTTCCATTATAAAATCACATTCCCTATTAATAGATGATGCTGTTCGCAAAAGGTACCATAAATAGGCAGGTACTTAGTGTACTGACTAGGAATATTATCATTCTATCAATCATTCAAACTCCAACCCAACCAAAGCAACATTCCATCAACTATTTGAACTTTTAAAACACGTGAATTTAATCTGGACCGCCTAAGATAAAATTGTTTCTCGAGGGAAATTGTACCTACAAAACGTTTTTCTTATTTGCTTGTAAACTTGAGATAAGTTCTGTACAAATACGTGCCCTTACTAAAGTAATTCGCTACGTCTATTCTACAGAGACTTGATTGAGAACCATTCGAGTTAAGCCACTCGACTCGACCAAAAAAAGAACTACCATTCGATTTATGTTCCACTGGCGTGGCTCCGAATCTCTAGTACGAATAATAATATTTTAGAAGAATCAAGCGAAAATTCAAGCTGGAGATACCCATCAAGTTTTATGAGGGTTTAAATCAATTATTGTTAGTTAATGGATTCGAATTCGATTATAAGTCGAATGGGCTCGGTAGCTGATTTGAACGTTCTAAAAATGTCATCTAAATCACAATAGAACATTAGTGGTGACTGGTGTCGCCGCGGCTTCTAGATACAGTTACGCTCACTATTATGTGGGAAGCAGTCGATGAAGCAATGATTTATAAACCTTTTCACTTGTCATAAAATAATTACTCGTTTTATTTCTCCTTTTTGTATTGTAGTAACCGTTATCTCTACTATTATTACCGACGTAAAACCTCGCAAGGTTACAGTTATTTTTTTGTTCCAATTATCGTATTCCATTCAACTTGTAATTTTATATTTCAATATTTTCCTGTAGACTATTATCGTTAGTATTTGAAATGGCAGTTGACAGTCATATTTTCAGTTAAATTATGAGTGTTATAAATAAAAAGATTAGAGCTCCCTAATACCTGACGCTAAGGCGATATTTTAAAAGTTGTTAAGCCCATTTATTTATATTGGGGTTCTTTGAATACTTGAGTTATTATTAGCATCAGCTTACAAGGTGACGGATCCAATCCATCTGAATCAATTTACGTTCACCTTTAAAAGAAAATAGTCAAGAACCCTGCGGGCGTTATCTCGTATAGCCCTTTCTCTTTTTTACTCATGAAAAGTGTGTGAAATAAAAGAGACAGGTATAATTTATGAGGTACACCTTTTAGATTCGACTGCTTTCTGTGTAAAAAGGTTTTATATGAATAGAGTTTTCAATACGTGCAGATAATCCTGAGGTGCTTATGTTTGGATTATGTGCTCATCATTCATTCTGTAATCTGAGTCGTGTCACTCTGTTTGTTTTGTTGTGTGTTAAGTACATTTAGTAAATAACGATGGGATAACGCGATAAGAACAAACATTTTTTATTAAGTACTCGTAGCTCCGAGTACATAATAGAAACATATTATATTTCCTTCTGATAGTTTAATCTCCTCGTTCACATATCTACATTATTCAAAGCTTTTTCCCGTTCTAATTAGAACAATGGACCACAAACAAGCATGGTGTTTCACACACCTACATATTTGAATATTCTCACACATGAATTACGGGCACAATAACAGAACAGGTAAAAGAAAACATTAATTGCCCAACATGAATGTCGAATCAATTAACCGGGCAATAAAACTGCCCGTGCAAAAATACTTGCGTGATTATAAACAGTAATAAATACAATAAAATAGTAATAAATAAATATTACTTAATTAAGGAACGGGCGTTTTTATGTTTGTGTCTGAGAAGCGTAGAGTAAATCTCTTTGATTATAATGTATGATAACAATCGGCGCATGCATATACGAGTAGTTGCAAATTGTAGTTTTTATGTGCAAGAGTTCCAGCGAGATGTGACGATATGTGAGAAATAACATATTTTTAGGAAATTTTTCAGCAAACAAAACATCTTTACATCCAAATTCATTACCAATAACGAAAATACTCAATTACCTGTGCTTATAGAAGAGCGGCCTTGATAAACTAACTAACTAAAATATTTGACTATAAATTTCCATAATCAGGCCCGGACTCCACCGAAGTGGAGAGAAGAGAAGACGTCTCGTAACAAAAATATTTATTTCACGTAAAATAAATATTTTTCTTTCTTTCTTTCGTAAACCACCAGTAGCGTACTGGGTTGTGTTAAAACTAAGCGATGACATACATGTGACAATAACGCACGCAGATTGCTTGTACGAGACATCTCCTCTCCGCTCTGGTGGAGCTCGGGCCTAAAATAATGTAGTTATAACGCTATAAATAGAAGTGTAAAAACACGTTTCAATTACAAAGCTAACAGGAAAACATAATTAGCGCTAATATCAACGGTTTATTTAATGATCGTACTTGAAGACATATTTTTTTCCTTGAAACCCGTAATCGGACTTGTGGTTGTAGAAAGTGTGTTTATTTATGTAACTGGCAACATTGTACGTAATCTAATAGCCGATTGTTTCGGTTTTATGTCTGCATTTAGTTTTTGGCATCGTTCGAGTTTTGTTTTGTGAAAACGCTTTTTGTTGAATGACCGACAAATATTTCTTTAATTGCTTTGTCATTTCCAAGTTAGAAATTTATTTATTGAGTACAATGTTGTTAAAAGCTGTTACACAATTATGTAGTTTACGTTTCCAACGTGAGCTATTCTAGGGCTCAGTGACATTTAGTTGGTATTCAATAAAATTGTTACATTGAATCAGATAAATTTTGTAAAGTAATAGTGATTTCTTTATTTGTAAAACCTGTGTTGGTATTCTGACTAGATAATGTTAACGTAAAAATGTAAGTACTCTCAATGTTGCTACAGTGTAATATCGTAGCTCTTAAATTAGTGGATCTATTGAAACGTGACGTTCACGTCGGACGCCCCGTTATAAGATCAATTTTAAATGAAATAGATACCTACCTACTAATTATAAATTCATTATTAATAGTCAGATAGACAAATTGAATAAATCTGTGTTTATTAATTAGTGTTTGAAATGTTCAAGTTGTCAGTTCAGCAGTTTTCAATGCATCACAAAATAATTGTTGAATTTAATGTTAAAGCTGTTCACATAATGATGATTTCATGGTGATCAAATTGGAGCATCTATTTTTTATGTCTGGCCAACAGAATCTTATTGTTTCAATATATAAGGTATAGTAACCGCCACGAGTCGTGAGCACAAACGTCAAGTTCATTTTTGAGTTTTGGGTTCCTTTCTGGGTTTTTTGGGTCACCGAAGCTGCAAACGATTAGCCCTTCTGATAAAAAAATCTAGAAATGAACCCTTAAACCCAAAAACGTAGGTACTTGATGTTTGTGCTCACGACTCGTGGCGGTTTTTATACCTATTTGGAGGCGTGTAGTGTTTTGTCAAAATGTGCGGCACACACGAGCCACATGGACGAAGTACTAGTACTTTAATAATATCATTACCGCTCAAAATGTTTAACACGATGATGCACAGGATGCCATTACCACCACTCATTATTGCTTCGTATAAACCACTGCAATTTAGACGCGCAACAATTTTACTTGTGTACGAATAGTTACGCCATTAAGCTTGGTCGTGAGATTATCTCTGGGCGATAGGGCTGCTACTTCACAGAGCCATCGCTTAGAACTAAGCTTACAAATTAAATTCTAAAACGCTCTTTGTAGATAAATCTTTCAAGTAATTTAATTCTCTATTCTTGAAATAAAGCTTTCTATACTTAAATACATTAATGCTTTTGTCAAATTCTTGCGTTAAAATAATCCAGCTGTTAGGATGGTGGAATAAAGTGCGTTGCTTGATAGAAATGAAACAAATTTTACAGATTACCTCGACTCGCAGTTCATTTAACTTTTTAGTGAATTTCAGATAGTTTTTTTTTAGTTTCTTTGTAAAGGAATTCTGCAAAACGTTCGAAACGAAAAGAACATTCATAGTAGGCATAACCACCTATAAGTCGATCAGAGAAGTTTTTAGTCTGTTCTGTTGAATAAAATGTGACTGAACATTGAAAAGCCACTAAGTGATGCCAAAGTGAAATCATTGGCGATCGGCTTGTGATTTGTGAGCCGGGGTAACCCTATTTGAACGACATTAACGTTACACATCGTGATTCATGTCGGATTAACTCGAGTTCTGTTATTTCACGTCATGTGGCAACACTGGGGAAGCTTCTGGTGTCACTATTTTATAAGAACTAATCTATTTTGTCTCATAGATTTATGATTATTAATGCGGTGAATGAACACGAGCTCGTTGCCAAGAGCAAATCATGTTCTCATTTTGCTCCCAATCCTTCGTAAGATTGTAAAATTGGCATTTTGTAGCAATAAGCAATAACCAAGTTTATGTATGACTAATAATAAAATAGCAAATTTTAAAAGTTTTACTAGAGTGCTTGGTGTAATTTTTCCATTATTTTTAAAGACTTACGTATTTACGATAGTTTAATGCGACATTTATATTCCCTTCGTTTTTATTTTATGTGTGCAAGAATGTCGCCCTTGTCTACTGTAAATGGGCTTATAACACGAGAGCCGAATTCATGATTTTATATTTATAATAATTTCGTAAATTGTGTACCAATTGTGTGCAGTTAGTAGCAGGCATAGATAATAAAGTGATTACTCATAGAGCTACATTAGCGCCATTGATATTATTCCAGTGGCAAATTTACATCTTTAATCTATAAGCTAAAAGGTAATTACGATCAAGCGGTGTGTTATTATTCATGAATGTAGATTAAATTCAAACTACAAATTACTTATTTGCATGTTAGATTAATGTTACGAGTAACTAGGTCTGTAGTCACCTATTACTTTAATTAATAACCGGGTGGTAAGAATTACTCTTGTCAAATCAGTTTTTAGGGTCAAATTCATCCTTGTCATGACAAGTTTTCATTTTGTGATTGATTGTCGGTGAAAGTATGATTAATAATTATGTTGCGTGAAATAAAGCTTGAATGTTTAGAAGTAGGTAAATAGAAACAGAGAACAAATTGAACTATCATTAAAAGCGTTTCATTTTGAACTTGAAGCTGACGTTTGACAATGCATATGTCACTTTGACATGAGTCTGTGGTTTATAGGGATTGATAGAGCCAAAATAAAATCGACTAAAATTTTAATGTTGCTGAGATAAATGAGAAATAATATGGTGGCAACATAGTTGCCACTACCTTACAAAGAGTTAACAGTATACACATTTTATAGTCTTTGACAATCCTTACGTGACAAGGACTTTTGTTTTTTGGAAAAAATGACCTCTTTTTATTTCATTCCTTTTCCTCAAATTGAACCTTTGATACAGTTTACATAAACATTTTCCCAGGCACCGGGTATTTATGGATAAATGGTGTAACATATTTTATTTCAATTCAAATAAACTAATGTCGGGTATATTGCAGCGTATTTCCGCCCAACAAGCAATTTTTCTCCGGGTAAAGTGCACCTCTGGTTCGGGTTCGATGCTCGGGCAACGCGCCAAGTAGCGCGGCGCGGTCGGTAAATCACCCGCGCGTACCAGGCTCGCAGCGCGTCGAGGAGCTCCCAATCAGCCGCCCTATTGACAAACATACGGCTGGAGTATAATGGAATCCGTCGCGATTTATCTACCACTGAGCAATCCATCTCTTTCATTTGAAAACATTCTCTTAATTTAAGTTGACGTCTATAATTACACTAAAAAGGTTTATTTATGAGTTCTGCTCAGTTGTACAAAGTGATTATTGTTTAAAATTCTTTCCATTCAACTCTTTTTCAATTTAGTTGTTTATCGTTTTAGACGATTCTTGTTTAGTCTTGTGGCTTTAGAAGTCTATTATTAATCTGCCCGCCTTATAAACTGAGCAAGAAGACAGAAACAAGTTTTAAATACAAATGAAATAACTCAAATCTTGTATTTTAAAAATGCTTTTTATTAGCTTACCCTTTGTTATTGGTAGATGTTTTGGTTGGTGGTCTTTTGGCATTTAGTTCCTACTGCCCTGCGTGAAGAGTGATTTCAACAAATAATCACGAACAAAGGCATTGATGCGATTGTGAAACGAATGCGACAGCTGCGTAAGCTCCGTACCCCAAATCTCTGTTGACTGTTACATTCACATTGACAATTTGTTTTACCTTTTTTAACAGTGTTGGCGTCTACTATTCCATGAAATCCTGGTACCTATTTACTTCAGTAGAAGTTTTTTTTTAAATTGTTGTTTAATTCTTACAGCTGTTAATTAGGTAATCTAAAAACAAGTGGTTAAAACTGCCTAATTAAACAATAAATGGTCGTAAAAGATAAGCAACTACTTTATTTTATTATTACAGTAGTTCTTCTTCGACGTAATTTTTTGTTTAACACTTTTCTAAATTATTTGCTTAACTACTCTTCATGCTCAATCAGCGGGGAAGGTCAATCAAGACTTTTGTTGTAAGTAGGTACCTATGCATAAATAAAACTTAAATTAGGTAATTATATAAATTATAGTTTCTAAACTCATTCCAGCAACTGGTAGGTAAAAGTTTCATTAATAATTATATACTTCAAAAAGGCTTCTCTTGAAAAGGTGACAGTAATTAATGAACTGTAACAGTGATTTAAATCAGTGATTCCCATATGTACATAAATATTGAAAACTAGCTTCTGCACGCGACTTCGATCACGTTTAAGAGGAGTACCTATCATAAACTATGAGACTCGGGAATAGAGTAGCATTCTTTCACTGATAAGGTTTTTTATTAATCGAACCAGTACTTACAAACAAAAATAAAACAAATAAACCTTACCTAGCTCTTTAAATAATATAGAAAATGGCACCAGAAAATAACCAAGTAATAACTCTATAGAACATCGTATGCCTAAAACAAGTTTCGCGAAATTAATATACCAGCGTACGTAATAGATATCAGCGTTTTGCTCTGCAAAGTCAGCTGCTTAAAAGATATGAAAACGATTCGGTTTTGATTAATTACACAAAATATGTTTTTTAGAATTTCCATAAAGCCCTTCGACAGGTTTCATATCAGACTAGATATGTATATAAAAATCCATAGATTTTAAATAGAACAAGTTTACAAGTTTATTTTGAGGTTATGATAATTTTGACTTTTATTGACGTTTATTGCGTTCTTTTCAATGTATTACCATAACCTATTTTTCCCGCATAGCAGCGTTGCTGTTCAGTTTGATACGTATGGGTGCCGGTGTAATTACAGGCACATGAGACATTTCAACTTTGCCTCTGGGATGGCAACGCATTTGCAAGGCCTCTGGTATTGCATAGATCGTTAGGCAGCGGTGACCACTTAACACCAAATGGGCCAGGTGGGCTTGTTTGCCATCCAATGATAAAAATAATACATATTTGGAAAAATTTACTGCATCGTTATCCTAGTGGTCCTAAGCGCGACTGCTACGCTAGAGGTCTTGGGTTCGATTCCCAAGTCGAACAGTGTTATAGGGTTTTTCTATGAAATTCTCAGTAGCAGCTCGGAGTTAGGATTTGTGCCCAGTTAATGGCAATAGGCTCGACTCCTCTTACATAGGACCTAAACATACCGGAGGACTGCGGGTGTACTTTGGTACACCTCTGCCTAACCCTCCGGGGAATACAGGCGTGATGGTATGTATATATTTGGAAAACACAAACAAAACAGAATCGCATTTAAAACAGATTAATAAAAAGAGATTATTGTTCGTAATCATAATAACCACAACCATGGGGAAAGCGTAAGCGGATTATTTGTATTCAATTTGGATCGTCAATTTCTTTTTCAACCCCATCGCACGTTCGGAAAGTATGCGGGGTTTCTGTTTCCACACGAATCGGGGTCTTTTAACACTTTTAAACGAGGGGATACTTGTCAAGAGTCCCTCCGAGACTGGAATCAAAAGTGCTTTAATTGGAATGAAATACGCTTAACGCTTCTTGGGTATCATTTTTTAATGTTATTACTAGCAATACACCAGGGGCACCCTTGTGTCGTAGCTAATGTTATTATTATGTGTAATTATCTTCTTCGATAAAAGCTTTATAGGACGTTGAAAGATGTTTTCAGATGAAATCCTGAGATTAGCGTGTTCAAATTCAACAAACTCTTAAGCTTTCATATATTAGTAAAAAATATTTACTACAAACTTTATGAATAAAACACGGCGTTATTTTAATCTTCCTTCAAAGGCGGTCCCTTTAATGTATTTCACAGAAGATACTTACCTCTATGTGTAATTAAAAATTGTTACCAGTAAATAAGATATTAGATACAAATAAAATAATATATGGTTATTATGAGCGTTGCTGTTTATAATGTTTACGTTTTAACAAAGATTAATAACAATTATTATCATTAAATACACATACTGTATTATAAAGCTAGTTAGAAGGCAACTGTTTAAATTGACAAGATGGCTAGTAGAAGTAGTTACAATGAAATGCGTACGTTTATTTCGAAACAAATATCTCTATTACCTAATATTTTCCCGTTACCCACCAAAGCCTTACCTTCTCATTGAGTGTTGTCAAATTTCACACATCCCAGTCTTAACCCTCTTCACATTTTATGTGTATTAGAACACTCTTCACCCATTAAAGCGATCATACAATGTGTTCACGATGTACTTTTTTCAATTTCAAGAAAGACGATACTTACCTATTATTTTTCCGTTACCCACCAAAGCCTTACCTTTTCATTGAGTATTGTCTAATTTCACACATCCCAGTCTCAACCCTCTTCACATGTTATGTGTATTAGAACACTCTTCATCCATTAAAGCGATCATACAATGTGTTCACGATGTACTTTTTTTAATTCCAAGAAAGACAAATATGTATTATAAGTTCACGTCTGGAACCGCTAATTAAGTGCCAGTGTAATTGGTTAGGGTATTAAGTAAATTGCAAGCGTTACTTGCTACACAGTTCGCAGACGCCTTACCCTTTAAAAACGTGTTTTAAATGTGATAGTAACGTTTAAACTGCTTATTTGTACACATTCAATGCGTTTTTAATGTTAAAAAGGGGATGAGAAGTATTGGTACTGGGAATCGCGAAGATGTTGATGTTACTTATTTGCTAAATGCCCAGGTATTTTACATAGTTAATGTGTTAATGAAAACATAATACTGAGTACTGAGTACTGAGTCACAACTGCGAATACTAGGAAGCACACGTTAGTTTGGAGCGGGCCCGACTTCTTTTAAACATATGTGAAATAATGATGACATAAGTATAAGTTATTTGTTGCATGGAATTTGTACAGGAAACCCACGGCAAATCACAAGATCTCAAATCAGAGTTCACTCCATTACTCCCCGCGGACGTCGTAACTCGTAAGAGGTGAATGAGGGTCTCGTAACTAATATTCTTGTTAACTTCTCCTCCAAGCTGCCAACTAATCGGAACTTGCTTGAAGGCACTAGGTTGGTCCACAATAAATAATACTTAGCTGAATAATATTGGGAGTGGGAGTAGAATTGATAACGACTCCTCAATAGGCATTCAAAGGCGTCACTCGTAAGGTCTTGGGTTTTTGCGGAATAACTTTTAAGGTGGTACCTATTTTTGTTAAACATTACAAGAGAATCATTGGAAGAGGGATTTGAACGGCAACTCTGAGATTATGACGTTCTTAGGTTTTATCGTCGCAATCCCTTTGTCTCAAAATTCTAAGAGCTTTTAATGCCTCATTAACATTACAGCTGACATTTATTTCGAAAACAAGTTCCAAACAAAACGCTAAGGATATTTTCTAAGCATGTTTTTCATGTACAGCAAGGTACTTCTCGAGTAAATGCTGAAGCGTTTGTACCAGGCTCGCATAAGCACGCGCGTCATAAAAAAGTTACGAGGAGTTATCAAAAGGGCGCAGTAAAGCCGGCATCGTCGCCATCGCTATAAACTGCCCGGTCTATGTAGGGTTGCCTGCCATATACAAAGTTTTCCACACTACTTAGAAGTTTCGAAAAGTGCTTGGGGACATAGCGATACTGTGGAGAAAAAAATTTAGGACAGAAATCTTGTGAGTTATCTGTACCTACTACAGTTAACCGAAGTTTTTATAAGAATAGTTACGACATTATAAATATAATAATAGAAAAGTTGTGTAGTTAACAGTTTGTTGCAATGATTAAACCAAATGTTATTATATATCGATTGTCGATAGTATTGCTCACCAGAATTTATTGCTTACAAATTATTATGTACGTTCTTGGTTGAGTATGCCAAAATGAACAGCATTACTTCATCAAACCATCTAGTACAGTTTCCAACACTTGACAAATATCGTCAACCCTGGAATAACATCATCCCTGTTGCGCTCCTATTAAATTAGAAACTTCTCCATCCCGACATAAAGCGAGTCATGTTTAAAGCTATTTAAATTATTTACCTCACATTTATGTACACAGTTAATCAAACATGTTGTTTATGAAGACATCACAATTTATTGCAATTATCAAACTGCGCTTTACTGAATAGTAGCGATCACCAACTGAACAGTTAAATTGAAGATTTATCGATCAAATTGAATGTGAACGGAATACGCGGAGTGACTAAAGTATTTGTACATTTAGTTAAATAAGTCATTTAGGAAAAGTCGAGTGTCGACACCACGTTATATTAAATTGTCCGTTGTTATTGGTCTATGTGTGTGTATATTTGTCATGGACTCATAGCGAACCATACAATTTTGAATTCAGGTGTTGGAAGGGTGTGTGATAAAATAAAACAGTCCCAGTTCTATAGATAACACGATAATGGATTTCTAAATGGTATGCTGGCACGAAACGTACGTTTCGTTTCGCTTTTAAAATTCTCGTCGTAAACTAGTGAGTTTAAGCAGGGCTTTGCGTGAATTTGAAATGTTTTAGTCATAACCGCAGTGCACACGCTAATTCCGTGGCAGTTTGCATCTTCTATTAATCTAATGCTCACAGTTGTAAATTGCAATAAATACGCATAGCTATGGCTCTAAGTGCACACCTAGTCCGGGTTTATGTTACGCTTTGTGAGAGTAACCGGGCTTATCTACGCTGTTTTATGACTATTTTACGATTATTGCCCCTTTGAATTGGTTATAACTTCGTACGATATGAAATTTCTATAAAGGAATAATTTTAAATGGACATGTTCATTTAAGTGGTTTTTACGGCGCTGTATTAATTTTTATAGCCAGGCCCGGTGAGCTCGCCATGCTGTTATTTAAATTTCATCTTCTATTGCAGCCTCTGACGTGATGCCTTAGGTACATGTCGATAGAATTTAATTAGTTATTCATTTGACCATTTGTAGCGAATCATAAAGTTATGAATAAAAGGTTGATTATTTTGGATTTCCCAGTATGATAATGAAACCGTTGTTTATCAGTATCGAGGCATCATAATCAGTGATTAATCAGTTATGGTATTTATTAATTAAATATTTTATTATCGTAGGCAGGTATCTGATTTCCTGAATTTGGTACCGATCGGATGTTTTTGTACAAGTTTTCGAAGAGTGGATGAGATGAACTAATTGTTGCAGGGCTACAATGGTGTGTGCGTGTGCGGGGCAGCGGGGGGCGGGCGCGGGCAGCCGGCGCGCATGGCGGCGCCAATGAGGGAGGGCGCGCCGGCCGGCGGAGCTCGCCCCGCGCCCCACGCGCACCCCGCCAATTTCGAGTACGATGACAACGAGTGGGACATCGGCATCGGCGACCTCATCATAGACCTCGATGCCGACATAGAGAAGACAGACGAGGCGGGCGGCATGGCGGCGCGCGCCGAACCCGACGCACAGCGCACCGCGCTCAAGATGAAGATCAAGCGCACTAAGCCTGGCACCAAGAGCTCCGAAGCCAAGCACGAGATCGTCAAGTCGAACGAGATGAACGGCGAACCTAAGGCGTCGGTACCCGCGCAGGCCGCGCCGCCCGCTGCTGCTAAGCGCGGCTCCGGGGGGCACCGGAGAGACAAGGCCCGTGACAAGCACCACCACCCCCACCCGCCGCACGACGTCAACGGCGTGGCCCGCGTGCCGCCGCCGCCGAACGCGCCCGGCCCTCCTGCGCCGGCGCCGCCGCACCTGCCCGCGCAGCCTGCGCCCGCGCCACACGCGCCGCACGCGACTCACGCGCCTCACGCGCCCCACGCGACGCACGCGCCGCATGCGCCTCATGCTCCGCACGCCCCTCACGCTACGCCCGTTAGCAAGCCGGAGCCGCGGCCAGCGCCCGCGCCGCGACTAGAGAATAAGCCCCCCGCGCCCGCGCCTCCCGCGCCGACCGCGCCCGCGCCTGCGCCTGCGCCCCAGCCGGCGCCGGTACCCGTGCAGCATCCACCGCACGCGCACCATACCTCGCATGCGACGCATGCACCCTCCACACCTAAACCTGAACCTGACGACTCACGGCAAGAAACGCAAAGTTCGCAGCCACCAGCCAAGAAACAAAAAACAGAATCTATTAATAAGGTACGAATTAAACTTTTAACTATCTTGAAGTAGGTTTTACTAGTGTGAGTGCTGTGGGTCGCCGTGACCGGTCAAACGAAACACTGATTTTTTTTGACCGGGATACGGCTTCATATGTTAGCCGTTCTAAGCATTCATACCTTACTGTATTTCAAATATTTTCACTGTCGGTACTATGTATTTACGTATGGAGAGGCCTATGTCCAGTAGTGAACTGTTGCAGGCTTATGACGACTATGTATTCTACAGGCAACTACAAGTACGAGTATAAATATGTTACTCACGACTCCACCATAAGAGGATTCCTGTAGCGTTCAGTATGTACTATTCTACCGAGGCCAAATTTCTACTAAGATTGATGTTTTGGCTTACGGACGTCTATATCGAACCGGGTTGGCTTGGGTTACTCCTATGTATACGCTTGCCCAATACACATCACTTTATTGCGGGCTTCGTCAGTTTTCGACAGGCTATCTGTGTACCTGGACCAAAGCCACGATTTCCACAAATGGAGAGGAGATGTTTCGTTAACAACTGACTGCTTTGAACCTAAAAGAACAGTGGATGTTTGTTTCACGGACTCGCGAGCTTCAACGACCATTAATCCTTCCGCAGGAGTTGTAAGCTTACTCATTGCCTCCTTAGCTTTGTGATTCTGGTAGCTGTGTTGATTGGCGATTAGATATTTCCTCTGAATAAATCCGATTCTCTAATTCTTGAAACCGAAAGGTACAAAAATAATTATAGATTGCTGAGCGATTAAGAATTTATGGAAGGTCAGGGGCATTAGATAAAGACGATTTCCAAATTTCTTAGTCCAAATTCTGCTATACGAATTCGTAGACATTTTGTATTTTTTCACTGTCCGAACTTGTCCACCACTACCTCTTACGTAATGGACTGAAGCGTTGAGGCAGATGAAGAGAGCTTCATATTAATAGAGAAGTGAAGTCACTCGCAATAATCTATCGATCACCTAATCGTCTCTGATAACGATAATCGCGCACTAATCGGCCGATTGCTCTTATCGCGTGTGTATCCGATTGTTTCGGAACAGTGTATTTAATTGTCCGGGCTTAGGGCTGTTTGCGAGCTTGATTGAGTGCAAACGGTCGTGGGGTGTAATCCGGGCCTGTCGCCTGCCGCATCGGTTCATTAAATCAATGAAGAGTTTTCTATAGTTCTCGACAACCTTATGTGAAAAACGGACACATCGTTACTGTTGAACATTCTCAATTCGCTTCACACGATAATACGAGTATTATTAATTCTGTGATGTAAAAGCAAGGTACCTATATTCACGGCCCGTCATTCCCTTTTATTTGTTTACACAGTACCTATCTTTGTGCCCCTGACCATTGTCGGCTCCCGCGGCACTTAGCCTGTCGTTACCTACACTATTATTATGACCAAGCTTCGGAATCGCATGAGGGGTGATACCCACGTCAATGATTTTCAATGCATTAATTCCCCTTTTTAATCGGACAAAACGCATTCGTGTTGATTGTTAGTGTTTAATGAGGTAAAAGATGAGTATATTACAGAAAATAAAATATCCATTCATTACAGACGTATTTTATCATCGACTCAATCTTTGAATTGTAATTAAATATCATTTACTATCGTTGGAATTTACTTAGTATGTAGTTCTAATGTTATTTGTGGATGTAAGTTGCGAAAATTTGTCGTTTATTATGTATTTATTAAATAAAAGTATTATTTTATTTATTGCGTGTAATTACATAAAAATAAATAAGTAAAAAAAGTACTTTGGTACCTACACTTGAATAATTGCGGTTTAGTAAAAATAAATAGAGAAAATAGCGAGAAAAAGCTCATGTACCCAATTACTTCATATTAAGTTCATAACTGAGTAACTAATCCTAATTCATCATAACATAACTCAGTGTCATTTTTATTCGATATATCAGATGATTCTATTTCCAAAAGCTATGATTACGCACATAAAAAAAAGAGATCAGAAGGATTAATTTATAGCTGTGGCAGACGTGATAAATTAATATAATTTCCATCAAAGTGACCAGGGGAGCATGATAATTATTTAACATGACTGTATATGTATGTCGTCACAAATGAGGTTAATAGCACCGCAGCGCTCGATTATACCGATCGCTCTGAATAAATTTACATGTTGATTGCCGGCTGATCAGTGTTCTCACTAAACTAACTGCTAACTGGCTGCCAAGCTCACCGCTTGCATTAAATAAATATGTTCGAGCTTGCGCCGCAAGTCACGCCAATTGTAAAATCAATTTCTGTGTTGTGTCACTGATTGCACCAGTTCATGTTCACAAGAACATGAACTGCTTTTACCACCATCAACCGGTGTCTACGGGTATACATGTCAACTGTCATCTTATTGAATCAGTAATTTAGGTCCACTTGTCCCAAAAAAATAACTTAGTATTAGTTGCTAACACGAGGTTAGATTATAAATGGTAAAATGTATGTTATTATTATACGTAATGGGCTTGTATTAGCAACTAACTCGGAGTTAAAAGATAACCCAGACTGGCACAAGCGGGCCTAAGCGACGTATAGTATCTGCGTGTCATGTAATTAATCTCCGCTATGTAAATATTCAAAAAAGAGCAGCGAATCACGACAGTGCAGCATAATCTATCGCGTGGAATCTGCAAAATTTAACCATCTCTGACGTGAGTGATAAATTCCAATGAATTTTGCGTTTCAACAACTTTATTGATACGTCGAACGCACGATTACGTATCGCGTTACCTGCCTCGGGCGTATCATCATTCATTTAAAAAAACGTTATTGCTTCAGCCAAAGTCCATGACTTCATGCCGTGAATTAAAATTTTAATAACCTATACACGGAGTAATTGATTGATGCGATAAAATAAATGGGCTATCGGGCCCGCCATAACTCCCTCGTAGGACCGGGGAACGAATCGCAATAATTACTATAAACGCACCACCATCATTATTTTACTCGTTCACAGCGATCGTGTCGGGAGGAGAGCTAGCTATGTTGTAAAGGTTTTATAATCTGCTTCATACTAGACACCAGTAAATCGTTTTGATCTCATTTACGAGGCACACGTAAGCCGTCATAAAAAAGTTCAAATGTGTTATTAGTAAATTAATTCCCAACATGAATGTGAACTAGACAAGTACGTAGGTAATAGTTTTTTCTGCATTAGAAGTTCATTAAGCTGTTGATTAAGACAGCAGCGGGCGCGAGGAGGTAGAACTCGCCAGCTGCCGGCGGCTACTGTGTAATTATTATTGGCGTAATTAGGATGTGAGGCCGGCCCGCGGCGCCGACAGCGCTCCACTCTAACAAATGCCATTATTATTTCCGCTTCGCATTATACTCGGCTGCGGTTTGTTACGTCCTCGTTTATTATGTCATGAACAATTGAAACGATAATAAATATTCGCTTCTGCAAAGCAAATTGATTCAACATTAATTGCAGTGATCTGTAAGTTATCACGACTCACGTTCCGCTCGCCTTCATTCCGTTCTCGGCGCTCAGTTTATGTTTACAGTTATACTTATTTAACGGTTTTGCAATTTGGCTGAGTAACTGAATATATATTCCACTCGAAATGTTTGCTGGCCAATTGTCAGCTGCCATATTGAGTTGCGTCGATGAGACCGTCCCCTATTATTAAACTCAATCTGTCTTCACTAGAACGCATAGTTTGCGTTGGCTTCGTTATAAATTCCCCGTCGCGTCTTAGTTGTCATAAACCCATTTAAGTTAGTTATTACTGTATTCCTCTTGTAATAGCGCGTTGACTCGACTGTGGAGTCGTTTCGTATTTAGTCGACCGGATCCGGGATCGAGTCGATTGTTTTGTCGGTCACGGCAGTAATCTGCAGCTGGCGTTTACCTGCGCTTCTCTTTGTTCTGTAGAGAGTTTCACTGCGACAATACGACCAACCGATTCGTCGCACCACACATCGTTTCCAGACGTATAACGACATAGAAAGTCTTGAATGTATGTTTACAACTAACTAAGCTCTGTGAATAGCTTAATATGACTCAGAAATGTTAGTTCTGCTCTGTTAAGCTTTCAGCAGATCATAGGCGCTTTTATTCCTCTAAAATAATTTTACAGTTGACGCTGCACAGTAAGTAATCTGTTGCTGTGCGTTAGAATGAAACGATAAAAATACCATTTGATAGAACCCAATAAAACTATACGATTTCAGAGTTGTACGAACAAATCGGGTCGCTCGACTAGTTCGTCGACTAATAAAACCTTCACAAACAAAATATAGGGGAGCTTGGGATCAAAAGCCGATTTTTTGTTACTTTTTTTATAAGCTGCTATTTTGCCCTCTTTTGTGCCCGTGTTGTTTACTAATGGTTTCTGTTGGGTTCGACTTAAGATAATAACTCGGCTTTTTTCTCACCATGTGTCGTGGTGAGCGAGTTTTTGCCGCCGGAAATGCGAGAATGCTGTTGGGTCGGATTAAAATATTATTTGTTGATTTTTCAGCTTAATCTGTAAACGGGCGAGCGCCGCATGCATGCTCGTCGTGTTCTTGTTTTATTTTCGTTCGGAGCGGGCCGATTACGGGCATTTCGATTCACTTTCATTGCGATGTCAACGTTTGTTTTTTAAACCGATTCTGCTTTATTACACCCCACGTTGTGCCCCTTTTTTCCCTTCATTTTTCATTTAGCCGCCGCAATATCCGTAGGTAATCGTTATCGGTGGTTAATCAATCACCGCTCTCGTTTAATTCCCCAATATCCTGCGGTATCCAACTAACAATTACATGTGAGGGTCGGGTACTCGGGTATCACCCGGACGGCGGACAACGCGGTGCCAATAACATAAATTGTCACGGGTGGTCGGAAGTGGCCCGCTCCCTCCGCGTCGGGCCGCGTTCCTCGCGCCTCCGCGCGTCTCCGAGTCGGCGAGAGCTCGAGATTGCTGTCGACTCGACAATCGATATTCAATCTCTTTTGACGTTTTACGCTCCCTACTTTCTTACTGTGTGTCGGCGTTTAGCGCAGATGATTGGGATTGAAGCGAGCATTTCCCTTTTCTTAATCGACGTCTGGTATTTCATTTCGCATTGTGCCTTCTTAAATGTGTCTCGTTAATTTTTGTTTGAAGATTGAAGATACACTTTATTGTGTAATCATGTTTTCGTTTTATTGTATTGTTCAAAGAGAAAATTGCTTTAGACTTGTCAGTGACAGTAATTATTGAACAGACGTTGGCACGACATTTGTTTTATCGAGATTTTATTACTCGATAAAAGCAATTTATCACCGCGAACGTTCTTATTAGGCAGTAGCTCGTTTAAGTATTAGCATTTAAATCAATTAGTTATCCTTGAACTTTGCTTCTATCGTACATTATCAAATTAATGAGCTGAACCATCATCCTTCACACATAATGATCGCGCACGACGATGAATTCGCTAATAAATTACTCTAAACACTAATTAAGAAAATTCAACAATACACGTAGTGTGTGACTGAGTGAGCTAAAAGCTTTTAATACCGTTTACGATTTCACAGAGCTCGTAATTACGACATAGTTGAACTAATTAGTGAATTCCGAGCGCGGAGCAGCCATCGGTCGGAGGTAATTACAAATCCAACCCGCGTCGCTTATCCTACCAAGTTATAATTGAAAGCTCGGTGGCCCAGAAGCCGGGAGCCTCGTGTATCGCGTTATTAGGTGCGCATACGTAATTTGTTTGTTAAAGACGGCACGCAGTTATACCCGCTGTGAATAATTTAAATTCATCCCCTCGATGGGACGCGGGGAGGCGGCCTCCCGTATCGATTCTGTGCTTTGTTCCGCTGTGTGTGTGTTTGTTATGTGCACTCCATACTTTCGGCGCGACAGCGGTGCCCGGTTCCCCTAGTATTAGTGAGCACGGATTCTCGGCTCGTTCGGTCGGTGTGCCGCAAAGCCGGGGCTATCAGTTGACACGGAGGCTAGGGTTACCGAAAGTAATCTGCCCGTCAGATGCACAGTTTATAGCCACCGGGGAAACTTTAAATATACACTGGCCCGCCAGCCTTTTGTCATCACGTTAATGCTTTGTGTAAAATTTTAAACTTTTTTTATGGTTTATGTCGTAAATTATTCATGACACCACTCTTCTCTTACTTGTGATGTTAATTTCATTCTTATTTTAATAATTGTATTCAAAACATGTAACATTATCTAATGCAAAAGGTTTCAAGATTTTATATATATAGTAGATAAATGCGTACTATAATAAATAGTTCAAACCTTTTTATACTTAATAGATTCTCTATTAATAGTCAACCCTAGAATTAATGGATTTATTTGATGCCAACGTATATCGTATCAGTTGTGGTCTAGAAGCGTGAGTAAATATATTTTGAGTGTATTAATTTACATTGTAGAAAACATTTCAATTGAAATGTTGTTGATTTAGCCTTCGGGAGTCGTGTTTACATAATTATAGTAAACAAAACAACACGCTGACAGCTAGAGTATTAGGGAAAATATATTATTAAAGTATACATTCCACTTAATCTCTGTGGCTAATTTGGAATGTTTGTATCCATAATATTTAGATGTGATGGTCGCCCACGCAACAGCGAACGTCTATTTCTACACTGACGAGTTTTCAGAAAGAGGCGCGACTTTAGTGTCTATTACTATCGCAATAGGTTTCATTTGGCTGTTAGACGTGTATGTATACTACAGTTTTTTGTTGACAAGAAAACTGTACGCCAACATTGAAATATACGATCCATTTAGATTTTTCAGCGGTCGTTAGTTGGTACCACGAGCACACGGAGCACAAACATCGATACGAGTAATTGCGTTCCTATCTAAAACTGTACACTGCTTGACGTCCGTGCCACTTGCCGTGCCATCGGCGACGCCAACAATAAATGACATTGATGTTAGTACATTTAGAAGCTAATTGAGATAACACGATAGTCTAGCTAGTAACTCGTACGTATGTCGGACATTAGTATAGAAATCAGAATATCTAGCGCAATAATATCGTTATCTAGGACACTGTTAGTTGGCTCAGAACATGCTGGCGGCACTTGAGAATCTGTTTATAACTTAAGTACATACAATACTTGCACGACATAAGCACATAACTACACGGAATATATTAGATGCACTAAGCTAAAGTTTTCAGATAATATTGTGCTCATACGAACACAATAGGTATCATCGTATTTGCTGCCAACATCACATCATTCTTTTCAATTATCGCTTCGAGTGACAAAGTTTTGTATTTTCTGTTGTTGAAATATATACGTTAGTGCTGTACCTACCGTAGCCGAAGTGTAACATTGCCGTTCATATTACGTCCATGGATGAAAATAAACCGACATTTTATTTTTATCAAGCTTGCAACGCCAAATGTGACGGGCTATCAGATAAATACATGAGATACCTATACAGCTCTGCGATGGAACAAATTGAGTTAATTACGTATTTTAAGGACCGCGCAACCTGTCTGTCGTTTTTAGAACACAATTAATTATTTGGTTAAGTAATAAATGTGAGTCCACTCGTGAATTTATTCGAGTGTAAAATTATTTTTTTACTTACATATCTGTTGCTGAAGATAATTTCGATTTTATTAGTTTTGTCTGTTCAAATTATCATTTTCTGTTTTGTAAAGATCTACTCTAATGCTAATTAATGGCTATAAGATTATAAATAAATATGGTATTTATGGTACCAACAGGATAGAAATAGAAACTTAACTAACTTCATCATTTATTTATTTTATTTTAATGTAAATTGAAACGAGACTTCGTAGAACATTATTTTCAATTATTCAAGCGTTTCAAGCAGTTTCAGGAGACATGTCAAGTGTGTCTCTTTAATTTTGAATGATCAAGAAGCCAGAAGAAATCTCGTGAATTATATGAACAAATAGTCTAATTTAAAGAATGATTTATTTGAATAGATTGTATTGTATGGAAATGACGGTTGATGGTATGAAATATGTAAGAGAAGCCATTATTTAAACTGTTGACTAGACCACTCAGCAATGGGAGTAACAGTAAACTAAATAAGTATTCTGTTTCCTTTATTAGAAGTGTAGACAGCAGAAGTCATAAGTACAGCTTTATAGTTACCAGGGTAACAGCGAGTCGAGGTGTTAGTCAAATGGCGCGCAATACGCGGCTTGGCTGAGAATAATTTCCTCAGCCATCACGGGCCACGGTCGCGGCGAAGCGACAACTGAATAAAGTTTTGTACCGCGTTAATTGCCACCAGGGGCTCAGGCGAATGGCACGTCTTTAATGAGACGGCTTCTTTAATGAAAATACCAAGTGAACAGGGTTGTCATTTCACTATTTACGAGATATTAGCTTTGTAGACGTGCAAATTGGAATAGCTTAAATTCAGAGATCGTTAAGTTGCCTTGCTGTGCTTTAAGCCGTCCGTCCTTTGAGGATTATTTCCGCTCTTTATGACATAGGAAACACAGCAATTATGTTTCTGTTAAAACCACAACACGAATTTAGATAAACAAAGCTTGTTGAAAGTTAAAATGGTACACAAAGGTAGGTGCAGCTCGCATTTATAACGTTGTAAAAGGATATTGCATTCTGCTATTTTTTGCAAACGGATACGAAAAAAATAGCTATTGTATTAAAATAACCAAGTGCAAAAAAGGTTCGACTTTGAGACTGGAATACTAAAGTAAAAAGTCCAATGATATAGGTTTGGTTACTAGTAACATTGTTTTAAACCTTCAACAATGTAATAATATCCGAACTGTTACTTGTTATGACAGTATTTATTCAGTTTACGGTCCATTTATATCTTGGCAAGAAATATTCAGCATAAAAGAATGAAACACAAAGAAGTCACTCGGATTTTAAGGCAATATGAAAATGAAATTATTAATATGCAATTGATGTTTTGTTTTATCTTGCCACTGACAAAAGTTATTCTTGCATAAATTAAATAGATCGAGCAAAAAGTGTTATTGGGCTTTTCTATGAAATTCTCAGTAGCAGCTCGGAGTTCGGATTTGTGCCCGGTTAATGGCAATAGGCTCGCCCCCTATTACATGGGACCTAAACATACCGGCGAACTGTGGGTGTACATTGTTACACCTCTGCCTAACCCTTCTGGGAATACAGGCGTGATGGTATGTGGTATTAAATAGATAAGTACGATAGTGTCTACTGTGATATTGTTATCTGCATCATTTTAGAATTACCGTTTAGAATAATCCTATTTAGTGATAACAGAATTGTTTTGATAAAAGATGAAGCTTTTATCTATAGCCACCAGATTTCCGGTTTGTACACTAGGTACCCGTACACGAGTAACACGAGCACCACGTAATTAAAGCGGCAGCCCTATCTCAGCTAATATGCGTAATTCCGCAACAGCAGACGATTCTCATGACTCGACACTAAGGAGTTAACTTTTTATAACACGCTCGTAATAATTATACAGATTGGCATATAGATAATTGAAATCGCGTGAATAATCGGCCAAGATGCGGCCACACCGGCTGGCTGGCCGACACGTCATATCGCGTGCAACCGATCAACAACACAAAATAAATAAGTTATCGAAACGTGACATGTGCTTCTCGGAACCGATCGCTTAGGAAGTTTACCATAAAAATGTCAACTCGATTTAAACGGCACGGTCGTTAGGTCGAAAGGAAATAAACGTTACAGATATTGGGAAAATATGTATATTTTTAAGTGAACCCAATACGAAAATAATGTTGTTATGCCAGAATATCTTCATTGATTTACCTCTAAAAGGATAAGGATCGACATAATTGGTATTTGTTGTGGTAACGACTGACGAGTGAAGTTCCATAACACAGTTAAAACAATTATAAAAATAATTAAAAACAGATTAATACAACAAATGTTTATTGGAGTTTTTATCGAGCGAGTGTAACAAAAAATCAATACATAAAAAAGATACATCAAGTAATGGTTATTTGTAGTTCCTAATTCCTATAGGTACATCTAGGCAATAAATGCAAGTTTATTTTTGTTTTAGTTCCCAAATTTCGTGTCTGAAAACTCAATCAAAAATTGTGATAAAGGCTTGCAGCCACTAATTAGTCGAGAAGGATTTTAGTTTCGCTGTGATCAGAGATTTTACCGCCAATCCAAGCAAACGAGAGGTAAGTTTTTTTATACAAATCGATCCAACCAACCGGTTTAGGCAGTTGATTTAAGTATTCAATTTAAAGATAGGTGTTAAAACGTCTAGTCGAATCGAACGTTATCTCCGCACATCTTAATTATTATGGTACAATTTTATTATTTAAAACAATTCTCATTATATATACTGCAGGAATTATAATAAAAGTTTAAACTATTCACACTCACATTTACATATAAATTATAGTTTTAAAGTTTGGTTATGGGCCGATGTTATGCGAATTATGCGATTATGAGTCATAAACTTAAGATCTTACAGTCGAAATTCTTAACCAAAACTACCTACTTTACACAGCCTATGCTTTTGACCGATGAAGTATTTCCTGGTAATTATTATTTACTTAGAAACCTTTTAGGTTGGTACTTTTTTTGTGATCCTTTTGCAAAAAATTTTTATTGAAGACTCCCTTATTTTTTCCTGAAGAGTAAAAACTTATTATGGAAAGAAGTATTTTGACTATAGTAGTCAAAAGTACCTTTGACCGGTTAAGAGTTTGAACTGTAACATTTCATTTTATTATCATTGTCTGCTAATACTGGTAAAAATTCGCTGATATCTAATTTTCTCGTGGTGTTAATGATAAGAAAGTAATAGGGTGTGATAGAATCATTTGTTAAATTGGTGACGAAATTCTAATCAGCGGCGGCGCCTATTGCATTCTTTTAAACTAATTGGTGTTCTTCGAAAACAGATTGTATCTTTGCACGCGTAATTACTGAAGTAAATGTATTTAATCATCTTTTGTCTTATCGTACGGTAAACTATCTACTTAACGACTGGCACAACTCCATTTTTCAATAAAAACCTCAACTCTTCCCGACCCGTATAATTTATGGCCGATTTATAAATAAATCATAATCATTTTATGCGTTTGGAATGTTCTTCCCCCTTATCGCGTTCTCTTATCATAAAATGATATCTAACTTATGGTGTGCATGGAGCATAAATCGATATCGACGCAATTTTATTTACAGTTACGCACAGTAATAATTATGAACAGTTTACTGAGCACCGTACGTTTATTTATTTCCTGTGAAGTTAACTCGTGGCTCGTACGCATACGACTCGTTTTCGTATAAATACCTGTTTACTCCGTTAATTTATAAATTGAACACTTAATTATAATTTACCTGGCCATTTACGCTACCAGACGGTTGAATAAAAACGAATAGCTGGTAGTTGTGTTGATAATTATACATAATTTAGTTTAAATTACTGTATAAAGCGGTCACAGGAATCCACTGTATCCCACGATATCATTGATCGACTATCAACTTGCGTAACATCATGATATGCCTTTATTGATTAATGAATATAGAAGCAATATATTGATGTATTGAGACATCAACAGATTACGTAATGTTCCTAATTAGATGCTAACAAATGTTTGAGGATAGATTTTTGCAATTCGAATTTAGTTGTGTAGGGTCCGAGCGTTAATAAAAAACTCATTAGTCAGCAAGCGAGCCGTCCCGGGGCATTTAAACAATGTAGGCGTCGGCGTCGAGTCCGCGATTGGCTATTATACCATAAATCAGCGTTGACGCGCCGCAGTAATTGGCTCGGTGACCGCGGCCCCGCGGCCCGCGCCATGGCGTCCGACTAGATTGCCTCTCCGTTTGATGGACCCCTGGTACTGCACAATTTCGACACTAATGGCTATGCTCTTCTTCCGCCCTAGTCTAAACGATTAGTTGATTGATTTTGGTGTTCCATATCACCAGCCAAAATGTTCACTAATTGTTTTTTTTTAAATTAATAAATAAGTATATTTATTGTATGTATAATGCTGATGTACTTATATATATATCGTGTATTACTGACCTCCTAAACAAGTGGGCCGATTTTAATGAAACTTTTTTGTGTTTGAATGGGTCCCTTGTAAGGTTTAAAATTAGATTCACAAATGGACCCGGTGCATGTCAACGTTTGGGCTGGACAGGTCGGGTCCCGCTTGTATAGTATAATTTGCCAACCAACATGACAATTTATTCGTATTATGTTTTACAAATTGTATGAAATACTACTAAGCATTAATATTTTTATAACTGTTCTTATACAAATTACTACAAGCGTTGAATATAACGGAATTTCCATAACAATGGATCTATGTTCATGTTGTATTTATAAATTATGCGATATGGATACTACGGAATATTTTAACGACTGAATAAATGTTTGTCAATAGCTAGACAGACAATGACGTAAAATGTAGGTAGGTACCTAATATGAATGTATGACTGCTAAGGTCTAAAATGCTATTAAGTTTACATGTAGATAATGTAGGAACCTAAGTAGAAATGACACTATTCTTGACTTGACTACGGACGGGCTTATTCCCGAGAAAATACAAATTCATTTTATTTGAATTTTGAATGTGATTAAAATGTTTATTTTATTTATACGTGACAATGTTGCCAGCCTTTCGGGCACTTATTCCATTGACAGCGATGTGGGTGAATTTTTTGATGCTCCAAGTCTATGAGAGCATCCTTTTTTTTTATAAATTGTACATAATTTGTAAGTATTTTTATTATTATTTATAACTTTTATGTTTACAAAATAAACCTTTCATATTTATAAGTACCTACCTGTTTTACACCTAGAACCTCTCATCACTTTCGTTTTTCCATTTAAATTATTGATAGATAGAGATACAGATTCCATTTTGAATAATATCTAGTTAATAGAATTTATTCAGTGGTGGTACGAAAGTGTAGACAGGGTCTTAAGATGTTTGTTTTAATAAGTAAGTTTGATTATATAAATATTACTTAACACTTAATATCAACCTTGGTTAACAAGTTAACACGAATACACGATAAAGTAGCTTTTAATAGCTGACTCTATTAAATTAACTACTTATGTATTTACAGCAGCCATTTATAACCACTGTGTACTTAGCCATCGTATTAATGTAAAGTAAAAAACATCATTTTTTACAAACAGTCGCGGACTGTCGTTTTTGTTACCATAAAGTAAATTATGCATTATTTTGATATCACTAAACCTGGTTTTTAACCCCTGACGCAAAAAGGACTGGGTGTTATAAGTTTGACGTGTCTGTGTGTGTCTGTCTGTGGCGTCGTAGCTCCCGAACGCATGAACTGATTGATTTAGTTTTTTGTGTTTGAAAGGTTAATTAGTCGAGAGTGTTTAGCTTTATTTGATAGAAATCGGTTATCAGCTCTTTTGTTAGCTGCGGTAGAGATTTTGTTCTTCTGTCGCTGGTTACTTAATTTTTTTTTATTTTGCATTAAAATGTTTTTTCTGACACTTACGTATTTATAATGGTTTAGTACAGTCGAGTAACACTTCCATACATGGCTAAAGTAGGTACTCGTTTTACTAATAATGCACTTTAGAGTGACGTTAACACACGAACATAAATTAAAAAGACGTCATCTTTCTTTAACGAATCATAGACTATCGCAACTAAGTTTTGCAAGCTACAGTTGTTTTTAAACATTCTACAAAGAGATTTCGCCACATAAATAAGCAAAGGAATTTATTTCTTTGTTAAAATTGTTATTGCTATAAGAAAAATCATTATCTTGTTCGAATGTTAATTAATTGATTTCTTCTCCGTTTATTTGCGTCGCAATTAATTTAATTGATTGTAAATAACGGTAATAAAGAATGCATTAAAAAGGTAAAATATACTTATATCAACCTTCATTTTAAGGTTGCTGATGATTGATTAATTGTTTATTTAGTACATTGTACAGATACACGATAATATTATATTTTTTTTAAAGCGGAGGACAATCAAGGTAGGTACATCAGTATATTTCGTCAGCGGAAAATATTAGTGTTTCATATCCTGTTAGCTGTTGTTGTTTCTGAAGCGACATTTCATTTGTGTCACGTTTGTCTCGTAAACCGCGTTGGAGACTAATGTACGGAACTCAAACGTAAAACGAACATAACACGCCTAGTATAAGTGCCGATAAATCTTCCGTTTTCAAAGTGACAGCTTAGCTTCGCTCTTCAATAGGAACCTAACCTACGTATTCACACAGCGTTATAAAGACTTCACTGTAATACAAGCGTAGTATTACCTATTTTACGAAATAAACCATTACAATAAATC